>CM066144.1:20260000-21510000 GCA_033617975.1 Populus alba x Populus glandulosa | reverse complement strand
TTCATAGCACAGGTGTAGGTAATACCATACGGTTGGGCTATAAGAGTGCCAAGCATTTGTTGTACCAAGTGTTATAGAACATAAATCTAGATTAACCATTTAACAAGCAAGGTATTAAGAATTAGTAAGATAAAAAGATAAGACATGTTAATATTAAACATTAAGGTCCATGTTGAGTTTACACTATACTTATTCTTACACCATTAGTGTAACCTTTTCACCTTGACATAATAAACTTAGCTAAACATAATCAAGAAGAGAAACATAAATAAACAAAATAAGATACAAGTTAACTAAGTAAAGAAAAGAAAATGAAAAGCATAAACAAGATATTAATGAAAGCAAAACTTAAGAATTACAAAAAATATATATATAAAGAGAGAGAGAGCAAGAGTAAGTTCTTGATCTGAACAACCTAGATCCTAAATGCATGGCAAATGCCTCATTTTATAGGCCAAATTTTGGAACTATTGATTTGATGACTAATTGTTGAGTGGGTGACTAACTTTTGACTTGGTGAAAATCCTTATCTTCTTGTCTGAATAAAATGTCATTGCTAACATTAGAACTGGAACCAACTTTACTCATGAAAGTTATAGGAAATTGTCTTATCTTTCCAGGAAAAATAAATTGAGGTCATTTGGACTTCTAGAACTTGTTATATGGGCTGAACACTGAACAATGTCTG
This sequence comes from Populus alba x Populus glandulosa, assembly GCA_033617975.1. NCBI lineage: Eukaryota > Viridiplantae > Streptophyta > Magnoliopsida > Malpighiales > Salicaceae > Populus > Populus alba x Populus glandulosa. Next base: position 21,509,312 of record CM066144.1, on the reverse strand, counting down.
GGTTGCAGGACAGATTCAGACTTCTCCGTTGTTGCTATAATTTGGACTTGAAAACGACATTTTTAAATCTTAGATTCCATATGAAAGTTATAGGCCTAACACTGAACAATGTTTTAGTTTGGATTGCACCAACATCTATTTTCTAAGTTTGGCTCTCTCTTTGTCCTTTCAATTTCAATACTTAAAATCATCAACATATAGTTATTGGCTTTACTTGGAAGAAAACAAAATTTTTGTTCTAATGTTTAAGGTTAACTTCTTTGGGTTGAGATTATCATCTTCTTCTTTTTTTAAAAAAAAATATATATATACATATAACTTAAAACACAATGTATCTTTAACCCATGTAACGAGCTTTCGGCTAATGTCTCCCAGACCAGTTGGTTTTAGGGCATTATGTGTTGAGACACCCCTACAAGCTTAGTAACTTGGGTTGCAGATATTGACATATAGATAGTGCAATGTTTGATTTCCTTAAGCTTTTATCCTCTACCTATGTAACAAGCGTTGGGCCAATAGCTCCTAAGTCAGTTCATTTTACGGTATTAAGTGTTAAAACACTCCTTCGGGCTTAATTGCTTAGGTTAGGGAGGCTACAAAACCAAACTTATCTATGTTTTTATTATCATTATTTTTTTCTTTTTGTTTTTGTTTTTGTTTTGTTTTTTGCAAATTATATACTATCCCTTTTTCTTAGTTGTTACCTTTAACAAAAGAACATAAATAATGTAATAATCCAATATGCAACCCACAATCATATGTTAAAGTGTGTGTGTGAAAATGAAGGTTTAAGAATACTTGTTAAATGAGTATATGAGTAGAATTAAATGATAACAATGCGAGAGTTTGTAAACCTGAATATTTCAAGAAGTATTCTGATAGATCTTGTCAAGAATGTTTTCTAAGATGTGTCTCAAAAGTCAAAAGAACTCATTTACTCTTCCATCTTAGTAACAATAATTTTGCAAATGGTTTATGAAATAGAAAACACAGTTAGTTAATTTTTTTTTAAAAAAATATCAACTACTACCCTTTCCCCCCAACCAAAATGAGACATTGTCCTCAATGTCCTAAGGTAGAAAGATAGAGTATAGAAGACATCACCTGAAATAGCGAACACTGAAAAACCTGAAACACACTTAAAAAATATAAGAAACAACAAAACACAATAATAAAACCAAAAGACACAAAGTTTTTACAAATGAAGGCTCAAATCCAATCTAAGCTTTTTACGGCTTTCCTTAGTTGACCAATTTATGCGACTCATGGAGGGATCAATTACAGGGATCAAATATTGTAGTTGGTCAATCAATTGTTCAGTAGTAGCAACAGAGATTATGATTTGTCGTGCCGAAGATGTTAGAAATTCCTGTTCCACAGCATGATCAAGAAAATACAACAACTTATCATAAAAACCATTAACATTTAACAGACCTATAGGTTTATGGTGAATGTGCAATTGGGCCCAAGAGGAAATATGAAAGATCTCTTCCAATGTGCCCAGACCACCTGGTAAGACAATGAAGACATCAACGTGTTTAAACATTGTATTCATTCGATCAGACATTGTGGAGACCTGTAATTCCTCTCCAATTGTTTTTCCAATGATGTCCCCTTGTGCTAAAGCTTTGGAGACAACCCCCAAAACTTGACTGCCACCTAAAAATACAGTTATTGACAGTCCCCCTATTAAGCCAAGGCTGCCTCCCCGAAACACTAAATGAATCTTTCTCTCAGCTAGTACCTGACCAAAATGATTTGCTAATTCTAAAAACTTTATTTCCTTCCCAGGACTAGATCCACCGAAAACATAAATATTTTTATGTGATGACTTGAGGAACCTGCCATTTCTACACACTTCTATATCTGTTGAATGTATGGGTTGAGTAGAAATGAAAGGAAGGAAAAGAAGATTTTATATATGAGAAATTGAAAAGACAATCATACCACCTATATGTAGGCCAACTGGAGTCTCACACTCTCTCTTTCCCTCTCCCTCTCTATTTATTTATTTATTTACTTGTTTTGAAAAGCATGTGTATGTATAGATAGTTGTGATTGTGGCTCACATATTCCCTTGGTTTTACGTCCAAGAACGACTTAAACGCTCTTTATGGGTCGGGGATAGGCTTCCCATCCAGTTTTCTTAAAAACTGGCAAACATGATCTTTTTTAGTCAGATTCCTAAAATTATGTCTAGCATGTTCTTTATGAAATTGTGGCCATAAATCATGAATTGCACGAGGCACATCTCTACTAGGGTGCGTCTCAAGAGTCAATATAAGATTATCTAAAGACCCCTTACTCAAGCCATCCTTAATGAATTGTATTTTATCTTCATGGTTTATAACAATGACATGTTGCACTACAAGTCCATTTGGCACATTTGTGACAGACTTTCAGTCATTTTGCACAACGTTTCTTTGCAAAAGTGCTTTTACATGTTCCATGCATGTATGAAATGAAAGAATTGGAGGACTCACCTGATAATCGGACCTTTGCTTCAATCACCCAGCGAATATCTTTAGGAATTTCATGATTCATTAACAACCTCAATCTTGCACATCTAGCACGGTAAATTTTTGTAATCACATTCTGAGGCAGAGCAGGAAAATACTTTTTCAATTTTTCAAGAGTGCTGTACATTTTCAAATGATAATTAGAGGAAAGATTCAAAGAAAGGAAAAAGAGAAAAGAATTGCACAAATATATACACAGATATTGGTTATCATAGGAAACTAAAAAAACCGACTTAAGAGTCACGGAGTATCGTTATCTTCCATTTGACCAGGGTGAGAGAGACTAGCAAAACAAAAGTAACACAAAAAAGAAATATAAAAACAATGTGAGAAAAAGAATCAATCTTTATATACAGAATCACTCAATTCAGTAGAGTCATGTTCAATTGAAAAATTATCAAAGTAAACTTTCAAACGATGTCTATTTATCTTGAAAACATTGCAATTCTTTGGATTCTTGATATCACAGACTCCATATAGATACACATGTTTCACAATAAAAGGACTGCTCCATCTTGATCTGAGTTTTTCGAGAAATAAATGGAGTCGAGAATTATAAAGCAAGACTTTTTTACCAACATAGAATGTTTTTCTCAGTACTTTCTTGTCATGAAACTCTTTGATTCTTGCTTTATGAACTCTTGAATTTTCATATGCATCATTTCTTATTTCCTCAAGCTCATTTATTTGTAATTTTCACAGCTGACTAGCATCATCAAGATTTGAATTGAAAGCTTTATTAGCCCAATAACCTTTATGTTCAAGTTCTACAGGCAAGTGACAAGGTTTTTCATAGACTAGTCTATAAGGTGACATACCTAATGATGTTTTATAAGCAGTTCGATAAGCCCAAAGTGCATCATTAAGTCTTAAAGACCAATCTTTTCGATTAGGGTTCACTGTTTTCTCCAAGATATGTTTGATCTCCCTATTAGCAAGTTTTACCTATCCACTTGTTTGAGGGTGATAAGGGGTGGGAACTTTGTGTGTGATTCCATATTTCTTCATTAAGGACTCAAATGGATTGTTATACAAATGTGTTCCACCATCACTTATCATGGCTCGAGGGATTCCAAATCGACTTAAAATGTTTTCTTTCAAAAACTTTATCACTATTTTGTGATCATTGTTTCGACTTAGAATTGTCTCTATCCATTTTGACACACAATCTACTGCGACTAATATGTATAAAAAACCAAATGATGGAGGAAATGGACCCATGAAATCTATACCTCTACAGTCAAAGATCTTAATGACAAGAATATGATTTAAAGGCATCATGTGATGTTTTGAAATAGATCCTAACTCTTGACAATTTTCACAAGTCTTGCAGAATGAATATGAGTCCTTGACCATGGTGGGCCAACAAAATCCACTTTGTAAGATTTTGGTAGTTGTCTTTCTTGATGAGAAATGACCCCCATAATGACAAAATTTAATGACATTACTTACCTCATTGTTAGGAATGCATCTTTAAAATATTTGATCAGGACAATATTTGAATAAATAAGGTTCATCCTAATAAAAGTTCTTCACTTCATTCAAGAACTTTCTTTTGTCTTGGGTACTCCAATGAGCTGGCAATTGTCCTGAAACAAGAAAATTAACAATATTAGCAAACCAAGGCATTGTAGAGATAGAAAATAAAGATTCATCAGGAAAGTAGTCATCGATTAGTGTGATGTCAGATCTCGAATCGGTTGTCAATCTTGACAAATAATCCGCGACAAAATTTTTGGTGCCTTTCTTGTCTTTGATTGTGATATCAAATTCTTGAAGAAACAAAATCCACCGAACCAATCTAGCCTTAGAATCTTTCTTAGAGAGAAGATATTTCAATTGTGCATGATCACTAAAAAGGACAACAGGTGAGCCAACAAGATAAGATTTGAACTTGTCACATGCAAATACTACTGCAAGTAATTTTTTTTAAGTGGTAGTGTAATTCATTTGAACACTATTTAAATTTTTACTTGCATAGTATATCACATAAGGTTTCTTATATTTTCTTTGTCCCAAGATAGCACCTATGGCATAATCACTATCATCATACATTATTTCAAAAGGTAGTGACCAATCAGGAAGTTGAATGACATGAGTAGAAGTAAGCAAGCTTTTAAGTTTAACAAAGGCCTTTTCACATTGTTCAGTCCATTCAAAAACATTTTCCTTTGTTAGAAGGTTACACAATGGTTTAGATATTACACTAAAATCTTTGATGAGCCTTTTGTAAAAACCAGCATGTCCTAAGAATGATCTAACATCTTTAATAGATTTTGGTGTTGGCAAGTTAACAATTAACTTGATTTTAGATTTGTCAACCTCAATTCCTTTTAATGAAACAATGTGTAAACAATGTGACCAAGTACAATGTCGTTTGTTACTATAAAGTGACATTTTTCCCAATTCAATACAAGATTCTTCTCTTCACACCTGTTCAAAACCTTTTCCAAGTTAATTAAACAATCATCAAATGAATCACCAAAAATAGAAAAATCATCAATAAAAATCTCAAGGAAATGTTCAACCATATCACTGAATATGCTAGGCATGCATCTTTAAAATGTGGCTGGTGCATTACATAATCCAAAAGGCATTCTTTGATATGAAAAAGTACCAAATGGACATGTGAAAGTAGTCTTCTCTTGATCTTCCAATGCAATTTCAATTTGATTGTAACCTGAATAGCCATCTAGGAAATAATAAAATTCATGACTTGCAACTCTTTCTAGGATTTGATCCATGAAAGGTAAAGGAAAATGATCTTTTCTAGTCATTGAATTAAGTTTCCTATAGTCAATGCACATGCGTCAACCAGTAATAGTCCTAGTTGAATTAACTCATTTTTCTCATTTGTTATTACAGTGACTCTAGACTTCTTGGGTACAACTTGGGTAGGACTTACTCATTTGCTGTCAGAAATAAGATAAATGATTCTATTATCTAGAAGCTTAATGACTTCATTTTCACTACTTCTTTCATATTAGGATTAAGTTTTCGTTGCATTTCTTTAGAGGGTTTAACATTTTCCTCCAAATAAATCTTGTGTGTGCAAATCAAAGGACTAATTCCTTTTATGTCAGCTATAGTCCATCCTAATGCATTTTTGTGCATTTTTAGAGCTTGTAATAACTTACCTTCTTGATGTGCATTAAGTTTTGAAGAAATTATTACCAGAAAAGTTTTATTTTCTCCCAAAAATGAGTATTTGAGATTGAATGGTAACGGCTTCAAATCAGGTTTTGGTGGTTGAATACTTGAAGGTATGAACTTAATTGATCGTGGTGGCAATTCTTCAATTTATGGTCTCTTATTACATGCCTTTGATTCTTCCTGAAAATAAACTATTTGCAAATCGTCAGATTCATCAATCTTAGTTTCCCTAGAAGTGGTTTGAAATTGATCATGAACTAATTTTTCAATAAAATCCACTTCTTGTAAATCATTATCATCTCCAGGCTGCTTGCAAATGTTGAAAATATTCATCACTAATGTCATGTTTCCAAATGATAGCTTCATCAGTCTATTCCTACAATTAATCAAATCATTAGAAGTTGCAAGAAATGGACGTCCTAAAATAACAAGAATTGAATTACATGCTTCAACAAGTTGTGCAAGACAACAAAATCTAGAGGGTAAATGAATTTATCAACTTGTACTAACTCATCCTTAACTATTCCTCTAGGCGCTTTTACATATCTATCATCGAGTAAAAGAGTTACAGAAGTTAGTTTTAACTCACCTAGATTAAGACTCTAAAAGACTGAATATAGAAGTAAATTCATACTAGCTCCAAGATCAAGTACAACTCTTTCAATTTTATGTTCTCCAATAAAGCAAGAAATTATAGAACAACTAAGGTTTTTATATTTCAAAGCATTATTGTTATGAAGAATGGCACTTACTTGTTCAGCTAAAAATGTTTTTTTTTTCACATTCAGTTTTCTTTTCACAATGCACAGATCTTTTAAAAATTTAGCATAAGAAGGTACTTGTTTAATAGCATCCAATAAAGGTATATTGAACCTTGCCTGTTTGAAAGTTTCAAAGATTTCAGAGTTGTGATTGACTTTCCTTTGTTTGGTCATAGCATAAGGAAATGGAAGTGCTGGCAGGGAATCAGTCTTTTCTTTGCAATGTTCAGATTCAACCCCTTCCTTACCCTTAGAGATTAACTCATCATCTTTCTCATAAGGTTTAAGAGTGGGTTATTCAATAACCTTACCATTACGAAGAGTGATGACTGATTTGACATAATCCATGTGTTGGCTTCCGGAACTAATTGAATTTGCATTGTATTGCCCCTTTGGATTTTGCTGTGGTTGAGATGGAAACTTACCTTTCTCTTGAAAACTAAGAGCAGATGTGAATTTTGCAAGAGCATCTTTAAAATTTGTCATGCTTTGAGCAAGTTGAGTGTTGATTGTTTCTTGCTTTTCAATGAATGCATGCAATGTTTCCTCAAGATTTCTTCTAGGAGGTGGAGCATAAGGAGGTCCATATCCATGAGAATTTTGGAAATTATGGTGTGATTGAAACGGTGGCTATGAAGTTTATGCATTATTGTTATCATTCTTCCAACTAAAATTTGGGTGATTTCTTCAACTAGGGTTGTATGTTTGCGAGTATTGGTTATAATTGGAAACTATTTAAAGCATGGGCTTCTTCACTGAGGCATTCCTTGAAACAAGGCAAAGTTGGACAATCATTGGTTGCATGTTCATTTGTTTCACAAATTTGACATACAATTTCTTGAACATATTTTAATTGACCATTTTTTTTCAATTCTAGTGCTTCGACTTTTCTAGCTAAAGATGCAAATTTGGCTTGGAGGTCATGATCTTCCTTAAGGTTGTACATACCTCCACTAGATGTATGAGGTTGGGTTTTACTCGGTGCCTCATAAGTGTCTGTAGTGTCCCAATTTTGAGCATTTTCAACTAGCAAGTATAGGTACTCCATTGCTTCATTAGGGTCTTTATTTTTAAAAGTTCCATTGCACATCAATTCCACCATTTGTTTATCTATAGGTGTTAACCCTTCATAAAAATGTGAAACCAATCTCCATGTTTCAAAACCATGATGAGGGCAAGTATTAAGCAAGTCTCAATACCTAATCCAACATTGGTAAAATGTTTCACCTGGTTTTTGAGTGAAAGTGGTGATTTGTCTTTTGAAAGAGTTGGTTCTGTGAAATGGAAAAAACTTCTTTAAAAATTATTGTTGCATTTCATCCCAAGCACGAATAAATCCTGACCTAAGATTTTTTAACCATGTTTTAGCTTTATCTTTTAATAAAAAGGAAAAAAGCATTAATCTAATGGTATTCATGTTACAATTTAAGTCATTATAGGTCTTACAAACTTCTTCAAATTCTCTCAAATGCAAGTGTGGATTTTCTAGATCAAAGCCATGAAAAGAAGGTAAAGGTTGAATAATACCTGCCTTAAAATTAAATAGAGATACATTAGGAGGGAAAACTATGCATGAGAGTGCACTTGTTCTTGTGGGATTCATGTGGTCTCTAAGTGTTCTAACACGGTTATTCTCATTATTCTTCTTATGAAGTGACTGGTTATCTTTTTCGGCCATATTTTCTGAAAATGATGAGGATACCCTACAAACTCTACCACTTAATGTACGTGACCAAACACCCATACACGTGTAGAAAGAGAATAAAAGGAAGAAGAAAACAAAAGAAAAAGAAACAAAACAAAAGAAACAAAGTTAGATACAAGAAAAGTGAAAAGAGAAAATAAAATAAATACTATAATTTGTACAAGAATTTACCTCCCCAACAACGACACCAAAAACTTGACACGACCAAAAGATTGATGTTTTCTCCCAAGTGCAGGAGTGTCGAAGTAATAAATAACCCGGCAAGACCGGGTCGAACCACAGGGAGGTTAATTGTATAAATTATAGACAACAACAATAACAACAATAATAGTAGTAATAATAATAAAGAAAAAGAAGAAGTTGATGAGAACTTTAAGATGTAAGATTAATGTAAGGATTAAATAATGATAAAAACAAATGTCAAGGTTAGAGGATCCACTAATGGTATTTCAAACAAGTATAGTATAAACTCTTATTATTCAATTGGAAACCACAAGCAAAGGAGGTTCCAATCGGATGATTTGTCATTAATAGCTCATTATAAATTGTTAACATGATCATATTAATTATCTTATTTAAGTAACACCAAACTTTTAAATATCGTCAGGAATTCATGATGCTAACTTAAGTTAACAACAAATCAAGTTCCTTTCATAACATAGGTGTAGGTTATACCATACGGTTGAGCTATAAGAGTGCCGAGCATTTGTTGTACAAAGTGTTATAAAACACAAATCTAGATTAACCATTTAACAAGCAAGGTATTAAGAATTAGTAAGATAAAAAGATAAGACATGTTATTATTAAACATTAAGGTCCATGTTGAGTTTACACTATACTTATTCTTACACCATTAGTGTAACCTTTTCACCTTGACGTAATAAACTTAGCTAAACATAATAAAGAAGAGAAACATAAATAAATAAAATTAGAACATTAATAAGATACAAGTTAACTAAGTAAATGAAAAGCATAAACAAGATATTACAATAAATATAAAGAGAGAGAGCAAGAGCAAGTTCTTGATCTGAACAACCAAGCTCCTAAATGCATGGAAATGCCTCCTTTTATAGGCCAAAATTTGGAACTATTGATTTGTTGACTAATTGTTGAGTGGGTGGCCAACTCTTGACTTGGTGAAAATCCTTATCTTCTTGTCTGAACAAAACGTCATTGGTACCATCAGAAGTGGAACCAACTGTACTCATGAAAGTTCTAGGAAAATATCTTATCTTTCCATGAAAAGAAATTGAGGTCATTTGGACTTCTATAACTCGATATATGGGCTGAACACTGAACAATGTCTGGGCTATAGGATAGATTCAGACTTTTCTATTGTTGCTATAATTTGGACTTTAAAACGGCCTTTTTAAATCTTTGACTCCATATGAAAGTTGTAGGCCTATGTCTTACCGAATCCATCCATATAAAGCAGACCTAAATCTGAGATCTACAGCTCTAGATATGACCCAATTACTGAACAGTGTTCCAGTTTGGACTACACCAATATCTCTTTTCTAAGTTTAGTCCTCTTTGTCTTTTCAATTGTCAAAGGAAATACCTATACCTACACATTTAATGCTAGCAGATTATGCCTATTTATTCTTTCCTTTACTGGGATATATTAGTTGTAGGTTAGCTATTTCTAAGGGCTGAAAATTAGCCTATATTATTTCCTGTATCAGCCTGTATTATTTCCTGTTGTATTATTTCCATTCTTAGCTTGTAAATTCTCCTTATATAATGGGCAATTCTTAATGAGAAGACACATAATTGTATTCAAAAGACTCTAAACTGTCATGGTATCAAAGCTACAACTCTGAATTATTATTTGCTATCAAGTTTCTTAGTCTCGGTTATTCTTGATCAAAGTTCTCTTGACCTCGCGTCTTCAGATAAGTCTGATATTTCAATGATTCATTTCAATGGCAAGAACTACTCTACTTGGGCATTTCATTTCAAGATTTTTGTCAAAGGTAAGGAGTTGTGGTGACATGTTGATGGAAGTAACCTAGCTCCTGAGAAAATCAAAGACATAGACCAGCACGCCAAGTGGGAAGTCAAGGATGCTCAAGTTATGGCTTGGATCTTAGGATCTGTAGAGCCTAACATCATCTTGAATCTTTGATCCTCTTAGACTGCAACTCAGATGTGGACTTACCTGAAGAAAATCTACAGCCAACAAAACACTGCTTATCGGTTTCAGCTTGAACATGAATTGAGCACTCTTTAACAAGATAGTCTTTCTATCTCTGATTTTTACTCTAAATTCACTAATCTTTGGACTGAATACACCGATATAGTTTATGTTGGCTTACCATCCGAAGGTCTTAGCTTTGTTCAAACTATTCATGAAACTACTCAACAGGATCAATTTCTAATGAAACTGAGACCTGAATTTGAAGGCACCAGATCTAACCTGATGAACCGAGAATTTGTTCCCTCCTTGGATACATGCCTCAATGACCTCCTTCATGAAGAACAACGCCTTCTCACTCAAACCACCATGGAACAACGACGATCTACATATATTAATATGGCCTATGCAGCACAAGGTAAGCCAAGAGACAGGGATATGAGCATTATTCAGTGTTTTTGTTGCAAGGGATTTGGCCATTATGTTGCAAATTATCCCTAAAAATTCTGCAACTATTGCAAAAAAGATGGCTATATCATCAAATAATGCCTTACTTGACCTCCCAAGAAAACAGAGACAGCATATATTGTCTTAGTTGGCTCTTCACCTCTGACACAAAGTGCTCCTCCTCCTGTCCAATCCGTGACTCCTGCCATGATTCAACAAATGATCATTTCTGTATTTTCAGCTTTGGGACTCTCAGGTAAAAATATTTCTATATCATCTCCTTGGTATTTTAATTTCGCAGCTTATAATCATATGACAAACAATGCTGCTTCTCTTAGCAATGTCAACAAATATTTTGGAAATCTTAAAATTCATACTGCTGATGGCAGTCATTTACCTATCACGGCCACTGGTGATGTTTCTCCCTCTCTCATTGATGTTTTTGTATCACCTGGTCTTACCACCAATCTTGTATCTGTCGGTCAGTTGGTTGAAAATGATTGTAAACTGGAATTTTCCAAATCTGGTTGTGTTGTGCAGGATCAACAGTCACGAAGGATGATCGCGAGGGGGCTTAAAGTGGGACGTCTTTTTCCTCTTCAATTTCCTTTGTCTCCTTTTTTTTTGCCCTTTGTCACTTGTAATTCTGCTCATGTTAATTACTGAGCATGGCATAAAGGTCTCCGACATCCAAACTCTAATGTTCTTCATGATTTATTGAAATCTGGTTTTCTTGGAAATAAAGATTAACCATCTCTTAGTACTGTTCAGTTTGATTGCAATTATTTCAGGCTTGGCAAAAGTAAAACTCTGCCCTTTCCTATTCACACACCACACGTAGTCCAACCTTTCGATTTGATACATAGTGATGTGTGGGGCATGGCACCGGTCACTTCTCATGCTAATTACAAATACTTTATCACTTTTATTGATGACTATAGTCGTTTCACATGGATTTATTTCCTTCATTCTAAAGACGAAGTATTTTCTGTTTTTAAGATTTTTCATGTACATATCCATACCCAATTTTCAGTCCAAATCAAAATCCTTCGTTCTGACAATGGGGGTGAGTATATGTCTCATTTGTTTCAGGACTTTTTACAGCATCATGGCATCATTTCTCAACGATCTTGCCCTTTAACACCTCAACAAAATAGGGTGGCTGAAAGAAAGAATCATCATTTTCTTGATGTTGTTCGTACTCTCCTCTTAGAGTCGTCTACACCTTCTCATTTTTGGTGTGAAGCTCTCTCCACTGTTGTCCACCTCATAAACAGATTGCCTTCCCCCACATTGAACCACGACACTCCTTTCATAAGGTTGTTTGGTCATCCTCCAACTTATTCCAACCTCCGTACCTTTAGTTGTGTCTGTTATGTTCATCTTCCTACACATGAATGCACAAAACTCATGGCTCAATCAATTCAATGTGCTTTCCTAGGATATTCAGTACACCAGAAAGGTTTTCTTTGCTATGACCCAAATCTGCGTCACATTCAAATTTCTAAAAATGTGATCTTCCTAGAAAACCAATATTTCCTTTCCATGCATCAGGATCATGTTCCTCCTCCATTTTTTGTTTTGCCTATGTTTGCTAACTCTTCTGCAGCTCTAATTCCTTCTAAGCCTCTCCTAGCATATCAAAGACGTTCATCTACTACTTCCCACCAGACTCCAGACCCTCCCAAGCCTCCTTAAGTTTCTTCGTCGATTGCTGCTCTTGTTCCAGCAACTACAACTTCCTCTCATTAACAAAGTACTCGGGTTCGTAGACCCCCTGATAGGTATGGGTACTCTCCTCCCTCATCCTTCATAGCCACCTTGTCTTCTACTTTTCTTCCTTCATCTTATAAACAAGCAATGGAGCATGAGTGTTGGCGAAAAGCCATTAAAATTGAACTTCTCGCGCTTGAAGAAAACCAAACCTGGGATGTTGTTCCATGCCCCTCATCTATGAATCCCCTTGGCAGTAAATTTGTGTTTTCTATCAAGCGTCATTCTGATGGGTCTATCAACTGTTATAACTCTCGATTAGTGGCACTTGACAACAAATAGGAATATGGTCTTGACTATGATGATACCTTTGCACCAGTCACCAAAATGACCATTATTCGAACTATACTCGCCTTTGCTGCATCTCAATCGTGGCCCTTACATCAAATGGATGTCAATAACGCCTTCCTTCATGGTGATCTCAAGGAAGATGTTTACCTGAAACTTCCTTCTGGTTTGTACACTTCCTCATCTAATGATGTTTGCAAACTAAAACATTCTTTGTATGGTTTGAAGCAAGCACTGAGAGTATGGTTTGACAAGTTTCGATCCATGTTGCTAGGTTTCTCCTTCACTCAAAGTCAGTATGACTCCCCTCTCTTTCTACAAAAGACATCCATGGGTATTGTTGTCCTCCTTGTTTATGTGGATGATATTGTCATCACTAGCTCTAACTTGGAGGCAATCTCTGTGATTCAGACTTTGTTGCATTCTACATTCCACATGAAAGACCTTGGTCAGCTCACCTATTTTTTGGGCTTGGAAGTGCATCATCAACCTCACGGTCTATTCCTACATCATCACAAGTATAGTCAAGAACTAGTTCAGTTAGCCAGCCTTACCAACACTACTTTGGTTGACACTCCCATGAACTTAATGTGAAATATCATCGTGACGAAGGGCAACTTCTTGATGATCCTACTACCTATCGGAAGCTAGTTGGTAGTCTTATCTATCTAAATATTACTCGATCAGACATTTCTTATGCTATTCACATTGTCAGCAAATTCATGCAAGCACCAAGGCATCTCCATCTATCTGTTGTCCGCCGTATAATTCGCTACATTCTTGGCACTCCTAGTCGTGGCTTATTTTTCCCTACAAGTTCTTCACTTCAACTACAAGCCTATAGTGATGCTGATTGGGCCAGTTGCCATGACACCAGGAAATCTACTATCAGCTGGTGTATGTTTCTTGGCGATGCCCTTATCTCATGGAAATGCAAGAAATAAGACCACGTCTCCAAATCATATATTGAAGCAGAGTATCGAGCCATGTCTGCTGCTTGCTCTGAGATCATTTGGCTGCATGGTCTCCTTACAGAACTCGGTTTCTGTCCAGTTTATCCTACTTCACTTCATGCTGACAACACTAATGCCATCCAAATTGCAGCCAACCCTGTCTATCACGAACGCACCAAGCACATTGAGGTTGATTGTCACTCAATCAGGGAAGCATATGATCATCAGATTATCACCCTTCCACATATCTCCACCACTCTATAGATTGCAGATATCTTCACCAAATTCATGCCCTGTCAACACCATCATTTCCTCACTGACAAATTGATACTTATCGATTTACCAGCATCAATTTGAGGGGGATGTCAAAGGAAATACCTATACCTACACATTTAATGCCAGCAGATTCTGTCTATTTATTCTTTCCTTTATTGGGATATATTAGTTGTAGGTTAGCTATTTCTAAAGGTTGAAAATCATCCTATATTATTTCCTGTATCAGCTTGTATTATTTCCTGCTGTATTATTTCCATTCTTAGCTTGTAAATTCTACATATATAATGGGCAATTCTCAATGAGAAGACACACAATTTATTCAAAAGACTCTAAATTGTCATTAATTTCAGTACTTAAACTCATTAATCAATCTTTTTATTTATGTGATAGACATGTATTTAAGATGAACATTAACATGCTTTAGTTAAGGAGTTATTGATACTTCAAGTGCAAAATGATGATATAAAATGTTGATAAAAATGCACATTTAAGTACTAATCATGTATATATTTTTGAATGATAACCACTACTTCTATTTTTTGTTTTTCATCCTTTTAGTGTTATTCCTCCTTTTCCATCGAAGCTTAAAGGTCATAGAATAATCTTCTACACTTATCAACCTTAGGATTAGGTGGTTCAACTTTTGTAAGGACAAAAGGCTTTGGTTGGGTAGCTCCATCTCTTCTCTGATTTAGCCTCTATAGTGATGAAGATAAAGTTGAATTGGTCTGAAAACGTGTGTTGCCCTTTCTCCTTATTTCTCTTTCCACCTTCATTGCCATATGGACCATATCCTCCAACTCTTTGTAATGTTGTAATTCCATCATATTCACAATCTCCCTATTCAACCCATTAAGAAATCTAGCCATCATGGCCTTATTATCCTCAATTACAATGCCCTGAATCATCGTGATCTTCATTTCCTTGTAATACTCATCTACTTACTTAGAATCTTGATTTAGAATTTGTAATTTTAGATACAAATCCCTATAATAATGGTTAGGCACAAATCACCTTCCCATCAACACTTTCATCTCCTCTCACGATGCTATTGGCCTTTTTCCATTCATCCTCCTATTAATCACATTCTTATCCCACCAAATCAAAGCCTAATCTGACTACCAATTTCACCTTCCTCGTCTCCAAATATCTACAACATTTGAAAATTGAGTTCACTGATTAGTATTTAAAAGTGCATTTTTATCAAGGTTTTATATCATCATTTTACACTTGAAGTATCAATAACTCCTTAACTAAAGTATATTTTATAATAACATATCTAATAATATAACATACCTTTAATTTATGGTAAATGTTCATCTTAAATGCAGGCCTATCACATAAATGAAAGCATTGATTGACGAGTTTAAGTATTGAAATTGAAAGGACAAAGAGAGGGCCAAACTTAGAAAAGAGATGTTGGTGCAGTCCAAATTGGAACACAGTTCGGTAATTGGGTCATATCTCGAGTTCTAGATGTCCAAATAACCTCACATTTTTGGAAAGATTTGGTAGGACATAGGCCTATAATTTTCATGTGGAATCCAAGATTAAAAAAGGTCGTTTTCAAGTTCAAATTATAGCAACAACAGAGAAGTCTGAATCTGTCCTACAACCCAAACATTGTTCAGTGTTCAGCCCATATCTCGAGTTCTAGAAGTCCAAATGACCTCAATTTTTTTTCCTGGAAATATAAGACAATTTCCTATAACTTTCATGGTACAGGTGATTCCAGTTCTGATGCTAGCAATGACGTTTTATTCTGACAAGAAGATAAGGATTTTCACCAAGTCAAGAGTTGGCCACCCACTCAATAATTAGTCATCAAATCAATAGTTCCAAATTTTAGCCTATAAGAGGCATTTGCCATGCATTTAGGAGCTTGGTTGTTTAGATCAAGAACTTGCTCTTGCTCTCTCTCTTTTTATATTTTTTGTAATTCTTAAGTTTTGCTTTCATTAATATCTTGTATATGCTTTTCATTTCCTTTCATTTACTTAGTTAACTTGTATCTTATTTATGTTCTTATTTTGTTTATTTATGTTTCTCTTCTTCATTATGTTTAGCTAAGTTTATTATGTCAAGGTGAAAAGGTTACACTAATGGTGTAAGAATAAGTATAGTGTAAACTCAACATGGACCTTAATGTTTAATATTAACATGTCTTATTTTTTTATCTTACTAATTCTTAATACCTTGCTTGTTAAATGGTTAATCTAGATTTGTGTTGTATAGCACTTGGTACAACAAATGCTTGGTACTCTCATAGCTCAACCTTATGGTATAACCTTCACCTGTGCTATGAAAGGAACTTTATTTGTTGTTAACTTAAGTTAGCATCATGAATTCCTGACGATATTTAAAAGTTTGGTGTTACTTAAATAAGATAATTAATATGATCATGTTAACAATTTATAATGAGCTATTAATGATAAATCATCTGATCGAAACCTTCTTTGTGTATGGTTTCCAATTGAATAATAAGAGTTTATACTATACTTGATTGAAATACCATTAGTGGATCCTCTAACCTTGACATTTATTTTTATAATTGTTTAATCCTTACATTAATCTTTCATCTCAAAGTTCTCATCAACTTCTTTATTGTTGTTGTTGTTGTTGTATTATTATCTATAATTTATACAATTAACCTCCCTGTGGTTTGACCTCGGTCTTGCCGGGTTATTTATTACTTCAACACTCTTACACTTGGGAGAAGACATCAATCTTTTGGTCATGTCATTCACCTTTTGATGCGAACCCTATCGGAATTTAATGGAATTCACAAACCCAAGATCTATCTAATCCAAATTTTTTGAAAATAGGATGAGTTTATCACAATGAAAGACTTGCTCCAAAGCAACAAGACTATAAATCAACCCAATCACAACGCCTACACCTTGAAAGGAGCAAAAGGAGTATAAATTCACAACAAAGATTGGTCAATTCTTTGAAGAGTTGAAAGCTCAATCAAGAACCTAGATTGACAACAAAAGGTCGGCAAAAATCAGAATATTATTAGGCAAAAAAAGTGTGCTGAAAATTATTCTCAATAGTATTTATATCCCAAGCCAAAAACCCTAGTCTCCCTAATGGGTCACATATAAACCCAATTTAAATAATAATCAACCCAAGCTAAAACTAGCCCAAACTATTTAAAATAAATAAAACAAACAAGTTTGAAACCCAAACAAGTGTTTCCTCACAAAATAAAAATGGTTTAATAGCCTGACTAATTTAATAAGACAAGTTTGGTTATTTCCACATTTTGTCTGGCAGCAGCAAAACCCAACTTCAAACGGATGGTTCTCTCTCGTCTTAAATAATTAAAAGGATTACCATCTACCATTGGAAAGGTATGGAAGTCTAGTTTTCATCCTAACTAGAATCATCTCAAAATTCGACATGTAGCTTCAATTACGATAAAAAAAAAGGGTAGTGATATATCAAACTATCCGAATCTAGTCTTCTTCTTCCAAACCTTGTGTAATGGTCTTGGCTTCACCAACAAACCCCTTTTGAACATGAATAACATTAATCATGGCTTACTCCTTATTATTTAATATCCTCTTGAAGTCCACCTTAGCCTATGTATCTTGAAGAAGTTCATTGAAAGCCTCTTTGAACCTCGTAGCTTTAAACCTTGTAACTAGACCAACCAGAACCTCTAATGGATCCTTTGGTGCTTGGATTGCATCACCTTTTTCTCCTACTCCAAATAAGCATTGGGATCGTTTTTACCTTGAAAGTTATGAATTTTAAGTTTAATGGAGTCCAAGTCCTTATCCATATTTTTATAAGTCCTTATGCCATAGAAATTCTCATTCCTCTTAACCCTATTTGGTCTAGATCTAATTCCTTGGCTAGAAGATGCAAAATCATGGTCATTTTCACTTGCATCTATGTTTTTATCAACAAACTCCTCAAATTCAGATTTGACATTTTGAATGGCCCTACGGATCATATTTCCTTAGTGATCAACCCTATTATTATGTTGCTTTCTCAAATTTACCTCATCTTTTAGATCCTTGTGTGTCCTAGACAAGAGCTTGAGTTGTTTTCCTATGGCTCTCAACTGGAAATAAACGTTAGCATTTTGTGTCACTGATTCATTATTTTCAAACATTTTTTCAATTAATAAAATTTGATTGGTAGCGCAAAATATATCCTCATACCTCTCATGTTCCCCACAAAAACATGGCTTTTCCCTTTAATAAGGTCATATCTTTTACCCCACAACTTACTTTATTTTGGTTACTTAGGAACTAAAATCAAAAAATCAAAGTTAGTAGCATTTGCAACGTAATCCAATTATAATTCTCAAACTCAAAATCAATAAATATACTAAAAACAAGGCAAAACAAAATTATGATTACGATTTTGTGAGTAGCAATACAAATTCGTACGAATTGTGGATGAAACGAAGACAGAATAAAATAGAAATGAATATTAGTGAAAACAATTACTTGACTCCTAAATAACCCAATTATATTAGAAACAAAAAGATTTGGACATAAAAAATAGTAAGGATCACATTTTGAAACTTGACTCAAATCTAACTTATTACATAATTTTTACGTAACAAAATTGAAACTCAGACCAAAGAATCTCAAAATGACCTCAAATTCAATATTTAGCATTTAGATACCAAAAAACAAAAATCTCAGTTTATAGATCGTTCTCTCATGTCTAGGCACCCAAACCCCTTGTATAATCAATTTGCGACAGAATTGAACCTCGAATTAACTTCAAGTAAATGATATCCAAATATACCTAAATTTAAAATATGGTGCAATATCATCCCTAGTAAACAAAATATGACGGTTCAACTGATTCTAAGGTGCTTTGCTTATGGTTCACTAAGAGTTGTGTTTCTACGGCAGAATTTTATCATCATTCAAATTTCATCCAATCTCTTTGTTTTTTTTATATGCTACTAATATGATTGGGACAGTAACAAGATGAAATATAACCTCTCTTTTGTTTTTTGCTTAGATGACGTAGACACAAAGAATAAAAAGATGAACGACGCAAACACTGAAAAACTTGAAGGAACACTAAAAAAACAAAAATAATAAAAGGATATGACCTTGTTTTGGAGTCTAGCTCTAATAACAACCAACGCAAACCTTGTGATGACATGGTCACACAACCCACAATCAAGATTAAGATCTGGTCCTAGAAAGTTGAAATAGATACGATAAGAGTATGACATAATAAAAACTTGCCCCAAGCCACCAACAATATTGGAATGAAGTAGAATGACGCCAAAGCTAGTTAATCTTTAATAAGTCTGACTCAATTCATTTAAGAACAGAAGAATGTAAGAATCACTGAAAATAGTTCATTAATGGTTGTCAAAATCTAGGTTACATGAGTTCAAATAGTTCTTAAAAAATTAACCCCAATAGGTCTACCCTAATTGACTGATTTGGCTCACTTACAAAACTGACCCAAAAACCCTAAACTAAAAGGCCCATAACCTAATCCAAACAAGTCTTGGATCCTAGCTGAAAATAAAGTATTAACTAAGCCCAAACAAGCCTTGGGCTGTAGCTAAAAAAAATAAAAATAAAACATATAGGTCCAAAGTCTTTATCCACTCAATGATCCAAGAAACCAAGATGTCATTAAATACCACCAGCCCTTTTTTTTGTGTAGCTAGGATGAACAAGGAATCCTTGTAATTAAAAGATTTTGAAACATTAATGAATTCTTACCACAATTGAAAACTATATTGCAGCCCATTAAAGATCCTTGTAGAACTAAAAGATTCTCAAAACAAGTTGCATATCCTTAAAGGAAAAGGACTTTTGCCAAATAAAAAGTCCACAGATTAAAAGAAAGTAACTAACAAAATTTGTATAGCCTGTTCTGATCAATATCACAAGTCCTTTCCAAACTTCGTTTCACATGAAAGTTTACCTCAACATAGACAAATTCCTCTAAAATCTTCTAGTAAATTTTCAGTTCGATCCAACAGTTGTATTTAAAATTATGCTTAATAGCATAAAACTTCACGATCGAAACAATATGCTTGTTTGTCAAGTTTCTACTTCAATTTTATCAAGCCTAACCTTCCTCTCTTGAGGGAGCTACAAGATAGGTCGTTTGGTGCTAGAGGAATTCAAGCAAGAAGCTATTTTCAATACTTCCTTGACAGGGTAAGATTTATTTGTGTTCTTTATAAAAACGTGAGTTTTAGTTTTGTTTGTTTTTTCTTTTTTATGACATCATGTTCTGTTAATCATGTTGAGTGGGTCGTTTAATTGAGTTAGTAGAACTAACATTAATGTAACCCAATTTTTTTGCGACGAGGGAGAGTTTCCCCGAGTTTCAAAATTTTGAGGTTCGGAACATTTAAAACTGAGTTTCTGCCCCTTTATATTTTCTCTGAGTTGCTGTCATTTTTTAATTCATAGTTGTTTACTGTTGCAATCTCCTCTTTTGCAATTTTTCGTGCCCGGTCATGTGTTATTGACTGTATTTTGATGCCCTAGCGACCCGTAGTGTACTTTCCTTAGTTGTTTACTTTCTATCATGTCTTAGTTTTTTATCAAGTTTTCCAGCCAAAGTTACTTTCATTTATGCCTTCTGATTTTCCCACCATGCATAAGTTGCTTTCTTCCGTGATCATGAATTCCCTTTGGTTATTGGATTGCTCTAAAAAAATACCAACCTGTTCTCCATCCACTATGACTTTCTTGATCGCACATACTCTCTGGCTTTGTTATGACATGTTCACAAGAATATGAGGGAGGTATTCATTCTCCTTTCAAAGGCACTCCTCTTTTTTCCCGCCAAATAACTTAATCACTTTTCTACATGTACCCTTAAAGATGCTGTTTTTTTTTTTGTTTTTTTTTTTTTATGGCACTTAGTTTGACAGAACATTTTAGATTCCACTAGATTTAATTGCTTAATCATATCAGCTACAACATTTTCTACATCTGCATCTGTTTAGTTTGCACCGAATAGGCTTCTAACCCTTTGAGCTATCGATTTCACATCACTAATTTATCTCAACTCATCAGCTTTGCCTAACTCTCACATGAACTGATTTGCATAGGTTATGTTTGCTTCTTTTCAAGTAAGCCTAAATCCAAACCTGTGTTCTGTTATGCTGTTGCAATTGTTGCACTCCTAGCTTAGATTCACCTTTTTCAACCTAATTTGTCTCCACTGATCCTAGCTCAGGATGACTAAAAGACATGCCTGCTCGGTAAAAAAAATAAAGAAACATCCTTTGGATATGCTTGGATCTGAACTTTCACTTCTATTTTTATTTTGGTATCTTTTCCACAACGCTCTCTCTTTATCCAATGCTTTAGGATGTGCTGCTCACTTCTTTAATTTATCACCACATATAATTCTTGATTTATTTGATTAAATATATGGATAATTTTTTTTTATTATTTAAAAAATTCTAGAGATAGAAATGCATTAAAAAATAAATATATAATTTTTTAATAAAAAATAAAAATATCTAATCTGTAAGGGAGAACAGGTTAAATAACTATCATAATATAACGTGAGCGCAGATTTAGATTTTGGACTAATTCGACCGTTGGAAACAATGTTCTGCTTTCGGCCGCACTCAATACGCTCCAGTCCACATCCATGTATATATATCTACGAACAAGATCCAATTCAGAGCATTCAAGTTCCCAAATAGTCATTGGATTGAGAGCCTGGTTCGTTGGTTAATCTCGTAAATTCACTTATACACGCCAGGCTGCTAGTGGTTCAGTCCACCGATAATAAGTACTGGAGGAGGATTTCATTTAAACAACATTAACTACTCTGACAGGCAGTGCAAAATCACCACTGCTGCTGCAAGAGGAGAGGGCGGAGGACAGACGGAGAGATTCATACGATCGAAGAGGAAGAGGAGCATTCTCTCGTCTCAGGTATTGCTCTCGTATCATCATCACTCTCTGACTCTATCTATGTATTTACCATTGTTCGCTGTTATGTGATCAACATATCGGACTTTGTTTCCTATTCTATATTTCTTTATGATATCTACTTCTATATCACTCCCTCGCATTTCAAAAGAAGAAAAAAACGCTTGTGTTAGGATAAGGGTGATTCAGTAAATATCTTCTTTTGCTGCACCTACACGTTTTGATACACGTACATGTATTATTTTGGCCATAAACTAACCTCACCTGCTGTGCTGTCGCAGATTTATCATTTTGGTTTTCCAATAATTTCTGGTTATTTGGCATTTTCAAAATTTGAAATTCCCTCTTTATTCTCACAAGTTGAAATGACTAAACTACCCCCAATCCCCCTGACTGCGAGAGTTTACTTGATGTGATTTACTTCCAGAAAATGTACCGAATATTCTTTTTAATCAGATTTTGTCATTTGTCGAAATCACAAACTGTAACATTGCTTGGGTTAAAATTTTCCTGCTGAAAACCCTATTGATTTTTATTTATGTAGTGTGGGATATTGATTTAATATTATTAAGTGGAGATAAAGAAAATGGTGGAGATGACGATGAACAAGGAAACATCACACTGGTGGTGGTTTGACAGTCATTATACCTCAAGTGGATCTCCATGGCTACAATCTACTCTCGCTGGTAAACACCCCCCCCCCCCGCCTCTCTTTTTTTTTTTTTTAAATAAAATTGGTGACCATATTATAATTATAATTCTTTTAGTGTTTTCTTGTACCTGGTACAAGAAAAGTGTTGCTATTTGGGTGGGTCCAGCTATGGATTCTTTGAGAACTACAGGGTGAGATAGTCACTAATTAATTATCGCCATACTAATCAGGGTTGTATATACAATTCATTCTGAGAAATGGCTTGGACCATGTGGGGTTAGAGAGAGGTGATTCCACCATGGAAGGTGGATCCAATTACTTATTAACCCTAGGAATTTATTTATTTTTTATTTTTGTTTTAGTTGAAAGGATTATCGAGATTTACTAGACCTGTGTGTTAAAGGGATGATTCTAATATAATGTTAGGTTAATGTTTTGGTAGCCGAAGTTATTTTTTAGTTTGTGGGTTTAAGATAGTATTGGAGACTACAAGAAACAAGTACCAGATATATGCTATGAGCATTAGGATCACTGATGTGACTCGTTTCCTTCGGAGCCTTTTCTCCGCTCAAAATCTAATCGAAGTGGGGTTTCATAGATTTTATTTTCATATTTGTAAGAGTGTATCTTTTACTGGTTGAATTTAATCGATAATGTTATGACTTGTTCGGCACAATCCTGAACAAAATAAAGGGTAGTCGTTGGAGGGGTCTTCAACCATAAAGAACTGATAGGGTAGATGAGTATTGGGAATGAATTATGGTTAAAGTGGAGTAAAACTCCAAGTTAATACGGATCATGCGTATCTTTATGGCACTGATTTTGAGAAGGAACCAGGATGTGAGGTTTGTGATTGTCTGAGTGAGACTGCTTGGTAATGGGAATTATGGTATATGGCCCCTCAATACAGGCCCCCCTTAAAGTCCCACAACTAGTTTCACAGTCTTTTGATTGAGGAAATGGCTTTGAGATGTACTTTCATCATTTTTCTAAGGTTCTAAAAATGATGCCGGACCCGTTGACTATTAGTTAAAAGGAATCGCGACCCTTGTGAATCACAAAATGTAGATTCGTAAAAAAATTTCGAAGTTGGTAGGGCCATGGACTCGCGTTTCCTGCTCTTGTGTTTTTCGTTTAACCGCTTTGGCCTTTGCTTTTTCTTTACTTCTAAACCAACCTCAGATTTTGATGGTACTATAATAAATAGAACTTAACTAGCTAGTTCAGGTGATTGCCAATTGCAATTCTCTGTGGTAAGCTGCTTGATGATTGCTCAGGTGCTTACACTTTCCAAGTTCTAGATCTCTTGCAATGCAACATTTTGTGTTAAAGAAATACCCAGAATTAGGCATTTTGACTTTGAGTATCCCGGGGATCTTTTACCATCTGCCAGTGTTTGAAATTTAAAATATACCAGATTTGCCTTCATTAATAATGTCTTAATTTGTACTTCTGGTGAGATGGTAAATTTTTGGTATAAGGATCTCGTATCTGTTTTGGCAGAGCTAGACAAGAAGACAAAGTCAATGCTGAAACTGATAGAGCCAGATGCAGATTCTTTTGCTCAACGTGCAGAGATGTATTACAAGAAACGGCCTGAGCTAATTAGCATGGTTGAAGATTTTTACAGGGCACATCGCTCATTAGCTGAGCGATATGACCAACTTAAGTCTGACTCTGGAAATAGCCTCCTGGCAACATTTGGGTTGCCATTTTCAACCAAACATCGACCTGAGAAGTTATTGAGTGTGGAGATACATCAAACATATGGCAGCCACTCCGAGATTTACCGCGCTGAGGATTTCGCTGAGTCTGAAGTAGATGACCCTGAACAAGACCAAATTCAATTTGATGAAGAATTGGAAGAAATTGAGACACCTGAAGAAAAGAAAGAAACCCATGCTGAAGACTCTGCTGAGTCTGAAGTAGATGACCCTGAACAAGATCAAATTCAAGTTGATGAAGAATTGGAAGAACTTGAGATAGCTGAAGAAAAGAAGCAAACCCACATTGAGGACTCTGCTAACCCGGAAGTAGATGACCCTGAACAAGATCAAATTGGTGAAGAATTGGAAGAAATTGAGACACGTGAAGAAAATAAAGATGTTGACGTTTGTACCATGTACAATGCTGAAGTGACGAAGTTGAAGGAAGAAATAGAAAGACATGAGGCAGAGAAGAGGATTTACAAGGGTTATCTTTTGCAGAAAGACGAGGAGATGAAGTTGAGGGAAGAAATAGAAAGGCTTAGGGATGAAGTTGACATTTCAAAGTTCGTGTACAATGTTGAAATAGAAAGGCTTAGAGAACAAAAGAAAGAAATTCCAGCCAATGAAGGAATGAGAGAAGCTGACATTTCAAAGGTTGTGTACAATGTTGAAGTGATGAAGTTGAGGGAAGAAATAGAAAGGCTTAGGGAAGAGAAGACGATTAGCAAGGATCATATTTTGCAGAAACATGAAGAGAAGAGAGAAGAAAAGAATGAAACTCAAGTCAACGAAGGAATGAAAGAATTTGAATTTTCAAGTGTTTTGTACTATTTTGAAGTGATGAAGTTGAGGGAAGAAATAGAAGGGCTCGGGGAAGAGAACAAGATTTACGAGGAGCAACTTTTGCAGAAAGATGAAGAGAAACGAGAAGTAATAAGACAGCTAAGTTCAACGGTGGAAGTGTTGAAGTTAGAGAATACGAATTTGAGGAAGTGTGTAGCTAGAGACTCCCACAAAAAAGGAAGCCATTTCACAGTCGAGAAGCTGAAGGATGTATTTCTTGGGAAGCTTTTTTATGCAACTTCAAAGTCTCAGAGTAGAGTCCAAGCTCTGTAGATGTGGATTTTCGACGGCAAGTAGGGTAGTTTGTAAACACAGTTTGTATCTATAGATGATTATACTATTAGCCGTAATCCAGAGTAGAGTCCAAGCTCTGTAGAAGTCAACCTAGGGAAACCGAAGTATAGTGTAATCTTTATTATGATGATATTCTCAAGAATATCAAATATCAAAATTCTCAGAAAATATATTTTTGACGTGATTTGGCCAAGTTCAAGAAAAGAAAAGAGGAAATCAATCCAACAATTTTTTTAACGAGTAAAATGTAATTGAAAAAAATAATAAAGACTAATTTAATTTAAAAATAACAAGTGCAAAGAAAAAGAACAAGGAAAAAACAAAGTTAAGTTGTCTTATAAGAAAAAAATTTAAAATTTTGAAAAATAAAAATATTAGTTTTAATATTCAATATAACCAATCGGTTGATTATACATAACATTATTATATTCAAGTAAATAAATATTTATTATTAATAAAAATTTAATTTATCTTTAATATTCATATAATATTAGATTAATGAATCTATAATAAAGATAAAGTTTGTGGAACAAAAATGCTTTTTAAAGAAAATGATAAAGTTGTTATAATTATGGGATTTCTATTGCATCAAAATATTGTTTCTAAATTGTTTTTGGTTTATGCTCTCTTAAATACTAGATATTCATTAGAGCCGTAAAGACCGATATATATTATGTTTTTTCATTTATGAAAGGAAGCAAATGTTCTCATAAGCTGAGGTATAAGGTATACCTATAACTAATATTTAGATGCTTATCATAAGAAATGTACAGTGAACTGCATGAGAATTCCATATGGAAAGATTACTCATGTCTATAGAAAGGCTCACAAGACGATTTTGTAAGTCATCCTTGGACTTGAGATCACTAAGTCATTTTATATAGAGAATGTTATGTTTTGATCCTGTTACATGTTATTCTAGTAGAGGTAATTAAATGGAAGACATTGGGTATAACATAAATTATATAAAGATACTTAAGTGGTTAAGAAAAAATTCACCACCCTATGTGAATTAGAAAAATATTTTATTTGTTCTCAAATAGTATTATTTACTAAGAAATCCTTAGCCAAGGTGGAATGAGATTTGAAAAGAGTTTAAAATCTTATTCAAACAATCAATGACTATTATTGTCGCACCCGACATTGCGGTGGCCTTAAAAAATTTTCTGATTATGGAAAAATAATAGATTTCTAGCATCTTATTCTTTCAGGGGAAAATATCTTGTTTAAGGAGTCGTCACTTAGTATTATGGTCACTAGGAACCCTAACTGGTCAACAGAGATTCTATGATACGAGACTATTTACGTAAAAGGAAAAATATTATCACCTCTTAAACGTTCTGCCTGAGACAGACTGCATTGCTGGTTTTGTCTTAAATTGCTAAATATTTATCGGTTTATGCTCTGATGGTTTACTTGCAATATTCCTGACTCTGGCGCTAGTGAATATTCATCTACGGATAATTCCCTCTCTAACGTCAATGAATAAACCATTAAAATAAATTTTATTTTTCGTGCATGCATATATATTTTTTATTTTTTTCTTGTTAAATAAAATAAAATATAACGAATAAAAATAATATAAATTTAAACCAATATTTTCTTAAATTTGAAATGTTAATGAGCATTAGCAGAGAAGGATCCCAAATTATTTTGCCAGCATTGAAGCATGCTAACTGCTTCAGCAGTGCCACCACAATCACGAAACTAGCTGATTTTTTAAAGGCAAGATAGACTTCTAGAGAGGAGAAGAAGTTTTTTGGAGCTCAGAAGTCCATAATGTGTGACAAGGTAAGTAGTAATGGTGAACATATCAAATCCAAAGAGAGTCACTTTTAATATGGATATTCCATAGGTGCTTTGACAAGACGCTTTTGTTTATGGCTTTAAGATCAAGGAGACCCAAACCCCCTTCGCACTTAGGCAAGCATACATTTTTCCAAGCAACAAGCACTGATTTATGAATTGTAAGGTTTCCACTCCATAGAAAATTTCTACACAAGGAGGAGATATGATTGAGAACTAGTAAAGACATGGGGAAGATACTAATCTAAAACTGAATCATCCCACTTAAAACATAATAAATTAGCTCAAGCCTGACAGCATAAGACATGTGTTTCCCCATCCAACTATGTATACATGCCTCTAGCTTATGTAAAAGAGGAGAGTACTGACTAGCAAGCAGCTTGTGAGGACTTAATGGCACCCCCAAGATACTTGAAAGGAAAACTACCTTTAGAAAAACTTGTATGCTGCAGGATATCATGCTTGGCAGCCTCTCCAACTCCATAAAAAAAAATGAAAGATTTATTAGCATTGATAACTAACCCTAATATCCTTTCAAAAACCAGAAGCTGCTGAAATAAGATGTTCACTAAAGGTAAATCATCTGTAAAAGCTAAATGGCTTATACTAAGGGAGCTACATTTTGGATGAAAGTGAAAATCAGCCTTTTGAGAGGCCACGTGAAGCATCCGAGAGAAATATTCCTTACACACAATGAATATGTAAAAGTCATAAGGGATCACCTTGCCTTACACCACATTTACCTTTAAAGAAACCAAAAAAGTTACCATTAACAACCATTGAATAGGATGAAGTCTTAACACACTTCATGATTAAGTGAACAAACCGAGCTGAGAAACCTAGCAGCAGAAGCAGATGCCTAATGAAAATGAAAGGCCACTAAACAGAATCAAAAGCTTTCTTGAAGTCTATCTTGATGAGGCATCTAGGAGAGGCTCGTTTTTTACCATAATGTCGGAGGAGCTCCTGTAGAAGACTTTAATTTTCTTAAAAAGTTCCCCCGAGACAAAGAAAACTTTAATAGCAGCACAAAAGTCATTACCAACAACATTTCAAGACTTCTTGAAGAATAGAGAAGAGTAACCATCAGGGTCATGGGCCTTTTCATTACCAATATTGAATAGTGCTTCTTTAACAACATCATTGGACACTAGGGTAAGGAGGAGATCATAGGTACTATCATTAAGGCAAAGACCATTATGAGCCATCGTAGCTTCAATCGGGATAGTATGCCTGGAAGTCTCAAGCAACTCTTAATAGTATCTCATAAAAATTGCACCCACTTCATCCAAAGAATTAGTAAGCACACCATCCGGAAATTGAATAACTGGGATGTGATTTCTCTTGTGTTTTTTACTCATCAATGAATGGAAGAACCTAGTGCCCCTATCATATTTCTTAAAGAAAGTAGTTTTGAGCATCTGACCAAAAAACATCTTTTCAACTGATTTGAGATTAATGAGCTTGAGTTTAAGTTGTTTATTCTACATCAGGAGTTGAGATCTCTATCATTCTTCAGAATGGTTTAGTGACAATCCAGTTCATCTTTAGCTCTAACAACTCTCTTAGAAATATGACTGAAGTGAAGCTTATTAAGTTCTTTTAGAGGCCTCTTCAAAAGCTTTAGCCTTTGACAAAGGATATGCATATGTGATCTAGAGATATTTGTTGTCCAATTAATGTAAAGAAGCTCCAAAAACCCAGGATGATCAACCCACATGTTAAAGAATTTGAAACTTCTTACATTATAAAACTAACAAAGACTTATATGTATTAAAGCCATAGAGTGATTTGAAAATGCACCAGGATTGGAGAATAGAACATGAGTCTATAAAGACAAGTTGGACATAAAAACTACATAAATACAAAATTAGAGCTAGCACTCTAGGCATTACAATCTCACTCTTCTAAATAGGAATTTAGGAGATTTTTCATGGGTGGTTTGTGTAAATTATCATTGGAAGCTGAACAATTGAATGGCTTGTAGTTTACAACAACTCAGCCTTTAAAGAATTATTCAAAGCCGAAGAAGATTAGATCTTTAGATAATAAATTCCTAAACAACTATAGATTTGTTTAATGGAATCTTAGGAACTCCCAAAAAAATTTGTTTTGTAGTTTCTAATGCATATATGATATTTAAGAATCCAATATAAAGAACTTTCTAAAAATATCAGAAAAATGATAGAAAGGTGAAGAATATTCATGGTATAAATAGACATACACATTTACATCCACGACAAACAATAACATTCCAACAAAAATGGCTCTATATAATGAATTAGTTAGACATCACAAGAAGCTTGTGACTCTCTCTACTCTTTTTAAAAAAAAAAAAAAACAAGCAAGCTGGAAACATAAAAAAGAAAAAAAAAAGTGTAAAAATCTTCATCTTTCTTCTTCAACTTTTCTCTCCTAAAAACCAAGAAAACCTAGGCTATTCTACTAATCAGTTGCAGGTCAAAATAATAATAAAAAAAAAACTAGCATTTTTCTCCAAGTCACCGACAACCACACATCCACAAACTAGCTTCCCCTAGTTCTTAGCTCCATACCATCATCAAGACAAACAAACTATCACCCATTTTCTAATTAAGATATCTCTCTCAAACCCTCAACACCACCAACAACAACAACGAGTTCTCCCTCATGACAACAACTCTATCTTCCTCTCGGCCAAAACATCATCCATAATAGCCCAACCACACATCATCAAGCAGCTCCAGCTTATAACAATTGACCTTTTTGTCAGCAAACCGACATAGCAACTAGAATCTCCACACCTTTAAAGGTGTTTGGTAGTGCGGCTGCGAGTAATGTTAGGGTAAACCATAAAAAAATGGTGTTTGGTTAGGCATGAACCATAGTTTTTATTTTGATGGGACCCATCAGAAATTGAGGTTGAACATCAGCTTCTAGAATGCAACTTAAACCATCTTTGAAAACCATTCTCTCACCTCTCCGTCGACAACAAATAGCATCAACAATCTAAGAGAAATAACCGTTAGAATAAAATTCCAAAACAACCCTCAGCAGCTTTATCATCCTGCCATAGCACTATAGATATTGTAAGGTTGTTTATTAGCATGCAGATTTATTAGTACTTAAAAGTGCATTTTTATCAAGGTTTTATATTATCATTTTGCACTTGAAGTATCAATAACTCCTTAACTAAATCATGTTTTATAATAACATACCTAATAATATAAGATACATTTAATTTATGATAAATGTTCATCTTAAATGCAGGCCTATCACATAAATGAAAGGATTGATTGATGAGTTCAAGTATTGAAATTAAAAGGACAAAGAGAGGGCTAAACTTAGAAAAGAGATGTTGGTGCAGTCCAAACTGGAACATTGTTCGGTAATTGGGTCATATCTCGAGTTATAGATGTCCAAATGATCTCAAATGTTTACATAAATTCAGTAAGACATAGGCCTACAACTTTCATGTAGAGGCCAAGATCTAAGAAGGTCATTTTCAAGTCCAAATAATAGCAACAACGGAGAAGTCTGAATCTGTGTTGCAGCCCAGACACTGTTCAGTGTTCAGCCCATATCTTGAGTTCTAGAAGTCCAAATGACCTCAATTTTTTTTGCTGGAAAGCTAAGACAATTTCCTACAACTTTCATAACAGGTGGTTCCAGTTCTGATGCTAGCAATGATGTTTTATTCAGACAAGAAGATAAGAATTTTCACCAAGTCAAGAGTTGGTCACCCACTTAACAATTAGTCATCAAATCAATAGTTCCAAATTTTAGCCTATAAAAAGAGGCATTTGCCATGCATTTAAAGGCTTGGTTCTTCAAATCAAGAACTTGTTCTTTCTCTCTCTCTTTATATTTTTTTGTAATTCTTAAGTTTTTCTTTCATTAAAATCTTGTTTATGCTTTTTATTTCCTTTCCTTTACTTAGTTAACTTGTATCTTATTTATGTTCTTGTTTTGTTTGTTTATGTTTCTCTTCTTCATTATGTTTAGCTAAGTTTTTTAGGATGTTTCTAATAGTGGCTTCTTTTTTCTTGTAGAAATAAATGACAGATTTGTGTTGAAAACTAAATCAACAACAACAAAATGTGTTAGGAGACTTGTATGGGGGCAAGCATGTGACTTGCTTTGGTAATGTATGCTTTTCTTTTCAAATTTTCGATTAACTATCTAGTTTATCTACATAGAAATTAAAAGGTGATGTTTAGTTTAGTTATTTAGAATAGGATGCATTCTTGGTGTTGTTAACTAGTATTGTTGTTGAATTCTGAATGTTCATACACTACTACACTTGCATGCCCATAAATTGTGTCGAAACATAAAACATAGCTATAGCTCTCAGCATAATTGAGTAAATTGTTCTTATTTTTAATTTTTAATGGATAAAATAAATACTAATTCATATTTTACTTTTGATTCTTGCTACCAAACCTTACATGAATCTTTGATATTGTCAATTTTATCAAGTCCTTTTTAATGCCAGATTAAGAATGAGGGTATGTAGGTGCTATTAATGGGTGTATATTAGTTAGTTTATCTTATTATTTTTAACAACTATTTAGTATTAGTATTAATGCTGAATTTTCTATCTAAATAAGATATCATTGGTTGTTTCCTTTAAAAAAATGTTTTCAAAGTTAGAATGGAAGGTCTTGTAAGTATGGATAAGGCTTCTTGGACTAAGAAAATGTTGCATACCTTTTATGACTTATGCATCAAGGCCATTAACATGAGAAAGAAACCTAATACTTATTTTGATGAAGCTGGTTGGAAATTGCTTATGACATCCTTTAAAAAACAAACCAGCCATGCATTCACCAAAACACAATTGAAAAACAAATGGGATGGATTCAAAAAGGATTAAAGGATATAGACAAAGCTCATTTCTAAAACTAGTATGGGCTGGAATAGTGAATTAGAAACAATCTTAGCTGGTGATGAGTGGTGGAAAGAGAAAATCGATTCATGATCTCAACTATTTTATTTGTTTTTATCTTGTTTCATTAATTTCTAAAATATTTAATGTTGCATTAATTACTTGAACTTCTTATATAAAGGAAATAAAAGGAGTAAAAAAGTTTAGACATGCTAGTATTGAAACATCGTTAATGTTCAAATTTGATCGAATGTTCTCCAATATTGTTGCTATTAGAAAGTATGTGTGGGCATCATCATCAAGATTCTTTGGTGGCAATGATGTTGGTGATGATGGCACTAGCAATGCCAATATTGATGAGAATGATTTGGAAGAAGAAAACGGTGATTCAGAGGAGGATGACATTCCAAATTTTATGAATGACATTTCTAAAATGGTTGGTGGGGTTAATATATCCAACAATAGCAACACAAAGAGCAGTGGCATGAAAAAAAAAAAGATCATTTTGAGGTTCGAGCTATAAAGAAAAAAAACTTTTGGAATTGGCTTACAACTACTGTCATGGTGGGATCAATTAGTTGTGAGCATGTCGACCAGAAGTGATTCAACATCTTTGCATATGGATTGGATAGGGTATAGTATCTTAGAGGTTATGATTGAGCTTCACTGCATTCCAGGAGTTACAATTGAAGATAATTTTCATGACTTTGCTAGTGAATATCTAAGTTTACGAAGGAAGAGAGAAATGTGGGCTAGTATGGGAAATCTTGAAAAAAAAATTAAAATGGTTATGGAGATGTATATGCGAAGTAAACATCCTTAGCTGATAGGGTATGTACTTTTTTTCCCTAATACATGAATTTATTTGTTCTTTATATATGTAAGCTAAATTGAATGTGGTATGTTATTTAACATGTTTGATAATTTATTTAAATATTTTTACACTTGTAGATTAGTGATCTGGCAATTTTGATAAGATGAGTTTCCATTTTATGTTTTCTTGAAGTTGGTCTAATGTTGTGTTGTAATTCAACATTTAAAGCTGTCAGTTTTTGGCATCTACATGTCGGTAGCTTTTCATTGTATTATTTCTTTATTTCAATGTTATGGAAGTTAGAAACTTTTAAGTTTGTTGGTTGATTATTGGTTTGGATGTATTTGTCAGTTTTTAGCTTGTGATTTAAGAGACTAGTTGTTAACGGTTTTAGAGAAATGTTTGTATTATAGATGTTTTATAAATCCGTTGGGAACTAAACTTTGTTTAATTAACCTTAAACATGTATTATATTAGTTTGTATGTCACCATTACAATTCTTTGTAAGATGACAGTGCATGATGCAATAAAGATATGATGTCGTGATTTACATAAGTGTTTAAAAATTTAATTAATGGTGTTGTTTATGTGATGCAAACCTCATGATCATGTGGTCACGCAACCCACAATCAAGATAGAGATATAATCCTGGAAAGCCAAAATAGACCTGATAGAAGTGTGACACAATGAAAATTTATCTCAAAGCACTAGCACTATTGGAATGAAGTCAAATAATGCCACAAAACCAGTTAATCTTCGTAAGTCAAGTTAAATTTATTCAAGAACTAAAGAATGTAAAAATCACTCTCACATTTAAACTAAAAAATTCATAAGTATTACTCATCAATGGCTTTCTTTAAATTTAGTCTTACATGTGTTTAAATAGTTCTGAAAAAATTAACTTTAATGGATCTATTTTTATTGGCCGAATTGACCCATATACAAAAACTGACGCAAAACCTTTACTAGTAAACTCAAACCCTAATCAAAACAAGCATTGGATCCCAGCTAAAAATAAAATATTCATTAAACCCAAATAAGCTTTGGACAATAGCTAACAAAATAAAGCCTATAAGTCCTACGTCTTTATCTATTGTGAGATGAGAAGAAGAAAAGAAAACATTGTAAGTCTTATACAAGAGTTATTTATAGCTTATAAAGTTGCTCAATAATCCTAAGAACTAAAAGAGAAATTATTCCCCATTTGGTTTCAAAGTTAAAATAGGATTCTGATCTCAGCCTTGTATTTATCCTTCTTTTGGAAGGAAAAGAATAATGCCTTTAATGCTCCTCTTTGCTACCTCTTGGTATCCTTCCAATATTAGAAAACACAATTAAGTTGTTAAATTATTTTCCTTGCACAACAAAGAGACAGTGATAGCCATGTGTTCCTAAGTCATCTTGAGTTCTTTTATTTCTTTTGATGTGTTTCCTGCTCACATGATAAGGAAATAACATAAAATAATAAATCCTAACATTTAAATAAAATAGTCAATGTTCCCACACATAAAAGAAAACTCAATATTAGTTAGGACTTCACAAAATATATGGAAACATTGTATAATAAGGCTAGCCGAAACTGATACAAAATTGGCAGCCTTTTTGTCAAAACTTCATGGCCATAATAAGAAAAGATTAGGCCCCTCTTGTACATGGATTAAATGTACTAAGGTGTCCTCTTA
Source organism: Populus alba x Populus glandulosa (assembly GCA_033617975.1). Lineage (NCBI taxonomy): Eukaryota > Viridiplantae > Streptophyta > Magnoliopsida > Malpighiales > Salicaceae > Populus > Populus alba x Populus glandulosa. Next base: position 21,474,726 of record CM066144.1, on the reverse strand, counting down.
AAGCTCCAAAGGATCCCCAAGTTTTGTCATGGCCGAAACTTGAGCAACCAGTCCATTCAATACTTCTTTCAAGGCCTTCACTTTGGATCTAAAGATGGGCCCACTTGGAACGTGTAATGGATCCTTGGTGTTCATGGGTTGATTCACATCATTATAGTTAAACAACTCTGTTGCCATCAAAACCAAAAAGTAATGCCCAATTAGAATGAAAAAAAACTGTCGGTATCTCCACCACAATGTAAGCAAAGTTGTTTGACACAAACCTGCAAGCAGGCAATGTTGTGTCAAAAGCAAACAATAAGGGTGATGTGCTGTATCTTTCGCAGACTTTCATGTCCATTATTCAAGCATGTGATATTGTAACTTGAATCAATTGTTTTTTTATACAAGCAAATCGACAGTAAATGGAAAGAAAGTCTGAAACTTTAAGGTCTTGAAATCATGAACAATTGAGATAAAACAGAATCTTGGCAGCTATCACATGCAGCAAATAAGGCAAAAAAAGACAGGACACTGGAATCCATATGTTCCAGCTCATAGACATAAGGTTGTAGTGGAGTAGACAATTAATCCCAATGCATAATCTATACAAAAGATACATAGATAATTATTGAGCATATTGAAATTTTCCTTATAGCATAAATAATTGGAAGCTCACCTGAAATACAATATCGATAAACAATTGCAATTGTTTCATGCCAAACATCATTTCCTTTATTTGATATTTTGATTGATATATATATATATATATATATATATATATATATATATATATGCAATTAAGAGCACATTGGAGTTTTGATAAGTCATAAATTCATTCTTTCCAATTGTTTATTAATTTTTTTCATATATATATATATATATATATATATATATATATATATATTAAGGTGTTTTTAAAAAACATTATTCATTTGTTTATTTACTCGTCATTGTAGATATGGATGATCCACAATTTAATGTTATATTTATCAAAGATTTTGATAATTATTATGAAAATATAATTAATCTTGTTATAGACTACATTAATTATAATGATTGTGAAGTAGTGGTGCCTTTGGAAAGGTTGTTGATGATGGAGATGACGAAAAAAACGACAACGACAATGATAACAAAGATGACGATGACAATGACAATGATGAGGATGGTGAATCATTTTTTAGGTGACTGTTTGATATGCAGAAATTAAGTTAATGCATAGCTTGGGCTACACACACACATATATCACTGGAACAGGCTCCCCGGAGACAAAGGAAATAAACCCCCAAACAAGCAACCCAATCCAGCCGTCAAGCAGAGACAAGCAAAGTAGAACACAACCTGTAACCAGAGACATAGACAAAAAACCCAAAATGCCAGCACGGCCAAACACAGAGTCCACTACCAGAGCATACTAATGTTAAAATAGAAGGGAACAAGCTCCCAAATACAAAGAAAAAGCTAGGGGAACAGACTCCCACAAGCCAATACAAAACACAAACAACAGTATGCCAAGAGCAAACCAGCAATAGACCCCACCAACAACCATAGAAAGCTATTGAAAGCCAAACCAGTAGCAGGACAACTCCAGCAGAAATAACCAAGCATATAACAAAGGCAGCAAACTCAATTGCAGCAAACAGCTCCATAACAGATGCTTAGACTAGAGCATCATCAACAACAGGCATTAACCAATAAAACATAGGAACTCAGCTACAACAACCAAGCAAGAACAAGAGAAGCTCAGCAATCAAAACACAAGCACACAGCCAACCAGAACAAGCTTTGCATCCAAGATACAAAGAACTAACACTACATAAGACAAACTGACAACACAACAGCAACAAGAAGCAAACAAGATTGCACACAACCAAAAAAACTAATTCAGATGAAACATGCCATCTACATAAAAGAAAAAAATACAAGACCTGCAAGTCGACCGAATGAAACAAGCAGGAACCAAGGGAACCTTGCCCAACAAACACAAACATATCATCAAAAAGTGGATGAGGGGGCAGAGTTGTTTGAGTTATGCGGCAATTGGAATTCAACAGCGGGGGCCTTAGATTTCCTTTGCGACCCCATTCAAGGAATGACAGCTGTTTTGCTTTGGGTGAGATATTGCCTCTTAAAGGAGGCTACAGATACGGTGAACATTGAATGCATAAAGAACATTGAATGGTTTTATACAACACAAGCATGTGTTGGTTGAACGAAGTATTAAAAGGACATTGAAAATAATATGTTAACATGTTTAAGATAGACACTACAACTTTCTTAAGCCTATATAATGATTTACAAACACAATATGGGTTAAAACCTTTAAGAAAGAAGAGTGTTCTTGAGAAAATGACAATATTTCTATATACAATAGCATTAAGGGCTTCGAATAGGAAAGTGCATGAAAGATTTCATCATTCTGATGAAATTATTAGTAGATGCATAAAAGAAGTCCTTAAAGTAGTATGTTTGTTTGTGGTAAATGTCATAAACCTGAAAATTCTAAATTTACAAACACTCAAAGAGAAATTGCAATGAATCCAGGATACATGTCTCATTTCAAGGTAAGATGTATGTTTTTTCTTTATTGTTAAATTCAAGCTAAATTTTTTTATGAATATTATTGAATAATTACAATCTAATTGTCATTTGTTTATTCATATAGAACTGTATTGGTACAATTTATGGCACAAATATTCATGCTTGCATATCATATAAAAATTAAATTTCATTTATTAGAATAAAAGGTTCACTTACATTAAACATTATGGTTTCTTGTATTTTTTACATGCAATTCATGTTTGTGTGGGAAGGATGGGAAGATAATGCACACAATACACATATTTTTTTTAAGGCTATTAACAATAGCAATATAAAATTCTCAAAACCACCGGAAGGTAGTAATATGATAGAAATGGAACTACAACTAATGTAAGTTTAATAATATGCATTTTTATTTACTTATTTAATGTAAAATTTAGCAAGTTTTTTTTAATTGTAGGTAAATACTATTTGATTGATGTTAGATATCCCAATGAGTATTTAGGTCCATATAAATGTGAGAGGTATCACTTATAAGATTTTAGGCGTTGTGGACAACCAAAAGGTCAGGAAGAAGTATTTAATTGTGCACACTCATCACTATGTAATGTGATAGAATGTTCTTTTGGAGTATGAAAATAGAGGTGGAGAATTTTACAAAACATGACTACTTATCCATACAAAATGCAAGTTCAAATTGTAGTTGCATTAATGGCATTATATAATTATATTAGAAGGAGATCACAAGATGATGTGGCATTTGTAGAATTTGATCACAATTTCAATTTTGTTCCTGATGATTTTTTATTTAATGTTGTTGTACGCTCAAAAAGCCATGGATCATAAAGGCCTTCTCGAATGGATTTTATACATGATAGAATTGCAAATAGTTTAATGAGATAAAAGAATAACCTTTTCCTAAAGGATTATTCATTTCATGATGTAATAATAATTAAATCTACATAATTTTAGTTAAAAAAAAACAATATTAATAAATGTTCTTTTTAGTCATTTTATTACCAAACCTTAATATGAAAAGCAATTTTAACTAAACGCATTAAACTATTTTTTATTCAACCTCAATTTTAACAACAGTTTTAGCTAAATACATATTTTATAAAGCCAACTTCAAATAAAAGTGAATTTTATAAAATAGTTTTTTTTTTTCAAATCACAACCACAAAAGCTACCACAATACCAAACACACCCAATATTATCCACCAGCGATGGCATCAACTACCGTTAAAGGAGAAACAAAACAGAGAAAATAGAGTTGAAGCTTAAAGTGGTTAGATCTCTTTCCTTAGTTTGTTTGCCTTACCGTCAACCAAAGGAGAAAGAGAAGTTGATGATCTACACACTCTAGTGGGTTTTAATCTGTTCAGGTCATTAGATCGTGATTGCACACACCACCATCCATGGACGCGCAAGAGCTGCACGCATCAAAGTTGTTTTAGTTACTTCAAGTTGATTTCATTCTACTTTAACCTACTAGAAAGATTGATTTTGCACCTAAATGTTTTTTTGAACATGCATGATGAATTGCATGTGGGATTTTTGGGATATTGATTTGTTTATGGATAATGATCTTTAATTTGATGTGAATTATTAGGATTATTGAATGTGCTTTTTAATGATTGGACTGTTTTTTTTTATGATGCTGTAATATTATGTGGTTTGTGCGCCCAATGTTAATTTATTGTGCTGAGGTGGTGGATATGTGTGGATAAATAATTTTATTGCACATTCATGAGTTTATTATAATAGATCGATATAAGATTAAAAAAAAAATCAATGATTTTTATCCTTAGAAATCAATCTACAAACAGTAATAAAATCATTTTTTAAAAAAATTATTTTTTACTCGTAAACATGGGTTTATGGTTTTAGCATCATATATTGATATAGGATAAAAAAGACCATCAACGGGTTTTATCCTTAGAAGTTGATTAGAAATGATAATAAGATCGCTTTAAGAAAATATATATGTTTTCAACTTGTAAATATTTGTGTATGATTTTATTATCATATAATGACACAAGATTAAAAAAAAATCTCTAAAGGGCTTTATCCTTAGAAGTCGATATAGAAATGATACTAAAATTGTTTATAAATATATTTCAAATCATAAATATTCATTTATGGTTTTATTATCATAGATTGATATTGGATGAAAAAACCTCAAATCAACAAAAATAAAATATTTTTCTTAAAACAACAACAACAACAATAATAATAATATATTTTTAACTTGTAAGTATTTTTTTAAAGGTTTTATTATTCGTGGATCGACATAGGATAAATAAACTATTGATGGTTTTATCCTTAGAAGTTGACCAAAAAAATAATAAATGTACTTGGAAAAAATATTTTATACTCATCTTTCAAATAAATAATTATTAAAGTTTTGGTTAAGGATTTTATTAATCGTGATCTACTAAGAATAAGTAAACTAGCATTTAGCATTATCCTAAAAAGTTTTCTGAAAGGATAGTAAAATTTCTTAATAAGAAATTTTATTATAAATATCTGCATAAAAAATATTTATGTGACATGTTAATTGTATTTATTTGCAAACGCAATATAAAAGTTATGAACCATCATTAGGGATTATCCTAGAAAATTTCTTAAGGGATAATAGAAGCAATTAATATGTAATTTTATATTTCATAATAAAAAATAAACATATATTAGTTTAGAAAAATCTCAGCATGAAAGCATATTAAACATATTTTATCATTAAAAACTAACAACCATACAACTTATTTTAGATAGGATATATATGGTGATGTTTATCTTTTCTATTACATAATCAATCCCTTATCAAAAACCTTTAAAAAAACTAGTTCAAGTTTCTAAATATTATAAATTAGATAACAATTTTTTTTGCTTATATTCTTGTTTGTCTCCCACATAGCTTGCCTTGATATGCTCATGAAACAATTCTAATCTTATTTTATTAGGATGTTGTTTTACACTCTTGTGAAATCAGCTTAATGACACAACCAAAAGATTGATGTCTTCTTTCAAGTGCAGGAGTGTCGAAGTAATAAATAACCCGGCAAGACCAGGGTCGAACCACAGGGAGGTTGATTATATAAATTATAAACAAGAATAATACAACAACAACAATAATAATAGTAGTAGTAGTAGTAATAACAACAACAATAATAATAAAGAAGAAGAAGTTGATGAGAACTTTGAGTTGGAAGACTAATGTAATGATTAAACAATAATAAAAACAAATATCAAGGTTAGAGGATCCACTAATGGTATTTCAAAAAAGTATAGTATAAACTCTTATTATTCAACTAGAAACCATACACAAAGGATGTTCCGATCGGATAATTTGTCATTAATAACTCATTATAAATTATTAACATGATCATATTAATTATCTTATTTAAGTAACACCAAACTTTTAAATATTGTCAGGAATTCATGATGCTAACTTATGTTAACAACAAATCAAGTTCCTTTCATAGCACAGGTGTAGGTAATACCATACGGTTGAGCTATGAGAGTGCCAAGCATTTATTGTACCAAGTGTTATACAACACAAATCTAGATTAACCATTTAACAAGTAAGGTATTAAGAATTAGTAAGATAAAAAGATAAGACATGTTAATATTAAACATTAAGGTCCATGTTGAGTTTACACTATACTTATTCTTACACCATCAGTGTAACCTTTTCACCTTGATATAATAAACTTAGCTAAACATAATGAAGAAGAGAAACATAAATAAACAAAATAAGAACATAAATAAGATACAAGTTAACTAAGTAAAGGAAATGAAATGAAAAGCATAAACAAGATATCAATGAAAGCAAAACTTAAGAATTACAAAATATATATATATATATATATATATATAAAGAGAGAGAGCAAGAACAAGTTCTTGATCTGAACAACCAAACCCCTAAATACATGGCAAATGCCTCCTTTTATAGGCCAAAATTTGGAACTATTGATTTGATGACTAATTGTTAAGTGGGTGGCCAACTCTTGACTTGGTGAAAATCCTTATCTTCTTGTCTGAAGAAAATGTCATTTCTAACATCAGAACTGGAACCACATGTACACATGAAAGTTATAGGAAATTGTCTTATGTTTCCAGGAAAAAAAATTGAGGTCATTTGGACTTCGAAAACTCGAGATATGGGCTGAACATTGAACAGTATCTGGGTTGCGGGACAAATTCGGACTTCTCCGTTGTTGCTATAATTTGGACTTGAAAACGGTTTTTTTAAATCTTGAACTCCACATGAAAGTTATAGGCCTATGTCTTACCGAATCTATCCAAAATATTGAGGTCATTTGGACATCTAGAACTTGAGATATGACCCAATTACCTAACAGTGTTTCAGTTTAAACTGCACCAACATTTATTTTCTAAGTTTGGCCCTCTCATTGTCCTTTCAATTTTAATACTTAAACTAATCAATCAATCCTTTCATTTATATGATAGGCCTGCATTTAAGATGAACATTTACCATAAATTAAAGGTATCTTATATTATTAGATATGTTATTATAAAACATGTTTTAGTTAAGAAGTTATTGATACTTCAAGTGCAAAAATAATGATATAAAACCTTGATAAAAATATATTTTTAAGTACTAATCACTTAACGTTGTTCAATCAAATCTTATAATTAGGTGATCTTTAGTTTTATAAGGTAAATGATAGAGTAAAAATTTTTTGGTTGGAAATATAGAATATGCAACCTCACAGACGAGTTGTCAGTAAAACATGGCCCAATAGAAAGGAAAAGAGAGAGCTATACATTAGTGATTAGAGAATCCTCATGGCTAGCAAAGCATGCAATCAAACAAGCACACAGAATCAAAATTTACTACTTCACCATCTAGATAAACCTCTGTAATCTTCAAATAAACCCTTATTATGTCTCCCCAAGAACACTGAGATGCAAAGAAATGTGACTACAACTTTATTAAATTATGGTTTGTCTTCTGAAGGGAGTTCCTATCACAAACTCACAGCAATGCCATACACTTTCATTCACCTAACAACACAACAAAACATATACAATATAAAATTGGAACCACCATTAACAATAATTGAGCTGTCACCGGGAGGACCTCACATGATACCAGAAGGCTGCACTAAGCAAAACACCAGCAAACCAAGAAAAACAGCTAAGTTTAAAGGTCCTGATGAAGTTAGAGACACTGAAGAATAGGCTGGCAAAGAACCAGATGGTGAAATTGACGATCCTGCAGGGCCAGGAGCTAGCACGTCATCTGGATTTGGAGGGCTTGGATTTGAAGGAATGGTTGGCATTGATGACTCAGTAGGAGAAGGTGCTCCAACTCCAGGAGTAGGAAACAACGGTTCAATATCTGGTGATAAAGTTGGAGGAGAGAATGAGGGGGCATCATGCAAGAATGCAGGGGCTGCTGATATAGTAGAGAACTGTACGTGTATTTGAGATGCCAAAGCTGGTGAGGAAAAATAGGCCATAAAGACCGTGAGCATTGCCAAGAATATTGAGCAAAAGGAAGCCATTAATTTATTATGAAATCAATACACGTATTAAGTAACTTCAATAAATGTGTCTAAAGAAGATGATGGAGGGCAAGGGGAGCAAAGGTGTTTTTATGGGAGAATGTGAGTAGGATCATGGACATGGCTAAGGCTTAAAAGCTATCAGCAGGTGACAAACTGAGAAGTGCTGGGTGGGAACTGAGTGCTAGGAGCCAAAAGGGACAGTACAGCTCTGCATCTTGGCTAAGGGACAAAAGATTGATGAGCAAAAATCAACTGATAAATCACATGAAAGTTGGGTGTCTTTTATCCTCTTTCACTCCGTGAAATCCTGTTTTTGAGGCTTAATAAAATGATGACTCTAGTATTAAGTTAAGTTGTTTCTTGTTGCAGTGATTTTCTTGTTCTTTCTTCAAGAGATGCCATTAAAACCAATACTATATACACGTCTGTATTATTGATTAGAATGACTTCCTCCTACTTGGGGTCTAAGAAGAGGGGGGCCAAAACTTTCAGAAGGAAAAAATAAAGGAAGCAGGAGAAAGGCAAGGAGTTAGAGCAGCAGCTGCTCAATAGGGTAAAAGATTCGTATCCAGTTTCGCTAATTAGGTAATCAATCATCAACGGAATATTTTGTGAAATGATTAAACAAATAAAGCATCCAGTTCCTGTTTCTTCACAAGATTAATAATCTTCGGAACAAGGTGGTTTGGCCATACACTTTACCTTTGAATTTGGTTTTTTTTTTTTAAATTTAACTGTCTTTTGTTTTTTTTTTTTAAAGTATTTTATATTTAAAAATATATTAAAATAATATTTTTTTTATTTTTAAAAAATTATTTTTAATATCAACCCATTAAAAGATTTAAAATATAAAAAAAAATTAATTTTTAAAATACCAAAATAAACCTGAGATTGATACCTGTTTTTGATGCCGTTTTAGGGCCACCATAGCCAGGTAAGGTAAGACGATGGTGGCCAAAGAAAGTGGCAAATGAGGTTGACAGCTCACTACACCATAATGACTTTTGTACCATCTGGAGTTTATGTTCCTTGCAGCAAACTTCCACCTTTTAATAGAACTAAAACACTTGGTAACTGCAGTGTCGTTAATTGGATTATTGCATTTTTTAAGAGACGGGTGGCTGTAAGTGGACGACGGATGGATGGGTGTTTAGGCTCCATTTATCTCGTTGGTTGTGAAGACGTTTTTATTCTGAATATAATTTTAAAAATTATTTGGTTATAAAAAGTATTCGTAGAGTTCATTTTAAATTATGATAAAAACTATATTTTAAATAAATTATAATTATAAAGGTTATTACAACTTCAAGTACACATAGCAATCTTATAAAATTTCATTCTGGAAAAACAAATCTCAATCTAAGAATTGAACTAGGCTGTAGAGAACTTTCATTTGATAATAAGAAATAAACAATAGAAATGGGAATGAAAATTAAATTTTAGTTCTTTTATATATATATATATATATATATATATATATATATATATATTCATTCTTTACAATTGAACATTTAAAAATAAGTATATATATTCACACATGGAAGATAAAAATGTTTTGTGTCGCTCAGTTATTCAATCATCGTGTCGTCAACCTTATATTTTTTTGTGTAAGTATTTTTATCATTACATGTTTTCCTATCCTTTCTTTTTAATAGTTTTATTCAAATAATTGAAACTTCTTACTCCAAAATATAGGTTGAGTGGATTGGATTTCCTTCTCCCAAGTTTCTTGATCCGTGTGTTTTTTTTTTCTTTATGCTCTATTTATTTATAAAAAATGGGTTTTTTTTTGTTTAAAGTGGATTTTTTGAAAAATAAATTTATAAAAAATGAATTATTTTTTTATGTTTGGTGGTTTTATGAAAAATAAATTGAAAAATATTTTTTAGTGTTTGGTTATATTATGTAAAATAAGTTAAAAAATAATTTATTAAATTTTTTTTCAAGTTTATTAAAATAATGAGAAACAAATCTTACAAATTAAAAAGTTAAATGAAAAAAAAATTGAAAAAAAATCTTATTTCATAAATTATCTCAAATAAAATAAATAACCATCAAAATAATGGAGATCAAATATAAATGATAAAAAAAATTAAAAGATGATGAAATTAAAATAATAATAATTAAAATTTCATAAATTATTTCAAATAAAACAAGTAACAATAAAAAAAAATAAAGATCAAATTTGATATAGATAAAAAAATTTTAATTAAAAAATAATAAGAGAAAAGAAAATAACAATCATTCAAATGAGGACCAAAATTAATATAAAATTAAATCAAATTCTAAGAGGTGAAATTGAAAAATAAATTTCAAAACAAAATATACAGCAATCAAAAGTTTGAGGACCAAATTCGTTATAATAAGCAAATAATATGATAATTCTAAATTTTTCATAACTTCTGAAAAATATTTTCCATCCAAAATAAAAGGAAAACACTTCCCTGGAAATCAAGCTAAATTTTTATTTGATTGGAAAGTATTTTTCATAGATCAATTTTTCTAATAGCAAATAAACATAAAAAAAAATTAAAAATTATTTTTTACCAAATAAACAAGACACTTAATGAATTGTGCTTTATGATATTTTTGTTTTAGATGTTAGCTGAATTTATTTACTTGTATTCAAGGAAGGCCTAATAGATCTTTTTACTTGACAAGGTAATTTTAGTCCCAATCTACAAGTTAGGAGAATCTATTTGAATTAACTCTAAAAAAAATCAAAATAAATTAAAAGGATATTATTTTAATTAGTTTTCTTTTAAAATAAAATTGATGGGTTGAGGGTTGAGTTTTGACTAGGTAATAGGTCAGCCCGAGATTTTTTCCTTAGTCAGTCAAGTTTTTTTATTTTTTCCTTAACTCGGATTGATCTAGGCCTCAGGTAAACCTGCTGAGTCGATCCGAGTTTAACAACAGTGATAAAGACAACACGACCCTGTTTATTTGCTGAAAAGTAGTTTTTTTATGGAAAATATTTTTCATTTCATGAAAAATGAATTATTTTTTATGCTTGACAATGTCATGAAAAATAAATTAGAAAATATTTTATGTACCATGAAAAATAAACTCAAAAACAACTTATTAATATTTTGATTTTTTTTTTCAAGTTTATTAAAAGAATAGGGGTCAAAACTAACATATAAAAAAAAGGTAAAAGGAGGATGAAATTCAAAAAGCATATATTTTTTATTTTATAAATTATTTCAAATAAAATAAATAATAATCATAATAATGGGGACCAAATATGATATATGAAAAGGTTTAAAAAGGATGAGCTTGAAAATAAAAATTAAATTTCATTAATTATTTCAAATAAAATAAATAGCATTAAAAAAGACGAAATGTGATAGATACAAATAATCTAAATTAAACAAAGGATAACATAAAAAAAATAAAAATATGAGGACTAAAATTTGTTAAAAAAACTAAATTAAATCAAATTCTAAGGGATAGAATTAAAAAAAATCAAAACAAAATATATATAACTATAAAAAGATTAAGGATCAAATTTGATATAATCAATAAATAATATATTATTTTAGAATTTCTTGAAGATTTTAACCAGTATTTAAATGTTGTTCTATGAACAGTACGAGGGTTTTGCGACAAGTTGAGGAAACAAAGCTATAGAGTTATTGAGGCTTTGCTCTCAAAGCAGATTCAAGGCCTCAGGTTCTCCCAGCCCTATACCAAAATGGCACAAGGAAAAACTCTCCAGCAAGCCTCGAACTGAAGGTTTTTTTAAAGTCCATTTTCTCTAAATTGGAGAGCTCGAGTGCAGCTAAGCAAAAAGATTCTTTGCTTGGACAGACACCTTTAGGAGAAAGTAAAGGTGAAAAGATGAAAAAATTATTATGTTTCAGTAAATAAAATAAAAATAGAGAGAAACATCAGATGACATGACGAGAGGAACTTAGGTGGCAACTGTTCGCACCCAAATCTGATTTTGGGTTTGCGACAAGTTAATATTGAATTGAATTTATAGATCAGGCCTCGGTCGGTATTGGATTGCAGATCAGGTCACGGTTAGTATCAGGTTGGACTGGAATCTGTGGGTTTCGAATAAGGCCGAATTTTTGGGATTTAAGTGATATGTTTTTAAAATAACGTGGAGTTGGAGGACTCAAAGTTATTAATTCAAATTCAAATTGGATTCTTTGATTTCTTTATTCATGGTCTTTTGGTTGGAACATTTTCGAGTTGGATCTTAATTATGAGAAATCCAAGTTCAATTCTAATTTTGAAATTTATATAATGGAGATTTATATATAAAAATTAATTACGTAGATTTACATGTTAGTTTGTGTGTCTTTTTATTAATTTTACGGACTCTACAATTAAAGTTGTTTCTTCATTATATATCTGTTGAAAACCTCATGGATTTCAAGATTATTATTTTTCTTCTCCATTCTCTTTGCTTTTATTTAATTTGCTTCTAGTTATTTGCTTTATTTCATTTGCTTTTACTTTTAGTTATGTTCATCATTTCTAGTCGGTTCTTGACTCCTAGTGATTTTAAAAATGAGCTTACTCTTTTGATAACATGTTAGACCTCGTTACATGTCTTCTCTGGAACCATATCTGATGCATTATATATATATATAGTGTTTTCTGGTAAATTGTTTTTGGCATGTCTGGTGGAGCGGAGATGTCGTCACCAAAGAAGAAGACTTGGGTCAATTCACTAGTTGATAAACAATATGTTCATACTTCTACCCTAAGCCTCCATACGTGGTTGTTTCTCCATATACATTGATTCACATAAGTCAAATACCTCAATGCATCAACATCTAAAGCTAATTCGGGGTTAGAGCTTATGTTAGGGATTCGTTGTCTTATAAATCCGGATTTAATCAAGCTCAGTGGCATGGTTTGTAGTGGCTTAGGATGTTTCCATATCAAGGTACATAACAACCACATGGTTCTCGAGGTGCACCTAAAATTCAATCTTTTTATTAGTGATTGATTCAAATATTAATAGATTTAATTGACTTAACTTACAACTTTATTGAAAAAATAATAATTTTGAAAGTCTAATTCAGGTTTAATTACATGAATTATAAGTTTTGGCAACCAATTTTTAATTTTAATATGTTAATTGGTCATTTTAAAGGCTTAACTTCAAAGAAAATAAGGTTTGAGGGCCAATTAAGAGCTTAATTGAAGAGATCCAAAACTAAGAACTTAAGTCCAGGTGTGCATTCAGAGACCAAGATTAACTATAATTTAGGGGTTAAATTGAGACAAATTGAAAGTTTAATGGTAAAATGAGGATCAAATTTCATAATCTGAAAACCAATAATCAAGGTATAAAAGGCGCGTGAATTAAATGATTCCATTTGACATTTCCAAGGATCTAATTGCATGATTCAAAAAGCTTTTTAGGTTAATTGAATGTGCATAGACTTAAATTTAAAATCCAGGGACTAGAATGAAAACCATAATTAAAACCCTAATTTTTAGGGATTCAAAACAAGCGACATGATGTTTGGAATTTTATTAAAGAGAAGAGATGATACGTCATTATTCATTGTTCTATTATTATTTTTCTAGTTGAGAAGGTGAATTGAGAAGCCACCTTCATATAAATAAATATGGTGTCTTTGATCACTTTAAAAGTTCTACTCGATACTAAATATTTACTACAAAGTTTATCTATAAGGATCATCCATCTTTATCAAACATTTATACTTATTTGTTTCGAAGAACTTGCTAACATCTTTGATTAAAAAAGTATTTCAAGTTAAATCCCCACTTTGCATTTATAACTTATAAGAGAATATGTTAAATATTTTTATAAAAAATCAAAGTAGCTGTTATAGAAAAATAACCAAAAGCATAAACATTTTTCTTGGCATTTTTTTTAAAATTTTTTAGGTAATATCCTTCTAATCTCAAATACACTACCCTATTTTTTCTACCTCTAACATGTAATGCCTGGTGCATGTAAACAAAGGATCTCAATTTTAAGAGGCAGAGAGTTGAGTTGTTTCTTTCTACCTCGTATCAGGCTCCACAAATAGCATATACTCGTATATAAGCTTTGAGGTATGTTGCAGTTGAATTAGATTATATATTTTTGACAGAAAATAATTTGTTATTATTATTAAATTAAATTTAGTATGTAAATTTTTAAAAAAAATTATTTGACTTATTATCTTATTTAAGTTTAAAATTAAATCATACATGAATTATCTCGACATGATTTAATTGAACTAAAAAAAACTTAACCTGTTTATAAAATAAATTTAAAATTAAAATTAAAAAATATAAAAAAAATAAATATAAAAATAATCACAACCCAATTCCTTTAATAGCAAGAATTTTAATTTAAACAATGTTACCCTTAAATAATGAACATTAAACAATGTCACATCACTATCCACGTGATTAATTTGCACATGATTATTAAATGATTCCACCTAATTAGATTAGAGAGAGATCCCAACATGTCTTAAGGGAAAATTGTAGGACGATACCATAATAAAATATCCTCTACTTTTCCTTCTATACAAATTATTATAATTTTTATAATAATTTTAAATAAAAATAATATATTTTTGCAAAACACAGTACCATCGCTGCATTGGGCTGCGATGTTTTTTGTTTTTCATGAGATAAAATGACGTGGAGTAGCATGTATATGAGATTTAAATGCTCCAAAAGACATCACCACATGCATGCACATGTTTTCTCAGAGTTCTTATGGTATATATAGTGTCGTACCGTATTCAACATGATCCGCGCCTCATTTATAATATCTTTTTTTGGGACTCCAAACATATAGTACAAACCTCGCATTTAAATAATTAACAGCCTCAACCAGTGCAAGCAAAATATCTACCTTATATATGGTTAAACATTTAAAGACAAAAAAACACGTGGAAGGTGATTTTTTTTATTATTATTATTAATGTGAGTATTTTGATCCGTTTACAAACACTTCAACTAATTTTATAAATTTTAAAGTTAATGACCATTTAAATTTTCGATGATTATTATATTAACAACTATATGACTCGAACTTGAGATCACAAGAGAAATAAAGCTCTTAATCCTATACTTTTACTATTAGATTACCTATTAAATGATTAAATATAAGGCTAATCTTGATATAACCTTAGATAGGAAACAAAAAGAAAAAAGGGGAGAAATATTGCAATCTCAGTAGCAAAAAATATATATATTCTGATGATCAAATTGAAATATTGCTTTTATTAAGCATTGATTTTTGTAGGAAATAGCATACCCAAAGACAATACTTTGTTCATTGACCAAAGACCTGAGCAATAATAATGCTGACAGCCCTCGCTATTTTATTTTTAATTTTCTACGCACACAATTAGAGAACTCAAATACCTGTGTTTCTACGTTCCAACACAACAAGATCCTTACTATATTTTTTACTGGCACAACCAACCTTGGAGAGTCTTATATTATATATAATGGAGAAGAGAAAAAAAACATTATAATTTGTTGTTGGGATTGTCTTTTATGGTAAATTTATTAAGGCTTAGTTTGATATTTTAGACAGAAGCTCTTAATTAGTAAAAGCAAATTGAATGAAATCTTTTAAATGTCATCAATAATAGATGAGATGAAATTGTATACTGTTGATTTTTATTTGAGAAAATTTGATAGAATGAAATGGCTTAAAATTTAATTGATAATAAAGTAAATTAGATTCCGAAACTTCCACTAGCTAGTTAGAGCTGTAATAATAGCGGTACTAGATTGATGCTCTCACAACGTTATTGATCAGATTAAATTTTTTTTGACATACAAAAAAATCAAATGATACTAGTGTTAAAGATCTAAAACATAAGTAATTTATTGGTTAAATAAGTTTGATTAATTTAATAATATAATTAAAAAAATATTGATAGTAAATAAAGTGAAAAACAAATTAGCAATAATTAATTATATAAATATAAAAATAAGCTAATGACCCGTCACTTCATCGTTGACACCTTCCACTACTAGAAAAAGCTTACTGAGATGGTTCTAATGTCACTGTGAAATTATATATGATGTTGGAGCAATGACTTGAAAAACAAACCAATTAAAATATCATGAAATTAATCATCTCATATTTATATTTAATCAATTAATTAAAATTAATTAAAAAAATATTTTAAAAATAAATAAATTCAACAAAGAATAACAATAAAAAAGACCTAAAAGAATCTGGATTATTTCCAAAAATAGTAAAAATACTATAGAAAACAAATAAAAAAAACAATAGAATAAATGTTGAAAATTGAAACTAAAAAAAAAATAAGCTTAAAAAAAAATACAAATAAACTCGGGCGAATCTTCTAAATCTAAATTAATCTCCCAAACTCGCAACCCATGAAATTCTAGACTCGAACTCAATCAAAAAGCTCAATTCTCAATCAATTTAATTTAAAATGATGAAATTGAGAGAAATTTAATTTTATAAATAACTTCAAATAAAACTAATAATAATAAAACAACAATAATCGAATATGAAAAAAAAAACAAATTACAGAGCTGCAATTAAAAATCAGAGGGTTAGGAGTGGAAATTGAAAGGAAAGAGAAAAGAAAAGAAAAAGTAACCAGTGTCATACCAAAAATCTCTTATGCAAATGTGTTGTTCGGGGAAGGAAGGGGTTGCTAAAACGATTCTAATATCACCCTAAAAGCTACTATTTGACAACCAGACAACTCCACAAACATCATCCAAATGGTGCAGAAACACCCCCCACACTAGCTATTTTCTATCTTTAAATAATATTTTATATTTATTAAAATATTAATTTGTCCCTTTAATCTAAATGATTAAAACAAGAAAAAATAGGATAAAAATAAATAAAAAAGCATTGAATAGCAGTTAAAGAAACTTTAAATTTAAAGGTAATTAAGTTGTTATTGTATTGTGTTTTAAACAATGAAAAGTTGAAACAGCCTTAGATGGAAATTTAATATTTTTTGTTTTGAAGAATAAGATAGTTATTTTATTGTGTAAAGAAATTTTAAAGATTATATTGTCCTTAATAGTTAGGACAATTGTTTTTGTTCGTAAAGACAAAATTGTACAAAATTGTTATTTGAGTGTCGCAATTCATGGTGCAAATGAGTCCATAATTATAGTACTTTATACTGTTTAAAACCATGTTCCGTTTTAGTTTTTTCTTAATATATATATATAGAGGTAGCATATGCTATATGGTGCGTGTTTCATGGATTCCGAGGTTAATGTAACGTAATACATGACTAAAGGGTAATCTCCACTGGGCACAAAAGACACCTAGTAGTCGGACTTTTAATATATTAATAATAAGTGAGAGTAAAAAGTTGTGTGCACTTCAAATATCAAGTCAAGTTACCATTTCTTGCCTGGAAGCCGTCAGATTATCTTTTTTGAGGGGTTCTCATGAAGTTTTGAGGGTAAGATTTTGTTGAAAACCAATATAATAAACTATTTTTATTTTATTTTTTTTCACAAAAAGAAGAGGTTAACTTAGCGTTTCATGCCAGTTGCATCGTCCTCCAAGGCTCCACCACAAGTTGATTCATCCTGTCCAACACCTAGAGATCTGCTCTTCTTTTTCATATTCCCCAACCAACTTTTGCGTCCAAATTAAGTTTACTTTCTAATCTTATTACAAGAAAAGTCAAGGGAATGGTGAGTTATTATCATCTCTGTGGAGTCATTTTCAAAGAATCTGATCAATTTGGAGTTGTGTTGTGCCCGTCAATAAAACAAAACACATGCTTCACTCTTAATAATTTTAATCTTTATTTATTTGGTGGTTGCTCCTTGCTTTTTTTCTTCACATAGCTGATGTCTTAAGAAGTCATTGTCCCACGATTGGCCAACCGAATCCGAATCAAGCTGACTAGTAAGCATGCATGGGGTCCAAACAACATTGAACAAGCAAACTACAGACCCCTTGATGTCTGTTTGGCGCTACGGTCTAAATAGTTTTTTGTAAAATTTTAAATTTTTTTTTGTTAAAATTAAGTACGGTTTGTACTTTCTGTATTGTTTTGATGTGCTGATATCAAAAATAATTTTTAAAAAATAAAAAAATATTATTGGCATGCTTTTCGGCACGAAAAGCTATTTGAAAAGCAACAGCTACCACACTCCCAAACACCCTATATATAGATGCCAGCATTAATATATGTTAGTTTATATAATAATCAAGATTTGTTTTTGAGAAAATCTTTAGGATATTATTTTCAAATATTAATTCTATACATACTGTGGGTATTTAATGAAGATGCCGTGGTTTATATTCTTTGTGCGTGTGTTGCGTGTATACATACACATAATTTAAGTCTTGCGAATTTTTTTCGCACCTGAGAAAGGGGCGGCAATGACAAAGTCCAGAATGCTTTATTATAATATCAGAGAAAATAGAGGAGCACGTCTTCCTTGTCATTTAAGAAAGATAAAAGGGCCTTTCTTGCCATGGAACCCACGTCATGTGCCCGAAATCATGCCATGACACGCCTAAGATCGAGAAAGGTTTGGATAATAAACAGAATAATTAGTCTTGACGATGCAAGATTATACATGTTGTAAAGCCAAATGGGTGGAGTGGTCAGGAAAGTCAGCTTACTCTTCCAACTTCTTGAGTTATAGTCCTGAGAGTACTTAAGGTAATTTATTTTTTTGAATTTATTAAATAAATATGAAGAATATATTTCTAAAATCATACATAAAAACTTGAGTTTATGATGAGTGATTTATTTTCTCTCTCTCTTATTAACGTGGATATCCGGATTAACTCACGCATAGCTCGACTAATCTCACGGGCACTGAAGTTAATGATCATGTAAGCCTCCAGTGATCCTAAAATTTATGGGACTCAAATTAATGATCTAGGAAGAAAATTTAAAACCTGACCAGTTGAATTACACCTCTCAGAATTAAATGGTTCATTCTTTATCTCTTGAGGTTGTAAAATTGATTGGGTCCATTTTCTTAATCATCTTTTTTATTATGGTGAATTTATTCGTTAATCACCTTTTTTATTATGGTGAATTTAATCTAGAGTATTATTTAAAAATAAAATTAGGTCCATGAATGGTCTCTTCTAAACCTTAATTTTATGTTGTTTTGTGTTATTCTATTTATTCCATGTATAGTTTGTTCAGTGACGATTACATGAATATTTATACAATTAATACAAATAATAATTTAAGGATGTGCCAATTTAATTTTCTTTTGTAAATTAAGCAGTAATAAATAATACTTAGAATATATTAGGAGGCAATGATTATCTCAATATCAAACTTACACAGGTTCTATAAAAATATAGTAAAAATAAAAAATAATAATTGAAGATCTATTAATAATTTGATTCAAATAACAGAGATAGCCAAGGTTTTTAGATGGAAGAATCTAATAATCTAAGAAGAGGTTTTTAGCATATAAACCTAAAAAATAAAAATAAAAAGAGAATAAATTGTAAAAAAAAGTTGAATAATAGAGATAATTATATTGAAACGTATATAGTAATGGCCACTGAATACAAGTAAAGAATTCTCCATTTATAGAAAACACTAAACGTGGACCCGCTGTGCTACAGTGCTGTAATTTATTACTTTTTAATAAAAAAAAATAATGTTTATGTACCAGAAAGAAAAATTCACAACTGATTTTAAAAAAAAAAACCAACTATAGCAAATTGACTAAATAAAAAAAAAATCACGATAACCTGAAAAAAAATTCAAAAATAAAATAATAACGTAGCTTAATTTTTAATCAATTAAATACGAAATAATGAAATTGAGTAATTAAAAAACAAAAAATAACTCTAATCATCCTAAGTTAACATGACAAACATGTAATCTGAGTAATAAGAGTCAAACCAACTTATATTAACCCGTCAAACTCGTGACTCGAGTCATTAAATCAAGATAACTTGGTAGAAAATAAAATAAGAAAAACCACAAAGCCTATTTTTTTATATATAAAAAATAATGTCAAATGATGAAATTGAAAAGAAAAATAAATAAAAACAAAAAAAATGATGTCAATCCACATTAACTTTTTGAACTCATAACCTGAGTCATTAGACTAAAAGTATCCTATTTGGAATAATCACGAAGGCCAACTATCAATCAATCAAATGTTGAAGGATGAAATTAGAAAAAGAAATCAATTATACAAAAAGATCTAAAAAAAAATAACACTTAAAAGAATGATGATAAAAATTAAAATAAAATAAATAAATTAGAGGAAAAACTACAAATGTTTTTTGAAGGGTGAAATTGAAAAGTGAAATCAATCTAAAAAAACAATAAAAAAACAAAATTAAAAAAAAAATAACATATCACAAATTGGGATTGAACAATGCAATTGAAAAGAAATTGAAATTTTACAAAAGATCTAAGAATAAAAATTAGAAATCAAGAGAATAAGGACTGAAGTTGAAATATCAACCTAAGTTAACATGACAAACATGTAACCCGAGTAATAATGATCAAACCAACCTAGGTCATCCCACCAAACTCGTGGCTTAGATCCTAAGATCAGGATAACTTGATAAAAAATAGAACAAAAAAAATTCATAAAGCCCATTAAAAAAAAAACTAATGTCAAATGATGAAATCTAAAAAGAAAATAAGTAAAAAAATTGTTTCAACCCATATTAACTTTTTAAATCTATGACCTCAGTCATTAGAGCAGAAGCATCCTATTTGAAATAATCATGGACCCCAGCCCCCAATTAATCAAATATTGAAGGATGAAAAAACAAAAATTCAATTATACAAAAGGATCTAAAACAAAAATAACAATTAAAAGAATGAGAATGAGAATGGAAAATGAAATAAAATAAATAAATTTGAGGAAAAATACAATATTTTTATTGAAGTGTAAAATTGAAAAGAAAAATCAATTTAAAGATAAAAATAATCAAAAGAATGAGGACCAAATTAGAAAAAAAAAATAACATATCACAAATTGTGATTTAATAATGAAATTGAAAAGAAATTGAAATTTTACAAAAGGTCAAAAGAACAAAAATTTGAAATCAAAAGAACAAGGACCGAAGTGAAATATCAACCTAAGTTAATATGACAAACTTATAACCCGTGTAATAAGGATCAAACAAACCTGAGTCAACACACCAAACTCATGGCCTAGGCCATGATATCAGAATAACTTGATAGAAAATAAAATAAACAAAATCACAAAGACTTTTTTTTTATATAAAAAAAACAAATATCAAATGATGAAATCGAAAAAGAAAATAAGTAAAACAAAAAAAAAATTCAATCCACATTAACTTTTTCAAACCCATGGTTTGTGTCATTAGAGTGGAAGCATCCTATGTGAAATAACCTTAAAGCTCAACTCTCAACCAATCAAATATTGAATGATGAAATTAGAAGAAAAAATTAATTATTCAAAAAGATCTAAAACAAAAAATATCAATTATAAGAATGATGATCAAAATTTTAATAAAATAAATAAATTAGAAGAAAACTATAATTTTTTTTAATTGAAGGGTGAAATTGAAAAGAAAAATCAATTTAAAAAAAAAAACAAAATGAATCAAAAGAATGAAAATCAAATTTGAATGAATAACATATCACAACTTGGGATTAAACAATAAAATTGAAAATAAATTGAAATTTTACAAAAGCTCCAAGAATAAAAATTATAAATCAAAAGAATAAGGATCAAAGTTGAAATATCAATAAATAAGAAGACAACTCTAAAGTTTTAAATGGTCAGTGTTAATTTTGAGAGGATGAGAGAGAAAAGATAGAAAGAAGAAAGAAATCACCTGTAATGAGCCTGTTTTCAATATAGTAAAATTATGGAATTTGGGGTTGAATTTTCTAAAAAGATTCAGGTTGATTTATTGAAATAAGAATTTGAGAGATAAAAATAGATTAAATGGAAATTAAAGAACTAGGGATTTAATTGCGAAAACTAAGATGAAAAGAAAAAAAACTTTGCTAGGTAGATTAAAGGTAGCCCAAGCCTTTAAGGTCTAAAATAAAAGTTTAGAAATAATTCATTGCTTACTGTTCTTAAATCTATTAACACTATGTATAATGGAAATTGCTAACATTTTATTTGAATTTAAAAGGCTAATATGTTTATTAAATCAAATTTGGAGTCTTTGATTTGCTCAAAACTATTTTTTTATTGGTTCAAATGTTTTCGTTTTCCTCTACATAAATATCTTGTTCCATGTGTTTACCATGTAAGATACTTGAATATTAATTGTCCACATGTCATCATTTACACCGTTGCTTGTAACATCAACCTTCCACTTTTTATCTTAAGGTGACATCTTAATTGTTCACTTTCTATCTTTTCTTCATTTACATGTCTTACCCAATCAAATATCTTTCAAAGATTACAATAATTCTACTTCTTTGTTCTTGCAAGAAGAAATGATACCATTAGATTAACCAACACCTTCAATCCCTCAAACCAGTTACAACTTTACCCCCCTCAAAGGACCTTTCCTACAAAAGTGAGGGTAAGTGTTCTTTAACCACTATTCTTCTACCTATATAGCATTTTTTGGACTTTTCCCTTCCCATCAAACTAAAAGCTCCCTCATGGCTCTCCTTTTAACAGTTTTCTCTTGATTCTTCAAGATTTCCACTAGTTCTGGCTATGGGGTTTCTTTTAGCCTAAACAGTGGGAGTTTAGGCTTCATTTCATATCCTTTTCAAATTTTGTCTTCAATAAGAAAACATGGAGAATGGAATGGACCCTTACATCCTCTAGAAGCTTGAGTTGGTAAGCTACTCGTCCAACTCTTTTAATTAATTTGAATGGATCATAATACTTATAAGGTAATCTCATTCACCTTTTTCTAGTTTCGTGCTCTTGCATTTTAAATCTACTTGTTTCTTCTATTGTCCTTGTGTTTTGGTTAAATTTCTTTCAATTGTTTGTAATATCTTCATGCGACCCTTGATATGATTTTCCACTGCCTCGTTCTATGTGATTCTCGATACATAACAGATTAGGGATGGTTGGGAATAACCATTCAATCATAAGTAGCCACTAAGATTAACTTTTAGGATTCTCAATTTGAAACCAATGTAGGTACCCTTGTAAAGTTTTATTAGTGATTTTGGTTTAGTCTTCTATCTATGGGTGGTATGCAATAGATAAGGTCATCTTAACCTTTTAGATTTTGAAAACTCTTGCCAAAATATGATTGTAAAAGTAGGATCCATATATGTAATAATACTTCTTGGTAGTCCATTAATTGTTACTTAAACTATGTAAGGATGTACCATGACTATGAAATTTGTATATTTGGACAATCTGTCAACCACCATTAAAATAACAAAATACTTATTTGAGATAGGCAAGCAATTCCATAAAGATAGAAGACTAGAACCTTTTAGGAATAGGTAGTAGTTGTAATAACCTAGAAGGCCTAGTATTCTTAGCCTTTATATATATATATATATATATATAGGCATTGAGTCATTGACAGACTGAGTATTGGGATAACTGGATTTGTGATGATGAGAGCTTGATTTGTGACAAAATAAGAGGGGCAAAGGTCTTGTGTGTTGATTTTTGCAAAATAAAAAGGGAAAAGACGAAATAGATGAGGAAGGAGAAGGGTTGTCTGCCAGATTATAGCTTAAATATTACTGATGGAATTAACAATTGACATATTTCATTGGTAATTTCATCTATAATAATAACACGCCACTTTTCTATGTATTCTTTTTTTTTTGTTTTTCATTCATTAATTTCCAATTGTAATTTCCTCAATATTCACCAATGAAATATTTCCATTGATATACCAAGAGAAATAATGACATTATATTCCATCGGTAAATATCAAAATATCACTATAATTTACCAACATATTATTTCTGTCTGTATTTTCATTTGTATTTGATAATTGTTTGGTAGTATAACTATCAAAAATTATATTTGATCAAGTCGATTTTAATGAATCATAATCTATGAAAATAATAATAAATTCATATGGTGTAATAAAATATCAAAATAATAACGAATTTATATCTTAGTTTAGTATAAAACAAGGTGTTGGCAAAGTGATGGTGACTTTTCATTTCCTTGTACTGGTGTTTAAATATCTTGGTTGTGTTAAAGCTGGCCTAACTCGAGTAAGTGACGCTACTTAAGTTGACATATATGCATTTGGAAATTTAATTTTGTAGACCTAAACCATGTTTTGATGCTTGTTATATGAACTTCTCCTAGTTTTAATTGATGAAGAATGTTTTGCTTGATATGGTGGGCGATTGAGATTTTTCTTCATTCCATGTATGGGTTTTAGAAATCCAAACCTAGACGAAGCTTGCCTTTTCAACGTGAGTGGCTTTCTTATGATATAGTTTGGTTTTTTTTTTTTTTTGGAGTACATTTGATGGGTTGATTTTCTAGGTCAAGAGAAGACCTAATGCTTGATGAGTTATTTCCTAGTCTTTTTTTCTTGCGCTAATTGCTGAAGATTTTGGTACTCTCTTGGAACTATTCCAGAATTGTTTCAAGAATCAACTGAGTAGGAAGCCGCCGGCCCGCCCTTGCGAAACAACTATATTTTATCATGTTTGGTTATTATGAAGGGAATGCAGGATAATTTTAAATCTGTGCAATATCAACTCGATCAAAGATATTTATCAAGAAATCTGTATACTGACTAAGGAGGTCAGCTCTTTTTATTATTTTTTAAGTTCAAATCTTTGGATAAACTTGAGTACGGATTAAAAAAAATTTAACATAACAAAAATAAATATTCATGTTTCAGTATTATTATTAACTTAAACTCAGCAAATCAATTTTAAAATCTTATAATGATTCCTCATTTAATATAAATTTAAAATTAAATTTTATATGAGAATTATTACGACATGACTTAATCAACTTAATTAATTTAAAAATAACTTAGTTGATCGTTAAAAATATTCAATGATAAAATTAATTGAAAAACCTTTCCAATCCAACTTTTATCTAGCCCACGTTTATAATTAAAATGTGTATAAGTTATTTCAATATAACATAATCAATTTGGTTGGTCTAAAAATAGCCCCCACCTGAGCAGTAAAAAAATTACAAAGATAAAAATTATGGAAAAAATAATGAAATTAATAGAAAAAAATTTATTTCAACCAAACTTCTTGTTTAGCCCGGTTTCAAAATTATATTGTGTGAGAATTGCTTTGAGTGATTCAGTTGACTTGATCATTCCAAAAACAACCCGAATAATTGTTAAAACTAATGATAAAATTGAAGAAAAAAAAATTAAAAAGGAGACTGAATTGAAAAAAATAATCACTATTTATATACATGTAAAGTGAAGATACATGAAATTTTCCAAATGTTTTTAGTATATGAGGATAAAAAAAAAAACCCGAATTTATCCAGCGATGTGTTTTGGACTATCTAAATCATTACTAGAAGAACAATATCATGCATAGTTGGGGACTGATTTTTAGTTATCTCAAAAACTTAAAAAATAATAATCTGATAGTTGTAGTAATTGTTGGAGTGTTTTCTGAAAAAGTAGCATTTTTCAAAAAATAAAATAAAATGGAAGCTAGCATAGTTCAATTTTTTTTAAGACAATAGAATAACATTGGATTATATTATTGATAACAACGCAACCTTTTTTTTTTAAATTATTATTTTTAAATGTAGCATATAAATATGAATCCAAATCTCGTCTCTACCTTTCCTAAACAAAATTATTTCCTCACAAGTTAATGAAATGTTCTAGATAAAAATTTTGTTTTATGTATTTTTTATTAAGTTTTTTTCTCAAGATTTTTAGTTATCAAAACAACTTATTTAATAATTTCATTTTATTTTTAATAATTTATTCATGATTATTAATTAACCTCTTAAGTTAAGGAATCATATTAAATTTAAATTGATTACAACTAACCTATTAAAAAGTCTTAAGGAATCCTATTGAATTTTAAATATTTGACTATAGGTATCTAATTAAATTTTAATTTTACTATAATTAATTATTTTCATTGATTATTATCATAATTATTAATTAACCTAATAAGTAAATTCTTTTGAAATTTAAATGGAATTAACCTATTAAGAAGGAATGCCATTGAATTTTAATATGAACTACAACTAATCCCATTGAATTTTAATTAGTCAATGATTATTATAATTATTAATTAATATAACAAGTTAAGAAATTTTATTGAAATTTAAATGGATTATTATAGAGAATAAAATGACATTAACAAATCAGTTGTTTTGCCTGGTAGAGGATAAGTTTTATTTAAAATCTTAAGTTAAACTAAAAAACTTGTATATAATTCTCAGTAACGTATTAAATTGCATTAATCTATGTGGCTGTGTTATTCCTTTATTTTGTGTTACTTTTCCATTTTTGAGAGTGCTATTCAAAGATAATTTAATCTGTGTTCATATAAAACCCCTCGATCTCTGTGCTTTCTTCCATACTCCTTATACAACAACCTTGTCTTGTTCTATTGTTTCTCGACAACGAAAATCAAAGGAAACGAGATCGACAGAGGGCACTCATTCCCCGAAAAGATGCAAGACCCAGTTGCAATCATAGTAGGAGCTGGTCCCTCTGGCTTAGCCACCTCTGCCTGCCTAAACCAGCATTCAATCCCTCACATACTCCTTGAAAGAGAAGATTGCTATGCTTCTCTTTGGAAAAAATACTCATATGATCGTCTACGCCTTCACTTGAGAAAACAGTTCTGCGAGCTGCCTCACATGTCATTTCCTGACTCTTACCCCACGTATGTCCCAAAAGATCAGTTCTTACAATACTTAGATGACTATGTTTCCCGCTTCAAGATCAGTCCCATGTACCAGAGAAGTGTTGAGTTTGCGAGTTTCGATGAAGAAGCCAAGAAATGGAATGTTAAGGCTAGAAATGTGAGCTCTGGGGAGATTGAGGAATACTCTGCGAGGTTTTTGGTGGTGGCTAGTGGAGAAACGAGCAATCCTTTTATACCAAAGTTCGAAGGATTGAACACTTTCACTGGAGAGGTTATTCACTCCACTGGATTCAAAAATGGAAAGACTTACTGTGATAAGAATGTTTTGGTTGTTGGGTCTGGTAATTCTGGCATGGAAATTGCATTAGACCTCGCAAACCATGGTGCAAGAACATCAATCGCCATCCGTAGTCCGGTAACTTATCATTTGGCTCGATCAACTTTAATTTGTTTATTTCGAGTATAAATTATTAATTGTTTCTAAAACTCTGTTTTTTTTTTCTTCTTTCAGAAAATGGTTCGATCTCAAATTATGTAAACTAACTATTATGTGTAAATTAATGAATTGTATATGATTGGACCCATGTTCATGCTTGCAGATTCACATTCTATCGAGGGAGATGGTATACTTGGGATTGAATATGTTGAAGTATTTTTCATGTGGCATGGTGGACAAAGTTATGGTGATGCTTAGCAAACTTGTTTATGGAGACTTAAGCAAGCATGGGATAAAAAGACCAGAAGAGGGGCCGTTTTTCATGAAAGTTGCTTACGGGAAGTATCCAGTTTTCGATGTCGGTACCTGCAACAAAATCAAGTCCGGAGAGATCCAGGTATGTTATACACGTATGAATTAGAGAGAGCAGGTAATGGATTTATTTTCGGCTCAATTAGCTAGCAAGTCCTTAAATATACCCAAAAAAAAAAAAAAAAAGGCTCCCAACGGAGAAATTCTTACATTAATCCGGTTTACCATGAGTCCCACACACATGATGGGTTCAGTAATCATTTTGGTAGCTTCTAACTTAGTTATCAGCAATCAATTTGCTACTAATTTGGTGTCAATGACGTGCTGTCGTGCTCAACTCCTCTTTTTGCACACAAAAGTAATGAGATCTCAAATTTATACAGCTGTTGAAAACAAATGGTTCCATGAATGGAAGACAGCAACTATCATCATCATCATACTATTTAAAGATTTGTCGTGTTGTTCACCTAAATCATAGAGTTCATAAAACGTATGGATCACCTTGGACACATTTAACTTGGAAATTACTTCATTTGTCTAGTAAAGTTCTCTGCAAAACCATGTTGTATTGCCAGAAAGTTCCATTCGGCTAATAATTGACTGTGTTTGTGCTTGCTTGCTTGCGTGCGTGTATGCCGACAGATGATTATGATGATGCTAAGCTCGTGAATGTTGGCTTTTGTGTGCCCAGGTCTTGCCCGCACTAGAAAGCATAAGAGGCAATGAGGTGGTATTTGAAAATGGCAAGTCACTCCCCTTTGACACCATTGTTTTTTGTACTGGCTTCGAGAGATCAACTAATAAGTGGCTCAAGGTGGGTAACTTTATTAAACCAGCAGAAAGTGACCTTACTATTTATGAACCAGTCAGCATAAAGAGATGGAAATACTGCATGTGTTTACGCGCTTTGACCAGTTATAGTTGTTTTGACCAGGGGGATGATTACCTTTTGAATGAAGATGGGATTCCAAAGCCAAGCTACCCTAACCATTGGAAGGGGAAGGACGGTTTGTATTGTATTGGATTATCAAGGAGAGGTTTGTATGGAGCTAGCGCGGATGCACAGAATGTAGTCAACGATATCAAGGCACTCATTTAGATGGCTTTTGGTTAATGCCCTGAATTAAAAAGATGGAAACAATAATTAAAAAAAAAAGAAAAACAAGTTGAAGAGAGACATGATTGTGTTTGATAATAGTGTATAAAAGAGTGTGATTATCTTTTTATTATATTATATTTAATTGATAGTAAATAAGACTATAAAATATAAAATGTATTATTCTCAAATTTATTATTTAAAAAAACAATAATAAATATTATCATTTTTTAGTTTAGTTTTTAATTTAATAATAGTATAATAACTTGATTAAAAACACGAATTAGCCCCAATAGATTAAATCAAGTCTAAATTTTTAAAACAAATTTTAAAAAATGGGAGAGAATTAACCCAGTAAAAATAACTAAACGCTTTCATAGTCATAAATATCATGAAACATCAAATCCCTCGCGTGTGATTGCATGCGTGAGGTTACAAGATGTCTATGGTGTTGCATACTCGACATTGTTTGAAAAAGATGGGTTTGAAGGTACATGGAAGGTTTTTTTTTTTTTTTGAAGGTCCATGGAAGGTTTTAGTTGCTTGAGTAGTGGTGAATATATTACCTGTGCGTTTCATTTTCCAAGTGAGCTATTCTCCATCAACTTACCATTTCAGAGCAATAAAGATCGGAGACAGACCGGTTACAATCCACGATCCCCTGCTAGTAATTCAAAGCCCAAAACAGACAGACTACCAAACCTTATCTTCCCGGTAGCAAACTGGATGTATTATATGCCGCGTCAAATGTAACAATAAATAATTTAATTACTCATTTTTTTTCTAATCGTTACATCAAATAATTTCAAAGCTGACAAGAAAAATGGGCCCTTCAGTAATTAGGCTTTTGCCTAATTGATGTCTAAACATGCAAATTGGTTAAAATCTATCTATCTGGGAATGCCCAGCCAACCAAACAGAATGAAAGGAAAATTGAATGGAAAGAACGGAAGACCATGATCATGTGATTGCATACCAGAAAAGGAGCTCGTGTAATGACCTTGAAAAATGAGCAGAAGCATGGCATTTATCAATTTGGTGTCTTTTGAGGTTATAACCATACTTTCCAACTATTGAGTGTCGTGATAGAGCTCAACTCAGATTGACCTCCCAATTTGGTATCATGCCCAGAGGAGTCCATCAAAGCCAATTTCCAGATTTGAAATTGGGCTGTTGCCAAAATCCTGAACTGCAGCTTGGTTGTCTTCCAATGAATCCACATATGGCTCCGATAGATCAGAAGATCGTTCAGATGGGATTCCATAATCTTTGAGAATGTGGAATGAAGAAGCACTCGCTGCTTCTCTCTCCAGCACAACAAGGTAATTGTCTTCAAACTCGAAAACTAAATATTTGTTCTTGCATGCTGATTAAAATCACAAAAACATGAGGATAAAAGTGAAAAGGGAGTAAGGAACAAAAAAACAGAGAAGGGGCAGTCTGCTTACAATCAACAAGGTGTGCTAGGTGATGGATGTTTTTTATTTGAGTTCCATTGAACTTCAAAACCTGCAAGTTTTTATTCTTCTTAGTACGTGTGCAAATAATGGCAAGCAGGTGCAGATAACAGTTCTTGCTGGTTATAGATAACGTGCCTGTTGATTGCTCATTTCCTCGTATCCAAAGTTGACTTCATTTGCCAAGACCTGTCAATAGAATGAAAATAATCAAGGCAGTGCTGTAAAGAGATATGCTAACAGTTCGTTAAATTTTTCAATAAAACAAGAATCTTGGCAATGAGATATGATCCTCCTTTAATAAAACAAAGATTTAATAAGTACAGAAAACTTGCCACTGTAATTAAAGCACACGAGATAGTAGCATCGCATCTGCAAACTTACCTGTGATACGATAACAATTTGCTCCCCTTTGAACCTTGCCAGAGAATAACGTGACTTTGCTAGCAGTTTCAACTGAAGGAAGATAAAACCAATCAAATTAAAAACTATAAAAGTGTATTGGTGACCAATGCAAAAGGTGTTAAAGCAACCAGTCATGGACTTACCCCTATAGAGTCTTCGCATTCCTCCCTGTCAACAGGGGAACAAAATCTCTTGCATTAGCATTATCACTACAGCAAGAATTCTATTATAAATTAACAGATTAATGACATTACTGAGTGCTTGGAAGTATTCATACTCCATTAGTGGTTCTGAAAGTGGGGTAAACACCAAACCAGCAATTATTAAATACGAAGGCTGACCTCCATCAACATGATATGGAACCTTGAAGCAAGAAGATAAGAATCCAATTTTTTTGATATATGAATCTGATAAATCAACTCATATATGATTCAGAGCCAAGATTCTAATGGCATTACCAAATTCACTCTTGGATTAAGAACTACTTTAACTTTCATGAATGACCCAGCTCTAATTATGCCAAGCTCTGCTACATCACCTGTGAATCTGTTTAGAAACACCATTATATACATACAAAAAAGCAGGAAGCCCAAAGAACATTGACTATTTGGATATTAAAGAACAGGCTCAAACAAGGTTATGAAGAGACTGAGAAAAAATTATAATGGTTGAACTAAAGCCCTTTACCTTTGACTAATAAGATAACGGAATGCAATGCGCTCATTTGATCGAAATGGCACTGTTCCTTCACATCCGACATTAACATCATCAAAGCTCACAATCACATCCCCCTGAACAGAACAACTACAATCAAAATTCTCAACAGATAAAATTAGAGGTAGAAAGGAAAATCCATCTCAAGATGAAATTACTTATTCAAGCTTTTAGTATTATTAATAAATCAAATCACACCACTAACCAATGCAAGAAAATGAGGACTACCAATTCACACAAGGACTGAATCTTGTGTAAAAATAAAATTGCCTGTCTAGAGTTGGTTTTTGGTGTGGCATTATTAGGAAGCTTTGTTATGAAACATAGGTATTGCTATTACATTTTCTTCTATCTTCAGTATTCCTTAATCCTATTGCAGTCCGAACACCAAAAAAATGCAGCATGGATATTTATATATAGATTAGTTTGGCTGACAATATTGAGAAGCATGATAACAATAATCCAAGGTTTTCCTTCCTGATAACATGTTAACAAGAATAGACTATTTGCAATTCAAATACAGCAAGCTTTGAAGCCACTAATGACCACTGTACCTCCTTTAAGACTCTATTAGCATCAGAGATTGGTTCAACTCTTCGTACCAACACACCCTGCACAAACCAGATGTTATAAGGGAACGGCTTGACAGACTCATGCTATGAAGTTGCAACGACGTAACTTTCACCGGATATACCAATTGGGGGTTACGGGGAGGGGGGGGGGGTTTGAATGCTTCACAAATTACTTGAAGAAAGCAAACAAAGGCTACAAATGAATTGATTCCTCCATTTTCCATTTTTACAGGAACACTGAAAAACTCCCCCTTCTCTACTAATTGAAAATGTGCAAGTTTCTCACAACATTCAGCAGAATGTTCCATACATTGGCAACATACATGAAACAATCTACAAAATGATACCACTGTTTAATCACATGATAAGTAAAGCTTGAAATTTGTAGAGAGAATATGAAAGTGTAATTCACTTTTAAGGTAATTATAAATGTCTATTAGTTTAGGTGCCAAGGAGGTGCTAACCATTCGCTAAAGCAAGAGGAATGATGTAACAAAGGCTGACTATACATCACATAAACTATATGCAGAATCAGTATGTGGAGAACTCATAAGGGGGCGAGGAAAAAAACTGTCAGTGTGTATAGTTTTAACCCAAAAATCCTCCATACTTATCCCCCCTGAAACAGAGTTTTTCATCTCTTTTCACAAACCCAAAAATATTGCTGAAAGTATACAACCACATGAATCACTTTTTCCCCACAACATCTCTAAACTTTTTAGCTCTCACTACACTGAACTGACATAAACTAACAACAACCAACCGTCCCTAAAATCACAGCTGCATTTCACAATTCACTTTTTCCCCATTCTAACCACCTCCAGTACCACTTTCCACCTCCATCATTACTCCTCAATCTGCTCCAGCAACCTCGCATTAGCTGCTGAATTATCCTTCCAAACCTAACTTGATCCACCCATTGGCAACCACCCACATTCACAAAAAAAAAAAAAAAAAAAAAAACTCTCCAGCACTCAGAATTCGTTTTAGCAAGCCACCATAGTAATGCCACCCCACGCTCATAAAGTTAAACTTGTGTTACCTTGAATTTACAAAAGCACATCCACAGTTTCAAAAGAAAAAAAAGACTAGAAAAATTACAAGTTACATGAACAATGCCAGACAATCTGAAAGCCAAAAAAAAAAGTACTTGACAAAGAGGCATACCTCATTAGAATTTACTTTTAAGCATGCACGTAATGCTGGATTCTCCAACTTTTGCAGCAACACACCAAGGGATGGAAAGCCTAGAAGTCAGGCAAAGGAGTTTTATTGGGACAATCCCAAATCAACTGCATGACCAAGGTATATGCTAGGTTTGCATTACAAAAACCAATCAGGTACCAGTATGTGAAAAGAAAAGCAGAGCAATGGTTAATCTAGAATGCAACAAGTGATATCATAAATGTTACTAAATAGATTCAAAAGGAATTCAGAACATTCCAAGGCACTGATATGTCTATAAATACTCTCAACAACCTTCACAACAACAAATGAGAACTAAGAGTATCTACAGCAGAGAATAGCCTGCAGGGACCTATTAAAGAACAAGGGTAAGATAATAGTCACGTGAAACTAGCAAGTTAAAAGTGGTTATTGAAGAGCCAAAAAGAGCAAGAAGCCATTACTACCTTTGCACAAACTTGATAACTAGTAGTTCTGTATGATGTTGGTCAAAATAAGAGCATGAAATTTTTAGAGGAAGCTTGGTCCTTAAAATTGGAATGCATTTCATTGCTTGTCAACATTGAAATTCTACACATTGAGTTTCAATGCCAGAACACAGCACAGACAATACAAGGAATACACCATATAAACATATGCAAAAAAGTATCTCACCAGTGTATCTCCCATTTCTCTCATAGTCATTTAGAAAATGAGATACAACTGTTGTTGGAATCACATATCCAATATTCTCGACCTCTTCAGATCTGTATACCTAAAAGATATGTCTCATGAAAATGTCACAAGGAAAGAGATGCAGCAAATGGAATATGAGTTGTTAGCTAAATCAACAGCAAAATATGTGGAGAACTTGCTATTGTTTAAAAACAAGAAAATTATAAACATGATGTAATATCAAGAAAAAACTGCCTGGGGGAACCCTCATTCTTAGAATCTAGTCATATGGAAAAACAATTCTAGACCAAATGAAAACTGGTGCATATCAGCTAGCTAGAGAACCTACCTGAAATGCTACTCCAATGCACTCCCCCTGGTCACTGAATGCAGGACCACCACTGTTACCTATAACTAACTAGAATAAGCAGTAGCTATCACAGAATGGACTAAAGCCCTGAAATAAATAAAAGATGCAGACAAACACACATTCATACACCCTTAGAGAGTTGTAATAGTGATGCACCCAGATATATGCAATCTCCAAAATGCAACTATATAAGAACATAATAACCTGGAGAAGTTTTGACACACGGAATGCATAGACAAATAAATAAGAACATGCATATATACATACTAACCAGGATTTATTGCTGCATCAATTTGAATGCCCAACAAATCAGATGATCCATGCGCATAAGATGTAACCTGATAATAAATTTGATAGCATGATACAGAAAATTTGCTTAAACATGTTGGTCAAGGGAAAACATCACACAGCCAATCATAGACATGTCAGAAATAGATGAACAATCATATGATTTCAATGATGGGTAATCAAACCTCTATACGAGACACAACCCCCTTTGTCACCGAAATGGTGTCTCCACCAAGGGGATATCCTACAACTGTTACTGCATCCTGCCCATTTAAAATGCAGCAGAAAATGATTCTCAAAAAGAGAAGTACATACAAAACAATTTGAAACTTATAAGTTAGAATTAGGGCATCAGTCTGCATTTTCATAGGAAAAGTACATGACCTCAGCGTAAACAGTAAATTAAACTATCGCTCCCAAGAAGGGCCATGATGAACCCCAAAGGTTTATTCTCATGAGCCCAAAAACATTTGATGCAGGTTCAAGTAGCACCAAAATTATAGTTTCTGCAATCATTTAACGGGGTGTGATAATTTAGGGCTGTTGCTAATGCTAGGCCAAAAAAGTCCATAGACCTAAGAAACATGAGGGGAGAGGGCACTGCGACCCTAAGTGAAAGGGTAATTTGACCTGAAGACGTGGTAAGCATCCAAACTCGAGTGGTTCTGCTCCTTCCCAGAATTCCTCACTTTCTACTGAAAGTAAAGCTATATCGCAATCAACTCCTCTGGCCAGTACCTGTGTACAAAATCACTGAGAGGAAAGTAAGTTGCAATACCTTGTATGTCTCACAAGCAAGATCAATCCATGCCTTGGTTCGTTTCCTTTGTTCTATAGCGAATACTATGTCAACAGAAGCATGAGAACTTTGAGAAACTAGTGACAGGTTGAAATATCGTTTGTTTCCAAAGATGGCAGGCACAACTGCTAGTAAGAAAGTGCTGGGAGTCATAGCAGACATCAATTTGTCTACACCATGCTTCTTGTAAAAGATGCTTTTTGTTTTTCCAAAAAAAAATAACTTCAAACATATCCACTGAAACTCATTAATATTGGGATTTTCATCCAATTTTCTCAAGATCTATGTACACTTGCTCTCAAAGTACATCTAACAGACCCTTATCACTTCCATTTATGGTTTGGGACTTTAAATAATATGGGAAAAGATTAAAAAAGAAAGGGTATAGATACTACTGAGCTATTAAGATCATTAAAATATCTTGCAACTTCCATAGGATAAAGAAGTACCTTAGCCACATATTTGGTATCATCTCCCCTTCTCTTCACTTTGACCTGCAATCAGAAAAGAAATTTTTAAAAGTTAATTTGACAATCTTTACGTAAATATCATGTCTTAAACCGAAGAAAACACAAATGATTCTTTTGGTTGTATTGAGCAAGTCTCTACCAGTGGCAGGGTGCTCTTATAGGAATTCCAAGCTGGTATTCCATATATATCCCCATGTCCAGTCCCTATGCATCATGCACTTTCTAGCATGTCTATAAAATGGAAAAAGGATGGCCAGAGTTCTCAAGGGCTGTTGATTAGTGACTTAGTCCTTTTGATTTGCTATTATTCTATCTCTAAACATAGCTACCTAGATGTTCTGGTCTTTTGAGGGCTTTTCTTGTGGTTTGATCACTTATGGTAAAAGGCAATTGAAAAAATCAAAACTAAGATTGAAAGTTTAGGCATGAAATAACCTGTGTATAATGTTCAACACAATGAGCATTTGTCAAAAGCTTTCCATTGCCGATCATAAAAGCACTGCATGACAAACAAGTAAAGAAATGAAGAAATCAATTTGCGAGACAATGTTGATTGTGTATTTCAGAAACGAAATATGAACAGAAATACATCTTAACAGAGCCTGCTGCGACCAAGAAGTTCTTATTACCTTAAAAGAAATTTATGGAAGACCTAACAGGTAAATATTTCAGAAAACTCACCTTCCTGTGCTTGTGTATTGCCTTTGCTTTTGCCAGGGAAGGGAATAATCAGGCTCAGTATGGGTGCAGTAGACCTAGCCAAAAAAAAAAAAAAACATTTTCTAGCAAAGTGCAAGCACATGCAGGAAAAAATAAGTCAATTCTACAAATTTGTGTCAAGGAATTGAAATATGTAGGCATATTATTGAGAACCAACAGTTGAGAATATTAGTAAATGGTGGCGTAAAACTTAGATTCACATATTAGTTTGGATAGCAATAATTGCTGCTCCCAAACCTCAAGCTTCCAAGGAATATAAAAGAAGAAAGACAATCACATGCACCCTTGTGATAATATGCCCAGTTACTCGGTTATGAATGTATCAACATCTATCCAGATAGAAGGAATTTCTCCTCCAAATAGTTGTTAAAGTAGCTGAGAGCAATATCTTAGACATCCTTGATGCATCATCTAGCTCTTTGGACAAGACTCGTGTTGAATTCTAAAAACATTCATGGACTGTAAGATAGTTGTGTCAATTGGATTGTCCCATATCTAGTTAGTCACTCATTGCAATTTTAGTAATGAAAACAAGAGTAATATCCTGATGAAAACTATACTAATTATGAAGCACAGATTGCTAATAATGATTAACGTGGATCTTAATAAATAGATGGAATCTGCAAGCTACATCTAATAGAACGTAGCATGTTCAAAGACTAAATTAGCAATCACAGGACCTAAACCATCAATTGAATGTCAAAAAGACAGGAAATGACAGAACATAAAATTGCAAGGAAATGGAGTAAAATGTGAAAACATTATCACCTTGACAACTGCATCTAAAAAAGCTGCATCTTTAAGATTCTGTGGCTCAACCTGAATCAAGAGATGAATAAAAAAAACTTATCTAAATTACTAAAAGCAACAAATGGGAAAAAGGAGAGCATGGAATCACACCTGTTGTTCCTTCATATCAAACTTCGGCTCTTTCTTATCTTTTCTTTGCCCTCCGAATGACTTAAAAGCCGCTGATTGGTATCTGCCTGCTTTCCTTTTACCCCTGATTCCATCATCATCATCGAGTATATAGGACCTCTCGTCCTTCGATTTCCTCGAAGATTTCTTCTGTGAAACACCTTCCTTCTAAACACAACCAAACCAAGATATCACAAAATAATCGGTTAAACAGGATAATTTTGACCTTTCTTCTTTTTTTAAAGAAAAAAAATATCAATTCTAGCTGTGTTAAAGCAGAGATAGTTCCTGTTTATGACTTAGAGAGCTGAATTTGCTCAACTAATTAGAATTCCTAGGGTTTTGACTAAAATGACAGTCGATTATGATTCTAATTCAGTACTGAAAGTGCGTTTATTTATTTATAAATGCAAAAAATTAAAAGAAAGAAAGGGGGGGGGGGAGATTAGGGTTTTACAAGTTCTCTATCTCGATTAGAAGAAGGGCGTCTCTTGTGATTGACGACGGCTTTACAAGTGACCGAAGCAATGGAATGATGCGACTTGGCGAGATATCGTTGGGAAGAAACACAGCAACGGAATTTAACGGTGTAGGTGAGAAGAGAGAAGCAGCAGTTGGCGACTGCCATGGCCATGGTTAAAATGATGTAGCTGCTGAGTGAGTGACTCTCTTTCAGCTCAGTCTTGGCTCATTCCCTCACTCAGTTTTCTTATCTCTGCCTGCCTGCCTGCCTA
Source organism: Populus alba x Populus glandulosa (assembly GCA_033617975.1). NCBI lineage: Eukaryota > Viridiplantae > Streptophyta > Magnoliopsida > Malpighiales > Salicaceae > Populus > Populus alba x Populus glandulosa. Next base: position 21,436,814 of record CM066144.1, on the reverse strand, counting down.
ACAAAATGGGATTGGATTAGGTCCCTGGTTTTGGCGCCTTGATATTTGGCCATTTGGAGTGCTTCTTTGATACTTGATTGATTATTTACTTTATAAAGGTTATGCGCTGTCGTTTAATAAGGCTCGCCTCGCGATACGATACGAGCTGCTCTTCTTCAGTCTCTGCATTTGTTTCGGGTTAAAAATTAAAATGATAATATTATAATTATTTCCTATTTTATTTTATCAAATGTTTAGAGCCATCCCCCTCCCACCTATGAAAACTTAAAAACTTGTTCAGAGAAAAAATGTTTTATCATAAAAGGAAAATAAGGTCAAAATTTTGAGACCTTAATACTGAGTCTGGAATTCGCATGTGATAAAGTTTGGCTTTTAATAGCCGATGTGCTAAAAAAAAAAAACTAGTTTATATATAATATTTGTATTATTTAACTTGATTTAACTCATTAAAATTTAATAATATTAATATTTAAATGATAATAAATCAAAAAATTCTAATAAATAGATATCATGAGTTGGGTGCAAGTTAATATTTTTTAATTTTGCTTAACCTGACCCCACTCATATAATTTAATGTAATTAATCTTATTTCTAGGTATGAATAATATTTTTTTCTTCTCTCTCTTACTTTTTTTTCCCTCTCTTACTTTTTCCCCCCTCTTTCCTTTTAATTCTATCATTTCAATTTCATGTGCTTATTTATTATTTATTTTTTTTTAGTCGTGGTACTCTTTTGCATCTCAATTTTTTAAAAAAATTATCAAATAATAATAAAATTAATATGCTCAACCACAAATACATGTAATATCCGTGAAAGATTGATCATCAAGGTCTTCTTTGATAGTTTTTAAGGAAGGAAATGCAACATGAACAAAAATAAAAAGAGATTAACACATCTTGTAATGTGTTGCTCTAGATCAAATAAGTTTCAAGGATTGTATCTCTATTTATATAAGAAAATCTTTTAAAATTTTCAATAAACAAATTAATATTTTATCTCCAAGTGGTCTTCCTATAGTTTTTTTTTCATGATGTTGCTTATCTCTATATCTCTAATGAAATTGTCATGTCTTTAAACAAAATCATCATGTCTCCAACAAAAATATCCATGCATCTAGCGATGTCTTTAAATGAATTCTCCAAGTCTCCAATAAAATCTTCAAATCTCCAGTAAAATAGTTATGTCTCTAAGTAATTTGCTTTCTTAACAATCATCATGGTCATTTTTTTTTTATTGATTCTCCATTGTTTTTCACTCTCCAAGGGAAAGTGTTCTTTGTCCTAGAAGGAATAAACAACTCAAACAAATTTCAAATCTTCTACATGATATGTTAAAAAAACCACGTGAAAGTAATATGACCTTAAAGTAAATGTTTTGCCCTTTTTTCTTTTCGTGGTTAAGTCTTTAAACATAAATATTTGAAAAACTAAGGGGATTGTTATCCAAAAAATGTTTCTTAATTGTTAGAAATCTATCCATTTTAGGACAACAAGTTATGACTTAGCTTACCTAGATGTCCGTTATGTTTTTGGCCTTAAACAAATCCTATAAACGGTCCAAGGGACCATTATTCATCTCAAAAGGCTACTTTCCAGTCCAAGTGGACTATTTCCCAGCCCAAGCACTTGCTCCAAACTAGACCTATCAATCATCAATGCATTGAGTTTGAGATGAGGAAATGTCATCTTTGATAATCCTTTCACGAGGTTGAAACATATCATTTGTAGTCCTATTTTGAGCTTATTATATTTTAATAATAATAATAAAAAACAAACCTTGACTAGGATCACACCCCACACTAGGGGGTAAATAAAAGAGGTTTTTTTTATAATCCAGACAAAGTAGTCAAGATGGGTGCTGGAATTGATCATGTAATTTTTAGTCTTTCATTTATCATCCAAATGATGCAGTGAAGATAGATGTTGTGATTGGTAAAACAAAAAAATCCAAAGGTTCCGAAAGATTTGAGCTGCTTATAAAAACAATTGAGGTGATTATGCTAAACCAAATAAGGTGTTGCTACCCATTTTTTGACTCATGTTTTGATAAATTTTCAGAAAAATCTAAAAATAGAGAAAAACAACGAAAATCCAAAAAATATGTTTTTTAATATATTTTTATCATTTTAGCATTTTCAACATCGTCTAAAAAAGAATTTAAATTTTTAAAGGTCTTTCGAACGCATTCGACTTTTCACGCGTCATTTTTTAAAATCATTGATTTTCCTCATCGAGTCGACGTTGATATTGCTTGTTTTCAAAAAATACAAAAATAATTAAGAAAAATCAAATTACAAAAAAGAAAGAAGTTAAGGGACCAAGTTTGGAAACCTAGCAACATTTTTTTTCTTATAAATACTGGTCTTTAACACACACAAAAAGGGGGGCAATTTTAAAAGAAAATACAAAAAAAAGGGGGGGAACCTAACCCTAAAACCCATCTCTACCCCAAACACAGCCGGCGTCGCCCCCCTCACCAGAATCCTCACCCAAAGCCATTTCCCCTTAACCCACAACCCAAACACAGCCGCCCCCCACCCATCTGGCAGCCTGGTCCAACTTCTCCTTCTCTTCCCCCGCTTCCTCTGGCTCTCCCAAAACCGAAACAAAACATCAGCCGCTCATCCTTCAGAAACCAGAGCCAACCAGACCTCTCCTCTCTCAGACCGACCGTCATCGTCCCCCACAGCAACTGCAGATCTGTCCTTTCCTCTCCTGTTCAACTACAGTAATCGTCTCGCAGCTTCTCCATCCGAAGCTTCCCCCTGAACAGCCTCTTCTTCGGCGGTTCCTTCAGCAGTAATGGCCATAAACCAGTCAAGACTGGTCATCTCTTTCAACTGGTCGGTCGCAGATCCACCCGTCGTCAACAACCCAGTAGCGGCCACAGATTCACCACCAGCCAGCAGCGTCGCCCGATCTACCACCTGAAGCAAAGGAGAAGAAGAAGAAACACACAGCAGACCGACATGCAGAGAGAATGCAGATCCGCAACAAAGAGAAGCTAGAATAGAGCAGATCTAAAAAGGGGGGGGAGAACTGCGACTTTGCTTGCATTTTTCTTCTTTTGCAGGTGATGTCACTCCTCATTGCCAGTGTAAGAGGGAAGAGGAGACGGAGTCGAGCCGGATCCACCGATTGCTCGGGTTTGTCTGCGGCGGCGCGTGGGTCCATGTGCCGCCAGTGGCGGTGGCGCGTGGACAGACATGCCACCACTGTTCCTGCGGTTACAGAAGGACTCCTCTGCAATTCCTGGAGTTTTTAGGGGCTGTTTTGTAATTTTTAAATTGTTTAATGTAATTTTTTTGTTTAGTTTTTGAATTTTTGTATTTTGTAAACATGGAAGCAAAACAAAAAAAGAAGAAAAGGAAAAGAAAAGAAAAGAAAAGAAAATAAACAAAAATATAGTGAAAAGTGTATATGTGTTTGTATTTGTTTTATGGGTGTTTTATTTTATTTTATTATGTATGATAAGATTGCAAAGATTAATGAAGAATTTAATATTTTGATTTGTTCATGGTCCATAATTATTAACTTATACGTGAGTTGTATTTCTAATATCCGATGAAAAGATAAATTTTTAAAACTCCTTTAACACGTAAAAGCCACGAAGCAGCTTGCCTTAGGTAGGGTGCGTTAGGGGTGTTAATACCTTCCATAACCACAACCAGTCCCTTACCCGCGAATCTCTAACAAGATCAATACATCCGGTTTCCTAGTAGCCTTCAATAAATTACTAGGTGGCGACTCCAACAAACAAATCAATCAAACAACACAACGAAAAAAATCGTCAGTTGATGCCGTGCGGATTTTGTGACGTGCGAGATAAGGAATGAAGAAAACAAAGAGAAAGAGCTTAAACCCAACACTAGGGGGCAAGATAAACCATTTTGAAAAGAAATTCAAAAGATAAAAGGTCAGGAAATAAGCACAAGTGATCCTTAGTCTTAAAATCCCTTAAACACCTTTTGAGCCTACAAAATATCCTTTTCTTTGTAACCAATAGCCAAAGCCTACATTACGTGCCTAATCAAGCCCTTTTTCTATCAAAGGCAAGCAATATGGATCGATGATGTGCAAATAAAATAAATACTTTGAACTGATTCGATTGTCAATAATCCTCAAATTGAAATTTAAACATTTTATGACCAACCAGATGTCACTTCATCTTTAAGCCAAAAGCAAAATAAAAAGCTTTCATCACTTTAAGAAACCTGTCTATAGGAATCACTTGAATTCTTTAGAACAAGTTTATTTTGAACCAATGTCAAAATGATTTTTTATGGTTGGAATAAATTGAAAGTTCCAAAATTTTTACATGAAAACATTTCATTGTACAAAAAACCCAAACTTACTCTCACATATCCTCACCCCAAAGTAAACCCAAATTGAACACTTGGGGGGCATGATCAAGCTAGGGGGCAATAAAAAACACATGGTAGGGCTGGCTCCATGATTCCTTTTCCTAGGAAAATGTCGGGCAAAATTGGCAACCCTTAAGATAAAGGGTGAAGGATAAAGATGTATGATGACATTAAACCCATCCTAGAGGTCAAGTTCACAATATGTGACTCTAGTAAGCAAGAGTGAAAAGGTCATCGAAGTTTTGAGAAAAGACAACATGAAGAAATGGGGGCCTATATTTCTCAGGTAAGTATACATGCATATCAATCATAATGCATTCGCTTTCAACATTGACAGATCAATGTTTCATCATCAATTTTTTAGTAGTGCGTTTTCTAACCCTACCTCCTTTCGATTGCGCCATTAAACCCTCATTTCCTTTTGAGTGTGCCTTTGAGCCCTCACTTCCTTTTGAGTATGTCTTTGAGCCCTCACTATCCTTTTTTTAGGTAGGTCACCCATTATAATTTGACCAATTCTCCATGTTTTTATCTGAGTAGGTTGCCAATTACAATGAGACCATTCCTTCACTTGGGTGGGTCACCCATTATAATATGACCACTCTTTCTTTATCCATTTGGGTAGGTCACCCATTACAATTCGACCAATTCTCGATGTTTTTATTCGGGTAGGTCACCCATTACAATTCGACCAATTCTCGATGTTTTTATTTGGGTAGGTCACCTATTACAATGAGACCATTCCTTTACTTGAGTAGGTCACCTATTACAATGAGACCATTCCTTCACTTGGGTAGGTCACCCATTACAATACGACCACTCTTCCTTTTTCCACCTAGGTAGGTCACCCATAACAATTCGACCAATTCTCTATTTTTTTTTATCTAGGTAGGTCACCCATTATAATGAGACCATTCCTCCACCTGGGTAGGTCACCCATTACAACAAGACCCCTCTTTTCTTGTTTTATTTGGGTAGGTCACCCATTATAATTCGACCATTCTCCATGTTTTTTTATCTGGGTAGGTCACCCATTACAATGAGACCATTCCTTCACCTAGGTAGGTCACCCATTATAATGAGACCACTCTTTCCTTTTTCTGTTTGGGTAGGTCGCGCATGAAAATAGAGGTTAGCGTGAGTGTTTGTGCTGGTCGCCCCTGAAAATAGAGGTTAGCGTGAGTGTTTGTGCTGGTCGCCCCTGAAAATAGAGGTTAGCGTGAGTGTTTGTGCTGGTCGCCCTTGAAAATAGACCACTTTGCGAATGTTTGGGCATGTCGCCCATGAAAATAGAACATGGTAAGCGTGAGTGTATAGGCTGGTTGCCCCTGAGAAATGACCACTATGTTTGGGCAAGTCGCCCATGAAAATAGACCATGGTAAGCGTAAGTGTGTAGGCTGGTTGCCCCTAAAAATATACCACTTTGAGTATGTATGGGTAGGTCGCCCATGAAAATAGAGACCAGGGTAAGTGTGAGTTCGTGGGCAGGTCGCTTGTGAAAATATACCGTCTTTCTTCAAAAACCAATAGGTTTGAACACACAGGATTTTTGGTTCTGGTTAGAGGGGATTGACGAAAGGAATCTCAGTCTATCTTAACCACATAGAGTATTTTGGTTCTGGTTAAAGGGGATTGGCGAAAGGAATCTCAGTCTATCTTAACCACGCAGAATTTTGGTTGTGGTTAGAGGGGATTGGCGTAAGGAATCTCAGTCTATCCTAACCACACAGTATTTTGGTTCTGTTTAGAGGGGATTGACGAAAGGAATCTCAGTTTATCCTAACCATATAAGATTTTGGGTTCTGGTTAAAGAGGATTGGTGAAAGGAATCTCAGCTTAGCTTAACCGCACACATGATTTGGGTTCTGGTTAAGGAGATCAACGAATGGGATCTTGGTTTAGCCCAACCATACATAGGACTTTGGGTCCGGTTGAAGTTTCAGGTCACCAAATTTTGAGAAGACTAGTTTTGTTTATCTTTACAAAACTTACTATGCAAAATCTTTGCTTTACAAACATTGTAAAAAGGGCAGCTGTCATAACCTATTTTTGAGTTATTCCCCAATTCATATTTTTTCTCTCTTCAAAAAAATAAAATACAAAAAAATAAAAAAATATTATCAAAAAATATAATAGTGGAAAAATGATGTCAGAGTGCCTTAAAAATGGTTAAAAATTGGTGGACGAGGTTTAAAATTACAAAGATTAAAATTTGACAGTATTTTGTTGACTGATGAGAGCCTTGTTGACAAAGAAAATTTAATTTGAGAAAAAAAGTCAAAAATCAGATGTTTATGGACTCATTAAATTTTATTGAAGGTTTAATTGAATTTATGGAGGTTTTTTTTTTGATCAAATGTAAGAAATTTATAAATAAAAAATGTTTGCAAGACAAGCTTGTGGTACAAGCTGGAAACCAGCAGTACAGATGGATAGTTTTCCAAGTAAAGGGAACAGACTCCCTTAAACAAACCATAGCAAGACAAGCTTGCAGTACAGAAAGTAATACAACTCAAAGGGAACAGACTCCTTTGAATACATTCTCCTAGCATACAAGTAGTTGTCTAGGAGCCCAAAAACCAGTAGCGTTAGAGAGGAAAACATGGACATCCCTCATGCAAGGAAGAAACTTTAAAGAAAAAGCAGCAAGCCGAGACGAAGATCATCTGCAGCTATAAGAACCAGAGAGAATGAAACTCTAGGCAGGAGAGGTCGGGACAAGAATAGACAAGCTAAAGCCAAGTGCAGCCAATCTGATGAGTACAAGAGGAAGCCGTGCAAGCCATGCAGGAATCCTCACACAGGAATAATGGCGCCAGACAATTAGATGCAAGCCACCAGACTGAAACCCCCACGTGGAAAGGGACAATAAAGCATTTAGGAGGCTGCAGTAGCAAAGGAATAAATAACTAAGCCAACACGTGGTAAGGTACCCCATGCAGCTAAAGAAGGAAGAAGCCAGCCAATCAGGAGACGTGTAAACCCATGCAGAACCATGCAGAGAGTCTAGCAGCCCCCGATATTGAGCACATCTTCCACGAGATAGATAACTGAAGAGGTCCAACCAAAGCCACCGTCATTGTCAGGAATGCATCTTCGAAATATTTGATCAGGACAGTATTTGAATAAATAAGGGTCATCCCAATAAAAGTTCTTCACTTCGTTCAAGAACTTTCTTTTGTCTTGGGTACTCCAATGAGCTGGCAATTGTCTTGAAACAAGAAAATTAACAATATTAGCAAACCAAGGCATCGTAGAAATGGAAAATAAAGATTCATCGGGAAAGTAGTCATCGATTGGTGTAATGTCAGATTTCGAATCTATTGTCAATCTTGACAAATGATCTGCAACAACATTTTTGGTGCCTTTCTTGTCTTTGATTGTGATATCAAATTCTTGAAGTAACAAAATCCACCGCACCAATCTAGCCTTAGAATCTTTCTTAGAAAGAAGATATTTCAATGCTGCATGATCACTAAAAACAACAACAGGTGAGCCAACAAGATAAGATCTGAATTTATCACAAGCAAATACTACTGCAAGTAATTCTTTTTCAGTGGTGGTGTAATTCATTTGAGCACTATTTAAAGTTTTACTTGCATAGTAAATCACATAAGGTTTCTTATCTTTTCTTTGTCCCAAGACAACACCCACGGCATAATCACTAGCATCACACATTATTTCAAAAGGTAATGACCAATCAGGAGGTTGAATGACAGGAGCAGAAGTAAGCAAATTTTTAAGTTTAACAAAGGCTTCTTCACAATGTTCAGTCCATTCAAAAATATTATCCTTTGTTAGAAGGTTACTCAAGGGCTTAGATATTACACTAAAATCTTTGATGAACCTTCTGTAAAAACCAGCATGTCCTAAGAATGATCTAACATCCTTAACAGATTTTGGTGTTGGTAAGTTGGCAATTAACTCGATTTTAGATTTATCAACCTCAATTCCTTTCGATGAAACAATGTGACCAAGTACAATGCCGTTTGTTACCATAAAGTGACATTTTTCCCAATTCAGTACAAGATTCTTCTCTTCACACCTGCTCAAAACCTTTTCTAAGTTAGTCAAACAATCATCAAATGAATCACCAAAAACAGAAAAATCATCCATAAAAATCTCAAGAAAACGTTCAACCATATCACTGAATATGCTAAGCATGCATCTTTGAAACATGGCTGGTGCATTACATAATCCAAAAGGCATCCTTCGATATGCAAAAGTACCAAATGGACATGTGAAAGTAGTCTTCTCTTGATCTTCCAATGCAATTTCAATTTGATTGTAACCTGAATAGCCATCTAGGAAACAATAAAATTCATGACCTGCAACTCTTTCTAGGATTTGGTCCATGAAAGGTAAAGGGAAATTATCTTTTCTAGTCATTGAATTAAGTTTCCTATAGTCAATGCACATGCGCCAACCAGTAACAGTCCTCGTTGGAATTAACTCATTTTTCTCATTTGTTATCATAGTGACTCCAGACTTTTTGGGTACAACTTGGGTAGGACTTACCCATTTGCTGTCAGAAATAGGATAAATGATTCCATTATCTAGAAACTTAATGACTTCATTTTTCACTACTTCTTTCATATTAGGATTAAGTCTTCGTTGCATTTCTCTAGAGGGTTTAGCATTTTCCTCCAAATAAATCCTGTGTGTGCAAATCAAAGGACTAATTCCTTTTATGTCAGCTATGGTCCATCCTAATGCATTTTTGTGCATTTTCAGAGTCTGTAATAACTTCCCTTCTTGATGCGCATTAAGTTTGGAAGAGATTATTACCGGAAAAGTTTCATTTTCTTCCAAAAATGAGTATTTGAGATTAAATGGTAACGACTTCAATTCAGGTTTTGGTGGTTGAACACTTGAAGGTATGGGCTCAATTGATCGTGGTGGCAATTCTTCAATTTGTGGTCTCCAATTGCATGCCTTTGATTCCTGAAAGTAGACCATTTGCAAATCATCAGATTCATCAATCTCAGTTTCACTAGAAGTGGTTTGAAATTGATCATGAACTAATTTTTCAATAAAGTCCACTTCCTGTAAATCATTATCATCTCCAATGTCATGTTTCCAAATGATAGCTTCATCAGTCCATTCCTACAATTAATCAATGCATTAGAAGTGGCAAGAAATGGACGTCCTAAAATGATAGGAATTGAATTACATGCTTCAACAGGTTGCGTGTCCAAGACAACAAATTCCACAGGATAGATGAATTTATCGACTTGTACTAACACATCCTCAACTATTCCTCTAGGCACTTTTACAGATCTATCAGCAAGTAAAAGAGTTACAGAGGTTGGTTTTAACTCACCTAGATTAAGACTTTGAAAGACTGAATATGGAAGTAATTTCACACTAGCTCTAAGATCAAGTAAGGCTCTTTCAATTTTATGTTCTCCAATAAAGCAAGAAATTGTAGGACAACCAGGGTCTTTATATTTCAAAGCATTATTGTTCTGAAGAATGGCACTTACTTGTTCGGCTAAAAAGGCTTTCTTTTTCACATTCAGTTTTCTCTTCACAGTGCATAGATCTTTCAAAAATTTAGCATAGGAAGGAACCTGTTTAATAGCATCCAACAAAGGTATATTGATCCTTACCTGTTTGAAAGTTTCAAAGATTTCAGAGTTGTGATTGACTTTCCTTTGTTTGGTCATGGCATGAGGAAATGGAAGTGTTGGCGGGGAATCAACCTTTTCTTTGCAATGTTCAGGTTCAACCCCTTCCTTACCCTTAGAGATAGACTCATCATCTTTCTCACAAGGTTCAAGAATAGGTTTTTCAATAACCTTACCACTACGAAGAATGATGACTGATTTGACTTGATCCATGTGTTGGCTTCCAGAACTACTTGCATTTGCATTGTATTGCCCCTTTGGATTTTGCTGTGGTTGAGAAGGAAACTTACCTTTCTCTTGGAAACTGAGAGCATATGTTAATTTTGCAAGAGCATCTTTAAAATCGGTCATGCTTTGAGCAAGTTGAGTGTTGATTGTCTCATGTTTTTCAATGAATGCATGCAATGTTTCCTCAAAATTTCTTCTAGGAGGTGCATATCCATGAGAATTTTGGAAATTATGGTGTGCTTGAAACGGTGGCTGTGAAGTTTGTGCATTATTACTATCACTCTTCCAACTGAAATTTGGGTGATTTCTCCAACCAGGGTTATACGTTTGTGAGTATGGGTTATGGTTGGGTCTTTGGAAACTGTTTAAAGCATGAGCTTGTTCATGGGGGCATTCCCTAAAAGAAGGCAAAGTTGGACAATCATTTGTTGAGTGTTCATTGGTTTCACAGATTTGACACACAATCTCTTGAACAGATTTTAATTGACCACTCTTTTTCAATTCAAGTGCTTCGACTTTTCTAGCTAAAGATGCAAACTTGGCTTGGAGGTCATGATCTTCCCTAAGGTTGTGCATACCTCCACTAGATGTATGAGATTGAGTTTTACCTGGTGCCTCATAAGTACCTGTGGTGTCCCAATTTTAAGCATTTTCGGCTAGCAAGTCTAGGTACTCCATTGCTTCATTAGGGTCTTTATCTTCAAAGGTTCCATTGCACATCAATTCAACCATTTGCTTATCTCTAGGTGTTAAACCTTCATAAAAATATGAAACCAATCTCCATGTTTCAAAACCATGATGATGGCAAGTATTAAGCAGATCTCGATACCTATCCCAACATTAGTAAAATGTTTCTCCTGGTTTTTGAGTGAAAGTGATGATTTGTCTTTTGAAAGAGTTTGTTCTGTGAGATGGAAAAAACTTCTTTAAAAATTGTTGTTGCATATCATCCCAAGCACGAATGGATCCTGGTCTCAAATTTTGTAGCCATGTTTTAGCTTTATCTTTTAATGAAAAAGGAAAAAGCTTTAATCGAATGGTGTTCATGCTACAATTTGAGTTATTATAGGTATTACAGACCTCCTCAAATTCCCTTAAATGCAAGTATGGATTTTCTAGGTCTAAGCCATGAAAAGAAGGTAGGAGTTGAATAATGCTTGGCTTAAAATTAAAATGAGATGCATCAGGAGGGAAAACTATGCATGAGGGTGCACTTGTTCTTGTGGGATTCATATGGTCTCTAAGTGTTCTCATACGGTTATTCTCATTATTCTCATTATGAAGTGATTGATTATCTTCTTCGGCCATATTTTCTGAAAATGATGAGGATACCCTACAAAGTCGACCACTTAATGTACGTGACCAAACTCTCATGCACGTGTAAGAAGAGAATAAAAGCAAGAAAAGAAAAGAGAAGAAAAAGAAACAAAAGAAAAGAAATGAAGCAAAATTAAATAAAATAAAAAATGAAAAGAGAAAATAAAATAAGTATTATAATTTATACAAGAATTTACCTCCCCGGCAACGACGCCAAAAACTTGACACGACCAAAAGCTTGATGTCTTTTCCCAAGTGCAGGAGTGTCGAAGTAATAAATAACCCAGCAAGACCGGGGTCGAACCACAGAGAGGTTAATTGTATAAATTATAAATAACAATACAACAACAACAACAACAACAACAACAATAATAATAATTATAATACTCAGTACGTGGCGTTGTTATACCTGAGAATGATCTAAAAGATCGGGTCACAGGTTTCCAGCCTATATACTGAGTTTATGAAAAGATCAAAGATATATATATTATATAATATAAACAGAATGTAAATAATAATAATAACAACAATAATAATAATAAAAGCAGAAGATGAAGAAATTAATGAGAAGTTTGAGATGAAAGATTAACGTACGGATTAAACAATGATAAAAACAAATGTCAAGGTTAGAGGATCCACTAATGGTACTTCAAACAAGTATAGTATAAACTCTTATTACTCAATTAGAAACCACACATAAAGGAGGTTCCAATCAGATTATAAATTGTTAACATGATTACATTAGTCATCTTATTCGAATAAAGCTAATACTTGTAAATGTTGGCAGGCATTCATGATTATAACTTATGTTAACAACAAATCAAGTTCCTTTCATAGCTCAGGTGTCGGTTAAACCATACAGTATGGGCTATGAAAGTGCCAAGTATTTGTTGTATCAAGTGTTATACAACATAAATCTAGATTAACCATTTAACAAGCAAAGTATTAAAAGTGAACAAGATAACAAATATAAAACATGTTAGTATCCAACGTTAAGGTCCATGTTAAGTTTATATTATACTTGTTCTTACACCATTAGTGTACCCTTTTCACCTTGACATAATTAACTTAGCTAAACATAATGAAAGAAATAAACATAAATGAACAAGAAAAGAACATAAATGAGAAAGAAGTTAACTAAGTAAAGGAAAAGAAATAAAGTGCATGAACTTGATATTAATGAAAGCAAAACATAAGCAATACAAAGAGAGAAAGCAAGAGCATGATCTTGATCTGAACACCAAGATGCCTCAATACATGGTAAGTGCCTCCTTTTATAGGCCAAAATTTGGAACTATTGATTTGTTGACTAATTGATGAGTGGGTGGCCACATCTTGAATTGATAACAATCCTTATCTTCTTGTCTGATCAAGATGTCATTGCTAACATCATAATTTGCCCAGAATCCTTAGGAATGTTCTAGGAAATTGTCTCAGCTTTCCAACAAAAAAAAAGATGAGGTCATTTGGACTTCTAGAACTCAAGATATGGGCTGAACACTAAATAGTGTTTGGGCTGCAGGACAGCTTCGGACTTCTTCGTTGTTCCTTCAATTTGGACTTCAAAACGACCTTTTTAACCCTTGGGCTCCTCATGAAAGTTGTAGGCCTTTGTCTTACCTTTCCATCCATATAAAATGGACCTAAATCCGAGATCTAGAGCTCTAGATATGATCCAATTACCAAGCAATGTTCCGGTTTGGACTGCATCGACATCTCTTTTCTAAGTTTGGCCATCTCTTTGTCCTTTCACTTTCAATACTTAAACTCATCAATCAATCCTTTTATTTATGTGATAGGCCTGCATATAAGATGAGCATTTACCATAAATTAAGGTATCTTATAGTATCAAACTTGTTATTATAAAACATGTTTTAGTTAAGGAGTTATTGATACTTCAAGTGCAAAATGATGATATAAAACCTTGATAAACATGCATTTTTAAGTACTAATCACTGGCCACGAGGGGAGACACTTCATCTTTGGGTCCGCAGGCCAGATGATGAAGGAGGGTGTGACGAGCAGAAATCATGTTCGCGCTGAGCAAACCATAGTGTCGATGTTTTTTTCTTTGATTTAGCCATGGAATAATTAAACCAGAGATCAGAAGAAGAACCTATTAGATTGCAGAAGGCAAGAGAAGAAAATGTTGCATAAGAAAATGGCGTGACTGTTTTCCACTTCCTGTAACCGAGAGCTTCTCTCTCTTACTTCTCACTTTTACTGTCACCCCGTACTCTTTCTATACTCTATCTTTCTATCTTAGGACATTGAGGATAATGTCTCATTTTGGTTAGGGGGAAAGGCTAGTAGTTGATATATTAAAAAAAAACTATGTTTTCTATTTCATAAACTATTTGCAAAATTGTTGTTACTAGGATGACAGAGTAAAAGGAGTTCTTTTGTTAAAGTGACTCTTGAGACGCATCTTAGTAAGCATTCTTAACAAGGTCTATCATAATACTTCTTGAAATATTCAGGTTTACAAACTCTCGTATTGTTAGCACTTGATTCTGCTCATATGCTCATTTAACAAGTATTCTTAAATCTTCATTTTCACACACACAGTTTAACATATGATTGTGGGTTGCACATTGGATTATTATATTATTTATGTTCCTTTGTTAAAGGTAACAACTAAGGGAAAGGGATATTATATAATTTGCAAAAAAAAAAAAAACCAAAAACAAAAACAAAAACAAAAAAATAATGATAATAAAAAGGTAGATAAGTTTGGTTTCGTAGCCTCCCTAACCTAAGCAATTAAGCCCGAAGGGGTGTTTTAACACTTAATACCCTAAAGTCAACTGACTTGGGAGTTATTGGCCCAATGCTTGTTACATGGGTTTAGGAGAAAAGCTTAAGGGAATCAAACATTGCACTATCTACGTATCAGTATCTGCAACCCGAGTTACTAAACTCGTAGGGGTGTCTCAACACCTAATGCCCGAAGACCAACTGTTCTGGGAGTCATTAGTCGAAAGCTCGTTATATAGGTTAAAGATGCATTGTGTTTTAAGTTATATGTATGTGTGTGTGTGTGTATATATATATATATATATATATATATATATATATAAAGATAATAATCCTAACCCAAGGAAGTTAACCTTAAACATTAGAGCAAAAATTTGTTTTTCTTCCAAGTAAAGCCCCATAACTATATGTTGATATTTTGAGAACAAAAGAAAGGTTTAGTAATATCTTGTTTAAGAGGTATTGAGCAGATATATGAATTTAATGAGAGTTTGTTTATCTGGATAGATTAATGGAAGTTGAATGATGAATGCCTTGCTTTATGGAATTTGCAAATTGTTTTTCTATTTTAACGCTTTGATTACTAGGGACTAGTAATAAGCTGGTTGGGGGGGGTGATTAGTACTTAAAAGTGCATATTTATCAAGGTTTAATATCATCATTTTGCACTTAAAGTATCAATAACTCCTTAATTAAAGCATGTTTTATAATAACAAGTCTAATACTATAAAATGCCTTAATATATGGTAAATGTTCATATTAAATGCAGGCCTATCATATAAATCAAAGGATTGATTGATGAGTTCAAGTATGGAAATTGAAAGGACAAAGAGAGGGCCAAACTTAGAAAAGAGATGTTGGTGCAGTCCAAACTAGAACACTATTTGGTAATTGGGTCATATCTCGAGTTCTAGATGTCAAAATCATCTGATTGGAACCTCCTTCGTGTGTGGTTTCCAAATTGAGTAATAAGAGTTTATACTATACTTGTTTGAAATACCATTAGTGGATCCTCTAACCTTGACATGTGTTTTTATCATTGTTTAATTCTTACAATAATCTTCCATCTCAAAGTTCTCATTAATTTCTTCCTCTTCTTTTTTACTACTACTACTACTACTACTACTACTACTATTATTATTTACATTCTTGTTATATTTTATGTACGTTAAGTATGCTCTGTGTTTGATCAAGGATCCTGACATTGTTGGTCTTGCCTTGTTCATTCACATCAGACATCTGTTTATATTATATAATATATCTCTTTGATCTTTTCATAAACTCAGTATATAGGCTGGAAACCTGTGACCCAATCTTTTAGATCATTCTCAGGTATAACAACGCCACGTACTGAGTATTATTATTATTAATAATATTACTATTAATATTACTATTATTGTTATTATTGTTGTTATTATTGTTGTTGTTGTATTGTTATTTATAATTTATACAATTAACCTCTCTGTGGTTCGGCCCCGGTCTTGCCGAATTATTTATTACTTCAACACTCCTGCACTTGGGAGAAGACATCAATCTTTTGGTCGTGTCAAGTTTTTGGCGCTGTTACCGGGGAGGTAAATTGTTGTACAAATTATAGTATTTATTTTGTTTTCTCTTTTCACTTTTCTTGTATCTAACTTTGTTTCTTTTCTTTTGTTTTCTTCTTCCTTTTATTCTCTTTCTACATGTGCATGAGTGTTTGGTCACGTACATTAAGTGGTAGACTTTGTAGGGCATCCTCATCATTTTCAAAAACTATGGCTGAAGAAGATAACTAGTCACTTCATAATGAGAATAATGAGAATAACCGTGTTAGGACACTTAGAGACCACATGAATCCCACAAGAACAAGTGCACCCTCATGCATAGTTTTCCCTCCTGATGCATCCCATTTTAATTTTAAGCCAGACATTATTCAACTTTTACCTTCTTTTCATGGCTTAGATCTAGAAAATCCATACTTTCATTTGAGAGAATTTGAAGAAGTTTGTAACACCTATAATGACTTAAATTGTAGCATGAATACCATTAGATTAAAGCTTTTTCCTTTTTCATTAAAAGATAAAGCTAAAACATGGCTACAAAATCTTAGATCAGGATCGATTCGTGCTTGGGATGAAATGCAACAACAATTTTTAAAGAAGTTTTTTCCATCTCATAGAACCAACTCTTTCAAAAGACAAATCACCACTTTCACTCAAAAACCAAGTGAAACATTTTACCAATGTTGGGATAGGTATCAAGACTTGCTTAATACTTGCCCTCATCATGGTTTTGAAACATGGAGATTGGTTTCACAATTTTATGAAGGATTCACACCTAAAGATAGGCAAATGGTTGAATTGATATGCAATGAAACTTTTGAAGATAAAGACCCTAATGAATCAATGGAGTACCTAGACTTGCTAGCTGAAAATGCGCAAAATTGGGACACTACAGGTACTTATGAGGCACCAAGTAAAACCCAACCTCATACATCTAGTGGAGGTATGTATAACCTTAGGGAAGATCATGACCTTCAATCCAAGTTTGCATCTTTAGCTAGAAAAGTTGAGGCACTAAAATTGAAAAAGAGTGGTCAATT
Source organism: Populus alba x Populus glandulosa (assembly GCA_033617975.1). Taxonomy (NCBI): domain Eukaryota; kingdom Viridiplantae; phylum Streptophyta; class Magnoliopsida; order Malpighiales; family Salicaceae; genus Populus; species Populus alba x Populus glandulosa. The sequence continues at coordinate 21,419,933 of CM066144.1, read as the reverse complement.
AAAATATGTTCAAGACATTGTGTGTCAAATCTGTGAAACAAATGAACATGCAACCAATGATTGTCCAACTTACCTTCTTTCAAGGAATGACTCCATGAACAAGCTCATGCTTTAAACAGTTTCCAAAGGCCCAATTATAACCCATACTCGTAAACATACAATCCTAGTTGGAGAAATCACCCAAATTTCAGTTGGAAGAGTGATAACAATAATGCACAAACTTCATAGCCACCGTTTCAAGCACACCATAATTTCCAAAATTCTCATGGATATGCACCTCCTTATGCTCTACCTCCTAGAAGAAATCTTGAGGAAACATTGCATGCATTCATTGAAAAGCAAGAGATAATCAACACTCAACTTGCTCAAAGAATGAAAAATTTTAAAGATGCTCTTGTAAAATTCACATCTGCTCTCAGTTTTCAAGAGAAAGGTAAGTTTCCATCTCAACCACAGCAAAATCCAAAGGGGCAATACAATGCAAATACAGTTCCGGAAGCCAACACATGGATCAAGTCAAATCAGTCATCACTCTTCGCAGTGGTAAGGTTATTGAAAAACCCACTCTTGAACCTTGTGAGAAAGATGAAGAGTCTAACTCTAAGGGTAAGGAAGAGGTTGAACCTGAACATTGCAAAGAAAAGGTTGATTCCCCGCCAGCACTTCCATTTCCTCATGCCATGACCAAACAAAGGAAAGTCAATCACAATTCTGAAATCCTTTAAACTTTCAAACAGGTAAGGATCAATATACCTTTGTTGGATGCTATTAAACAGGTACCTTGCTATGCTAAATTTTTGAAAGACCTATGCACTGTGAAGAGAAAACTGAATGTGAAAAAGAAAGCATTTTTAGCCGAACAAGTAAGTGTTATTCTTCACAACAATAATGCTTTGAAATATAAAGACCCTAGTTATCCTACAATTTCTTGCTTTATTGGAGAAAATAAAATTGAAAGAGCTTTACTTGATCTTGGAGCTAGTGTGAATTTACTTCCATATTCGATTTTTCAAAGTCTCAATCTAGGTGAGTTAAAACCAACTTCTGTAACTCTTTTACTTGCTGATAGATCTATAAAAGTGTCTAGAGGAATAGTTGAGGATGTGTTAGTACAAGTTGATAAATTCATTAACCTTGTACATTTTATTGTCTTGGATACACAACCTGTTGAAGCATGTAATTCAATTCATGTCATTTTAGGACGTCCATTTCTTGCCACATCTAATGCATTGATTAATTGTAGGAATGGACTGATGAAGCTATCATTTGGAAACATGACATTAGAGATGAATATTTTCAACATTTACAAGCAACCTGGAGATGATAATGGTTTACAGGAAGTGGACTTTATTGAAAAATTAGTTCATGATCAATTTCAAACCACTTCCAATGAAATTGAGATTGATGAACCTGACGAGTTGCAAATGATTTATTTTCAGGAAGAAGCAAAGGCATGTAATTGGAGACCACTAATTGAAGAATTGCCACCACAATCAATTGAGTCCATACCTTTAAGTGTTCAACCACCAAAACCTGATTTGAAGTCGTTACCAGTCAATCTCAAATACTTATTTTTAGGAGAAAATGAAACTTTTCCGGTAATAATCTCTTCCAAACTTAATGCACATCATTCAAATAAATTGTTAACATAATGAAACCTTTTCCTCTTGACATAATGAACTTAGCTAAACATAATGAAGAAGACAAACATAAATAAACAAAACAAGAACATAAATAAGATACAAGTTAACTAAGTAAAGGAAAGGAAATGAAAAGCATACACAAGATATTAATGAAAGCAAAACTTAAGAATTACAAAAAATATAAAGAGAGAAAGCAAGAGCACGTTCTTGATCTAAACAACCAAGCTCCTAAATGCATGGCAAATGCCTCCTTTTATAGGCCAAAATTTGGAACTTTTGATTTGATGACTACTTGTTGAGTGGGTGGCCAACTCTTGACTTGGTGAAAATCCTTATCTTCTTGTCTGAATAAAATGTCATTGCTAACATCAAAGCTGGAACCAACTGTACTCATGAAAGTTATAGGAAATTGTCTTATCTTTCTAAAAAAAATTGAGGTCATTTAGACTTCTAGAACTCGAGATATGGGTTGAACACTAAACAATGTCTGAGTTGCAGGACAGATTCGGACTTCTTCGTTGTTGCTATAATTTGGACTTGAAAACGGCCTTTTTATATCTTGGATTCCACATAAAAGTTGTAGGCCTATGTATTACCTTTCCATCCATATAAATTAGATGTAAATCCGAGATCTACTGCTCTAGATATGACCTAATTACTGAATAATATTCCAGTTTGGACTACACCAACATCTCTTTTCTAAGTTTGGCCCTCTCTTTGTCCTTTCAATTTCAATACTTAAACTCATCAATCAATCCTTTCATTTATGTGATAGGCCTGCATTTAAGATGAATATTTACCATAAATTAAAGGTATCTTATATTATTAGGTATGTTGTTATAAAACATGCTTTAGTTAAGGAGTTATTGATACTTCAAGTGCAAAATGATGATATAAAACATTGATAAAAATACACTTTTAAGTACTAATCAAAAGACAAAAAGAGAAAGAGAATTGATGGATAGTTAATGTTGATCATAAGTTTTTGAAACACTCAAACACCTTTTTGAGCTTGTGAATTTCTCTTTCTTTCACAGCAATGAACCATTAGCCTGCATTACATGCTTTTAAAAGCCCTTTTCGATAAAGTAAGCAATCTGAACCGATAAATGGCGTCTCAAAACTAGAAGAGCTTTTCTATAAGGGTCATGACTTTATGAATTAAGCTACTAGTTCTTATGTATGTTGATAAAATAAATGTTAAAAAAAGAAACAACCTTTCTTAATAAAGCCTAAGCATCTTGTTTTTAAAATTCACAAAAATATCACCTCATCACAGACCATCAAAAGATATACCCAAAAATCAGAGTTTAAAGTGGATACAAAGAACCATGAAAAAAAAAACCATTTTAATCTTGCAACAAGTCAATTTCTGTTTTCAAAATACAAGACAATCAAAGGATTACATATTTTGAATGACGTGTGTTAGGTCTTTAACTAGAAAGCTTGATTTTCAAAAGATCTTTTCCAAAACTGATATCTCTCTTATTTTATTTCAATAATTAGATTTGAATAAACATGACCTTTAAAATATGAGATTTGATTCCAGAATAAGAAAGATTATTGAACAAATAAGAACATCGATTGAGTCTGCGAAATCATTGATAGAAATGACATTGACACTTCTCGGCACTCCTTGAAAAGTTGAGCAGTTGGGGGCAATACAGTGGACCCTGAAAAGGAAAAACAAGTAGTATTCAGATTAGCTAGAGGGCAATGAAAGATGATGAATCAATGAACTGATGACAATGATGTTCAATGAAAGATAATCAGATGAACAAGCACATTCAGATCAACTGGGGTGTAAAGAAAGAATAAAAAGAGGAGTCGTCAAAGTCTATCAAAGTTATGAATTAGCATTTGGCAATGGAAAAAAAAACTTCTTGATTATAGACAGATGAACGAACATGTTTAGATCAATTAGGGGCAATGTTGTTCAATAACATTCCATGATCTAGTGAACTCCAGCAGCAATTGAAAACAACGCTGCACATGAGGGACAATTTCATATCTCCATCTGGGTTTACCCTTTGAAAACATGGATATGATACCCAACGAATGTTATTGCATAATTGTATTGGAATGAATGTCAAAAAGATGAACACCACCAAGATTGATTGTGGGACCATCTATTATGAAGCACAAAGGCGTACATCACCGCATGAATATGGGTGATAAAATGAACATCATTGATGATGTCAATACATTTATTTTCACAATCTAATTTGACAAGCTGAGAGGAATCCACTAAGAAAAATATTGAGCATACAACGATGAGCCTTTTATTGAAGCTATAAGATGCATGTCTGGACGACTGGATAGTTTCCAAGAAGTTTGGTGATAACATATACTTGAAGAGTATTGTTTTAACTAGAGGCAAGTTCATGGATGGTTAGCAATTTAAGACGAGGATGACACTAGAAAACCTCTTGATGGGTGTTGGCAGGATGCACACAGCTAAACAAAGAATAGTTCTTAAGAAAATCTTGGAAATGCATGACTTGTTAAGCTCCTTTATGATTAATCAAGCAACACCACACTTGGGGGCATGGTTATGCTTAACAAACAACAAAAGCAGTAATCATCGTGGACAGCCAAAATGGGCACTACACTTACATTTGAGTTAGTCAGTCAGAAGAACAAAGAAGGTTTGGGATAGCAAGGAACATGATGAATCAAGTAACACCACACTTGGGGGGGTCATGCTTGATAAACAGCGAGAGGAGTAATCATTACGGACAACCAAGGATAGGCATGACACTTACAACTGAGTGGATGGCTAGCACACGGATAAACTGGTAAATCAGAAGGACAAAGAAAGTTTTGGAATGCAAACAAAAGCACCTTATGACGATGGAACATAAAAAAGGGGGGGCTTATATTCCAAATCAGGTAAGAATGCATGCATGTCATCTAACCTCAAAACATTGCACAATTTTTTTTGAATTGTTACAGGAAAAATCCTCAATAAAGTCCAACAAGATTGTGAGAAAAAAGAAGCATTGCGTTGATGATAACAAAGAATAGGTTTTGATCATGGAATAAGAAGAAGATGAGATGAACCCTACCATTAGGAAAATCTTAAAGAAATGAAAAGATCAACCTTGCAATTGGGAAGCCCCAAGTTTTCAAACTTTGTGATCAAGAAGCACCTTTCAAACCCTACGATCGGAAATTATCAGGAAGCACTACGTTTTCCAGCCAAAACTAAAGGGGCAGGTTACTGTGTATAAGCATAGTAACTAGCCCCTACCTCATTTGCTGCAGAACGTGAATTATTCACGTTCTGCACGCAAATGGAGGCAAGGGCAAAGTAAGAAGGAAATAAATAGAGCAGTAGGTGGTTACCTGGGGGTGGTGCAGCCTGAGCGTGGCCGTTAGTGGCGGTGATAATGGCAGCCTCTCCTCTGTTTTTTCTTCTTCCTTTTTCTCTATTTTTCTCTTCTTTCTTCCTCTTCGAATCTTTTTTTTTCCTTTCTTTTGGTCTATTTACCCTCTCCTTCTCTTCCCTTTTCTCTCTTCTTCTTCTATATCTCTTTCGGTCTCTTTTTTTCTAATGTAATTTTTTCTGCCCCTCTGTTTTTATAAGCAAAAAATAAGGGAGAGAGACTGAGGCGGTGTAGCGTGTTGCCACCCCTCCACCACCCTTCCAACACATGGAAAGTTTTTGGCAAGTGGGGGTCCTTGGTCAGCGTCTTTTTGATGCTTTATAGAGGGAGAAGTCGATGAAAACAGGGGGAAGAAAAAATCTTCTTCTTCCCTTGCTTCACGCGTTTAGGGAAAGAAGAAGACTCACGATGCCATTTAAAATGGCACCATTTCGGTCCTTTTTTTTCATGAACAATGCATGAAACGACGTTGTTTTACACAAAACGCGCCTTTTCATTTAAAAGGAAACGACGACAAAAACGTGTTAGAGTTTACATTGGTCTTCAATTTGTGATTTGTTCAATCAAGTCCTCAATTGCAATTTTGATTTAAAAAACAATGCAATTGTATCCCTGCCAAAATTCAAACAGTGTAATTTGGCCCCCCAATTGATCAATAAACTTCCAATTTCTTCAATTTGGCCCTTGATTCGGTTTTAATTGCAACCCCTATATTTATGCGCCTTTTCCAGCTTGGTCCTTGGTTTCAGATTTCTTCAATTAAGTCCCTAATTGGCCATCAAACTTCAATATTTATGCAAGTAAGCCCCTAATTTGACCAAATCAACTCTAAAAAAATATATTTTGACCCCAGAATTTGAATTTCTTCTAATTAAAGCCCAAGTTAACTCCAAAATCAATATTTCTTGCAATCAAAACCTCCATAAATTTTAAATCCTTTGTTCTAGGGTTCTGGAGAGATCTGTTTCCTGGCACTGTAGCTCAAATTTTGAATCGCACCTTAGGGTTTTTTGCTGATGCAAGGAGACGGGGTAGGGCCACTCCTTCCCCTGTTTCTTAGCTTTGTTTGTCTTGTTTTGTGGATCTTGGGGTCAGGTCTATGGCTCCTGGTTGGTAGAAGCTCCCTTCGATGGAGCTATGTATTTCTTGTCTATTTTTGCTTCCCCTGTTGTGGTAGGGTCGCTAGAACAACTATATTGGATCTTCGGGTCCACTTTGGTCAGTTCTCTGTCTTCCTACTGGAGTTTGTATTTGTAACGATGTATATTTTCCGGAGAATATGGAGCTTGTATCTCTCAGTAGTATGAACATTCTGTTAGGATTGTTGGTAAACCTATGTTAGGTTTCTTCATCCTGTTGTCCCTGCTGATTGATTAGTGATCTAGTACTCTGGTTGATGACCATCTAGTCAGATCTCGTGTACAGCTATGTGAGCTATCTGCCTGCTGTACAGCTTCCTCCGGTTTTGTGCCTTATGGGCTTATGGCAGCATGTCACCCCTCTTGAAGCTGGTCGGTCCTGATATTGCTTGGGTTAGGGTTGTGATTTGATTGCTGGAATCATATGTCTTGCGTGACTTCCAGCCTGGCTTACTCTTAATCTTGTTCAGTCCTGCAGATCTTTGTTGTGGATTCTGCAGTGCATAGTTCAACCTACTGAGACTTTGTTTGGATGGGTGAGGGTCTCTCCCCAAAGTGGCTATATGCCCTTGTTCCATCTTGGTCTTGTGCAGGTCTATATTGGATGTCCCTTTCTTGAGCTCCTGTGGCGTTTACCCCACTACACTACCTAGGTTGATACCATGGATTCCATCAATTAGGGTGAGGCTCTCTCCCCGAACACTTGGACTACTGATGTAGCGTCCTCTGTCGCAGCTCTGCGAGCATGATGGTTCGATTGAAGGAGATTGGGGGATCTTTCCTTCTTTAGTTCCCTCCTCGGTGGAGAATGCTGGATGGAGAATGTCCTAGTATCAATCAAGTTGACATTGTGGTGCTGGGTTGGGTCTTTTGGTAATGATGTGTGGAAGGTTCACTATTGTATAGCTTGGCACAGAGCTAGGCTTGGGTGAGGCTCTCTCCCCACATGCTTTGTCTTTGTTGTACTGGAACACCTGGTTTATGGTTCTGGCTGGTTGGCTTGGGCTTCCCTACTAGTAGTGACTGGATTATGTGCATGTCGAGTTGTTTCAGTTGTGGATACATTATAGGACTCGGATAGTTGCAGGCTTTCTTGTCTGTCAAGGATTTGTCTGACTGGGTGAGGGTCTCTCCCCAAAATCCTGATTATATGTCTCCTTGTCCTATATTGGTTTTCTGCAGGTCTGTTTTGGCTGCCCTTTCCTTGGGTTCCTGTGGAGACAACCCCACATTATGGTGGCGGTTTGGTTCTCTAGTGATGATATGCGATTGGTTCACTACCCTTGTGCTGCTTGGTATAGAGATCTGTTTGGGTGAGGTTCTCTCCTTAAATGCCTTCCTTCCTGTTGCCGTACTAGAGCAGAGGGTCTTTGATGTCTGCTTTTGTTCCGTAGCAGCTGGTATGCTCAATAGACCTTTTATTGGTTGTTGTCGATGGCTTGAATGCTGCTGGAATTTTATTGTTAATGAGGTGATGTCTCACTCCACAAGCTAGCCTTCCTAGATAGTTGGTGTGTGCCTAACAGGCTAAGTGAGGCTCTCTCCCCACATGCTTAGGCTGCTGGTTTGCTGTTGCTACTCACTAGTGCAGGACTGGTTTGTTGGTGTTGATGGTCGGTTTATTGGCCGGCGTGTCATTAAATTTTGTCATTCTGAGGCATGTGGGGGTCATTTCTCATCAAGAAAGACAACTGCAAAAATCTTACAAAGTGGATTTTATTGGCCCACCATGTTCAAAGAGTCACATGCATTTTGTAAGATTTGTGAAAATTGTCAAAAGTTGGGATCTATTTCAAAACGTCACATGATGCCTTTAAATCCTATTCTTGTCATTGAGATCTTTGACTGTTGGGGTATAGATTTCATGGGTCCATTTCCTCCATCATTTGGTTTCTTGTACATATTGGTCGCAGTAGATTATGTTTCAAAATAGATAGAGGCAATTCCAAGTCGAACCAATGATCACAAAACGGTGATAAAGTTTTTGAAAGAAAACATTTTAAGTCGATTTGGAATCCCTCGAGCCATGATAAGTGACGGTGGAACACACTTTTGCAACAAGTCATTTGAGTCTTTAATGAAGAAATATGGAATCACACATAAAGTTGCCACCCCTTATCACCCTCAGACAAGTGGACAAGTAGAGCTCGCTAATAGGGAGATCAAACAGATCTTGGAGAAAACAGTGAACCCTAATAGGAAACACTGGTCTTTCAGACTTAATGATGCACTTTGGGCTTATTGAACTGCTTATAAAACATCATTAGGTATGTCACCTTATAGACTAGTCTATGGAAAACCTTGTCACTTGCCTGTGGAAATTGAACATAAAGCTTATTGGGCTATTAAAGCTTTCAATTCAAGCCTTGATGATGCTAGTCAGCTGTGAAAATTGCAAATAAATGAGCTTGAGGAAATAAGAAATGATGCATATGACAATTCGAAAATTCATAAAGCAAGAATTAAAGAGTTTCATGACAAGAAAATACTGAGAAAAACATTCAATGTTGGTCAAAAAGTCTTGCTTTATAATTCTCGACTCCATTTATTTCCTGGAAAACTAAGATCAAGATGGAGCGGTCCTTTTATTGTGAAACATGTGTATCCATATGGGGCCTGTGATATTGAGAATCCAAAGAATGGCAATGTTTTCAAGGTAAATGGGCATCGTTTGAAAGTTTATTTTGACAATTTTTCGGTTGAAAATGACTCTATTGAATTGAGTGATCCTGTATATAAAGATTGATTCTTTTTCTCACATTGTTTTGTGTTTTGTTGTATCTATTGTTTTGCTAGTCTCTCTTTCACCCCGGTCAAATGGCAGATAACGGTACTCCGTGACTTAAGTCGGTTCTTTCAGTTTCCCAAATAACTGATATCTGTATATATTTGTACAATTCTTAGCTCTTTCTCCCTTATTTGAATCTCTTCTCTAATTCTCTTTTGAAAATGGACACCACTCTTGAAAAGTTGAAAAGGTATTTTCCCACTTTGCCTCCAAATGCGATTAATAAAATTTACCGTGCTAGGTGTGCAAGATTGGGGTTGTTAATGAATCATGGAATTCCTGAAGATATTCGTTGGTTAATTGAAGCAAAGGTTCGATTATCAGGTGAGTCCTCCAATTCTTTCATTTCACACATGCCTGGAACAGGTAAAAGCACTTTTGCAAAGAAACGTCGTGCAAAACGATTGAAAGTCTGTCACAGATGTGCCAGATGGACTTGCAATGCAACATGTCGTTCTTTAGGAATGGTATCTGTAAATTGTGAAGATAAAATATAATTCATTAAGGATGGCCTGAGTAAGGGGTCTTTAGATAATCTTTTGTTGACCCTTGAGACGCATCCTAGTGGAGATGTGCATCGTGTAATTCATGATTTATGGCCACAATTCCATAAAAAACATGATCGACTTAGTCTTGGGAATCTGACTAAAAAAGACCCTGTTTGCCAGTTTTTAAGAAAATTGGATGGGAAGCCTATCCCCGACCCATAGAGGGCGTTTAAGCCGTTCTTGGACGTAAAACCAAGGGAAGATGTGAGCCACAATCACAACTACCTGTACATACATGCTTTTTCAAAATAAATAACTAATAAAGAGAGAGAGAGAGAGAGAGAGAGTTTGTGAGACTACAGCTGGCCTACATATAGGTGGTATGATTGCATTTTCACTTTTTCATTTATAAATTCTTCTCTTCCTTCCCTTCATTTCTACTCATCCCATACATTCATCAAATATAGCAGTGTGTAGAAATGGCAGGTTCCTCAAGTCATCATATAAGAAATATTTGTGTTTTCGGTGGATCCAGTTCTGGGAAAGAAAAAGAGTTTTTAGAATCAGCAAATCATCTTGGTCGGGTACTAGCTGAGAGAAAGATTCATTTAGTGTATGGGGGAGGCAGCCTTGGGTTAATGGGAGGTGTGTCAATGGCTGCATTTTTAGGAGGCAGTCAAGTTTTGGGGGTTGTCCCCAAAGCTTTAGCAAATGGGGACATCATTGGAAAAACAATTGGAGAAGAACTACAGGTCCCAACAATGTCTGACCGACTGAATGCCATGTTTAGCCATGCTGATGCTTTCATTGCCTTACCAGGTGGTCTGGGCACATTGGAAGAGATCTTTCATAGTTCATCTTGGGCCCAACTGTACATTCACCATAAACCTATAGGTTTGTTAAATGTTAATGGTTTTTATGATAAGTTGTTGTCTTTCCTTGATCAAGCTGTGGAACAGGAATTTCTAACATCTTCGGCACGACAAATCATAATCTTTGCTGCTACTGCTGAACAATTGATTGACCAACTACAATCTTTCATCCCTGTCATTGATCCCTGCATGAGTCGCCTAGATTGGTCAACTAAGGAAAGCCGTAAAAAGCTTAGATTAGATTTGAGCCTTCATCTGTGAAACCTTATGTCTTTTGGTTTTATTAATAGCTTATTATTTTGTTTTGTTACTTCTTATGTTTGTTTAAGTGTATTTCAGGTTTGTCATTATTCGCTGTTTCAGGTGATGTCTTCTATACTCTATCTTTCTACCTTAGGACATTGAGGACAATGTCTCGTTTTGGTTGGGGGGAGAGGGTAGTACTTAAAAAAAAATCATCAAAAAAAAAAAAAAAACTAACTTGCTAACTATTTTTGCTATTATTAAAACCATTTGACAAAATTGTTATTAGGATGGCAGAGTATGGAATCAATTTTATTGACTCTAGAGACACATCTTAGTAAGTTTCATTACCAAGGTCTATCATAATACTTCTTGAAATATTCAGGTTTACAAACTCTCACATTGTTATCACTTGATTCTGCTTATATACTCATTTAACAAGTATTATTAAACCTTCATTTTCACACACACACTTTAACATATGATTGTGGGTTGCACATTGGATTATTACATTAATTATGTTCTTTTGTTGAAGGTAACAATTAAGAGAAAGGGATAGTATATAATTTGCAAAAAAAAAAAAACAATAATAGTATTGATGATAATAAAACGTGGATAAGTTTGGTTTCGTAGCCTCCCTAACCTAAGCAATTAAGCCCGAAGGGGTGTTTTAACACCTAATACCCTAAAGTCAACTGACTTGGGAGTTATTGGCCCAAAGCTTGTTACATGGGTTAAGGAGAAAAGATTAAGGGAATCAAACATTGCACTATCTACGTATCAGTATCTGCAACTCGAGTTGTTAAGCTCGTAGGGGTGTCTCAACACCTAATGCCCTAAGACCAACTGGTCTGGGAGTCATTAGCCTAAAACTCGTTACATGGGTTAAAGATACATTGTGTTTTAAGTTGTATGTGTAAAGAAAAAAAAGAAAAAAAAAATAATAATAATCCCAACCCAAGGAAGTCACCTTAAACATTTGAACATAATATTGTTTTCTTCCAACAAAAGCCCCATCATCTATGTTTTCATTGAGCACACAAGAAGAAGGTTTATTAATATCTTGTTTAAGAAGTATGAAGCAGGAATATAAATTTAATGAGAGTTTGTTTATCTGGATAGATTAATGGAAGTTGAATGATGAATATCTTGCTTTGTGGAACTTGCAAATTGTTTCTCTATTTTAACGCTTTAGATTACTAGGGACTAGTAATAAGCTGGTTGGGGTGTGTGATTAGTACTTAAAAGTGCATGTTTATCAAGGTTTTATATCATCATTTTGCACTTGAAGTATCAATAACTCCTTAACTAAAGCATGTTTTATAATAACAAGTTTGATACTATAAGATACCTTAATTTATGGTAAATGCTCATCTTATATGTAGGCCTATCACATAAATAAAAGGATTGATTGATGAGTTTAAGTATTGAAAGTGAAAGGACAAAGAGATGGCCAAACTTAGAAAAGAGATGTCGATGCAGTCCAAACCGGAACATTGCTTGGTAATTGGATCATATCTGGAGCTCTAGATCTCGGATTTAGGTCCATTTTATATGGATGGAAAGGTAAGACAAAGGCCTACAACTTTCATGAGGATCCCAAGGGTTGAAAAGGTCGTTTTGAAGTCCAAATTGAAGGAACAACGAAGAAGTCCGAAGCTATCCTGCAGCCCAAACACTATTTAGTGTTCAGCCCATATCTTGAGTTCTAGAAGTCCAAATGACCTCATCTTTTTTTTGTTGGAAAGCTGAGACAATTTCCTAGAAAATTCCTGAGGATTCTGGGCAAATTATGATGTTAGCAATGACGTCTTGATCAGACAAGAAGATAAGGATTGTTATCAATTCAAGATGTGGCCACCCACTCATCAATTAGTCAACAAATCAATAGTTCCAAATTTTGGCCTATAAAAGGAGGCACTTACCATGTATTGAGGTATCTTGGTGTTCAGATCAAGATCATGCTCTTGCTTTCTCTCTTTGTATTGCTTATGTTTTGCTTTCATTAATATCAAGTTCATGCACTTTATTTCCTTTCCTTTACTTAGTTAACTTCTTTCTCATTTATGTTCTTATCTTGTTCATTTATGTTTATTTCTTTCATTATGTTTAGCTAAGTTAATTATGTCAAGGTGAAAAGGGTACACTAATGGTGTAAGAACAAGTATAATATAAACTTAACATGGACCTTAACGTTGGATACTAACATGTTTTATATTTGTTATCTTGTTCACTTTTAATACTTTGCTTGTTAAATGGTTAATCTAGATTTATGTTGTATAACACTTGGTACAACAAATACTTGGCACTTTCATAGCCCATACTGTATGGTTTAACCGACACCTGAGCTATGAAAGGAACTTGATTTGTTGTTAACATAAGTTATAATCATGAATGCCTGCCAACATTTACAAGTATTAGCTTTATTCGAATAAGATAACTAATGTAATCATGTTAACAATTTATAATCTGATTGGAACCTCCTTTATGTGTGGTTTCTAATTGAGTAATAAGAGTTTATACTATACTTGTTTGAAGTACCATTAGTGGATCCTCTAACCTTGACATTTGTTTTTATCATTGTTTAATCCGTACGTTAATCTTTCATCTCAAACTTCTCATTAATTTCTTCATCTTCTGCTTTTATTATTATTATTATTGTTATTATTATTATTTACATTCTGTTTATATTATATAATATATATATCTTTGATCTTTTCATAAACTCAATATATAGGCTGGAAACCTGTGACCCGATCTTTTAGATCATTCTCAGGTATAACAACGCCACGTACTGAGTATTATAATTATTATTATTGTTATTATTGTTGTTGTTGTTGTTGTTGTTGTTGTTGTTGTTGTTGTATTGTTATTTATAATTTATACAATTAATCTCTCTATGGTTCGACCCCGGTCTTGCTGGGTTATTTATTACTTCGACACTCCTGCACTTGGGAAAAGACATAAAGCTTTTGGTCGTGTCAGCCAGCACTCCTCTAGTCCTTTTAGGTCTGCCTCAGCACCCTCTGCCCCTCCACGAACAGTAATTACTCTTGCAGATGTGATGAATTCAAATTGTGAAGCTAGGGTTTGCACCAAGCATAGAAAGAGGGCTATCCAGTGTACGCCTCTAACTGTGCCTTCATCACCCTCCTCTAAGGCCTGTGCACATCCTCCAACCTCCCTTGTCTCTATTAACCCACATCGTGGCCCCTTTGTTGAGACTGGTTCTCTGGGCTCACAGCCTGGTGCGGGTAACCCAAAGGTTGGAACTGTTCCTTCACCGTCTCCTACAACGCAAGGTCAAGCCACTTCAAGGAAAGTTGGTCCTTCTTCTTCAACTCAACATCACACAGGTAACACCATTCCATCATCCCCTTCCCTAATGCATTTCCATGATTTCACAGCTACATCATCTTGTCGATTCCTTGAAACTGACTTGGGTGCTCCCAAAGAATTGTGGAGGTCTAGTTTAATTGGGTTTATAGCTGGAAAATTCCCTGGCTATTCGTCCCTATCACAGTATGTTCATTCTGCATGGAACTGTAATGTTAAGTTATCCATGCATGGCTCTGGCTGGCTCATTTTCAATTTTGAATATGAAGCGAACATGACTGTAGTGATTAATGGAGGGCCTTACTATGTTCATGGTCGGCTGTTGATATTGAAAATTATGCCTGATTATTTTGATTTTGATACCTCTGATATGATTCGGATGCCTGTTTGGGCTCGCTTTCCTAATCTTCCCCTTCAGTGCTGGTCACCATTATGTCTTTCTAAACTGGCCAGTGTGATTGGCAAGCCAATGCATCCTGATTCACCAACAACCTCCATGACTCGACTTTTTTATGCCCGAGTGTTGATTGAAATCGATTTGCTTGCTGAGCTACCATCATCGATTGGTATCACCCTCCCCAATGGTGTTACTAAATCATAGGCAGTGATATATGAATCACTGCCCAGGTTCTGCAAGCAGTGCAAAACATTGGGTCACTCCACCTCTGCATGCAATATAGCTTTCAAACACAAGCGCAAAAAACGTCCTCCCCTACCGTCTCCTGCTCCCTCTAGATGCAACAATACCTCAGCTGATACTGAAGCAGTTGAGAAGTAGCCAATTAGACAGGAGATTCATGGTGAACCAACAATTACCCAATGGCTGCTGAGGCAATTGTAGCTATTGACAAGAGTGCAGGTCATTCCGCACGTAAGCGGGCAAAGTTGGCGGCACAAGCAGAATCCCCTGATGTTCCTAGCTCACCTTCAATGGTCTAGGTATCTGAAGCTTGCACCGCAGATGCTGCAACATTGCCCCCGAGGAGACAATACCTGACGAGAAGCAGGGCTGCTGCCAAATCTACCTTTGGTCGAACTGGGAAGTCATTAGGACAACCTTCCAGTCACTCCTTTGCTGACTCCAGGACACAAGGCAGCACAACCTCTACCCCTTCCTCCTAATTATTAGCCTATTATGAAACATTGACCAAGGAATATATCCTTGGGCCTTTTTGGTTTATGCCTGTTAAATACTCTGCTATTGCTTTTATAAGCCTGTCCTTTATGTTGCTATATTGTTGCAAGTTTAGGTTGTTCTGAATATGTTTGCTAGCCTTTTATTGCTGGCTTGTTGCCTCTGGTTGGAAAGCCTTTTTCTGGGGCTTCTTTTTTACTTGGTTGCTGTTTCTAGTGTTGCCTTTGAAGGCTTGTTTTTCCTACTGATGCAGTCATTGTTCTGCCTGTTTCTGTGCTGATGATTTGGATTGCAGTGTAGCATCTTTTGCATGTTGCTATGTTGGCTGAGGCCTTTGATGGGCGTGTTTCTTAATGGTTTGCTGTTGAATCCAGCTATTTTGCTTAATTCGGGAAGCCTGTTCACCCCTAGGTGCCCCCTTTGGGTTTGTTGTTGTTGTTGCTGGCTTGTTGACTGATGCTAGTCAAGGGTAACTAGTAGTTCAGGGTACGGTTGCTTTTTGTTTGGCTAAGTGGGAGCATGTTCCCCTAAGCCTTATGGTTAATTACTTGCATGGGGGCTGTCCATGCTTATGTTTTTCTTCTTTTATAGCGTATGTAAGGGAGTCCATTCCTTTTGCTGCTATATGTAATGTTCTGCTAGTTCCCAACTTGTATTGCAAGCATGTCTTGCTTTTTTTTTTATCTATACAACTCTTACATTTGATCAAAAGAAAAGAAAAGATAGAGTATAGAAGACATCACCTGAAATAACGAAAGCTGACAAACCTGAAACACACTTAAACAAATATAAGAAACAATAAAACATAATAATAAAACCAAAAGATGCAAATATTTACAAACGCAGGCTCAAATCCAATCTAATCTTTTTACGGCTTTCCTTAGTTGACTAATTTATGCGACACATGGAGGGATTAATTACAGGGATGAAAGATTGTAGTTGGTCAATCAATTGTTCAGCAATAGCAGCAGAGATTGTGATTTGTCGTGCTGAAGATGTTAGAGAAATTCATGTTCCACAACATGATCAAGAAAAGACAACAACTTATCATAAAAACCATTAACATTTAACAAACCTATGAGTTTATGGTGAATGTGCAGTTGGGCCCAAGAGGAAATATGAAAGATCTCTTCCAATGTGCCCAGACCACTTGGTAAGGCAATGAAGGAATCAACATGGTTAAACATTGCATTCAGTCGATCAGACATTGTGGGGACCTGTAATTCCTCTCCAATTGTTTTTCCAATGATGTCCCCTTGCGCTAAAGCTTTGGGGACTACCTCCTAAAAATGCAGCTATTGACACTCCCCCCATTAACCCAAGGTTGCCTCCTCCATACACTAAATGAATCTTTCACTCAGCTAGTACCTGACCAAGATGATTTGCTGATTCTAAAACTCTTTTTCTTTCCCAGGACTGGATCCACCGAAAACACAAATGTTGTTTATGTGATGACTTGAGAAACCTGCCATTTTTACACACTTTTATATTTGATGAATGTATGGGTTGAGTAGAAATGAAGGGAAGGAAGAGAAGAATTTATAGATGAGAAATTGAAAATGCAATCATACCACCTATATATAGGCCAGCCGTAGTCTCACTCTCCCTCTCTCTCTTTATTTATTTATTTATTTTGAAAAAGCATGTGTATGTACAGGTAGTTGTGATTGTGGCTCACATCTTTCCTTGGTTTTACGTCCAAGAACGGCTTAAACGCCCTCTATAGGTTGGGGATAGGCTTCCCATCCAGTTTTCTTAAAAACTGGCAAACAGGGTCTTTTTTAGTCATAAATCATGAATTGTGGCCATAAATCATGAATTGCACGATGCACATCTCCACTAGGGTGCGTCTCAAGAGTCAATAGAAGATTATCTAAAGACCCCTTACTCAGGCCATCCTTAATGAATTATATTTTATCTTCACGGTTTACAGATAACATTCCTAATGAATGACATCTGGCATTACAAGTCCATCTAGCACATCTGTGATAGAGTTTCAGTCGTTTTGCACGATGTTTTTTTGCAAAAGTGCTTTTACCTGTGCTAGGCATGTATGAAATGAAAGAATTGGAGGACTCACCTGATAATCAGACCTTTTCTTCAATTAGCCAATGAATATCTTCAGGAATTCCATGGTTCATTAACAACCTCAATCTTTCACACCTAGCACGGTAAATTTTTGTAATCGCATTCTGAGGCAAAGCGGGAAAATACATTTTCAATTTTTCAAAAGTGGTGTCTATTTTCAACTGAGAATTGGGGGAGAGATTCAAAGAAAGGAGAAAGAGCAAAGAATTGCACAAATATATACACAGATATTAGTTATCATGGGAAACTGAAAGAACCAACTTAAGAGTCACGGAGTATCGTTATCCGCCATTTGACCAGGGTGAGAGACACTAGCAAAACAAAAGTCACACAAAAACAATGTGAGAAAAAGAATCAATCTTTATATACAGGATCACCCAATTTAATAGTCATTTTCAACTGGAAAATTATCAAAATAAACTTTCAAACGATGGCCATTTACCTTGAAAACATTACCATTCTTTGGATTTTCGATATCACAGGCCCATATGGATACACATGTTTCACAATAAAAGGACCGCTCCATCTTGATCTTTGTTTTCTAGGAAATAAATGGAGTCGAGAATTATAAAGCAAGACTTTTTGACCAACATTGAATGTTTTTCTCAGTATTTTCTTGTCATGAAACTCTTTGATTCTTGCTTTATGAATTCTTGAATTGTCATATGCATCATTTCTTATTTCCTCAAGCTCATTTATTTGCAATTTTCGCAGCTGACTAGCATCATCAATGTTTGAATTGAAAGCTTTAATAGCCCAATAAGCTTTATGTTCAATTTCCACAGGTAAGTGACAAGGTTTTCCATAGACTAGTCTTTAAGGTGACATACCTAATGATGTTTTATACGCAATTCGATAAGCCCAAAGTGCATCATTAAGTCTTAAAGACCAGTCTTTCCGATTAGGGTTCACCGTTTTCTCCAAGATCTGTTTGATCTCCCTATTAGCAAGTTCTACCTGTCTACTCATCTATGGGTGATAAGGGGTGGCAACTTTGTGTGTTATTCCATATTTCTTCATTAAAGACTCAAATGGCTTGTTGCAGAAATGTGTTCCACCATCACTTATCATGGCTCGAGGGATTCCAAATCAACTTAAAATGTTGTATTTCAAAAACTTTATCACTGTTTTGTGATCATTGGTTCGACTTGGAATTGCCTCTATCCATTTTGAAACATAATCTACTACGATCAATATGTACAAGAAACCAAATGATGGAGGAAATGGACCCATGAAATCTATACCCCAACAGTCAAAGATCTCAATGACAAGAATAGGATTTAAAGGCATCATGTGATGTTTCGAAATAGATCCCAACTTTTGACAATTTTCACAAGTCTTGCAAAAGGCATGTGAGTCTTTGAACATGGTGGGCCAGTAAAATCCACTTTGTAAGATTTTTGCAGTTGTCTTTCTTGATGAGAAATGACCCCCACATGCCTTAGAATGACAAAATTTAATGGCACTACTTACCTCATTATCAGGAATGCATCTTCGAAATATTTGATCAGGACAATATTTGAATAAATAAAGGTCATCCCAATATAAGTTATTCACTTCGTTCAAGAACTTTCTTTTGTCTTGGGTACTCCAATGAGCTGGCAATTGTCTTGAAACAAGAAAATTAACAATATTAGCAAACCAAGGCATTGTAGAGACATAAAATAAAGATTCATCAGGAAAGTAGTCATCGATTGGTGTGATGTCAGATCTCGAATCGGTTGTCAATCTTGACAAATGATCTGCGACAACATTTTCGGTGCCTTTCTTGTCTTTGATTGTGATATCAAATTCTTAAAGTAACAAAATCCACCGCACCAATCTAGCCTTAGAATCTTTCTTAGATAGAAGATATTTCAATGCTGCATGATCACTAAAAAAAACAACAAGTGAGCCAACAAGATAAGATCTGAACTTGTCACATGCAAATACTACTGCAAGTAATTCTTTTTCAGTGGTAGTGTAATTCATTTGAGCAGTATTTAAAGTTTTACTTGCATAGTAAATCACATAAGGTTTCTTTGTCCCAAGACAGCACCCACGACATAATCACTAGCGTCACACATTATTTCAAAAGGTAATGACCAATCAGGAGGTTGAATGACAGGAGCAGAAGTAAGCAAGCTTTTAAGTTTAACAAAGGCTTTTTCACATTGTTCAGTCCATTCAAAAACAGTTTCCTTTGATAGAAGGTTACGCAATGGTTTAGATATTACACTAAAATCTTTGATGAACCTTCTGTAAAAACCAGCATGTCCTAAGAATGATCTAACATCTTTAACAGATTTTGGTGTTGGTAAGTTGGCAATTAACTTGATTTTAGATTTGTCAACCTCAATTCCTGTCGATGAAACAATGTGACCAAGTACAATGCCGTTTGTTACCATAAAGTGACATTTTTCCCAATTCAGTACAAGATTCTTCTCTTCACACCTATTCAAAACCTTTTTCAAGTTAGTTAAGCAATCATCAAATGAATCACCAAAAACAGAAAAATCATCCATAAACATCTCAAGAAAACGTTCAACCATATCACTGAATATGCTAAGCATGCATCTTTGAAACGTGGCTGGTGCATTACATAACCCAAAGGCATTCTTCGATATGCAAAAGTACCAAATGGACATGTGAAAGTAGTCTTCTCTTGATCTTCCAATGCAATTTCAATTTGATTGTAACCTGAATAGCCATCTAGGAAACAATAAAATTCATGACCTGCAACTCTTTCTAGGATTTGATCCATGAAAGGTAAAGGGAAATGATCTTTTCTAGTCATTGAATTAAGTTTCCTATAGTCAATGCACATGCGCCAACCAGTAATAGTTTGAGTTGGAATTAACTCATTTTTCTCATTTGTTATCACAGTGACTCCAGACTTTTTGGGTACAACTTGGGTAGGACTTACCCATTTGTTGTCAGAAATAGAAATGATTCCATTATCTAGAAGCTTAATGACTTCATTTTTCACTACTTCTTTCATATTAGGATTAAGTCTTCGTTGCATTTCTCTAGATGGTTTAGCATTTTCCTCCAAATAAATCCTGTGTGTGCAAATCAAAGGACTAATTCCTTTTATGTCAGTTATGGTCCATCCTAATGCATTTTTGTGCATTTTCAGAGTCTGTAATAACTTACCTTCTTGATGTGCATTAAGTTTGGAAGAGATTATTACCGGAAAAGTTTCATTTTCTCCCAAAAATGAGTATTTGAGATTGACTGGTAACGGCTTCAAATCAAGTTTTGGTGGTTGAACACTTGAAGGTATAGACTCAATTGATCGTGATGGCAATTCTTTAATTTGTGGTCTCCAATTACATGCCTTTGCTTCTTCCTGAAAATAAACCATTTGCAACTCGTCAGGTTGATCAATCTCAGTTTCACTAGAAGTGGTTTGAAATTGATCATGAACTAATTTTTCAATAAAGTCCACGTCCTGTAAATCATTATCATCTCCAGGTTGCTTGTAAATGTTGAAAATATTCATCTCCAATGTCATGTTTCCAAATGATAGCTTCATCAGTCCATTCCTGCAATTAATCAATGCATTAGAAGTTGCAAGAAATGGACGTCCTAAAATAACAGGAATTGAATTACATGCTTCAACAGGTTGTGTATCCAAGACAATAAAATCTACAGGGTTAATGAATTTATCAACTTGTACTAACACATCCTCAACTATTCCTCTAGGTACTTTTACAGATCTATCAGCAAGTAAAAGAGTTACAGAAGTTGGTTTTAACTCACCTAGATTGAGACTTTATATTTCAAAGCATTATTGTTCTGAAGAATAGCACTTATTGTTTCCCGCCCAAGGCTCATTTCAAATGGCCAAAAGCAAGAGGAAGTTCAGAGCTTCTACAACGCGTGGAAAAGGCAATCTGCACTTTTCAGCGGATCATGACAGCTCTTACGTCCTTGCTCTTTGTGCACCTGAAACTGCTCCTCTCGCCCGTTTATCCACCCCTGCTTTTTCTCCTATGCCTCCACCTACGGTATGTGATGAAGGCCTCACCACTCTAGCTCCTATTCCTGAGGAGGTCCCATGCCATCTGGCAGCTACCTCTCACCCCTTGGAGATTGTTACAGTAGAAGATTGCTCAGATGATGATCCTTTGGTTGCTTCTCTCTTGGATGAGGAACAACTGGACTTCTCCTGCTTAGATGCTGATGGTGAGGTCCCCTCACCTGCGCTCTCTCCGTCTTGTTGTGTTCCACCCTATTCCTCAGGAGATCTTTCACCTTCGACAACCAAAGTTGCAGAAGGTTGTCCTCCTTCTGCTGCCGGGACAACTCCTGCTTCTACTCCTGGTGGTGGAGCTTGGAAAGATCTTTTTTCCACCAACACCCCGCTTGCCTCATGCACAAGGTTACAAAATTTCTCCCTCAACCATCTTACCAAATCTTGTGCCATGTCCCCTGAGGATTTTCAATCTTAGTTTAATGTCTGGCACTTGTGTGCAATTGGTTATGTTGCTGGTAAAAGCCCGGGATTCAAGGCTCTCAATGGTATAAGCTCTTCAGTTTGGAAGTGTGAAGCCTCACTTACTGTTCATGATTATGGGTGGTTGATCTATTTCAACTGTGAGGAGGACAAAAACTATGTTCTTTATGGAGGTCCCTACATGGTTTATGGGAGGCCTCTCATTTTGAAATCAATGCCCCAATTCTTTGATTTTTCCCATGAAGAGATGTCAAGAGTCCCGGTTTGGATTAGATTTCCAAATCTCCCTCTCTGTTGTTGGTCTCCCACTTGCTTGTCTAAGATAGCTAGTGTCTTGGGAAAACCTATACAGAGTGATCAAGTGACTTCCACACTTTCACGTATGTCGTATGCCCGTGTTTTGGTTGAGGTCGGCCTTAGCGAGGATCTTCAACATTCTGTTGCAGTATCTCTGCCATCTGGTCCCATCCTTCATCAAAAGGTTGTTTATGAAGCTTTGCCCAAGTTCTGTACTTATTGCACTATTCTTGGTCATACTCGTATTCTCTGTTCCAAAGCTGCAGCTCATGCAGCTGAGGCCATGATGGACCCAACCCCGCCTATACAAGCTCGGAATGGGAGTGTTTTTGATCGCCTGGGTCCCCAACTATTGCAACAAAATGCTCCCTCTCAAGCAGTTCTAACTCCTTCTGTGGATCCCACAGAACCAGTTCATGATAATGAATTAGTCCCTTGTGAGGCTTATGCAGGCTGGATTACAGTGGCACATCGGAAAAAAGTTGCTAAGCATAAGTGCACATCTCTTAAAGGGAAGGAGGCTGTTCCTGCTGACATGGAAGCCACTCCCTCTATCTGTACCGATACCGTTGGCTCTCCAAGTGGGATCGACTCAGCTCTTGACACAGTGGTTGCAAGACCTTCTTCTTGTCGGGCCCACCCCAATCTAGATGCAAACACTCCTACTGACCCACCTCATCGGCAGCCTCATAAGCAGCTGACTTTTACTGATAACAGGAAGACCTCTCCTCCACGTGTCCCCACATACAGGAGAAGGTTGAAGGAAGGATATGTGTCTGCTTGACTTGCCTCTCTGCTGCCGAGGCTGGAAGATGCCTAGCTTCTGGTTCTGCGTCTTGATGATGTTCCTTATATTTGTTTTCCTTATGTCTGGTTGCTTGTTCAAGGGAGCCTGTTCCCTTCGAACTTTGCTTGTTCTTATGAATTGTTGATTTGTTCAAGGGAGCCTGTTCCCTTGTACCTTTGTTTCTGCAAGCCTGCCTTGCTTTTGTTTCTGTTGTGGGATAACATCCCCTTCTTTGTATTGCTGGTTTCCAGCTTCTTTTTGATCTATATACTTCTTACATTTGATAAAAAAAAATGCTTTCTTTTTCACATTCAGTTTTCTCTTCACAGTGCATAGATCTTTCAAAAATTTAGCATAGCAAGGTACCTGTTTAATAGCATCCAACAAAGGTATATTGATCCTTACCTGTTTGAAAGTTTCAAGGATTTCAGAATTGTGATTGACTTTCCTTTGTTTGGTCATGGCATGAGGAAATGGAAGTGCTGGCGGAGAATCAGTCTTTTCTTTACAATGTTCAGATTCAACCCCTTCCTTACCCTTAGAGATTGACTCATCATCTTTCTCACAAGGTTCAAGAGTGGGTTTTTCAATAACCTTACCACTACGAAGAGTGATGACTGATTTGACTTGATCCATGTGTTGGCTTTCGGAACTACTTGCATTTGCATTTTATTGCCCCTTTGGATTTTGATGTGGTTGAGATGAAAACTTACCTTTCTCTTGAAAACTGAGAGCAGATGCAAATTTTGTAAGAGCATCTTTAAAATTTGTCATGCTTTGAGTAAGTTGAGTGTTGATTGTCTCTTGCTTTTCAATGAATGCATGCAATGTTTCCTCAAGATTTCTTCTAGGAGGTGGAGCATAAGGAGGTGCATATCCATGAGAATTTTGGAAATTATGGTGTGCTTGAAACGGTGGCTATGAAGTTTGTGCATTATTGTTATCACTCTTCCAACTGAAATTTGGGTGATTTCTCCAACCAGAATTGTATGTTTGCGAGATTGGGTTATGATTGGGCCTTTGGAAACTGTTTAAAGCATGAGCTTGTTCATGGAGGCATTCCTTGAAAGAAGGCAAAATTAGACAGTCATTGGTTGCATGTTCATTTGTTTCACAGATTTGACACACAATGTCTTGAACATATTTTAATTAACCACTCTTTTTCAATTCTAGTGCCTCAACTTTTCTAGCTAAACATGTAAACTTGGCTTGGAGGTCATGATCTTCCCTAAGGTTATACTTACCTCCACTAGATGTATGAGGTTGGGTTTTACTTGGTGCCTTATAAGTGCCCTTAGTGTCCCAATTTTGCGCATTTTCAGCTAGCAAGTCTAGGTCCATTGCTTCATTAGAGTCTTTATCTTTAAAAGTTCCATTGCACATAAATTCAACCATTTGCCTATCTTTAGGTGTTAATCCTTCATAAAATTGTGAAACCAATCTCCATATTTCAAAACCATGATGAGGGCAAGTATTAAGCAAGTCTCGATACCTATCCCAACATTGATAAAATGTTTCACTTGGTTTTTGAGTGAAAGTGGTGATTTGTCTTTTGAAAGAGTTGGTTTTGTGAGATGGAAAAAACTTCTTTAAAAATTGTTGTTGCATTTCATCCCAAGCACGAATGGATCCTGACCTAAGATTTTGTAGCCATGTTTTAGCTTTATCTTTTAATGAAAAAGGAAAAAACTTTAATCTAATGGTATTCATGCTACAATTTAAGTCATTATAGGTGTTACAAACTTCTTCAAATTTTCTCAAATGCAAGTATGGATTTTCTAGATCTAAGCCATGAAAAGAAGGTAAAAGTTGAATAATGCTTGGCTTAAAATTAAAATGGGATGCATCAGGAGGGAAAATTATGCATGAGGGTGCACTTGTTCTTGTGGGATTCATGTGGTCTCTAAGTGTCCTAACACGGTTATTCTCATTATTCTCATTATGAAGTGACTGGTTATCGTCTTCGGCCATATTTTCTGAAAATGATGAGGATACCCTAGAAAGTCTACCACTTAATGTACGTGACCAAACACTCATGCATGTGTAGAAAGAGAATAAAAGGAAGAAGAAAACAAAAGAAAAAGAAACAAAACAAAAGAAACAAAGTCAGATACAAGAAAAGTGAAAAGAGAAAACAAAATAAATACTATAATTTGTACAAGAATTTACCTCCCCGGCAACGACGCCAAAAACTTGACACGACTAAAAGATTGATGTCTTCTCCCAAGTGCAGGAGTGTCGAAGTAATAAATAACCTGGCAAGACCGGGGTCGAACCACATAGAGGTTAATTGTATAAATTATAAATAACAATACAAAAACAACAACAACAACAACAAAAACAACAACAACAACAACAACAACAACAACAATAATAATAATAGTAATAGTAATAATAATAGTAATAGTAATAATAATAATAATAATAATAATAATAATAATAATATTCAGTACGTGGCATTGTTATACCTGAGAATGATCTAAAAGATCGGGTCACAGGTTTCCAGCCTATATACTGAGTTTATGAAAAGATCAAAGAGATATATTATATAATATAAACAGATTTCTGATGCGAATGAACAAGGCAAGACCAACAATATCAGGATCCTTGATCAAACACAGAGCATACTTAACGTACATAAAATATAACAAGAATGTAAATAATAATAATAATAATAATAATATTAGTAGTAATAATAATAATAACAATAAAAAGAAGAGGAGGAAGAAATTAATGAGAACTTTGAGATGGAAGATTAATGTAAGGATTAAACAATGATAAAGACAAATGTCAAAGTTAGAGGATCCACCAATGGTATTTCAAACAAGTAGAGTATAAACTCTTATTACTCAATTTGGAAACCACACACGAAGGAGGTTCCAGTCGGATGATTTGTCATTAATAGCTCATTATAAATTATTAACATGATCATATTAATTATCTTATTTACATAACACCAAACTTTTAAATATTGTCAGGAATTCATGATGTTAACTGATGTTAACAACAAATCAAGTACCTTTCATAGCCCAGGTGTAGGTAATACCATACGGTTGGGCTATGAGAGTGCCAAGCATTTGCTGTACCAAGTATTATACAACACAAATCTAGATTAACCATTTAACAAGCAAGGTATTAAGAATTAGTAAGATAAAAAGATAAGACATGTTAATATTAAACATTAAGGTCCATGTTGAGTTTACACCATACTTGTTCTTACACCATTAGTGTAACCTTTTCACCTTGACATAATAAACTTAGCTAAACATAATGAAGAAGAGAAACATAAATAAACAAAACAAGAACATAAATAAAATACAAGTTAACTAAGGAAAGGAAAGGAAATGAAAAGCATAAACAAGAAATTAATGAAAGCAAAACTTAAGAATTACAAAAAATATAAAGAGAGAAAATAAAGAGCATGAACTTGATCTGAACAACCAAGCTCCTAAATACATGGCAAATGCCTCCTTTTATAGGCCAAAATTCGGAATTATTGATTTGCTGACTAATTGTTGAGGGGTGGCCAACTTTTGACTTTGTGAAAATCCTTATCTTCTTGTCTGAATAAAACGAAAATGCTAGCATCAGAACTGGGTCCACTTGAAAGCATGAAAGTTGTAGGAAATTGACTCAGCTTTCCAGGGAAAAAAAAGTGGAGATGATTTGGACTTCTAGAACTTCAGATATGGGTCAAACACTTAACAGTGTTTGGGCTGTAGGACAAATTCAGACTTCTCCGTTGTTGCTATAATTTGGACTTGAAAACAGCCTTCTTAGATCTTGATGAAAACATGAAAGTTGTAGGCCTATGTCTTACTGAATCTGTGTAAAAATGTGAGGTCATTTGGACATCTAGAACTCGAGATATGACTCAAACACCGAACAGTGTTTCAGTTTGGACTGCACCAACATCTCTTTTCTAAGTTTCACCCTCTCTTTATCTTCACAAATTTCAGTAGTTGAATTCATCAATCAATCCTTTGATTTATGTGATAGGCCTGCATTTAAGATGAACATTTACCATATATTAGGGCATTTTATAGTATTAGACTTGTTATTATAAACCATGCTTTAGTTAAAGAGTTATTAATACTTTAAGTGCAAAATGATGATATAAAACCTTGATAAATATGCACTTTTAAGTACTAATCATGCACACAATAGCAAATAAAGAAAAATAAGCATACTCACATTCTCTAAGTCAAACATCCATACAAAATTCCAAATTCAATCGTATTTATCATGCAACCAACATAATTGATTCACGCGAAAACTCAACTTGTAATCTTCCCTTTTCACTACTACAAACAAGGTAGCAAACTAAAGAAATATCTATATATATTTTTTCCTTTTTTTTTTTGAAGATATTATTTATTCTTTTTCTTTAAGTGGTCACTTCCCTTTTGACGCGAATACAAACATTTGTGATGAATGTACCCGGTTACTCACAAAGTCACAAACTTAAAGTGCTTTTGCATACTCATATTTCAAGCTGCCTTTTGACGTAAAGATAAACATTTGTGATGAATACCCCTAGTTACTGAGCAACTCAAAACATTGGAGTAGATAGAACTTTGTACATATTTATTTATTTGTGTAATAATTATTACTTTATTTACTTAAACCTTGTTTAGGACTAGATCAAAAGGATAATCACAAGTAAAGCATCACACTCATCTTTCATGCATAATCACACAACTCACACAACTTTTACAAGGAAAGATGTACTTCAATAATCTTAAAAAAAAATATGTTATATCTTGCTTTATAAGATATTATCTATCCCAAATTAAAGCATGCAATGTTCAACACAATAATGAATCCAAAAATGTAATGTTGATCCAAAACAAGTCTCATTCACATATGAATGCAATTTTTTTTTTTAACAAGCATGGTTATCTCAAGCATTCAACATAATCAAATATCTAAAATTAAGTTTTACATTATCCTCAATGTAAAAAAGAAAGAGAAGAAAAGTATAAAGATTAGAAAACTGTTACTCCCTTTTTGTTTCAAGGATGAATGTCTGATTGACTTGGACATGAGTTGACTTCTTGTTTGATTTTTTTTTAACCAGCATATCACAACTAAAAGAAAACATTGATTTTTTATTTTTGAAAATAAAGAACCTCACACCCCCCAACTTAAAATAATGCATTGTCCCTAATGCATGAACAAGAAAATATAAGAGATGAAAGAAAGAAAATAAAAATAAAAATAAAAATAAAAATGAAAATGAAAAAAAATAAAAATAAAAACTCATTATTTCTTATACTACAATGGTATTGGATCTTCAAGATCCAATGTCTCAACTTCAACCACAATGTTTTCAAGATAAGGTTTCAATCGATGACCATTTACTTTGAAAACATTTCCATTCTTAGGATTTTCTACCTCAAATGCACCATGCTCAGAGATGGATTTAATCACAAATGGACCAATCCATTTTGTCCTCAACTTCCCAGGAAAGAGATGTAAACGTGAATTATACAAGAGAACCTTTTGACCAATATGAAAGGATTTTCTAAAAATATGTTTATCATGCAAATCTTTCATCTTATGTTTTGAAATTTTTGCATTTTCAAATGCATCATTTCTCAACTCCTATAATTCATCCAATTGAAGCTTTCTATTTTTTTCAACCTCGTTTTCATTGTCATTGAATTGCCGGATGGCCCAATATGCACGGTGCTCAATCTCAACAGGGAGATGACAAGGTTTTCCATAAACTAGCCTATAAGGAGACATTCCTAAAGAGGTCTTGTAAGCAGTGCGATATGCCCACAAAGCATCAACTAGTCGTAGGGACCAATCCTTGCGGTTTGGATTGATTGTTTTCTCTAAAATGTTCTTGATCTCCCTATTTGCCAACTCAGCTTGGCCACTAGTCTGTGGGTGATATGGGGTACTGACCTTGTGAATTACACCATATTTTCTCATCAACATCCCAACGGGCTTGTTACAAAAATGCTTTCCCCCATCACTAATCATAGCCCGGGGCATGCCAAAACGAGAGAAAATATTTTCTTTCAAGAATTTGACAACAACTCGATGGTCATTGGTGCGAGATGCAATGGCCTCCACCCATTTAGACACATAATCAACAACTACAAGGATTAATTGGTAGCCAAATGAACTTGGAAAAGGTCCCATGAAATCAATCCCTCAACAATCAAATATTTCCAAAACAAGAATGGGGTTAAGGGGCATCATGTTACGCCTAGTGAGGTTACCTAGTCTTTGGCATCGGTCACATGCAACACAGAAGGCATGAACATCTTTGAACATAGTGAGCCAATAAAAACCACACTGCAAGATCTTGGCAGTGGTTTTCTTGGAAGAGAAATGCCCACCACAGGCTAATGCATGACAAAAATTAATGACACTTGGAATTTCATGATCAGGGATGCACCGCCTAACAATTTGGTCAGGGCAATATTTAAATAGGTAGGGGTCATCCCAAAAAAAAAGTACGCACGTTGCGCAAGAATTTTTGTTTATCAAGTTTAGACCAATGAGAAGGAATCTGACTTGTGGCTAGGTAATTTGCTATGTCAGCATACCATGGAGAGCCAATGTAGGAAACAGTACCTGCACAAAATAAATTTTCATCAGCAAAGAATTCATTTATTGGAGATTCATCAGTTATGGTCTCATAGCTTGAAAGACGGGACAAATGATCAGCCACTACATTCTCTACTCCCTTTTTATCTCGAATTTCAAGGTTAAACTCTTGTAGTAGGAGGATCCATCGAATCAAACGTGGCTTGGCATCCTGTTTTGTGAGCAAGTATTTCAATGCTGCATGATCAGTGAAAACAATAACAAGAGATCTAACCAAATAAGACCTGAACTTGTCTAATGCAAATACCACAGCTAAGAGTTCTTTTTCGGTTGTAGTGTAATTCAATTGAGCATCATTCAAAGTCTTGCTAGCATAATAAATGACATGAGGCTTCTTATCTTTTCTTTGCCCTAAAACAACCCCTACCGCAAAATCACTAGCATCACACATCAGTTCAAATGGTAAAGACCAATCAGGAGCTTGCATGATTGGTGCAGTGGTCAACAAGCCTTTAAGCTTTTCAAAAGCTTCTTGACATTTTGATGTCCAATCAAATTGGACATCTTGTGACAACAAATTACACAATGGTTTGGCAATTGTACTAAAAGAATGAATGAATCTTCGATAGAAACCAGCGTGTCCTAAAAAGGATCTCACATCTTTCACAGTCCTAAGGGTAGGTA
Organism: Populus alba x Populus glandulosa; assembly: GCA_033617975.1. Classification (NCBI taxonomy): domain Eukaryota; kingdom Viridiplantae; phylum Streptophyta; class Magnoliopsida; order Malpighiales; family Salicaceae; genus Populus; species Populus alba x Populus glandulosa. The sequence goes on along the minus strand of CM066144.1, from coordinate 21,390,036 downwards.
ATTTTTGAATGACTTCAACTTTTGACTTATCCACCTCTATCCCTTTTGAAGAGACAATGTGACCTAAGACAATGCCATGTGTCACCATAAAATGACACTTCTCCCAATTAAGTACAAGATTGCTCTCTTCACATCTTTCAAGAACTTTTTCTAAATGCATTAGACACAACTCATAAGAATCCCCATAAACTGAAAAATCATCCATGAAAACTTCCAAAAAAATTTCCACCATGTCACTAAAGATACTCATCATACACCTTTGAAAAGTGGTTGGTGCATTACACAAGCCAAAAGGCATTCTTCTATAAGCATAGGTACCAAAAGGACAAGTGAAAGTGGTTTTTCCTTAGTCTTCTAAAGAAATCTCAATTTGGTTGTAACCTGAGTATACATCAAGAAAACAATAGAAAGCTCTTCCGGCTACTCTTTCAAGCACTTGGTCTAAAAATGGAAGTGGAAAATGGTCCTTCCTAGTCACCATGTTCAACTTACGATAATCAATGCACATACGCCATCCCGTTTGGATTCTTGTTGGTACTAGCTCATTATTTTCATTCTTCACTACCGTGACTCCAGATTTTTTAGGGACAACTTGGGTTGGACTAACCCATTTTGAGTTTGCAATGGGGTAAATGATACCCGCATCAAGAAGTTTAAGCACTTCACCTCTCACTACTTCCTTCATGTTTGGGTTCAGTCGTCTTTGCATTTGCCTCACAGATTTAGCCTCTTCTTCAAGATAAATTCTATGTGTACATAAAAGAGGGCTAATTCCTTTCAAGTCAGTGATTGTCCACCCAATTTCTTTCTTGTGTTTTCTCACCACTCTCAAAAGTTCTTGTTCCTGCTCTATGCTAAGTTTTGATGAAATCACAATAGGATATGATTCATCTTCCCCTAGAAATGCATACTTAAGATCACTCGATAAAGGCTTCCTTTCTGGTTTATAAGGTTGGACAAGAGATGCCTCCACTTTCACTTGGGGTGAAATCAAAGGCTCAAACAATGGGGTCCATTGACCTATTGACATAATAGGCATTGGATCCAGATAAGTCTTGAGTTCTTTTACTTCCTCATCAACACATTCCAAAGAATAAAGTCTTTCATCATGAATTAAAGTTCTTTCCAATGGATCCTCTACCCATTCTCTCTCAAAGTGTTCTTGACAAATTATTTGGATCAAATCTACCTCTCTAATGTCCTTATGTTCACCAATTTGTTTGGAGACATTGAATATGTTCATCTCCACAGTCATATTCCCAAAAGACAATTTCATCACCCCATTCCTACAGTTAATTAAAGCGTTGGATGTAGCTAGGAAAGGTCTACCTAAGATGACTGGGATGGGAGCATTAGAACCTTGAATAGGTGCGGTGTCTAACACTACAAAATCAACAGGAAAGTAGAATTTATCTACTTGGACCAACACATCCTCAACAATACCCCTAGGAATCTTGATTGACCTATTAGCTAACTGAAGGGTGATTCAAGTAGGCTTGATTTCTCCTAAACCTAACTGTTCGTAAACAGTGTAGGGTATCAAATTCACACTTGCTCCTAAATCCAACAAAGCTTGGTCTATCTTATGACTTCCAATAATGCATGAAATGGTAGGACAACCAAGATCTTTGTATTTGGGAGGGGTCTTAAACTGGATGATGGCACTAGCATGCTCAGTTAGAAAGGCTCTTTCTTTCACATTCAATCTCCTTTTGACTGTGCATAAGTCCTTAAGGAACTTTGCATAAGATGGGACTTGTTTAATTGCATCAAGGAGTGGAATGTTGACTTTCACTTGTTTGAACAATTCATAGATTTCCGAGTTCATAAGATCATGTTTAGGTTTCCCTAACCTCTGTGGAAATGGTGCTCTAGGAACAAATTCTAAATCACTCACTTTGACTCCAATTTTTCTTGAATCATCTCCTTTCTCACTCATCTCTTTTTCATTTATCTCGCCTTCTTTGTCACTCAAACTCTTATTTGTCACTTGTGTTTTGATTCCCTCTTCACTCTCCCTAGATTTCTCCTCCACAATACCTTTAGGAATCCCAAAACCTATAGCTTTGTCAACAATCTTTCCATTTCTAAGGGTAGTGATGGCTTGGACTTGTTCATGGTTTGAAGGTTCACTAAGTAAGGATTCACTCATGTGTACCTGACCTCTAGGATTTGGCATTGGTTGAGCTGGGATCTTTCCCTTCTCTTGAATGCTTAGTGATTGAGTCAACTTGGTTAGTTGACTTTGAATGTCATCTAAGGTCCTATTGGTCTGGTCTTGAAATTTGTAAGCTTGGTTGTTGATTCCTCCTTGTGTTTGCATGAATTGTTGAAGAGTATCCTCTAGGGATCTCTTATGAGGTGGTTGGTACGTGTTATGTGTGGGAGCATGAAATGGTTGGGGTGGAGGTTGAAATGTTTGAGGTACTGAAGAGCCCTCATTTCTCCATCCAAAATTTAGGTGGTTCCTCCATCCAGGATTATAGGTCTCAGAGTAGGGATTGCCTACTTGGTTTGAAAATGGCTTTCTAACATTACTTGAATAAGAAGTTTGGCCATATAGCACTTCCTTGAAGGCTGGAATGGTAGGACACTTAGTTGTCCTATGCCCTTTGCTCTCACAAACAACACAACTTTCCTCTTGTTGTTCACTCATGACATGCACTTTTTTAATCTCAAGAGACTCTACTTTCCTAGCCAATGAGGCTAATCTAGCATTGAGGTCATCAGTCTCTTTCAATTGGAACTTCCCACTTGAATGAGAAATGGTGTTTCTAGACTCAACATGAAGTGGGAGAGAAGTCTCCCATTGCTTTGTGTTTTTAGCCAATTGATCAAAAAAAATCGAAGGCTTCACTTGGTTCTTTGTCATAAAACTCACCATTACACATGGTTGACACTAGCTTTTTAAAATCTACGGTAAGAGAGTCGTAGAAGAAACTCATTAACCTCCACATCTCAAAACCATGGTGGGGGCATGCATTTAACAAGTCTTTGAACCTTTCCCAAGCTTGGTGAAATGACTCATTTGGACTACAAGAAAAATTCATCATTTGACGTTGTAAGGCTGCCGTCCTATGAGTGGGGAAGTATTTTTTCAAAAATTCAGCTTGCATTTCTCTCCATGTACCTATAGACCTAGGACGTAAGGAGTTTAGCCAAAGCTTGGCTTTATCCTTTAGAGAGAATGGGAACAATTTAAGCCTAATAGTTTCCTGAGTGCATATTCTATCAATAAAAGTATTACATACCTCTTCAAAGTCCTTAATGTGTATGTATGGATTTTCAGAATCCATACCGTGAAATGTGGGAAGAAGTTGAATCATGCCCGGTTTCAAATTGAAAGCTTGTTGGTTAAGAGGCAAGATAATGCACGAAGGTGTACTTTGTCTAGCCGGGTGAAGATACTCTCTAAGAGTTCGAAAATTAGGTTGATCATTAAATTGTGGAGGTCCATTACCTTGAACACTCCCTTCACCCTCTACATCTTCAACATTAGCCATGAGAAAATAATAATAATAATAATAATAATATAACAATTAATGAATACGAAGGGAAAAGGAAAAAAAATTGCAAATAAAAGTAAATAAAAAGCAAAAGATAAAGTAATAACTCAAAAATAAAAATACAACAAATTAAGAAATTCACTCTCTAACTAATAAGAAATATTAACAACAATAAACATTAAAAGATAATTATAACAAGCATGAATAGAGAGGCGGTAATACCGGCCAAGCACTTCAAACAATAAATATAAGAGAAAGAATAACAATAAAATAAACAAGAGGCGGTAATACCGGCCAAGCACTTCAGACAATAAATATAAAAGAAATAATAACAATAAATAACAACAAAATAAAATAAACAAGAGGTGGTAAAACCAGCCTTATAATATAAACAATAAATATTAGAAACTAACTAGAATAGACAATAAAAGAAAAATAGTTGAACCAACCAAAATCCAACAATTAATAGTCCAATCCACAGTCCAATATCCGAAAAGTTGAGGTCAATTTTTTTTTTTAGGCGGTAAAACCAGCCTTTTGATTTTTTATTTATATGAATTTTTTTTTATTTTCAAATAATCAAACATAAATTTGTTACCTTTGCTTGCTAGCTCCCCGGCAACGGCGCCAAAATTGCTTGACCGCTTTTTATGATCGGCTTGTTTTAACTCGCAAGTGCACGAGTGTGCGATGTAGCAATTAACTCGGTAAGATCGAGGTCATATCCACAGAGAGCTAGATCTGGAAATTAAGCTAGGTAACAACAAAAAAAACTCAAGAGAAATTAAATTAACAATAACTTGGTTGAAAATAATTGATGGATTTGTTTTCAAAGATGAAAAGGTGTAAATAGATTTTAAAAGACAAGAAAAAGTAAGTCTTGGTCCAAATCAATTTTAATGGTGATGTATTGGTGATTTGTTCAACATATATAAGATAACTCAACCTAATATCAACGATGGTGATATTAGATCGGAAGATATTACAATGAAGTTTAAAAAGATAAAGATTAATTATTGCTTAAGAATGAACAAGTACTTTCAAATTAAGTAAGAGATTGAATCAAGCAATCTCTATACCAAAACTAAGGTTTGTGCATAAAAATTCAAGATTATAACATTACCTAAATGATTTCTAAAATTTCTTTGCAATAATAAAACATTCATGAAGAAAATGAGAAGATAAACATTAATATTCATTCATATCTTAAAGAACTCACCTCAATCACCATCATCCTTGATTTAGATCCAAGAAAGAGATTAGCCAACCATGATTATATATAAGAACACTTTAATAAACATGAAATAACTTGAATCAAACTGAAATAATAAGTTTTACAAACTATAGAGCCGAAATCTACAAAGAAGAACACAACAGAATTTCAGTAAAAATTTGGACACAAATCTGACTCTAACTTTGAACAGCAATTAGACCCTCTTAGAAGCCTCCCCTGGAGATGGCTATTATAGACATATTTATAGGCAATTCTGTTAGCTTTCCAGATCATTAAAGAACCGCTCATTTGGACATCTGAGTCAAAAGTTATGGGCAAAACACCGAAAGGTGTTCTGGAAAATCAAATCAGGCTAGCTTGGAGAACACTTTGGTGCATGTTTTTCTTCCTCCTTTATGAGCTGTCTCTTTCTTCTTTTTGACCCAAAATAATGTCACAATGTTCCCTCCAGCTTTCCATCCATGTGCTTGCCCTCTTGGATCAATGAATTACCCAAAATAAATCAAATGTTATTTGTTGTGTGGACATGTAGGATCATGGATTGTGCTTGGGCTGATTTGGAGGCTGATTTGGGGCTGAATTTGAGCATCAAATAAGTATATAAATGTACATATTATTTGGGCTAAGATTGACATTGAAACCTTGAGTGTTTGATTGTTGAAGTTTGCACACAACATAAGGCAAGTTTGGGCTTGAAATAGATCATATGATATTCTTTTCTAGAATTGGAATAGAATTGATTTTTGGGGCAAATTTAGAGCACTAATTTTAACCAAGATTTGCTTCAATCTTCAACTAAATTTCTCTTCAATTCTTTGTTCTGAATTCTGACGTTGAATTTTCTAAAATAATTCATTTAAGCTCCAAAAACCTATCGAAACATTAAAAGAAACTTCATTAATAAAAAGCACATCACTTATTATAAAAACCCAAATAAAAACAATAAATACATATGTAAAATAAAAGACTTAATGATACTTTTGATGCACAATCAATGCTAAACATGCATTTTTGAAACGTGGCTAGTGCGTTACATAATCCAAAAAGCATTCTTCGATATGCAAAAGTACCAAATGGACATGTGAAAGTAGTCTTCTCTTGATCTTTCAATGCAATTTCAATTTGATTGTAACCTGAATAGCCATCTAGGAAACAATAAAATTCATGACCTGTAACTCTTTCTAGGATTTGATCCATTAAAGGTAAAGGAAAATGATCTTTTCTAGTCATTGAATTAAGTTTCCTATAGTCAATGCACATTAGCCAACAAGTAATAGTCCAAGTTGGAATCAACTCATTTTTCTTATTTGTTATCACAGTGACTCCAGACTCCATGGAAAACAGCCTACGAGAACTCGTGAAAACATTTGAGTGCGATCCAACGGTCGGATCTATAGTTATGGACCTTTTAAGCCGATACTATGGTCCTGTAGGTTGTATGGCCAGACCAGCCGTCGTCGGCGTGCAGTACCGATTGCAAGCAACTCCATGATAAACAACCTACGGAAACTCGTGAAAACATTTGAGCGCGATCCAACGATCGGATCTATAGTTATAGACTTTTAGAGCCGGTACTCTTGTTGTGTCGGTGGAATGGCCAGACCGGACGCTGTCAGCATGTAGTACTGATTCCACGCAACTCCATGGAAAACAACCTTCGGAAACTCGTGAAACATTTGAGCGTGATCCAACGGTCGGATCTATAGTTATGGACCTTTTGAGCCAGTACTATGGTCTTGTCAGTGGTATGGCCCAACTGGACGTCGTCGCCGTGTCTTATCGATTCCAAGCTACTCCATGTAAAAACGCCTATGGAAACTCGTGAAAAACATTTAAGCGCGATCCAATAGTTGGATCTATAGATATGGACCTTTTAAGCTGGTAATCTGGTCATGTCGGTGGAATGGCCCGACCGGACGCCATCGTCATGTCGTCCTGATTCCACGTTACTCCATGTAAAAAAGCTTACGGAAGCTCGTTAAAAAAATTTGAGCGCGATCCAACGGTCAGATCTATAGATACGGACCTTTTGAGCCAGTACTTTGGTTTTGTCAGTGGAATTGCCCCAACCGGATGTCGTCGGTGTGTAGCACCGATTCCACGCAAGTCCATTGAAAACAGCCTCCGAAAACTCATGAAAACATTTGAGTGCAATCCAATGATCGGGTCTAAAGTTATGGACCTTTTGAGCCGGTACTGTGGTCCTATTGTTGGTATGGCCCAACCGGACATCGTCGCCGTGCTGTACTGATTCCAAGCTATTCCATGTAAAAAAACCTACATAAACTCGTGAAAAACATTTGTGCGCAATCCAACGGATTGATCTATAGATATGGACCTCTTGAGCCAGTAATCTGGTTCTGTAGGTGGAATGGCGTCGGCGTGTAGTACCGATTCCACGCAACTCCATGGAAAACAGCCTCTGGAAACTCGTGAAAACATTTGAGCGCGATCCAACGGACGGATCTATAGATATGGACCTCTTGAGCAGGTACTTTGGTCCTGTCGGTGGAATGGCCCTGACTGGACGATGTCAGTGTGTACTACCAATTCCACGCAACTCCATGGAAAACAGCTTCCGGAAACTCGTGAAAAAATTTGAGCACGATCCAACAATCGGATCTATAGTTATGTACCTTTTAAGCTGGTACTGTGGTCGTGTCGGCCATATGGCCCGACCGGACATCGTCACTGTGTCATACCATTTCCAAGCTACTCCATGTAAAAAAGCCAACGGAAACTCTTGAAAAAAATTTGAGTGCGATCCAACGTACGGATCTATAGATATGGACCATTTAAGAAGGTACTTTGGTCTTGTCGGTGGCATGGCCCGACCGGACGTCGTTGCCATGTAGTACCGATTTTACACAACTCCATGGAAAACAGCCTCCGGAAACTCGTGAAAAATTTTGAGCGCGATCCAATGGTCGGATCTATAATTATGTACCTTTTAAGCCTGTACTATGGTTGTGTCGGTTGTATGGCCAGACCGGACGCCCTCGTCGTGTCGTCCCAAGTCCACGTTACTGCATGTAAAAAAGCCTACGGAAACTTGTGAAAAACATTTGAGCGCGATCCAACGGTCAGATCTATAGATATGGACCTTTTGAGCCAGTAATCTGGTTCTGTAGGTGGAATGGCGTCGGCGTGTAGTACCGATTCCACGCAACTCCATGGAAAACAGCCTCCGGAAACTCGTGAAAACATTTGAGCGCGATCCAACGGTCGGATCTATAGTTAAGGACCCTTTGAGCCGGTACAGTGGTTCTGTCAGTGGTATGGCCCGAACGGATGTTGTTGCCGTGTCGTACAGATTCCAAGCTACTCCATGTAAAAAAGCCTATGGAAACTAGTGAAACAATTTAAGCGCGGTCCAACGACGGATCTATTGTTAAGGACCTTTTGAGCTGGTACTGTGGTCTTGTCAGTGGAATTGCCCGACCGGACGCCGTCGGCATGTAGTACCGATTGCACACAACTCCATGGAAAATAGAATACGGAAACTCGTGATAACTTTTGAGCACGATCCAACGGTCGGATATATAGTTATGGACCTTTTAAGGTGGTATTGTGGTCCTATTGGTGGTCTGGCCCGACCTGACGTCGTCGCCGTGTCGTACCAATTCCAAGCTAATCCATGTAAAAAAGTCGACAGAAACACATGAAAAACATTTTAGCGCGATCCAATGGTCGGATCTATAGATAGGGACCTTTTGCGCCGGTACTCTGGTCTTGTCGGTGGTATGGCATGACCGAACGCCGTCCCCGTGTCGTACCGGTTCCATGCTACTCCATGTAAAAAAGCCCATGGAAACTCGTGAAACAAATTTAAGCACGATCTATAGATAAGGACCTTTTGAGCCGGTACTCTAGTCCAGTCGGTGGAATGGCCCTAACCGCACATCATCGTCATATCGTACCGATTCCAAGCTACTCCATGTGAAAAACCCTAAGTAACCTTGTGAAAAAAATTTAAGCGCGATCCAACGGACGGATCTATAGATATGGACCTCTTGAGCAGGTACTTTGGTCCTGTCGGTGGAATGGCCCTTACTGGACGATGTTGGTGTGTAGTACCAATTCCACACAACTCCATGGAAAACAGCTTCCGGAAACTCGTGAAAACATTTGAGCGCGATCCAATAGTCGGATCTATAGTTATGTACCTTTTAAGCCGGCACTGTGGTCTTGTCGGCCATATGGCCCGACCGGACATCGTCACTGTGTCATACCATTTCCAAGCTACTCCATGTAAAAAAGCCAACGGAAACTCTTGAAAAAAATTTGAGTGCGATCCAACGTACGGATCTATATATATGGACCATTTAAGAAGGTACTTTGGTCTTGTCGGTGGAATGGCCCGACCGGACGTCGTCGGCATGTAGTACCGATTTTACACAACTCCATGGAAAACAGCCTCCAGAAACTCGTGAAACATTTTGAGCGCGATCCAATGGTCGGATCTATAGTTATGTACCTTTTAAGCCCGTACTATGGTTGTGTCGGTTGTATGGCCGGACCGGACGCCCTCGTCGTGTCGTCCCAAGTCCACGCTACTGCATGTAAAAAAGCCTACGGAACTTGTGAAAAAAATTTAAGCGCGATCCAACAGTCAGATCTATAGATATGGACCTTTTGAGCCGGTAATCTGGTCTTATCGATGGATTGCCCGACCGGACATCGTTGTTGTGTCATTCCGATTCCACGCAACTCCATAGAAAACAGCCTACTAAAACTCGTGAAAACATTTATGCGCGATCCAACGGTCGGATCTAAAGTTACGAACCTTTTGAACTGATACTATGGTCCTGTCGCTGGTATGGCCCGACCGGACGTCGTCGCTGTGTTGTACCGATTCCAAGCTACTCCATGTAAAAAAGCCTACGAAAACTCGTGAAAAAAATTTTAGCGCGATCCAATAGACGGATCTATAGATACGAACCTTTTGAGTTGGTACTATGGTCCTGTCGGAGGAATGGCCCGACCGGACTCCGTCGGCTTGTAGTACCGATTGCACGCAACTCCATGGAAAACAACCTATGCAAACTAGTGAAAACTTTTGAGCGCGATCCAACGGTTGGATCTATAGATATGGACCATTTGAGCCGGTACTCTTGTCTTGTCGGTGGAATTGGCCGATCGGACGTCGTCGGCGTGGAGTACCAATTCCATGCAACTCCATGGCAAACAACCTTCGAAAACTCATGAAAACATTTGAGCACGATTCAACGGTCGGATCTATAGTTATGGACCTTTTGAGCCGGTATTTTGGTCATGTAGGTGGAATTGCCTGACCGGACATCGTAATCGTGTCGTACCGATTCCACGCAACTCCATGGGAAACAGCCTCTGGAAACTCGTGCAAAAAGTTGAGCGCGATCCAATGGTCGGATCTATAATTATGTACCTTTTAAGCCGGTACTATGCTCTTGTTAGTGGTATGGCCCGACCGGACGTCGTCTCCATGTCTTACCGATTCCAAGCTATTCTATGTAAAAACACCTACGGAAACTCGTGAAAAAAATTTGAGCGCGATCCAACGGTCGGATCTATAGATGTGGACCTTTTGAGACGGTACTCTAGTCCTGTCGGTGGAATGGACCGACCAGACGTCGTCGGCGTGTTGTACCGATTCCACGCAGCTCCATTGAAAACAGCCTCCGGAAACTCAAGAAAACATTTGAGCCCGATCCAACGGTCGGGTCTATTGTTATGGACCTTTTGAGTTGGTACAGTGGTCCTGTCGGTGGTATGGCCCGACCGGACGTCGTCGTCATGTCGTACCGATTCCACGCAACTCCATGGGAAACAACCTACAAAAACTAGTGAAAACATTAGTGTGTGATCCAATGGTCGGATCTAAAGTTATGGACCTTTTGAGCCGGTATTATGGTCCTGTCGGTGGTATGGCCCAACCAGACGTCGTCGCCGCGTAGTATCGATTCCAAGCAACTCCATGTAAAAAAGCCTACGTAAACTCGTGAAAAAAATTTGAGCGCGATCCAATAGACAGATCTATTGATATGGACCTCTTGACCCGATACTCTGAACCTGTCGGAGGAATGGCCCGATCAGACGCCGTCGGCCTGTAGAACTGATTCCACGCCCTCCATGGAAAACAGCCTTCGGAAACTCATGAAAAAATTTAAGCACGATCCAATGGTCATATCTATAGTTATGTACATTTTAAGCCGGTACTGTAGTCCTGTCGGTGGTATGGCCTGACCAGACGTTGTCTTTGTGTCGTACCGATTCCACGCAGCTCCACGAAAACAGCCTATAGAAACTCATGAAACAAATTTGAGCGCGATCCAGCGGTCGGATCTATTGTTACGGACCTTTTGAGCCGGTACTCTGGTCCTATCGGTTGAATGACCCGACCGGACGCTGTCGACATGTAGTACCGATTCCTGAGAATGATCTAAAAGATCGGGTCACAGGTTTCCAGCCTATATACTGAGTTTATGAAAAGATCAAAGAGATATATTATATAATATAAACAGAATTTAAATAATAATAATAATAATAATAATAATAATAATAATAATAATAAAAGAGGAAGCAGATGAAGATATTAATAAGAACTTTGAGATGAAAGATTAATGTAAGGATTAAACAACGATAAAAACAAATGTCAAGGTTAGAGGATCCACTAATGGTACTTCAAACAAGTATAGTATAAACTCTTATTACTCAATTGAAAACCACACATAAAGGAGGTTCCAATCATATTATAAATTGTTAACATGATTACATTAGTTATCTTATTCGAATAAAGCTAATACTTGTAAATGTTGGCAGGCATTCATGATTATAACTTATGTTAACAACAAATCAAGTTCCTTTCATAGCTCAGGTGTCGGTTATACCATATAGTATGGGCTATGAAAGTGCCAAGTATTTGTTGTACCAAGTGTTATACAACATAAATCTAGATTAACCATTTAACAAGCAAAGTATTAAAAGTGAACAAGATAACAAATATAAAACATGTTAGTATCCAACGTTAAGGTCCATGTTAAGTTTATATTATACTTATTCTTACACCATTAGTGTATCCTTTTCACCTTGACATAATTAACTTAGCTAAACATAATGAAAGAAAGAAACATAAATGAACAAGATAAGAACATAAATGAGAAAGAAGTTAACTAAGTAAAGGAAAGGAAATGAAGTGCATAAACTTGATATTAATGAAAGCAAAGCATAAGCAATACAAAGAGAGAAAGCAAGAGCATGATCTTGATCTGAAAACCAAGATGCCTCAATACATGGTAAGTGCCTCCTTTTATAGGCCAAAATTTGGAACTATTGATTTGTTGACTAATTGATGAGTGGGTGGCCACATCTTGACTTGGTGACAATCCTTATCTTCTTGTCTGAACAAGACATCATTTCTAACATCATAATTTGCCTAGAATCCTTAGAAATGTTCTAGGAAATTGTCTCAGCTTTCCAACAAAAAAAAAGATGAGGTCATTTGGACTTCTAAAACTCAAGATATGGGCTGAACACTAAATAGTGTCTGGGCTGCAGGACAGCTTCGGACTTCTTTGTTGTTCCTATAATTTGGAAAACGGCCTTCTTAGATCTTGGTGTCCAAATAAAAGTTGTAGGCCTATGTTTTACCTTTACATCTATATAAAATGGACCTAAATCCGAGATCTAGAGCTCCAGATATGATCCAATTACCGAGCAATGTTCCGGTTTGGACTGCACCGACATCTCTTTTCTAAGTTTGGCCATCTCTTTATCCTTTAACTTTCAATGCTTAAACTCATCAATCAATCCTTTTATTTATGTGATAGTCCTGCATTTAAAATGAGCATTTACCATAAATTAAGGTATCTTATAATATCAAACTTGTTATTATAAAACATGCTTTAGTTAAGGAGTTATTGATACTTCAAGTGCAAAATGATGATATAAAACCTTGATAAACATGCACTTTTAAGTACTAATCACACCCCCCAACCAGCTTATTACTAGTCCATAGTAATCAAAGCGTTAAAATAGAAAAACAATTTGCAAGTTCCACAAAGCAAAGCATTCATCATTCAACTTCCATTAATCTATCTAGATAAACAAACTCTCATTAAATTTATAATTCTACTTCATACTTCTTAAACAAGATATTAATAAACCTTCTTTTTATGTGCTCAATGTATGAAAACATAGATGATGGGGCTTTTGTTGGAAGAAAACAATATTATGTTCGAATGTTTAAGGTTAACTTCCTTGGGTTAGGATTATTATTTTTTCTTTCTTTTTCTTTTTCTTCTCTTTTTTTTTCTTTATTTATTTATTTATATGCACATACAACTTAAAACACAATGTATCTTTAACCCATGTAACGAGTTTTCGGCTAATGACTCCCAGACCAGTTGGTCTTAGGGCATTAGGTGTTGAGACACCCCTACGAGCTTAGTAACTCGGGTTGCAGATACTGATACGTAGATAATGCAATGTTTGAGTCCCTTAAGCTTTTCTCCTTAACCCTTGTAACAAGCTTTGGGCCAATAGCTCCCAAGTCAGTTGACTTTAGGGTATTAGGTTTTAAAACACCCCTTCGGGCTTAATTGCTTAGGTTAGGGAGGCTACGAAACCAAACTTATCTATGTTTTTTTTTTTCAAAAAAAAAGTGCATATACTATCCCTTTCCCTTAGTTGTTACCTTTAACAAAACAACATAATTAAGGTAATAATCCAACATGCAACCCATAATCATATGTTAAAGTGTGTGTGTGAAAATCAAGGTTTACGAATACTTGTTAAATGAGTATATGAAGCAGAATCAAGTGATAACAATGCGAGAGTTTGTAAACCTGAATATTTCAAGAAGTATTATGATAGACCTTGGTAATGATACTTACTAAGATGCGTCTCTAGAGTCAATAAAATTTCCTCCTTACTCTGCCATCCTAATAAGGATACTTACTAAGATGCGTCTCAAGAGTTAATAAAACTGACTCCATACTCTGCCATCTTAATAACAATTTTGTCAAATGGTTTTAATAATAGCAACAACAGTTAGTAAGTTAGTTTTTTTTTTTTTTAACTACTACCCTCTCCCCCCAACCAAAACGAGACATTGTCCTCAATGTCCTAAGTTAGAAAGATAGAGTATAGAAGACATCACCTGAAACAACGAACAATGACAAACCTGAAACACACTTAAACAAATATAAGAAGTAACAAAACAAAATACTATGCTATTAATAAAACCAAAAGACACAAGGTTTCATAGATGAAGGCTCAAATCTAATCTAAGCTTTTTACGGCCTTCCTTAATTGACCAATTTAGGCGACTCATGCAGGGATCAATGACAGGGATGAAAGATTGTAGTTGGTCAATCAATTGTTCAGCAGTAGCAGCAGAGATTATGATTTGTCGTGTCGAAGATGTTAGAAATTCCTGTTCCACAGCTTGATCAAGGAAAGACAGTAACTTATCATAAAAACCATTGACATTTAACAAACCTATAGGCTTATAGTGAATGTGCAGTTGGGCCCAAGAGGAATATGAAAGATCTCTTCCAATGTGCCTAGACCACCTGGTAAAGCAATGAAAGCATCAGCATGGCTAAACATGGTGTTTAGTCGATCAGACATTGTAGGGACTTGTAGTTCCTCTCCAATTGTTTTTCCAATGATGTCCCCAGTTGCTAAAGCTTTGGGGACAACCCCCAAAACTTGACTGCCTCCCAAAAAAGCAGCCATTGACACTCCTCCTATTAACCCAAGGCTACCTCCCCCATACACTAAATGAATCTTTCTCTCAGCTAGTACCCAACCAAGAAATGAAGGGAAGGAAGAGAAGAATTTATAGATGAAAAATTGAAAATGCAATCATACCACCTATATGTAGGCCAGCTGTTGTCTCACTCTCTCTCTTTTTATTTATTTACTTTGACAAATCATGTATGTACAGGTAGTTGTGATTATGGCTCACATCTTCCCTTGGTTTTACGTCCAAGAACGGCTTAAACGCCCTCTATGGGTCGGGGATAGGCTTCCCATCCAGTTTTCTTAAAAACTGGCAAACAGGGTCTTTTTTAGTTAGATTCCCAAGACTAAGTCGATCATGTTCTTTATGGAATTGTGGTCATAAATCATGAATTACACGATGCACATCTCCACTAGGATGCATCTCAAGGGTCAACAAAAGATTATCTAGAGACCCCTTACTCAGGCCATCCTTAATGAATTGTATTTTATCTTCACGGTTTACAGATACCATTCCTAAAGAACGACATGTTGCATTGCAAGTCCATCTAGCACATCTATGACAGACTTTCAGTCGTTTTGCACGACGTTTCTTTGCAAAAGTGCTTGTACCTGTTCCAGGCATGTGTGAAATGAATGAATTGGAGGACTCACCTAATAATCAGACCTTTGCTTCAATTAGCCAGCGAATATCTTCAGGAATTCCATGATTCATTAACAACCTCAATCTTGCACACCTAGCATGGTAAATTTTTGTAATCGCATTTGGAGGCAGAACGGGAAAATACCTTTTCAACTTTTCAAGAGTGGTGTCCATTTTCAAAAGAGAATTAGAGAAGAGATTCAAAGAAGGGAGAAAGAGCTAAGAATTGTACAAATATATACAGATATCAGTTATTTGGGAAACTGAAAGAACCGACTTAAGTCACGGAGTACCGTTATCCGCCATTTGACCGGGGTGAAAGAGAGACTAGCAAAACAATAGATACAACAAAACACAAAACAATGTGAGAAAAAGAATCAATCTTTATATACAGGATCACTCAATTCAATAGAGTCATTTTCAACCAAAAAATTGTCAAAATAAACTTTCAAACGATGCCCATTTACCTTGAAAACATTGCCATTCTTTGGATTCTCAATATCACAGGCCCCATATGGATACACATGTTTCACAATAAAAGGACCGCTCCATCTTGATCTTAGTTTTCCAGGAAATAAATGGAGTCGAGAATTATAAAGCAAGACTTTTTGACCAACATTGAATGTTTTTCTTAGTATTTTCTTGTCATGAAACTCTTTAATTCTTGCTTTATGAATTTTCGAATTGTCATATGCATCATTTCTTATTTCCTCAAGCTCATTTATTTGCAATTTTCGCAGCTGACTAGCATCATCAAGGCTTGAATTGAAAGCTTTAATAGCCCAATAAGCTTTATGTTCAATTTCCACAGGCAAGTGACAAGGTTTTCCATAGACTAGTCTATAAGGTGACATACCTAATGATGTTTTATAAGTAGTTCGATAAGCCCAAAGTGCATCATTAAGTCTGAAAGACCAGTGTTTCCTATTAGGGTTCACTGTTTTCTCCAAGATCTGTTTGATCTCCCTATTAGCGAGCTCTACTTGTCCACTTGTCTGAGGGTGATAAGGGGTGGCAACTTTGTGTGTGATTCCATATTTCTTCATTAAAGAATCAAATGGCTTGCAGAAATGTGTTCCACCATCACTTATCATGGCTCGAGGGATTCCAAATCGACTCAAAATATTGTCTTTCAAAAACTGTCACTGTTTTGTGATCATTGTTTCGACTTGGAATTGCCTTTATCCATTTTGAAACATAATCTACTGCGACCAGGGGCAGAACTAGGGGGAGGCGGGCAGGGGCCCGGGCCCCTGCAAAATATTTTAAAGTTTTGTATTTTTAATGTTTAAATATAGTATAATATAATATATTTTTAATTTAAATAGATAAAATTTCTAATAATAAATTATATTTTGAGTTTTGGCCTTCCCTCTTATATTATTTCAGCTCCGCCCCTGACTGCGACTAATATGTACACGAAACCAAATGATGGAGGAAATGGACCCATGAAATCTATACCCCAACAGTCAAAGATCTCAATGACAATAATAGGATTTAAAGGCATCATATGACGTTTTGAAATAGATCCTAATTTTTGATAATTTTCACAAGTCTTGCAGAAAGCATGTGAGTCCTTGAACATGGTGGGCCAGTAAAATCCACTTTGTAAGATTTTTGTAGTTGTCTTTTTCGACGAGAAATGACCCCCACATGCTTCAGAATGACAAAATTTAATGACACTACTTACCTCATTGTCAGGAATGCATCTTTAAAATATTTGATCAGGACAATATTTGAACAAATACGGGTCATCCCAATAAAAGTTCTTCACTTCGTTCAAGAACTTTCTTTTGTCTTGGGTAGTCCAATGTGCTGGCAATTGTCCTGAAACAAGAAAATTAACAATATTAGCAAACCAAGGCATCGTAGAGACAGAAAGTAAAGATTTATCGGGAAAGTAGTCATCGATTGGTGTGATGTCAGATTTCGAATCTGTTGTCAATCTTGACAAATGATCTGCAACAACATTTTCGGTGCCTTTCTTGTCTTTGATTGTGATATCAAATTCTTGAAGTAACAAAATCCACCGCACCAATCTAGCCTTAGAATCTTTCTTAGAAAGAAGATATTTCAATGCTGCATGATCACTAAAAACAACAACAGGTGAGCCAACAAGATAAGACCTGAATTTATCACATGCAAATACTATTGCAAGTAATTCTTTTTCAATGGTGGTGTAATTCATTTGAGCACTATTTAAAGTTTTACTTGCATAGTAAATCACATAAGGTTTCTTATCTTTTCTTTGTCCCAAGTCAGAACCCACGACATAATCACTAGCATCACACATTATTTCAAAAGGTAATGACCAATCAAGAGGTTGAATGACAGGAGCAGAAGTAAGCAAGTTTTTAAGTTTAACAAAGGCTTCTTCACAATGTTCAGTCCATTAAAAAATATTATCCTTTGTTAGAAGGTTACTCAAAGGCTTAGATATTACACTAAAATCTTTGATGAACCTTCTGTAAAAACCAGCATGTCCTAAGAATGATCTAACATCCTTAACATATTTTGGTGTTGGTAAGTTGGCAATTAACTCGATTTTAGATTTGTCAACCTCAATTCCTTTTGATGAAACAATGTGACCAAGTACAATGTCGTTTGTTACCATAAAGTGACAATTTTCCCAATTCAGTACAAGATTCTTCTCTTCACACCTGCTCAAAACCTTTTCTAAGTTAGTCAAACAATCATCAAATGAATCACCAAAAACAGAAAAATCATCCATAAAAATCTCAAGAAAACGTTCAACCATATCACTGAATATGCTAAGCATGCATCTTTGAAACGTGGCTGGTGCATTACATAATCCAAAAGGCATCCTTCGATATGCAAAAGTACCAAATGGACATGTGAAAGTAATCTTCTCTTGATCTTCCAATGCAATTTCAATTTGATTGTAACCTGAATAGCCATCTAGGAAACAATAAAATTCATAACCTGCAACTCTTTCTAGGATTTGATCCATGAAAGGTAAAGGGAAATGATCTTTTCTAGTCATTGAATTAAGTTCCTATAGTCAATGCACATGCGCCAACCAGTAACAGTCCTCGTTGGAATTAACTCATTTTTCTCATTTATTATCACAGTGACTCCAGACTTTTTGGGTACAACTTGGGTAGGACTTACCCATTTGCTGTCAGAAATAGGATAAATGATTCCATTATCTAGAAGCTTAATGACTTCATTTTTCACTACTTCTTTCATATTAGGATTAAGCCTTCGTTGCATTTCTCTAGAGGGTTTATCATTTTCCTCCAAATAAATCCTGTGTGTGCAAATCAAATGGCTAATTCCTTTTATGTCAGCTATGGTCCATCCTAATGCATTTTTGTGCATTTTCAGAGTCTGTAATAACTTACCTTCTTGATATGCATTAAGTTTGGAAGAGATTATTACCGGAAAATTTTCATTTTCTCCCAAAAATGAGTATTTGAGATTAAATGGTAACGGCTTCAATTCAGGTTTTGGTGGTTGAACACTTGAAGGTATGGGCTCAATTGATCGTGGTGGCAATTCTTCAATTTGTGGCCTCCAATTGCGTGCCTTTGATTCTTCCTGAAAGTAGACCATTTACAAATCATCGGATTCATCAATCTCAGTTTCAATAGAAGTGGTTTGAAACTGATCATGAACTAATTTTTCAATAAAGTCCACTTCCTGTAAATTATTATCATCTCCAGATTGCTTATAAATGTTGAAAATATTCAACTCCAATGTCATGTTTCCAAATGATAGCTTCATCAGTCCATTCCTACAATGCATTAGAAGTGGCAAGAAATGGACGTCCTAAAATGACAGGAATTGAATTACATGCTTCAACAGGTTGTGTATCCAAGACAACAAAATCTACAGGGTAAATGAATTTATCAACTTGTACTAACACATCCTCAACTATTCCTCTAGGCACTTTTACAGATCTATCGGCAAGTAAAAGAGTTACAGAGGTTGGTTTTAACTCACCTAGATTGAGACTTTGAAAGACTGAATATGGAAGTAAATTCACACTAGCTCCAAGATCAAGTAAGGCTCTTTCAATTTTATGTTCTCCAATAAAGCAAGAAATTGTAGGACAACCAGGGTCTTTATATTTCAAAGCATTATTGTTCTGAAGAATGGCACTTACTTGTTCAGCTAAAAAGGCTTTCTTTTTCACATTCAGTTTTCTCTTCAAAAATTTAGCATAAAAAGGAACTTGTTTAATAGCATCCAACAAAGGTATATTGATCCTTACTTGTTTGAAAGTTTCAAAGATTTCAGAGTTGTGATTGACTTTCCTTTGTTTGGTCATGGCATGAGGAAATGGAAGTGCTGGCGGGGAATCAACCTTCTCTTTGCAATGTTCAGGTTCAACCCCTTCCTTACCCTCAAAGATAGACTCATCATCTTTCTCACAAGGTTCAAGAATAGGTTTTTCAATAACCTTACCACTACGAAGAGTGATGACTGATTTGACTTGATCCATGTGTTGGGTCCCAGAACTACTCGCATTTGCATTGTATTGCCCCTTTGGATTTTGTTGTGGTTGAGATGGAAACTTACCTTTCTCTTGGAAACTGAGAGCAAATGTTAATTTTGCAAGAGCATCTTTAAAATCGGTCATGCTTTGAGCAAGTTGAGTGTTGATTGTCTCCTGCTTTTCAATGAATGCATGCAATGTTTCCTCAAAATTTCTTCTAGGAGGTGGAGCATAAGGAGGTGCATATCCATGAGAATTTTGGAAATTATGGTGTGCTTGAAACGGTGGCTGTGAAGTTTGTGCATTGTTGCTATCACTCTTCCAACTAAAATTTGGGTGATTTCTCCAACCAGGGCTATACATTTATGAGTATGGGTTATGGTTGGGTCTTTGGAAATTGTTTAAAGCATGGGCTTGTTCATGGAGGCATTCCCTAAAAGAAGGCAAAGTTGGACAATCATTTGTTAAGTGTTCATTGGTTTCACAGATTTGACACACAATGTCTTGAACAGGTTTTAATTGAACACTCTTTTTCAATTCAAGTGCTTTGACTTTTCTAGCTAAAGATGCAAACTTGGATTGGAGGTCATGATCTTCCCTAAGGTTGTGCATACCTCCACTAGATATATGAGGTTGAGTTTTACCTGGTGCCTTATAAGTACATGTGGTGTCCCAATTTTGAGCATTTTCAGCTAGCAAGTCTAGGTACTCCATTGCTTCATTAGGGTCTTTATCTTCGAAAGTTCCATTGCACATCAATTCAACCATTTGCATATCTCTAGGTGTTAAACCTTCATAAAAATGTGAAACCAATCTCCATGTTTCAAAACCATGATGAGGGCAAGTATTAAGCAGATCTCGATACCTATCCCAACATTGGTAAAATGTTTCTCCTGGTTTTTGAGTGAAAGTGATGATTTGTCTTTTGAAAGAGTTTGTTCTGTGAGACGGAAAAAACTTCTTTAAAAATTATTGTTGCATTTCATCCCAAGCACGAATAGATCCTGGTCTCAAATTTTATAGCCATGTTTTAGCTTTATCTTTTAATGAAAAAGGAAAAAGCCGCCACCTTTTTGCCCGTTCCCCGGCGCAAGGACTGCAATATCTAAAGATCCGGCGGTCGGCGTAGCGATTCCATAGCTACTATAAGGAAAACGGCCTCCGGAAGCCACTGTAAAAATCTAGGCGTGATCCAACGGCCAGATCGCAGGTTATGGCCCTTTCGGGCCGCCGTTCTGGCCCGGCCCGGCCCGATCGGGCTTCCCCGAGCCGCCTCCCCTCATACTCGAGTCGCGTGGCAGCCTCCCGCTGGGGCCCTCGAACCGCTTATAGCAATCGCGCGTGCATCGAGTCTCGGGTGCGATCATACCAACACTAGTGCACCGGATCCCATCAAAACTCGACAATTAAACGTGCTTGGACGAGAGTAGTACTAGGATGTGTGACCTCCTAGGAAGTCCTCGTGTTGCACCCCACCCTTTTGCCCGTTCCCCGTGCCTTCTTCTTTTCTCCTTCTCCCGCCACCTTTTTGCTTGTTCCCCGGGGCGAGGACTGCAATATCTAAAGATCCGGCGGTCAGCGTAGCGATTCCATAGCTACTATAAGGAAAACGGCCTCCAGAAGCCGCTGTAAAAATCTGGGCGCGATACAACGGCCAGATCGCAGGTTATGGCCCTTTGGGCCGCCGTTCTGGCCCGGCCCGGCCCGGTCGGGCTTCCCCGAGCCGCCTCCCCTCGTGCTCGAGCCGCGTGGTAGCCTCCCGCTGGGGTCCTCGAACCGCTTATACCAATCGCGCGTGCATCCAGTCTCGGGTGTGATCATACCAGCACTAGTGCACCGGATCCCATCAGAACTCCGCACGTTAAACGTGCTTGGGCCAGAGTAGTACTAGGATGGGTGACCTCCTGGGAAGTCCTCGTGTTGCACCCCACCCTTTTGCCCGTTCCCCGTGCCTTCTTCTTTTCTACTTCTCCCGCCACCTTTTTGCCCGTTCCCCGGGGCGAGGACTGCAGTATCTAAAGATCTGGCGGTCAGCGTAGCGATTCCATGGCTACTATAAGGAAAACAGCCTCCGGAAGCCGCTGTAAAAATCTGGGCGCGATCCAACGGCCGGATCACAGGTTATGGCCCTTTCGGGCCGCCGTTCTGGCCCGGCCCGGCCCGGTCGGGCTTCCCCGAGCCGCCTCCCCTCGTGCTCGAGCCGCGTGGCAGCCTCCCGCTGGGGCCCTCGAACCGCTTATACCAATCGCGCGTGCATCGAGTCTCGGGTGCGATCATACCAGCACTAGTGCACCGGATCCCATCAGAACTTCGCAGTTAAATGTGCTTGGGAAAGAGTAGTACTAGGATGGGTGACCTCCTAGGATGTTCTCGTGTTGCACCCCACACTTTTGCCCGTTCCCCGTGCCTTCTTCTTTTCTCCTTCTCCCGCCACCTTTTTGCCCTTTCCTCGGGGCGAGGACTGCAATATCTAAAGATCCGGCCGTCGGCGTAGCGATTCCATAGCTACTACAAGGAAAACGGCCTCCGGAAGCCGCTGTAAAAATCTAGGCGCGATCCAACGGCCGGATCGCAGGTTATGGCCTTTTCAGGCCGCCGTTCTGGCTTCCCCGAGCCGCCTCCCCTCGTGCTCGAGCCGCATGGCAGCCTCCCGCTGGGGCCCTCAAACCGCTTATACCAATCGCTCGTGCATCGAGTCTCGGGTGCGATCATACCAGCACTAGTGCACCGAATCCCATCAGAACTCCGCAGTTAAAAGTGCTTGGACGAGAGTAGTACTAGGATGGGTGACCTCCTGGGATGTCCTCGTGTTGCACCCCACCCTTTTGCCCGTTCCCCGTGCCTTCTTCTTTTCTCCTTCTCCCGCCACCTTTTTGCCCGTTCCCCGAGGCGAGGACAGCAATATCTAAAGATCCGGCGGTCGGCGTAGCGATTCCATGGCTACTACAAGGAAAACAGCCTCCGGAAGCCACTGTAAAAATCTGGGCGCGATCCAACGGCCGGATCGCAGGTTATGGCCTTTTCAGGCCGCCGTTCTGGCTTCCCCGAGCCGCATGGCAGCCTCCCGCTGGGGCCCTCGAACCGCTTATACCAATCGCGCGTGCATCGAGTCTCGGGTGCGATCATACCAGCACTAGTGCACCGAATCCCATCAGAACTCCGCAGTTAAACGTGCTTGGGCAAGAGTAGTACTAGGATGGGTGACCTCCTGGGATGTTCTCGTGTTGCACCCCACCCTTTTGCCCGTTCCCCGTGCCTTCTTCTTTTCTCCTTCTCCCGCCACCTTTTTGCCCTTTCCCCGGGGCGAGGACTGCAATATCTAAAGATCTGGCGGTCGGCGTAGCGATTCCATGGCTACTACAAGGAAAACAGCCTCCGGAAGCCACTGTAAAAATCTGGGCGCGATCCAACGGCCGGATCGCAGGTTATGGCCTTTTCAGGCCGCCGTTCTGGCTTCCCCGAGCCGCCTCCCCTCGTGCTCGAGCCGCATGGTAGCCTCCCGCTGGGGCCCTCGAACCGCTTATACCAATCGCGCGTGCATCGAGTCTCGGGTGCGATCATACCAGCACTAGTGCACCGAATCCTATCAGAACTCCGTAGTTAAACGTGCTTGGGCCAGAGTAGTACTAGGATGGGTGACCTACTGGGAAGTCCTCGTGTTGCACCCTACCCTTTTGCCCGTTCCCCGTGCCTTCTTCTTTTCTCCTTCTCCCGCCACGTTTTTGCCCGTTCCCCGGGGCGAGGACTGCAATATCTAAACATCCAGCGGTCGGCGTAGCGATTCCATAGCTACTATAAGGAAAACGGCCTCCAGAAGCCGCTGTAAAAATCTGGGCGCGATCCAACGGCCGCATCGCAGGTTATGGCCCTTTCGGGCCGCCGTTCTGGCCCGGCCCGGCCCGGTCGGGCTTCCCCGAGCCGCCTCCCCTCGTGCTCGAGCCGCGTGGCAGCCTCCCGCTGGGGCCCTCGAACCGCTTATACCAATCGCGCGTGCATTGAGTCTCAGGTGCGATCATACCACCACTAGGGCACCGGATCCCATCACAACTCCGCAGTTAAACGTCCTTGGGCGAGAGTAGTACTAGCATGGGTGACCTCCTGGGAAGTCCTCGTGTTGCACCCCACCCTTTTGCCCGTTCCCCGTGCCTTCTTCTTTTCTCCTTCTCCCGCCACCTTTTTGCCCGTTCCCCGGGGCGAGGACTGCAGTATCTAAAGATCCGGCGGTCGGCGTAGCGATTCCATAGCTACTATAAGGAAAACGGCCTCCGGAAGCCACTGTAAAAATCTAGGCGTGATCCAACGGCCGGATCGCAGGTTATGGCCCTTTCAGGCCGCCGTTCTGGCTTCCCCGAGCCGCCTCCCCTCGTGCTCGAGCCGCGTGGCAGCCTCCCGCTGGGGCCCTCGAACCGCTTATACCAATCGCGCGTGCATCGAGTCTCGGGTGCGATCATACCAGCACTAGTGCACCGGATCCCATCAGAATCCGTAGTTAAACGTGCTTGGACGAGAGTAGTACTAGGATGGGTGACCTCCTGGGATGTCCTCGTGTTGCACCCCACCCTTTTGCCCGTTCCCCGTGCCTTCTTCTTTTCTCCTTCTCCCGCCACCTTTTTGCCCGTTCCCCGGGGCGAGGACTGCATTATCTAAAGATCCGGTGGTCGGCGTAGCGATTCCATAGCTGCTATAAGGAAAACGACCTCCGGAAGCCGCTGTAAAAATCTGGGCGCGATCCAACGGCCGGATCGCAGGTTATGGCCCTTTCGGGCCGCCGTTCTGGCCCGGCCCGGCCCGGTCTGGCTTCCCCGAGCCGCCTCCCCTCATGCTCGAGCCGCGTGGCAGCCTCCCGCTGGGGCCCTCGAACCGCTTATACCAATCGCGCGTGCATCGAGTCTCGGGTGCGATCATACCACCACTAGTGCACCAGATCCCATCAGAACTCCGCAGTTAAACGTGCTTGGGCAAGAGTAGTACTAGCATGGGCTACCTCCTGGGATGTCCTCGTGTTGCACCCCACCGTTTTGCCCGTTCCCCGTGCCTTCTTCTTTTCTCCTTCTCCCGCCACCTTTTTGCCCGTTCCCCGGGGCGAGGACTGCAGTATCTAAAGATCCGGCGGTCGGCGTAGCGATTCCATAGCTACTATAAGGAAAACGGCCTCCGGAAGCCGCTGTAAAAATCTAGGCGCGATCCAACGGCCGGATCGCAGGTTATGGCCCTTTCAGGCCGCCGTTCTGGCCCGGCCCGGCCCGGTCGGGCTTCCCCGAGCCGCCTCCCCTCGTGCTCGAGCCGCGTGGCCGCCTCCCGCTGGGGCCCTCGAACCGCTTATACCAATCGCGCATGCATCGAGTCTCGGGTGCGATCATACTAGCACTAGTGCACCGGATCCCATGAGAACTCCGCAGTTAAACGTGCTTGGGCTAGAGTAGTACTAGGATGGGTGACCTACTGGAAAGTCCTCGTGTTGCACCCTACCCTTTTGCCCGTTCCCCGTGCCTTCTTCTTTTCTCCTTCTCCCGCCACGTTTTTGCCCGTTCCCCGGGGCGAGGACTACAATATCTAAAGATCCAGCGGTCGACGTAGCGATTCCATAGCTACTATAAGGAAAACGGCCTCCAGAAGCCGCTGTAAAAATCTGGGCGCGATCCAACGGCCGCATCGCAGGTTATGGCCCTTTCGGGCCGCCGTTCTGTCCCGGCCCGGCCCGGTCGGGCTTCCCCGAGCCGCCTCCCCTCGTGCTCGAACCGCGTGGCAGCCTCCCGCTGGGGCCCTCGAACCGCTTATACCAATCGCGCGTGCATTGAGTCTCAGGTGCGATCATACCACCACTAGTGCACCGGATCCCATCACAACTCCGCAGTTAAACGTCCTTGGGCGAGAGTAGTACTAGCATGGGTGACCTCCTGGGAAGTCCTCGTGTTGCACCCCACCCTTTTGCCCGTTCCCCGTGCCTTCTTCTTTTCTCCTTCTCCTGCCACCTTTTTGCCCGTTCCCCGGGGCGAGGACTGCAGTATCTAAAGATCCGGCGGTCGGCGTAGCGATTCCATAGCTACTATAAGGAAAACGGCCTCCGGAAGCCGCTGTAAAAATCTAGGCGCGATCCAACGGCCGGATCGCAGGTTATGGCCCTTTCAGGCCGCCGTTCTGGCTTCCCCGAGCCGCCTCCCCTCGTGCTCGAGCCGCGTGGCAGCCTCCCGCTGGGGCCCTCGAACCGCTTATACCAATCGCGCGTGCATCGAGTCTCGGGTGCGATCATACCAGCACTAGTGCACCGGATCCCATCAGAATCCGTAGTTAAACGTGCTTGGACGAGA
Organism: Populus alba x Populus glandulosa; assembly: GCA_033617975.1. Classification (NCBI taxonomy): domain Eukaryota; kingdom Viridiplantae; phylum Streptophyta; class Magnoliopsida; order Malpighiales; family Salicaceae; genus Populus; species Populus alba x Populus glandulosa. The sequence goes on along the minus strand of CM066144.1, from coordinate 21,364,157 downwards.
GTAGTACTAGGATGGGTGACCTCCTGGGATGTCCTCGTGTTGCACCCCACCCTTTTGCCCGTTCCCCGTGCCTTCTTCTTTTCTCCTTCTCCCGCCACCTTTTTGCCCGTTCCCCGGGGCGAGGACTGCAATATCTAAAGATCCGGCGGTCGGCGTAGCGATTCCATAGCTACTATAAGGAAAACGACCTCCGGAAGCCGCTGTAAAAATCTGGGCGCGATCCAACGGCCGGATCGCAGGTTATGGCCCTTTCGGGCCGCCGTTCTGGCCCGGCCCGGCCCGGTCGGGCTTCCCCGAGCCGCCTCCCCTCGTGCTCGAGCCGCGTGGCAGCCTCCCGCTGGGGCCCTCGAACCGCTTATACCAATCGCGCGTGCATTGAGTCTCAGGTGCGATCATACCACCACTAGGGCACCGGATCCCATCACAACTCCGCAGTTAAATGTCCTTGGGCGAGAGTAGTACTAGCATGGGTGACCTCCTGGGAAGTCCTCGTGTTGCACCCCACCCTTTTGCCCGTTCCCCGTGCCTTCTTCTTTTCTCCTTCTCCCGCCACCTTTTTGCCCGTTCCCCGGGGCGAGGACTGCAGTATCTAAAGATCCGGCGGTCGGCGTAGCGATTCCATAGCTACTATAAGGAAAACGGCCTCCGGAAGTCGCTGTAAAAATCTGGGCGCGATCCAACGGCCGGATCGCAGGTTATGGCCCTTTCAGGCCGCCGTTCTGTCTTCCCCGAGCCGCCTCCCCTCGTGCTCGAGCCGCGTGGCAGCCTCCCGCTGGGGCCCTCGAACCGCTTATACCAATCGCGCGTGCATCGAGTCTCGGGTGCGATCATACCAGCACTAGTGCACCGGATCCCATCAGAATCCGTAGTTAAACGTGCTTGGACGAGAGTAGTACGAGGATGGGTGACCTCCTGGGATGTCCTCGTGTTGCACCCCACCCTTTTGCCCGTTCCCCGTGCCTTCTTCTTTTCTCCTTCTCCCGCCACCTTTTTGCCCGTTCCCCGGGGCGAGGACTGCAATATCTAAAGAACCGGCGGTCGGCGTAGCGATTCCATAGCTACTATAAGGAAAACGACCTCCGGAAGCCGCTGTAAAAATCTGGGCGCGATCCAACGGCCGGATCGCAGGTTATGGCCCTTTCGGGCCGCCGTTCTGGCCCGGCCCGGCCCGGTCTGGCTTCCCCGAGCCGCCTCCCCTCATGCTCGAGCCGCGTGGCAGCCTCCCGCTGGGGCCCTCGAACCGCTTATACCATTCGCGCGTGCATCGAGTCTCGGGTGCGATCATACCACCACTAGTGCACCGGATCCCATCAGAACTCCGCAGTTAAACGTGCTTGGGCAAGAGTAGTACTAGCATGGGCTACCTCCTGGGATGTCCTCGTGTTGCACCCCACCCTTTTGCCCGTTCCCCGTGCTTTCTTCTTTTCTCCTTCTCCCGCCACCTTTTTGCCCGTTCCCCGGGGCGAGGACTGCACTATCTAAAGATCCGGCGGTCGGCGTAGCGATTCCATAGCTACTATAAGGAAAACGGCCTCCGGAAGCCGCTGTAAAAATCTGGGCGCGATCCAACGGCTGGATCGCAGGTTATGGCCCTTTCAGGCCGCCGTTCTAGCTTCCCCGAGCCGCCTCCCTTCGTGCTCGAGCCGCGTGGCAGCCTCCCGCTGGGGCCCTCGAACCGCTTATACCAATCGCGCGTGTATCGAGTCTCGGGTGCGATCATACCAGCACTAGTGCACCGGATCCCATCAGAATCCGTAGTTAAACGTGCTTGGACGAGAGTAGTACGAGGATGGGTGACCTCCTGGGATGTCCTCGTGTTGCACCCCACCCTTTTGCCCGTTCCCCGTGCCTTCTTCTTTTCTCCTTCTCCCGCCACCTTTTTGCCCATTCCCCGGGGCGAGGACTGCAGTATCTAAAGAACCGGCGGTCGGCGTAGCGATTCCATAGCTACTATAAGGAAAACGACCTCCGGAAGCCGCTGTAAAAATCTGGGCGCGATCCAACGGCCGGATCGCAGGTTATGGCCCTTTCGGGCCGCCGTTCTGGCCCGGCCCGGCCCGGTCTGGCTTCCCCGAGCCGCCTCCCCTCATGCTCGAGCCGCGTGGCAGCCTCCCGCTGGGGCCCTCGAACCGCTTATACCATTCGCGCGTGCATCGAGTCTCGGGTGCGATCATACCACCACTAGTGCACCGGATCCCATCAGAACTCCGCAGTTAAACGTGCTTGGGCAAGAGTAGTACTAGCATGGGCTACCTCCTGGGATGTCCTCGTGTTGCACCCCACCCTTTTGCCCGTTCCCCGTGCTTTCTTCTTTTCTCCTTCTCCCGCCACCTTTTTGCCCGTTCCCCGGGGCGAGGACTGCACTATCTAAAGATCCGGCGGTCGGCGTAGCGATTCCATAGCTACTATAAGGAAAACGGCCTCCGGAAGCCGCTGTAAAAATCTGGGCGCGATCCAACGGCTGGATCGCAGGTTATGGCCCTTTCAGGCCGCCGTTCTGGCTTCCCCGAGCCGCCTCCCTTCGTGCTCGAGCCGCGTGGCAGCCTCCCGCTGGGGCCCTCGAACCGCTTATACCAATCGCGCGTGTATCGAGTCTCGGGTGCGATCATACCAGCACTAGTGCACCGGATCCCATCAGAATCCGTAGTTAAACGTGCTTGGACGAGAGTAGTACGAGGATGGGTGACCTCCTGGGATGTCCTCGTGTTGCACCCCACCCTTTTGCCCGTTCCCCGTGCCTTCTTCTTTTCTCCTTCTCCCGCCACCTTTTTGCCCATTCCCCGGGGCGAGGACTGCAGTATCTAAAGAACCGGCGGTCGGCGTAGCGATTCCATAGCTACTATAAGGAAAACGGCCTCCGGAAGCCGCTCTAAAAATCTGGGCGCGATCCAACGGCCGGATCGCAGGTTATGGCCCTTTCAGGCCGCCGTTCTGGCTTCCCCGAGCCGCCTCCCCTCGTGCTCGAGCCGCGTGGCAGCCTCCCGCTGGGGCCCTCGAACCACTTATACCAATCGCGCGTGCATCGAGTCTCGGGTGCGATCATACCAGCACTAGTGCACCGGATCCCATCAGAATCCGTAGTTAAACGTGCTTGGACGAGAGTAGTACGAGGATGGGTGACCTCCTAGGATGTCCTCGTGTTGCACCCCACCCTTTTGCCCGTTCCCCGTGCCTTCTTCTTTTCTCCTTCTCCCGCCACCTTTTTGCCCTTTCCCCGGGGCGAGGACTGCAGTATCTAAAGATCCGGCGGTCGGCGTAGCGATTCCATAGCTACTATAAGGAAAACGGCCTCCGGAAGCCGCTGTAAAAATCTAGGGGCGATCCAACGGCCGGATCGCAGGTTATGGCCCTTTCAGGCCGCCGTTTTGGCTTCCCCGAGCCGCCTCCCCTCGTGCTCGAGCCGCGTGGCAGCCTCCCGCTGGGGCCCTCGAACCGCTTATACCAATCGCGCGTGCATCGAGTCTCGGGTGCGATCATACCAGCACTAGTGCACCGGATCCCATCAGAATCCGTAGTTAAACGTGCTTGGACGAGAGTAGTACGAGGATGGGTGACCTCCTGGGATGTCCTCGTGTTGCACCCCACCCTTTTGCCCGTTCCCCGTGCCTTCTTCTTTTCTCCTTCTCCCGCCACCTTTTTGCCCGTTCCCCGGGGCGAGGACTGCAATATCTAAAGATCCGGCGGTCGGCGTAGCGATTCCATGGCTACTATAAGGAAAATGGCCTCCGGAAGCCGCTGTAAAAATCTGGGCGCGATCCAACGGCCGGATCGCAGGTTATGGCCCTTTCGGGCCGCCGTTCTGGCCCACCCCGGCCCGGTCGGGCTTCCCCGAGCCGCCTCCCCTCGTGCTTGAGCCGCGTGGCAGCCTCCCGCTGGGTCCCTCGAACCGCTTATACCAATCGCGCGTGCATCGAGTCTCGGGTGCGATCATACCACCACTAGTGCACCGGATCCCATCAGAACTCCGCAGTTAAACGTACTTGGGCGAGAGTAGTACTAGCATAGGTGACCTCCTGGGAAGTCCTCGTGTTGCACCCCACCCTTTTGCCCGTTCCCCGTGCCTTCTTCTTTTCTCCTTCTCCCGCCACCTTTTTGCCCGTTCCCCGGGGCGAGGACTGCAGTATCTAAAGATCCGGCGGTCGGCGTAGCGATTCCATTAGTACTATAAGGAAAACGGCCTCCGGAAGCCGCTGTAAAAATCTAGGCGCGATCCCACGGCCGGATCGCAGGTTATGGCCCTTTAGGCCCGCCGTTCTGGCCCGGCCCGGCCCGGTCGGGCTTCCCCGAGCCGCCTCCCCTCGTGCTCGAGCCGCGTGGCAGCCTCCCGCTAGGGCCCTCGAACCGCTTATACCAATCCCGCGTGCATCGAGTCTCGGGTGCGATCATACCAGCACTAGTGCACTGGATCCCATCAGAACTCCGCAGTTAACGGTGCTTGGGCCAGAGTAGTATTAGGATGGGTGACCTCCTGGGATGTCCTCGTGTTGCACCCCACCCTTTTGCCCGTTCCCCGTGCCTTCTTCTTTTCTCCTTCTCCCGCCACGTTTTTGCCCGTTCCCCGGGGCGAGGACTGCAATATCTAAAGTTCCGGCGGTCGGCGTAGCGATTCCATAGCTACTATAAGGAAGACGGCCTCCGGAAGCCGCTGTAAAAATCTGGTCGCGATCCAACGGCCGGATCGCAGGTTATGGCCCTTTCGGGCCGCCGTTCTGGCCCGGTTGGGCTTCCCCGAGCCGCCTCCCCTCGTGCTCCAGCCGCGTGGTAGCCTCCCGCTGGGGCCCTCGAACCGCTTATACCAATCGCGCGTGCATCGAGTCTCGGGTGCGACCATACCAGCACTAGTGCACTGGATCCCATCAGAACTCCGCAGTTAAACGTACTTGGGCGAGAGTAGTACTAGCATGGGTGACCTCGTGGGAAGTCCTCGTGTTGCACCCCACCCTTTTGCCCGTTCCTCGTGCCTTCTTCTTTTCTCCTTCTCCCGCCACCTTTTTGCCCGTTCCCCGGGGCGAGGACTGCAGTATCTAAAGATCCGGCGGTCGGCATAGCGATTCCATAGCTACTATAAGGAAAACGGCCTCCGGAAGCCGCTGTAAAAATCTGGGCGCGATCCAACGGCCGGATCGCAGGTTATGGCCCTTTCAGGCCGCCGTTCTGGCTTCCCCGAGCCGCCTCCCCTCGTGCTCGAGCCGCGTGGCAGCCTCCCGCTGGGGTCCTCAAACCGCTTATACCAATCGCGCGTGCATTGAGTCTCGGGTGCGATCATACCAGCACTAGTGCACCGGATCCCATCAGAACTCCGCAGTTAAACGTACTTGGGCGAGAGTAGTACTAGCATGGGTGACCTCCTGGGAAGTCCTCGTGTTGCACCCCACCCTTTTGCCCGTTCCACGTGCCTTCTTCTTTTCTCCTTCTCCCGCCACCTTTTTGCCCTTTCTCCGGGGCGAGGACTGCAATATCTAAAGATCCGGCGGTCCGCATAGCGATTCCATGGCTACTATAAGGAAAACAGCCTCCGGAAGCCGCTGTAAAAATCTGGGCACGATCCAAAGGCCGGATCGCAGGTTATGGCTCTTTCGGGCCCCCGGCCCGGCCCGATCTGGCTTCCCCGAGCCGCCTCCCCTCGTGCTCGAGCCGCGTGGCAGCCTCCCGCTGGGGCCCTCGAACCGCTTATACCAATCGCGCGTGCATCGAGTCTCGGGTGCGATCATACCAGCACTAGTGCACCGGATCCCATCAGAACTCCGCAGTTAAACATGCTTGGACGAGAGTAGTACTAGGATGGGTGACCTCCTAGGAAGTCCTCGTGTTGCACCCCACCCTTTTGCCCGTTCCCCGTGCCTTCTTCTTTTCTCCTTCTCCCGCCACCTTTTTGCCCATTCCCCGGGGCGAGGACTGCAGTATCTAAAGATCCGGCGGTCGGCGTAGCGATTCCATGGCTACTATAAGGAAAACGGCCTCCGGAAGCCGCTATAAAAATCTGGGCGCGATCCAACTGCCGGATCGCAGGTTATGGCCCTTTCGGGCCGCCGTTCTAGCCCGGCCCGGCCCGGTCGGGCTTCCTCGAGCCGCCTCCCCTCGTGATCGAGCCGCGTGGCAGCCTCCCGCTGGGGCCCTCGAACCGCTTTTAGCAATCGCGCATGCATCGAGTCTCGAGTGCGATCATACCAGCACTAATGCACCGGATCCCATCAGAACTCCGCAGTTAAACGTGCTTGGGCGAGAGTACTACTAGATGCTACAATTTGAGTCATTATACGTATTACAGACCTCCTCAAATTCCCTTAAATGCAAGTATGGATTTTCTAAGTCTAAGCCATGAAAAGATGGTAAAAGTTGAATAATGTCTGGCTTAAAATTAAAATGAGATGCATCAGGAGGGAAAGCTATGCATGAGGGTGCACTGTTCTTGTGGGATTCATGAGGTCTCTAAGTGTTCTCATACGGTTATTCTCATTATTCTCATTATGAAGCGATTGATTATTTTCTTCGGCCATATTTTCTGAAAATGATGAGGATACCCTACAAAGTCGACCACTTAATGTACGTGACCAAACTCTCATGCACGTATAAGAAGAGAATAAAAGGAAGAAAAGAAAATAGAAGAAAAACAAACAAAAGAAAACAAAAGTTAGATAAAATGAAAAGTGAAAACAGAAAATAAATTAAATATTATAATTTATACAAGAATTTACCTCCCAGGCAACGACGCCAAAAACTTGACACGACCAAAAGCTTGATGTCTTTTCCCAAGTGCAGGAGTGTCGAAGTAATAAATAACCCGGCAAGACCGGGGTCGAACCACAGAGAGGTTAATTGTATAAATTATAAATAACAAGACAATAACAATAACAACAACAATAATAACAACAATAATAGTAATAGTAATAATAATAATAATAATAATAATAATACTCAGTACGTGGTATTGTTATACCTGAAAATGATCTAAAAGATCGGGTCACAGGTTTCCAGCCTATATACTGAGTTTATGAAAAGATCAAAGAGATATATTATATAATATAAACAGAATGTAAATAATAATAATAATAATAATAATAATAATAAAAGAGGAAGAAGATGAATATATTAATGAGAACTTTGAGATGAAAGATTAATGTAAGGATTAAACAACGATAAAAATAAATATTAAGGTTCGAGGATCCACTAATGGTACTTCAAACAAGTATAGTATAAACTCTTATTACTCAATTGAAAACCACACATAAAGGAGGTTCCAATCAGATTATAAATTGTTAACATGATTACATTAGTTATCTTATTCGTATAAAGCTAATACTTGTAAATGTTGGTAGGCATTCATGATTATAACTTATGTTAACAACAAATCAAGTTCCTTTCATAGCTCAGGTGTCGGTTATACCATACAATATGGGCTATGAAAGTGCCAAGTATTTGTTGTACCAAGTGTTATACAACATAAATCTAGATTAACCATTTAACAAGCAAAGTATTAAAAGTGAACAAGGTAACAAATATAAAACATGTTAGTATCCAACGTTAAGGTCCATGTTAAGTTTATATTATACTTATTCTTACACCATCAGTGTATCCTTTTCACCTTGACATAATTAACTTAGCTAAACATAATGAAAGAAAGAAACATAAATGAACAAGATAAGAACATAAATGAGAAAGAAGTTAACTAAGTAAAGGAAAGGAAATGAAGTGCATAAACTTGATATTAATGAAAGCAAAGCATAAACAATACAAAGAGAGAAAGCAAGAGCATGATCTTGATCTGAAAACCAAGATGCCTCAATACATGGTAAGTGCTTCCTTTTATAGGCCAAAATTTAGAACTATTGATTTGTTGACTAATTGATGAGTGAGTGGCCACATCTTGACTTGGTGACAATCCTTATCTTCTTGTCTAAACAAGACGTCATTGCTAACATCATAATTTGCCTAGAATCCTCAGAAATGTTCTAGGAAATTGTCTCAGCTTTCCAACAAAAAAAAGATGAGGTCATTTGGACTTCTAGAACTCAAGATATGGGCTGACCACTAAATAGTGTCTGGCCTGCAGGACAACTTCGGACTTCTTTGTTGTTCCTATAATTTGGACTTGAAAACGGCCTTCTTAGATCTTGGTGTCCAAATAAAAGTTGTAGGCCTATGTTTTACCTTTACATCTATATAAAATGGACCTAAATCCGAGATCTAGAGCTCCAGATATGATCTAATTACCGAGCAATGTTTCGGTTTGGACTGCACCGACATCTCTTTTCTAAGTTTGGCCATCTCTTTGTCCTTTAACTTTCAATGCTTAAACTCATCAATCAATCCTTTTATTTATGTGATAGTCCTGCATTTAAAATGAGCATTTACCATAAATTAAGGTATCTTATAATATCAAACTTGTTATTATAAAACATGCTTTAGTTAAGGAGTTATTGATACTTCAAGTGCAAAATGATGATATAAAACCTTGATAAACATGCACTTTTAAGTACTAATCAATGGTCCTGACGGTAGAATGGCTCCTACAGGATGTCGTCGGCGTGTAGTACTGATTCCACGCTACTCCATGGAAAACAGCCTTCAGAAACTCGTGAAAACATTTGAGCGCAATCCAACGGTCGGATCTATTGTTATGGACCTTTTGAGACTGCACTCTAGTCCTGTCGGTGGAATGGCCCGATCGGACACCGTCGGCGTGTAGTATCAATCTATGGAAAACAACCTTCAAAAACTCGTGAAAACATTTGAGCACCATCCAACGGTCGGATCTATTGTTATGCACCTTCTGAGCCGGTACTGTGGTCCTAACGGTGGTGTGGCCCGACCGGACGTCGTCGCCCTGTCGTACCGATTCCAAGCTACTCCATGTAAAAAAGCCTACGGACACTTGTGATAAAAATTTGAGCACGATCCAATGGTCGGATCTATAGCTAGGGACCTTTTGAGCTGGTACCCTAGTCTTGTCGGTGGAATGGCCCGACCGGACTCCTTCGCCATGTAGTACCGATTTCATGCAACTCCATGGAAAACAGCCTCCGGAAACTCGTGAAAGTATTTGAGCGCGATCCAACAATCAAATCTATAGTTAGGGACCTTTTATGTCGGTACTCTTGTCGTGTCGGTGGAATGGCCCCAACCGGACATCGTCAGCGTGTAGTACCGAGTGCACGCAACTCCATGGAAAACAGCCTATGAAAACTAGTAAAAGCATTTGAGCGTGATATAACGGTCTGATCTATAGATAGGGACCTTATGAGCCGGTACTCTTGTCTTGTCGGTGGAATGGCCCGACCGGACACTATCAGCATGTAGTGTCGATTCCACGCAACTCCATGGAAAATAGCCTCCGGAAACCCGTGAAAACATTTGAGCGTCATCCAACGGTCGAATCTATAGTTATGGACATTGTGAGACGGTACTGTGGTCTTGTCGCTGGTATGGCCCGACTGGACATCGTCCTCGTGTTGTACCGATTCCAAGCTACTCCATGCAAAAAAGCCTACGGAAACTTGTGTTAAAAATTTGAGCTCGATCCAATGGTCAGATCTATAGATATGGACCTTTTGAGCCGGTACTCTAGTCTTGTCTGTGGAATGGCCTGACCGGACTCCTTCGCCGTGAAGTATCGATTGCACGCAACTCCATGGAAAATAGCTTCCGGAAACTCGTGAAACATTTGAGCACGATCCAACGATCAGATCTATAGTTATGGACGCTACCAAATTCCGCGACAGCCTAGTTCTCGTCAGCCTAGTTCTCGTCAGCCTATCCCCCTGACGAGTTTTCCTACTTGGCCTAGACAGTCCATCGTCCAGTCCATGTTCGTCAACAATCTGATTCCACGCAACTCCATGGAAATCAGCCTCCAGAAACTCGTGAAAACATTTGAGCGCGATCCAACGGTCTGATCTATAGATATGGACCTTTTGATGTGGTACTCTGGTCTGGTCGGTGGAATGGCGCCACAGGACGACGTCACCGTGTCGTACCGATTCAACGCAACTCCATGGAAAACAGCCTACGAAAAGTCATGAAAACATTTGAGCGCGATCCAACGGTCGAATCTATAGTTAGGGACCTTTTGAGGCGGTATTCTGGTCGTGTCAGTGGTGTGGCCTGACCAGACGTCGTCCTCGTGTCGTACCAATTCCACGCAACTCCATGGAAAACAGAGTATGGAAACTCGTTAAAAAAATTTTAGCGAGATCCAACTGTCGGATCTATAGTTACAGACCTTTTGAGGTGGTATTATGGCCATGTCGGTGGTGTGGCCCGACCGGACGTTGTCGTCGTGGCGTACCAATTCCACGCAACTCCATGGAAAACAGCCTAAGGAAAATAATGAAAAACGTTTTAGCGCGATCCAACGGTCGGATCTATAGATACGAACCTTTTGATCCGGTATTCTGGTCGTGTCGGTGGTGTGGCCCGACCGGACGTCGTCGGCGTGTCATACCGATTCCACGCAACTCCATGGAAAACAGCCTCTAGAAACTCGTGAAAACATTTGAGCGCAATCCAACAGTCGGATCTATAGATGTGGACCTTTTGAGCCGGTATTCTGGTCGTGTCGGGGGAATGGCTTGACCGGACATCGTCGCCGTGTCGTACCGATTCCACGCAACTCAATGGAAAACAGCATACGGAAACTCATGAAAAAAATTAGAGCGATCCAACGGTCGAATCTATAGATATGGACCTTTTAATCCGGTACTCTGTTCTTGTCGGTGGAATGGCTCGACCGGTCGTCGTTGTCGTGTCGTACCGTTTCCATGCAACGCCATGGAAAACAGCCTCCAGAAACTCGAGAAAACATTTGAGCACAATCCAATGGTCGGATCTATAGATGTGGACCTTTTGTGCCGGCATTCTGGTCGTGTCGATGGAATGGCCCGATCGGACATCGGCGTCGTGTCGTACCGATTCCACGCAAGTCAATGGAAAACAACCTACGAAAACTCGTGAAAAAAATTAGAGCGCGATCCAACGATCGAATCTATAGATAAGGACCTTTTGATCTGGTACTCTGGTCTTGTCTGTGGAATGGCCTGACCGGACGTCGTCGACGTGTAGTATTGATTCGACGCCACTCCATGGAAAACATCTTACGGATACTCGAGAAAAAAATTAGAGCGCGATCCAATGGTCGGATCTATAGTTGTGGACCTTTTGAGCTAGTACTCTGGTCGTGTCGGTGGACTGGCCCAACCAGACGTCGTAGTCGTGTCGTATCGATTCCATGCAACTCAACGGGAAACAGCCTCAGGAAACTCGTGAAAAACATTTGAGCGCGGTCCAACGGTCAGATCTATAGATATGGACCTTTTGATCCTGTACTCTTGTCGTGTTGGTGGACTGGCCCGACCGGACGTCGTCGTCATGTCGTACCGATTCCATGCAACTCCATGGAAATCAGCCTCCAGAAACTCGTGAAAACATTTGAGCGCGATCCAACGGTCTGATCTATAGATATGGACCTTTTGATACGGTACTCTGGTCTGGTCGGTGGAATGGCGCCACAGGACGACGTCACCGTGTCGTACCGATTCAACGCAACTCCATGGAAAACAGCCTACGAAAAGTCATGAAAACATTTGAGCGCGATCCAACGGTCGAATCTATAGTTAGGGACCTTTTGAGGCGATATTCTGGTCGTGTCACTGGTGTGGCCTGACTGGACGTCGTCCTCGTGTCGTACCAATTCCACGCAACTGCATGGAAAATAAAGTATGGAAACTCGTTAAAAACATTTTAGCGAGATCCAACTGTCGAATCTATAGTTACAGACCTTTTGAGGTGGTATTCTGGCCATGTCGGTGGTGTGGCCCGACCGGACGTTGTCTTCGTGGCATACCAATTCCACGCAACTCCATGGAAAACAGCCTACGGAAAATAATGAAAAACGTTTTAGCACGATCCAACGGTCGTATCTATAGATACGGACCTTTTAATCCGGTATTCTGGTCGTGTCGGTGGTCTGGCCCGACCGGACGTCGTCATCGTGTCGTACCAATTCCACGCAACCCCATGGAAAACAGCCTCTTGAAACTCGTGAAAACATTTGAGTGCGATCCAACGGTCGTATCTAAAGTTAGAGACCTTTTGATCCGGTACTCTGGTCTTGTCGGTGGAATTGCCCGACAGGACGTCATCGTCGTGTCGTACCGATTCCACGCAACTCCATGGAAAAAAGCCTACGAAAACTAGTGAAAACATTTGAGTACGATCCAACGGTCGTATCTATAGTTATGGACCTTTTGAGCCGGTATTCTGGTCGTGTCGGTGGAATGGCCCGAACGGATGTCGTTGTCTTGTCGTACCGATTCCACGTAACTACATGGAAAACAGCTTCTAAAACTCGTGAAAAAAAGTTTGAGCGCGATCCAACTGTCGGATCTATAGATAAGAACCTTTTGATCTGGTACTCTGGTGGTGTCGGTGGAATGGCCCAACCGGACGTTGTCGTCGTGGTGTCGTACTGATTTCACGCAACTGCATGGGAAACAGCCTCTAAAAACTCGTGAAAAACATTTCCGTGCGATCTGGTATTCTGGTCTTGTCGGTGGAATTGCCCGATAGGACGTCATCGCCTTGTCGTACCGATTCCACGCAACTCCATGGAAAACAGCTTTCGGAAACTCATGAAAACATTTGAGTGCGATCCAACGGTCGTATCTATAGTTATGGACCTTTTGAGCCGGTATTCTTGTCGTGTCGGTGGAATGGCCCGACCGGACGTCGTCGTCGTGTCGTACCGATTCCACGCAACTCCATGGGAAACAGCCTCTGAAACTCGTGAAAAAAATTTGAGCGCGATCCAACTGTCGGATCTATAGATAAGGACCTTTTGATCCGATACTCTGAAGGTGTCGGTGGAATGGCCCGACCGGACGTCGTCGTCGTGGTGTCGTACCGATTCCACGCAACTCCATGGGAAACAGCCTCCGGAAACCCGTGAGAAAATTTTGAGCGCGATCCAACGGTCGGATCTATAGATGTGGACCTTTTGAGCCGGTATTCTGGTCGTCTCGGTGGTATTGCCCGACCGGACATCGTAGTCTTGTCATACCAATTCCACGCAACTCCATGAAAAACAGCCTATGAAAACTCATGAAAAACGTTTCAACGCGATCCAACGGTCGGATCTATAGTTATGGGCCTTTTGAGCCGGTATTCTGGTACTATCGTAAAAGGGACCGATCGAAGGTCTTCGTCGTGTCGTACCGATTCCACGCAACTCCTTGGGAAATAGACACCAGAAACTCGGGGAAAATATTTGAGGGCGATCCAACGGTCGCATCTATAGTTATGGACCTTTTGAGCAGGTAATCTGATCATGTCCGCGGAAGGGACAGAACGAACATCGTCTTCCTGTCGTACTGATTCCACGCAACTCCATGGGAAACAGCCTCCAGAAACTCGTGAAACAATTTTGAGCGCGATCCAACGGTCAGATCTATAGTTAAGGACCTTTTGAGCCGGTATTCTGGTCATCTTGGTGGAATTGCCAGACCGGACGTCGTAGTCGTGTCGTATCGATTCCACGCAACTCCATGGGAAACAGACTCCGGAAACTCGTGGAAAACATTTCAGGGCGATCCAACGGTCGGATCTATAGTTATGGACCTTTTGAGCCGATATTCTGGTCGTCTCGGTGGAATTGCCCGACCGGACATCGTCGTCGTGTCGTACTGATTCCACGCAGTTGCATCGAAAACTCGTGAAAAACATTTCAGCGCGATCCAACGGTCGGATCTATAGTTATGGACCTTTTGAGCCGGTACACTCGTCGTGTAGTACCGATTCCACGCAACTCCATGGGAAACAGCCTCCGGAAACCCATGAGAAAATTTTGAGCGCGATCCAACGGCGACGATCTATAGATGTGGACCTTTTTAGCCGGTATTCTGGTCGTCTCGGTGGAATTGCCCGACCGGACATCCTAGTCTTCTCGTACCGATTCCACGCAACTCCATGGGAAACAGCCTCCGGAAACTCGTGAAAGAATTTTGAGCGCGATGCAACGGTCGGATCTATAGTTAAGAACCTTTTGATCTGGTATTCTAGTCGTCTCGGTGGAATTGCCCGACCGGACGTCGTAGTCGTGTCGTATTGATTCCATGCAACTCCATTGGAAACAGCGTTCGAAAACTCGTGAAAAACATTTGAGCGCGAGCCAACGGTCGGATCTATAGTTATGGACCTTTTGAGCCGATACTCTCGTCGTGTCGTACCGATTCCACACAACTCCATGGGAAACAGACTCCAGAAACTCGGGGAAAAAATTTGAGGGCGATCCAACGGTCGCATCTATAGTTATGGACGTTTTGAGCCAGTAATCTGGTCGTGTCAGTGGAAGGGACAGAACAGACATCGTCGTCCTGTCGTACTGATTCCACGTAACTCCATAGGAAACAGCCTCCGGAAACTCGTGAAAGAATTTTAAGCGCGATCCAACGGTCGGATCTATAGTTAAGGACCTTTTGATCCGGTATTCTGGTCGTCTCGGTGGAATTGCCCGACCGGACGTCGTAATCGTGTCGTACTGATTCCATGCAACTCCATTGGAAACAGCTTTCGGAAACTCGTGAAAAACATTTGAGCGCGATCCAACGGTCGGATCTATTGTTATGGACCTTTTGAGCTGGTACACTCGTCGTGTCGTACCGATTCCACGCAACTCCATGGTAAACAGCCTCCGGAAACCCGTGAGAAAATTTTGAGCGCGATCCAACGGCGACGATCTATAGATGTGGACCTTTTTAGCCGGTATTCTGGTCGTCTCGGTGGAATTGCCCGACCGGACGTCGTAGTCTTCTCGTACCGATTCCACGCAACTCCATGGGAAACAGCCTCCGGAAACCCATGAGAAACTTTTAAGCGCTATCCAACGGTCGGATCTATAGATGTGGACCTTTTGAGCCGGTATTCTGGTCGTCTCGGTGGTATTGCCCGACTGGAAATCGTAGTCTTGTCATACCGATTCCACGCAACTCTATGAAAACCAGCCTATGAAAACTCGTGAAAAAAGTTTCAGCACGATCCAACTGTCGGATCTATAGTTATGGACGTTTTGAGCCGGTATTCTGGTACTGTCGTAAAAGGGACCGATCGAATGTCTTCGTCGTGTCGTACCGATTCCACGCAACTCCTTGGGAAACAGACTCCAGAAACTCGGGGACAACATTTGAGGGCGATCCAACGGTCGCATCTATAGTTATGGACCACTTGAGCAGGTAATCTGGTCGTGTCCGCGGAAGGTACAGAACGGACATCGTCTTCCTGTCGTACTGATTCCACGCATCTCCATGGAAAACAGCCTCCAGAAACTCGTGAAAAACTTTTGAGGGCGATCCAACGGTCGGATCTATAGTTAAGGACCTTTTGAGCCGTGATTCTGGTCGTCTCGGTGGAATTGCCAGAACGGACGTCGTAGTCGTGTCGTATTGATTCCACGCCTCTCCATGGGAAACAGACTCCGGAAACTCGTGGAAAACATTTGAGGGCGATCCAACGGTCGGATCTATAGTTATGGAACTTTTGAGCCGGTATTCTAGTCGTCTCGGTGGAATTGCCCGACCGGACGTCGTCGTCGTGTCATACTGATTCCACGCAGCTGCATGGAAAACAACCTCCAGAAACTCGTGAAAAAAGTTTCAGCGCGATCCAACGGTCGAATCTATAGTTATGGACCTTTTGAGCCGGTACACTCGTCGTGTCATACCGATTCCACGCAACACCATGGGAAATAGCCTCCGGAAACTCGTGAACAAAATTTAAGCGCGATCCAAAGGTCGAATCTATAGTTATGGACCTTTTGAGCCGGTATTCTGGTCGTGTCGGTCGAATTGCTTGACCGGACGTCGTAGTCGTGTCGTATCGATTCCACGCAACTCCATGGGAAATAGCCTCCGGAAACTCGTGGAAAACATTTGATGGCGATCCAACAGTCAGATCTATAGTTATGGACCTTTTGAGCCGGTATTCTGGTCGTCTCGGTGGAATTGCCCGACCGGACGTCGTCGTCGTGTCATACTGATTCCACGCAGCTCCATGGAAAACCACCTCCGGAAACTCGTGAAAAACGTTTCAGCGCGATCCAACGGTCGGATCTATAGTTATGGACCTTTTGAGCCGGTACTCTCGTCGTGTCGCACCAATTCCACGCAACTCCATGGGAAACAGCCTCCGGAAAATTGTGAACAAAATTTGAGCGCTATCCAACGGTCGGATCTATAGTTATGGACCTTTTGAGCCGGTTTTCTGGTCGTGTCGGTGGAAGGGACCCACCGGACGTCGTCGTCGTGTCGTACCGATTCCACGCAAGTCCATGGGAAACAGCCTCCGGAAACCCATGAGAAAATTTTGAGCGCGATCTAATGGTAGATATATGGACCTTTTGAGCCGGTATTCTGGTCGTCTCGGTGGTATTGCCCGACCGGACGTCGTAGTCTTGTCATACCGATTCCACGGAACTCCATGAAAAACAGCCTATGAAAACTCGTGAAAAAACTTTCAACGCGATCCAACGGTCGGATCTATAGTTATGGACCTTTTGAGCCGGTATTCTGGTACTGTCGGTAAAAGGGACCTACCGAATGTCATCGTCGTGTCGTACCGATTCCACGCAACTCCTTGCGAAACAGACTCCAGAAACTCGGGGAAAACATTTGAGGGCGATGCAACAGTCGCATCTATAATTATGGACGTTTTGAGCCGGTAATCTGGTCGTGTTAGCGGAAGGGACAGAACGGACATCGTCGTCCTGTCGTACTGATTCCACGCAACTCCATGGGAAACAGCCTCCGGAAACTAGTGAAAGAATTTTGAGCGCGATCCAACGGTCGGATCTATAGTTAAGGACCTTTTGATCTGGTATTCTGGTCGTCTCGGTGGAATTGCCCGACCGGACGTCGTAGTCGTGTCGTACTGATTCCACGCAACTCCATTGTAAACAGCCTCCGGAAACTCGTGGAAAACATTTGAGGGTTGTTGTAACCCATTTCTGGGTCCCCACATAAAAAAATAATAAAATACAAAAAAAAGTCAAAAATATATTATCAAAAAATATAACAGTGAAAAAATGCCAGAGCGCCCTAAAAATGCTCAAAAATTGATTGAGGATGTTCAAAAATATAAAAATTAATTTTTGACAGTATATCATTGACTGATGAGAGCCCCGATGATAAAGAAAATTCAATTTGTGGAAGAAAAATGCAAAATCAGAAGTTTATGGACTCAATTAAATTTTATTAAAGGTTTAATTGCATTTATGGAGATTTTAATAGCAAGAAAAATTGATTTTGGAGTTAATTTGGGCTTTAATTAGGAGAAATTAATTTTCTGGGGTCAAATTATACTACCAAAGGGATGAGGTCTCAAAGGCGCACTCAAAATGGAGGTGAGGGCTCAAAGACGCACTCAAAAGGAGATAGGGTTAGAAAACGCACTACCAAAGGGATGAGGGCTCAAAGGCGCACTCAAAATAGAGGTGAGGGCTCAAAGGCGCACTCAAAAGGAGTTGAGGGCTCAAAGGCGCACTCAAAAGGAGGTAGGGTTAGAAAACGCACTACCTAAGGGATGAGGGCTCAAAGGCGCACTAAAAATGGAGGTGAGGGATCAAAGGCGCACTCAAAATGGAGGTGAGGGATCAAAGGCGCACTCAAAATGAAGGTGAGGGCTCAAAGACGCACTCAAAAGGAGGTAGGGTTAGAAAACGCACTACCAAAGGGATGAGGGCTCAAAGGCACACTCAAAATAGAGGTGAGGGCTCAAAGGCGCACTCAAAAGGAGTTGAGGGCTCAAAGGCGCACTCAAAAGGAGGTAGGGTTAGAAAACGCACTACCTAAGGGATGAGAGCTCAAAGGCGCACTCAAAATGGAGGTGAGGGCTCAAAGGCACACTCTAAAGGAGGTAGGGTTAGAAAACGCACTACCAAAGGGATGAGGGCTCAAAGGCGCACTCAAAATGGAGGTGAGGGCTCAAAGGCGCTCTCAAAAGGAGGTAGGGTTAGAAAACGCACTACCCAAGGGATGAGGGCTCAAAGGCGCGCTCAAAATGGTGGTGAGGGCTCAAAGGCGCACTTAAAAAATAATAAAATACAAAAAAAAGTCAAAAAAATATATTATCAGAAAATATAACAGTGAAAAAATGCTAGAGCGCCCTAAAAATGCTCAAAAATTGATTAAGGATGTTCAAAAATATAAAAATTAATTTTTGACAGTATATCATTGACTGATGAGAGCCCCGATGATAAAGAAAATTCAATTTGTGGAAGAAAAATGTAAAATCAGAAGTTTATGGACTCAATTAAATTTTATTAAAGGTTTAATTGCATTTATGGAGATTTTAATTGCAAGAAAAATTGATTTGGGAGTTAATTTGGGCTTTAATTAGGAGAAATTAATTTTCTGGGGTCAAATTATAATTTTTGGAAGTTAATTTGGTCAAATCAGGGGCTTAATTGCATAAATATTGAAGTTTAATGGCCAACTAGGGACTTAATTAAAGAAATCCGAGACCAAGGACTAAAATGCAAAACGCGCGCAAATTGAGGGACTTCTTTGATATCTGACGCGTCTTGACGCCTTTTTCTTTTAAATGAAACGACGCGTTTTGACCAAAACGGCGCCGTTTCATGCACTGTTTATTATATATATATAAAAAAAACACAAAACGGTGCCATTTTGAACGGCACCATCGTCTTCTTCCCTGCGCACGCAGAGAACAGGGGAGAAGAAGATTTTTTCTTCTCCACTTTTCGCCTAATTTCTTTCCCAGTTTTTGCGCAATAAGACGCCCACTTGCCTCCTTTTTATCCATTGAACGGATAGTGGAGGGGCGGCCAACAGTGGCCACCCCACCATTCGCCCCCCCCTGTTTTTGCCTATAAAAACAGGGGAGGAAGAGAAGAAAAACAGAAGGGAAGAACCGAGAGAGAGGGGAGACCGAGAGAGAAGGAGAGAAAGAGAGGACCGAGAGAGAGAGCAGAAGAAGAAAAGAAAAAAAATTCCCCTCTGCACAGAAGAAGAGAAAACAGGGGAGAAGCTGCCACTGCCATCGCAGGCACCGTCTCCGCCTCCACCTCCGCTGCCACCAGAAGTCGCCGGAGTCGCCGCCTCTCCAGGTAAACACTGCCCCCTCTTTCTTTTGTTTTCGCTTCTTCCCTCGCCATGCAGGACGTGCACGGTGCACGCCTGCAGGCGAGGTGAAGCTGGTTACTGTGCTCATGCACAGTAACCAGCTAAGGTGGGCTGGGCCTGAGCCCAGCCCATGCAAATGGCCCTGGCCGGCCCAGCCCATGCATTTGGACCTAACCCGGCCCATTGCAAAAAAGAAAAAAATTATTATTATTTGTTTCAACATTTTTATATTTTTTCCGCGTAGTTTTTATGTCATTTTGATTAATATCGGGTGGTATTTTACATCGTAAAAATATAAATCCGGTATTAAAATACCTGGTTTTCGTTCCACGGTTCTATTCACACGGAACTATTTACGGCACTGTTCACACATGTATTTGGGCCTGACTCGGCCCATTCAAAAAGAAAAAAATCAAAAATATTTGCTTCAACATTTTATAATTTTTCCGTGCAATTTTTATGTCATTTTGATTAATATCGGGTAGTATTTTACATCGTAAAAATATAAATCCAGTATTAAAATACCCGGTTTTTCATAAAAAAAACTTCCAAAAATACAAAAAAAACAATTGAAAAATAAAAAAAAAATGTTTTTGTGCATACGGCCAAGTGTCTCAAATCTAAAAAATCATATCGTATTTTTCATATGTCAAAAAACAATATTTTAGCATGCATTTTGGCTTTAATAACCAGTTTATTAAAGTCAAGAGCACATTGGCCAAAATCTCAAAAACAACAAAATATTTTATTTTGTTTGATTTTAGTATCAGGGATTATGAATTTATACGTAAATCGTATTCCTCATATTAAAAAGATATTTTCTTTTGACGACTTCGAATAGTTAGTTTTTTACCCGATAAAGATAAGGATCTCCTTACGGAGGAGGACTTTCCTTAAACCGTAAACGAACCAACAATTCAAAAACCACAACACGATTTTAGATTTTATCAGACATTAAAGCCATAAAATTTGAGCGCTATCCAATGATCGGATCTATAGTTATGGACCTTTTAAGCCGGTTTTCTAGTCTTGTAGGTGGAAGGACCGACCGGACGTCATCGTCATGTTGTACCGATTCCACGCAACTCCATGGGAAGCAGCTTCCGGAAACTCGTGAAAGAATTTTGAGCGCGATCTAACGGTCGGATCTATAGTTAAGGACCTTTGAGCTGGTATTCTGGTCGTCTCGGTGGAATTCCCCGACCGAACTCGTAGTCGTGTCATACCGATTCCACGCAACTCCATTGGAAACAGCCTCCGGAAACTCGTGGAAAAAATTTGAGCGAGATCCGACGATCGGATCTATAGTTCTGGACTTTTTGAGCCGGTACTCTAGTCGTGTCTGTGGAATTGCCGGACCGGACGTTGTAGTCGTGTCATACCGATTCCACGCAACTCCATGGGAAACAGCATGCGGAAACTCGTGAATGAAATTTGAACGCGATCCAACGTTCGGATCTATAGTTATGGACCTTTTCAGCCGGTATTCTCGTCGTCTCGGTGGAATTGACCGACCGGACGTTGTAGTCGTGTCGTACCGATTCCACGCAACTCCATGGGAAATAGCCTCCGGAAACTCGTGAACAAAATTTGACCGCGATCCAACGGTCGGATCTATAGTTATGGACCTTTTGAGCCGGTATTCTAGTCGTCTCTGTGCAATTGCTCGACCGGACGTTGTAGTCGTGTCCTACCGATTCCACACAACTCCATGGGAACCAGCCTCCGGAAACACGTGAATGAAAATTAAGCGCGATCTAACGGTCGGATCTATAGTTATGGACCTTTTGAGCCGGTATTATGGTCGTGTCGGCGGAAGGGACAAAATGGACATTGTCGTCGTGTCGTATTGATTCCACGCAACTCCATGGGAAACAACTTTCGAAAACTCGTGAAAGAATTTTGAGCGCGATCTAACGGTCAGATCTATAGTTAAGGACCTTTTGAGCCGGTATTCTGGTCGTCTCGGTGGAATTCCCCGACCGAACTCGTAGTCCTGTCATACCGATTCCACGTAACTCCATTGGAAACAGCCTCCGGAAACTCGTGAAAAACATTGCAGCGCGATCCAACGATCGGATCTATTGTTATGGACCTTTTGAGCCGGTACTCTGGTCGTGTCGGTGGAATTGCCATACCGGACGTCGTAGTCGTGGCCTACCGATTCCACGCAACTCCATGGGAAACAACCTGCGGAAACTCGTGAATGAAATTTGAGCGCGATCCAACGTTCGGATCTATAGTTATGGACCTTTTCAACCTGTATTCTGGTCGTCTCGATGGAATTGCCCGACCGTACGTTGTAGTCGTGTCATACCGATTCCACACCACTCCATGGGAAACAGCCTCCGGAAACTCGTGAATGAAATTTGAGCGCGATCCAACGGTCGGATCTATAGTTATGGACCTTTTGAGCCGGTATTCTGGTCGCGGCGGTGGAAAGGCCAGACAGGATGTTGTAGTCGTGTCGTACCGATTCCACGCAACTCTATGGGAAACAGCCTGCGGAAACTCGTGAATGAAATATGAGCGCGATCCAACAGTCGAATCTATAGTTATGGACCTTTTGAGCTGGTATTCTTGTTGTCTCTGTGGAATTGCCCGGCCGGACGCTGTAGTCGTGTCCTACCGATTCAACGAAAATTTAGGGCGATCCAACGGTCGAATCTATAGTTATGAACCTTTTGAGCTGGTATTCTGGTCGTGTCGGTGAAATTGCCAGTCCGAACGTCGTATTCGTGTTGTATCGGTTCCACGCAACTCCATGGGAAACAAGCTTCGTAAACTCGTGAACAAAATTTAAGCGCGATCCAACAGTCGGATCTATAGTTATGGACCTTTTGAGCCGGTATTCTGGTCGTGGCGGTGCAATGGCCAGACCGGATGTCGTAGTCGTGTCGTACCGATTCCAAGCAACTCCATGGGAAACGGTATGCGGAAACGCGTGAATGAAATTTGTGTGCGATCCAACGATCGGATCTATAGTTATGGACCTTTTAAGCCGGTATTCTGGTCGTCTCGGTGGAATTGCCAGACCGGACGTCGTCGTTGTGTCATACTGATTCCACGTAACTCCATGGAAAACAACCTACGGAAACTCAAGAAAAAACGTTTCAGCGCGATCCAACGGTCGGATCTATAGTTATGGACCTTTTTACTCGGTATTCTGATCGTTTCGGGGGAATTGCCCGACCGGACATCGTCGTCGTGTTGTACCGATTCCACGGAACTCCATGGAAAACAACCTACGGAAACTCGTGAAAAAAGTTTTAGCGCGATCCAACGGTCGGATCTATAGTTATGGACCTTTTGAGCCGGTATTCTGGTACTGTCGGTAAATGGGACCGACCGAATGTCGTCGTGGTGTCGTACCGATTCCACACAACTCCTTGGGAAACAGACTCCAGAAACTCGTGAAAAACATTTGAGGGCGATCCAACGGTCGGATCTATAGTTATGGACCTTTTGAGCCGGTATTATGGTCGTGTCGGCGGAAGGGACAAAACGGACATTGTCGTCGTGTCGTATTGATTCCACGCAACTCCATGGGAAACAGCTTTCGAAAACTCGTGAAAGAATTTTAAGCGCGATCTAACGGTCAGATCTATAGTTAAGGACCTTTTGAGCCGGTA
Source organism: Populus alba x Populus glandulosa (assembly GCA_033617975.1). NCBI lineage: Eukaryota > Viridiplantae > Streptophyta > Magnoliopsida > Malpighiales > Salicaceae > Populus > Populus alba x Populus glandulosa. The sequence goes on along the minus strand of CM066144.1, from coordinate 21,341,398 downwards.
TTCTGGTCCTCTCGGTGGAATTCCCCGACCGCACTCGTAGTCCTGTCATACCGATTCCACGTAACTCCATTGGAAACAGCCTCCGGAAACTCGTGAAAAACATTGCAGCGCGATCCAACGATCGGATCTATTGTTATGGACCTTTTGAGCCAGTACTCTCGTCGTGTCGTACCGATTCCACGCAACTCCATGGCAAACGGTATGCGGAAACTCGTGAATGAAATTTGAGTGCGATCCAACGATCGGATCTATAGTTATGGACCTTTTAAGCCGGTATTCTGGTCGTCTCGGTGGAATTGCCAGACCGGACGTCGTCGTCGTGTCATACCGATTCCACGTAACTCCATGGAAAACAACCTACGGAAACTCGAGAAAAAACGTTTCAGCGCGATCCAAAGGTCGGATCTATAGTTATGGACCTTTTTACCCGGTATTCTGATCGTTTCAGGGGAATTGCCCGACCGGACATCGTCGTCGTGTTGTACCGATTCCACGGAACTCCATGGAAAACAACCTACGGAAACTCGTGAAAAAAGTTTTAGCGCGATCCAACGGTCGGATCTATAGTTATGGACCTTTTGAGCCGGTATTCTGGTACTGTCGGTAAATGGGACCGACCGAATGTCGTCGTCGTGTCGTACCGATTCCACGCAACTCCTTGGGAAACAGACTCCGGAAACTCGTGAAAAACATTTGAGGGCGATCCAACGGTCGGATCTATAGTTATGGACCTTTTGAGCCGGTATTATGGTCGTGTCGGCGGAAGGGACAAAACGGACATCGTCGTCGTGTCGTATTGATTCCACGCAACTCCATGGGAAACAGCTTTCGAAAACTCGTGAAAGAATTTTGAGCGCGATCTAACGGTCAGATCTATAGTTAAGGACCTTTTGAGCCGGTATTCTGGTCGTCTCGGTGGAATTCCCCGACCGCACTCGTAGTCGTGTCATATCGATTCCACGCCACTCCATGGGAAACAACCTCCGAAAACTCGTGAATGAAATTTGAGCGCGATCCAACGGTCGGATCTATAGTTATGGACCTTTTGAGCCGGTATTCTGGTCGAGGCGGTGGAAAGGCCAGACAGGATGTCGTAGTCGTGTCGTACCGATTCCACGCAACTCTATGGGAAACAGCCTGCGGAAACTCGTGAATGAAATATGAGCGCGATCCAACAGTCGAATCTATAGTTATGGACCTTTTGAGCTGGTATTCTGGTTGTCTCTGTGGAATTGCCCGGCCGGACGCTGTAGTCGTGTCTTACCGATTCAACGAAAATTTAGGGCGATCCAACGGTCGGATCTATAGTTATGAACCTTTTGAGCCGGTATTCTGGTCGTGTCGGTGAAATTGCCAGTCCGAACGTCGTATTCGTGTCGTATCGGTTCCACGTAACTCCATGGGAAACAGGCTTCGTAAACTCGTGAACAAAATTTAAGCGCGATCCAACAGTCGGATCTATAGTTATGGACCTTTTGAGCCGGTATTCTGGTCGTGGTGGTGGAATGGCCAGCCCGGATGTCGTAGTCGTGTCGTACCAATTCCAAGAAACTCCATGGGAAACAGCCTCTGGAAACTCGTGAACAAAATTTCAGGGCGATCCAACGGTCGGATCTATAGTTATGGACCTTTTTAGCCGGTATTCTGGTCGTGGCGGTGGAAGGGCCAGACCGGATGTCGTAGTCGTGGCCTACCGATTCCACGCAACTCCATGGGAAACAACCTGCGGAAACTCGTGAATGAAATTTGAGCGCGATCCAACATTCGGATCTATAGTTATGGACCTTTTGAGCCGGTATTCTGGTTGAGGCGGTGGAATGGCCAGACAGGATGTCGTAGTCGTGTCGTACCGATTCCATGCCACTCTATGGGAAACAGCCTCCGGAAACTCGTGAATGAAATTTGAGCGCGATCTAACGGTCGGATCTATAGTTATGGACCTTTTGAGCCGGTATTCTGGTCGTCTCTGAGGAATTGCCAGTCCGGACGTCATATTCGTGTCATATCGATTCCACGCAACTCCATGGGAAACAGGCTCTGTAAATTCGTGAAATAAATTTGACCGCGATCCAACGGTCGGATCTATAGTTATGGACCTTTTGAGCTGGTATTCTTGTCGTGTCGATGGAATGGACCCACCAGACATCGTCGTCGTGTCGTACTGATTCAACCCAACTCCATGGGAAATAGCCTCCGGAAACTCGTGAACAAAATTTGAGAACGATCCAACGGTCGGATCTATAGTTAGGGATCTTTTGATCCGGTATTCTGGTCGTCTCGGTGGAAGTGCCCGACCGGACGTTGTAGTCGTGTCCTACCGATTCCATGCAACTCCATAGGAAACAGCCTCCAGAAACTCGTGAACAAAATTTGAGCGCGATTCGACGGTTGGATCTATAATTAGGGAGCTTTTGAGCTGGTATTCTGGTCGTTTCGGTGGAAGTGCGTGACCGGACGTTGTAGTCGTGTCCTACCGATTCCACGCCATTCCATGGGAAACAGCCTGCAGAAACTCGTGAATGAAATTTGAGCGCGATCCAATGTTCGGATCTATAGTTATGGACCTTTTGAGCTGGTATTCTTGTCGAGGCGGTGGAATGGCCAGACTGGATGTCATAGTCGTGTCTTACCGATTCCACGCAACTGTATGGGAAACAGCCTGCGGAAACTCGTGAATGAAATTTGAGCGCGATCCAACGGTCGGATCTATAGTTATGGACCTTTTGAGCCGGTATTCTGGTCGTCTCTGTGGAATTGCCCGACCGGACGTTGTAGTCGTGTCCTACCGATTCCATGCAACTCCATGGGAAACAGCCTCCAGAAACTCGTGAACAAAATTTGAGCGCGATTCGACCGTTGGATCTATAATTAGGGAGCTTTTGAGCTGGTATTCTGGTCGTTTCGGTGGAAGTGCGTGACCGGACGTTGTAGTCGTGTCCTACCGATTCCATGCCATTCCATGGGAAACAGCCTGCGGAAACTCGTGAATGAAATTTGAGCACGATCCAATGTTCGGATCTATAGTTATGGACCTTTTGAGCTGGTATTCTTGTCGAGGCGGTGGAATGGCCAGACTGGATGTCATAGTCGTGTCTTACCGATTCCACGCAACTGTATGGGAAACAGCCTGCGGAAACTCGTGAATGAAATTTGAGCGCGATCTAACGGTCGGATCTATAGTTATGGACCTTTTGAGCCGGTATTCTGGTCGTCTCTGTGGAATTGCCCGACCGGACGTTGTAGTCGTGTCCTACCGATTCCACGCAACTCCATGGGAAACAGCCTCCGGAAACTCGTGAACGAAATTTAAGCACAATCCAATGGTCGGATCTATAGTTATGGACCTTTTGAGACGTTATTCTGGTCGTGGCGGTGGAATGGCCAGACTAGATGTCGTAGTCGTGTCGTTCCGATCCCACGCAACTCCATGGGAAATAGCCTCCGGAAACTCGTGAACAAAATTTGAGAACGATCCAACGGTCGGATCTATAGTTAGGGACCTTTTGAGCCGGTATTCTGGTCGTCTCGGTGGAAGAGCCCGACCGGACGTTGTAGTCGTGTCCTACCGATTCCATGCAACTCCATGGGAAACAGCCTCCAGAAACTCGTGAACAAAATTTGAGCGCGATTCGACGGTTGGATCTATAATTAGGGAGCTTTTGGGCTGGTATTCTGGTCGTTTCGGTGGAAGTGCGTGACCGGACGTTGTAGTCGTGTCCTACCGATTCCACGCCATTCCATGGGAAACAGCCTGCGGAAACTCGTGAATGAAATTTGAGCACGATCCAATGTTCGGATCTATAGTTATGGACCTTTTGAGCTGGTATTCTTGTCGAGGCGGTGGAATGGCCAGACTGGATGTCATAGTCGTGTCTTACCGATTCCACGCAATTGTATGGGAAACAGCCTGCGGAAACTCGTGAATGAAATTTGAGCGCGATCCAACGGTCGGATCTATAGTTATGGACCTTTTGAGCCGGTATTCTGGTCGTCTCTGTGGAATTGCCCGACCGGACGTTGTAGTCGTGTCCTACCGATTCCACGCAACTCCATGGGAAACAGCCTCCGGAAACTCGTGAACGAAATTTAAGCGCAATCCAATGGTCGGATCTATAGTTATGGACCTTTTGAGACGTTATTCTGGTCGTGGCGGTGGAATGGCCAGACTAGATGTCGTAGTCGTGTCGTTCCGATCCCACGCAACTCCATGGGAAATAGCCTCCGGAAACTCGTGAACAAAATTTGAGAACGATCCAACGGTCGGATCTATAGTTAGGGACCTTTTGAGCCGGTATTCTGGTCGTCTCGGTGGAAGTGCCCGACCGGACGTTGTAGTCGTGTCCTACCGATTCCATGCAACTCCATGGGAAACAGCCTCCAGAAACTCGTGAACAAAATTTGAGCGCGATTCGACGGTTGGATCTATAATTAGGGAGCTTTTGGGCTGGTATTCTGGTCGTTTCGGTGGAAGTGCGTGACCGGACGTTGTAGTCGTGTCCTACCGATTCCACGCCACTCCATGGGAAACAGCCTGCGGAAACTCGTGAATGAAATTTAAGCGCGATCCAATGTTCGGATCTATAGTTATGGACCTTTTGAGCTGGTATTCTTGTCGAGGCGGTGGAATGGCCAGACTGGATGTCATAGTCGTGTCTTACCGATTCCACGCAACTGTATGGGAAACAGCCTGCTGAAACTCGTGAATGAAATTTGAGCGCGATCCAACGGTCGGATCTATAGTTATGGACCTTTTGAGCCGGTATTCGGGTCGTCTCTGAGGAATTGCCAGTCCGGACGTCATATTCGTGTCATATCGATTCCACGCAACTCCATGGGAAACAGGCTCTGTAAATTCGTGAAAAAAATTTGACCGCGATCCAACGGTCGGATCTATAGTTATGGACCTTTTGAGCTGGTATTCTTGTCGTGTCGATGGAATGGACCCACCAGACATCGTCGTCGTGTCGTACTGATTCAACCCAACTCCATGGGAAATAGCCTCCGGAAACTCGTGAACAAAATTTGAGAACGATCCAACGGTTGGATCTATAGTTAGGGACCTTTTGATCCGGTATTCTGGTCGTCTCGGTGGAAGTGCCCGACCGGACGTTGTAGTCGTGTCCTACCGATTCCATGCAACTCCATAGGAAACAGCCTCCAGAAACTCGTGAACAAAATTTGAGCGCGATTCGACGGTTGGATCTATAATTAGGGAGCTTTTGAGCTGGTATTCTGGTCGTTTCGGTGGAAGTGCGTGACCGGACGTTGTAGTCGTGTCCTACCGATTCCACGCCATTCCATGGGAAACAGCCTGCGGAAACTCGTGAATGAAATTTGAGCGCGATCCAATGTTCGGATCTATAGTTATGGACCTTTTGAGCTGGTATTCTTGTCGAGGCGGTGGAATGGCCAGACTGGATGTCATAGTCGTGTCTTACCGATTCCACGCAACTGTATGGGAAACAGCCTGCGGAAACTCGTGAATGAAATTTGAGCGCGATCCAACGGTCGGATCTATAGTTATGGACCTTTTGAGCCGGTATTCTGGTCGTCTCTGTGGAATTGCCCGACCGGACGTTGTAGTTGTGTCCTACCGATTCCACGCAACTCCATGGGAAACAGCCTCCGGAAACTCGTGAATGAAATTTAAGCGCGATCCAATGGTCGGATCTATAGTTATGGACCTTTTGAGACGTTATTCTGGTCGTGGCGGTGGAATGGCCAGACTAGATGTCATAGTCGTGTCTTACCGATTCCACGCAACTGTATGGGAAACAGCCTGCGGAAACTCGTGAATGAAATTTGAGCGCGATCCAACGGTCGGATCTATAGTTATGGACCTTTTGAGCCGGTATTCTGGTCGTCTCTGTGGAATTGCCCGACCGGACGTTGTAGTCGTGTCCTACCGATTCCACGCAACTCCATGGGAAACAGCCTCCGGAAACTCGTGAACAAAATTCGAGCGCGATCCAACGGTCGGATCTATAGTTATGGACCTTTTGAGCAGGTATTCTGGCCGTGGCGGTGGATTTGCCAGACTAGATGTCGTTGTCGTGTCGTTCCGATTCCACGCAACTCCATGGGAAATAGCCTCCGGAAACTCGTGAACAAAATTTGAGAACGATCCAACGGTCGGATCTATAGTTAGGGACCTTTTGAGCCGGTATTCTGGTCGTCTCGGTGGAAGTGCCCGACCGGACGTTGTAGTCGTGTCCTACCGATTCCATGCAACTCCATTGGAAACAGCCTCCAGAAACTCGTGAATGAAATTTGAGCGCGATTCGACGGTTGGATCTATAATTATGGAGCTTTTGAGCTGGTATTCTGGTCGTTTCGGTGGAAGTGCGTGACCGGACGTTGTAGTCGTGTCCTACCGATTCCACGCCACTCCATGGGAAACAGCCTGCGGAAACTCGTGAATGAAATTTGAGCGCGATCCAATGTTCGGAGCTATAGTTATGGACCTTTTGAGCTGGTATTCTTGTCGAGGCGGTGGATTGGCCAGACTAGATGTCATAGTCGTGTCTTACCGATTCCACGCAACTGTATGGGAAACAGCCTGCGGAAACTCGTGAATGAAATTTGAGCGCGATCCAACGGTCGGATCTATAGTTATGGACCTTTTGAGCCGGTATTCTGGTCGTCTCTGTGGAATTGCCCGACCGGACGTTGTAGTCGTGTCCTACCGATTCCACGCAACTCCATGGGTACCAGCCTCCGGAAACTCGTGAACAAAAATTGAGCGCGATCCAACGGTCGGATCTATAGTTATGGACCTTTTGAGCAGGTATTCTGGTCGTGTCGGTGGATTTGCCAGTCCGGACGTCGTATTTGTGTCGTAACGATTCCATGCAACTCCATGGGAAACAACCTTCGAAAACTCGTGAACCAAATTTAAGCCCGATCCAACGGTCGGATCTATAGTTAGGGACCTTTTGAGCCGGTATTCTGGTCGTCTCGGTGGAAGTGCCTGACCGGACGTTGTAGTCGTGTCGTACCGATTCCACGCAACTCCATTGGAAACAGCCTGCGGAAACTCGTGAATGAAATTTGAATGCGATCCAACGGTCGGATCTATAGTTAAATACCTTTTGAGCCGGTTTTCTGGTCGTGTCGGTGGAATTGCCATTCCAGACATCCTATTCGTGTCGTAACGATTCCGCGCAACTCCATGGGAAACAGCCTCCGAAACTCGTGAACAAAATTTAAGAGTGATCCAACCGTCGGATCTATAGTTATGAACCTTTTGAGCCGGTATTATGGTCGTGGCGGTGGAACGGCCAGACCGGATGTCGTAGTCGTGTCGTACCGATTCCATGCAACTCCATTGGAAACCGCCTCCAGAAACTCGTGAATGAAATTTGAGCGCGATCCAATGGTCGGATCTATAGTTATGGACCTTTTGGCCGGTATTCTGGTCGCGGCGATGGAATGGCCAGACCGGCTGTCGTAGTCGTGTCGTACCGATTCCACGCAACTCCAAGGGAAACAGCCTCCGAAAACTCGTGAACGAAATTTGAGCGCAATCCCATGGTCGGATTTATAGTAAGGGACCTTTTGAGCTGGTATTCTGGTCGTGGCGGTGGAAGGGCCAGACCGGATGTCGTAGTCGTGTCGTACCGATTCCACGCAACTCCATGGGAAACAGCCTGCGGAAACTCATGAATGAAATTTAAGCGCGATCCAACGGTCGGATCTATATTTATGGACCTTTTGAGGCGGTATTCTGGTCATCTTTGTGCGATTGCCCGACCGGACGTTGTAGTCGTGTCCTACCGATTCCACGCAACTACATGGGAAACAGTCTGCGGAAACTCGTGAATGAAATTTGAGGGCGATCCAACAGTTGGATCTATAGTTAAATACCTTTTGAGCCGGTTTTCTGGTCGTGACGGTGGAATTGCCAATCCGGACGTCGTATTCATGTCGTAACGATTCCACACAAATCCATGGGAAACAACCTCCGGAAACTCGTGAACAAAATTTGAGCGCGATTCGACGGTCGGATCTATAGTTAGGGAGCTTTTGAGCCGGTATTCTGGTCGTCTCGGTGGAATTGCCAGACCGGATGTCGTAGTCGTGTCGTACCGATTCCAAGCAAACTCCATGGGAAACAGCCTCCGAAAACTTGTCAACAAAATTTAAGCGTGATCTAACGGTCGGATCTATCGTTATGAACCTTTTGAGCTGGTATTCTAGTCGGGTCGGTGGAATTGCCCGACCGGACGTTGTAGTCGTGTTATACCGATTCCACGCAGCTCCATGGGAAAGAGCCTGCGAAAACTCGTGAATGTAATTTGAGCGCGATCCAACGGTCGGATCTATAGTTAAGGACCTTTTGAGCCGGTATTCTAGTCGTCTCGGTGGAAATGCCCGACCGGACGTTGTAGTCGTGTCCTACCGATTCCACGCCACTCCATGGGAAACATCCTGCGGAAACTCGTGAATGAAATTTGAGCGCGATCCAACGGTCCGATCTATAGTTATGGACTTTTTCAGCCGGTATTCTGGTCGGGTCGGTGGAATTGCCAGACCCGATGTCGTAGTCGTGTCGTACCGATTCCACGCAACTCCATTAGAAACAGCCTCCAAAATCTCGTGAACGAAATTTGAGCGCGATCCAATGGTTGGATCTATAGGTATGGACCTTTTGAGCAGGTATTATGGTCGTGTCGGTGGAATTGCCAGTCCGGACATCGTATTCATGTCGGAACGATTCCACACAACTCCATGGGAAACAACCTTCGGAAACTCGTGAACTAAATTTGAGCGCGATTCGACGGTCGGATCTATAGTTAGGGAGCTTTTGAGCCGGTATTCTGGTCGTGTTGCTGGAATTGCAAGTCCGGACGTCGTATTCGTGTCGTAATGATTCCACGCAACCCCATGGGAAACAGCCTCCGAAAACTCATGAACAAAATTTAAGAGCGATCCAACCGTCACATCTATATTTATGGACCTTTTGTGGCGGTATTCTGGTCGTCTTTGTGGAATTGACCGACCGGACGTTGTAGTCGTGTCCTACCGATTCCACGCAACTCCATGGGAAACAGTCTGTGGAAACTGGTGAATGAAATTTGAGTGCGATGCAACGGTCGGATCTATAGTTAAATACCTTTTGAGCCGGTTTTCTGGTCGTGTCGGTGGAATTGCCAGTCCGGACGTCGTATTCGTGTCGTAACGATTCCACGCAACTCCATGGGAAACAGCCTCCAGAAACTCGTGAACGAAATTTGAGCGCGATCCAATGATCAGATCTATAGTTAAGGACCTTTTGATCCAGTATTCGGGTCGTCTCGGTGGAAGTGCCCGACCGGACGTTGTAGTCGTGTCCTACCGATTCCACGCCCCTCCATGGGAAACAGCCTGCGAAAACTCGTGAACGAAAATTAAGCGCGATCCAACGGTCGGATCTATAGTTATGGACCTTTTGAGCCGGTATTCTGGTCGTCTCGGTGGAAGTACCCGACCGAACGTTGTAGTCGTGTCCTACCGATTCCACGCCACTCCATGGGAAACAGCCTGCGGAAACTCGTGAATAAAATTTAAGCGAGATCCAACGGTCGGATCTATAGTTATGGACCTTTTGAGCCGGTATTCTTGTCGTGGCGGTGGAATGGCCAGACCGGATGTCGTAGTCGTGTCCTACAGATTCCACTCCACTCCATGGGAAACATCCTGCGGAAACTCGTGAATGAAATTGGAGCGCGATCTAACGGTCGGATCTATAGTTATGGACCTTTTAAGCCGGTATTTTGTTCGTGGCGGTGGAGAGGCCAGACCGGATGTCGTAGTCGTGTTGTACCGATTCCACACAACTCCATGGGAAACAGCCTCCAGAAACTCGTGAACGAAATTTGAGCGCGATCCAATGGTCGGATCTATTGTTCTGGTTGGATCTTTTGAGCCGGTATTCTGGTTGTGTCGGTGGAATTCCCAGTCCGGACATCGTATTCATGTCGTAACGATTCCACACAAATCCATGGGAAACAACCTCCGGAAACTCGTGAACAAAATTTTAGCGCGATTCGACGGTCGGATGTATAGTTAGGGAGCTTTTGAGCCGGTATTCTAGTTGTCTCTGTGGAATTGCCAGACCGGATGTCGTAGTCGTGTCGTACCGATTCCACGCAACTCCATGGGAAACAGCCTCCGAAAACTTGTCAACAAAATTTAAGCGTGATCTAACGGTCGGATCTATCGTTATGAACCTTTTGAGCTAGTATTCTGGTCGTGTCGGTGGAATTGCCCGACCGGACGTTGTAGTCGTGTCATACCGATTCCACGCAACTCCATGGGAAACAGCCTCCAGAAACTCGTGAACGAAATTTGAGCGCGATCCAATGATCAGATCTATAGTTAAGGACCTTTTGATCCAGTATTCGGGTCGTCTCGGTGGAAGTGCCCGACCGGACGTTGTAGTCGTGTCCTACCGATTCCACGCCCCTCCATGGGAAACAGCCTGCGAAAACTCGTGAACGAAAATTAAGCGCGATCCAACGGTCGGATCTATAGTTATGGACCTTTTGAGCCGGTATTCTGGTCGTCTCGGTGGAAGTACCCGACCGAACGTTGTAGTCGTGTCCTACCGATTCCACGCCACTCCATGGGAAACAGCCTGCGGAAACTCGTGAATAAAATTTAAGCGAGATCCAACGGTCGGATCTATAGTTATGGACCTTTTGAGCCGGTATTCTTGTCGTGGCGGTGGAATGGCCAGACCGGATGTCGTAGTCGTGTCCTACAGATTCCACTCCACTCCATGGGAAACATCCTGCGGAAACTCGTGAATGAAATTGGAGCGCGATCTAACGGTCGGATCTATAGTTATGGACCTTTTAAGCCGGTATTTTGTTCGTGGCGGTGGAGAGGCCAGACCGGATGTCGTAGTCGTGTTGTACCGATTCCACACAACTCCATGGGAAACAGCCTCCAGAAACTCGTGAACGAAATTTGAGCGCGATCCAATGGTCGGATCTATTGTTCTGGTTGGATCTTTTGAGCCGGTATTCTGGTTGTGTCGGTGGAATTCCCAGTCCGGACATCGTATTCATGTCGTAACGATTCCACACAAATCCATGGGAAACAACCTCCGGAAACTCGTGAACAAAATTTTAGCGCGATTCGACGGTCGGATGTATAGTTAGGGAGCTTTTGAGCCGGTATTCTAGTTGTCTCGGTGGAATTGCCAGACCGGATGTCGTAGTCGTGTCGTACCGATTCCACGCAACTCCATGGGAAACAGCCTCCGAAAACTTGTCAACAAAATTTAAGCGTGATCTAACGGTCGGATCTATCGTTATGAACCTTTTGAGCTAGTATTCTAGTCGGGTCGGTGGAATTGCCCGACCGGACGTTGTAGTCGTGTCATACCGATTCCACGCAGCTCCATGGGAAACAGCCTGCGAAAACTCGTGAACGAAATTTGAGCGCGATCCAACGGTCGGATCTATAGTTAAGGACCTTTTGAGCCGGTATTCGGGTCGTCTCGATGGAAGTGCCCGACCGGACGTTGTAGTCGTGTCCTACCGATTCCACGCCCCTCCATGGGAAACAGCCTGCGAAAACTCGTGAACGAAAATTAAGCGCGATCCAACGGTCGGATCTATAGTTATGGACCTTTTGAGCCGGTATTCTGGTCGTCTCGGTGGAAGTACCCGACCGAACGTTGTAGTCGTGTCCTACCGATTCCACGCCACTCCATGGGAAACAGCCTGCGGAAACTCGTGAATAAAATTTAAGCGAGATCCAACGGTCGGATCTATAGTTATGGACCTTTTGAGCCGGTATTCTTGTCGTGGCGGTGGAATGGCCAGACCGGATGTCGTAGTCGTGTCCTACAGATTCCACTCCACTCCATGGGAAACATCCTGCGGAAACTCGTGAATGAAATTGGAGCGCGATCTAACGGTCGGATCTATAGTTATGGACCTTTTAAGCCGGTATTTTGTTCGTGGCGGTGGAGAGGCCAGACCGGATGTCGTAGTCGTGTTGTACCGATTCCACACAACTCCATGGGAAACAGCCTCCAGAAACTCGTGAACGAAATTTGAGCGCGATCCAATGGTCGGATCTATTGTTCTGGTTGGATCTTTTGAGCCGGTATTCTGGTTGTGTCGGTGGAATTCCCAGTCCGGACATCGTATTCATGTCGTAACGATTCCACACAAATCCATGGGAAACAACCTCCGGAAACTCGTGAACAAAATTTTAGCGCGATTCGACGGTCGGATGTATAGTTAGGGAGCTTTTGAGCCGGTATTCTAGTTGTCTCGGTGGAATTGCCAGACCGGATGTCGTAGTCGTGTCGTACCGATTCCACGCAACTCCATGGGAAACAGCCTCCGAAAACTTGTCAACAAAATTTAAGCGTGATCTAACGGTCGGATCTATCGTTATGAACCTTTTGAGCTAGTATTCTAGTCGGGTCGGTGGAATTGCCCGACCGGACGTTGTAGTCGTGTCATACCGATTCCACGCAGCTCCATGGGAAAGAGCCTGCGAAAACTCGTGAATGTAATTTGAGCGCGATCCAACGGTCGGATCTATAGTTAAGGACCTTTTGAGCCGGTATTCTAGTCGTCTCGATGGAATTGCCCGACCGGACGTTGTAGTCGTGTCCTACCGATTCCACGCCCCTCCATGGGAAACAGCCTGCGAAAACTCGTGAACGAAAATTAAGCGCGATCCAACGGTCGGATCTATAGTTATGGACCTTTTGAGCCGGTATTCTGGTCGTCTCGGTGGAAGTACCCGACCGAACGTTGTAGTCGTCTCCTACCGATTCCACGCCACTCCATGGGAAACAGCCTGCGGAAACTCGTGAATAAAATTTAAGCGAGATCCAACGGTCGGATCTATAGTTATGGACCTTTTGAGCCGGTATTCTTGTCGTGGCGGTGGAATGGCCAGACCGGATGTCGTAGTCGTGTCCTACAGATTCCACTCCACTCCATGGGAAACATCCTGCGGAAACTCGTGAATGAAATTGGAGCGCGATCTAACGGTCGGATCTATAGTTATGGACCTTTTAAGCCGGTATTCTGTTCGTGGCGGTGGAGAGGCCAGACCGGATGTCGTAGTCGTGTTGTACCGATTCCACACAACTCCATGGGAAACAGCCTCCAGAAACTCGTGAACGAAATTTGAGCGCGATCCAATGGTCGGATCTATTGTTCTGGTTGGATCTTTTGAGCCGGTATTCTGGTTGTGTCGGTGGAATTCCCAGTCCGGACATCGTATTCATGTCGTAACGATTCCACACAAATCCATGGGAAACAACCTCCGGAAACTCGTGAACAAAATTTTAGCGCGATTCGACGGTCGGATGTATAGTTAGGGAGCTTTTGAGCCGGTATTCTAGTTGTCTCGGTGGAATTGCCAGACCGGATGTCGTAGTCGTGTCGTACCGATTCCACGCAACTCCATGGGAAACAGCCTCCGAAAACTTGTCAACAAAATTTAAGCGTGATCTAACGGTCGGATCTATCGTTATGAACCTTTTGAGCTAGTATTCTAGTCGGGTCGGTGGAATTGCCCGACCGGACGTTGTAGTCGTGTCATACCGATTCCACGCAGCTCCATGGGAAAGAGCCTGCGAAAACTCGTGAATGTAATTTGAGCGCGATCCAACGGTCGGATCTATAGTTAAGGACCTTTTGAGCCGGTATTCTAGTCGTCTCGATGGAATTGCCCGACCGGACGTTGTAGTCGTGTCATACCGATTCCACGCCACTCCATGGGAAACATCCTGCGGAAACTCGTGAATGAAATTTGAGCGCGATCCAACGGTCCGATCTATAGTTATGGACTTTTTCAGCCGGTATTCTGGTCGGGTCGGTGGAATTGCCAGACCCGATGTCGTAGTCATGTCGTACCGATTCCACGTAACTCCATTAGAAACAGCCTCCGGAATCTCGTGAACGAAATTTGAGCGCGATCCAATGGTTGGATCTATAGTTATGGACCTTTTGAGCAGGTATTATGGTCGTGTCGGTGGAATTGCCAGTCCGGACGTCGTATTCATGTCGGAACGATTCCACACAACTCCATGGGAAACAGCCTCCGGAAACTCGTGAACTAAATTTGAGCGCGATTCGACGGTCGGATCTATAGTTAGGGAGCTTTTGAGCCGGTATTCTGGTCGTGTCGGTGGAATTGCAAGTCAGGACGTCGTATTCGTGTCGTAATGATTCCACGCAACCCCATGGGAAACAGCCTCCGAAAACTCCTGAACTAAATTGAAGCGCGATGCAATCGTCGGATCTACAGTGATGGACCTTTTGAGCGGTATTCTGGTCGTGGCGGTGGAAAGGCTCGACCGGATGTCATAGTCGTGTCGTACCGATTCCACGCAACTCCATGGAAAACAGCCTTCGAAAACTCATGAACAAAATTTAAGCGCGATCCAACGGTCGGATCTATAGTTATGGACCTTTTAAGCTGATATTTTGGTCGTGGCGGTGGAATGGCCAGACCGGATGTCGTAGTCGTGTCGTAACGATTCCACACAACTCCTTGGGAAACAGCCTCCGGAAACTCGTGAACAAAATTTGAGCGCGATTCGACGGCCGGATCTGTAGTTAGGGAGCTTTTGAGCCGGTATTCTGGTCGTCTCGGTGGAAGTGCCCGACCGGACGTTGTAGCCGTGTCCTACCGATCCCATGCCACTCCATGGGAAACAGCCTGCGGAAACTCATGAATGAAATTTGAGCGCGATCCAACGGTCGGATCTATAGTTATGGACCTTTTGAGCCGGTATTCTGGTCGAGGCGGTGGAATGGCCAGACTGGATGTCATAGTCATGTCGTACCGATTCCACGCAACTCGATGGGAAACAACCTGCAGAAACTCGTGAATGAAATTTGAGTGCGATCCAACGGCCGGATCTATTGTGTTATGGACCTTTTGAGCCGGTATTCTGGCCGTCTCGGTGGAAGTGCCTGACCGGACGTTGTAGTCGTGTCCTATCGATTCCACGCCACTCCATGGGTACCAGCCTCCGGAAACTCGCGAACGAAAATTGAACGCGATCCAACGGTCGGATCTATAGTTATGGACCTTTTGAGTTGGTATTCCGGTCGTGTCGGTGGAATTGCCAGCCCGGACGTCGTATTTGTGTCGTAACGATTCCACGCAACTCCATAGGAAACAGCCTCTGAAAACTCATGAACAAAATTTAAGCGCGATCCAACGGTCGGATCTATAGTTAAGAACCTTTTGAGCCGGTATTCTAGTCATGGCGGTGGAACGGCCAGACCGGATGTCATAGTCGTGTCGTACCGATTCCACGCAACTCCATTGGAAACAACCTCTGGAAACTCGTGAACGAAATTTGAGTGCGATCCGATGGTCGGATCTTTAGTTATGGACGTTTTGAGCCGGTATTCTGGTCGTGGCAGTGGAATGGCCAGACCGGATGTCGTAGACGTGTCGTATCGATTCCACGCAACTCCATAGGAAACAGCCTTTGAAAACTCATGAACAAAATTTAAGCGCGATCCAACGGTCGGATCTATAGTTATGAACCTTTTGAGCCGGTATTCTTGTCATGGCGGTGGAACGGCTAGACCGAATGTCATAGTCGTGTCGTACCGATTCCACGCAACTCCATTGGAAACAGCCTCTGGAAACTCGTGAACGAAATTTGAGCGCGATTCGATGGTCGGATCTTTAGTTATGGACGTTTTGAGTCGGTATTCTGGTCGTGGCAGTGGAATGGCCAGACCGGCTGTCGTAGTGGTGTCGTATCGATTCCACGCAACTCCATGGGAACCAGGTTCCGCAAACTCGTGAACAAAAATTCAGCACGATCAAACGGTAGGATCTAATGTTATGGACCTTTTGAGCCGGTATTTTGGTCGTGTCGATGGAATGGACCGACCGGACGTCGTCGTCGTCGTGTCGTACCGATTCAACACAACTCCATGGGAAACAGGCTCCGGAAACTCGTGAACAAAATTTGAGCGCGATCCAATGGTCAGATCTATAGTTATGGACCATTTCTGCCAGTATTCTGGTCGGGTCGGTGGAATTGCCAGACCAGATGTCGTAGTCGTGTCGTACCGATTCCATGAAACTCCGTGGGAAACAGCCTCCGGAAACTCGTGAAAAACATTTGACCGTGATCCGAAGGTCGAATCTATAGTTATGGACCATTTGAGCCAGTATTCTGGTCGTGTCGGTGGAAAGGACCGACCGGACGTCGTCGTCGTGTCGTACCGCTTCCATGCCACTCCATGGGAAACAGCCTCTGGAAACTTGTGAACGAAATTTGAGCGCGATCCAACGGTCGGATCTATAGTTATGGACCTTTTGAGCCGGTATTCTGGTCGTGGCGGTGGAATGGCCAGACCGGATGTCGTGGTCGTGTCGTATCGATTCCACGCAACTCCATGGGAACCAGGTTCCGCAAACTCGTGAACAAAAATTCAGCACGATCAAACGGTCGGATCTATAGTTATGGACCTTTTGAGCCGGTATTTTGGTCGTGTCGATGGAATGGACCGACCGGACGTCGTCGTCGTCGTGTCGTACCGATTCAACACCACTCCATGGGAAATAGCCTCCAGAAACTCGTGAACAAAATTTAAGAGCGATCCAACGGTCGGATCTATAGTTATGGACCTTATGAGCCGGTATTCTGGTCGTCTATGTGGAATTGCCCGACCGGACGTTGTAGTCGTGTCCTACTGATTCCACGCAACTCAATGGGAACGAGCCTCTACAAACTCGTGCATGAAAATTGAGCACGATCCAACGGTCGGATCTATAGTTATGGACCTTTTGAGCCAGTATTCTGGTCGTGTCGGTGGAATTACTAGTCCGGACGTCGTATTCGTGTCGTAACGATTCCACGCAACTCCTTGGGAAACAGTCTCCGGAAACTCGTGAACGAAATTTGAGCGCGATCCTACGGTCAGATCTATAGTTATGGACCTTTTCAGCCAGTATTCTGGTCGGGTCGGTGGAATTGCCAGTCCGGACGTCGTAGTCGTGTCATACCGATTCCACGCACCTCCATGGGAAACAGCCTGCGGAAACTCGTGAACAAAATTTAAGCGCGATCCAACGGTCGGATCTATAGTTAAGGACCCATTGAGCCGGTATTCTGGTCGTGTCGGTGGAATTGCCCGACCGGACGTTGCAGTCGTGTCCTACCGATTCCACGCAACTCCATGGGAAACAGCCTGCGAAAACTTGTCAACAAAATTTCAGCGCGATCCAACGGTCAGATCTATAGTTATGGACCTTTTCAGCCGGTATTCTGGTCGGGTCGGTGGAATTGTCAGTCCGGACGTCGTAGTCGTGTCGTACCGATTCCACGCACCTCCATGGGAAACAGCCTGCGGAAACTCGTGAACAAAATTTAAGCGCGATTCAACGGTCGGATCTATAGTTAAGAACCTTTTGAGCCGGTATTCTGGTCGTGTCGGTGGAATTGCCAGTCCGGACGTCGTATTCGTGTCGTATCGATTCCACGCAACTCCATGGGAAACAGGGTTCGAAAACTCGTGAACAAAATTTGAGCGCGATCCAACGGTCCGATCTATAGTTATGGACCTTTTCAGCCGGTATTCTAGTCGGGTCGGTGGAATTGCCAGTCCGGACGTCGTAGTCGTGTCGTACCGATTCCATGCAACTCCATGGGAAATAGCCTCCGGAAACTCGTGAACGAAATTTGAGCGCGATCCACCGGTCGGATCAATAGTTATGGACCATTTGAGCCGGTATTCTGGTCGTCTCGGTGGAATTGCCCGACCGGACGTTGTAGTCGTGTCATACCGATTCCACGCAACTCCATGGGAACCAGTCTCCGCAAACTCGTGAACAAAATTTAAGCGCGATCCAACGATCGGATCAATAGTTATGGACCATTTGAGCCGGTATTCTAGTCGTCTCGGTGGAATTGCCCGACCGAACGTTGTAGTCGTGTCATACCGATTCCACGCAACTCCATGGGAACCAGCCTCCGCAAACTCGTGAACAAAATTTAAGCGCGATCCAACGGTCGGATCTATAGTTAAGGACCTTTTCAGCCGGTATTCTAGTCGTCTCGGAGGAATTGCCCGACCGGACGTTGTAGTCGTGTCGTACCGATTCCACGCAACTCCATGGGAAATAGCCTTCGGAAACTCGTGAACAAAATTTAAGCGCGATCCAACGGTCGGATCTATAGTTATGGACCTTTTGATCCAGTATTCTAGTCGTCATGTTGGAATTGCCCGACCGGACGTTATAGTCGTGTCCTACCGATTCCATTCACCTCCATGGGAAACAGCCTACGGAAACTCGTGAATGAAATTTGAGCGCGATCCAACGGTCGGATCTATAGTTACGGACCTTTTCAGCCGGTATTCTGGTCGGGTCGGGGGAATTGCCAGATCGGATGTCGTAGTCGTGTCGTACCGATTCCAGGCAACTCCATGGGAAACAGCCTCTGAAAACTTGTCAACAAAATTTAAGCGTGATGTAACGGTCGGATCTATCGTTATGGACCTTTTAAGCCAGTATTCTAGTCGGGTCGGTGGAATTGCCCGACCGGACGTTGTAGTCGTGTCCTACCGATTCCACGCAGCTCCATGGGAAACAGCCTGCAAAAACTCGTGAATGTAATTTGAGCGCTATCCAACGGTCGCAGCTATAGTTATGGACCTTTTGAGCCGGTATTCTGGTCGTCTCTATGGAATTGCCCGACCGGACGTTGTTGTCGTGTCCTACCGATTCAACGCAACTCAATGGGAACCAACCTCTAGAAACTCGTGCATGAAAATTGAGCGCGATCCAACAGTCGGATCTATAGTTATGGACCTTTTGAGCCGGTATTCTGGTCGTGTCGGTGGAATTACTAACCCGGACGTCGTATTTGTGTCATAACGATTCCACGCAACTCCATGGGAAACAGCCTTCGGAAACTCGTGAACGAAATTTGAGCGCGATCCAACGGTCGGATCAATAGTTATGGACCATTTGAGCTGGTATTCTGGTCGTCTCGGTGGAATTGCCCGACCGGATGTTGTAGTCGTGTCCTACCGATTCCACGCAACTTAATGGGAACCAACCTCTAGAAACTCGTGCATGAAAATTGAGCGCGATCCAACAGTCGGATCTATAGTTATGGACCTTTTGAACCGGTATTTTGGTCGTGTTGGTGGAATTGCCAGTCCGGACGTTGTAGTCGTGTCATACCGATTCCACGCAACTCCATGGGAACCAGCCTCCGCAAACTCGTGAACAAAATTTCAGCACGATCAAACGGTCGGATCTATAGTTATGGACCTTTTGAGCCGGTATTTTGGTCGTGTCGATGGAATGGACCGACCGGACGTCGTCGTCGTCGTCGTGTCGTACCGATTCAACACCACTCCATGGGAAATAGCCTCCAGAAACTCGTGAACAAAATTTAAAAGCGATCCAACGGTCGGATCTATAGTTATGGACCTTATGAGCCGGTATTCTGGTCGTCTATGTGGAATTGCCCGACCGGACGTTGTAGTCGTGTCCTACTGATTCCACGCAACTCAATGGGAACGAGCCTCTACAAACTCGTGCATGAAAATTGAGCACGATCCAACGGTTGGATCTATAGTTATGGACCTTTTGAGCCAGTATTCTGGTCGTGTCGGTGGAATTACTAGTCCGGACGTCGTATTCGTGTCGTAACGATTCCACGCAACTCCTTGGGAAACAGTCTCCGGAAACTCGTGAATGAAATTTGAGCGCGATCCTACGGTCAGATCTATAGTTATGGACCTTTTCAGCCGGTATTCTGGTCGGGTCGGTGGAATTGCCAGTCCGGACGTCGTAGTCGTGTCATACCGATTCCACGCACCTCCATGGGAAACAGCCTGCGGAAACTCGTGAACAAAATTTAAGCGCGATCCAACGGTCGGATCTATAGTTAAGGACCCATTGAGCCGGTATTCTGGTCGTGTCGGTGGAATTGCCCGACCGGACGATGCAGTCGTGTCCTACCGATTCCACGCAACTCCATGGGAAACAGCCTGCGAAAACTTGTCAACAAAATTTCAGCGCGATCCAACGGTCAGATCTATAGTTATGGACCTTTTCAGCCGGTATTCTGGTCGGGTCGGTGGAATTGTCAGTCCGGACGTCGTAGTCGTGTCGTACCGATTCCACGCACCTCCATGGGAAACAGCCTGCGGAAACTCGTGAACAAAATTTAAGCGCGATTCAACGGTCGGATCTATAGTTAAGAACCTTTTGAGCCGGTATTCTGGTCGTGTCGGTGGAATTGCCAGTCCGGACGTCGTATTCGTGTCGTATCGATTCCACGCAACTCCATGGGAAACAGGGTTCGAAAACTCGTGAACAAAATTTGAGCGCGATCCAACGGTCCGATCTATAGTTATGGACCTTTTCAGCCGGTATTCTAGTCGGGTCGGTGGAATTGCCAGTCCGGACGTCGTAGTCGTGTCGTACCGATTCCATGCAACTCCATGGGAAATAGCCTCCGGAAACTCGTGAACGAAATTTGAGCGCGATCCACCGGTCGGATCAATAGTTATGGACCATTTGAGCCGGTATTCTGGTCGTCTCGGTGGAATTGCCCGACCGGACGTTGTAGTCGTGTCATACCGATTCCACGCAACTCCATGGGAACCAGTCTCCGCAAACTCGTGAACAAAATTTAAGCGCGATCCAACGATCGGATCAATAGTTATGGACCATTTGAGCCGGTATTCTAGTCGTCTCGGTGGAATTGCCCGACCGAACGTTGTAGTCGTGTCATACCGATTCCACGCAACTCCATGGGAACCAGCCTCCGCAAACTCGTGAACAAAATTTAAGCGCGATCCAACGGTCGGATCTATAGTTAAGGACCTTTTCAGCCGGTATTCTAGTCGTCTCGGAGGAATTGCCCGACCGGACGTTGTAGTCGTGTCGTACCGATTCCACGCAACTCCATGGGAAATAGCCTTCGGAAACTCGTGAACAAAATTTAAGCGCGATCCAACGGTCGGATCTATAGTTATGGACCTTTTGATCCAGTATTCTAGTCGTCATGTTGGAATTGCCCGACCGGACGTTATAGTCGTGTCCTACCGATTCCATTCACCTCCATGGGAAACAGCCTACGGAAACTCGTGAATGAAATTTGAGCGCGATCCAACGGTCGGATCTATAGTTACGGACCTTTTCAGCCGGTATTCTGGTCGGGTCGGGGGAATTGCCAGATCGGATGTCGTAGTCGTGTCGTACCGATTCCAGGCAACTCCATGGGAAACAGCCTCTGAAAACTTGTCAACAAAATTTAAGCGTGATGTAACGGTCGGATCTATCGTTATGGACCTTTTAAGCCAGTATTCTAGTCGGGTCGGTGGAATTGCCCGACCGGACGTTGTAGTCGTGTCCTACCGATTCCACGCAGCTCCATGGGAAACAGCCTGCAAAAACTCGTGAATGTAATTTGAGCGCTATCCAACGGTCGGATCTATAGTTATGGACGTTTTGAGCCGGTATTCTGGTCGTCTCTATGGAATTGCCCGACCGGACGTTGTTGTCGTGTCCTACCGATTCCACGCAACTCAATGGGAACCAACCTCTAGAAACTCGTGCATGAAAATTGAGCGCGATCCAACGGTCGGATCAATAGTTATGGACCATTTGAGCCGGTATTCTGGTCGTCTCGGTGGAATTGCCCGACCGGATGTTGTAGTCGTGTCCTACCGATTCCACGCAACTTAATGGGAACCAACCTCTAGAAACTCGTGCATGAAAATTGAGCGCGATCCAACAGTCGGATCTATAGTT
Organism: Populus alba x Populus glandulosa; assembly: GCA_033617975.1. NCBI lineage: Eukaryota > Viridiplantae > Streptophyta > Magnoliopsida > Malpighiales > Salicaceae > Populus > Populus alba x Populus glandulosa. The sequence continues at coordinate 21,319,624 of CM066144.1, read as the reverse complement.
ATGGACCTTTTGAACCGGTATTTTGGTCCTGTTGGTGGAATTGCCAGTCCGGACGTTGTAGTCGTGTCATACCGATTCGACGCAACTCCATGGGAACCAGCCTCCGCAAACTCGTGAACAAAATTTAAGCGCGATCCAACGATCGGATCTATAGTTATGGACCTTTTGAGCCGGTATTCTGGTCATTTTGGTGGAATTGCAAGTCCGAACGTCGTATTCGTGTCGTATCGATTCCACGCAACTCCATGAGAAATAGGCTCCGGAAACTCGTGAACAAAATTTGAGCGCGATCCAACGGTCAGATCTATAGTTATGGACCTTTTCAGCCGGTATTCTGGTCGGGTCGGTGGAATGCCCAGACCAGATGTCGTAGTCGTGTCGTACCGATTCCACGCAACTCCGTGGGAAACAGCCTCCGGAAACTCGTGTAAAACATTTGACCGTGATCCAACGGTCGGATCTATAGTTATGGACCTTTTGAGGCAGTATTCTGGTCGTGTCGGTGGAAAGGACCGACCGAACGTTGTAGTCGTGTCCTACCAATTCCACGCAACTCCATCGGAACCAGCATCTGAAAACTTGTCAACAAAATTTAAGCGTGATCTAACGGTCGGATCTATCATTAGGAACCTTTTGAGCTAGTATTCTAGTCGGGTAGGTGGAATTGCCCGACCGGACGTTGTAGTCGTGTCATACCGATTCCACACAGCTCCATGGGAAAGAGCCTGCGAAAACTCGTGAATGTAATTTGAGCGCGATCCAACTGTCGGATCTATAGTTAAGGACCTTTTCAGCCGGTATTCTAGTCGTCTCGGAGGAATTGCCCGACCGGACGTTGTAGTCGTGTCGTACCGATTCCACGCAACTCCATGGGAAACAGCCTTCGGAAACTCGTGAACAAAATTTAAGCGCGATCCAACGGTCGGATCTATAGTTATGGACCTTTTGATCCGGTATTCTGGTCGTGTTGGTGGAATTGCTAGTCCGGACGTCGTATTCGTGTCGTATCAATTCCACGCAACTCCATGGGAAACAGACTCCGGAAACTTGTGAACAAATTTTGAGCGCGATCCAACGGTCGGATCTATAGTTACGGACCTTTTCAGCCGTTATTCTGGTCGGGTCGGGGGAATTGCCAGACCGGATGTCATAGTCGTGTCGTACCGATTCCATGCAACTCCATGGGAAACAGCCTCCGAAAACTTGTCAACAAAATTTAAGTGTGATCTAACGGTCGGATCTATCATTAGGAACCTTTTGAGCTAGTATTCTAGTCGGGTAGGTGGAATTGCCCGACCGGACGTTGTAGTCGTGTCATACCGATTCCACACAGCTCCATGGGAAAGAGCCTGCGAAAACTCGTGAATGTAATTTGAGCGCGATCCAACTGTCGGATCTATAGTTAAGGACCTTTTCAGCCGGTATTCTAGTCGTCTCGGAGGAATTGCCCGACCGGACGTTGTAGTCGTGTCGTACCGATTCCACGCAACTCCATGGGAAACAGCCTTCGGAAACTCGTGAACAAAATTTAAGCGCGATCCAACGGTCGGATCTATAGTTATGGACCTTTTGATCCGGTATTCTAGTCGTCTTGTTGGAATTGCCCGACCGGACGTTATAGTCGTGTCCTACCGATTCCATTCACCTCCATGGGAAACAGCCTACGGAAACTCGTGAATGAAATTTGAGCGCGATCCAACGGTCAGATCTATAGTTACGGACCTTTTCAGCCGGTATTCTGGTCGGGTCGGGGGAATTGCCAGACCGGATGTCGTAGTCGTGTCGTACCGATTCCATGCAACTCCATGGGAAACAGCCTCCGAAAACTTGTCAACAAAATTTAAGCGTGATCTAACGGTCGGATCTATCGTTATGGACCTTTTAAGCCAGTATTCTAGTCGAGTCGGTGGAATTGCCCGACCGGACGTTGTAGTCGTGTCCTACCGATTCCACGCAGCTCCATGGGAAACAGCCTGCGAAAACTCGTGAATGTAATTTGAGCGCTATCCAACGGTCGTATCTATAGTTATGGACCTTTTGAGCCGGTATTCTGGTCGTCTCTATGGAATTGCCCGACCGGATGTTGTAGTCGTGTCCTACCAATTCCACGCAACTCAATGGGAACCAACCTCTAGAAACTCGTGCATGAAAATTGAGCGCGATCCAACAGTCGGATCTATAGTTAAGAACCTTTTGAGCCGGTATTCTGGTCGTGTCGGTGGAATTGCCAGTCCGGACGTCGTATTCGTGTCGTATCGATTCCACGCAACTCCATGGGAACCAGCCTCCGCAAACTCGTGAACAAAATTTAAGCGCGATCCAACGATCGGATCTATAGTTATGGACCTTTTGAGCCCGTATTCTGGTCCTTTTGGTGGAATTGCAAGTCCGAACGTCGTATTTGTGTCGTATCGATTCCACGCAACTCCATGAGAAATAGGCTCCGGAAACTCGTGAACAAAATTTGAGCGCGATCCAACGGTCAGATCTATAGTTATGGACCTTTTCAGCCGGTATTCTGGTCGGGTCGGTGGAATGGCCAGACCAGATGTCGTAGTCGTGTCGTACCGATTCCACGCAACTCCATGGGAAACAGCCTCCGGAAACTCGTGTAAAACATTTAACCGTGATCCAACGGTCGGATCTGTAGTTATGGACCTTTCGAGGCAGTATTCTGGTCGTGTCGGTGGAAAGGACCGACCGAACGTTGTAGTCGTGTCCTACCAATTCCACGCAACTCCATCGGAACCAGCATCTGAAAACTCGTGAAGGAAAATTGAGCGAGATCCAACGGTCGGATCTATAGTTATGGACCTTTTGAGCCAATATTCTGGTCGTGTTGGTGGAATTGCTAGTCCGGACGTCGTATTCCTGTCGTATCAATTCCACGCAACTCCATGGGAAACAGACTCTGGAAACTCGTGAACAAAATTTGAGCGCGATCCAACGGTCGGATCTATAGTTACGGACCTTTTCAGCCGCTATTCTGGTCGGGTCGGGGGAATTGCCAGACCGGATGTCATAGTCGTGTCGTACCGATTCCATGCAACTCCATGGGAAACAGCCTCCGAAAACTTGTCAACAAAATTTAAGCGTGATCTAACGGTCGGATCTATCATTAGGAACCTTTTGAGCTGGTATTCTAGTCGTGTAGGTGGAATTGCCCGACCGGACGTTGTAGTCGTGTCATACCGATTCCACACAGCTCCATGGGAAAGAGCCTGTGAAAACTCGTGAATGTAATTTGAGCGCGATCCAATGGTCGGATCTATAGTTAAGGACCTTTTCAGCCGGTATTCTAGTCGTCTCGGAGGAATTGCCCGACCGGACGTTGTAGTCGTGTCGTACCGATTCCACGCCACTCCATGGGAAATAGCCTTCGGAAACTCGTGAACAAAATTTAAGCGCGATCCAACGGTCGGATCTATAGTTATGGACCATTTGATCCAGTATTCTAGTCGTCATGTTGGAATTGCCCGACCGGACGTTATAGTCGTGTCCTACCGATTCCATTCACCTCCATGGGAAACAGCCTACGGAAACTCGTGAATGAAATTTGAGCACGATCCAACGGTCGGATCTATAGTTACGGACCTTTTCAGCCGGTATTCTGGTCGGGTCGGGGGAATTGCCAGACCGGATGTCGTAGTCGTGTCGTACCGATTCCATGCAACTCCATGGGAAACAGCCTCCGAAAACTTGTCAACAAAATTTAAGCGTGATCTAACGGTCGGATCTATCGTTATGGACCTTTTAAGCCAGTATTCTAGTCGGGTCGGTGGAATTGCCCGACCGGACGTTGTAGTCGTGTCCTACCGATTCCACGCAGCTCCATGGGAAACAGCCTGCGAAAACTCGTGAATGTAATTTGAGCGCTATCCAACGGTCGGACCTATAGTTATGGACCTTTTGAGCCGGTATTCTGGTCGTCTCTATGGAATTGCCCGACCGGACGTTGTAGTCGTGTCCTACCGATTCCACGCAACTCAATGGGAACCAACCTCTAGAAACTCGTGCATGAAAATTGAGCGCGATCCAACGGTCAGATCTATAGCTATGGACTTTTTCAGCTGGTATTCTGGTCGGGTCGGTGGAATTGCCAGACCCGATGTCGTAGTCGTGTCGTACCGATTCCACGCAACTCCATGGGAAACAGCCTTCGAAAACTCGTGAACAAAATTTAAGCGCAATCCAACGGTCGGATCTATAGTTATGGACCTTTTCAGCCGGTATTCTAGTCGGGTCGGTGGAATTGCCAGTCCGGACGTCGTAGTCGTGTCGTACCGATTCCATGCACCTCCATGGGAAACAGCCTGCAGAAACTCATGAATGAAATTTGAGCGCGATCCAACGGTCGGAGTCGGACCTTTTAAGCCGGTATTCTGGTCGTGTCGGTTGATTTGCCCGACCGGACGTTGTAGTCGTGTCCTACCGATTCCACGCAACTGCATGGGAACCAGCCTCCGCAAACTCGTGAACAAAATTTAAGCGCGATCCAACGATCGGATCTATAGTTATGGACTTTTGAGCCGGTATTCTAGTCGTCTCGGTGGAATTGCCAGTCCGGACGTCGTATTCATGTCGTATCGATTCCACGCAACTCCATGGGAAACAGGCTCCGGAAACTCGTGAACAAAATTTGAGCGCGATCCAACGGTCCGATCTATAGTTATGGACCTTTTCAGCCGGTATTCTGGTCGGGTCGGTGGAATTGCCAGACCCGATGTCGTAGTCGTGTCGTACCGATTCCACGCAACTCCTTGGGAAACAGCCTCCGGAAACTCGTGTAAAACATTTGATCGCGATCCAACGGTCGGATCTATAGTTATGGACCTTTTGAGTCGGTATTCTGGTCGTCTCAGTGGAATTGCCCGACCGGACGTTGTAGTCGTGTCCTACCGATTCCACGCAACTCCATGGGAAACAGCCTGCGGAAACTCGTGAATGAAATTTGAGCGCGATCCAACGGTCGGATCTATAGTTAAGGACCTTTTAAGCCGGTATTCTAGTCGTCTCGGTGGAATTGCCAGACCCGATGTCGTAGTCGTGTCGTACCGATTCCACGCAGCTCCATGGGAAACAACTTTCGGAAACTCGTGAACAAAATTTAAGCGCGATCCAACGGTCGGATCTATAGTTATGGACCTTTTGATCCGGTATTCTAGTCGTCTTGTTGGAATTGCCCGACCGGACGTTATAGTCGTGTCCTACCGATTCCATTCACCTCCATGGGAAACAGCCTGCGGAAACTCGTGAATGAAATTTGAGCGCGATCCAACGGTCGGATCTATAGTTAAGGACCTTTTAAGCCGGTATTCTAGTCGTCTTGGTGGAATTGCCCGACCGGACGTTGTAGTCGTGTCATACCGATTCCACTCAACTCCATGGGAACCAGCCTCCGCAAAGTCGTGAACAAAATTTAAGCGCGATCCAACGGTCGGATCTATAGTTATAGACCTTTTGATCCGGTATTCTAGTCGTCTTGTTGGAATTGCCCGACCGGACGTTATAGTCGTGTCCTACCGATTCCGTTCACCTCCATGGGAAACAACCTGCGGAAACTCGTGAATGAAATTTGAGCGCGATCCAACGGTCGGATCTATAGTTAAGGACCTTTTAAGCCGGTATTCTCGTCGTCTCGGTGGAATTGCCCGACCGGACGTTGTAGTCGTGTCATACCGATTCCACGCAACTCCATGGGAACCAGCCTCCGCAAACTCGTGAACAAAATTTAAGCGCGATCCAACGATCTGATCTATAGTTATGGACTTTTGAGCTGGTATTCTTGTCGTCTCGGTGGAATTGCCAGTCCGGACGTCGTATTCGTGTCGTATCGATTCCACGCAACTACATGGGAAACAGGCTTCGGAAACTCGTGAACAAAATTTGAGCGCGATCCAACGGTCCGATCTATAGTTATGGACTTTTTCAGCCGGTATTCTGGTCGGGTCGGTGGAATTGCCAAACCCGATGTCGTAATCGTGTCGTACCGATTCCACGCAACTCCATGGGAAACAACCTTCGGAAACTCGAGAACAAAATTTAAGTGCGATCCAACGGTCGGATCTATAGTTATGGACCTTTTGATCCTGTATTCTAGTCGTCTTGTTGGAATTGCCCGACCGGACGTTATAGTCGTGTCCTACCGATTCCATTCACCTCCATGGGAAACAGCCTGCGGAAACTCGTGAATGAAATTTGAGCGCGATCCAACGGTCGGATCTATAGTTAAGGACCTTTTAAGCCGGTATTCTAGTCGTCTCGGTGGAATTGCCCGACCGGATGTTGTAGTCGTGTCATACCGATTCCACTCAACTCCATGGGAACCAGCCTCCGCAAACTCGTGAACAAAATTTTAGCGCAATCCAACGGTCGGATCTATAGTTATGGACCTTTTGACCCGGTATTCTAGTCATCTTGTTCGAATTGCCCGACCGGATGTTGTAGTCGTGTCCTACCGATTCCATTCACCTCCATGGGAAACAGCGTGCGGAAACTCGTGTAAAACATTTGATCGTGATCCAACGGTCAGATCTATAGTTATGAACCTTTTCAGCCGGTATTCTGGTCGTGTCGGTGGAATTGCCAGTCCGGACGTCCTATTCGTGTCGTATCGATTCCACACAACTCCATGGGAAATAGGCTTCGAAAACTCGTGAACAAAATTTGAGCGCGATCCAACGGTCAGATCTATAGTTATGGACCTTTTCAGGCGGTATTCTGGTCGAGTCCGTGGAATTGGCCGTCCGGACGTCGTAGTCGTGTCGTACCGATTCCACACACCTCCATGGGAAACAGCCTGCGGAAACTCATGAAAAAAATTTAAGCGCGATCCAACGGTCGCATCTATTGTTAAGGACCTTTTGAGCCGGTATTCTGGTCGTGTCGGTGGAATTGCCCGACCGGACGTTGTAGTCGTGTCCTACAGATTCCACGCAACTCTATGGGAAACAGCCTGCGGAAACTCGTGAATGAAATTTGAGCACGATCCAACGGTCGGATCTATAGTTAAAGACCTTTTGAGCCGGTATTCTGGTCGTGTCGGTTGATTTGCCCGACCGGACGTTGTAGTCGTGTCATTCCGATTCCACGCAACTCCATGGGAACCAGCCTCCGCAAACTCGTGAACAAAATTTAAGCGCGATCCAACGATCGGATCTATAGTTATGGACTTTTGAGCCGGTATTCTAGTCGTCTCGGTGGAATTGCCAGTCCGGATGTCGTATTCGTGTCGTATCGATTCCACGCAACTCCATGGGAAGCAGGCTTCGAAAACTCGTGAACAAAATTTGAGCGCGATCCAACGGTCCGATCTATAGTTATGGACCTTTTCAGCCGGTATTCTGGTCGGGTCGGTGGAATTGCCAGACCCGATGTCGTAGTCGTGTCGTACTGATTCCACGCAACTCCATGGGAAACAGCCTTCGGAAACTCGTGAACAAAATTTAAGCGCGATCCAACGGTCGGATCTATAGTTATGGACCTTTTGATCCGGTATTCTAGTCGTCTTGTTGGAATTCCCCGACCGGACGTTGTAGTCGTGTCCTACCGATTCCATTCACCTCCATGGGAAACAGCCTGCGGAAACTCGTGAATGAAATTTGAGCGCGATCCAACGGTCGAATCTATAGTTAAGGACCTTTTGAGCCGGTATTCTAGTCGTCTCGGTGGAATTGCCCGACCGGAAGTTGTAGTCGTGTCATACCGATTCCATGCAACTCCATGGGAACCAGCCTCCGCAAACTCGTGAACAAAATTTAAGCGCGATCCAACGATCGGATCTATAGTTATGGACTTTTGAGCCGGTATTCTAGTCATCTCGGTGGAATTGCCAGTCCGGACGTCGTATTCGTGTCGTATCGATTCCACACAACTCCATGGGAAACAGCCTCCGGAAACTCGTGAACAAAATTTAAGCGCGATCCAACGGTCGGATCTATAGTTATGGACCTTTTGATCCGGTATTCTAGTCGTCTTGTTGGAATTGCATGACCGGACGTTGTAGTCGTGTCCTACCTATTCCATTCACCTCCATGGGAAACAGCTTGCGGAAACTCGTGAATGAAATTTGGGCACGATCCAACGGTCGGATCTATAGTTAAGGACCTTTTGAGCCGGTATTCTAGTCGTCTCGGTGGAATTGCCCGACCGGACGTTGTAGTCGTGTCATACCAATTCCACGCAACTCCATGGGAACCAGCCTCCGCAAAATCTTGAACAAAATTTAAGCGCGATCCAACGATCGGATCTATAGTTATGGACCTTTTGAGCCGGTATTCTGGTCGTGTCGATGGAATTGCCAGTCCGGACGTCCTATTCGTGTCGTATCGATTCCACGCAACTCCATGGGAAACAGGCTTCGAAAACTCGTGAACAAAATTTGAGCGCGATCCAACGGTCAGATCTATAGTTATGGACCTTTTCAGTCGGTATTCTGGTCGGGTCCGTGGAATTGGCCGTCCGGACGTCGTAGTCGTGTCGTACCGATTCCACACACCTCCATGGGAAACAGCCTGCGGAAACTCGTGAAAAAAATTTAAGCGCAATCCAACGATCGGATCTATTGTTAAGGACCTTTTGAGCCGGTATTCTGGTCGTGTCGGTGGAATTGCCCGACCGGATGTTGTAGTCGTGTCCTACCGATTCCACGCAACTCCATGGGAAACAACCAGCGGAAACTCGTGAATGAAATTTGAGTGCGATCCAACGGTCGGATCTATAGTTAAAAACCTTTTGAGCCGGTATTCTGGTCCTGTCGGTTGATTTGCCCGACCGGACGTTGTAGTCGTGTCATACCGATTCCACGCAACTCCATGGGAACCAGCCTCCGCAAACTCGTGAAAAAAATTTAAACGCGATCCAACGGTCGAATCTATTGTTAAGGACATTTTGAGCCGGTATTCTGGTCGTGTCCGTGGAATTGGCCGTCTGGACGTTGTAGTCGTGTCCTACAGATTCCACGCAACTCTATGGGAAACAGCCTGCGGAAACTCGTAAATGAAATTTGAGCGCGATCCAACGGTCGGATCTATAGTTAAACACCTTTTGAGCCGGTATTCTGGTCGTGTCGGTTGATTTGCCCGACCAGACGTTGTAGTCGTGTCCTACCGATTCCACACAACTCCATGGGAACCAGCCTCCGCAAACTCGTGAACAAAATTTAAGCGCGATCCAACGATCGCATCTATTGTTAAGGACCTTTTGAGCCGGTATTCTGGTCGTGTCGGTGGAATTGCCCGACCGGACGTTGTAGTCGTGTCCTACAGATTGCACGCAACTCCATGGGAAACAGCCTGCGGAAACTCGTGAATGAAATTTGAGCACGATCCAACGGTCGGATCTATAGTTAAAGACCTTTTGAGCCGGTATTCTGGTCGTGTCGGTTGATTTGCCCGACCGGACGTTGTAGTCGTGTCATTCCGATTCCACGCAACTCCATGGGAACCAGCCTCAGCAAACTCGTGAACAAAATTTAAGCGCGATCCAACGATCGGATCTATAGTTATGGACTTTTGAGCCGGTATTCTAGTCGTCTCGGTGGAATTGCCAGTCCGGATGTCGTATTCGTGTCGTATCGATTCCACGCAACTCCATGGGAAGCAGGCTTCGAAAACTCGTGAACAAAATTTGAGCGCGATCCAACGGTCCGATCTATAGTTATGGACCTTTTCAGCCGGTATTCTGGTCGGGTCGGTGGAATTGCCAGACCCGATGTCGTAGTCGTGTCGTACTGATTCCACGCAACTCCATGGGAAACAGCCTTCGGAAACTCGTGAACAAAATTTAAGCGCGATCCAACGGTCGGATCTATAGTTATGGACCTTTTGATCCGGTATTCTAGTCGTCTTGTTGGAATTCCCCGACCGGACGTTGTAGTCGTGTCCTACCGATTCCATTCACCTCCATGGGAAATAGCCTGCGGAAACTCGTGAATGAAATTTGAGCGCGATCCAACGGTCGAATCTATAGTTAAGGACCTTTTGAGCCGGTATTCTAGTCGTCTCGGTGGAATTGCCCGACCGGAAGTTGTAGTCGTGTCATACCGATTCCATGCAACTCCATGGGAACCAGCCTCCGCAAACTCGTGAAAAAAATTTAAGCGCGATCCAGCGATCGGATCTATAGTTATGGACTTTTGAGCCGGTATTCTAGTCATCTCGGTGGAATTGCCAGTCCGGACGTCGTATTCGTGTCGTATCGATTCCACACAACTCCATGGGAAACAGCATCCGGAAACTCGTGAACAAAATTTAAGCGCGATCCAACGGTCGGATCTATAGTTATGGACCTTTTGATCCGGTATTCTAGTCGTCTTGTTGGAATTGCATGACCGGACGTTGTAGTCGTGTCCTACCTATTCCATTCACCTCCATGGGAAACAGCTTGCGGAAACTCGTGAATGAAATTTGAGCGCGATCCAACGGTCGGATCTATAGTTAAGGACCTTTTGAGCCGGTATTCTAGTCGTCTCGGTGGAATTGCCCGACCGGACGTTGTAGTCGTGTCATACCAATTCCACGCAACTCCATGGGAACCAGCCTCCGCAAAATCTTGAACAAAATTTAAGCGCGATCCAACGATCGGATCTATAGTTATGGACCTTTTGAGCCGGTATTCTGGTCGTGTCGATGGAATTGCCAGTCCGGACGTCCTATTCGTGTCGTATCGATTCCACGCAACTCCATGGGAAACAGGCTTCGAAAACTCGTGAACAAAATTTGAGCGCGATCCAACGGTCAGATCTATAGTTATGGACCTTTTCAGTCGGTATTCTGGTCGGGTCCGTGGAATTGGCCGTCCGGACGTCGTAGTCGTGTCGTACCGATTCCACACACCTCCATGGGAAACAGCCTGCGGAAACTCGTGAAAAAAATTTAAGCGCGATCCAACGGTCGCATCTATTGTTAAGGACCTTTTGAGCCGGTATTCTGGTCGTGTCGGTGGAATTGCCCGACCGGATGTTGTAGTCGTGTCCTACCGATTCCACGCAACTCCATGGGAAACAACCAGCGGAAACTCGTGAATGAAATTTGAGTGCGATCCAACGGTCGGATCTATAGTTAAAAACCTTTTGAGCCGGTATTCTGGTCCTGTCGGTTGATTTGCCCGACCGGACGTTGTAGTCGTGTCATACCGATTCCACGCAACTCCATGGGAACCAGCCTCCGCAAACTCGTGAAAAAAATTTAAGCGCGATCCAACGGTCGAATCTATTGTTAAGGACATTTTGAGCCGGTATTCTGGTCGTGTTTGTGGAATTGCCCGACCGGACGTTGTAGTCGTGTCCTACAGATTCCACGCAACTCTATGGGAAACAGCCTGCGGAAACTCGTAAATGAAATTTGAGCGCGATCCAACGGTCGGATCTATAGTTAAACACCTTTTGAGCCGGTATTCTGGTTGTGTCGGTTGATTTGCCCGACCAGACGTTGTAGTCGTGTCCTACCGATTCCACGCAACTCCATGGGAACCAGCCTCCGCAAACTCGTGAACAAAATTTAAGCGCGATCCAACGATCGGATCTATAGTTATGGACTTTTGAGCCGGTATTCTAGTCGTCTCGGTGGAATTGCCAGTCCGGACATCGTATTCGTGTCGTATCGATTCCACGCAACTCCATGGGAAACAGGCTTCGGAAACTCGTGAACAAAATTTGAGTGCGATCCAACGGTCCGATCTATAGTTATGGACCTTTTCAGCCGGTATTCTGGTCGGGTCGGTGGAATTGCCAGACCCGATGTCGTAGTCATGTCGTACCGATTCCACGCAACTCCATGGGAAACAGCCTTCGAAAACTCGTGAACAAAATTTAAGCGCGATCCAACGGTCGGATCTATAGTTATGGACCTTTTGAACCGGTATTCTAGTCATCTCGGTGGAATTGCCAGTCCGGACGTCGTATTCGTGTCGTATCGATTCCACACAACTCCATGGGAAATAGGCTGCGGAAACTCGTGAGCACAATTTGAGCGCGATGCAACGGTCCGATCTATAGTTATGGACTTTTTCAGCCGGTATTCTGGTCGGGTCGGTGGAATTACCCGACCGGACGTTGTAGTCGTGTCCTACCGATTCCACACAGCTCCATGGGAAACAGCCTGCGAAAACTCATCAATGTAATTTGAGCGCGATCCAATGGTCGGATCTATAGTTATGGACCTTTTGAGCCGGTATTCTGGTCGTCTCTATGGAATTGCCCGACCGGACGTTGTAGTCGTGTCCTACCGATTCCACGCAACTCCATCGGAACCAGCATCCAAAAACTCGTGAACGAAAATTGAGTGCGATCCAACTGTCGGATCTATAGTTACGGACCTTTTGAGCCGGTATTCTGGTCGTGTTGGTGGAATTGCTAGTCCGGACGTCGTATTCGTGTCGTATCGATTCCAAGCAACTCCATGGGAAACAGGCTCCGGAAACTCGTGAACAAAATTTGAGCGCGATCCAACAGTCGGATCTATAGTTACGGACCTTTTCAGCCGGTATTCTGGTCGGGTCGGGGGAATTGCCAGATCGGATGTCGTAGTCGTGTCGCACCGATTCCACGCAACTCCATGGGAAACAGCCTCCGAAAACTTGTCAACAAAATTTAAGCGTGATCTAACGGTCGGATCTATCGTTAGGAACCTTTTGAGCTAGTATTCTAGTCGGGTCGGTGGAATTGCCCGACCGGACGTTGTAGTCGTGTCATACCGATTCCACGCAGCTCCATGGGAAAGAGCCTGCGAAAACTCGTGAATGTAATTTGAGCGCGATCCAACGGTCGGATCTATAGTTAAGAACCTTTTGAGCCGGTATTCTAGTCGTCTCAGTGGAATTGCCCGACCGGACGTTGTAGTCGTGTCGTGCCGATTCCACGCAACTCCATGGGAACCAGCCTCCGCAAACTGGTGAAAAAAATTTAAGCGCGATCCAACGGTCGGATCTATAGTTATGGACCTTTTGAGCCGGTATTCTGGTCGTCTCGGTGGAATTGCCCGACCGGACGTTGTAGTCGTGTCCTACCGATTCCACGCAGCTCCATTGGAAACAGCCTCCGGAAACTCGTGAACAAAATTTAAGCGCGATCCAACGGTCGGATCTATAGTTATGGACCTTTTGATCCGGTATTCTAGTCGTCTTGGTGGAATTGCCCGACCGGACGTTGTAGTCGTGTCCTACCGATTCCACGCAACTCCATCAGAACCGGCATCCGAAAACTCGTGAACGAAAATTGAGCGCTATCCAACGGTTGGATCTATAGTTATGGACCTTCAGAGCCGGTATTCTGGTCGTGTCGGTGGAATTGCCAGTCCGAACGTCGTATTCGTGCCGTATCGATTCCACGCAACTCCATGGGAAACAGCCTGCGGAAACTCGTGAACAAAATTTGAGCGCGATCCAACGGTCGGATCTATAGTTACGGACCTTTTCAGACGGTATTCCGGTCGGATCGGGGGAATTGCCAGACCGGATGTCGTAGTCATGTCGTACCGATTCCACGCAACTCCATGGGAAACAGCCTCCGAAAACTTGTCAACAAAATTTAAGCGCGATCCAACGGTCGGATCTATAGTTAAGGACCTTTTGAGCCGGTATTCTAGTCGGGTCGGTGGAATTGCCCGACCGGACGTTGTAGTCCTGTCATACCGATTCCACGCAGCTCCATGGGAAACAGCCTGCGAAAACTCGTGAATGTAATTTGAGCGCGATCCAACGGTCGGATCTATAGTTAAGGACCTTTTGAGCCGGTATTCTAGTCGTCTCGGTGGAATTGCCCGACCGGACGTTGTAGTCGTGTCCTACCAATTCCACGCAGCTCCATGGGAAACAGCCTGCGAAAACTCGTGAATGTAATTTGAGCGCGATCCAACGGTCGGATCTATAGTTACGGACCTTTTTAGACGGTATTCTGGTCGGGTCGGGGGAATTGCCAGACCGAATGTCGTAGTCGTGTCGTACCGATTCCACGCAACTCCATGGGAAACAGCCTCCGAAAACTTGTCAACAAAAATTAAGCGTGATCTAACGGTCGGATCTATCGTTAGGAACCTTTTAAGCTGGTATTCTAGTCGGGTCGGTGGAATTGCCCGACTGGACGTTGTAGTCGTGTCATACCGATTCCACGCAGCTCCATGGGAAAGAGCCTGCGAAAACTCGTGAATGTAATTTGAGCGCGATCCAACGGTCGGATCTATAGTTAAGGACCTTTTGAGCCGGTATTCTAGTCGTCTCGGTGGAATTGCCCGACCGGACGTTGTAGTCGTGTCCTACCGATTCCACGCAGCTCCATGGGAAACAGCCTGCGAAAACTCGTGAATGTTATTTGAGCGCAATCCAACGGTCGGATCTATAGTTACGGACCTTTTCAGACGGTATTCTGGTCGGGTCGGGGGAATTAGCAGACCGGATGTCGTAGTCGTGTCGTACCGATTCCACGCAACTCCATGGGAAACAGCCTCCGAAAACTTGTCAACAAAATTTAAGCGTGATCGAATGGTCGGATCTATCGTTAGGAACCTTTTGAGCCGGTATTCTAGTCGGGTCGGTGGAATTGCCCGACCGGACGTTGTAGTCGTGTCATACCGATTCCACGCAGCTCCATGGGAAACAGCCTGCGAAAACTCGTGAATGTAATTGGAGCGCGATCCAACGGTCGGATCTATAGTTAAGGACCTTTTGAGCCGGTATTCTAGTCGTCTCGGTGGAATTGCCCGACCGGACGTTGTAGTCGTGTCCTACCGATTCCACGCAGCTCCATGGGAAACAGCCTGCGAAAACTCGTGAATGTTATTTGAGCGCAATCCAACGGTCGGATCTATAGTTACGGACCTTTTGAGCCGGTATTCTGATCGTCTCTATGGAATTGCCCGACCGGACGTTGTAGTCGTGTCCTACCGATTCCACTAACTCCGTCGGAACCAGCATCCGAAAACTCGTGAACGAAAATTGAGCGCGATCCAACTGTCGGATCTATAGTTATGGACCTTTTGAGCCGGTTTTCTGGTCGTGTCGGTGGAATTGCCAGTCCGGACGTCGTATTCGTGTCGTACCGATTCCACGCACCTCCATGGGAAACAGCCTCTGGAAACTCCTGAACAAAATTTAAGCGCGATCCAACGGTCGGATCTATAGTTAAGGACCTTTTGAGCCGGTATTCTGGTCGTGTCAGTGGAATTGCCCGATCGGACGTTGTACTCGTGTCCTACCGATTCCACACAACTCCATGGGAACCAGCCTCCGCAAACTCGTGAACAAAATTTAAGCGCGATCCAACGATCGGATCTATAGTTATGGACTTTTGAGCCGGTATTCTAGTCGTCTCGGTGGAATTGCCAGTCCGGACATCGTATTCGTGTCGTATCGATTCCACGCAACTCCATGGGAAACAGGCTTCGGAAACTCGTGAACAAAATTTGAGTGCGATCCAACGGTCCGATCTATAGTTATGGACCTTTTCAGCCGGTATTCTGGTCGGGTCGGTGGAATTGCCAGACCCGATGTCGTAGTCATGTCGTACCGATTCCACGCAACTCCATGGGAAACAGCCTTCGAAAACTCGTGAACAAAATTTAAGCGCGATCCAACGGTCGGATCTATAGTTATGGACCTTTTGAACCGGTATTCTAGTCATCTCGGTGGAATTGCCAGTCCGGACGTCGTATTCGTGTCGTATCGATTCCACACAACTCCATGGGAAATAGGCTGCGGAAACTCGTGAGCACAATTTGAGCGCGATGCAACGGTCCGATCTATAGTTATGGACTTTTTCAGCCGGTATTCTGGTCGGGTCGGTGGAATTACCCGACCGGACGTTGTAGTCGTGTCCTACCGATTCCACGCAGCTCCATGGGAAACAGCCTGCGAAAACTCGTCAATGTAATTTGAGCGCGATCCAATGGTCGGATCTATAGTTATGGACCTTTTGAGCCGGTATTCTGGTCGTCTCTATGGAATTGCCCGACCGGACGTTGTAGTCGTGTCCTACCGATTCCACGCAACTCCATCGGAACCAGCATCCAAAAACTCGTGAACGAAAATTGAGTGCGATCCAACTGTCGGATCTATAGTTACGGACCTTTTGAGCCGGTATTCTGGTCGTGTTGGTGGAATTGCTAGTCCGGACGTCGTATTCGTGTCGTATCGATTCCAAGCAACTCCATGGGAAACAGGCTCCGGAAACTCGTGAACAAAATTTGAGCGCGATCCAACGGTCGGATCTATAGTTACGGACCTTTTCAGCCGGTATTCTGGTCGGGTCGGGGGAATTGCCAGACCGGATGTCGTAGTCGTGTCGCACCGATTCCACGCAACTCCATGGGAAACAGCCTCCGAAAACTTGTCAACAAAATTTAAGCGTGATCTAACGGTCGGATCTATCGTTAGGAACCTTTTGAGCTAGTATTCTAGTCGGGTCGGTGGAATTGCCCGACCGGACGTTGTAGTCGTGTCATACCGATTCCACGCAGCTCCATGGGAAAGAGCCTGCGAAAACTCGTGAATGTAATTTGAGCGCGATCCAACGGTCGGATCTATAGTTAAGAACCTTTTGAGCCGGTATTCTAGTCGTCTCAGTGGAATTGCCCGACCGGACGTTGTAGTCGTGTCGTACCGATTCCACGCAACTCCATGGGAACCAGCCTCCGCAAACTGGTGAAAAAAATTTAAGCGCGATCCAACGGTCGGATCTATAGTTATGGACCTTTTGAGCCGGTATTCTGGTCGTCTCGGTGGAATTGCCCGACCGGGCGTTGTAGTCGTGTCCTACCGATTCCACGCAGCTCCATTGGAAACAGCCTCCGGAAACTCGTGAACAAAATTTAAGCGCGATCCAACGGTCGGATCTATAGTTATGGACCTTTTGATCCGGTATTCTAGTCGTCTTGGTGGAATTGCCCGACCGGACGTTGTAGTCGTGTCCTACCGATTCCACGCAACTCCATCAGAACCGGCATCCGAAAACTCGTGAACGAAAATTGAGCGCTATCCAACGGTTGGATCTATAGTTATGGACCTTCAGAGCCGGTATTCTGGTCGTGTCGGTGGAATTGCCAGTCCGAACGTCGTATTCGTGCCGTATCGATTCCACGCAACTCCATGGGAAACAGCCTGCGGAAACTCGTGAACAAAATTTGAGCGCGATCCAACGGTCGGATCTATAGTTAAGGACCTTTTGAGCCGGTATTCTAGTCGGGTCGGTGGAATTGCCCGACCGGACGTTGTAGTCGTGTCATACCGATTCCACGCAGCTCCATGGGAAACAGCCTGCGAAAACTCGTGAATGTAATTTGAGCGCGATCCAACGGTCGGATCTATAGTTAAGGACCTTTTGAGCCGGTATTCTAGTCGTCTCGGTGGAATTGCCCGACCGGACGTTGTAGTCGTGTCCTACCAATTCCACGCAGCTCCATGGGAAACATCCTGCGAAAACTCGTGAATGTAATTTGAGCGCGATCCAACGGTCGGATCTATAGTTACGGACCTTTTTAGACGGTATTCTGGTCGGGTCGGGGGAATTGCCAGACCGAATGTCGTAGTCGTGTCGTACCGATTCCACGCAACTCCATGGGAAACAGCCTCCGAAAACTTGTCAACAAAATTTAAGCGTGATCTAACGGTCGGATCTATCGTTAGGAACCTTTTAAGCTGGTATTCTAGTCGGGTCGGTGGAATTGCCCGACTGGACGTTGTAGTCGTGTCATACCGATTCCACGCAGCTCCATGGGAAAGAGCCTGCGAAAACTCGTGAATGTAATTTGAGCGCGATCCAACGGTCGGATCTATAGTTAAGGACCTTTTGAGCCGGTATTCTAGTCGTCTCGGTGGAATTGCCCGACCGGACGTTGTAGTCGTGTCCTACCGATTCCACGCAGCTCCATGGGAAACAGCCTGCGAAAACTCGTGAATGTAATTTGAGCGCAATCCAACGGTCGGATCTATAATTACGGACCTTTTCAGACGGTATTCTGGTCGGGTCGGGGGAATTAGCAGACCGGATGTCGTAGTCGTGTCGTACCGATTCCACGCAACTCCATGGGAAACAGCCTCCGAAAACTTGTCAACAAAATTTAAGCGTGATCTAATGGTCGGATCTATCGTTAGGAACCTTTTGAGCCGGTATTCTAGTCGGGTCGGTGGAATTGCCCGACCGGACGTTGTAGTCGTGTCATACCGATTCCACGCAGCTCCATGGGAAACAGCCTGCGAAAACTCGTGAATGTAATTTGAGCGCGATCCAACGGTCGGATCTATAGTTAAGGACCTTTTGAGCCGGTATTCTAGTCGTCTCGGTGGAATTGCCCGACCGGACGTTGTAGTCGTGTCCTACCGATTCCACGCAGCTCCATGGGAAACAGCCTGCGAAAACTCGTGAATGTTATTTGAGCGCAATCCAACGGTCGGATCTATAGTTACGGACCTTTTGAGCCGGTATTCTGATCGTCTCTATGGAATTGCCCGACCGGACGTTGTAGTCGTGTCCTACCGATTCCACTAAC
The DNA here is from genome assembly GCA_033617975.1 of Populus alba x Populus glandulosa. NCBI lineage: Eukaryota > Viridiplantae > Streptophyta > Magnoliopsida > Malpighiales > Salicaceae > Populus > Populus alba x Populus glandulosa. The sequence goes on along the minus strand of CM066144.1, from coordinate 21,301,148 downwards.
TCCGTCGGAACCAGCATCCGAAAACTCGTGAACGAAAATTGAGCGCGATCCAACTGTCGGATCTATAGTTATGGACCTTTTGAGCCGGTTTTCTGGTCGTGTCGGTGGAATTGCCAGTCCGGACGTCGTATTCGTGTCGTACCGATTCCACGCACCTCCATGGGAAACAGCCTCTGGAAACTCCTGAACAAAATTTAAGCGCGATCCAACGGTCGGATCTATAGTTAAGGACCTTTTGAGCCGGTATTCTGGTCGTGTCAGTGGAATTGCCCGATCGGACGTTGTACTCGTGTCCTACCGATTCCACACAACTCCATCGGAAACAGCCTGCGGAAACTCGTGAATGAAATTTAAGCGCGATCCAACGGTCGGATCTATAGTTAAAGACCTTTTGAGCCGGTATTCTGGTCGTGTCGGTGGATCGGCCCGATCGGACGTTGTACTCGTGTCCTACCGATTCCACACAAGTCCATGGGAGACAGCCTCCGGAAACTCGTGAAAGAAATTTGAGCGCGATCCAACGGTCGGATCTATAGTTAAAGACCTTTTGAGCCAGTATTCTAGTCGTGTCGGTGGAATGGACCGACCGGACGTCATCGTCGTGTCGTACCGATTCAACACCACTCCATAGGAAATAGCCTCCGGAAACTCGTGAACAAAATTTGAGAGCGATCCAACTGTCGGATCTCTAGTTATGGACCTTTTGAGCCGATATTCTGGTCGTCTCTGTGGAATTGCCCGACCGGACATTGTAGTCGTGTCCTATCGATTCCACGCAACTCCATCGGAACCAGCATCCGAAAACTCGTGAATGAAAATTGAGCGCGATCCAACGGTCGGATCTATAGTTAGGGACCTTTTGAGCCGGTATTCTGGTCGTGTCGGTGGAATTGCCAGTCCGAACGTCGTATTCGTGCCGTATCGATTCCACATAACTCCATGGGAAACAGCCTGCGGAAACTTGTCAACAAAATTTAAGCGCGATCCAACGGTCGGATCTATAGTTAAGGACCTTTTGAGCCGGTATTCTAGTCGGGTCGGTGGAATTGCCCGACCGGATGTTGTAGTCGTGTCATACCGATTCCACACAACTCCATGGGAAACAGCCTGCGAAAACTCGTGAATGTAATTTGAGCGCGATCCAACGGTCGGATCTATAGTTAAGGACCTTTTGAGTCGGTATTCTAGTTGTCTCGGTGGAATTGCCCGACCGGACGTTGTAGTCGTGTCGTACCGATTCCACGCACCTCCATGGGAACCAGCCTCCGCAAACTCGAGAAAAACATTTAAGCGCGATCCAACGATCGGATCTATAGTTATGGACCTTTTGAGCCGGTATTCTGGTCGTCTCGGTGGAATTGCCAGTCCGGACGTCGTATTTGTGTCGTATCGATTCCACGCAACTCCATGGGAAACAGGCTCCGGAAACTCGTGAACAAAATTTGAGCGCGATCCAACGGTCGGATCTATAGTTACGGACCTTTTCAAACGGTATTCTGGTCGGGTCGGGGGAATTGCCAGACCGGATGTCGTAGTCGTGTCGTACCGATTCCACGCAACTCCATGGGAAACAGCCTCCGAAAACTTGTCAACAAAATTTAAGCGTGATCTAACGGTCGGATCTATCGTTAGGAACCTTTTGAGCTGGTATTCTAGTCGGGTCGGTGGAATTGCCCGACCGGACGTTGTAGTCGTGTCATACCGATTACACGCAGCTCCATGGGAAAGAGCCTGCGAAAACTCGTGAATGTAATTTGAGCGCGATCCAACGGTCGGATCTATTGTTAAGGACCTTTTGAGCCGGTATTCTAGTCGTCTCGGTGGAATTGCCCGACCGGACGTTGTATTCGTGTCCTACCGATTCCACGCAGCTCCATGGGAAACAGCCTGCGAAAACTGGTGAATGTAATTTGAGCGCGATCCAACGGTCGGATCTATAGTTACGGACCTTTTCAGACGGTATTCTGGTCGGGTCGGGGGAATTAGCAGACCGGATGTCGTAGTCGTGTCGTACCGATTCCACGCAACTCCATGACAAACATCCTCCGAAAACTTGTCAACAAAATTTAAGCGTGATCTAACGGTCGGATCTATCGTTATGGACCTTTTGAGCTGGTATTCTAGTCGGGTCGGTGGAATTGCCCGACCGGATGTTGTAGTCGTGTCATACAGATTCCACACAACTCCATGGGAAACAGCCTGCGAAAACTCGTGAATGTAATTTGAGCGCGATCCAACGGTCGGATCTATAGTTAAGGACCTTTTGAGTCGGTATTCCAGTTGTCTCGGTGGAATTGCCCGACCGGACGTTGTAGTCGTGTCGTACCAATTCCACGCAACTCCATGGGAACCAGCCTCCGCAAACTCGTGAAAAAAATTTAAGCGCGATCCAACGATCGGATCAATAGTTATGGACCTTTTGAGCCGGTATTCTGGTCGTCTCGGTGGAATTGCCAGTCCGGACGTCGTATTTTTGTCGTATCGATTCCATGCAACTCCATGGGAAACAGGCTCCGGAAACTCGTGAACAAAATTTGAGCGCGATCCAACGGTCAGATCTATAGTTATGGAACTTTTCAGCCGGTTTTCTGGTCGGGTCGGTGGAATTGGCAAACCTGATGTCGTAGTAGTGTCGTACCGATTCCATGCAACTCCATTGGAAACAACCTCTGGAAACTCGTGAACAAAATTTAAGCGCGATCCAACGATCGGATCTATAGTTAAGGACCTTTTGAGCCGGTATTCTGGTCGTGTCGGTGGAATTGCCCGATCGGACGTTGTAATCGTGTCCTACCGATTCCACGCAACTCCATGGGAAACAGCCTGCGGAAACTCGTGAATGAAATTTAAGCGCGATCCAACGGTCGGATCTATAGTTAAAGACCTTTTAAGCCGGTATTCTGGTCGTGTCGGTGGATTGGCCCGACCGGACGTTGTACTCGTGTTCTACCGATTCCACGCAAGTCCATGGGAGACAGCCTCCGGAAACTCGTGAAAGAAATTTGAGCGCGATCCAACGGTCGGATCTATAGTTAAAGACCTTTTGAGCCGGTATTCTGGTCGTGTCGGTGGATTTGCCCGACCGGACGTTGTACTCGTGTCCTACCGATTCCACGCAACTCCATGAGAAACAGCCTCCGGAAAATCGTGAACGAAATTGGAGCGCGATCCAACGGTCGGATATATAGTTATGGACCTTTTGTGCCGGTATTCTTGTCGGGTCGGTGGAATTGCCAATACCGGATGTGGTAGTGGTGTGGTACTGATTCCACGCAACTTCGTGGGAAACAGCCTCCGGAAACTCGTGAAAAAAATTTGACCGCGATCCAACGATCGGATCTATAGTTATGGACATTTTGAGCCAGTATTCTGGTCGTGTCGGTGGAAAGGACCGACCGAACATCGTCGTCGTGTCGTACCGATTCAACACCACTCCATAGGAAATAGCCTCCGGAAACTCGTGAACAAAATTTAAGCGCGATCCAACGGTCGGATCTATAGTTATGGACCTTTTGATCCGGTATTCTAGTCGTCTTGTGGAATTCCCCCACCAAACGTTGTAGTCGTGTCCTACCGATTCCACGCAACACCATCGGACCAGCAGACGAAAACTCGTGAACGAAAATTGAGCGCGATCCAACGGTCGGATCTATAGTTATGGACCTTTTGAGCCGGTATTCTGGTTGTCTCTGTGGAATTGCCCGACCGGACGTTGTTGTCGTGTCCTACCGATTCCACCCAACTCCATCAGAACCAGCATCCGAAAACTCGTGAACGAAAACTGAGCGCGATCCAACGGTCGGATCTATAGTTACGGACCTTTTCAGCCGGTATTCTGGTCCGGTCGGCGGAATTGCCAGACCGGATGTCGTAGTCGTGTCGTACCGATTCCACGAAACTCCATGGGAAACAGCCTCCGAAAACTTGTCAACAAAATTTAAGCGTGATCTAACGGTCGGATCTATCGTTATGGACCTTTTGAGCCGGTATTCTAGTCAAGTCGGTGGATTTGCGCGACCGGACATTGTAGTCGTGTCCTACTGATTCCACGTAGCTCCATGGGAAACAGCCTGTGAAAACTCGTGAATGTAATTTGAGCGGGATCCAACGGTCGGATCCATAGTTAAGAACCTTTTGAGCCGGTATTCTAGTCGTCTCGGTGGAATTGCCCGACCGGACGTTGTAGTCGTGTCCTACCGATTCCACGCAACTCCATGGGAACCAGCCTCCGCAAACTCGTGAAAACATTTAAGCGCGATCCAACGATCGAATCTATAGTTATGGACCTTTTGAGCTGGTATTCTGGTCGTCTCGGTGGAATTGCCTGTCTAGACGTCGTATTCGTGTCGTATCGATTCCACGCAACTCCATGGGAAACAGGCTTCGGAAACTCGTGAACAAAATTTGAGCGCGATCCAACGGTCCGATCTATAGTTAAGGACCTTTTGAGCCGGTATTCTGGTCGTCTCTGTGGAATTGACCGACCGGACGTTGTAGTCGTGTCCTACCGATTCCACACAACTCCATCGGAACCAGCATCTGAAATCTCGTGAACGAAAATTGAGCGCGATCCAACGGTTGGATCTATAGTTACGGACCTTTTCAGCCGGTATTCTGGTCCGGTCGGGGGAATTGCCAGACCGGATGTCGTAGTCGTGTCGTACCGATTCCACGCAACTCCATGGGAAACAGCCTCCGAAAACTTGTCAACAAAATTTAAGCGTGATCTAACGGTCGGATCTATCGTTATGGACCTTTTGAGCCGGTATTCTAGTCGGGTCGGTGGATTTGCCCGACCGGACGTTGTAGTCGTGTCATACTGATTCCACGCAACTCCATGGGAACCAGCCTCCGCAAACTCGTGAATGTAATTTGAGCGCGATCCAACGGTCGGATCTATAGTTAAGAACCTTTTGAGCCGGTATTCTAGTCGTCTCGGTGGAATTGCTTGTTTGGACATCGTATTCGTGTCGTATCGATTCCACGCAACTCCATGGGAAACAGGCTTCGGAAACTCGTGAACAAAATTTGAGCGCGATCCAACGGTCCGATCTATAGTTATGGACCGACCGGACGTTGTAGTCGTGTCCTACCGATTCCACACAACTCCATCGGAACCAGCATCTGAAATCTCGTGAACGAAAATTGAGCGCGATCCAACGGTCGGATCTATAGTTACGGACCTTTTCAGCCGGTATTCTGGTCCGGTCGGGGGAATTGCCAGACCGGATGTCGTAGTCGTGTCGTACCGATTCCACGCAACTCCATGGGAAACAGCCTCCGAAAACTTGTCAACAAAATTTAAGCGTGATCTAACGGTCGGATCTATCGTTATGGACCTTTTGAGCCGGTATTCTAGTCGGGTCGGTGGATTTGCCCGACCGGACGTTGTAGTCGTGTCCTACCGATTCCACGCAGCTCCATGGGAAACAGCCTGCGAAAACTCGTGAATGTAATTTGAGCGCGATCCAACGGTCGGATCTGTAGTTAAGAACCTTTTGAGCCGGTATTCTAGTCGTCTCGGTGGAATTGCCCGACCGGACATTGTAGTCGTGTCATACCTATTCCACGCAACTCCATGGGAACCAGCCTCCGCAAACTCGTGAAAACATTTAAGCGCGATCCAACGATCGAATCTATAGTTATGGACCTTTTGAGCTGGTATTCTGGTCGTCTCGGTGGAATTGCCTGTCTAGACGTCGTATTCGTGTCGTATCGATTCCACGCAACTCCATGGGAAACAGGCTTCGGAAACTCGTGAACAAAATTTGAGCGCGATCCAACGGTCCGATCTATAGTTAAGGACCTTTTGAGCCGGTATTCTGGTCGTCTCTGTGGAATTGACCGACCGGACGTTGTAGTCGTGTCCTACCGATTCCACACAACTCCATCGGAACCAGCATCTGAAATCTCGTGAACGAAAATTGAGCGCGATCCAACGGTTGGATCTATAGTTACGGACCTTTTCAGCCGGTATTCTGGTCCGGTCGGGGGAATTGCCAGACCGGATGTCGTAGTCGTGTCGTACCGATTCCACGCAACTCCATGGGAAACAGCCTCCGAAAACTTGTCAACAAAATTTAAGCGTGATCTAACGGTCGGATCTATCGTTATGGACCTTTTGAGCCGGTATTCTAGTCGGGTCGGTGGATTTGCCCGACCGGACGTTGTAGTCGTGTCATACTGATTCCACGCAACTCCATCGGAACCAGCCTCCGCAAACTCGTGAATGTAATTTGAGCGCGATCCAACGGTCGGATCTATAGTTAAGAACCTTTTGAGCCGGTATTCTAGTCGTCTCGGTGGAATTGCTTGTTTGGACATCGTATTCGTGTCGTATCGATTCCACGCAACTCCATGGGAAACAGGCTTCGAAAACTCGTGAACAAAATTTGAGCGCGATCCAACGGTCCGATCTATAGTTATGGATCGACCGGACGTTGTAGTCGTGTCCTACCGATTCCACACAACTCCATCGGAACCAGCATCTGAAATCTCGTGAACGAAAATTGAGCGCGATCCAACGGTCGGATCTATAGTTACGGACCTTTTCAGCCGGTATTCTAGTCCGGTCGGGGGAATTGCCAGACCGGATGTCGTAGTCGTGTCGTACCGATTCCACGCAACTCCATGGGAAACAGCCTCCGAAAACTTGTCAACAAAATTTAAGCGTGATCTAACGGTCGGATCTATCGTTATGGACCTTTTGAGCCGGTATTCTAGTCGGGTCGGTGGATTTGCCCGACCGGACGTTGTAGTCGTGTCCTACCGATTCCACGCAGCTCCATGGGAAACAGCCTGCGAAAACTCGTGAATGTAATTTGAGCGCGATCCAACGGTCGGATCTGTAGTTAAGAACCTTTTGAGCCGGTATTCTAGTCGTCTCGGTGGAATTGCCCGACCGGACATTGTAGTCGTGTCATACCTATTCCACGCAACTCCATGGGAACCAGCCTCCGCAAACTCGTGAAAACATTTAAGCGCGATCCAACGATCGAATCTATAGTTATGGACCTTTTGAGCTGGTATTCTGGTCGTCTCGGTGGAATTGCCTGTCTAGACGTCGTATTCGTGTCGTATCGATTCCACGCAACTCCATGGGAAACAGGCTTCGGAAACTCGTGAACAAAATTTGAGCGCGATCCAACGGTCCGATCTATAGTTAAGGACCTTTTGAGCCGGTATTCTGGTCGTCTCTGTGGAATTGACCGACCGGACGTTGTAGTCGTGTCCTACCGATTCCACACAACTCCATCGGAACCAGCATCTGAAAACTCGTGAACGAAAATTGAGCGCGATCCAATGGTCGGATCTATAGTTACGGACCTTTTCAGCCGGTATTCTGGTCCGGTCGGGGGAATTGCCAGACCGGATGTCGTAGTCGTGTCGTACCGATTCCACGCAACTCCATGGGAAACAGCCTCCGAAAACTTGTCAACAAAATTTAAGCGTGATCTAACGGTCGGATCTATCGTTATGGACCTTTTGAGCCGGTATTCTAGTCGGGTCGGTGGATTTGCCCGACCGGACGTTGTAGTCGTGTCATACTGATTCCACGCAACTCCATGGGAACCAGCCTCCGCAAACTCGTGAATGTAATTTGAGCGCGATTGATGCAACCATATTATTTGATAGTTTCACCCACATTTAACTAGTGTTTAGCCTATGTTTTATATATAAAATGCCTTGATATTCTTTGTTTTATGTTTTGAAGGCACTTTTGGATGAAAGATGCAAAAATGAGTAAATTGAAGGTAATTGGCAGATTTGACGTTCAGTCGATGTTTTGTGCAAAACATGAGCTCTAAAGGTCGAAATGAAGTGATTCCAGTGGCATTAAAAAGCTAACATCCATACCTTTCTGGACATCTAAGGCAAGACAATAAAATAAGGAAGAGCATGGAAATCGCAGCTTTCAAAGTCAAATCTTGCAATCTACCAATGTTGACCTTCGATCAGTCCGACTTGAATATCTAGAGCTACAAAAGTCCAATTGATGCAAACTCAATTGTTTTGGATTCCTGACTCAAAGGCCTATAAACGCTCCAAATTTCAGAAACAAAAGATGTCATATGAGGGATATATGATTTTTCAAAGATGACAACTAAATTCTGCCAGCAAACAGGTTTCGTGAAGAAACGAGTCCAGATTACGTTCCGAAGCATCTAAACCGACATCCAAGTTTTTGTTTCAGCAATGTAGCTCCTCTAAGTCAAAGCTTGAAGATTTCATGCAAAGCTATTTCTCTTTTTTTTAGGAAAATAGTTATTGAACTACTTAAATGTAAATTGTCTACTTAAAGGAGTACTATTTTGTAAAATAGAGATTAAGGTTTCCTAGCATATAAAAAGAATAAGAGAAGAGAAGGGGGGCAGCGACCCAAGAGGAGAAAAACGCCCCCCTACTCTAAGAAACCCTAAAATCATGCATTCTTCCATCTTTTTGATTAGTTGTTCAATAAACATGCAAGGCTAAACTCATTTTCTTGGTTGCAAGGACACGGAAACCTTCGGATTTCAAGAACTGTGAGATCTATTTTACCTTTTCTTTTCAGTTTATATGATGAATATGTTTGTTCTCCTATGCTTATTTTTCCTATGATTGTTTATTTTAATTGCTAGAACGGACTCTAAGTTTTTATTATAGACAATTTATTGCTAAGTTTGATATCAAAACCGGAGTTGTGGTATATGAACTTGTGAAGCAACTGAGTTTAATAATTGTAGCGGATCTACGTTATTAATCTTAGGGAGAACATTCGATCAAAGCAACATAAGCAGACAACTTAGTTGTTAAGATAATGAATTTATCTAGATCTTAAGGCTGCCATTGGATTAAATCATTAGTGCGGACACTGTGATTATTTGTTGGTTAGGGTTAGTTATACGGCGGATCCGTTAATTAACCAATGTTAAGAAAAGATAAAAATTCAGAATATAAACTGGAATTTCGTTTCAAGGATCGGTTCTGATTTCTATAGGTGGATGTGTGATTGCGACCAAGGTTTGTTCTCTTGATAATTTTCTGATTTTATTAAATTTTGTTTGATAGTTTTCTGTTTTATTTTTCTTTAGCCTATATAACATCCAACCCCCCCAAATTGCATAACGTATAGCATAAAAATATGAACTAAATCTTCCTCGTGGGATCGATCCCTCGCTTGCTCTATATTATCTTGTGTGTTGTGTTTGAAGCTAGGGTGTAAACACCCAAACGAAAAAAAAAAAAAAATTATATATATATATATATTTAAAGAGAAAGAGAGAGAGAAAGATGGTGATGAATGCAGATTTCGCTGCCGATGCAGAAATCGGCAGCGACGCAGTTTTCGCTGCCGATTCTGGATTGGGCAGCGACGCAGTTTTCGCTGCCGATGCTGAAATCGGCAGCGACGCAGATTTTGCTGCCGATGCAGAAATCGGCAGCGACGCAGTTTTCGCTGCCGATTCTGGATTTGGCAGCGACGCAGTTTTCACTGCCGATTCTGGATTGGGCAGCGACGCAGTTTTCGCTGTCGATGCAGAAATCGGCAGCGACGCAGTTTTCGCTGCCGATTTCTCAATCAACAGTGACGCACAGCTGGGAGGGAGGGGTAAAACTGGTTTTAGATAAACCAAACAAGGATAAGGACACACCTAAACCAACCCCCAAACAACCCAATTCATTTGATGGGTAGTATAAATACAAACAGGGGAGAGAGAATGACTCATCTTCTTCCCAAACCAGCAGCTGCATGTCATTCTTCCCTTCCCCTTTCACATAAAAAACATGAATCAAACTAGTAGAGTGTCTTGTGAGCTTGTGAGGGAGAGATGAGACCTTGAGAGAGGAGTGGGCAGCTGCATAGAGGAGAGGAAAAAGAGAGCTGGAAAACGTGAGAGGAAGAAGAAGGAAGAGAACCAGCAGCTGAAGAGAAAAGAATAGTGTCAAACCTTCCTCAAACTTAGTTAAATTCAGAAGGTATGAGTCATGGAACTCCCTTTCCTCTCCCCCTTAAAATCAAAAACGAAAATGAAGAAGAAAAACCCTAAGAAAAAATTGATCTAAGACCTAAGCCAACTATGGGGGAAACTGAAATTAACTAGGAGAACTAGCAAACAAAAGTGAAATAAAGTCAATTTCAGAACATCTAACAATTATGGTAGAAGCTGGCTTTAACTATGGGGTAGGCCAGCATGCATGTGTGTGTGTATTCTGCTGAAATTAAATGTGTTTCTGTTGTGATGTTGCTGCTGGAATTAATGTGTTCTGTTGTGATGATTGTTGCTGCAATTAATGTGTTCTGCTGTGATGTTCTTGCTGGAATTTAATGTGTTCTGCTGTGATGTTAGTGCTGGAATTTAATGTGTTCTGCTGTGATGTTAGTGCTGGAATTTAATGCGTTCTGCTGTGATGTTATTGCTGGAATTTTGTTGAAGAACTATGTGCTGAAATTGATGGTTCCGAGTTGTGTATTGCGCAGCGAAATTCTGTTTCGCTGCCGCAACGGAATCTCCTGTAGCGAATTGATATTCGCTGCCGATTTGTGCGTTGCGCAGCAAAATTCTGTTTCGCTGCCGCTCCTGCAGCGAATTGATATTCGCTGCCGATTTGTGTGTTGCGCAGCGAAATTCTGTTTCGCTGCCGCAACTGAACCTCCTGCAGCGAATTGATATTCGCTGCCGATTTGTGTGTTGCGCAGCGAAATTCTGTTTCGCTGCCGCAACTGAACCTCCTGCCGATTTGTGCGTTGCGCAGCGAAACTGTGGCGCCAACAGCGATGCAGTTTTCGCTGCCGAACTGGCTGCCGGTAGCGAAACAGTTGTCGCTGCCGAACTGGCAGCCCGCAGCGAACCAGTTCTCGCTGCCGAATTCCTACAATAAGCCTCCTAGGCGGGAATGACTTAAATGCTAGTAACAATTTCATGTTATGATGATGTAAAATAGGGAACACTTGAATGTGAACATATGAACTCTTGAAATAAGTGTGATGATGAATATGATTCAAAAATAAAATAAATACAATTGTGCTAATTTGTGACCATTGATGTCTTAGGTGGTGCGGTCGGGAGTGGACCATCATCAAGACAGGAACGACCCACAGGTGGAGCAGGTAGGTGACTTGCACCTTCCTTTTTCTTACGTTGAATCTTGAAATATTTTAACTTGAGTACTATCATATTGTTAGAACCGATATTAGATTGTTGAACGCTTGAATGTTGATTAAAGAATGATTAGCTTCGGCTAATGGCATCCGAAAGGATGGCCGGGACAAAAAGAGTGATTAGCTTCGCCTAATGGCATCCAAACGGATGGCCGGGACAAAGAATGATTAGCTTCGGCTAATGGCGTCCGAAGGGATGGCCAGGACAAAGAATGATTAGCTTCGGCTAATGGCATCCGAAAGGATGGTCGGGACAAAAGAGTGATTAGCTTTGGCTAATGGCATCCAAACGGATGGATGGCCGGGATAAAAGAGTGACTTCGCTGCCGAAGCAGAAATCGACAACGACGCAGATTTCGCTGCCGATTCTGGATCGGCAGCAACACAGTTTTCGCTGCCGATTCCTTGATCGGCAGCAATGCAGTTTCTGCTGCCGATTTTGGATCAGCAGCGACGCAGCTTTCGCCATGGATGGCCGACACAAATGAATGACTAGTTTTGGCGAATGGCATCCGAAAACTTGTGTATCTATATGTACTACTAGTTGTTGTAGCAAATACATGAAGAAATTATAATTGTTAATGTTTTATTTAATTGCCAAACCATGAGTTACCATTTTTATTATTATTAAATATTTGCATTCTCTTAAATGTTTGTACTGCTGCAGGGACTTCACACCAACGAGATGTCTAGGAAACCCGATACACAGGAACCTATTTTGCAAGGAATTATGTAGATGTATCTTAAATCACAATGTATTTTGTATGGATCAATGTACTGAATGTATAACTTTTATTAGATCCTTTTTGTTTAAAATTGTGATGACTATTAGTAGGAGAAGACTGTAAACTCATGTCTATGTATATATTTTTAATATGAAGTTCAAATCAAGCAACCTTAATATTACGTGTTTGTGTAAGATTCACTTTGAAATGAAATGTTGATTGTATGGATTGTATTTCGATGATGTGAGGATTTAGATTCATTGATTGCCGGCACCATGTGGATTGAATGCATAAAAAAAAAAATTATTGTGTTTTGGGCTTGGAAAGCCGGGTTGTTACAGTTGGTATCAGAGCACTTGGTATGGATCCTGAGGATCATTAATAAATGTGTTGTTGTGATGAATTTCAGGATGGTATGCACCCGACAAGGGACACGAACTAAGCCGCCCTCCTTAGAAAGGAGGGGCATGAACCGAGGTGCCCAAGGTTGGCAAGATGAAGATCCCTTAGATGATATGGCATCTCATGCTTCGATAATACCACCCGAAACCTTGCAGGGGGAAGATACGGTGGCAGGGGAAGGCCCGAGGCCTCATCAGACAGAGGGAACACCCCCAGTCGCAACGGAGCAGCGAGAAAGATCAGAAGCACAACCATCTACTGTTCCAACTGGTGTGCCCCCACAATATGTAGATGCAGGACTCCTTGTACAAATAGTTAAAGCAGTGATGGAAGGCATGTCTAGTTCAGCGGCACAAACAACTTCCACCACGCAGATTCCACCAGCAGCCCCTACGACTAGCATGACCATGGATAATGTGGTACCACTGGTGCGACTAGTTAAGAGTATGAGGGAAATGGGCTGTGAACCGTACATGGGGGAACAAGATGCAGAGATAGCTGGAAGATGGATCAGGAAGGTAGAAAAGACAATGATTCAAATAAGCATACCCGAGGGTTTGAGGGTAAATTGTGCATCCCAGTTACTGTCTGATAGGGCCATGACATGGTGGGAAACAGTTCAGCTGAGGCGTGCGACTGAGACACTAACTTGGAGTGATTTCAAGACAGAGTTTGAGAATCAGTTTTATTCCAAGTATCATCGCAAGGTGAAAGAACAAGAGTTGGCATTGAGACAGGGTGATATGTCAGTATTGGAGTACGAAAGGAGATTCCATGACCTTTCATTGTTCGCCCCACATTATGTGCCGACAGAGGAACATATGATTGAAAAGTTGAGAGATGGGTTACGATAGGATTTGAGACAAGGATTGATCGCCTTGCGATTTAAATCGGTGAGGGAGTTGATTGAGGCTGCACAAGCTCTAGAGGCATGTATTGGAGAAAGCCAAGGGGGGTATCAGAGTATAAGCAAAAAGAGAGATGGGGACTATTTCAGCGGTAGACCACCGCACCCGAAGAAAGGAAAAAGTGGAGTGTTCGAGCAGCACGGAAAAAAGGAGAGTTGGATATTACCGCCTCACCAGCAATCAAGTGGGAGAGTAATGGTTGGACAGTCGCACTCGAGGGCAAACTCTTCTACTGGGACCGGTGACCGCAAGGGTGTTGACTATCCTTTTTGTGTAAAGTGTGGACAAAAACACCCTGGGGATTGCTTAGTTTCCCCCGGGCGATGTTTTGTGTGCTGAGGAGAGGGCCATAGGTGGAGGAATTGTCAGTATCTTAATCAGGGGTGTCATTACTGTGGTGGAAGAGGTCATTACAAGAGGGACTGCCCCAAGAGGAACACCGGACAAGTACAGAGCTACAGACAGCCAAGTCAGAGCCACCAGCAGTCAGTCACCGTTAATAGGCCAGTGAGATCTTCTCAATCAGGGGCAAACTCCAGTCGAGGGAAGCCGAGGGCACAAAATGATCGGACCTCGGGGAGGGTCTTCCACCTAACACAGGAGGAGGCCAGGGCTGCATCAGATGTGGTGGCAGGTACACTTCCATTGAATGGTTTTAATGTGCATGTGTTGTTTGATCCGGGTGCCACCCACTCATTCATTGCTAAGAGAATTGTCACTAAATTGAGAAAGGAAGTAAAAATGGTAGAGAAGGGGTTTGTAATTGGAACTCCAATGGGAAACATGGTTGAAACAAATATTGTATATGTGGATGTGGGGGTTAGTTTATCCGGGTATGGAACAGAAGTAGATTTGATTCCCTTAGAGCTGCATGATTTTGACATAATACTAGGCATGGATTGGTTGAGTAAATACAAAGCACTAATAGATTGTTATGCGAAAACTGTCACTTTCCAAACACCTAAGGGCGAGAAAATAACTTTTGAAGGAGAGAGACTTCCCAAACTGAATGCTTTAATATCGGTGGTAACAGCCCAAAAACTCTAATGATGGGTTACCTCGCATACATCTTAAACTCTAATGATGAAGGTCCACGATTGAAGGATATTCCTGTGGTGAAGGATTTCCCAGATGTGTTTCTAGAAGAACTACCAGGACTACCCCCGGAGCGAGAGGTAGAGGTGTCTATAGACACTTTTCCTGGAGTTCCACCTATAGCCCAACAACCGTATCGGATGGCTGCAGCAGAACTGAACGAGTTAAAGACTCAATTATAGGAATTATTAGACAAAGGGTTCATACGGCCCAATAATTCTCCTTGGGGAGCACCGGTCCTATTTGTAAGAAAGAAAGATGGAATCCATAGGCTTTGTATTGACTATCGACAATTGAACAAAATAACAATGAAAAACAAGTATCCGTTGCCTCGGATAGATGATTTATTCGACCAATTAAAAGGAGCAAGGGCATTCTCGAAGACAGATCTGAGATTAGGGTACTATCAGATGAAGATTAAAGAAGCGGATGTAGCAAAGACCGCATTTAGAACTCGTTACGGACACTATGAATTTTTGGTATTACCGTTCGGGTTGACGAACGCCCCAGCCCTCTTCATGGATTTGATGAATCGGGTTTTCCAACCATACCTGGATAAGTTTGTGGTGGTATTCATTGATGATATACTGGTGTACTCAAATTCTTTCAAGGAGCACGAAGAACACTTGAGACAAACCTTACAAACCTTGAGAGATCACCAGCTATATGCAAAACTGAGTAAATGTGAATTTTGGCTTAAAAGAGTGATGTTTTTGGGACATGTCATTTCAGCCGAAGGTGTTTTTGTCGACCCTCAAAAAATCGAAGCAGTCGTGAAATGGGAAAGACCGACTTCGGTCACTGAAATACGTAGTTTCCTGGGACTTGCAGGATACTATCGGAGATTTATCGAAGGTTTTTCCCTGATTGCAACCCCTTTGACCCAGCTAACTAGGAAGGATAAGAAATGGGTGTGGTCGGAAGAATGTGAGGCAAGCTTCCAAGAATTGAAGAGGAGGCTGACCACTGCTCCAGTCTTAACTCTCCCCTCAGGGACCGAGGGTTTTGTGGTATATAGTGATGCCTCGGGGAAGGAATTGGGGTGTGTTTTGATGCAACATGGGAAGGTGATCGCCTATGCATCAAGACAATTAAAGACTCGTGAGGTGAACTACCCGGTGCACGACCTGGAGTTGGCAGCTGTAGTATTTGCCTTGAGGATATGGAGACACTATTTGTATGGGTCTCGAACCCAAATTTTTACTGATCATAAGAGCCTGAAGTATCTGATGTCGCAAAAGAAGGTGGATAGAGCTCATTAAGGATTATGATTGCACCATAGAATACCATCCGGGGAAAGCAAATGTGGTGGCAGATGCCCTCAGTCGAAAAAATAAAGCCTCCTTGGGAAGCTTAGCAGTGGGAAAGGAGCGGCAATTGGCAGAATTAAAAGAGTTGGGTGCAGATTTGGGAATTGATACAAGAGGTGGGTTAGTAGCCCAATTATTGGTGCGACCAACGTATCGAGAACATATACTACATGCCCAATTCCATGACAAGGTGGGGTCCAAGATTAGGAAGAATGTGGAGGCCGGGGTAGAAATGAAATTCCGAGTAGCGGATGATGGATCCTTGATGATGGGACAACGGTTGTACGTGCCTGATGACGAAACAGTCAAACGAATGATTCTACAAGAAGCTCATGAGTCCAAATTCTCCATACATCCTGGCAGCACTAAGATGTATCGAGACCTGAAACACCTCTATTGGTGGCCTAATATGAAAAGGGACATAGCTGAGTATGTGTCAAAGTGTGGGATATGTCAACAAGTCAAGGTTGAACACCAAAGGCCTGCGGGACCATTACAACCATTACAAATTCCAGAATGGAAGTGGGAGATGATCACCATGGATTTCGTGTCAGGATTTCCCAAAGGGAGAAAAGGAAATGATGCGATATGGGTCATTGTAGATCGGTTGATGAAATCCGCACTATTCTTGCCCGTAAAGATGACCGACTCGGTGGACAAGCTTGCCAAGATCTACATAAACGAGGTGGTACGACTTCATGGGATTCCGGTGTCCATTGTATCGGATCGAGATCCCAGGTTCACCTCTCGACTTTGGCCGAGCATACAACATGCCTTGGGGACAAGGTTGGACATGAGCACTGCGTTTCACCCTCAAACGGATGGCCAATCGGAAAGAGTCATCCAAGTCTTGGAAGACCTATTACGGGCCTGTGTGCTAGAATTTGGAGGAAACTGGGAGGAACGCAGTAAAATCAAAAACGAAAATGAAGAAGAAAAACCCTAAGAAAAAATTGATCTAAGACCTAAGCCAACTATGGGGGAAACTGAAATTAACTAGGAGAACTAGCAAACAAAAGTGAAATAAAGTCAATTTCAGAACATCTAACAATTATGGTAGAAGCTGGCTTTAACTATGGGGTAGGCCAGCATGCATGTGTGTGTGTGTTCTGCTGAAATTAAATGTGTTTCTGTTGTGATGTTGCTGCTGGAATTAATGTGTTCTGTTGTGATGATTGTTGCTGCAATTAATGTGTTCTGCTGTGATGTTCTTGCTGGAATTTAATGTGTTCTGTTGTGATGTTAGTGCTGGAATTTAATGTGTTCTGCTGTGATGTTAGTGCTGGAATTTAATGCGTTCTGCTGTGATGTTATTGCTGGAATTTTGTTGAAGAACTATGTGCTGAAATTGATGGTTCCGAGTTGTGTATTGCACAACGAAATTCTGTTTCGCTGCCGCAACGGAATCTCCTACAGCGAATTGATATTCGCTGCCGATTTGTGCGTTGCGCAGCGAAATTCTATTTCGCTGCCGCAACGGAATCTCCTGCAGCGAATTGATATTCGCTGCCGATTTGTGTGTTGCGCAGCGAAATTCTGTTTCGCTGCCGCAACTGAACCTCCTGCAGCGAATTGATATTCGCTGCCGATTTGTGTGTTGCGCAGCGAAATTCTGTTTCGCTGCCGCAACGGAACCTGCTGCAGCGAATTGATATTCACTGTCGATTTGTGTGTTGCGCAGCGAAATTCTGTTTCGCTGCCGCTCCTGCAGCGAATTGATATTCGCTGCCGATTTGTGTGTTGCGCAGCGAAATTCTGTTTCGCTGCCGCAACTGAACCTCCTGCCGATTTGTGCGTTGCGCAGCGAAACTGTGGCGCCAACAGTGATGCAGTTTTCGCTGCCGAACTGGCTGCCGGTAGCGAAACAGTTGTCGCTGCCGAACTGGCAGCCCGCAGCGAACCAGTTCTCGCTGCCGAATTCCTACAATAAGCCTCCTAGGCGGGAATGACTTAAATGCTAGTAACAATTGCATGTTATGATGATGTAAAATAGGGAACACTTGAATGTGAACATATGAACTCTTGAAATAAGTGTGATGATGAATATGATTCAAAAATAAAATAAATACAAATGTGCTAATTTGTGACCATTGATGTCTTAGGTGGTGCGGTCGGGAGTGGACCATCATCAAGACAGGAACGACCCACAGGTGGAGCAGGTAGGTGACTTGCACCTTCCATTTTTTTACGTTGAATCTTGAAATATTTTAACTTGAGTACTATCATATTGTTAGAACCGATATTAGATTGTTGAACGCTTGAATGTTGATTAAAGAATGATTAGCTTCGGCTAATGGCATCCGAAAGGATGGCCGGGACAAAAAGAGTGATTAGCTTCGGCTAATGGCATCCAAACGGATGGCCGGGACAAAGAATGATTAGCTTCGGCTAATGGCGTCCGAAGGGATGGCCAGGACAAAGAATGATTAGCTTCGGCTAATGGCATCCGAAAGGATGGCCGGGACAAAAGAGTGATTAGCTTTGGCTAATGGCATCCAAACGGATGGATGGCCGGGATAAAAGAGTGACTTCGCTGCCGAAGCAGAAATCGGCAACGACGTAGATTTCCGCTGCCGATTCTGGATCGGCAGCAACGCAGATTTCGCTGCCGATTCTGGATCGGCAGCGACGTAGATTTCCGCTGCCGATTCTGGATCGGCAGCGACGCAGATTCCACGCAACTCCATGGGAACCAGCCTCCGCAAACTCGTGAAAAAATTTAAGCGCGATCCAACGATAGGATCTATAGTTATGGACCTTTTGAGCCGGTATTCTGGTCGTCTCGGTGGAATTGCCGTCTGGACGTCGTATTCGTGTCGTATCGATTCCACGCAACTCCATGGGAAACAGGCTTCGGAAACTCGTGAACAAAATTTGAGCGCGATCCAACGATCCGATCTATAGTTAAGGACCTTTTGAGCCGGTATTCTGGTCGTCTCTATGGAATTGACCGACGGGACGTTGTAGTCGTGTCCTACCGATTCCACACAGCTCCATCGGAACCAGCATCTGAAAACTCGTGAACGAAAATTGAGCGCGATCCAACGGTCGGATCTATAGTTACGGACCTTTTCAGCCGGTATTCTGGTCCGGTCGGGGGAATTGCCAGACCGGATGTCGTAGTAGTGTCGTACCAATTCCACGCAACGCCATGGGAAACAGCCTCCGAAAACTTGTCAACAAAATTTAAGCGTGATCTAACGGTCGGATCTATCGTTATGGACCTTTTGAGCCGGTATTCTAGTCGGGTCGGTGGATTTGCCCGATCGGACGTTGTAGTCGTGTCATACTGATTCCACGCAACTCCATGGGAACCAGCCTCCGCAAACTCGTGAATGTAATTTGAGCGCGATCCAACGGTCGGATCTATAGTTAAGAACCTTTTGAGCCGGTATTCTAGTCGTCTCGGTGGAATTGCTTGTTTGGACATCGTATTTGTGTCGTATCGATTCCACGCAACTCCATGGGAAACAGGCTTCGGAAACTCATGAACCAAAATTGAGCGCGATCCAACGGTCGGATCTATAGTTACGGACCTTTTCAGCCGGTATTCTAGTCCGGTCGGGGGAATTGCCAAACCGGATGTCGTAGTCGTGTCGTACCGATTCCACGCAACTCCATGGGAAACAGCCTCTGAAAACTTGTCAACAAAATTTAAGTGTGATCTAACGGTCGGATCTATCGTTATGGACCTTTTGAGCCGGTATTCTAGTCGGGTCGGTGGATTTGCCCGACCGGACGTTGTAGTCGTGTCCTACCGATTCCACGCAGCTCCATGGGAAACAGCCTGCGAAAACTCATGAATGTAATTTGAGCGCGATCCAACGGTCGGATCTATAGTTAAGAACCTTTTGAGCCGGTATTCTAGTCGTCTCGGTGGAATTGCCCGACCGGACGTTGTAGTCGTGTCATACCGATTCCATGCAACTCCATGGGAACCAGCCTCCGCAAACTCGTGAAAAAATTTAAGCGCGATCCAACGATCGGATCTATAGTTATGGACCTTTTGAGCCGGTATTCTGGTCGTCTCGGTGGAATTGCAAGTCCGGACGTCGTATTCGTGTCGTATCGATTCCACTCAACTCCATGGGAAACAAGCTCCGGAAACTCGTGAACAAAATTTGAGCGCGATCCAACGGTCGGATCTATAGTTATGGACCATTTCAGCCGGTATTCTGGTCGGGTCGGTGGAATTCCCAGACCAGATGCCGTAGTCGTGTCGTACCGATTCCACACAACTCCTTGGGAAACAGCCTCCGGAAACTCTTGAAAAACATTTAAGCGCGATCCAACGATCGGATCTATAGTTATGGACCTTTTGAGCTGGTACTCTGGTCGTGGCGGTGGAATGGCCAGATCGGATGTCGTAGTCGTGTCGTACCGATTCCACGCAACTCTATGGGAAACAGGCTCCGGAAACTCGTGAACAAAATTTGAGCGCGATCCAACGGGCAGATCTATAGTTATGGACCTTTTCAGCCGGTATTCTGGTCGGGTCGGTGGAGTTGCCAAACCAGATATCGTAGTTGTGTCGTACCGATTCCACGCAACTCCATGGGAAACAGCCTCTGGAAACTCGTGAACAAAATTTAAGCGCGATCCAACGGTCGGATCTATAGTTAAGGACCTTTTCACCCGGTATTCTGTTCGGGTCGGTGGAATTGCCAGACCAGATGTCGTAGTCGTGTCGTACCATTTCCACGCAACTCAATGGGAAACAGCCTCCGAAACCCGTGAACAAAATTTAGGAGCGATCCAACGGTCGGATCTATAGTTATGGACCTTTTAAGCTGGTATTCTGGTCGTGTCGGTGGATTTGCCCGACCGGACGTTGTAGTCGTGTCCTACCGATTCCACGCAACTCCATGGGAAACAGCCTCCGAAAACTAATGAACGAAATTTGAGCGCGATCCAACGGTCGGATCTATAGTTATGGACCTTTTCAGCCGGTATTCTAGTCGTGGCGGTGGAATGGCCAGATCAGTTGTCGTAGTCGTGTCGTACCGATTCCACGCAACTCCATGGGAAACAGCCTGCGGAAACTCGTGAATGAAATTTGAGCGCGATCCAACGATCGGATCTATAGTTATGGACCTTTTGTGCCGGTATTCTTGTCGGGTCAGTGGAATTGCCAATACCGGATGTTGTAGTGGTGTCGTACCGATTCCACGCAACTCGGTGGAAACAGCCTTCGGAAACTCGTGAAAAACATTTGACCACGATCCAACGGTCGGATCTATAGTTATGGACCTTTTGAACCAGTATTCTAGTCGTGTCGGTGGAAAGGACCGACCGGACGTCGTCGTCGTGTCGTACCGATTCAACACCACCCCATAGGAAATAGCCTCCGGAAACTCGTGAACAAAATTTGAGAGCGATCCAACTGTCGGATCTATAGTTATGGACCTTTTGAGCTGGTATTCTGGTCGTCTCTGTGGAATTGCCCGACCGGATGTTGTAGTCGTGTCCTACCGATTGCACGCAACTCCATCGGAACCAGCATCCGAAAACTCGTGAACAAAAATTGAGTGCGATCCAACGGTCAAATCTATAGGTATGGACCTTTTCAGCCGGTATTCTGGTCGTGTCTATAGAATTGCCAGACCAGATGTCGTAGTCGTGTCGTACCGATTCCACACAACTCCATAGGAAACAGCCTCCGGAAATTCGTGAACAAAATTTAAGCGCGATCCAACGGTCAGATCTATACTTATGGACCTTTTGATCCGGTATTCTAGTCGTCGTGTTGGAATTGCCCGACCGGACATTGTAGTCGTGTCCTACCTATTCCATTCAACTCCATCGGATAGAGCCTGCGGAAACTCGTGAATGAAATTTTAGCGCGATCCAACGGTCGGATCTATAGTAAAGGACCTTTTGAGCCGGTATTCTGGTCGTGTCGGTGGATTTGCCCGGCCAGACGTTGTAGTCGTGTCCTACCGATTCCACGCAACTCAATGGGTAACAGCCTCCGGAAACTCGTGAACGAAATTTGAGCGCGATCCAACGGTCGGATCTATAGTTATGGACCTTTTGAGCCGGTATTCTGGTCGTGGCAGTGGAATTCCAGATCGGATGTCGTAGTCGTGTCGTACCGATTCCACGCAACTCCATAGGAAACAGCCTGTGGAAACTCGTGAATGAAACTTGAGCGCAATCCAACGGTCGGATCTATAGTTATGGACCTTTTGAGCCGGTATTCTGGTCGGGTCGGTGGAATTTCCAGACGGGATGTCGTAGTCGTGTCGTACCGATTCCACGCAACTCCATGGGAAACAGGCTCCGAAAACTCGTGAACAAAATTTGAGCGCGATCCAACGGTCAGATCTATAGTTATGGACCTTTTCAGCCGGTATTCTGGTCGTGGCGGTGGAATGGCCAGATCGGTTGTCGTAGTTGTGCCGTACCGATTCCACGCAACTCCATGGGAAACAGCCTGCGGAAATTCGTGAATGAAATTTGAGCGCGATCCAACGGTCGGACCTATAGTTACGGACCTTTTCAACCGGTATTCTGGTCGTCTCGGTGGAAGTGCCCGACCGGACATTGTAGTCGTGTCATACCGATTCCAAGCAACTCCATGGGAAACAGCCTCCGGAAACTCGTGAACAAAATTTGAGAACGATCCAACGGTCGGATCTATAGTTATGGATCTTTTGAGTCGGTATTCTGGTCGTGTCGGTGGAATTGCCAGTCCGGACGTTGTATTCGTGTCGTAACGATTCCACGTAACTCCATGGGAAACAGCCTCCGCAAACTTGTGAACAAAATTTAAGTGCGATCCAACGATCGGATCTATAGTTATGGACCTTTTGAGCCGGTATTCTAGTCGTCTTGGTGGAATTGCCCGACCGGACGTTGTAGTCTTGTCCTACCGATTCCACGCAACTCCATGGGAACCAGCCTCCGCAAACTCGTGAATGAAATTTGAGCGCGATTCAACGGTCGGATCTATAGTTATGGACCTTTTGAGCCGGTATTCTGGTCGGGTCGGTGGAATTTCCAGACGGGATGTCGTAGTCGTGTCGTACCGATTCCACGCAACTCTATGGGAAACAGGCTCCGAAAACTCGTGAACAAAATTTGAGCGCGATCCAACGGTCAGATCTATAGTTATGGACCTTTTCAGCCGGTATTCTGGTCGTGGCGGTGGAATGGCCAGATCGGTTGTCGTAGTCGTGTCGTACCGATTCCACGCAACTCCATGGGAAACAGCCTGCGGGAACTCGTGAATGAAATTTGAGTGCGATCCAACGGTCGGATCTATAGTTACGGACCTTTTCAACCGGTATTCTGGTCGGGTCGGTGGAATTGCGAGGCCGGATGTCGTAGTCGTGTCGTACCGATTCCACGCAACTCCATGGGAAACAGCCTCCAGAAACTCGTGAACAAAATTTAAGCGCGATCCAACGGTTGGATCTATAGTTATGGACCTTTTGATCTGGTATTCTGGTCGTCTTGGTGGAATTGCCTGACCGGACGTTGTAGTCTTGTCCTACTGATTCCACGCAACTCCATGGGAACCAGCCTCCGCAAACTCGTGAATGAAATTTGAGCGCGATCCAACGGTCGGATCTATAGTTATGGACCTTTTGAGCCGGAATTCTAGTCGGGTCGGTGGAATTGCCCGATCGGACGTTGTAGTCGTGTTCTACCGATTCCACGCAGCTCCATGGGAAATAGCCTGCGGAAACTCGTGAATGAAATTTGAGCGCGATCCAACGGTCGGATCTATAGTTATGGATCTTTTGAGCCGGTATTCTGGTCGTGACGGTGGAATTGCCAGTCTGGACGTTGTATTCGTGTCGTAACGATTCTACGCAACTCCATGGGAAACAGCCTCCGCTAACTCGTGAACAAAATTTAAGTGCGATCCAACGATCGGATCTATAGTTATGGACCTTTTGAGCCGGTATTCTAGTCGTCTTGGTGGAATTGCCCGACCGGACGTTGTAGTCTTGTCCTACCGATTCCACGCAACTCCATGGGAACCAGCCTCCGCAAACTCGTGAATGAAATTTGAGCGCGATTCAACGGTCGGATCTATAGTTATGGACCTTTTGAGCCGGTATTCTGGTCGGGTCGGTGGAATTTCCAGACGGGATGTCGTAGTCGTGTCGTACCGATTCCACGCAACTCTATGGGAAACAGGCTCCGAAAACTCGTGAACAAAATTTGAGCGCGATCCAACGGTCAGATCTATAGTTATGGACCTTTTCAGCCGGTATTCTGGTCGTGGCGGTGGAATGGCCAGATCGGTTGTCGTAGTCGTGTCGTACCGATTCCACGCAACTCCATGGGAAACAGCCTGCGGGAACTCGTGAATGAAATTTGAGTGCGATCCAACGGTCGGATCTATAGTTACGGACCTTTTCAACCGGTATTCTGGTCGGGTCGGTGGAATTGCGAGGCCGGATGTCGTAGTCGTGTCGTACCGATTCCACGCAACTCCATGGGAAACAGCCTCCAGAAACTCGTGAACAAAATTTAAGCGCGATCCAACGGTTGGATCTATAGTTATGGACCTTTTGATCTGGTATTCTGGTCGTCTTGGTGGAATTGCCTGACCGGACGTTGTAGTCTTGTCCTACTGATTCCACGCAACTCCATGGGAACCAGCCTCCGCAAACTCGTGAATGAAATTTGAGCGCGATCCAACGGTCGGATCTATAGTTATGGACCTTTTGAGCCGGAATTCTAGTCGGGTCGGTGGAATTGCCCGATCGGACGTTGTAGTCGTGTTCTACCGATTCCACGCAGCTCCATGGGAAATAGCCTGCGGAAACTCGTGAATGAAATTTGAGCGCGATCCAACGGTCGGATCTATAGTTATGGATCTTTTGAGCCGGTATTCTGGTCGTGACGGTGGAATTGCCAGTCTGGACGTTGTATTCGTGTCGTAACGATTCTACGCAACTCCATGGGAAACAGCCTCCGCTAACTCGTGAACAAAATTTCAGTGCGATCCAACGATCGGATCTATAGTTATGGACCATTTGAGCCGGTATTCTAGTCGTCTTGGTGGAATTGCCCGACCGGACGTTGTAGTCTTGTGCTACCGATTCCACGCAACTCCATGGGAACCAGCCTCCGCAAACTCGTGAATGAAATTTGAGCGCGATTCAACGATCGGATCTATAGTTATGGACCTTTTGAGCCGGTATTCTGGTCGGGTCGGTGGAATTTCCAGACGGGATGTCGTAGTCGTGTCGTACCGATTCCACGCAACTCTATGGGAAACAGGCTCCGAAAACTCGTGAACAAAATTTGAGCGCGATCCAACGGTCAGATCTATAGTTATGGACCTTTTCAGCCGGTATTCTGGTCGTGGCGGTGGAATGGCCAGATCGGTTGTCGTAGTCGTGTCGTACCGATTCCACGCAACTCCATGGGAAACAGCCTGCGGGAACTCGTGAATGAAATTTGAGTGCGATCCAACGGTCGGATCTATAGTTACGGACCTTTTCAACCGGTATTCTGGTCGGGTCGGTGGAATTGCGAGGCCGGATGTCGTAGTCGTGTCGTACCGATTCCACGCAACTCCATGGGAAACAGCCTCCAGAAACTCGTGAACAAAATTTAAGCGCGATCCAACGGTTGGATCTATAGTTATGGACCTTTTGATCTGGTATTCTGGTCGTCTTGGTGGAATTGCCTGACCGGACGTTGTAGTCTTGTCCTACTGATTCCACGCAACTCCATGGGAACCAGCCTCCGCAAACTCGTGAATGAAATTTGAGCGCGATCCAACGGTCGGATCTATAGTTATGGACCTTTTGAGCCGGAATTCTAGTCGGGTCGGTGGAATTGCCCGATCGGACGTTGTAGTCGTGTTCTACCGATTCCACGCAGCTCCATGGGAAATAGCCTGCGGAAACTCGTGAATGAAATTTGAGCGCGATCCAACGGTCGGATCTATAGTTATGGATCTTTTGAGCCGGTATTCTGGTCGTGACGGTGGAATTGCCAGTCTGGACGTTGTATTCGTGTCGTAACGATTCTACGCAACTCCATGGGAAACAGCCTCCGCTAACTCGTGAACAAAATTTCAGTGCGATCCAACGATCGAATCTATAGTTATGGACCATTTGAGCCGGTATTCTAGTCGTCTTGGTGGAATTGCCCGACCGGACGTTGTAGTCTTGTGCTACCGATTCCACGCAACTCCATGGGAACCAGCCTCCGCAAACTCGTGAATGAAATTTGAGCGCGATTCAACGGTCGGATCTATAGTTATGGACCTTTTGAGCCGGTATTCTGGTCGGGTCGGTGGAATTTCCAGACGGGATGTCGTAGTCGTGTCGTACCGATTCCACGCAACTCTATGGGAAACAGGCTCCGAAAACTCGTGAACAAAATTTGAGCGCGATCCAACGGTCAGATCTATAGTTATGGACCTTTTCAGCCGGTATTCTGGTCGTGGCGGTGGAATGGCCAGATCGGTTGTCGTAGTCGTGTCGTACCGATTCCACGCAACTCCATGGGAAACAGCCTGCGGGAACTCGTGAATGAAATTTGAGTGCGATCCAACGGTCGGATCTATAGTTACGGACCTTTTCAACCGGTATTCTGGTCGGGTCGGTGGAATTGCGAGGCCGGATGTCGTAGTCGTGTCGTACCGATTCCACGCAACTCCATGGGAAACAGCCTCCAGAAACTCGTGAACAAAATTTAAGCGCGATCCAACGGTTGGATCTATAGTTATGGACCTTTTGATCTGGTATTCTGGTCGTCTTGGTGGAATTGCCTGACCGGACGTTGTAGTCTTGTCCTACTGATTCCACGCAACTCCATGGGAACCAGCCTCCGCAAACTCGTGAATGAAATTTGAGCGCGATCCAACGGTCGGATCTATAGTTATGGACCTTTTGAGCCGGAATTCTAGTCGGGTCGGTGGAATTGCCCGATCGGACGTTGTAGTCGTGTTCTACCGATTCCACGCAGCTCCATGGGAAATAGCCTGCGGAAACTCGTGAATGAAATTTGAGCGCGATCCAACGGTCGGATCTATAGTTATGGATCTTTTGAGCCGGTATTCTGGTCGTGACGGTGGAATTGCCAGTCTGGACGTTGTATTCGTGTCGTAACGATTCTACGCAACTCCATGGGAAACAGCCTCCGCTAACTCGTGAACAAAATTTCAGTGCGATCCAACGATCGAATCTATAGTTATGGACCATTTGAGCCGGTATTCTAGTCGTCTTGGTGGAATTGCCCGACCGGACGTTGTAGTCTTGTGCTACCGATTCCACGCAACTCCATGGGAACCAGCCTCCGCAAACTCGTGAATGAAATTTGAGCGCGATTCAACGGTCGGATCTATAGTTATGGACCTTTTGAGCCGGTATTCTGGTCGGGTCGGTGGAATTTCCAGACGGGATGTCGTAGTCGTGTCGTACCGATTCCACGCAACTCTATGGGAAACAGGCTCCGAAAACTCGTGAACAAAATTTGAGCGCGATCCAACGGTCAGATCTATAGTTATGGACCTTTTCAGCCGGTATTCTGGTCGTGGCGGTGGAATGGCCAGATCGGTTGTCGTAGTCGTGTCGTACCGATTCCACGCAACTCCATGGGAAACAGCCTGCGGGAACTCGTGAATGAAATTTGAGTGCGATCCAACGGTCGGATCTATAGTTACGGACCTTTTCAACCGGTATTCTGGTCGGGTCGGTGGAATTGCGAGGCCGGATGTCGTAGTCGTGTCGTACCGATTCCACGCAACTCCATGGGAAACAGCCTCCAGAAACTCGTGAACAAAATTTAAGCGCGATCCAACGGTTGGATCTATAGTTATGGACCTTTTGATCTGGTATTCTGGTCGTCTTGGTGGAATTGCCTGACCGGACGTTGTAGTCTTGTCCTACTGATTCCACGCAACTCCATGGGAACCAGCCTCCGCAAACTCGTGAATGAAATTTGAGCGCGATCCAACGGTCGGATCTATAGTTATGGACCTTTTGAGCCGGAATTCTAGTCGGGTCGGTGGAATTGCCCGATCGGACGTTGTAGTCGTGTTCTACCGATTCCACGCAGCTCCATGGGAAATAGCCTGCGGAAACTCGTGAATGAAATTTGAGCGCGATCCAACGGTCGGATCTATAGTTATGGATCTTTTGAGCCGGTATTCTGGTCGTGACGGTGGAATTGCCAGTCTGGACGTTGTATTCGTGTCGTAACGATTCTACGCAACTCCATGGGAAACAGCCTCCGCTAACTCGTGAACAAAATTTCAGTGCGATCCAACGATCGAATCTATAGTTATGGACCATTTGAGCCGGTATTCTAGTCGTCTTGGTGGAATTGCCCGACCGGACGTTGTAGTCTTGTGCTACCGATTCCACGCAACTCCATGGGAACCAGCCTCCGCAAACTCGTGAATGAAATTTGAGCGCGATTCAACGATCGGATCTATAGTTATGGACC
Organism: Populus alba x Populus glandulosa; assembly: GCA_033617975.1. Taxonomy (NCBI): domain Eukaryota; kingdom Viridiplantae; phylum Streptophyta; class Magnoliopsida; order Malpighiales; family Salicaceae; genus Populus; species Populus alba x Populus glandulosa. The sequence goes on along the minus strand of CM066144.1, from coordinate 21,273,139 downwards.
TTTTGAGCCGGTATTCTGGTCGGGTCGGTGGAATTTCCAGACGGGATGTCGTAGTCGTGTCGTACCGATTCCACGCAACTCTATGGGAAACAGGCTCCGAAAACTCGTGAACAAAATTTGAGCGCGATCCAACGGTCAGATCTATAGTTATGGACCTTTTCAGCCGGTATTCTGGTCGTGGCGGTGGAATGGCCAGATCGGTTGTCGTAGTCGTGTCGTACCGATTCCACGCAACTCCATGGGAAACAGCCTGCGGGAACTCGTGAATGAAATTTGAGTGCGATCCAACGGTCGGATCTATAGTTACGGACCTTTTCAACCGGTATTCTGGTCGGGTCGGTGGAATTGCGAGGCCGGATGTCGTAGTCGTGTCGTACCGATTCCACGCAACTCCATGGGAAACAGCCTCCAGAAACTCGTGAACAAAATTTAAGCGCGATCCAACGGTTGGATCTATAGTTATGGACCTTTTGATTCGGTATTCTAGTCGTGTCGGTGGAATTGCCCGACCGGACGTTGTAGTCGTGTCCTACCGATTCCAAGCAACTCCATGGGAAACAGCCTCCGGAAACTCGTGAACAAAATTTGAGAACGATCCAACGGTCGGATCTATAGTTATGGATCTTTTGAGCCGGTATTCTGGTCATGTCGGTGGAATTGCCAGTCCGGACGTTGTATTCGTGTCGTAACGATTCTACGCAACTCCATGGGAAACAGCCTCCGCAAACTCGTGAACAAAATTTAAGTGCGATCCAACGATCGGATCTATAGTTATGGACCTTTTGAGCCGGTATTCTAGTCGTCTTGGTGGAATTGCCCGACCGGACGTTGTAGTCTTGTCCTACCGATTCCACGCAACTCCATGGGAACCAGCCTCTGCAAACTCGTGAAAAACATTTAAGGGCGATCCAACAATCGGATCTATAGTTATGGACCTTTTGATCCGGTATTCTAGTCGTCTTGGTGGAATTGCCCGACCGGACGTTGTAGTCTTGTCCTACCGATTCCACGCAACTCCATGGGAACCAGCCTCCGCAAACTCGTGAATGAAATTTGAGCGCGATCCAACGGTCGGATCTATAGTTATGGACCTTTTGAGCTGGTATTCTAGTCGGGTCGGTGGAATTTCCAGACGGGATGTCGTAGTCGTGTCCTACCGATTCCACGCAAGTCCATGGGAAACAGGCTCCGAAAACTCGTGAACAAAATTTAAGTGCGATCCAACGATCGGATCTATAGTTATACACCTTTTGAGCCGGTATTCTAGTTGTCTCGGTGGAATTGCCCGACCGGCCGTTGTAGTCGTGTCATACCGATACCACGCAACTCCATGGGAACCAGCCTCTGCAAACTCGTGAAAAACATTTAAGGGCGATCCAACGATCGGATCTATAGTTATGGACCTTTTGAGCCGGTATTCTGGTCGGGTCGGTGGAATTTCCAGACGGGATGTCGTAGTCGTGTCGTACCGATTCCACGCAACTCCATGGGAAACAGGCTCCGAAAACTCGTGAACAAAATTTGAGCGCGATCCAACGGTCAGATCTATAGTTATGAACCTTTTCAGCCGGTATTTTGGTCGTGGCGGTGGAATGGCCAGATCGGTTGTCGTAGTTGTGCCGTACCGATTCCACGCAACTCCATGGGAAACAGCCTGCGGAAACTCGTGAATGAAATTTGAGCGCGATCCAACGGTCGGACCTATAGTTACGGACCTTTTCAACCGGTATTCTGGTCGGGTCGGTGGACTTGCTAGGCCGGATGTCGTAGTCGTGTCGTACCGATTCCACGCAACTCCATGGGAAACAGCCTCCGGAAACTCGTGAAGAAAATTTAAGCGCGATCCAACGGTTGGATCTATAGTTATGGACCTTTTGATCCGGTACTCTAGTCATCTTGGTGGAATTGCCCGACCGGACGTTGTAGTCTTGTCCTACCGATTCCACGCAACTCCATGGGAACCCGCCTCCGCAAACTCGTGAATGAATTTTGAGAGCGATCCAACAGTCGAATCTATAGTTATGGACCTTTTGAGCCGGTATTCTGGTCGTGTCGGTGGAAGTGCCCGACCGGACGTTGTAGTCGTGTCATACCGATTCCAAGCAACTCCATGGGAAACAGCCTCCGGAAACTCGTGAACAAAATTTGAGAACGATCCAACGGTCGGATCTATAGTTATGGATCTTTTGAGTCGGTATTCTGGTCGTGTCGGTGGAATTGCCAGTCCGGACGTTGTATTCGTGTCGTAACGATTCCACGTAACTCCATGGGAAACAGCCTCCGCAAACTCGTGAACAAAATTTAAGTGCGATCCAACGATCGGATCTATAGTTATGGACCTTTTGAGCCGGTATTCTAGTCGTCTTGGTGGAATTGCCCGACCGGACGTTGTAGTCTTGTCCTACCGATTCCACGCAACTCCATGGGAACCAGCCTCCGCAAACTCGTGAATGAAATTTGAGCGTGATCCAACGGTCAGATCTATAGTTATGGACCTTTTGAGCCGGAATTCTAGTCGGGTCGGTGGAATTGCCCGATCGGACATTGTAGTCGTGTTCTACCGATTCCACGCAGCTCCATGGGAAATAGCCTGCGGAAACTCGTGAATGAAATTTGAGCGCGATCCAACGGTCGGATCTATAGTTATGGACCTTTTGAGCCGGTATTCTAGTCGTCTCGGTGGAATTGCCCGACCGGCCGTTGTAGTCGTGTCATACCGATACCACGCAACTCCATGGGAACCAGCCTTTGCAAACTCGTGAAAAACATTTAAGGGCGATCCAACGATCGGATCTATAGTTATGGACCTTTTGAGCCGGTATTCTGGTCGTCTCGGTGGAATTGCCAGTCCGGACGTCATATTCGTGTCGTATCGATTCCACGCAACTCCATGGGAAAGAGGCTCCGAAAACTCGTGAACAAAATTTGAGCGCGATCCAACGGTCAGATCTATAGTTATGGACCTTTTGTGCCGGTATTCTTGTCGTGGCGGTGGAATGGCCAGATCGGTTGTCGTAGTCGTGTCGTACCGATTCCACGCAACTCCATGGGAAATAGCCTGCGGAAACTCGTGAATGAAATTTGAGCGCGATCCAACGGTCGGATCTTTAGTTATGGACCTTTTGTGCCGGTATTCTTGTCGGGTCGGTGGAATTGCCAATACCGGATGTTGTAGTGGTGTCGTACCGATTCCACGCAACTCCGTGGGAAACAGCCTCCGGAAACTCGTGTAAAAAATTTGACCGCGATCCAACGGTCGGATCTATAGTTATGGACCTTTTGAGCCAGTATTCTGGTCGTGTCGGTGGAAAGGACTGACCGGACTTCGTCGTCGTGTTGTACCGATTCAACACCACTCCATAGGAAATAGCCTCCGAAACTCGTGAACAAAATTTGAGAGCGATCCAACTGTCGGATCTATAGTTATGGACCTTTTGAGCCGGTATTCTGGTCGTCTCTGTGTAATTGCCCGACGGGACGTTGTAGTCGTGTCCTACCGAATACACGCAACTCCATCGGAACCAGCATCCGAAAACTCGTGAATGAAATTTGAGCGCGATCCAACGGTCGGATCTATAGTTACGGACCTTTTCAACCGGTATTCTGGTCGGGTAGGTGGAATTGCTAGGGTGGATGTCGTAGTCGTGTCGTACCGATTCCTCGGAACTCCATGGGAAACAGCCTCCGGAAATTCGTGAACAAAATTTGAGCGCGATCCAACGGTTGGATCTATAGTTATGGACCTTTTGATCTGGTATTCTAGTCGTCTTGGTTGAATTGCCCGACCGGACGTTGTAGTCTTGTCCTACCGATTCCATGCAACTCCATGGGAAGCAGCCTCCGGAAACTCGTGAACAAAATTTGAGCGCGATCCAACGGTCGGATCTATAGTTACGGACCTTTTCAACCGGTATTCTGGTCGGGTCGGTGGAATTGCTAGGCCGGATGTCGTAGTCGTGTCGTACCGATTCCACGCAACTCCATGGGAAACAGCCTCCGAGAACTCTTGAACAAAATTTAAGCGCGATCCAACGGTTGGATCTATAGTTATGGACCTTTTTAGCCGGTATTCTGTTCGGGTCGGTGGAATTGCCAGACCAGATGTCGTAGTCGTGTCCTACCGATTCCACGCAACTCCATGGGAAACAGCCTCCGGAAACTCGTGAACGAAATTTGAGCGCGATCCAACGGTCAGATCTATAGTTAAGGACCTTTTGAGCCGGTATTCTGGTCGTGGCGGTGGAATGGCCAGATCGGTTGTCGTAGTAGTGTCGTACCGATTCCACGCAACTCCATTGGAAACAGCCTGCGGAAACTCGTGAATGAAATTTGAGCGCGATCCAACGGTCGGATCTATAGTTATGGACCTTTTGAGCTAGTATTCTGGTCGTGTCAGTGGAAAGGACTGACCGGACGTCGTCGTCGTGTCGTACCGATTCAACACCACTCCATAGGAAATAGCCTCCGGAAACTCGTGAACAAAATTTGAGAGCGATCCAACTGTCGAATCTATAGTTATGGACCTTTTCAGCCGGTATTCTGGTCGTCTCTATGTAATTGCCCAACTGGACGTTGTAGTCGCGTCCTACCGAATACACGCAACTCCATCTGAACCAGAATCCGAAAACTCGTTAATGAAAATTGAGCGCGATCCAATGGTCGGATCTATAGTTATGGACCTTTTGAGCCGGTATTCTGGTCATCTCGGTGGAATTGCTAGTCCGGACGTCGTATTCGTTTCGTATCGATTCCACGCAACTCCATGGGAAGTAGGCTACGGAAACTCGTGAACAAAATTTGAGCGCGATCCAACTGTCAGATCTATAGTTATGGACCTTTTGAGCCGGTATTCTAGTCGTGTCGGTGGAATTGCCCGACCGGCCGTTGTAGTCGTGTCATACCGATTCCACGCAACTCCATGGGAACCAGCCTCCGGAAACTGGTGAACAAAATTTAAGCGCGATCCAACTGTCGGATCTATAGTTATGGACGTTTTGATCCGGTATTCTAGTCGTCTTGGTGGAATCGCCCGACCGGACATTGTAGTCGTGTCCTACCGATTTCACGCAACTCCATGGGAAACAGCCTCCGGAAACTCGTGAACAAAATTTGAGCGCGATGCAACGGTCGGATCTATAGTTATGGACCTTTTGAGCCGGAATTCTGGTCGGGTCGGTGGAATTTCCAGACGGGGTGTCGTAGTCGTGTCGTACCGATTCCATGCCACTGCATGGGAAACAGGCTCCGGAAACTCGTGAAAAAAGTTTCAGCGCGATCCAACGGTCGGATCTATAGTTATGGACCTTTTGTGCCGGTATTCTTGTCGGGTCGGTGGAATTGCCAATACCGGATGTTGTAGTGGTGTCGTACCGATTCCATGCAACTCCGTGGGAAACAGCCTCCGGAAACTTGTGAAAAAAATTTGACCGCGATCCAACGGTCGGATCTATAGTTATGGACCTTTTGAGCCAGTATTCTGGTCGTGTCGGTGGAAAGGACTTACCGGACGTCGTCGTCGTGTCGTACCGATTCAACACCACTCCATAGGAAATAGCCTCCGTAAACTCGTGAACAAAATTTGAGAGCGATCCAACTGTCGGATCTATAGTTATGGACCTTTTCAGCCGGTATTCTGGTCGTGTCTGTGTAATTGCCCGACTGGACGTTGTAGTCGCGTCCTACCGAATACACGCACCTCCATCGGAACCACCATCCGAAAACTCGTGAATGAAAATTGAGCGCGATCCAACGGTCGGATCTATAGTTATGGACCTTTTGAGCCCGTATTCTTGTCGTCTCGGTGGAATTGCTAGTCCGGACGTCGTATTCGTGTCGTATCGATTCCACGCAACTCCATGGGAAGCAGGCTACGGAAACTCGTGAACAAAATTTGAGCGCGATCCAACTGTCAGATCTATAGTTATGGACCTTTTGAGCCGGTATTCTAGTCGTGTCGGTGGAATTGCCCGACCGGCCGTTGTAGTCGTGTCATACCGATTCCACGCAACTCCATGGGAACCAGCCTCCGGAAACTGGTGAACAAAATTTGAGCGCGATCCAACTGTCGGATCTATAGTTATGGACGTTTTGATCCGGTATTCTAGTCGTCTTGGTGGAATCGCCCGACCGGACATTGTAGTCGTGTCCTACCGATTTCACGCAACTCCATGGGAAACAGCCTCCGGAAACTCGTGAACAAAATTTGAGCGCGATGCAACGGTCGGATCTATAGTTATGGACCTTTTGAGCCGGAATTCTGGTCGGGTCGGTGGAATTTCCAGACGGGGTGTCGTAGTCGTGTCGTACCGATTCCATGCCACTGCATGGGAAACAGGCTCCGGAAACTCGTGAAAAAAGTTTCAGCGCGATCCAACGGTCGGATCTATAGTTATGGACCTTTTGTGCCGGTATTCTTGTCGGGTCGGTGGAATTGCCAATACCGGATGTTGTAGTGGTGTCGTACCGATTCCACGCAACTCCGTGGGAAACAGCCTCCGGAAACTCGTGAATGAAATTTGAGCGCGATCCAACGGTCGGATCTATAGTTATGGACCTTTTGAGCCCGTATTCTGGTTGTCTCGGTGGAATTGCTAGTCCGGACGTCGTATTCGTGTCGTATCGATTCCACGCAACTCCATGGGAAGCAGGCTACGGAAACTCGTGAACAAAATTTGAGCGCGATCCAACTGTCAGATCTATAGTTATGGACCTTTTGAGCCGGTATTCTAGTCGTGTCGGTGGAATTGCCCGACCGGCCGTTGTGGTCGTGTCATACCGATTCCACGCAACTCCATGGGAACCAGCCTCCGGAAACTGGTGAACAAAATTTGAGCGCGATCCAACTGTCGGATATATAGTTATGGACGTTTTGATCCGGTATTCTAGTCGTCTTGGTGGAATCGCCCGACCGGACATTGTAGTCGTGTCCTACCGATTTCACGCAACTCCATGGGAAACAGCCTCCGGAAACTCGTGAACAAAATTTGAGCGCGATGCAACGGTCGGATCTATAGTTATGGACCTTTTGAGCCGGAATTCTGGTCGGGTCGGTGGAATTTCCAGACGGGGTGTCGTAGTCGTGTCGTACCGATTCCATGCCACTGCATGGGAAACAGGCTCCGGAAACTCGTGAAAAAAGTTTCAGCGCGATCCAACGGTCGGATCTATAGTTATGGACCTTTTGTGCCGGTATTCTTGTCGGGTCGGTGGAATTGCCAATACCGGATGTTGTAGTGGTGTCGTACCGATTCCACGCAACTCCGTGGGAAACAGCCTCCGGAAACTCGTGAATGAAATTTGACCGCGATCCAACGGTCGGATCTATAGTTATGGACCTTTTGAGCCAGTATTCTGGTCGTGTCGGTGGAAAGGACTGACCGGACTTCGTCGTCGTGTCGTACCGATTCAACACCACTCCATAGGAAATAGCCTCCGGAAACTCGTGAACAAAATTTGAGAGCGATCCAACTGTCGGATCTATAGTTATGGACCTTTTGAGCCGGTATTCTGGTCGTCTCTGTGTAATTGCCCGACGGGACGTTGTAGTCGTGTCCTACCGAATACACGCAACTCCATCGGAACCAGCATCCGAAAACTCGTGAATGAAATTTGAGCGCGATCCAACGGTCGGATCTATAGTTACGGACCTTTTCAACCTGTATTCTGGTCGGGTAGGTGGAATTGCTAGGCTGGATGTCGTAGTCGTGTCGTACCGATCCCTCGCAACTCCATGGGAAACAGCCTCCGGAAATTCGTGAACAAAATTTGAGCGCGATCCAACGGTTGGATCTATAGTTATGGACCTTTTGATCCGGTATTCTAGTCGTCTTGGTTGAATTGCCCGACCGGACGTTGTAGTCTTGTCCTACCGATTCCATGCAACTCCATGGGAAGCAGCCTCCGAAAACTCGTGAACGAAATTTGAGCGCGATCCAACGGTCGGATCTATAGTTATGGACCTTTTCAGCTGGTATTCTGGTCGTGGCGGTGGAATGGCCCGACCGGACGTTGTAGTCGTGCCATACCGATTCCAAGCAACTCCATGGGAAACAGCCTCCGCAAACTCGTGAACAAAATTTTAGGGCGATCCAACGATCGGATCTATAGTTATGGACCTTTTGAGCCGGTATTGTAGTCGTGTCGGTGGATTTGCCCGACCGGACGTTGTAGTCGTGTCCTACCGATTCCACGCAACTCCATGGGAAGTAGCCTCCGGAAACTCGTGAACGAAATTTGAGCGTGATCCAACGGTCGGATCTATAGTTATGGACCTTTTGAGCCGGTATTGTAGTCGTGTCGGTGGATTTGCCCGATCGGTTGTCGTAGTCGTGTCGTACCGATTCCACGCAACTCCATGGGAAACAGCCTGTGGAAACTCGTGAATGAAATTTGAGCGCGATTGTGATATCCCACATCGGAAGCGAGTGTCCAGAGCCAGGGCCTTATAAGTGGTGCTGGTTGCTAACTTGTTGTACGCGTTTTGGGGCGTCAGGCTCAGAAGTGGGCTCGCGTCACCAGAAACAAAACCGTGAGGGCGGTAAGGCTCAAAGCGGACAATATATGGCAAGTTAGGCCGGGCCGTTACATTTGGTATCAGAGCCGAGGACGGCTCGTCTTAAGGTGGGGGGATTGTGATATCCCACATCGGAAGCGAGTGTCCAGAGCCAGGGCCTTATAAGTGGTGCTGGTTGCTAACTTGTTGTACGCTTTTTGGGGCGTCAGGCTCAGAAATGGGCTCGCGTCACCAGAAACAAAACCGTGAGGGCGGTAAGGCTCAAAGCGGACAATATATGGCAAGTTAGGCCGGGCCGTTACATAAAAAAATTATCGTGTTTTGGGCTTGGAAAGCCGGGTTGTTACATTTGGTATCAGAGCCGAGGACGGCTCGTCTTAAGGTGGGGGGATTGTGATATCCCACATCGGAAGCGAGTGTCCAGAGCCAGGGCCTTATAAGTGGTGCTGGTTGCTAACTTGTTGTACGCGTTTTGGGGCGTCAGGCTCAGAAGTGGGCTCGCGTCACCAGAAACAAAACCGTGAGGGCGGTAAGGCTCAAAGCGGACAATATATGGCAAGTTAGGCCGGGCCGTTACAGCGATCCAACGGTCGGATCTATAGTTATGGACCTTTTGTGCCGATATTCTTGTCGGGTCGGTGGAATTGCCAATACCGGATGTTGTAGAGGTGTCGTACCGATTCCACGCAACTCCGTGGGAAACAGCCTCCGGAAACTCGTGAAAAAAATTTGACCGCGATCCAAGGGTCGGATCTATAGTTATGGACCTTTTGAGCCAGTATTCTGGTCGTGTCGGTGGAAAGGACTGACCGGACGTCGTCGTCGTGTCGTACCGATTCAACACCACTCCATAGGAAATAGCCTCCGGAAACTCGTGATCAAAATTTGAGCGCGATCCAACTGTCGGATCTATAGTTATGGACCTTTTGTGCCGGTATTCTTGTCGTCTTGGTGGAATTGCCCGACCGGACATTGTAGTCGTGTCCTACCGATTTCACGCAACTCCATGGGAAACAGCCTCCGGAAACTCGTGAACAAAATTTGAGCGCAATCCAACGGTCGGATCTATAGTTATGGACGTTTTGAGCCGGTATTCTGGTCGGGTCGGTGGAATTTCCAGACGGGGTGTCGTAGTCGTGTCGTACCGATTCCACGCCACTGCATGGGAAACAGGCTCCGGAAACTCGTGAAAAAAGTTTCAGGGCGATCCAATAGTCGGATCTATAGTTACGGACCTTTTGAGCCAGTATTCTGGTCGTGTCAGTGGAAGGGATTGACCGGACGTCGTCGTCGTGTCGTACTGATTCAACAGCATTGCATACGAAATAGCCTCCGGAAACTCGTGAACGAAAATTGAGCGCGATCAAACGATCGGATCTATAGTTATGGACCTTTTGAGCCGGTATTCTAGTCGTGTCGATGGTTTGCCCGACCGGATGTTGTATTCGTGTCGTATCGATTCCATGCAACTCCATGGGAAACACCCTCCGGAAACTCGTGAACGAAATTTGAGCGCGATCCAACGGTCGGATCTATAGTTACGGACCTTTTCAACCGGTATTCTGGTCGGGTCGGTGGAATTGCTAGGCCGGATGTCGTAGTCGTGTCGTACCGATTCCACGCAACTCCATGGGAAACAGCCTCCGGGAACTCTTGAACAAAATTTAAGCGCGATCCAACGGTTGGATCTATAGTTTTGGACCTTTTGATCCGGTATTCTGGTAGTCTTGGTGGAATTGCCTGACCGGACGTTGTAGTCTTGTCCTACCGATTCCACGCAACTCCATGGGAACCAGCCTCCGCAAACTCGTGAATGAAATTTGAGCGCGATCCAACGGTCGGATCTATAGTTATGGACCTTTTGAGCCAGTATTCTAGTCGTGTTGGTGGAATTGCCCGACTGGACGTTGTAGTCGCGTCCTACCGAATACACGCAACTCCATCGGAACCACCATCCGAAAACTCGTGAATGAAAATTGAGCGCGATCCAACGGTCGGATCTATAGTTATGGACCTTTTGAGCCGGTATTCTGGTTGTCTCGGTGGAATTGCTAGTCCGGACGTCGTATTCGTGTCGTATCGATTCCACGCAACTCCATGGGAAGCAGGCTACGGAAACTCGTGAACAAAATTTGAGCGCGATCCAACTGTCGGATCTATAGTTATGGACCTTTTGAGCCGGTATTCTAGTCGTGTCGGTGGAATTGCCAGACCGGCCGTTGTAGTCGTGTCATACCGATTCCACGCAACTCCATGGGAACCAGCCTCCGAAAACTCGTGAACAAAATTTGAGCGCTATCCAACGGTCAGATCTATAGTTATGGACCTTTTTAGCCGGTATTCTGTTTGGGTCGGTGGAATTGCCAGACCAGATGTCGTAGTCGTGTCCTACCGATTCCACGCAACTCCATGGGAAACAGCCTCTAGAAACTCGTGAACAAAATTTGAGCGCGATCCAACGGTCAAATCTATAGTTAAGGACCTTTTGAGCCGGTATTCTGGTCATCTCGGTGGAATTGCTAGTCCGGACGTCGTATTCGTTTCGTATCGATTCCACGCAACTCCATGGGAAGCAGGCTCCGGAAACTCGTGAACAAAATTTGAGCGCGATCCAACTGTCGGATCTATAGTTATGGACCTTTTGATCCGGTATTCTAGTCGTCTTGGTGGAATCGCCCGACCGGACATTGTAGTCGTGTCCTACCGATTTCACGCAACTCCATGGGAAACAGCCTCCGGAAACTCGTGAACAAAATTTGAGAGCGATGCAACGGTCGGATCTATAGTTATGGACCTTTTGAGCCGGAATTCTGGTCGGGTCGGTGGAATTTCCAGACGGGGTGTCGTAGTCGTGTCGTACCGATTCCATGCCACTGCATGGGAAACAGGCTCCGGAAACTCGTGAAAAAAGTTTCAGCGCGATCCAACGGTCGGATCTATAGTTATTGACCTTTTGTGCCGGTATTCTTGTCGGGTCGGTGGAATTGCCAATACCGGATGTTGTAGTGGTGTCGTACCGATTCCATACAACTCCGTGGGAAACAGCCTCCGGAAACTTGTGAAAAACATTTGACCGCGATCCAACGGTCGGATCTATAGTTATGGACCTTTTGAGCCAGTATTCTGGTCGTGTCGGTGGAAAGGACTTACCGGACGTCGTCGTCGTGTCGTACCGATTCAACACCACTCCATAGGAAATAGCCTCCGGAAACTCGTGAACAAAATTTGAGAGCGATCCAACTGTCGGATCTATAGTTATGGAACTTTTCAGCCGGTATTCTGGTCGTCTCTGTGTAATTGCCCGACTGGACGTTGTAGTCGTGTCCTACCGAATACACGCACCTCCATCGGAACCACCATCCGAAAACTCGTGAATGAAAATTGAGCGCGATCCAACGGTCGGATCTATAGTTATGGACCTTTTGAGCCGGTATTCTGGTTGTCTCGGTGGAATTGCTAGTCCGGACGTCGTATTCGTGTCGTATCGATTCCACGCAACTCCATGGGAAGCAGGCTACGGAAACTCGTGAACAAAATTTGAGCGCGATCCAACTGTCAGATCTATAGTTATGGACCTTTTGAGCCGGTATTCTAGTCGTGTCGGTGGAATTGCCCGACCGGCCGTTGTAGTCGTGTCATACCGATTCCACGCAACTCCATGGGAACCAGCCTCCGCAAACTCGTGAACAAAATTTGAGTGCGATCCAACGATCGGATCTATAGTTATGGACCTTTTGAGCCGGTATTCTGGTCGTCTCGGTGGAATTGACAGTCCGGACGACGTATTCGTGTCGTAACGATTCCACGCAACTCCATGGGAAACAGGCTCCAAAAACTCGTGAACAAAATTTGAGCGCTATCCAACGGTCAGATCTATAGTTATCGACCTTTTCAGCCGGTATTCTATTCGGGTCGGTGGAATTGCCAGACCAGATGTCGTAGTCGTGTCGTACCGATTCCACGCAACTCCATGGGAAACAGCCTCTGGAAACTCGTGAATAAAATTTAAGCGCGATCCAACGGTCGGATCTATAGTTATGGACCTTTCGAGCCGGTATTCTGGTCGGGTCGGTGGAATTTCCAGACGGGGTGTCGTAGTCGTGTCCTACCGATTCCACGCAACTCCATGGGAAACAGCCTCCGGAAACTCGTGAACGAAATTTGAACGCGATCCAACGGTCAGATCTATAGTTAAGGACCTTTTGAGCCGGTATTCTGGTCGTGGCGGTGGAATGGCCAGATCGGTTGTCGTAGTCGTGTCGTACCGATTCCACGCAACTCCTTTGGAAACAGCCTGCGGAAACTCGTGAATGAAATTTGAGCGCGATCCAACGGTCGGATCTATAGTTATGGACCTTTTGAGCCGGTATTCTGGTCGTCTCGGTGGAATTGACAGTCCGGACGTCGTATTCGTGTCGTATCGATTCCAGCAACTCCATGGGAAATAGGCTCCGAAAACTCGTGAACAAAATTTGAGCGCTGTCCAACGGTCAGATCTATAGTTATGGACCTTTTCAGCCGGTATTCTGTTCAGGTCGGTGGAATTGGCAGACCAGATGTCGTAGTCGTGTCGTACCGATTCCACGCAACTCCATGGGAAACAGCCTCCGGAAACTCGTGAATAAAATTTAAGCGCGATCCAATGGTCGGATGTATAGTTATGGACCTTTCGAGCCGGTATTCTGGTCGGGTCGGTGGAATTTCCAGACGGGGTGTCGTAGTCGTGTCCTACCGATTCCACGCAACTCCATGGGAAACAGCCTCCGCAAACTCGTGAACAAAATTTGAGTGGGATCCAACGATCGGATCTATAGTTATGGACCTTTTGAGCCGGTATTCTGGTCGTCTCGGTGGAATTGACAGTCCGGACGACGTATTCGTGTCGTATCGATTCCACGCAACTCCATGGGAAACAGGCTCCGAAAACTCGTGAACAAAATTTGAGCGCCATCCAACGGTCAGATCTATAGTTATAGACCTTTTCAGCCGGTATTCTGTTCGGGTCGGTGGAATTGCCAGACCAGATGTCGTAGTCGTGTCGTACCGATTCCACGCAACTCCATGGGAAACAGCCTCCGGAAACTCGTGAATGAAATTTGAGCGCGATCCAACGGTCGGATCTATAGTTATGGACCTTTTGAGCCGATATTCTGGTCGTCTTGGTGGAATTGACAGTCCGGACGTCGTATTCGTGTCGTATCGATTCCAGCAACTCCATGGGAAATAGGCTCCGAAAACTCGTGAACAAAATTTGAGCGCTATCCAACGGTCAGATCTATAGTTATGGACCTTTTCAGCCGGTATTCTGTTCGGGTCGGTGGAATTGGCAGACCAGATGTCGTAGTCGTGTCGTACCGATTCCACGCAACTCCATGGGAAACAGCCTCCGGAAACTCGTGAACAAAATTAAGCGCGATCCAACGGTTGGATCTATAGTTATGGACCTTTTGATCCGGTATTCTAGTCGTCTTGGAGGAATTGCCCGACCGGACGTTGTAGTCTTGTCCTACCGATTCCACGCAGCTCCATGGGAAACAGCCTCTGGAAACTCGTGAACAAAATTTGAGAACGATCCAACGGTCGGATCTATAGTTATGGATCTTTTGAGCCGGTATTCTGGTCGGGTCGGTGGAATTTCCAGACGGGGTGTCGTAGTCGTGTCCTACCGATTCCACGCAACTCCATGGGAAACAGCCTCCGGAAACTCGTGAACGAAATTTGAACGCGATCCAACGGTCAGATCTATAGTTAAGGACCTTTTGAGCAGGTATTCTGGTCGTGGCGGTGGAATGGCCAGATCGGTTGTCATAGTCGTGTCGTACCGATTCCACGCAACTCCATTGGAAACAGCCTGCGGAAACTCGTGAATGAAATTTAAGCGCGATCCAATGGTCGGATGTATAGTTATGGACCTTTCGAGCCGGTATTCTGGTCGGGTCGGTGGAATTTCCAGACGGGGTGTCTAGTCGTGTCCTACCGATTCCACGCAACTCCATGGGAAACAGCCTCCCGAAACTCGTGAATGAAATTTGAGCGCGATCCAACGGTCAGATCTATAGTTAAGGACCTTTTGAGCCGGTATTCTGGTCGTGGCGGTGGAATGGCCAGATCGGTTGTCATAGTCGTGTCGTACCGATTCCACGCAACTCCATTGGAAACAGCCTGCGGAAACTCGTGAATGAAATTTGAGCGCGATCCAACGGTCGGATCTATAGTTATGGACCTTTTGAGCCAGTATTCTGGTCGTGTCGGTGGAAAGGACTGACCGGACATCGTCGTCGTGTCGTACCGATTCAACACCACTCCATAGGAAATAGCCTCCGGAAACTCGTGAACAAAATTTGAGAGCAATCCAACGATCGGATCTATAGTTATGCACCTTTTGAGCCGGTATTCTAGTCGTGTCGGTGGATTTGCCCGACCGGACGTTGTATTCGTGTCGTATCGATTCCATGCAACTACATGGGAAACAGCCTCCGGAAACTCGTGAACGAAATTTTAGCGCGATCCAACGGTCGGATCTATAGTTACGGACCTTTTCAACCGGTATTCTGGTCAGGTCGGTGGAATTGCTAGGCCGTATGTCGTAGTCGTGTCGTACCGATTCCACGCAACTCCATGGGAAACAGCCTCCGGGAACTCGTGAACAAAATTTAAGCGCGATCCAATGGTGGGATCTATAGTTATGGACCTTTTGATCCGGCATTCTGGTCGTCTTGGTGGAATTGCCTGACCGGACGTTGTAGTCTTGTCCTACTGATTCCACGCAACTCCATGGGAACCAGCCTACGCAAACTCGTGAATGAAATTTGAGCGCGATCCAACGGTCGGATCTATAGTTATGGATCTTTTGAGCCGGTATTCTGGTTGTGTCGGTGGAATTGCTAGTCCGGACGTCGTATTCGTGTCGTTTCGATTCCACGCAACTCCATGGGAAGCAGGCTACGGAAACTCGTGAACAAAATTTGAGCGCGATCCAACTGTCGGATCTATAGTTATGGACCTTTTGAGCCGGTATTCTAGTCGTGTCGGTGGAATTGCCCGACCGGCCGTTGTAGTCGTGTCATACCGATTCCACGCAACTCCATGGGAACCAGCCTCCGCAAACTCGTGAACAAAATTTAAGTGCGATCCAACGATCGGATCTATAGTTATGGACCTTTTGAGCCAGTATTCTGGTCGTCTCGGTGGAATTGCCAGTCTGGACGTCGTATTCGTGTCGTATCGATTCCACGCAACTCCATGGGAAACAGGCTCCGAAAACTCGTGAACAAAATTTGAGCGTTATCCAACGGTCAGATCTATAGTTATGGACCTTTTCAGCCGGTATTCTGTTCGGGTCGGTGGAATTGCCAGACCCGATGTCGTAGTCGTGTCGTACCGATTCCACGCAACTCCATGGGAAACAGCCTCAGGAAACTCGTGAATAAAATTTGAGCGCGATCCAACGGTCGGATCTATAGTTACGGACCTTTTCAACCGGTATTCTACTCGGGTCGGTGGAATTGCTAGGCCGGATGTCGTAGTCGTGTCGTACCGATTCCACGCAACTCCATGGGAAACAGCCTCCGGGAACTCGTGAACAAAATTTAAGCGCGATCCAACGGTGGGATCTATAGTTATGGACCTTTTGATCTGGTATTCTGGTCGTCTTGGTGGAATTGCCTGACCGGACGTTGTAGTCTTGTCCTACTGATTCCACGCAACTCCATGGGAACCAGCCTCCGCAAACTCGTGAATGAAATTTGAGCGCGATCCAACGGTCGGATCTATAGTTATGGACCTTTTGAGCCGGAATTCTAGTCGGGTCGGTGGAATTGCCCGATCGGACGTTGTAGTCGTGTTCTACCGATTCCACGCAGCTCCATGGGAAATAGCCTGCGGAAACTCGTGAATGAAATTTGAGCGCGATCCAACGGTCGGATCTATAGTTATGGATCTTTTGAGCCGGTATTCTGGTCGTGTCGGTGGAATTGCCAGTCCGGACGTTGTATTCGTGTCGTAACGATTCTACGCAACTCCATGGGAAACAGCCTCCGCAAACTCGTGAACAAAATTTAAGTGCGATCCAACAATCGGATCTATAGTTATGGACCTTTTGAGCCAGTATTCTAGTCGTCTTGGTGGAATTGCCCGACCGGACGTTGTAGTCGTGTCATACGGATTCCACGCAACTCCATGGGAACCAGCCTCCGCAAACTCGTGAATGAAATTTGAGCGCGATCCAACGGTTGGATCTATAGTTATGGACCTTTTGAGCCGGTATTCTGGTCGTCTCGGTGCAATTGCCAGTCCGGACGTCGTATTCGTGTCGTATCGATTCCACGCAACTCCATGGGAAACAGGCTCCGAAAACTCGTGAACAAAATTTGAGCGCTATCCAACGGTCAGATCTATAGTTATGGACCTTTTCAGCCGGTATTCTGTTCGGGTCGGTGGAATTGCCAGACCAGATGTCGTAGTCGTGTCGTACCGATTCCACGCAACTCCATGGGAAACAGCCTCCGAAAACTCGTGAATAAAATTTAAGCGCGATCCAACGGTCGGATCCATAGTTATGGACCTTTCGAGCCGGTATTATGGTCGGGTCGGTGGAATTTCCAGACGGGGTGTCGTAGTCCTGTCCTACCGATTCCACGCAACTCCATGGGAAACAGCCTCCGGAAACTCGTGAATGAAATTTGAGCGCGATCCAACGGTCGGATCTATAGTTATGGACCTTTTCAACCGGTATTCTGGTCGGGTCGGTGGAATTGCGAGGCCGGATGTCGTAGTCGTGTCATACCGATTCCACGCAACTCCATGGGAAACAGCCTCTGGAAACTCGTGAACAAAATTTAAGCGCGATCCAACGGTTGGATCTATAGTTATGGACCTTTTGAGCCGCTATTCTGGTCGTCTCGGTGGAATTGACAGTCCGGACGTCGTATTCGTGTCGTATCGATTCCAGCAACTCCATGGGAAATAGGCTCCGAAAACTCGTGAACAAAATTTGAGCGCTATCCAACGGTCAGATCTATAGTTATGGACCTTTTCAGCTGGTATTCTGTTCGGGTCGGTGGAATTGGCAGACCAGATGTCGTAGTCGTGTCGTACCGATTCCACGCAACTCCATGGGAAACAGCCTCCGGAAACTCGTGAACAAAATTAAGCGCGATCCAACGGTTGGATCTATAGTTATGGACCTTTTGATCCGGTATTCTAGTCGTCTTGGAGGAATTGCCCGACCGGACGTTGTAGTCTTGTCCTACCGATTTCACGCAACTCCATGGGAAACAGCCTCCGGAAACTCGTGAACAAAATTTGAGCGCGATCCAACGGTCGGATCTATAGTTAGGGACCTTTTGAGCCGGTATTCTGGTCGGGTCGGTGGAATTTCCAGACGGGGTGTCGTAGTCGTGTCGTACCGATTCCATGCCACTGCATGGGAAACAGGCTCCGGAAACTCGTGAAAAAAGTTTCAGCGCGATCCAACGGTCGGATCTATAGTTATGGACCTTTTGTGCCGGTATTCTTGTCGGGTCGGTGGAATTGCCAATACCGGATGTTGTAGTGGTGTCGTACCGATTCCATGCAACTCCGTGGGAAACAGCCTACGGAAACTTGTGAAAAAAATTTGACCGCGATCCAACGGTCGGATCTATAGTTATGGACCTTTTGAGCCAGTATTCAGGTCGTGTCGGTGGAAAGGACTTACCGGACGTCGTCGTCGTGTCGTACCGATTCAACACCACTCCATAGGAAATAGCCTCCGGAAACTCGTGAACAAAATTTGAGAGCGATCCAACTGTCGGATCTATAGTTATGGACCTTTTCAGCCGGTATTCTGGTCGTCTCTGTGTAATTGCCCGACTGGACGTTGCAGTCGCGTCCTACCGAATACACGCAACTCCATCGGAACCACCATCCGAAAACTCGTGAATGAAAATTGAGTGCGATCCAACGGTCGGATCTATAGTTATGGACCTTTTGAGCCGGTATTCTGGTCGTCTCGGTGGAATTGCTAGTCCGGACGTCGTATTCGTGTCGTATCGATTCCACGCAACTCCATGGGAAGCAGGCTACGGAAACTCGTGAACAAAATTTGAGCGCGATCCAACTGTCAGATCTATAGTTATGGACCTTTTGAGTCGGTATTCTAGTCGTGTCGGTGGAATTGCCCGACCGGCCGTTGTAGTCGTGTCATACCGATTCCACGCAACTCCATGGGAACCAGCCTCCGCAAACTCGTGAACAAAATTTGAGTGGGATCCAACGATCGGATCTATAGTTATGGACCTTTTGAGCCGGTATTCTGGTCGTCTCGGTGGAATTGACAGTCCGGACGACGTATTCGTGTCGTATCGATTCCACGCAACTCCATGGGAAACAGGCTACGAAAACTCGTGAACAAAATTTGAGCGCTATCCAACGGTCAGATCTATAGTTATAGACCTTTTCAGCCGGTATTCTGTTCGGGTCGGTGGAATTGCCAGACCAGATGTCGTAGTCGTGTCGTACCGATTCCACGCAACTCCATGGGAAACAGCCTCCGGAAACTCGTGAATAAAATTTAAGCGCGATCCAACGGTCGGATCTATAGTTATGGACCTTTCGAGCCGGTATTCTAGTCGGGTCGGTGGAATTTCCAGACGGGGTGTCGTAGTCGTGTCCTACCGATTCCACGCAACTCCATGGGAAACAGCCTCCGGAAACTCGTGAACGAAATTTGAACGCGATCCAACGGTCAGATCTATAGTTAAGGACCTTTTGAGCAGGTATTCTGGTCGTGGCGGTGGAATGGCCAGATCGGTTGTCGTAGTCGTGTCGTACCGATTCCACGCAACTCCTTTGGAAACAGCCTGCGGAAACTCGTGAATGAAATTTGAGCGCGATCCAACGGTCGGATCTATAGTTATGGACCTTTTGAGCCGCTATTCTGGTCGTCTTGGTGGAATTGACAGTCCGGACGTCGTATTCGTGTCGTATCGATTCCAGCAACTCCATGGGAAATAGGCTCTGAAAACTCGTGAACAAAATTTGAGCGCTATCCAACGGTCAGATCTATAGTTATGGACCTTTTCAGCCGGTATTCTGTTCAGGTCGGTGGAATTGGCAGACCAGATGTCGTAGTCGTGTCGTACCGATTCCACGCAACTCCATGGGAAACAGCCTCCGGAAACTCGTGAACAAAATTAAGCGCGATCCAACGGTCGGATCTATAGTTATGGACCTTTTCAACCGGTATTCTGGTCGGGTCGGTGGAATTGCGAGGCCGGATGTCGTAGTCGTGTCGTACCGATTCCACGCAACTCCATGGGAAACAACCTCTGGAAACTCGTGAACAAAATTTAAGCGCGATCCAACGGTTGGATCTATAGTTATGGACCTTTTGATCCGGTATTCTAGTCGTCTTGGTGGAATTGCCCGACCGGACATTGTAGTCGTGTCCTACCGATTTCACGCAACTCCATGGGAAACAGCCTCCGGAAACTCGTGAACAAAATTTGAGCGCGATCCAACGGTCGGATCTATAGTTAGGGACCTTTTGAGCCGGTATTCTGGTCGGGTCGGTGGAATTTCCAGACGGGGTGTCGTAGTCGTGTCGTACCGATTCCATGCCACTGCATGGGAAACAGGCTCCGGAAACTCGTGAAAAAAGTTTCAGCGCGATCCAACGGTCGGATCTATAGTTATGGACCTTTTGTGCCGGTATTCTTGTCGGGTCGGTGGAATTGCCAATACCGGATGTTGTAGTGGTGTCGTACCGATTCCATGCAACTCCGTGGGAAACAGCCTACGGAAACTTGTGAAAAAAATTTGACCGCGATCCAACGGTCGGATCTATAGTTATGGACCTTTTGAGCCAGTATTCAGGTCGTGTCGGTGGAAAGGACTTACCGGACGTCGTCGTCGTGTCGTACCGATTCAACACCACTCCATAGGAAATAGCCTCCGGAAACTCGTGAACAAAATTTGAGAGCGATCCAACTGTCGGATCTATAGTTATGGACCTTTTCAGCCGGTATTCTGGTCGTCTCTATGTAATTGCCCGACTGGACGTTGCAGTCGCGTCCTACCGAATACACGCAACTCCATCGGAACCACCATCTGAAAACTCGTGAATGAAAATTGAGCGCGATCCAACGGTCGGATCTATAGTTATGGACCTTTTGAGCCGGTATTCTGGTCGTCTCGGTGGAATTGCTAGTCCGGACGTCGTATTCGTGTCGTATCGATTCCATGCAACTCCATGGGAAGCAGGCTACGGAAATTCGTGAACAAAATTTGAGCGCGATCCAACTGTCAGATCTATAGTTATGGACCTTTTGAGTCGGTATTCTAGTCGTGTTGGTGGAATTGCCCGACCGGCCGTTGTAGTCGTGTCATACCGATTCCACGCAACTCCATGGGAACCAGCCTCCGCAAACTCGTGAACAAAATTTGAGTGCGATCCAACGATCGGATCTATAGTTATGGACCTTTTGAGCCGGTATTCTGGTCGTCTCGGTGGAATTGACAGTCCGGACGACGTATTCGTGTCGTATCGATTCCACGCAACTCCATGGGAAACAGGCTCCAAAAACTCGTGAACAAAATTTGAGCGCTATCCAACGGTCAGATCTATAGTTATCGACCTTTTCAGCCGGTATTCTGTTCGGGTCGGTGGAATTGCCAGACCAGATGTCGTAGTCGTGTCGTACCGATTCCACGCAACTCCATGGGAAACAGCCTCTGGAAACTCGTGAATAAAATTTAAGCGCGATCCAACGGTCGGATCTATAGTTATGGACCTTTCGAGCCGGTATTCTGGTCGGGTCGGTGGAATTTCCAGACGGGGTGTCGTAGTCGTGTCCTACCGATTCCACGCAACTCCATGGGAAACAGCCTCCGGAAACTCGTGAACGAAATTTGAACGCGATCCAACGGTCAGATCTATTGTTAAGGACCTTTTGAGCCGGTGTTCTGGTCGTGGCGGTGGAATGGCCAGATCGGTTGTCGTAGTCGTGTCGTACCGATTCCACGCAACTCCTTTGGAAACAGCCTGCGGAAACTCGTGAATGAAATTTGAGCGCGATCCAACGGTCGGATCTATAGTTATGGACCTTTTGAGCCGGTATTCTGGTCGTCTCGGTGGAATTGACAGTCCGGACGTCGTATTCGTGTCGTATCGATTCCAGCAACTCCATGGGAAATAGGCTCCGAAAACTCGTGAACAAAATTTGAGCGCTATCCAACGGTCAGATCTATAGTTATGGACCTTTTCAGCCGGTATTCTGTTCAGGTCGGTGGAATTGGCAGACCAGATGTCGTAGTCGTGTCGTACCGATTCCACGCAACTCCATGGGAAACAGCCTCTGGAAACTCGTGAATAAAATTTAAGCGCGATCCAATGGTCGGATCTATAGTTATGGACCTTTCGAGCCGGTATTCTGGTCGGGTCGGTGGAATTTCCAGACGGGGTGTCGTAGTCGTGTCCTACCGATTCCACGCAACTCCATGGGAAACAGCCTCCGGAAACTCGTGAATGAAATTTGAGCGCGATCCAACGGTCAGATCTATAGTTAAGGACCTTTTGAGCCGGTATTCTGGTCGTGGCGGTGGAATGGCCAGATCGGTTGTCGTAGTCGTGTCGTACGGATTCCACGCAACTCCATTGGAAACAGCCTGCGGAAACTCGTGAATGAAATTTGAGCGCGATCCAACGGTCGGATCTATAGTTATGGACCTTTTCAACCGGTATTCTGGTCGGGTCGGTGGAATTGCGAGGCCGGATGTCGTAGTCGTGTCGTACCGATTCCACGCAACTCCATGGGAAACAGCCTCTGGAAACTCGTGAACAAAATTTAAGCGTGATCCAACGGTTGGATCTATAGTTATGGACCTTTTGATCCGGTATTCTAGTCGTCTTGGTGGAATTGCCCGACCGGACATTGTAGTCGTGTCCTACCGATTTCACGCAACTCCATGGGAAACAGCCTCCGGAAACTCGTGAACAAAATTTGAGCGCGATCCAACGGTCGGCTCTATAGTTAGGGGCCTTTTGAGCCGATATTCTGGTCGGGTCGGTGGAATTTCCTGACGGGGTGTCGTAGTCGTGTCGTACCGATTCCATGCCACTGCATGGGAAACAGGCTCCGGAAACTCGTGAAAAAAGTTTCAGCGCGATCCAACGGTCGGATCTATAGTTATGGACCTTTTGTGCCGGTATTCTTGTCGGGTCGGTGGAATTGCCAATACCGGATGTTGTAGTGGTGTCGTACCGATTCCATGCAACTCCGTGGGAAACAGCCTCCGAAAACTTGTGAAAAAAATTGGACCGCGATCCCACGGTCGGATCTATAGTTATGGACCTTTTGAGCCAGTATTCAGGTTGTGTCGGTGGAAAGGACTTACCGGACGTCGTCGTCGTGTCGTACCGATTCAACACCACTCCATAGGAAATAGCCTCCGGAAACTCGTGAACAAAATTTGAGAGCGATCCAACTGTCGGATCTATAGTTATGGACCTTTTCAGCCGGTATTCTGGTCGTCTCTGTGTAATTGCCCGACTGGACGTTGGAGTCGCGTCCTACCAAATACACGCAACTCCATCGGAACCACCATCCGAAAACTCGTGAATGAAAATTGAGCGCGATCCAACGGTCGGATCTATAGTTATGGACCTTTTGAGCCGGTATTCTGGTCGTCTCGGTGGAATTGCTAGTCCGGACGTCGTATTCGTGTCGTATCGATTCCACGCAACTCCATGGGAAGCAGGCTACGGAAACTCGTGAACAAAATTTGAGCGCGATCCAACTGTCGGATCTATAGTTATGGACCTTTTGAGCCGGTATTCTAGTCGTGTCGGTGGAATTGCCCGACCGGCCGTTGTAGTCGTGTCATACCGATTCCACGCAACTCCATGGGAACCAGCCTCCGCAAACTCGTGAACAAAATTTGAGTGGGATCCAACGATCGGATCTATAGTTATGGACCTTTTGAGCCGGTATTCTGGTCGTCTCGGTGGAATTGACAGTCCGGACGACGTATTCGTGTCGTATCGATTCCACGCAACTCCATGGGAAACAGGCTCCGAAAACTCGTGAACAAAATTTGAGCGCTATCCAACGGTCAGATCTATAGTTATAGACCTTTTCAGCCGGTATTCTGTTCGGGTCGGTGGAATTGCCAGACCAGATGTCGTAGTCGTGTCGTACCGATTCCACGCAACTCCATGGGAAACAGCCTCCGGAAACTCGTGAATAAAATTTAAGCGCGATCCAACGGTCGGATCTATAGTTATGGACCTTTCGAGCCGGTATTCTGGTCGGGTCGGTGGAATTTCCAGACGGGGTGTCGTAGTCGTGTCCTACCGATTCCACGCAACTCCATGGGAAACAGCCTCCGGAAACTCGTGAACGAAATTTGAACGCGATCCAACGGTCAGATCTATAGTTAAGGACCTTTTGAGCAGGTATTCTGGTCGTGGCGGTGGAATGGCCAGATCCGTTGTCGTAGTCGTGTCGTACCGATTCAACGCAACTCCTTTGGAAACAGCCTGCGGAAACTCGTGAATGAAATTTGAGCGCGATCCAACGGTCGGATCTATAGTTATGGACCTTTTGAGCCGATATTCTGGTCGTCTTGGTGGAATTGACAGTCCGGACGTCGTATTCGTGTCGTATCGATTCCAGCAACTCCATGGGAAATAGGCTCCGAAAACTCGTGAACAAAATTTGAGCGCTATCCAACGGTCAGATCTATAGTTATGGACCTTTTCAGCCGGTATTCTGTTCAGGTCGGTGGAATTGGCAGACCAGATGTCATAGTCGTGTCGTACCGATTCCACGCAACTCCATGGGAAACAGCCTCCGGAAACTCGTGAACAAAATTAAGCGCGATCCAACGGTTGGATCTATAGTTATGGACCTTTTGATCCGGTATTCTAGTCGTCTTGGAGGAATTGCCCGACCGGACGTTGTAGTCTTGTCCTACCGATTCCACGCAGCTCCATGGGAAACAGCCTCTGGAAACTCGTAAACAAAATTTGAGAACGATCCAACGGTCGGATCTATAGTTTTGGATCTTTTGAGCCGGTATTCTGGTCGGGTCGGTGGAATTTCCAGACGGGGTGTCGTAGTCGTGTCCTACCGATTCCACGCAACTCCATGGGAAACAGCCTCCGGAAACTCGTGAACGAAATTTGAACGCGATCCAACGGTCAGATCTATAGTTAAGGACCTTTTGAGCAGGTATTCTGGTCGTGGCGGTGGAATGGCCAGATCCGTTGTCGTAGTCGTGTCGTACCGATTCCACGCAACTCCTTTGGAAACAGCCTGCGGAAACTCGTGAATGAAATTTGAGCGCGATCCAACGGTCGGATCTATAGTTATGGACCTTTTGAGCCGATATTCTGGTCGTCTCGGTGGAATTGACAGTCCGGACGTCGTATTCGTATCGTATCGATTCCAGCAACTCCATGGGAAATAGGCTCCGAAAACTCGTGAACAAAATTTGAGCGCTATCCAATGGTCAGATCTATAGTTATGGACCTTTTCAGCCGGTATTCTGTTCGGGTCGGTGGAATTGGCAGACCAGAAGTCGTAGTCGTGTCGTACCGATTCCACGCAACTCCATGGGAAACAGCCTCCGGAAACTCGTGAATAAAATTTAAGCGCGATCCAATGGTCGGATGTATAGTTATGGACCTTTCGAGCCGGTATTCTGGTCGGGTCGGTGGAATTTCCAGACGGGGTGTCGTAGTCGTGTCCTACCGATTCCACGCAACTCCATGGGAAACAGCCTCCGGAAACTCGTGAATGAAATTTGAGCGCGATCCAACGGTCAGATCTATAGTTAAGGACCTTTTGAGCCGGTATTCTGGTCGTGGCGGTGGAATGGCCAGATCGGTTGTCATAGTCGTGTCGTACCGATTCCACGCAACTCCATTGGAAACAGCCTGCGGAAACTCGTGAATGAAATTTGAGCGCGATCCAACGGTCGGATCTATAGTTATGGACCTTTTGAGCCAGTATTCTGGTCGTGTCGGTGGAAAGGACTGACCGGACGTCGTCGTCGTGTCGTACCGATTCAACACCACTCCATAGGAAATAGCCTCCGGAAACTCGTGAACAAAATTTGAGAGCAATCCAACGATCGGATCTATAGTTATGGACCTTTTGAGCCGGTATTCTAGTCGTGTCGGTGGATTTGCCCGACCGGACGTTGTATTCGTGTCGTATCGATTCCATGCAACTACATGGGAAACAGCCTCCGGAAACTCGTGAACGAAATTTTAGCGCGATCCAACGGTCGGATCTATAGTTACGGACCTTTTCAACCGGTATTCTGGTCAGGTCGGTGGAATTGCTAGGCCGTATGTCGTAGTCGTGTCGTACCGATTCCACGCAACTCCATGGGAAACAGCCTCCGGGAACTCGTGAACAAAATTTAAGCGCGATCCAACGGTGGGATCTATAGTTATGGACCTTTTGATCCGGCATTCTGGTCGTCTTGGTGGAATTGCCTGACCGGACGTTGTAGTCTTGTCCTACTGATTCCACGCAACTCCATGGGAACCAGCCTACGCAAACTCGTGAATGAAATTTGAGCGCGATCCAACGGTCGGATCTATAGTTATGGATCTTTTGAGCCGGTATTCTGGTTGTCTCGGTGGAATTGCTAGTCCGGACGTCGTATTCGTGTCGTTTCGATTCCACGCAACTCCATGGGAAGCAGGCTACGGAAACTCGTGAATAAAATTTGAGCGCGATCCAACTGTCGGATCTATAGTTATGGACCTTTTGAGCCGGTATTCTAGTTGTGTCGGTGGAATTGCCCGACCGGCCGTTGTAGTCGTGTCATACCGATTCCACGCAACTCCATGGGAACCAGCCTCCGCAAACTCGTGAACAAAATTTAAGTGCGATCCAACGATCGGATCTATAGTTATGGACCTTTTGAGCCAGTATTCTGGTCGTCTCGGTGGAATTGCCAGTCTGGACGTCGTATTCGTGTCGTATCGATTCCACGCAACTCAATGGGAAACAGGCTCCGAAAACTCGTGAACAAAATTTGAGCGTTATCCAACGGTCAGATCTATAGTTATGGACCTTTTCAGCCGGTATTCTGTTCGGGTCGGTGGAATTGCCAGACCCGATGTCGTAGTCGTGTCGTACCGATTCCACGCAACTCCATGGGAAACAGCCTCCGGAAACTCGTGAATAAAATTTGAGCGCGATCCAACGGTCGGATCTATAGTTACGGACCTTTTCACCCGGTATTCTACTCGGGTCGGTGGAATTGCTAGGCCGGATGTCGTAGTCGTGTCGTACCGATTCCACGCAACTCCATGGGAAACAGCCTCCGGGAACTCGTGAACAAAATTTAAGCGCGATCCAACGGTGGGATCTATAGTTATGGACCTTTTGATATGGTATTCTGGTCGTCTTGGTGGAATTGCCTGACCGGACGTTGTAGTCTTGTCCTACTGATTCCACGCAACTCCATGGGAACCAGCCTCCGCAAACTCGTGAATGAAATTTGAGCGCGATCCAACGGTCGGATCTATAGTTATGAACCTTTTGAACCGGAATTCTAGTCGGGTCGGTGGAATTGCCCGATCGGACGTTGTAGTCGTGTTCTACCGATTCCACGCAGCTCCATGGGAAATAGCCTGCGGAAACTCGTGAATGAAATTTGAGCGCGATCCAACGGTCGGATCTATAGTTATGGATCTTTTGAGCCGGTATTCTGGTCGTGTCGGTGGAATTGCCAGTCCGGACGTTGTATTCGTGTCGTAACGATTCTACGCAACTCCATGGGAAACAGCCTCCGCAAACTCGTGAACAAAATTTAAGTGCGATCCAACAATCGGATCTATAGTTATGGACCTTTTGAGCCCGTATTCCAGTCGTCTTGGTGGAATTGCCCGACCGGACGTTGTAGTCGTGTCATACGAATTCCACGCAACTCCATGGGAACCAGCCTCCGCAAACTCGTGAATGAAATTTGAGCGCGATCCAACGGTTGGATCTATAGTTATGGACCTTTTAAGCCGGTATTCTGGTCGTCTCGGTGCAATTGCCAGTCCGGACGTCGTATTCGTGTCGTATCGATTCCACGCAACTCCATGGGAAACAGGCTCCGAAAACTCGTGAACAAAATTTGAGCGCTATCCAACGGTCAGATCTATAGTTATGGACCTTTTCAGCCGGTATTCTGTTCGGGTCGGTGGAATTGCCAGACCAGATGTCGTTGTCGTGTCGTACCGATTCCACGCAACTCCATGGGAAACAGCCTCCGGAAACTCGTGAATAAAATTTAAGCGCGATCCAACGGTCGGATCTATAGTTATGGACCTTTCGAGCCGGTATTCTGGTCGGGTCGGTGGAATTTCCAGACGGGGTGTCGTAGTCGTGTCCTATCGATTCCACGCAACTCCATGGGAAACAGCCTCCGGAAACTCGTGAATAAAATTTGAGCGCGATCCAACGGTCGGATCTATAGTTACGGACCTTTTCACCCGGTATTCTACTCGGGTCGGTGGAATTGCTAGGCCGGATGTCGTAGTCGTGTCGTACCGATTCCACGCAACTCCATGGGAAACAGCCTCCGGGAACTCGTGAACAAAATTTAAGCGCGATCCAACGGTGGGATCTATAGTTATGGACCTTTTGATATGGTATTCTGGTCGTCTTGGTGGAATTGCCTGACCGGACGTTGTAGTCTTGTCCTACTGATTCCACGCAACTCCATGGGAACCAGCCTCCGCAAACTCGTGAATGAAATTTGAGCGCGATCCAACGGTCGGATCTATAGTTATGGACCTTTTGAGCCGGAATTCTAGTCGGGTCGGTGGAATTGCCCGATCGGACGTTGTAGTCGTGTTCTACCGATTCCACGCAGCTCCATGGGAAATAGCCTGCGGAAACTCGTGAATGAAATTTGAGCGCGATCCAACGGTCGGATCTATAGTTATGGATCTTTTGAGCCGGTATTCTGGTCGTGTCGGTGGAATTGCCAGTCCGGACGTTGTATTCGTGTCGTAACGATTCTACGCAACTCCATGGGAAACAGCCTCCGCAAACTCGTGAACAAAATTTAAGTGCGATCCAACAATCGGATCTATAGTTATGGACCTTTTGAGCCCGTATTCTAGTCGTCTTGGTGGAATTGCCCGACCGAACGTTGTAGTCGTGTCATACGAATTCCACGCAACTCCATGGGAACCAGCCTCCGCAAACTCGTGAATGAAATTTGAGCGCGATCCAACGGTTGGATCTATAGTTATGGACCTTTTGAGCCGGTATTCTGGTCGTCTCGGTGCAATTGCCAGTCCGGACGTCGTATTCGTGTCGTATCGATTCCACGCAACTCCATGGGAAACAGGCTCCGAAAACTCGTGAACAAAATTTGAGCGCTATCCAACGGTCAGATCTATAGTTATGGACCTTTTCAGCCGGTATTCTGTTCGGGTCGGTGGAATTGCCAGACCAGATGTCGTTGTCGTGTCGTACCGATTCCACGGAACTCCATGGGAAACAGCCTCCGGAAACTCGTGAATAAAATTTAAGCGCGATCCAACGGTCGGATGTATAGTTATGGACCTTTCGAGCCGGTATTCTGGTCGGGTCGGTGGAATTTCCAGACGGGGTGTCGTAGTCGTGTCCTACCGATTCCACGCAACTCCATGGGAAACAGGCTCCGGAAACTCGTGAAAAAAGTTTCAGCGCGATCCAACGGTCGGATCTATAGTTATGGACCTTTTGTGCCGGTATTCTTGTCGGGTCGGTGGAATTGCCAATACCGGATGTTGTAGTGGTGTCGTATCGATTCCATGCAACTCCGTGAGAAACAGCCTCCGGAAACTTGTGAAAAAAATTTGACCGCGATCCAACGGTCGGATCTATAGTTATGGACCTTTTGAGCCAGTATTCTGGTCGTGTCGGTGGAAAGGACTTACCGGACGTCGTCGTCGTGTCGTACCGATTCAACACCACTCCATAGGAAATAGCCTCCGGAAACTCGTGAACAAAATTTGAGAGCGATCCAACTGTCGGATCTATAGTTATGGACCTTTTCAGCCGGTATTCTGGTCGTCTCTATGTAATTGCCCGACTGGACGTTGCAGTCGCGTCCTACCGAATACACGCAACTCCATTGGAACCACCATCCAAAAACTCGTGAATGAACATTGAGCGCGATCCAACGGTCGGATCTATAGTTAAGGACCTTTTGACCCGGTATTCTGGTCGTGGCGGTGGAATGGCCAGATCGGTTGTCGTAGTCGTGTCGTACCGATTTCACGCAACTCCATTAGAAATAGCCTCGGAAACTCGTGAATGAAATTTGAGCGCGATCCAACGGTCGGATCTATAGTTATGGGCCTTTTGAGACAGTATTCTGGTCGTGTCGGTGGAAAGGACTGACCGGACGTCGTCGTCGTGTCGTTTCGATTCCACGCAACTCCATGGGAAGCAGGCTACGGAAACTCGTGAACAAAATTTGAGCGCGATCCAACTGTCGGATCTATAGTTATGGACCTTTTGAGCCGGTATTCTAGTCGTGTCGGTGGAATTGCCCGACCGGCCGTTGTAGTCGTGTCATACCGATTCCACGCAACTCCATGGGAACCACCATCCGAAAACTCGTGAACAAAATTTAAGTGCGATCCAACGATCGGATCTATAGTTATGGACCTTTTGAGCCAGTATTCTGGTCGTCTCGGTGGAATTGCCAGTCTGGACGTCGTATTCGTGTCGTATCGATTCCACGCAACTCCATGGGAATCAGGCTCCGAAAACTCGTGAACAAAATTTGAGCGTTATCCAACGGTCAGATCTATAGTTATGGACCTTTTCAGCCGGTATTCTGTTCGGGTCGGTGGAATTGCCAGACCCGATGTCGTAGTCGTGTCGTACCGATTCCACGCAACTCCATGGGAAACAGACTCCGGAAACTCGTGAATAAAATTTGAGCGCGATCCAACGGTCGGATCTATAGTTACGGACCTTTTCAACCGGTATTCTACTCGGGTCGGTGGAATTGCTAGGCCGGATGTCGTAGTCGTGTCGTACCGATTCCACGCAACTCCATGGGAAACAGCCTCCGGGAACTCGTGAACAAAATTTAAGCGCGATCCAACGGTGGGATATATAGTTATGGACCTTTTGATCTGGTATTCTGGTCGTCTTGGTGGAATTGCCTGACCGGACGTTGTAGTCTTGTCCTACTGATTCCACGCAACTCCATGGGAACCAGCCTCCGCAAACTCGTGAATGAAATTTGAGCGCGATCCAACGGTCGGATCTATAGTTATGGACCTTTTGAGCCGGAATTCTAGTCGGGTCGGTGGAATTGCCCGATCGGACGTTGTAGTCGTGTTCTACCGATTCCACGCAGCTCCATGGGAAATAGCCTGCGGAAACTCGTGAATGAAATTTGAGCGTGATCCAACGGTCGGATCTATAGTTATGGATCTTTTGAGCCGGTATTCTGGTCGTGTCGGTGGAATTGCCAATCCGGACGTTGTATTCGTGTCGTAACGATTCTACGCAACTCCATGGGAAACAGCCTCCGCAAACTCGTGAACAAAATTTAAGTGCGATCCAACAATCGGATCTATAGTTATGGACCTTTTGAGCCAGTATTCTAGTCGTCTTGGTGGAATTGCCCGACCGGACGTTGTAGTCGTGTCATACCGATTCCACGCAACTCCATGGGAACCAGCCTCCACAAACTCGTGAATGAAATTTGAGCGCTATCCAACGGTTGGATCTATAGTTATGGACCTTTTGAGCCGGTATTCTGGTCGTCTCGGTGCAATTGCCAGTCCGGACGTCGTATTCGTGTCGTATCGATTCCACGCAACTCCATGGGAAACAGGCTCCGAAAACTCGTGAACAAAATTTGAGCGCTATCCAACGGTCAGATCTATAGTTATGGACCTTTTCAGCCGGTATTCTACTCGGGTCGGTGGAATTGCTAGGCCGGATGTCGTAGTCGTGTCGTACCGATTCCACGCAACTCCATGGGAAACAGCCTCCGGGAACTCGTGAACAAAATTTAAGCGCGATCCAACGGTGGGATCTATAGTTATGGACCTTTTGATCTGGTATTCTGGTCGTCTTGGTGGAATTGCCTGACCGGACGTTGTAGTCTTGTCCTACTGATTCCACGCAACTCCATGGGAACCAGCCTCCGCAAACTCGTGAATGAAATTTGAGCGCGATCCAACGGTCGGATCTATAGTTATGGACCTTTTGAGCCGGAATTCTAGTCGGGTCGGTGGAATTGCCCGATCGGACGTTGTAGTCGTGTTCTACCGATTCCACGCAGCTCCATGGGAAATAGCCTACGGAAACTCGTGAATGAAATTTGAGCGCGATCCAACGGTCGGATCTATAGTTATGGATCTTTTGAGCCGGTATTCTGGTCGTGTCGGTGGAATTGCCAGTCCGGACGTTGTATTCGTGTCGTAACGATTCTACGCAACTCCATGGGAAACAGCCTCCGCAAACTCGTGAACAAAATTTAAGTGCGATCCAACAATCGGATCTATAGTTATGGACCTTTTGAGCCAGTATTCTAGTCGTCTTGGTGGAATTGCCCGACCGGACGTTGTAGTCGTGTCATACCGATTCCACGCAACTCCATGGGAACCAGCCTCCACAAACTCGTGAATGAAATTTGAGCGCTATCCAACGGTTGGATCTATAGTTATGGACCTTTTGAGCCGGTATTCTGGTCGTCTCGGTGCAATTGCCAGTCCGGACGTCGTATTCGTGTCGTATCGATGCCACGCAACTCCATGGGAAACAGGCTCCGAAAACTCGTGAACAAAATTTGAGCGCTATCCAACGGTCAGATCTATAGTTATGGACCTTTTCAGCCGGTATTCTACTCGGGTCGGTGGAATTGCTAGGCCGGATGTCGTAGTCGTGTCGTACCGATTCCACGCAACTCCATGGGAAACAGCCTCCGGGAACTCGTGAACAAAATTTAAGCGCGATCCAACGGTGGGATCTATAGTTATGGACCTTTTGATCTGGTATTCTGGTCGTCTTGGTGGAATTGCCTGACCGGACGTTGTAGTCTTGTCCTACTGATTCCACGCAACTCCATGGGAACCAGCCTCCGCAAACTCGTGAATGAAATTTGAGCGCGATCCAACGGTCGGATCTATAGTTATGGACCTTTTGAGCCGGAATTCTAGTCGGGTCGGTGGAATTGCCCGATCGGACGTTGTAGTCGTGTTCTACCGATTCCACGCAGCTCCATGGGAAATAGCCTGCGGAAACTCGTGAATGAAATTTGAGCGCGATCCAACGGTCGGATCTATAG
Organism: Populus alba x Populus glandulosa; assembly: GCA_033617975.1. Taxonomy (NCBI): domain Eukaryota; kingdom Viridiplantae; phylum Streptophyta; class Magnoliopsida; order Malpighiales; family Salicaceae; genus Populus; species Populus alba x Populus glandulosa. The sequence goes on along the minus strand of CM066144.1, from coordinate 21,240,321 downwards.
TTATGGATCTTTTGAGCCGGTATTCTGGTCGTGTCGGTGGAATTGCCAGTCCGGACGTTGTATTCGTGTCGTAACGATTCTACGCAACTCCATGGGAAACAGCCTCCGCAAACTCGTGAACAAAATTTAAGTGCGATCCAACAATCGGATCTATAGTTATGGACCTTTTGAGCCAGTATTCTAGTCGTCTTGGTGGAATTGCCCGACCGGACGTTGTAGTCGTGTCATACGGATTCCACGCAACTCCATGGGAACCAGCCTCCGCAAACTCGTGAATGAAATTTGAGCGCGATCCAACGGTTGGATCTATAGTTATGGACCTTTTGAGCCGGTATTCTGGTCGTCTCGGTGCAATTGCCAGTCCGGACGTCGTATTCGTGTCGTATCGATTCCACGCAACTCCATGGGAAACAGGCTCCGAAAACTCGTGAACAAAATTTGAGCGCTATCCAACGGTCAGATCTATAGTTATGGACCTTTTCAGCCGGTATTCTACTCGGGTCGGTGGAATTGCTAGGCCGGATGTCGTAGTCGTGTCGTACCGATTCCACGCAACTCCATGGGAAACAGCCTCCGGGAACTCGTGAACAAAATTTAAGCGCGATCCAACGGTGGGATCTATAGTTATGGACCTTTTGATCTGGTATTCTGGTCGTCTTGGTGGAATTGCCTGACCGGACGTTGTAGTCTTGTCCTACTGATTCCACGCAACTCCATGGGAACCAGCCTCCGCAAACTCGTGAATGAAATTTGAGCGCGATCCAACGGTCGGATCTATAGTTATGGACCTTTTGAGCCGGAATTCTAGTCGGGTCGGTGGAATTGCCCGATCGGACGTTGTAGTCGTGTTCTACCGATTCCACGCAGCTCCATGGGAAATAGCCTACGGAAACTCGTGAATGAAATTTGAGCGCGATCCAACGGTCGGATCTATAGTTATGGATCTTTTGAGCCGGTATTCTGGTCGTGTCGGTGGAATTGCCAGTCCGGACGTTGTATTCGTGTCGTAACGATTCTACGCAACTCCATGGGAAACAGCCTCCGCAAACTCGTGAACAAAATTTAAGTGCGATCCAACAATCGGATCTATAGTTATGGACCTTTTGAGCCAGTATTCTAGTCGTCTTGGTGGAATTGCCCGACCGGACGTTGTAGTCGTGTCATACCGATTCCACGCAACTCCATGGGAACCAGCCTCCACAAACTCGTGAATGAAATTTGAGCGCTATCCAACGGTTGGATCTATAGTTATGGACCTTTTGAGCCGGTATTCTGGTCGTCTCGGTGCAATTGCCAGTCCGGACGTCGTATTCGTGTCGTATCGATGCCACGCAACTCCATGGGAAACAGGCTCCGAAAACTCGTGAACAAAATTTGAGCGCTATCCAACGGTCAGATCTATAGTTATGGACCTTTTCAGCCGGTATTCTACTCGGGTCGGTGGAATTGCTAGGCCGGATGTCGTAGTCGTGTCGTACCGATTCCACGCAACTCCATGGGAAACAGCCTCCGGGAACTCGTGAACAAAATTTAAGCGCGATCCAACGGTGGGATCTATAGTTATGGACCTTTTGATCTGGTATTCTGGTCGTCTTGGTGGAATTGCCTGACCGGACGTTGTAGTCTTGTCCTACTGGTTCCACGCAACTCCATGGGAACCAGCCTCCGCAAACTCGTGAATGAAATTTGAGCGCGATCCAACGGTCGGATCTATAGTTATGGACCTTTTGAGCCGGAATTCTAGTCGGGTCGGTGGAATTGCCCGATCGGACGTTGTAGTCGTGTTCTACCGATTCCACGCAGCTCCATGGGAAATAGCCTGCGGAAACTCGTGAATGAAATTTGAGCGCGATCCAACGGTCGGATCTATAGTTATGGATCTTTTGAGCCGGTATTCTGGTCGTGTCGGTGGAATTGCCAGTCCGGACGTTGTATTCGTGTCGTAACGATTCTACGCAACTCCATGGGAAACAGCCTCCGCAAACTCGTGAACAAAATTTAAGTGCGATCCAACAATCGGATCTATAGTTATGGACCTTTTGAGCCAGTATTCTAGTCGTCTTGGTGGAATTGCCCGACCGGACGTTGTAGTCGTGTCATACGGATTCCACGCAACTCCATGGGAACCAGCCTCCGCAAACTCGTGAATGAAATTTGAGCGCGATCCAACGGTTGGATCTATAGTTATGGACCTTTTGAGCCGGTATTCTGGTCGTCTCGGTGCAATTGCCAGTCCGGACGTCGTATTCGTGTCGTATCGATTCCACGCAACTCCATGGGAAACAGGCTCCGAAAACTCGTGAACAAAATTTGAGCGCTATCCAACGGTCAGATCTATAGTTATGGACCTTTTCAGCCGGTATTCTGTTCGGGTCGGTGGAATTGCCAGACCAGATGTCGTAGTCGTGTCGTACCGATTCCACGCAACTCCATGGGAAACAGCCTCCGGAAACTCGTGAATAAAATTTAAGCGCGATCCAACGGTCGGATGTATAGTTATGGACCTTTCGAGCCGGTATTCTGGTCGGGTCGGTGTAATTTCCAGACGGGGTGTCGTAGTCGTGTCCTACCGATTCCACGCAACTCCATGGGAAACAGCCTCCGGAAACTCGTGAACGAAATTTGAGCGCGATCCAACGGTCAGATCTATAGTTAAGGACCTTTTGAGCCGGTATTCTGGTCGTGGCGGTGGAATGGCCAGATCGGTTGTCGTAGTCGTGTCGTACCGATTCCACGCAACTCCATTGGAAACAGCCTGCGGAAACTCGTGAATGAAATTTGAGCGCGATCCAACGGTCGGATCTATAGTTATGGACCTTTTGAGCCGGTATTCTGGTCGTCTCGGTGGAATTGCTAGTCCGGACGTCGTATTCGTGTCGTATCGATTCCACGCAACTCCATGGGAAGCAGGCTCCGGAAACTCGTGAACAAAATTTGAGCGCGATCCAACTGTCGGATCTATAGTTATGGACGTTTTGATCCGGTATTCTAGTCGTCTTGGTGGAATTGCCCGACCGGACATTGTAGTCGTGTCCTACCGATTTCACGCAACTCCATGGGAAACAGCCTCCGGAAACTCGTGAACAAAATTTGAGCGCGATCCAACGGTCGGATCTATAGTTATGGACCTTTTGAGCCGGTATTCTGGTCGGGTCGGTGGAATTTCCAGACGGGGTGTCGTAGTCGTGTCGTACCGATTCCATGCCACTGCATGGGAAACAGGCTCTGGAAACTCGTGAAAAACGTTTCAGCGCGATCCAACGGTCGGATCTATAGTTATGGACCTTTTGTGCCGGTATTCTTGTCGGGTCGGTGGAATTGCCAATACCGGATGTTGTAGTGGTGTCGTATCGATTCCATGCAACTCCGTGAGAAACAGCCTCCGGAAACTTGTGAAAAAAATTTGACCGCGATCCAACGGTCGGATCTATAGTTATGGACCTTTTGAGCCAGTATTCTGGTCGTGTCGGTGGAAAGGACTTACCGGACGTCGTCGTCGTGTCGTACCGATTCAACACCACTCCATAGGAAATAGCCTCCGGAAACTCGTGAACAAAATTTGAGAGCGATCCAACTGTCGGATCTATAGTTATGGACCTTTTCAGCCGGTATTCTGGTCGTCTCTATGTAATTGCCCGACTGGACGTTGCAGTCGCGTCCTACCGAATACACGCAACTCCATTGGAACCACCATCCAAAAACTCGTGAATGAAAATTGAGCGCGATCCAACGGTCGGATCTATAGTTAAGGACCTTTTGACCCGGTATTCTGGTCGTGGCGGTGGAATGGCCAGATCGGTTGTCGTAGTCGTGTCGTACCGATTTCACGCAACTCCATTAGAAATAGCCTCGGAAACTCGTGAATGAAATTTGAGCGCGATCCAACGGTCGGATCTATAGTTATGGGCCTTTTGAGACAGTATTCTGGTCGTGTCGGTGGAAAGGACTGACCGAACGTCGTCGTCGTGTCGTTTCGATTCCACGCAACTCCATGGGAAGCAGGCTACGGAAACTCGTGAACAAAATTTGAGCGCGATCCAACTGTCGGATCTATAGTTATGGACCTTTTGAGCCGGTATTCTAGTCGTGTCGGTGGAATTGCCCGACCGGCCGTTGTAGTCGTGTCATACCGATTCCACGCAACTCCATGGGAACCACCATCCGAAAACTCGTGAACAAAATTTAAGTGCGATCCAACGATCGGATCTATAGTTATGGACCTTTTGAGCCAGTATTCTGGTCGTCTCGGTGGAATTGCCAGTCTGGACGTCGTATTCGTGTCGTATCGATTCCACGCAACTCCATGGGAATCAGGCTCCGAAAACTCGTGAACAAAATTTGAGCGTTATCCAACGGTCAGATCTATAGTTATGGACCTTTTCAGCCGGTATTCTGTTCGGGTCGGTGGAATTGCCAGACCCGATGTCGTAGTCGTGTCGTACCGATTCCACGCAACTCCATGGGAAACAGACTCCGGAAACTCGTGAATAAAATTTGAGCGCGATCCAACGGTCGGATCTATAGTTACGGACCTTTTCAACCGGTATTCTACTCGGGTCGGTGGAATTGCTAGGCCGGATGTCGTAGTCGTGTCGTACCGATTCCACGCAACTCCATGGGAAACAGCCTCCGGGAACTCGTGAACAAAATTTAAGCGCGATCCAACGGTGGGATATATAGTTATGGACCTTTTGATCTGGTATTCTGGTCGTCTTGGTGGAATTGCCTGACCGGACGTTGTAGTCTTGTCCTACTGATTCCACGCAACTCCATGGGAACCAGCCTCCGCAAACTCGTGAATGAAATTTGAGCGCGATCCAACGGTCGGATCTATAGTTATGGACCTTTTGAGCCGGAATTCTAGTCGGGTCGGTGGAATTGCCCGATCGGACGTTGTAGTCGTGTTCTACCGATTCCACGCAGCTCCATGGGAAATAGCCTGCGGAAACTCGTGAATGAAATTTGAGCGCGATCCAACGGTCGGATCTATAGTTATGGATCTTTTGAGCCGGTATTCTGGTCGTGTCGGTGGAATTGCCAATCCGGACGTTGTATTCGTGTCGTAACGATTCTACGCAACTCCATGGGAAACAGCCTCCGCAAACTCGTGAACAAAATTTAAGTGCGATCCAACAATCGGATCTATAGTTATGGACCTTTTGAGCCAGTATTCTAGTCGTCTTGGTGGAATTGCCCGACCGGACGTTGTAGTCGTGTCATACCGATTCCACGCAACTCCATGGGAACCAGCCTCCACAAACTCGTGAATGAAATTTGAGCGCTATCCAACGGTTGGATCTATAGTTATGGACCTTTTGAGCCGGTATTCTGGTCGTCTCGGTGCAATTGCCAGTCCGGACGTCGTATTCGTGTCGTATCGATTCCACGCAACTCCATGGGAAACAGGCTCCGAAAACTCGTGAACAAAATTTGAGCGCTATCCAACGGTCAGATCTATAGTTATGGACCTTTTCAGCCGGTATTCTACTCGGGTCGGTGGAATTGCTAGGCCGGATGTCGTAGTCGTGTCGTACCGATTCCACGCAACTCCATGGGAAACAGCCTCCGGGAACTCGTGAACAAAATTTAAGCGCGATCCAACGGTGGGATCTATAGTTATGGACCTTTTGATCTGGTATTCTGGTCGTCTTGGTGGAATTGCCTGACCGGACGTTGTAGTCTTGTCCTACTGATTCCACGCAACTCCATGGGAACCAGCCTCCGCAAACTCGTGAATGAAATTTGAGCGCGATCCAACGGTCGGATCTATAGTTATGGACCTTTTGAGCCGGAATTCTAGTCGGGTCGGTGGAATTGCCCGATCGGACGTTGTAGTCGTGTTCTACCGATTCCACGCAGCTCCATGGGAAATAGCCTGCGGAAACTCGTGAATGAAATTTGAGCGCGATCCAACGGTCGGATCTATAGTTATGGATCTTTTGAGCCGGTATTCTGGTCGTGTCGGTGGAATTGCCAGTCCGGACGTTGTATTCGTGTCGTAACGATTCTACGCAACTCCATGGGAAACAGCCTCCGCAAACTCGTGAACAAAATTTAAGTGCGATCCAACAATCGGATCTATAGTTATGGACCTTTTGAGCCAGTATTCTAGTCGTCTTGGTGGAATTGCCCGACCGGACGTTGTAGTCGTGTCATACCGATTCCACGCAACTCCATGGGAACCAGCCTCCACAAACTCGTGAATGAAATTTGAGCGCTATCCAACGGTTGGATCTATAGTTATGGACCTTTTGAGCCGGTATTCTGGTCGTCTCGGTGCAATTGCCAGTCCGGACGTCGTATTCGTGTCGTATCGATTCCACGCAACTCCATGGGAAACAGGCTCCGAAAACTCGTGAACAAAATTTGAGCGCTATCCAACGGTCAGATCTATAGTTATGGACCTTTTCAGCCGGTATTCTACTCGGGTCGGTGGAATTGCTAGGCCGGATGTCGTAGTCGTGTCGTACCGATTCCACGCAACTCCATGGGAAACAGCCTCCGGGAACTCGTGAACAAAATTTAAGCGCGATCCAACGGTGGGATCTATAGTTATGGACCTTTTGATCTGGTATTCTGGTCGTCTTGGTGGAATTGCCTGACCGGACGTTGTAGTCTTGTCCTACTGATTCCACGCAACTCCATGGGAACCAGCCTCCGCAAACTCGTGAATGAAATTTGAGCGCGATCCAACGGTCGGATCTATAGTTATGGACCTTTTGAGCCGGAATTCTAGTCGGGTCGGTGGAATTGCCCGATCGGACGTTGTAGTCGTGTTCTACCGATTCCACGCAGCTCCATGGGAAATAGCCTGCGGAAACTCGTGAATGAAATTTGAGCGCGATCCAACGGTCGGATCTATAGTTATGGATCTTTTGAGCCGGTATTCTGGTCGTGTCGGTGGAATTGCCAGTCCGGACGTTGTATTCGTGTCGTAACGATTCTACGCAACTCCATGGGAAACAGCCTCCGCAAACTCGTGAACAAAATTTAAGTGCGATCCAACAATCGGATCTATAGTTATGGACCTTTTGAGCCAGTATTCTAGTCGTCTTGGTGGAATTGCCCGACCGGCCGTTGTAGTCGTGTCATACCGATTCCACGCAACTCCATGGGAACCAGCCTCCGCAAACTCGTGAACAAAATTTAAGTGCGATCCAACGATCGGATCTATAGTTATGGACCTTTTGAGCCAGTATTCTGGTCGTCTCGGTGGAATTGCCAGTCTGGACGTCGTATTCGTGTCGTATCGATTCCACGCAACTCCATGGGAAACAGGCTCCGAAAACTCGTGAACAAAATTTGAGCGTTATCCAACGGTCAGATCTATAGTTATGGACCTTTTCAGCCGGTATTCTGTTCGGGTCGGTGGAATTGCCAGACCCGATGTCGTAGTCGTGTCGTACCGATTCCACGCAACTCCATGGGAAACAGCCTCCGGAAACTCGTGAATAAAATTTGAGCGCGATCCAACGGTCGGATCTATAGTTACGGACCTTTTCACCCGGTATTCTACTCGGGTCGGTGGAATTGCTAGGCCGGATGTCGTAGTCGTGTCGTACCGATTCCACGCAACTCCATGGGAAACAGCCTCCGGGAACTCGTGAACAAAATTTAAGCGCGATCCAACGGTGGGATCTATAGTTATGGACCTTTTGATATGGTATTCTGGTCGTCTTGGTGGAATTGCCTGACCGGACGTTGTAGTCTTGTCCTACTGATTCCACGCAACTCCATGGGAACCAGCCTCCGCAAACTCGTGAATGAAATTTGAGCGCGATCCAACGGTCGGATCTATAGTTATGGACCTTTTGAGCCGGAATTCTAGTCGGGTCGGTGGAATTGCCCGATCGGACGTTGTAGTCGTGTTCTACCGATTCCACGCAGCTCCATGGGAAATAGCCTGCGGAAACTCGTGAATGAAATTTGAGCGCGATCCAACGGTCGGATCTATAGTTATGGATCTTTTGAGCCGGTATTCTGGTCGTGTCGGTGGAATTGCCAGTCCGGACGTTGTATTCGTGTCGTAACGATTCTACGCAACTCCATGGGAAACAGCCTCCGCAAACTCGTGAACAAAATTTAAGTGCGATCCAACAATCGGATCTATAGTTATGGACCTTTTGAGCCAGTATTCTAGTCGTCTTGGTGGAATTGCCCGACCGGCCGTTGTAGTCGTGTCATACCGATTCCACGCAACTCCATGGGAACCAGCCTCCGCAAACTCGTGAATGAAATTTGAGCGCGATCCAACGGTTGGATCTATAGTTATGGACCTTTTGAGCCGGTATTCTGGTCGTCTCGGTGCAATTGCCAGTCCGGACGTCGTATTCGTGTCGTATCGATTCCACGCAACTCCATGGGAAACAGGCTCCGAAAACTCGTGAACAAAATTTGAGCGCTATCCAACGGTCAGATCTATAGTTATGGACCTTTTCAGCCGGTATTCTGTTCGGGTCGGTGGAATTGCCAGACCAGATGTCGTAGTCGTGTCGTACCGATTCCACGCAACTCCATGGGAAACAGCCTCCGGAAACTCGTGAATAAAATTTAAGCGCGATCCAACGGTCGGATGTATAGTTATGGACCTTTCGAGCCGGTATTCTGGTCGGGTCGGTGTAATTTCCAGACGGGGTGTCGTAGTCGTGTCCTACCGATTCCACGCAACTCCATGGGAAACAGCCTCCGGAAACTCGTGAACGAAATTTGAGCGCGATCCAACGGTCAGATCTATAGTTAAGGACCTTTTGAGCCGGTATTCTGGTCGTGGCGGTGGAATGGCCAGATCGGTTGTCGTAGTCGTGTCGTACCGATTCCACGCAACTCCATTGGAAACAGCCTGCGGAAACTCGTGAATGAAATTTGAGCGCGATCCAACGGTCGGATCTATAGTTATGGACCTTTTGAGCCGGTATTCTGGTCGTCTCGGTGGAATTGCTAGTCCGGACGTCGTATTCGTGTCGTATCGATTCCACGCAACTCCATGGGAAGCAGGCTCCGGAAACTCGTGAACAAAATTTGAGCACGATCCAACTGTCGGATCTATAGTTATGGACGTTTTGATCCGGTATTCTAGTCGTCTTGGTGGAATTGCCCGACCGGACATTGTAGTCGTGTCCTACCGATTTCACGCAACTCCATGGGAAACAGCCTCCGGAAACTCGTGAACAAAATTTGAGCGCGATCCAACGGTCGGATCTATAGTTATGGACCTTTTGAGCCGGTATTCTGGTCGGGTCGGTGGAATTTCCAGACGGGGTGTCGTAGTCGTGTCGTACCGATTCCATGCCACTGCATGGGAAACAGGCTCTGGAAACTCGTGAAAAACGTTTCAGCGCGATCCAACGGTCGGATCTATAGTTATGGACCTTTTGTGCCGGTATTCTTGTCGGGTCGGTGGAATTGCCAATACCGGATGTTGTAGTGGTGTCGTATCGATTCCATGCAACTCCGTGAGAAACAGCCTCCGGAAACTTGTGAAAAAAATTTGACCGCGATCCAACGGTCGGATCTATAGTTATGGACCTTTTGAGCCAGTATTCTGGTCGTGTCGGTGGAAAGGACTTACCGGACGTCGTCGTCGTGTCGTACCGATTCAACACCACTCCATAGGAAATAGCCTCCGGAAACTTGTGAACAAAATTTGAGAGCGATCCAACTGTCGGATCTATAGTTATGGACCTTTTCAGCCGGTATTCTGGTCGTCTCTATGTAATTGCCCGACTGGACGTTGCAGTCGCGTCCTACCGAATACACGCAACTCCATTGGAACCACCATCCAAAAACTCGTGAATGAAAATTGAGCGCGATCCAACGGTCGGATCTATAGTTAAGGACCTTTTGAGCCAGTATTCTGGTCGTGGCGGTGGAATGGCCAGATCGGTTGTCGTAGTCGTGTCGTACCGATTCCACGCAACTCCATTGGAAATAGCCTCGGAAACTCGTGAATGAAATTTGAGCGCGATCCAACGGTCGGATCTATAGTTATGGACCTTTTGAGACAGTATTCTGGTCGTGTCGGTGGAAAGGACTGACCGGACGTCGTCGTCGTGTCGTTTCGATTCCACGCAACTCCATGGGAAGCAGGCTACGGAAACTCGTGAACAAAATTTGAGCGCGATCCAACTGTCGGATCTATAGTTATGGACCTTTTGAGCCGGTATTCTGGTCGTCTCGGTGGAATTGCTAGTCCGGACGTCGTATTCGTGTCGTATCGATTCCACGCAACTCCATGGGAAGCAGGCTCCGGAAACTCGTGAACAAAATTTGAGCGCGATCCAACTGTCGGATCTATAGTTATGGACGTTTTGATCCGGTATTCTAGTCGTCTTGGTGGAATTGCCCGACCGGACATTGTAGTCGTGTCCTACCGATTTCACGCAACTCCATGGGAAACAGCCTCCGGAAACTCGTGAACAAAATTTGAGCGCGATCCAACGGTCGGATCTATAGTTATGGACCTTTTGAGCCGGTATTCTGGTCGGGTCGGTGGAATTTCCAGACGGGGTGTCGTAGTCGTGTCGTACCGATTCCATGCCACTGCATGGGAAACAGGCTCTGGAAACTCGTGAAAAACGTTTCAGCGCGATCCAACGGTCGGATCTATAGTTATGGACCTTTTGTGCCGGTATTCTTGTCGGGTCGGTGGAATTGCCAATACCGGATGTTGTAGTGGTGTCGTATCGATTCCATGCAACTCCGTGAGAAACAGCCTCCGGAAACTTGTGAAAAAAATTTGACCGCGATCCAACGGTCGGATCTATAGTTATGGACCTTTTGAGCCAGTATTCTGGTCGTGTCGGTGGAAAGGACTTACCGGACGTCGTCGTCGTGTCGTACCGATTCAACACCACTCCATAGGAAATAGCCTCCGGAAACTCGTGAACAAAATTTGAGAGCGATCCAACTGTCGGATCTATAGTTATGGACCTTTTCAGCCGGTATTCTGGTCGTCTCTATGTAATTGCCCGACTGGACGTTGCAGTCGCGTCCTACCGAATACACGCAACTCCATTGGAACCACCATCCAAAAACTCGTGAATGAAAATTGAGCGCGATCCAACGGTCGGATCTATAGTTAAGGACCTTTTGAGCCAGTATTCTGGTCGTGGCGGTGGAATGGCCAGATCGGTTGTCGTAGTCGTGTCGTACCGATTCCACGCAACTCCATTGGAAATAGCCTCGGAAACTCGTGAATGAAATTTGAGCGCGATCCAACGGTCGGATCTATAGTTATGGACCTTTTGAGACAGTATTCTGGTCGTGTCGGTGGAAAGGACTGACCGGACGTCGTCGTCGTGTCGTTTCGATTCCACGCAACTCCATGGGAAGCAGGCTACGGAAACTCGTGAACAAAATTTGAGCGCGATCCAACTGTCGGATCTATAGTTATGGACCTTTTGAGCCGGTATTCTGGTCGTCTCGGTGGAATTGCTAGTCCGGACATCGTATTCGTGTCGTATCGATTCCACGCAACTCCATGGGAAGCAGGCTCCGGAAACTCGTGAACAAAATTTGAGCGCGATCCAACTGTCGGATCTATAGTTATGGACGTTTTGATCCGGTATTCTAGTCGTCTTGGTGGAATTGCCCGACCGGACATTGTAGTCGTGTCCTACCGATTTCACGCAACTCCATGGGAAACAGCCTCCGGAAACTCGTGAACAAAATTTGAGCGCGATCCAACGGTCGGATCTATAGTTATGGACCTTTTGAGCCGGTATTCTGGTCGGGTCGGTGGAATTTCCAGACGGGGTGTCGTAGTCGTGTCGTACCGATTCCATGCCACTGCATGGGAAACAGGCTCTGGAAACTCGTGAAAAACGTTTCAGCGCGATCCAACGGTCGGATCTATAGTTATGGACCTTTTGTGCCGGTATTCTTGTCGGGTCGGTGGAATTGCCAATACCGGATGTTGTAGTGGTGTCGTATCGATTCCATGCAACTCCGTGAGAAACAGCCTCCGGAAACTTGTGAAAAAAATTTGACCGCGATCCAACGGTCGGATCTATAGTTATGGACCTTTTGAGCCAGTATTCTGGTCGTGTCGGTGGAAAGGACTTACCGGACGTCGTCGTCGTGTCGTACCGATTCAACACCACTCCATAGGAAATAGCCTCCGGAAACTCGTGAACAAAATTTGAGAGCGATCCAACTGTCGGATCTATAGTTATGGACCTTTTCAGCCGGTATTCTGGTCGTCTCTATGTAATTGCCCGACTGGACGTTGCAGTCGCGTCCTACCGAATACACGCAACTCCATTGGAACCACCATCCAAAAACTCGTGAATGAAAATTGAGCGCGATCCAACGGTCGGATCTATAGTTAAGGACCTTTTGAGCCGGTATTCTGGTCGTGGCGGTGGAATGGCCAGATCGGTTGTCGTAGTCGTGTCGTACCGATTCCACGCAACTCCATTGGAAATAGCCTCGGAAACTCGTGAATGAAATTTGAGCGCGATCCAACGGTCGGATCTATAGTTATGGACCTTTTGAGACAGTATTCTGGTCGTGTCGGTGGAAAGGACTGACCGGACGTCGTCGTCGTGTCGTTTCGATTCCACGCAACTCCATGGGAAGCAGGCTACGGAAACTCGTGAACAAAATTTGAGCGCGATCCAACGGTCGGATCTATAGTTATGGACCTTTTGAGCCGGTATTCTGGTCGTCTCGGTGGAATTGCTAGTCCGGACGTCGTATTCGTGTCGTATCGATTCCACGCAACTCCATGGGAAGCAGGCTCCGGAAACTCGTGAACAAAATTTGAGCGCGATCCAACTGTCGGATCTATAGTTATGGACGTTTTGATCCGGTATTCTAGTCGTCTTGGTGGAATTGCCCGACCGGACATTGTAGTCGTGTCCTACCGATTTCACGCAACTCCATGGGAAACAGCCTCCGGAAACTCGTGAACAAAATTTGAGCGCGATCCAACGGTCGGATCTATAGTTATGGACCTTTTGAGCCGGTATTCTGGTCGGGTCGGTGGAATTTCCAGACGGGGTGTCGTAGTCGTGTCGTACCGATTCCATGCCACTGCATGGGAAACAGGCTCTGGAAACTCGTGAAAAACGTTTCAGCGCGATCCAACGGTCGGATCTATAGTTATGGACCTTTTGTGCCGGTATTCTTGTCGGGTCGGTGGAATTGCCAATACCGGATGTTGTAGTGGTGTCGTATCGATTCCATGCAACTCCGTGAGAAACAGCCTCCGGAAACTTGTGAAAAAAATTTGACCGCGATCCAACGGTCGGATCTATAGTTATGGACCTTTTGAGCCAGTATTCTGGTCGTGTCGGTGGAAAGGACTTACCGGACGTCGTCGTCGTGTCGTACCGATTCAACACCACTCCATAGGAAATAGCCTCCGGAAACTCGTGAACAAAATTTGAGAGCGATCCAACTGTCGGATCTATAGTTATGGACCTTTTCAGCCGGTATTCTGGTCGTCTCTATGTAATTGCCCGACTGGACGTTGCAGTCGCGTCCTACCGAATACACGCAACTCCATTGGAACCACCATCCAAAAACTCGTGAATGAAAATTGAGCGCGATCCAACGGTCGGATCTATAGTTAAGGACCTTTTGAGCCGGTATTCTGGTCGTGGCGGTGGAATGGCCAGATCGGTTGTCGTAGTCGTGTCGTACCGATTCCACGCAACTCCATTGGAAATAGCCTCGGAAACTCGTGAATGAAATTTGAGCGCGATCCAACGGTCGGATCTATAGTTATGGACCTTTTGAGACAGTATTCTGGTCGTGTCGGTGGAAAGGACTGACCGGACGTCGTCGTCGTGTCGTTTCGATTCCACGCAACTCCATGGGAAGCAGGCTACGGAAACTCGTGAACAAAATTTGAGCGCGATCCAACGGTCGGATCTATAGTTATGGACCTTTTGAGCCGGTATTCTGGTCGTCTCGGTGGAATTGCTAGTCCGGACGTCGTATTCGTGTCGTATCGATTCCACGCAACTCCATGGGAAGCAGGCTCCGGAAACTCGTGAACAAAATTTGAGCGCGATCCAACTGTCGGATCTATAGTTATGGACGTTTTGATCCGGTATTCTAGTCGTCTTGGTGGAATTGCCCGACCGGACATTGTAGTCGTGTCCTACCGATTTCACGCAACTCCATGGGAAACAGCCTCCGGAAACTCGTGAACAAAATTTGAGCGCGATCCAACGGTCGGATCTATAGTTATGGACCTTTTGAGCCGGTATTCTGGTCGGGTCGGTGGAATTTCCAGACGGGGTGTCGTAGTCGTGTCGTACCGATTCCATGCCACTGCATGGGAAACAGGCTCTGGAAACTCGTGAAAAACGTTTCAGCGCGATCCAACGGTCGGATCTATAGTTATGGACCTTTTGTGCCGGTATTCTTGTCGGGTCGGTGGAATTGCCAATACCGGATGTTGTAGTGGTGTCGTATCGATTCCATGCAACTCCGTGAGAAACAGCCTCCGGAAACTTGTGAAAAAAATTTGACCGCGATCCAACGGTCGGATCTATAGTTATGGACCTTTTGAGCCAGTATTCTGGTCGTGTCGGTGGAAAGGACTTACCGGACGTCGTCGTCGTGTCGTACCGATTCAACACCACTCCATAGGAAATAGCCTCCGGAAACTCGTGAACAAAATTTGAGAGCGATCCAACTGTCGGATCTATAGTTATGGACCTTTTCAGCCGGTATTCTGGTCGTCTCTATGTAATTGCCCGACTGGACGTTGCAGTCGCGTCCTACCGAATACACGCAACTCCATTGGAACCACCATCCAAAAACTCGTGAATGAAAATTGAGCGCGATCCAACGGTCGGATCTATAGTTAAGGACCTTTTGAGCCGGTATTCTGGTCGTGGCGGTGGAATGGCCAGATCGGTTGTCGTAGTCGTGTCGTACCGATTCCACGCAACTCCATTGGAAATAGCCTCGGAAACTCGTGAATGAAATTTGAGCGCGATCCAACGGTCGGATCTATAGTTATGGACCTTTTGAGACAGTATTCTGGTCGTGTCGGTGGAAAGGACTGACCAGACGTCGTCGTCGTGTCGTACCGATTCAACACCACTCCATAGGAAATAGCCTCCGGAAACTCGTGAACAAAATTTGAGAGCAATCCAACTGTCGGATTTATAGTTATGGACCTTTTCAGCCGGTATTCTGGTCGTCTCTGTGTAATTGCCCGACTGGACGTTGTAGTCGCGTCCTATCGAATACACGCCACTCCATCGGAACCACCATCCGAAAACTCGTGAATGAAAATTGAGCGCGATCCAATGGTCGGATATATAGTTATGGACCTTTTGAGCCGGTATTCTGGTCGTCTCGGTGGAATTGCTAGTCCGGACGTCGTATTCGTGTCGTATCGATTCCACGCAACTCCATGGGAAGCAGGCTCCGGAAACTCGTGAACAAAATTTGACCGCGATCCAACGGTCGGATCTATAGTTACGGACCTTTTGAGCCAGTATTCTGGTCATGTCGGTGGAAGGGATTGACCGGACGTCGTCGTCGTGTCGTCCTGATTCAACAGCATTGCATACGAAATAGCCTCCGGAAACTCGTGAACGAAAATTGAGCGCGATCCAACGATCGGATCTATAGTTATGGACCTTTTGAGCCGGTATTCTAGTCGTGTCGGTGGATTTGCCCGACCGGACGTTGTATTCGTGTCGTATCGATTCCATGCAACTCCATGGGAAACAGCCTCCGGAAACTCGTGAACGAAATTTGACCGCGATCCAACGGTCGGATCTATAGTTACGGACCTTTTCAACCGGTATTCTGGTCGGGTCGGTGGAATTGCTAGGCCGGATGTCGTAGTCGTGTCGTACCGATTCCACGCAACTCCATGGGAAACAGCCTCCGGGAACTCGTGAACAAAATTTAAGCGCGATCCAACGGTTGAATCTATAGTTATGGACCTTTTGATCCGGTATTCTGGTCGTCTTGGTGGAATTGCCTGACCGGACGTTGTAGTCTTGTCCTACTGATTCCACGCAACTCCATGGGAACCAGCCTCCGCAAACTCGTGAATGAAATTTGAGCGCCATCCAACGGTCGGATCTATAGTTATGGACCTTTTGAGCCGGTATTCTAGTCGTGTCGGTGGAATTGCCCGTCCGGACGTCGTATTCGTGTCGTATCGATTCCACGCAACTCCATGGGAAATAGGCTCCGAAAACTCGTGAAAAAAATTTGAGCGTTCTCCAACGGTCAGATCTATAGTTATGGACCTTTTCAGCTGGTATTCTGTTCGGGTCGGTGGAATTGCCAGCCAGATGTCGTAGTCGTGTCGTACCGATTCCACGCAACTCCATGGGAAACAGCCTCCGGGAACTCGTGAACAAAATTTAAGCGCGATCCAACAGTTGGATCTATAGTTATGGACCTTTTGATCCGGTATTCTGGTCGTCTTGGTGGAATTGCCTGACCGGACGTTGTAGTCTTGTCCTACTGATTCCACGCAACTCCATGGGAACCAGCCTCTGCAAACTCGTGAATGAAATTTGAGCGCCATCCAACGGTCGGATCTATAGTTATGGACCTTTTGAGCCGGTATTCTAGTCGTGTCGGTGGAATTGCCCGACCGCCCGTTGTAGTCGTGTCATACCGATTCCACGCAACTCCATGGGAACCAGCCTCCGCAAACTCGTGAACAAAATTTAAGTGCGATCCAACGATCGGATCTATAGTTATGGACCTTTTGAGCCAGTATTATGGTCGTCTCGGTGGAATTGCCAGTCCGGACGTCGTATTCGTGTCGTATCGATTCCACGCAACTCCATGGGAAATAGGCTCCGAAAACTCGTGAATGAAATTTGAGCGCGATCCAACGGTCGGATCTATAGTTATGGACCTTTTGAGCCGGTATTCTGGTTGTCTCGGTGGAATTGCTAGTCCGGACGTCGTATTCGTGTCGTTTCGATTCCACGCAACTCCATGGGAAGCAGGCTACGAAAACTCGTGAACAAAATTTGAGCGCGATCCAACTGTCGGATCTATAGTTATGGACCTTTTGAGCCGGTATTCTAGTCGTGTCGGTGGAATTGCCCGACCGGCCGTTGTAGTCGTGTCATACCGATTCCACGCAACTCCATGGGAACCAGCCTTCGCAAACTCGTGAACAAAATTTAAGTGCGATCCAACGATCGGATCTATAGTTATGGACCTTTTGAGCCAGTATTCTGGTCGTCTCGGTGGAATTGCCAGTCTGGACGTCGTATTCGTGTCGTATCGATTCCACGCAACTCCATGGGAAACAGGCTCCGAAAACTCGTGAACAAAATTTGAGCGTTATCCAACGGTCAGATCTATAGTTATGGACCTTTTCAGCCGGTATTCTGTTCAGGTCGGTGGAATTGCCAGACCCGATGTCGTAGTCGTGTCGTATCGATTCCACGCAACTCCATGGGAAACAGCCTCCAGAAACTCGTGAATAAAATTTGAGCGCGATCCAACGGTCGGATCTATAGTTACGGACCTTTTCAACCGGTATTCTGGTCGGGTCGGTGGAATTGCTAGGCCAGATGTCGTAGTCGTGTCGTACCGATTCCACGCAACTCCATGGGAAACAGCCTCCGGGAACTCGTGAACAAAATTTAAGCGCGATCCAACGGTGGGATCTATAGTTATGGACCTTTTGATCCGGTATTCTGGTCGTCTTGGTGGAATTGCCTGACCGGACGTTGTAGTCTTGTCCTACGGATTCCACGCAACTCCATGGGAACCAGCCTCCGCAAACTCGTGAATGAAATTTGAGCGCGATCCAACGGTCGGATCTATAGTTATGGACCTTTTGAGCCAGAATTCTAGTCGGGTCGGTGGAATTGCCCGATCGGACGTTGTAGTCGTATTCTACCGATTCCACGCAGCTCCATGGGAAATAGCCTGCGGAAACTCGTGAATGAAATTTGAGCGCGATCCAACGGTCGGATCTATAGTTATGGATCTTTTGAGCCGGTATTCTGGTCGTGTCGGTGGAATTGCCAGTCCGGACGTGGTATTCGTGTCGTAACGATTCTACGCAACTCCATGGGAAACAGCCTCCGCAAACTCGTGAACAAAATTTAAGTGCGATCCAACGATCGGATCTATAGTTATGGACCTTTTGAGCCAGTATTCTAGTCGTCTTGGTGGAATTGCCCGACCGGACGTTGTAGTCGTGTCATACCGATTCCACGCAACTCCATGGGAACCAGCCTCCGCAAACTCGTGAATGAAATTTGAGCGCTATCCAACGGTTGGATCTATAGTTATGGACCTTTTGAGCCGGTATTCTGGTCGTCTCGGTGCAATTGCCAGTCCGGACGTCGTATTCGTGTCGTATCGATTCCACGCAACTCCATGGGAAACAGGCTCCGAAAACTCGTGAACAAAATTTGGGCGCTATCCAACGGTCAGATCTATAGTTATGGACCTTTTCAGCCGGTATTCTGTTCGGGTCGGTGGAATTGCCAGACCAGATGTCGTAGTCGTGTCGTACCGATTCCACGCAACTCCATGGGAAACAGCCTCCGGAAACTCGTGAATAAAATTTAAGCGCGATCCAACGGTCGGATCCATAGTTATGGACCTTTCGAGCCGGTATTCTGGTCGGGTCGGTGGAATTTCCAGACGGGGTGTCGTAGTCGTGTCCTACCGATTCCACGCAACTCCATGGGAAACAGCCTCCGGAAACTCGTGAACGAAATTTGAGCGCGATCCAACGGTCAGATCTATAGTTAAGGACCTTTTGAGCCGGTATTCTGGTCGTGGCGGTGGAATGGCCAGATCGGTTGTCGTAGTCGTGTCGTACCGATTCCACGCAACTCCATTGGAAACAGCCTGCGGAAACTCGTGAATGAAATTTAAGCGCGATCCAACGGTCGGATCTATAGTTATGGACCTTTTGAGCCGGTATTCTGGTCGTCTCGGTGGAATTGCTAGTCCGGACGTCGTATTCGTGTCGTATCGATTCCACGTAACTCCATGGGAAGCAGGCTCCGGAAACTCGTGAACAAAATTTGAGCGCGATCCAACTGTCGGATCTATAGTTATGGACGTTTTGATCCGGTATTCTAGTCGTCTTGGTGGAATTGCCCGACCGGACATTGTAGTCGTGTCCTACCGATTTCACGCAACTCCATGGGAAACAGCCTCCGGAAACTCGTGAACAAAATTTGAGCGCGATCCAACGGTCGGATCTATAGTTATGGACCTTTTGAGCCGGTATTCTGGTCGGGTCGGTGGAATTTCCAGACGGGGTGTCGTAGTCGTGTCGTACCGATTCCATGCCACTGCATGGGAAACAGGCTCTGGAAACTCGTGAAAAACGTTTCAGCGCGATCCAACGGTCGGATCTATAGTTATGGACCTTTTGTGCCGGTATTCTTGTCGGGTCGGTGGAATTGCCAATACCGGATGTTGTAGTGGTGTCGTATCGATTCCATGCAACTCCGTGAGAAACAGCCTCCGGAAACTTGTGAAAAAAATTTGACCGCGATCCAACGGTCGGATCTATAGTTATGGACCTTTTGAGCCAGTATTCTGGTCGTGTCGGTGGAAAGGACTTACCGGACGTCGTCGTCGTGTCGTACCGATTCAACACCACTCCATAGGAAATAGCCTCCGGAAACTCGTGAACAAAATTTGAGAGCGATCCAACTGTCGGATCTATAGTTATGGACCTTTTCAGCCGGTATTCTGGTCGTCTCTATGTAATTGCCCGACTGGACGTTGCAGTCGCGTCCTACCGAATACACGCAACTCCATTGGAACCACCATCCAAAAACTCGTGAATGAAAATTGAGCGCGATCCAACGGTCGGATCTATAGTTAAGGACCTTTTGAGCCGGTATTCTAGTCGTGGCGGTGGAATGGCCAGATCGGTTGTCGTAGTCGTGTCGTACCGATTCCACGCAACTCCATTGGAAATAGCCTCGGAAACTCGTGAATGAAATTTGAGCGCGATCCAACGGTCGGATCTATAGTTATGGACCTTTTGAGACAGTATTCTGGTCGTGTCGGTGGAAAGGACTGACCGGACGTCGTCGTCGTGTCGTTTCGATTCCACGCAACTCCATGGGAAGCAGGCTACGGAAACTCGTGAACAAAATTTGAGCGCGATCCAACTGTCGGATCTATAGTTATGGACCTTTTGAGCCGGTATTCTGGTCGTCTCGGTGGAATTGCTAGTCCGGACGTCGTATTCGTGTCGTATCGATTCCACGCAACTCCATGGGAAGCAGGCTCCGGAAACTCGTGAACAAAATTTGAGCGCGATCCAACTGTCGGATCTATAGTTATGGACGTTTTGATCCGGTATTCTAGTCGTCTTGGTGGAATTGCCCGACCGGACATTGTAGTCGTGTCCTACCGATTTCACGCAACTCCATGGGAAACAGCCTCCGGAAACTCGTGAACAAAATTTGAGCGCGATCCAACGGTCGGATCTATAGTTATGGACCTTTTGAGCCGGTATTCTGGTCGGGTCGGTGGAATTTCCAGACGGGGTGTCGTAGTCGTGTCGTACCGATTCCATGCCACTGCATGGGAAACAGGCTCTGGAAACTCGTGAAAAACGTTTCAGCGCGATCCAACGGTCGGATCTATAGTTATGGACCTTTTGTGCCGGTATTCTTGTCGGGTCGGTGGAATTGCCAATACCGGATGTTGTAGTGGTGTCGTATCGATTCCATGCAACTCCGTGAGAAACAGCCTCCGGAAACTTGTGAAAAAAATTTGACCGCGATCCAACGGTCGGATCTATAGTTATGGACCTTTTGAGCCAGTATTCTGGTCGTGTCGGTGGAAAGGACTTACCGGACGTCGTCGTCGTGTCGTACCGATTCAACACCACTCCATAGGAAATAGCCTCCGGAAACTCGTGAACAAAATTTGAGAGCGATCCAACTGTCGGATCTATAGTTATGGACCTTTTCAGCCGGTATTCTGGTCGTCTCTATGTAATTGCCCGACTGGACGTTGCAGTCGCGTCCTACCGAATACACGCAACTCCATTGGAACCACCATCCAAAAACTCATGAATGAAAATTCAGCGCGATCCAACGGTCGGATCTATAGTTAAGGACCTTTTGAGCCGGTATTCTGGTCGTGGCGGTGGAATGGCCAGATCGGTTGTCGTAGTCGTGTCGTACCGATTCCACGCAACTCCATTGGAAATAGCCTCGGAAACTCGTGAATGAAATTTGAGCGCGATCCAACGGTCGGATCTATAGTTATGGACCTTTTGAGACAGTATTCTGGTCGTGTCGGTGGAAAGGACTGACCGGACGTCGTCGTCGTGTCGTACCGATTCAACACCACTCCATAGGAAATAGCCTCCGGAAACTCGTGAACAAAATTTGAGAGCAATCCAACTGTCGGATTTATAGTTATGGACCTTTTCAGCCGGTATTCTGGTCGTCTCTGTGTAATTGCCCGACTGGACGTTGTAGTCGCGTCCTACCGAATACACGCCACTCCATCGGAACCACCATCCGAAAACTCGTGAATGAAAATTGAGCGCGATCCAATGGTCGGATATATAGTTATGGACCTTTTGAGCCGGTATTCTGGTCGTCTCGGTGGAATTGCTAGTCCGGACGTCGTATTCGTGTCGTATCGATTCCACGCAACTCCATGGGAAGCAGGCTCCGGAAACTCGTGAACAAAATTTGACCGCGATCCAACGGTCGGATCTATAGTTACGGACCTTTTGAGCCAGTATTCTGGTCATGTCGGTGGAAGGGATTGACCGGACGTCGTCGTCGTGTCGTCCTGATTCAACAGCATTGCATACGAAATAGCCTCCGGAAACTCGTGAACGAAAATTGAGCGCGATCCAACGATCGGATCTATAGTTATGGACCTTTTGAGCCGGTATTCTAGTCGTGTCGGTGGATTTGCCCGACCGGACGTTGTATTCGTGTCGTATCGATTCCATGCAACTCCATGGGAAACAGCCTCCGGAAACTCGTGAACGAAATTTGAGCGCGATCCAACGGTCGGATCTATAGTTACGGGCCTTTTCAACCGGTATTCTGGTCGGGTCGGTGGAATTGCTAGGCCGGATGTCGTAGTCGTGTCGTACCGATTCCACGCAACTCCATGGGAAACAGCCTCCGGGAACTCGTGAACAAAATTTAAGCGCGATCCAACGGTTGGATCTATAGTTATGGACCTTTTGATCCGGTATTCTGGTCGTCTTGGTGGAATTGCCTGACCGGACGTTGTAGTCTTGTCCTACTGATTCCACGCAACTCCATGGGAACCAGCCTCCGCAAACTCGTGAATGAAATTTGAGCGCCATCCAACGGTCGGATCTATAGTTATGGACCTTTTGAGCCGGTATTCTAGTCGTGTCGGTGGAATTGCCCGACCGGCCGTTGTAGTCGTGTCATACCGATTCCACGCAACTCCATGGGAACCAGCCTCCGCAAACTCGTGAACAAAATTTAAGTGCGATCCAACGATCGGATCTATAGTTATGGACCTTTTGAGCCAGTATTCTGGTCGTCTCGGTGGAATTGCCAGTCCGGACGTCGTATTCGTGTCGTATCGATTCCACGCAACTCCATGGGAAATAGGCTCCGAAAACTCGTGAAAAAAATTTGAGCGTTCTCCAACGGTCAAATCTATAGTTATGGACCTTTTCAGCTGGTATTCTGTTCGGGTCGGTGGAATTGCCAGACCAGATGTCGTAGTCGTGTCGTACCGATTCCACGCAACTCCATGGGAAACAGCCTCCGGGAACTCGTGAACAAAATTTAAGCGCGATCCAACGGTTGGATCTATAGTTATGGACCTTTTGATCCGGTATTCTGGTCGTCTTGGTGGAATTGCCTGACCGGACGTTGTAGTCTTGTCCTACTGATTCCACGCAACTCCATGGGAACCAGCCTCTGCAAACTCGTGAATGAAATTTGAGCGCCATCCAACGGTCGGATCTATAGTTATGGACCTTTTGAGCCGGTATTCTAGTCGTGTCGGTGGAATTGCCCGACCGCCCGTTGTAGTCGTGTCATACCGATTCCACGCAACTCCATGGGAACCAGCCTCCGCAAACTCGTGAACAAAATTTAAGTGCGATCCAACGATCGGATCTATAGTTATGGACCTTTTGAGCCAGTATTATGGTCGTCTCGGTGGAATTGCCAGTCCGGACGTCGTATTCGTGTCGTATCGATTCCACGCAACTCCATGGGAAATAGGCTCCGAAAACTCGTGAATGAAATTTGAGCGCGATCCAACAGTCGGATCTATAGTTATGGACCTTTTGAGCCGGTATTCTGGTTGTCTCGGTGGAATTGCTAGTCCGGACGTCGTATTCGTGTCGTTTCGATTCCACGCAACTCCATGGGAAGCAGGCTACGAAAACTCGTGAACAAAATTTGAGCGCGATCCAACTGTCGGATCTATAGTTATGGACCTTTTGAGCCGGTATTCTAGTCGTGTCGGTGGAATTGCCCGACCGGCCGTTGTAGTCGTGTCATACCGATTCCACGCAACTCCATGGGAACCAGCCTTCGCAAACTCGTGAACAAAATTTAAGTGCGATCCAACGATCGGATCTATAGTTATGGACCTTTTGAGCCAGCATTCTGGTCGTCTCGGTGGAATTGCCAGTCTGGACGTCGTATTCGTGTCGTATCGATTCCACGCAACTCCATGGGAAACAGGCTCCGAAAACTCGTGAACAAAATTTGAGCGTTATCCAACGGTCAGATCTATAGTTATGGACCTTTTCAGCCGGTATTCTGTTCGGGTCGGTGGAATTGCCTGACCCGATGTCGTAGTCGTGTCGTATCGATTCCACGCAACTCCATGGGAAACAGCCTCCAGAAACTCGTGAATAAAATTTGAGCGCGATCCAACGGTCGGATCTATAGTTACGGACCTTTTCAACCGGTATTCTGGTCGGGTCGGTGGAATTGCTAGGCCAGATGTCGTAGTCGTGTCGTACCGATTCCACGCAACTCCATGGGAAACAGCCTCCGGGAACTCGTGAACAAAATTTAAGCGCGATCCAACGGTGGGATCTATAGTTATGGACCTTTTGATCCGGTATTCTGGTCGTCTTGGTGGAATTGCCTGACCGGACGTTGTAGTCTTGTCCTACTGATTCCACGCAACTCCATGGGAACCGGCCTCCGCAAACTCGTGAATGAAATTTGAGCGCGATCCAACGGTCGGATCTATAGTTATGGACCTTTTGAGCCAGAATTCTAGTCGGGTCGGTGGAATTGCCCGATCGGACGTTGTAGTCGTATTCTACCGATTCCACGCAGCTCCATGGGAAATAGCCTGCGGAAACTCGTGAATGAAATTTGAGCACGATCCAACGGTCGGATCTATAGTTATGGATCTTTTGAGCCGGTATTCTGGTCGTGTCGGTGGAATTGCCAGTCCGGACGTTGTATTCGTGTCGTAACGATTCTACGCAACTCCATGGGAAACAGCCTCCGCAAACTCGTGAACAAAATTTAAGTGCGATCCAACGATCGGATCTATAGTTATGGACCTTTTGAGCCAGTATTCTAGTCGTCTTGGTGGAATTGCCCGACCGGACGTTGTAGTCGTGTCATACCGATTCCACGCAACTCCATGGGAACCAGCCTCCGCAAACTCGTGAATGAAATTTGAGCGCGATCCAATGGTTGGATCTATAGTTATGGACCTTTTGAGCCGGTATTCTGGTCGTCTCGGTGCAATTGCCAGTCCGGACGTCGTATTCGTGTCGTATCGATTCCACGCAACTCCATGGGAAACAGGCTCCGAAAACTCGTGAACAAAATTTGAGCGCTATCCAACGGTCAGATCTATAGTTATGGACCTTTTCAGCCGCTATTCTGGTCGTGTCGGTGGAATTGCCAGTCCGGACGTTGTATTCGTGTCGTAACGATTCTACGCAACTCCATGGGAAACAGCCTCCGCAAACTCGTGAATAAAATTTAAGCGCGATCCAACGGTCGGATCTATAGTTATGGACCTTTCGAGCCGGTATTCTGGTCGGGTCGGTGGAATTTCCAGACGGGGTGTCGTAGTCGTGTCCTACCGATTCCACGCAACTCCATGGGAAACAGCCTCCGGAAACTCGTGAACGAAATTTGAGCGCGATCCAACGATCAGATCTATAGTTAAGGACCTTTTGAGCCGGTATTCTGGTCGTGGCGGTGGAATGGCCTGATCGGTTGTCGTAGTCGTGTCGTACCGATTCCACGCAACTCCATTGGAAACAGCCTGCGGAAACTCGTGAATGAAATTTGAGCGCGATCCAACGGTCGGATCTATAGTTATGGACCTTTTAAGCCGGTATTCTGGTCGTCTCGGTGGAATTGCTAGTCCGGACGTCGTATTCGTGTCGTATCGATTCCACGCAACTCCATGGGAAGCAGGCTCCGGAAACTCGTGAACAAAATTTGAGCGCGATCCAACTGTCGGATCTATAGTTATGGACGTTTTGATCCGGTATTCTAGTCGTCTTGGTGGAATTGCCCGACCGGACATTGTAGTCGTGTCCTACCGATTTCACGCAACTCCATGGGAAACAGCCTCCGGAAACTCGTGAATGAAATTTGAGCGCGATCCAACGGTCGGATCTATAGTTATGGACCTTTTGAGCCGGTATTCTGGTCGGGTCGGTGGAATTTCCAGACGGGGTGTCGTAGTCGTGTCGTACCGATTCCATGCCACTGCATGGGAAACAGGCTCCGGAAACTCGTGAAAAAAGTTTCAGCGCGATCCAACGGTCGGATCTATAGTTATGGACCTTTTGAGCCGGTATTCTGGTCGTCTCGGTGGAATTGCTAGTCCGGACGTCGTATTCGTGTCGTATCGATTCCACGCAACTCTATGGGAAGCAGGCTCCGGAAACTCGTGAACAAAATTCGAGCGCGATCCAACGGTCGGATCTATAGTTATGGACCTTTTGAGCCGGTATTCTGGTCGGGTCGGTGGAATTTCCAGACGGGGTGTCGTAGTCGTGTCGTACCGATTCCATGCCACTGCATGGGAAACAGGCTCTGAAAACTCGTGAAAAAAGTTTCAGCGCGATCCAACGGTCGGATCTATAGTTATGGACCTTTTGTGCCGGTATTCTTGTCGGCTCGGTGGAATTGCCAATACCGGATGTTGTAGTGGTGTCGTACCGATTCCATGCAACTCCGTGAGAAACAGTGATTAGTACTTAAAAGTGCATGTTTATCAAGGTTTTATATCATCATTTTGCACTTGAAGTATCAATAACTCCTTAACTAAAGCATGTTTTATAATAACAAGTTTGATACTATAAGATACCTTAATTTATGGTAAATGCTCATCTTATATGCAGGTCTATCACATAAATAAAAGAATTGATTGATGAGTTTAAGTATTAAAAGTGAAAGGACAAAGAGATGGCCAAACTTAGAAAAGAGATGTCGGTGCAGTCCAAACCGGAACATTGCTCAGTAATTGGATCATATCTGGAGCTCTAGATTTCGGATTTAGGTCCACTTTATGTGGATGGAAAGGTAAGACAAAGGCCTACAACTTTCATAGGAGCCCAAGATTTGAAAAGGTCGTTTTGAAGTCCAAATTGAAGGAACAACGAAGAAGTCCGAAGCTGTCCTGCAGCCCAAACACTATTTAGTGTTCAGCCCATATCTTGAGTTCTAGAAGTCCAAATGACCTCATCTTTTTTTTGTTGGAAAGCTGAGACAATTTCCTAGAACATTCCTGAGGATTCTGGGCAAATTATGATGTTAGCAATGACGTCTTGACCAGACAAGAAGATAAGGATTGTTATCAAGTCAAGATGTGGCCACCCACTCATCAATTAGTCAACAAATCAATAGTTCCAAATTTTGGCCTATAAAAGGAGGCACTTACCATGTATTGAGGCATCTTGGTTTCCAGATCAAGATCATGCTCTTGCTTTCTCTCTTTGTATTGCTTATGTCTTGCTTTCATTAATATCAAGTTTATGCACTTCATTTCCTTTCCTTTGTCTAGTTAACTTCTTTCTCATTTATGTTCTTGTCTTGCTCATTTATGTTTCTTTCTTTTATTATGTCCAGCTAAGTTAATTATGTTAAGGTGAAAAGGGTACACTAATGGTGTAAGAACAAGTATAATATAAACTTAACATGGAACTTAACGTTGGATACTAACATGTTTTATATTTGTTATCTTGTTCACTTTAATACTTTGCTTGTTAAATGGTTAATCTAGATTTATGTTGTATAACACTTGGTACAACAAATACTTGGCACTTTCATAGCCCATACTGTATGGTTTAACCGACACCTGAGCTATGAAAGGAACTTGATTTGTTGTTAACATAAGTTATAATCATGAATGCCTGCCAACATTTTACAAGTATTAGCTTTATTCGAATAAGATAATTAATGTAATCATGTTAACAATTTATAATCTGATTGGAACCTCCTTTATGTGTGGTTTCCAATTGAGTAATAAGAGTTTATATTATACTTGTTTGAAGTACCATTAGTGGATCCTCTAACCTTGACATTTGTCTTTATCATTGTTTAATCCTTACGTTAATCTTTCATCTCAAAGTTCTCATTAATTTCTTCATCTTCTGCTTTTATTATTGTTATTATTATTATTACTTACATTCTGTTTATATTATATAATATATATCTTTGATCTTTTCATAAACTCAGTATATAGGCTGGAAACCTGTGACCCGATCTTTAGATCATTCTCAGGTATAACAACGCCACGTACTGAGTATTATTATTGTTATTATTATTGTTATTATTGTTGTTGTTGTTGTTGTTGTGTTGTTATTTATAATTTATACAATTAACCTCTCTATGGTTCGACCCCGGTCTTGCCGGGTTATTTATTACTTCGACACTCCTGCACTTGGGAAAAGACATCAAGCTTTTGGTCGTGTCAAGTTTTTGGCGCCGTTGCCGGGGAGGTAAATTCTTGTATAAATTATAATATTTATTTTATCTTCTCTTTTCATTTTTCATTTTATTTAACTTTTGTTTCTTTTTCTTCTCTTTTATTTTCTTCCTTTTAATTCTCTTCTTACACGTGCATGAGAGTTTGGTCACGTACGTTAAGTGGTAGACTTTGTAGGGTATCCTCATCATTTTCAGAAAATATGGCCGAAGAAGATAATCAATCACTTCATAATGAGAATAATGAGAATAACCGTATGAGAACACTTAGAGACCATATGAATCCCACAAGAACAAGTGCACCCTCATGCATAGTTTTCCCTCCTGATGCATCTCATTTTAATTTTAAGCCAGGCATTATTCAACTTTTACCATCTTTTCATGGCTTAGACTTAGAAAATCCATACTTGCATTTAAGGGAATTTGAGGAGGTCTGTAATACCTATAATGACTCAAATTGTAGCATGAACACCATTCGATTAAAGCTTTTTCCTTTTTCATTAAAAGATAAAGCTAAAACATGGCTACAAAATTTGAGACCAGGATCCATTCGTGCTTGGGATGATATGCAACAATAATTTTTAAAGAAGTTTTTTCCATCTCATAGAACAAACTCTTTCAAAAGACAAATCATCACTTTCACTCAAAAGCCAGGAGAAACATTTTACCAATGTTGGGATAGGTATCGAGATTTGCTTAATACTTGCCCACATCATGGTTTTGAAACATGGAGATTGGTTTCACATTTTTATGAAGGTTTAACACCTAGAGATAGGCAAATGGTTGAATTGATGTGCAATGGAACCTTTGAAGATAAAGACCCTAATGAAGCAATGGAGTACCTAGACTTGCTAGCCGAAAATGCTCAAAATTGGGACACCACAGGTACTTATGAGGCACCAGGTAAAACTCAATCTCATACATCCAGTGGAGGTATGCACAACCTTAGGGAAGATCATGATCTCCAAGCCAAGTTTGCATCTTTAGCTAGAAAAGTCGAGGCACTAGAATTGAAAAAGAGTGGTCAATTAAAATCGATTCAAGACATTGTGTGTCAAATCTGTGAAACAAATGAGCATGCAACCAATGATTGTCCAACTTTACCTTCTTTTAAGGAATGCCTCCATGAACAAGCCCATGCTCTAAACAGTTTCCAAAGGCCCAACCATAACCCATACTCACAAACGTATAACCCTGGTTGGAGAAATCACCCAAATTTCAGTTGGAAGAGTGATAGCAACAATGCACAAACTTCACATCCACCGTTTCAAGCACACCATAATTTCCAAAATTCTCATGGATATGCACCTCCTTATGCTCCACCTCCTAGAAGAAATTTTGAGGAAACATTGCATGCATTCATTGAAAAGCAGGAGACAATCAACACTCAACTTGCTCAAAGCATGACCGATTTTAAAGATGCTCTTGCAAAATTAACATCTGCTCTCAGTGTCCAAGAGAAAGGTAAGTTTCCTTCTCAACCACAGCAAAATCCAAAGGGGCAATACAATGCAAATGCAAGTAGTTCTGGAAGCCAACACATGGATCAAGTCAAATCAGTCATCACTCTTCGTAGTGGTAAGGTTATTGAAAAACCCATTCTTGAACCTTGTGAGAAAGATGATGAGTCTATCTCTGAGGGTAAGGAAGGGGTTGAACCTGAACATTGCAAAGAAAAGACTGATTCCCCGCCAACACTTCCATTTCCTCATGCCATGACCAAACAAAGGAAAGTCAATCACAACTCTGAAATCTTTGAAACTTTCAAACAGGTAAGGATCAATATACCTTTGTTGGATGCTATTAAACAGGTTCCTTCTTATGCTAAATTTTTGAAAGATCTGTGCACTGTGAAGAGAAAACTGAATGTGAAAAAGAAAGCCTTTTTAGCCGAACAAGTAAGTGCCATTCTTCAGAACAATAATGCTTTGAAATATAAAGACCCTGGTTGTCCTACAATTTCTTGCTTTATTGGAGAACATAAAATTGAAAGAGCCTTACTTGATCTTGGAGCTAGTGTGAATTTACTTCCATATTCAGTTTTTCAAAGTCTCAATCTAGGTGAGTTAAAACCAACCTCTGTAACTCTTTTACTCGCCGATAGATCTGTAAAAGTGCCTAGAGGAATAATTGAAGATGTGTTGGTACAAGTTGATAAATTCATTTATCCTGTGGATTTTGTTGTCTTGGACACGCAACCTGTTGAAGCATGTAATTCAATTCTTGTCATTTTAGGACGTCCATTTCTTGCCACTTCTAATGCATTGATTAATTGTAGGAATGGACTGATGAAGCTATCATTTGGAAACATGACATTGGAGATGAATATTTTCAACATTTACAAGCAACCTGGAGATGATAATGATTTACAGGAAGTGGACTTTATTGAAAAATTAGTTCATGATCAATTTCAAACCACTTCTAGTGAAACTGAGATTGATGAATCTGATGATTTGCAAATGGTCTACTTTCAGGAATCAAAGGCATGCAATTGGAGACCACAAATTGAAGAATTGCCACCACGATCAATTGAGCCCATACCTTCAAGTGTTCAACCACCAAAACCTGAATTGAAGCCGTTACCATTTAATCTCAAATACTCATTTTTGGGAGAAAATGAAACTTTTCCGGTAATAATCTCTTCCAAACTTAATGCGCATCAAGAAGGTAAGTTATTACAGACTCTAAAAATGCACAAAAATGCATTAGGATGGACCATAGCTGACATAAAAGGAATTAGCCCTTTGATTTGCACACACAGGATTTATTTGGAGGAAAATGCTAAACCCTCTAGAGAAATGCAACGAAGGCTTAATCCTAATATGAAAGAAGTAGTGAAAAATGAAGTCATTAAGCTTCTAGATAATGGAATCATTTATCCTATTTCTGACAGCAAATGGGTAAGTCCTACCCAAGTTGTACCTAAAAAGTCTGGAGTCACTGTGATAACAAATGAGAAAAATGAGTTAATTCCAACTAGGACTGTTACGGGTTGGCGCATGTGCATTGACTATAGGAAACTTAATTCAATGACTAGAAAAGATCATTTCCCTTTACCTTTCATGGACCAAATCCTAGAAAGAGTTGCAGGTCATGAATTTTATTGTTTCCTAGATGGTTATTCAGGTTACAATCAAATTGAAATTGCATTGGAAGATCAAGAGAAGACTACTTTCACATGTCCATTTGGTACTTTTGCATATCGAAGGATGCCTTTTGGATTATGTAATGCACCAGCCACGTTTCAAAGATGCATGCTTAGCATATTCAGTGATATGGTTGAACGTTTTCTTGAAATTTTTATGGATGATTTTTCTGTTTTTGGTGATTCATTTGATGATTGTTTGACTAACTTAGAAAAGGTTTTGAGCAGGTGTGAAGAGAAGAATCTTGTACTGAATTGGGAAAAATGTCACTTTATGGTAACAAACGGCATTGTACTTGGTCACATTGTTTCATCGAAAGGAATTGAGGTTGATAAATCTAAAATCGAGTTAATTGCCAACTTACCAACACCAAAATCTGTTAAAGATGTTAGATCATTCTTAGGACATGCTGGTTTTTACAGAAGGTTCATCAAAGATTTTAGTGTAATATCTAAGCCCTTGAGTAACCTTCTATCAAAGGATAATATTTTTGAATGGACTGAACATTGTGAGGAAGCCTTTGTTAAACTTAAAAACTTACTTTCTTCTGCTCCTGTCATTCAACCTCCTGATTGGTCATTACCTTTTGAAATAATGTGTGACGCTAGTGATTATGCCGTGGGTGCTGTCTTGGGACAAAGAAAAGATAAGAAACCTTATGTGATTTACTATGCAAGTAAAACTTTAAATAGTGCTCAAATGAATTACACCACCACTGAAAAAGAATTACTTGCAGTAGTATTTGCATGTGACAAGTTCAGATCTTATCTTGTTGGCTCACCTGTTGTTGTTTTTAGTGATCATGCAGCATTGAAATATCTTCTCTCTAAGAAAGATTCTAAGGCTAGATTGGTGCGGTGGATTTTGTTACTTCAAGAATTTGATATCACAATCAAAGACAAGAA
The DNA here is from genome assembly GCA_033617975.1 of Populus alba x Populus glandulosa. NCBI lineage: Eukaryota > Viridiplantae > Streptophyta > Magnoliopsida > Malpighiales > Salicaceae > Populus > Populus alba x Populus glandulosa. Next base: position 21,208,377 of record CM066144.1, on the reverse strand, counting down.
AGGCACTGAAAATGTTGTCGCGGATCATTTGTCAAGATTGACAACCGATTCGAAATCTGACATTACACCAATCGATGACTACTTTCCTGATGAATCTTTATTTTCTGTCTCTACGATGCCTTGGTTTGCTAATATTGTTAATTTTCTTGTTTCAGGACAATTGCCAGCTCATTGGAGTACCCAAGACAAAAGAAAGTTCTTGAACGAAGTGAAGAACTTTTATTGGGATGACCCTTATTTATTCAAATATTGTCCTGATCAAATATTTCGAAGATGCATTCCTGACAATGAGGTAAGTAGTGTCATTAAATTTTGTCATTCTGAGGCATGTGGGGGTCATTTCTCATCAAGAAAGACAGCTGCAAAAATCTTACAAAGTGGATTTTACTGGCCCACCATGTTCAAAGACTCACATGCATTCTGTAAGATTTGTGAAAATTGTCAAAAGTTGGGATCTATTTCGAAACGTCACATGATGCCTTTAAATCCTATTCTTGTCATTGAGATCTTTGACTGTTGGGGTATAGATTTCATGGGCCCATGTCCTCCATCATTTGGTTTCTTGTACATATTGGTCGCAGTAGATTATGTTTCAAAATGGATAGAGGCAATTCCAAGTCGAACCAATGATCACAAAACAGTGATAAAGTTTTTGAAAGAAAACATTTTAAGTCGATTTGGAATCCCTCGAGCCATGATAAGTGACGGTGGAACACACTTTTGCAACAAGCCATTTGAGTCTTTAATGAAGAAATATGGAATCACACATAAAGTTGCCACCCCTTATCACCCTCAGACAAGTGGACAAGTAGAGCTTGCTAATAGGGAGATCAAACAGATCTTAGAGAAAACAGTGAACCCTAATAAGAAAGACTGGTCTTTAAGACTTAATGATGCACTTTGGGCTTATCGAACTGCTTATAAAACATCATTAGATATGTCACCTTATAGACTAGTCTATGGAAAACCTTGTCACTTGCCTGTGGAAATTGAACATAAAGCTTATTGGGCTATTAAAGCTTTCAATTCAAGCCTTGATGATGCTAGTCAGCTGCGAAAATTGCAAATAAATGAGCTTGAGGAAATAAGAAATGATGCATATGACAATTCAAAAATTCATAAAGCAAGAATTAAAGAGTTTCATGACAAGAAAATACTGAGAAAAACATTCAATGTTGGTCAAAAAGTCTTGCTTTATAATTCTCGACTCCATTTATTTCCTGGAAAACTAAGATCAAGATGGAGCGGTCCTTTTATTGTGAAACATGTGTATCCATATGGGGCCTGTGATATTGAGAATCCAAAGAATGGCAATGTTTTCAAGGTAAATGGGCATCGTTTGAAAGTTTATTTTGACAATTTTTCGGTTGAAAATGACTCTATTGAATTGAGTGATCCTGTATATAAATATTGATTTTTTTTCTCACATTGTTTTGTGTTTTGTTGTATCTATTGTTTTGCTAGTCTCTCTTTCACCCCGGTCAAATGGCGGATAACGGTACTCCGTGACTTAAGTCGGTTCTTTCAGTTTCCCAAATAACTGATATCTGTATATATTTGTAAAATTCTTAGCTCTTTCTCCCTTCTTTGAATCTCTTCTCTAATTCTCTTTTGAAAATGGACACCACTCTTGAAAAGTTGAAAAGGTATTTTCCCGCTTTGCCTCCAAATGCGATTAATAAAATTTACCGTGCTAGGTGTGCAAGATTGAGGTTATTAATGAATCATGAAATTCCTGAAGATATTCGCTGGCTAATTGAAGCAAAGGTCCGCTTATCAGGTGAGTCCTCCAATTCTTTCATTTCACACATGCCTGGAACAAGTAAAAGCACTTTTGCAAAGAAACGTCGTGCAAAACGACTGAAAGTTTGTCACAAATGTGCCAGATGGACTTGTAATGCGACATGTCGTTCTTTAGGAATGGTATCTGTAAACCGTGAAGATAAGATACAATTCATTAAGGATGGCCTGAGTAAGGGGTCTTTAGATAATCTTTTGTTGACCCTTGAGACGCATCCTAGTGGAGATGTGCATCGTGTAATTCATGATTTATAGCCACAATTCCATAAAGAACATGATCGTCTTAGTCTTGGGAATCTGACTAAAAAAGACCCTGTTTGCCAGTTTTTAAGAAAACTGGATGGGAAGCCTATCCCCGACCCATAGAGGGCGTTTAAGCCGTTCTTGGACGTAAAACCAAGGGAAGATGTGAGCCACAATCACAACTACCTGTACATACATGCTTTTTCAAAATAAATAATTAATAAAGAGAGAGAGAGAGAGAGAGTTTGTAAGACTACAACTGACCTACATATAGGTGGTATGATTGCATTTTCACTTTTTCATCTATAAATTCTTCTCTTCCTTCCTTTCATTTCTACTCATCCCATATATTCATCAAATATAGAAGTGTGTAGAAATGGCAGGTTCCTCAAGTCATCAGATAAGAAATATTTGTGTTTTCGGTGGATCCAGTTCTGGGAAAGAAAAAGAGTTTTTAGAATCAGCGAATCATCTTGGTCGGGTACTAGCTGAGAGAAAGATTCATTTAGTGTATGGGGGAGGCAGCCTTGGGTTAATGGGAGGTGTGTCAATGGCTGCATTTTTAGGAGGCAGTCAAGTTTTGGGGGTTGTTCCCAAAGCTTTAGCAACTGGGGACATCATTGGAAAAACAATTGGAGAGGAATTACAGGTCTCCACAATGTCTGACCGACTGAATACCATGTTTAGCCATGCTGATGCCTTCATTGCCTTACCAGGTGGTCTGGGCACATTGGAAGAAATCTTTCATATTTCATCTTGGGCCCAACTGCACATTCACCATAAACCTATAGGTTTGTTAAATGTTAATGGTTTTTATGATAAGTTGCTGTCTTTCCTTGATCAAGCTGTGGAACAGGAATTTCTAACATCTTCGGCACGACAAATCATAATCTCTGCTGCTACTGCTGAACAATTGATTGACCAACTACAATCTTTCATCCCTATCATTGATCCCTGCATGAGTCGCCTAGATTGGTCAACTAAGGACAGCCGTAAAAAGCTTAGATTAGATTTGAGCCTTCATCTGTGAAACCTTGTGTCTTTTGGTTTTATTAATAGCATATTATTTTGTTTTGTTACTTCTTATGTTTGTTTAAGTGTGTTTCAGGTTTGTCATTGTTCGATGTTTCAGGTGATGTCTTCTATACTCTATCTTTCTACCTTCGAACATTGAGGACAATGTCTCGTTTTGGTTGGGGGGAGAGGGTAGTAGTTTAAAACAAAAAAAAAAATACTAACTTGCTAACTGTTTTTGCTATTATTAAAACCATTTGACAAAATTGTTATTAGGATGGCAGAGTATGGAATCAATTTTATTGACTCTAGAGACGCATCTTAGTAAGTTTCATTACCAAGGTCTATCATAATACTTCTTGAAATATTCAGGTTTACAAACTTTCATATTGTTATCACTTGATTCTGCTCCTATACTCATTTAACAAGTATTATTAAACCTTCATTTTCACACACACACTTTAACATATGATTGTGGGTTGCACATTGGATTATTACATTAATTATGTTCTTTTGTTGAAGGTAACAACTAAGGGAAAAGGATAGTATATAATTTGCAAAAAAAAAAAAAAAAAAAAAAAAAAAATAGTATTGATGATAATAAAACGTGGATAAGTTTGGTTTTGTAGCCTCCCTAACCTAAGCAATTAAGCCCGAAGGGGTGTTTTAACACCTAATACCCTAAAGTCAACTGACTTGGGAGCTATTGGCCCAAAGCTTGTTACATGGGTTAAGGAGAAAAGCTTAAGGGAATCAAACATTGCACTATCTACGTATCAGTATCTGCAACCCGAGTTGTTAAGCTCGTAGGGGTGTCTCAACACCTAATGCCCTAAGATCAACTGGTCTGGGAGTCATTAGCCTAAAACTCGTTACATGGGTTAAAGATACATTGTGTTTTAAGTTGTATGTGTATATAAAAAAAAAGAAAAAAAAAAGAAGAAAAAAATAATAATCCCAACCCAAGGAAGTTCACCTTAAACATTTGAACATAATATTGTTTTCTTCCAACAAAAGCCCCATCATCTATGTTTTCATTGAGCACACAAAAAGAAGGTTTATTAATATCTTGTTTACGAAGTATGAAGCAGGAATATAAATTTAATGAGAGTTTGTTTATCTGGATAGATTAATGGAAGTTGAATGATGAATGCCTTGCTTTGTGGAACTTGCAAATTGTTTCTCTATTTTAACGCTTTAGATTACTAGGGACTAGTAATAAGCTGGTTGGGGGGTGTGATTAGTACTTAAAAGTGCATGTTTATCAAGGTTTTATATCATCATTTTGCACTTGAAGTATCAATAACTCCTTAACTAAAGCATGTTTTATAATAACAAGTTTGATACTATAAGATACCTTAATTTATGGTAAATGCTCATCTTATATGCAGGTCTATCACATAAATAAAAGAATTGATTGATGAGTTTAAGTATTAAAAGTGAAAGGACAAAGAGATGGCCAAACTTAGAAAAGAGATGTCGGTGCAGTCCAAACCGGAACATTGCTCAGTAATTGGATCATATCTGGAGCTCTAGATTTCGGATTTAGGTCCACTTTATATGGATGGAAAGGTAAGACAAAGGCCTACAACTTTCATGAGGAGCCCAAGATTTGAAAAGGTCGTTTTGAAGTCCAAATTGAAGGAACAACGAAGAAGTCCGAAGCTGTCCTGCAGCCCAAACACTATTTAGTGTTCAGCCCATATCTTGAGTTCTAGAAGTCCAAATGACCTCATCTTTTTTTTGTTGGAAAGCTGAGACAATTTCCTAGAACATTCCTGAGGATTCTGGGCAAATTATGATGTTAGCAATGACGTCTTGACCAGACAAGAAGATAAGGATTGTTATCAAGTCAAGATGTGGCCACCCACTCATCAATTAGTCAACAAATCAATAGTTCCAAATTTTGGCCTATAAAAGGAGGCACTTACCATGTATTGAGGCATCTTGGTTTCCAGATCAAGATCATGCTCTTGCTTTCTCTCTTTGTATTGCTTATGTCTTGCTTTCATTAATATCAAGTTTATGCACTTCATTTCCTTTCCTTTGTCTAGTTAACTTCTTTCTCATTTATGTTCTTGTCTTGCTCATTTATGTTTCTTTCTTTTATTATGTCCAGCTAAGTTAATTATGTTAAGGTGAAAAGGGTACACTAATGGTGTAAGAACAAGTATAATATAAACTTAACATGGAACTTAACGTTGGATACTAACATGTTTTATATTTGTTATCTTGTTCACTTTAATACTTTGCTTGTTAAATGGTTAATCTAGATTTATGTTGTATAACACTTGGTACAACAAATACTTGGCACTTTCATAGCCCATACTGTATGGTTTAACCGACACCTGAGCTATGAAAGGAACTTGATTTGTTGTTAACATAAGTTATAATCATGAATGCCTGCCAACATTTTACAAGTATTAGCTTTATTTGAATAAGATAATTAATGTAATCATGTTAACAATTTATAATCTGATTGGAACCTCCTTTATGTGTGGTTTCCAATTGAGTAATAAGAGTTTATATTATACTTGTTTGAAGTACCATTAGTGGATCCTCTAACCTTGACATTTGTCTTTATCATTGTTTAATCCTTACGTTAATCTTTCATCTCAAAGTTCTCATTAATTTCTTCATCTTCTGCTTTTATTATTGTTATTATTATTATTACTTACATTCTGTTTATATTATATAATATATATCTTTGATCTTTTCATAAACTCAGTATATAGGCTGGAAACCTGTGACCCGATCTTTAGATCATTCTCAGGTATAACAACGCCACGTACTGAGTATTATTATTGTTATTATTATTGTTATTATTGTTGTTGTTGTTGTTGTTGTGTTGTTATTTATAATTTATACAATTAACCTCTCTGTGGTTCGACCCCGGTCTTGCCGGGTTATTTATTACTTCGACACTCCTGCACTTGGGAAAAGACATCAAGCTTTTGGTCGTGTCAAACAGCCTCCGGAAACTTGTGAAAAAAATTTGACCGCGATCCAACGGTCGGATCTATAGTTATGGACCTTTTGAGCCAGTATTCTGGTCGTGTCGGTGGAAAGGACTTACCGGACGTCGTCGTCGTGTCGTACCGATTCAACACCACTCCATAGGAAATAGCCTCCGGAAACTCGTGAACAAAATTTGAGAGCGATCCAACTGTCGGATCTATAGTTATGGACCTTTTCAGCCGGTATTCTGGTCGTCTCTGTGTAATTGCCCGACTGGACGTTGCAGTCGCGTCCTACTGAATACACGCAACTCCATCGGAACCACCATCCAAAAACTCGTGAATGAAAATTGAGCGCGATCCAACGGTCGGATCTATAGTTAAGGACCTTTTGAGCCGGTATTCTGGTCGTGGCGGTGGAATGGCCAGATCGGTTGTCGTAGTCGTGTCGTACCGATTCCACGCAACTCCATTGGAAACAGCCTGCGGAAACTCGTGAATGAAATTTGAGCGTGATCCAACGGTCGGATCTATAGTTACGGACCTTTTGAGCCAGTATTCTGGTCGTGTCGGTGGAAAGGACTGACCGGATGTCGTCGTCGTGTCGTACCGATTCAACACCACTCCATAGGAAATAGCCTCCGGAAACTCGTGAACAAAATTTGAGAGCCATCCAACTGTCGGATCTATAGTTATGGACCTTTTCAGCCGGTATTCTGGTCGTCTCTGTGTAATTGCCCGACTGGACGTTGTAGTCGCGTCCTACCGAATACACGCCACTCCATCGGAACCAGCATCCGAAAACTCGTGAATGAAAATTGAGCGCGATCCAATGGTGGGATCTATAGTTATGGACCTTTTGAGCCGGTATTCTGGTCGTCTCGGTGGAATTGCTAGTCCGGACGTCGTATTCGTGTCGTATCGATTCCACGCAACTCCATGGGAAGCAGGCTCCGGAAACTCGTGGACAAAATTTGACCGCGATCCAACGGTCGGATCTATAGTTACGGACCTTTTGAGCCAGTATTCTGGTCATGTCGGTGGAAGGGATTGACCGGACGTCGTCGTCGTGTCGTCCTGATTCAACAGCATTGCATACGAAATAGCCTCCGGAAACTCGTGAACGAAAATTTGAGCGCGATCCAACGGTCGGATCTATAGTTACGGACCTTTTCAACCGGTATTCTGGTCGGGTCGGTGGAATTGCTAGGCCAGATGTCGTAGTCGTGTCGTACCGATTCCACGCAACTCCATGGGAAACAGCCTCCGGGAACTCGTGAACAAAATTTAAGCGCGATCCAACGGTGGGATCTATAGTTATGGACCTTTTGATCCGGTATTCTGGTCGTCTTGGTGGAATTGCCTGACCGGACGTTGTAGTCTTGTCCTACTGATTCCACGCAACTCCATGGGAACCAGCCTCCGCAAACTCGTGAATGAAATTTGAGCGCGATCCAACGGTCGGATCTATAGTTATGGACCTTTTGAGCCGGTATTCTAGTCGTGTCGGTGGAATTGCCCGACCGGCCGTTGTAGTCGTGTCATACCGATTCCACGCAACTCCATGGGAACCAGCCTCCGCAAACTCGTGAATGAAATTTGAGCGCAATCCAATGGTCGGATCTATAGTTATGGACCTTTTCACCCGGTATTCTAGTCGTGTCGGTGGATTTGCCCGACCGGACGTTGTATTCGTGTCGTATCGATTCCATGCAACTCCAGGGGAAACAGCCTCCGGAAACTCGTGAATGAAATTTGAGCGCGATCCAACGGTCGGATCTATAGTTACAGACCTTTTCAACCGGTATTCTGGTCGGGTCGGTGGAATTGCTAGGCCGGATGTCGTAGTCGTGTCGTACCGATTCCACGCAACTCCATGGGAAACAGCCTCCGGGAACTCGTGAACAAAATTTAAGCGCGATCCAACGGTTGGATCTATAGTTATGGACCTTTTGATCCGGTATTCTGGTCGTCTTGGTGGAATTGCCTGACCGGACGTTGTAGTCTTGTCCTACTGATTCCACGCAACTCCATGGGAACCAGCCTCCGCAAACTCGTGAATGAAATTTGAGCGCGATCCAACGGTCGGATCTATAGTTATGGACCTTTTGAGCCGGTATTCTGGTTGTCTCGGTGGAATTGCTAGTCCGGACGTCGTATTCGTGTCGTTTCGATTCCACGCAACTCCATGGGAAGCAGGCTATGGAAACTCGTGAACAAAATTTGAGCGCGATCGAACTGTCGGATCTATAGTTATGGACCTTTTAAGCCGGTATTCTAGTCGGGTCGGTGGAATTGCCCGACCGGCCGTTGTAGTCGTGTCCTACCGATTCCACGCAACTCCATGGGAACCAGCCTCCGCAAACTCGTGAATAAAATTTAAGTGCGATCCAACGATCGGATCTATAGTTATGGACCTTTTGAGCCAGTATTCTGGTCGTCTCGGTGGAATTGCCAGTCCGGACGTCGTATTCGTGTCGTATCGATTCCACGCAACTCCATGGGAAACAGGCTTCGAAAACTCGTGAACAAAATTTGAGCGTTATCCAACGGTCAGATCTATAGTTATGGACCTTTTCAGCCGGTATTCTGTTCGGGTCGGTGGAATTGCCAGACCCGATGTCGTAGTCGTGTCGTACCGATTCCACGCAACTCTATGGGAAATAGCCTCCGGAAACTCGTGAATAAAATTTGAGCGCGATCCAACGGTCGGATCTATAGTTACGGACCTTTTCAACCGGTATTCTGGTCGGGTCGGTGGAATTGCTAGGCCGGATGTCTTAGTCGTGTCGTACCGATTCCACGCAACTCCATGGGAAACAGCCTCCGGGAACTCGTGAACAAAATTTAAGCGCGATCCAACGGTGGGATCTATAGTTATGGACCTTTTGATCCGGTATTCTGGTCGTCTTGGTGGAATTGCCTGACCGGACGTTGTAGTCTTGTCCTACTGATTCCACGCAACTCCATGGGAACCAGCCTCCGCAAACTCGTGAATGAAATTTGAGCGCGATCCAACGGTCGGATCTATAGTTATGGACCTTTTGGGCCGGAATTCTAGTCGGGTCGGTGGAATTGCCCGACCGGCCGTTGTAGTCGTGTCATACCGATTCCACGCAACTCCATGGGAACCAGCCTCCGCAAACTCGTGAACAAAATTTGAGTGCGATCCAACGATCGGATCTATAGTTATGGACCTTTTGAGCGGGTATTCTGGTCGTCTCGGTGGAATTGACAGTCCGGACGTCGTATTCGTGTCGTATCGATTCCACGCAACTCCATGGGAAACAGGCTCCGAAAACTCGTGAACAAAATTTGAGCGCTATCCAACGGTCAGATCTATAGTTATGGACCTTTTCACCCGGTATTCTGTTCGGGTCGGTGGAATTACCAGACCAGATGTCGTAGTCGTGTCGTACCGATTCCACGCAACTCCATGGGAAACAGCCTTCAGAAACTCGTGAATAAAATTTAAGCGCGATCCAACGGTCAGATCTATAGTTATGGACCTTTCGAGCTGGTATTCTGGTCGGGTCGGTGGAATTTCCAGACGGGGTGTCGTAGTCGTGTCCTACCGATTCCACGCAACTCCATGGGAAACAGCCTCCGGAAACTCGTGAATGAAATTTGAGCGCGATCCAACGGTCAGATCTATAGTTAAGGACCTTTTGAGCCGGTATTCTGGTCGTGGCGGTGGAATGGCCAGATCGGTTGTCGTAGTCGTGTCGTACCGATTCCACGCAACTCCATTGGAACAGCCTGCGGAAACTCGTGAATGAAATTTGAGCGCGATCCAACGGTCGGATCTATAGTTATGGACCTTTTGAGCCGGTATTCTAGTCGTGTCGGTGGATTTTCCCGACCGTACGTTGTATTCGTGTCGTATCGATTCCATGCAACTCCATGGGAAACAGCCTCCGAAAACTCGTGAATGAAATTTGAGCGCGATCCAACGGTCGGATCTATAGTTACGGACCTTTTCAACCGGTATTCTGGTCGGGTCGGTGGAATTGCTAGGCCGGATGTCGTAGTCGTGTCGTACCGATTCCACGCAACTCCATGGGAAACAGCCTCCGGGAACTCGTGAACAAAATTTAAGCGCGATCCAACGGTTGGATCTATAGTTATGGACCTTTTGAGCCGGTATTCTAGTCGTCTTGGTGGAATTGCCTGACCGGACGTTGTAGTCTTGTCCTACTGATTCCACGCAACTCCATGGGAACCAGCCTCCGCAAACTCGTGAATGAAATTTGAGCGCGATCCAACGGTCGGATCTATAGTTATGGACCTTTTGAGCCGGTATTCTAGTCGTGTCGGTGGAATTGCCCGACCGGCCGTTGTAGTCGTGTCATACCGATTCCACGCAACTCCATGGGAACCAGCCTCCGCAAACTCGTGAACAAAATTTGAGTGGGATCCAACGATCGGATCTATAGTTATGGACCTTTTGAGCCGGTATTCTGGTGGTCTCGGTGGAATTGCCAGTCCGGACGTCGTATTCGTGTCGTATCGATTCCACGCAACTCCATGGGAAACAGGCTCCGAAAACTCGTGAACAAAATTTGAGCGCGATCCAACAGTCAGATCTATAGTTATGGACCTTTTCAGCCGGTATTCTGGTCGTGGCGGTGGAATTGCCAATACCGGATGTTGTAGTGGTGTCGTACCGATGCCACGTAACTCCGTGGGAAACAGCCTCCGGAAACTTGTGAAAAAAATTTGACTGCGATCCAACGGTCGGATCTATAGTTATGGACCTTTTGAGCCAGTATTCTGGTCGTGTCGGTGGAAAGGACTGACCGGACATCGTCGACGTGTCGTACCGATTCAACACCACTCCATAGGAAATAGCCTTCGGAAACTCGTGAACAAAATTTGAGAGCGATCCAACTGTCGGATCTATAGTTATGGACCTTTTGAGCCGGTATTCTGGTCGTCTCTATGTAATTGCCCGACTGGACGTTGTAGTCGCGTCCTATCGAATACACGCAACTCCATTGGAACGAAAATTGAGCGCGATCCAACGATCGGATCTATAGTTATGGACCTTTTGAGCCGGTATTCTAGTCGTGTCGGTGGATTTGCCCGACCGGACGTTGTATTCGTGTCGTATCGATTCCATGCAACTCCATGGGAAATAGCCTCCGAAAACTCGTGAACGAAATTTGAGCGCGATCCAACGGTCGGATCTATAGTTACGAACCTTTTCAACCAATATTCTGGTCGGGTCGGTGGAATTGCTAGGCCGGCTGTCGTAGTCGTGTCGTATCGATTCCATGCAACTCCATGGGAAACACCCTCCGGGAACTCGTGAACAAAATTTAAGCGCGATCCAACGGTTGGATCTATAGTTATGGACCTTTTGATCCGGTATTCTGGTCGTCTTGGTGGAATTGCCTGACCGGACGTTGTAGTCTTGTCCTACCGATTCCAAGCAACTCCATGGGAACCAGCCTCCGCAAACTAATGAATGAAATTTGAACGCGATCCAACGGTCGGATCTATAGTTATGGATCTTTTGAGCCGGTATTCTGATCGTGTCGGTGGAATTGCCAGTCCGGACGTTGTATTCGTGTCATAACGATTCTACACAACTCTATGGGAAACAGCCTCCGAAACTCGTGAACAAAATTTAAGTGCGATCCAACGATCGGATCTATAGTTATGGACCTTTTGAGCCGGTATTCTAGTCGTCTTGGTGGAATTGTCCGGCCGGACGTTGTAGTCTTGTCTTACCGATTCCACGCAACTCCATGGGAACCAGCCTCCGCAAACTCATGAATGAAATTTGAACGCGATCCAACGGTCGGATCTATAGTTATGGACCTTTTGAGCCGGTATTCTAGTCGTGTCGGTGGAATTGCCCGACCGGCCGTTGTAGTCGTGTCATACCGATTCCACGCAACTCCATGGGAAACAGCCTCCGGAAACTCGTGAACGAAATTGGAGCGCGATCCAACGGTCGGATCTATAGTTATGGACCTTTTCAACCAATATTCTGGTCGGGTCGGTGGAATTGCTAGGCTGGCTGTCGTAGTCGTGTCATACCGATTCCACGCAACTCCATGGGAAACAACCTCCGGGAACTCGTGAACAAAATTTAAGCGCGATCCAACGGTTGGATCTATAGTTATGGACCTTTTGATCCGGTATTCTAGTCGTCTTGGTGGAATTGCCTGACCGGACGTTGTAGTCTTGTCCTACCGATTCCACGCAACTCCGTGAGAACCAGCCTCCGCAAACTTGTGAACAAAATTTAAGTGCGATCCAACGATCGGATCTATAGTTATGGACCTTTTGAGCCGGTATTCTGGTCGTGTCGGTGGATTTGCCCGACCGGACGTTGTAGTCGTGTCCTACCGATTCCACGCAACTCCATGGGAAACAGCCTCCGGAAACTCGTGAACGAAATTTGAGCGCGATCCAACGGTCGGATCTATAGTTATGGACCTTTTGAGCCAGTATTCTGGTCGTGTCGGTGGATTTGCCCGACCGGACGTTGTAGTCGTGTCCTACCGATTCCACGCAACTCCATGGGAAACAGGCTCCGAAAACTCGTGAACAAAATTTGAGCGCGATCCAACGGTCAGATCTATAGTTATGGACCTTTTCAGCCGGTATTCTGGTCGTGGCGGTGGAATGGCGAGATCGGTTGTCGTAGTCGTGTCGTACCGATTCCACGCAACTCCATGGGAAACAGGCTCCGAAAACTCATGAACAAAATTTGAGCGCGATCCAACGGTCAGATCTATAGTTATGGACCTTTTTAGCCGGTATTCTGGTCGTGGCGGTGGAATTGCCAATACCGGATGTTGTAGTGGTGTCGTACCGATGCCACGTAACTCCGTGGGAAACAGCCTCCGGAAACTTGTGAAAAAAATTTGACCGCGATCCAACGGTCGGATCTATAGTTATGGACCTTTTGAGCCAGTATTCTGGTCGTGTCGGTGGAAAGGGCTGACCGGACGTCGTCGACGTGTCGTACCGATTCAACACCACTCCATAGGAAATAGCCTTCGGAAACTCGTGAACAAAATTTGAGAGCGATCCAACTGTCGGATCTATAGTTATGGACCTTTTGAGCCGGTATTCTGGTCGTCTCTGTGTAATTGCCCGACTGGACGTTGTAGTCGCGTCCTATCGAATACACGCAACTCCATTGGAACCAGCATCCGAAAACTCGTGAATGAAATTTGAGCGCGATCCAACGGTCGGATCTATAGTTATGGACCTTTTGAGCCAGTATTCTGGTCGTCTCGGTGGAATTGCCAGTACGGACGTCGCATTCGTGTCATATCGATTCCACGCAACTCCATGGGAAGCAGGCTCCGGAAACTCGTGAACAAAATTTGAGCGCGATCCAACTGTCGGATCTATAGTTATGGACGTTTTGATCCGGTATTCTAGTCGTCTTGGTGGAATTGCCCGACCGGACATTGTAGTCGGGTCCTACCGATTTCACGCAACTCCATGAGAAACAGCCTCCGGAAACTCGTGAACAAAATTTGAGAACGATCCAACGGTCGGATCTATAGTTATGGATCTTTGGAACCGGTATTCAGGTCGTGTCGGATGAATGGCCAGTCCGGACGTTGTATTCGTGTCGTAACGATTCTACGCAACTCCATGGGAAACAACCTCCGCAAACTCGTGAACAAAATTTGAGAACGATCCAACGGTCGGATCTACAGTTATGGACCTTTTGAGCCGGTATTCTGGGCGTCTCGGTGGAATTGCCCGACCGGACATGGTAGTCGTGTCCTACTGATTCCACGCAACTCTATAGGAAACAGCCTCCGGAAACTCGTGAATGAAATTTGAGTGCGATCCAAGGGTCGGATCAATAGTTATGGACCTTTTGAGCTGGTATTCTGGTCGTCTCGGTGGAAGTGCCCGACCGGACGTTGTAGTCGTGTCCTACCGATTTCACGCCACTCCATGGGAAACAACCTGCGGAAACTCGTGAAGAAATTTGAGCGCGATCCAACGGTCGAATCTATAGTTAAGGACCTTTTGAGCCGGTATTCTGGTTGTCTCGGTTGAATTGCCCGACCGGACGTTGTAGTCGCGTCCTACCGATTCCAAGCAACTCCATGGGAAACAGCCTCCGGAAACTCGTGAACCAAATTTGAAAACGATCCAACGGTCGGATCAATAGTTATGGATCTTTTGAACCGGTATTCTGGTCGTGTCGGTGGAATTGCCAGTCCGGACGTTGTATTCGTGCCGTAACGATTCTACGCAACTCCATGGGAAACAGTTCCGTAAACTCGTGAACAAAATTTAAGTGCGATCCAACGATCGGATCTATAGTTATGAACCTTTTGAGCCGGTATTCTGGGCGTCTCGGTGGAATTGCCAGTCCGGACGTCGTATTCGTGTCGTATCGATTCCACACAACTCCATGGGAAACAGGCTCCGAAAACTCGTGAACAAAATTTGAGCGCGATCCAACGGTCAGATCTATAGTTATGGACCTTTTCAGCCGGTATTCTGTTCGGGTAGGTGGAATTGCCAGACCAGATGTCGTAGTCGTGTCGTACCGATTCCACGCAACTCCATGGGAAACAGCCTCCGGAAACTCGTGAACAACATTTCAGCGTGATCCAACGGTCGAATCTATTGTTATGGACCTTTTGAGCCGGTATTCTGGTCGTGTCGGTGGAAGTGCCCGACCGGACGTTGTAGTCGTGTCATACCGATTCCAAGCAACTCCATGGGAAACAGCCTCCGGAAACTCGTGAACAAAATTTGAGAACGATACAACGGTCGGATCTATAGTTATGGATCTTTTGAGCCGGTATTCTGGTCGTGTCGGTGGAATTGCCAGTCCGGACGTTGTATTCGTGTCGTAACGATTCTACACAACTCCATGGGAAACAGCCTCCGCAAACTCGTGAACATAATTTGAGAACGATCCAACGATCGGATCTACAGTTATGGACCTTTTGAGCCGGTATTCTAGTCGTCTTGGTGGAATTGCCCGACCGGACGTTGTAGTCTTGTCCTACCGATTCCACGCAACTCCATGGGAACCAGCCTCCGCAAACTCGTGAATGAAATTTGAGCGCGATCCAATGGTCGGATCTATAGTTATGGACCTTTTGAGCCGGTATTCTAGTCGTGTCGGTGGAATTGCCCGACCGGCCGTTGTAGTCGTGTCATACCGATTACACGCAACTCCATGGGAAACAGCCTCCGGAAACTCGTGAATGAAATTTGAGGGCGATCCAACGGTCGGATCTATAGTTACGGACCTTTTCAACCGGTATTCTGGTCGGGTCGGTGGAATTGCTAGGCCGGATGTCGTAGTCGTGTCGTACCGATTCCACGCAACTCCATGGGAAACAGGCTCCGAAAACTCGTGAACAAAATTTGAGCGCTATCCAACGGTCAGATCTAAAGTTATGGACCTTTTCAGCCGGTATTCTGTTCGGGTCGGTGGAATTGCCAGACCAGATGTCGTCGTCGTGTCGTACCGATTCCACGCAACTTCATGGGAAACAGCCTTCGGAAACTCGTGAACAAAATTTAAGCGCGATCCAACGGTCGAATCTATAGTTATGGACCTTTTGAGCCGGTATTCTGGTCGTGTCGGTGGATTTGCCCGACCGGACGTTGTAGTCGTGTCCTACCGATTCCACGCAACTCCATGGGAAACAGCCTCCGGAAACTCGTGAACGAAATTTGAGCGCGATCCAACGGTCGGATCTATAGTTATGGACCTTTTGAGCCAGTATTCTGGTCGTGTCGGTGGATTTGCCCGACCGGACGTTGTAGTCGTGTCCTACCGATTCCACGCAACTCCATGGGAAACAGGCTCCAAAAACTCGTGAACAAAATTTGAGCGCGATCCAACGGTCAGATCTATAGTTATGGACCTTTTCAGCCGGTATTCTGGTCGTGGCGGTGGAATGGCGAGATCGGTTGTCGTAGTCGTGTCGTACCGATTCCACGCAACTCCATGGGAAACAGGCTCCGAAAACTCGTGAACAAAATTTGAGCGCGATCCAACGGTCAGATCTATAGTTATGGACCTTTTCAGCCGGTATTCTAGTCGTGGCGGTGGAATGGCGAGATCGGTTGTCGTAGTCGTGTCGTACCGATTCCACGCAACTCCATGGGAAACAGGCTCCGAAAACTCGTGAACAAAATTTGAGCGCGATCCAACGGTCAGATCTATAGTTATGGACCTTTTCAGCAGGTATTCTGGTCGTGGCGGTGGAATTGCCAATACCGGATATTGTAGTGGTGTCGTACCGATTCCACGCAACTCCGTGGGAAACAGCCTCCGGAAACTTGTGAAAAAAATTTGACCGCGATCCAACGGTCGGATCTATAGTTATGGACCTTTTGAGCCAGTATTCTGGTCGTGTCAGTGGAAAGGACTGACCGGACGTCGTCGATGTGTCGTACCGATTCAACACCACTCCATAGGAAATAGCCTCCGGAAACTCGTGAACAAAATTTGAGAGTGATCCAACTGTCAGATCTATAGTTATGGACCTTTTGAGCCGGTATTCTGGTCGTCTCATGTAATTGCCCGACTGGACGTTGTAGTCGCGTCCTATCGAATACACGCAACTCCATCGGAACCAGCATTCGAAAACTCGTGAATGAAAATTGAGTGCGATCCAACGGTCGGATCTATAGTTATGGACCTTTTGAGCCGGTATTCTGGTCGTCTCGGTGGAATTGCCAGTACGGACGTCGCATTCGTGTCATATCGATTCCACGCAACTCCATGGGAAGCAGGCTCCGGAAACTCGTGAACAAAATTTGAGCGCGATCCAACTGTCAGATCTATAGTTATGGACGTTTTGATCCGGTATTCTAGTCGTCTTGGTGGAATTGCCCGACCGGACATTGTAGTCGGGTCCTACCGATTTCACGCAACTCCATGGGAAACAGCCTCCGGAAACTCGTGAACAAAATTTGAGAACGATCCAACGGTCGGATCTATAGTTATGGATCTTTGGAACCGGTATCCTGGTCATGTCGGTTGAATGGCCAGTCCGGACGTTGTATTCGTGTCGTAACGATTCTACGCAACTCCATGGGAAACAGGCTCTGGAAACTCGTGAACAAAATTTGAGAACGGTCCAACGGTCGGATCTACAGTTATGGACCTTTTGAGCCGGTATTCTGGGCGTCTCGGTGGAATTGCCCGACCGGACGTGGTAGTCATGTCCTACTGATTCCACGCAACTCTATAGGAAACAGCCTCTGGAAACTCGTGAATGAAATTTGAGTGCGATCCAAGGGTCGGATCAATAGTTATGGACCTTTTGAGCTGGTATTCTGGTCGTCTCGGTGGAAGTGCCCGACCGGACGTTGTAGTCGTGTCCTACCGATTCCACGCCACTCCATGGGAAACAACCTGCGGAAACTCGTGAAGAAATTTGAGCGCGATCCAACGGTCGAATCTATAGTTATGGACCTTTTGAGACGGTATTCTGGTTGTCTCGGTTGAATTGCCCGACCGGACGTTGTAGTCGTGTCCTACCGATTCCAAGCAACTCCATGGGAAACAGCCTCCGGAAACTCGTGAATCAAATTTGAAAACGATCCAACGGTCGGATCAATAGTTATGGATCTTTTGAGCCGGTATTCTGGTCGTGTCGGTGGAATTGCCAGTCCGGACGTTGTATTCGTGTTGTAACGATTCTACGCAACTCCATGGGAAACAGTTCTGCAAACTCGTGAACAAAATTTAAGTGCGATCCAACGATCGGATCTATAGTTATGAACCTTTTGAGCCGATATTCTGGGCGTCTCGGTGGAATTGCCAGTCCGGACGTCGTATTCGTGTCATATCGATTCCACGCAACTCCATGGGAAACAGGCTCCGAAAACTCGTGAACAAAATTTGAGCGCGATCCAACGGTCGGATCTATAGTTATGGACCTTTCGAGCCGGTATTCTTGTCGTGTCGATGGAGTGGCCGGTTCGGACGTCGTATTTGTGTCGTATCGATTCCACGCAACTCCGTGGGAAACAGACTCCGGAAACTCGTGAAAAAAATTTAAGCGTGATCCAACGGTTGGATCTATAGTTATGGACCTTTTGAGCCGGTATTCTGGTCGTCTCTGTGGAATTGCCCGACCGCACGTTGTAGTCGTGTCCTACTGATTCCACGCAACTCCATGGGAAACAGCCTCCGGAAACTCGTGAACGAAATTTGAGCACGATCTAACGGTGGGATCTATAGTTAAGGACCTTTTGAGGCGGTATTCTAGTCGGGTCGGTGGAATTGCTAGACCGGATGTCGTAGTCGTGTCATACCGATTCCACGCAACTCCATGGGAAACAGGCTCCGAAAACTCGAGAACAAAATTTGAGCGCGATGCAACGGTCGGATCTATACTTATGGACCTTTTGAGCCGGAATTCTAGTCGGGTCGGTGGAATTGCCCGATCGGACGTTGTAGTCGTGTTCTACCGATTCCACGCAGCTCCATGGGAAATAGCCTGCGGAAACTCGTGAATGAAAATTGAGCGCGATCCAACGGTCGAATCTATAGTTATGGACCTGTTGAGCCGGTATTCTAGTCTTGTCGGTGGAAGTGCCTGAACGGACGTTGTAGTCGTGGACTACCGATTCCACGCCACTCCATGGGAAACAGCCTCCGAAAACTCGTGAACAAAATGTTTGCACGATCCAACGGTCGGATCTATAGTTACGGACCTTTTGAACCGGTATTCTGGTCGTCTTAGTGGAATTGTCCGACCGGGCGTTGTAGTGGTGTCCTAGCGATTCCATGGAATTCCATGTAAAAGAGCCTACAGAAACTCGTGAAAATAGTTTCAGCGCGATCCAACGGTCGGATCTATAGTTATGGACCTTTTGAGCCGGTATTCTGGTCGGGTAGATGGAATTGCCAGACCGGTGTGGTAGTCGTTTCGTACCGATTCCATGTAACTCCATGGAAAACAGCCCACGGAAACTAGTGAAAAAAGTTTGACCGCGATCCAACAGAGGGATCGATAGTTATGGTCCTTTTGAGCCGGTATTTTGGTCGTGTCGATGGAATGGACCGACCGGACGTCGTCGCCGTGTCGTACCGATTCAACACCACTCCATGGGAAAGAGACTCTAGAAACTCGTGAAAAAAATTTAAGCGCGATCCAACGGTCGGATCTATAGTTATGGAACTTTTGAGCCGGTATTCTGGTAGTCTCTGTGGAATTGCCCAACCAGACGTCGTAGTCGTGTCCTTCCGATGCCACGCAACTCCTTGGAAAACAGCCTACGGAAACTCGTGAAAAAAGTTTGACCGCGATCTAATGGTGGGATCTATAGTTAGGGTCCTTTTGAGCCGGTATTCAGGTCGTGTCGGTGGAATTGGCAGTTCGGACGTCGTCGTCGTGTCGTACCGATTCTACGCAACTCCGTGGGAAACAGCCTCTGGAACCTCGTGAACAAAATTTGAAAGTGATCCAACGGTCGGATCTATAGTTATGGACCTTTTGAGCCGGTATTCTAGTCGTCTTGGTGGAATTGCCCGACCGGACATCGTAGTCGTGTCCATAACGATGCCACGCAACACCATGGAAAACAGCCTACGGAAACTCGTGAAAAAAGTTTGACCGCGATCCAACGGTGGGATCTATAGTTATGGTCCTTTTGAGCCGGTATTCTGGTTGTGTCGGTGGAATTGCCAGTCCGGACGTCGTCGTCGTATCGTACCGATTCTATGCAACTCCATGGGAAATAGCTTCAGGAAACTCATGAACAAAATTTCAAAGCGATCCCGGGTCTATAGTTATGGACCTTTTGAGCCGGTATTCTGGTCGTCTCGGTGGAATTGCCCGACCGGACGTCGTAGTCGTGTCCTACCGATTCCACGCAACTCCATGGAAAACAGCCTACGAAAACTCGTGAACAAAATTTAAGCGCGATCGGATCTATAGTTATGGACCTTTTGAGCCGGTAATCTCGTTGTCTCGGTGGAATTGCCTGACCGGACGTGGTAGTCGTGTCCTGCCGATTCCACGCAACTCCATGGGAAACAACCTCCAGAAACTTGTGAAAAAAGTTTGACCGCGATCCAACGGTGGGATATATAGTTATGGTCCTTTTGAGCCGGTGTTCTGGTCGTGTCGGTGAAATTGCCAGTCCGGATGTCGGCGTCATGTCGTACCGATTCTACGAAACTCCATGGGCAACAGCCTCTGGAAACTCGTGAACAAAATTTGAGAGCTATCCAACGGTCGGATCTATAGTTATGGACCTTTTGAGCCGGTATTCTGGTCGTGTCGGTGGAATTACCAGTCCGGACGTCCTATTCGTGTCGTATCGATTCCACGCAACTGCATGGGAAACAGGCTCCGAAACTCGTGAAAAAAATTTAAGTGCAATCCAACGGTCGGATCTATAGTTATGGACCTTTTCAGCTGGTATTCTGGTCGTGTCGGTCGAATTGCCAGTCCGGACGTCGTAGCCGTGTCGTACCGATTCCACGCAACTACATCGGAAACAGGCTCTGGAAACTCGTGAACAAAATTTAAGCGCGATTCAACGGTCGGATCTATAGTTATGGAACTTTTGAGCCGGTATTCTGGTCGTCTCTATGGAATTGCCCGACCGGACGTTGTAGTCGTGTCCTACCGATTCCACGCAACTGCATGGGAACCAGCCTCCGGGAACTCGTGAACAAAATTTAAGTGCGATCCAACGGTCGGATCTACAGTTATGGACCTTTTGAGCCGGTATTCTGGGCGTCTCGGTGGAATTGCCCGACCGGACGTGGTAGTCGTGTCCTACTGATTCCACGCAACTCTATAAGAAACAGCCTCCGGAAACTCGTGAATGAAATTTGAGCGCGATCCAATGGTCGGATCAATAGTTATGGACGTTTTGAGCTGGTATTCTGGTCGTGTCGATGGAATGGCCGGTCCGGACGTCGTATTCGTGTCGTATCGATTCCACGCAACTCCGTGGGACACACAGACTCCGGAAACTCGTGAAAAAAATTTATGCGCGATCCATTGGTCGGATCTATAGTTATGGACCTTTTCAGCCGGTATTCTGGTCGTGTTTGTGGAATTGCTAGTCCGAACGTCCTATTCATGTCGTATCGATTCCACGCAATTCCATGGGAAACAGGCTCAGAAAACTCGTGAACAAAATTTGAGGGCGATCCAACGGTCGGATCTATACTTATGGACCTTTTCAGTCGGTATTCTAGTCGGGTCGGTGGAATTGCCAGTCCCGACGTCGTCGTCGTGTCGTACCGATTCTACGCAACTCCATGGAAAACAGCCTACGGAAACTAGTGAAAAACGTTTGAGGGCGATCCAACTGTCGGATATATAGTTATGGACCTTTTGATCCGGTATTCTGGTCATCTTTGTGGAATTGCCCGACCGGACATTGTAGTCGTGTCCTACCGATTCCACGCAACTCCATTGGAAACAGCCTCCAGAAACTCGTGAACGAAATTTGAGCGCGATCCAACGGTGGGATCTATAGTTATGGACCTTTTGAGCCGGTATTCTGGTCGTCTCGGTGGACTTGCCCGACCAGACGTCGTAGTCTTGTCCTACCGATGCCACGCAACTCCATGGAAAGCATCCTACGGAAACTCATGAACAAAGTTTGAGAGCGATCCAACGGTTGAATCTATAGTTATGGACCTTTTGACTCTGTATTCTGGTTGTCTCTATGGAATTGCCTGACCGGACGTTGGAGTCCTGTCCTACCGATTCCAAGCAACTCCTCGGGAACCAGCCTCCGGAAACTCGTGAACGAAAATTGAGCGCCATCCAACGGTCAGATCTCTAGTTATGGACCTTTTGAGCCGGTATTCTGGTCGAGTCAGTGGAATTGCCAGTCCGGACGTCCTATTCGTGTCGTATCGATTCCACGCAACTCCATGGGAAACAGGCTCCGCAAAATCGTGAACAAAATTTGAGCGCGATCCAACGGTCGGATCTATAGTTATCGACCCTTTTAGCCGGTATTCTGGTCGTGTCGGTGGAAGTGGCAGTCCGGACGTCGTATTCGTGTCGTATCGATTCCACGCAAGTCCATGGAAAATTGCCACCGGAAACTCGTCAAAAACATTTAAGCGCGATCCAACGGTCGGATCTATAGTTATGGACCTTTTGAGCCGGTATTCTGGTCGTCTCTATGGAATTGCCCAACCGGATGTTGTACTCGAGTCCTACCGATTCCACGCAACTCCATGGGAAACAGCCTCCGGAAACTCGTGAATGAAATTTAAGCGTGATCCAACAGTGGGATCTATAGTTATGGACCTTTTGAGCCGGTATTCTGGTCGTGTCGGTGAATTGCCGGTCCGGATGTCGTAGTCGTGTCGTACCGATTCCACGCAACTCCATGGGAAACTGCCTGTGGAAACTCGTGAACAAAATTTGAGAGCGATCCAACGATCAGATCTATAGTTATGGACCTTTTGACCCGGTATTCTGGTCGTCCCTGTGGAATTGCCCGACCGGACGTTGTACTCGTGTCCTACCGATTCCACGCAACTCCATGGCAAACAGCCTCCGGAAACTCGTGAATGAAATTTGAGCGGGATCCAACGGTGGGATCTATAGTTATGGACCTTTTGCGCCTGTATTCTGGTCGTGTCGGTGGAATGGCCGGTCCGGACGTCGTATTTGTGTCGTATCGATTCCACGCAACTCCGTGGGAAATAGACTTTGGAAACTTTTGAAAAAAAATTTAAGCGCGATCCAACGGTCGGATCTATAGTTATGGACCTTTTGAGCCGGTATTCAGGTCGTCTCTGTGGAATTGCCCGACCGGACGTTGTAGTCGTGTCCAATCGATTCCACACAACTCCATGGGAAACAGCCTCCGGAAACTAGTGAATGAAATTTGAGCGCGATCCAATGGTCCGATCTATAGTTATGGACCTTTTGAGCCGGTATTCTGGTCGTGTCGGTGGAATTGCCAATCCAGACGTCCTATTCGTGTCGTATCGATTCCACACAACTCCATGGGAAACAGCCTCCGGAAACTAGTGAATGAAATTTGAGCGCGATCCAATGGTCCGATCTATAGTTATGGACCTTTTGAGCCGGTATTCTGGTCGTGTCGGTGGAATTGCCAATCCAGACGTCCTATTCGTGTCGTATCGATTCCACGCAACTCCATGGGAAACATGCTCCGCAAACTCGTGTATGAAAATTGAGCGCCATCCAACGGTCGGATCTATAGTTATGGACTTTTTTGAGCCGGTATTCTGGTCGTGTCGGTGGAATTGCGAGTCCGGACGTCCTATTCGTGTCGTATCGATTCACCCAACTCCATGGGAAACAGGCTCCGAAAACTCATGAACAAAATTTGAGCTCGATCCAACGGTCGGATCTATAGTTATGGACCTTTTGAGCCGGTATTCTAGTTGTGTCGATGGAATGGCCGGTCCGGACGTCGTATTCGTGTCGTATCGATTCCACGCTACTCCGTGGGAAACAGACTCCGCAACCTCGTGACCAAAATTTGAGTGCGATCCAACGGTCGGATCTATAGTTATGGACCTTTTGAGCCGGTATTCTGGTTGTGTCGATGGAATGGCCGGTCCGGACGTCGTATTCGTGTCGTATCGATTCCACGCAACTCCGTGGGAAACAGACTCCGAAACCTCATGAACAGAATTTGAGCGCGATCCAACGGTCGGATCTATAGTTATGGACCTTTTCAGCCGGTATTCCGGTGGTGTCGGTGGAATTGCCAGTCCGGATGTCGGCATCGTGTCATACCGATTCTACGCAACTCCATGGGAAACAGCCTCCGGAAACTCGTGAACAAAATTTGAGAGCAATCCAACGGTCGGATCTATAGTTATGGACCTTTTGAGCCGGTATTCTGGTTGTGTCAATGGAATTGCTCGACCGGACGTCGTATTTGTGTCGTATCGATTCCACGCAACTCCGTGGGAAACAGACTCCGGAAACTCGTGAACAACATTTAAGCGCCATCCAACGTTCGGATCTATAGTTATGGACCTTTTCGGCCGGTATTCTGGTCGTGTCAGTGGAGTTGCCGGTCCGGACGTCGTATTCGTGTCGTATCGATTCCACGCAACTACATGGGAAACAGGCTCCGAAAACTCGTGAACGAAATTTGAGCGCGATACAACGGTGGGATCTATAGTAATGGACCTTTTGAGGCGGTATTCTAGTTGTGTCGGTGGAATTGCTAGTCCGGACGTCGGCATCGTGTCATACCGATTCTACGCAACTCCATGGGAAACAAGCTCCGGAAACTCGTGAACAAAATTTAAGCGCGATCCAACGGTCGGATCTATAGTTATGGATCTTTTGAGCCGGTAATCTGGTCGTGTCGATGGAGGGGCCGGTCCGGACGTCGGCATCGTGTCGTATCGATTCCACGCAACTCCGTGGGAAACAGACTCCGGAAACTTGTGAAAAAAATTTGAGCGCGATCCAACGGTGGGATCTATAGTTATGGACCTTTTGAGGCGGTATTCTAGTCGGGTCGGTGGAATTGCCAGACCGGATGTCGTTGTCGTGTCGTACAGATTCCACGCAACTCAATGGGAAACAGGCTCCGAAAACTAGTGAAGAAAATTTGAGCGCGATCCAACGGTCGGATCTATAGTTATGGACCTTTTCAGCTGGTATTCTGGTTGTGTCGGTGGAATTGCCAGTCCAGTCGTCGGCATCGTGTCATACCGATTCTACGCAACTCCATGGGAAACAGCCTCCAGAAACTCGTGAACAAAATTTGAGAGCAATCCAACGGTCGGATCTATAGTTATGGACCTTTTGAGCCGGTATTCTGGTCGTGTCGGTGGAATTGCCAGTCCAGACGTCCTATTCGTGTCGTATAGATTCGACGCAGCTCCATTGGAAACAGGCTCTGAAAACTCGTGAAATAAATTTGAGCGCGATCCAACGGTCGGATCTATAGTTATGGACCTTTTGAGCCGGTATTCTGGTCGTCTCTGTGGAATTGCCCGACCGGAAGTTGTAGTCGTGTCCTACCGATTCCACGAAACTCGATGGGAAACAACATCCGGAAAGTCGTGAACGAAATTTGAGCGCGATCCAACGGTCGGATCTATAGTTATGGACCTTTTGTGCCTGTATTCTGGTTGTGTCGATGGAATGGCCGGTCCGGACGTCGTATTCGTGTCGTATCGATTCCATGCAACTCCGTGGGAAACAGACTCCGAAACCTCGTGAACAAAATTTGAGCGCGATCCAACGATCGGATCTATAGTTGTGGACCTTTTCAGCCGGTATTCTTGTCGTCTCTGTGGAATTGCCCGACCGGAAGTTGTAGTCGTGTCCTACCGATTCCACGAAACTCGATGGGAAACAGCATCCGGAAACTCGTGAACGAAATTTGAGCGCGATCCAACGGTCGTATCTATAGTTATGGTTCTTTTGAGCCGGTATTCTGGTCGTGTCGGTGGAATTGC
The DNA here is from genome assembly GCA_033617975.1 of Populus alba x Populus glandulosa. NCBI lineage: Eukaryota > Viridiplantae > Streptophyta > Magnoliopsida > Malpighiales > Salicaceae > Populus > Populus alba x Populus glandulosa. The sequence goes on along the minus strand of CM066144.1, from coordinate 21,182,943 downwards.
CAGTCCAGACGTCCTATTCGTGTCCTATCGATTCCACGCAACTCCATGGGAAACAGGCTCCGAAAACTCGTGAACGAAAATTGAGCACCATCCAACGTTCAGATCTATAGTTATAGACCTTTTGAGCCGGTATTCTGGTCGTGTCGGTGGAATTGCGAGTCCAGACGTCCTATTCGTGTCGTATCGATTCCATGCAACTCCATGGGAAATAGGCTCCGAAAACTCGTGAACAAAATTTGAGCCCGATCCAACGGTCGGATCTATAGTTATGGACATTTTCAGCAGGTATTCTGGTTGTGTCAGTGGAATTGCCAGTCCGGACGTCGGCATCGTGTCCAACCGATTCTACACAACTCCATGGGAAACAGCCTCCGGAAACTCGTGAACAAAATTTGAGAGCAATCCAACGGTCGGATCTATTGTTATGGACCTTTTGAGCCGGTATTCTGGTCGTGTCGGTGGAATTGCCAGTCCAGACGTCCTATTCGTGTCGTATAGATTCAACGCAGCTCCATTGGAAACAGGCTCTGAAAACTCGTGAAATAAATTTGAGCGCGATCCAACGGTCAGATCTATAGTTATGGACCTTTTGAGCCGGTATTCTGGTCGTCTCTATGGAATTGTCCGACCGGAAGTTGTAGTCATGTCCTACCGATTCCACGAAACTCGATGGGAAACAGCATCCGGAAACTCGTGAACGAAATTTGAGTGCGATCCAACGGTCGGATCTATAGTTATGGACCTTTTGAGCCGGTATTCTGGTTGTGTCGATGGAATGGCCGGTTCGGACGTCGTATTCGTGTCGTATCGATTCCACGCAACTCCGTGGGAAACAGACTCCGAAACCTCATGAACAGAATTTGAGCGCGATCCAACGGTCGGATCTATAGTTATGGACCTTTTCAGCCGGTATTCCGGTGGTGTCGGTGGAATTGCCAGTCCGGATGTCGGCATCGTGTCATACCGATTCTACGCAACTCCATGGGAAACAGCCTCCGGAAACTCGTGAACAAAATTTGAGAGCAATCCAACGGTCGGATCTATAGTTATGGACCTTTTGAGCCGGTATTCTGGTTGTGTCAATGGAATTGCTCGACCGGACGTCGTATTTGTGTCGTATCGATTCCACGCAACTCCGTGGGAAACAGACTCCGGAAACTCGTGAACAACATTTAAGCGCCATCCAACGTTCGGATCTATAGTTATGGACCTTTTCGGCCGGTATTCTGGTCGTGTCAGTGGAGTTGCCGGTCCGGACGTCGTATTCGTGTCGTATCGATTCCACGCAACTACATGGGAAACAGGCTCCGAAAACTCGTGAACGAAATTTGAGCGCGATACAACGGTGGGATCTATAGTAATGGACCTTTTGAGGCGGTATTCTAGTTGTGTCGGTGGAATTGCTAGTCCGGACGTCGGCATCGTGTCATACCGATTCTACGCAACTCCATGGGAAACAAGCTCCGGAAACTCGTGAACAAAATTTAAGCGCGATCCAACGGTCGGATCTATAGTTATGGATCTTTTGAGCCGGTAATCTGGTCGTGTCGATGGAGGGGCCGGTCCGGACGTCGGCATCGTGTCGTATCGATTCCACGCAACTCCGTGGGAAACAGACTCCGGAAACTTGTGAAAAAAATTTGAGCGCGATCCAACGGTGGGATCTATAGTTATGGACCTTTTGAGGCGGTATTCTAGTCGGGTCGGTGGAATTGCCAGACCGGATGTCGTTGTCGTGTCGTACAGATTCCACGCAACTCAATGGGAAACAGGCTCCGAAAACTAGTGAAGAAAATTTGAGCGCGATCCAACGGTCGGATCTATAGTTATGGACCTTTTCAGCTGGTATTCTGGTTGTGTCGGTGGAATTGCCAGTCCAGTCGTCGGCATCGTGTCATACCGATTCTACGCAACTCCATGGGAAACAGCCTCCAGAAACTCGTGAACAAAATTTGAGAGCAATCCAACGGTCGGATCTATAGTTATGGACCTTTTGAGCCGGTATTCTGGTCGTGTCGGTGGAATTGCCAGTCCAGACGTCCTATTCGTGTCGTATAGATTCGACGCAGCTCCATTGGAAACAGGCTCTGAAAACTCGTGAAATAAATTTGAGCGCGATCCAACGGTCGGATCTATAGTTATGGACCTTTTGAGCCGGTATTCTGGTCGTCTCTGTGGAATTGCCCGACCGGAAGTTGTAGTCGTGTCCTACCGATTCCACGAAACTCGATGGGAAACAACATCCGGAAAGTCGTGAACGAAATTTGAGCGCGATCCAACGGTCGGATCTATAGTTATGGACCTTTTGTGCCTGTATTCTGGTTGTGTCGATGGAATGGCCGGTCCGGACGTCGTATTCGTGTCGTATCGATTCCATGCAACTCCGTGGGAAACAGACTCCGAAACCTCGTGAACAAAATTTGAGCGCGATCCAACGATCGGATCTATAGTTGTGGACCTTTTCAGCCGGTATTCTTGTCGTCTCTGTGGAATTGCCCGACCGGAAGTTGTAGTCGTGTCCTACCGATTCCACGAAACTCGATGGGAAACAGCATCCGGAAACTCGTGAACGAAATTTGAGCGCGATCCAACGGTCGTATCTATAGTTATGGTTCTTTTGAGCCGGTATTCTGGTCGTGTCGGTGGAATTGCCAGTCCAGACGTCCTATTCGTGTCCTATCGATTCCACGCAACTCCATGGGAAACAGGCTCCGAAAACTCGTGAACGAAAATTGAGCACCATCCAACGTTCAGATCTATAGTTATAGACCTTTTGAGCCGGTATTCTGGTCGTGTCGGTGGAATTGCGAGTCCAGACGTCCTATTCGTGTCGTATCGATTCCATGCAACTCCATGGGAAATAGGCTCCGAAAACTCGTGAACAAAATTTGAGCCCGATCCAACGGTCGGATCTATAGTTATGGACATTTTCAGCAGGTATTCTGGTTGTGTCAGTGGAATTGCCAGTCCGGACGTCGGCATCGTGTCCAACCGATTCTACACAACTCCATGGGAAACAGCCTCCGGAAACTCGTGAACAAAATTTGAGAGCAATCCAACGGTCGGATCTATTGTTATGGACCTTTTGAGCCGGTATTCTGGTCGTGTCGGTGGAATTGCCAGTCCAGACGTCCTATTCGTGTCGTATAGATTCAACGCAGCTCCATTGGAAACAGGCTCTGAAAACTCGTGAAATAAATTTGAGCGCGATCCAACGGTCAGATCTATAGTTATGGACCTTTTGAGCCGGTATTCTGGTCGTCTCTATGGAATTGTCCGACCGGAAGTTGTAGTCATGTCCTACCGATTCCACGAAACTCGATGGGAAACAGCATCCGGAAACTCGTGAACGAAATTTGAGTGCGATCCAACGGTCGGATCTATAGTTATGGACCTTTTGAGCCGGTATTCTGGTTGTGTCGATGGAATGGCCGGTCCGGACGTCGTATTCGTGTCGTATCGATTCCACGCAACTCCGTGGGAAACAGACTCCGAAACCTCATGAACAGAATTTGAGCGCGATCCAACGGTCGGATCTATAGTTATGGACCTTTTCAGCCGATATTCCGGTGGTGTCGGTGGAATTGCCAGTCCGGATGTCGGCATCGTGTCATACCGATTCTACGCAACTCCATGGGAAACAGCCTCCGGAAACTCGTGAACAAAATTTGAGAGCAATCCAACGGTCGGATCTATAGTTATGGACCTTTTGAGCCGGTATTCTGGTTGTGTCAATGGAATTGCTCGACCGGACGTCGTATTTGTGTCGTATCGATTCCACGCAACTCCGTGGGAAACAGACTCCGGAAACTCGTGAACAACATTTAAGCGCCATCCAACGTTCGGATCTATAGTTATGGACCTTTTCGGCCGGTATTCTGGTCGTGTCAGTGGAGTTGCCGGTCCGGACGTCGTATTCGTGTCGTATCGATTCCACGCAACTACATGGGAAACAGGCTCCGAAAACTCGTGAACGAAATTTGAGCGCGATACAACGGTGGGATCTATAGTAATGGACCTTTTGAGGCGGTATTCTAGTTGTGTCGGTGGAATTGCTAGTCCGGACGTCGGAATCGTGTCATACCGATTCTACGCAACTCCATGGGAAACAAGCTCCGGAAACTCGTGAACAAAATTTAAGCGCGATCCAACGGTCGGATCTATAGTTATGGATCTTTTGAGCCGGTAATCTGGTCGTGTCGATGGAGGGGCCGGTCCGGACGTCGGCATCGTGTCGTATCGATTCCACGCAACTCCGTGGGAAACAGACTCCGGAAACTTGTGAAAAAAATTTGAGCGCGATCCAACGGTGGGATCTATAGTTATGGACCTTTTGAGGCGGTATTCTAGTCGGGTCGGTGGAATTGCCAGACCGGATGTCGTTGTCGTGTCGTACAGATTCCACGCAACTCAATGGGAAACAGGCTCCGAAAACTAGTGAAGAAAATTTGAGCGCGATCCAACGGTCGGATCTATAGTTATGGACCTTTTCAGCTGGTATTCTGGTTGTGTCGGTGGAATTGCCAGTCCAGTCGTCGGCATCGTGTCATACCGATTCTACGCAACTCCATGGGAAACAGCCTCCAGAAACTCGTGAACAAAATTTGAGAGCAATCCAACGGTCGGATCTATAGTTATGGACCTTTTGAGTCGGTATTCTGGTCGTGTCGGTGGAATTGCCAGTCCAGACGTCCTATTCGTGTCGTATAGATTCGACGCAGCTCCATTGGAAACAGGCTCTGAAAACTCGTGAAATAAATTTGAGCGCGATCCAACGGTCGGATCTATAGTTATGGACCTTTTGAGCCGGTATTCTGGTCGTCTCTGTGGAATTGCCCGACCGGAAGTTGTAGTCGTGTCCTACCGATTCCACGAAACTCGATGGGAAACAACATCCGGAAAGTCGTGAACGAAATTTGAGCGCGATCCAACGGTCGGATCTATAGTTATGGACCTTTTGTGCCTGTATTCTGGTTGTGTCGATGGAATGGCCGGTCCGGACGTCGTATTCGTGTCGTATCGATTCCACGCAACTCCGTGGGAAACAGACTCCGAAACCTCGTGAACAAAATTTGAGCGCGATCCAACGATCGGATCTATAGTTGTGGACCTTTTCAGCCGGTATTCTTGTCGTCTCTGTGGAATTGCCCGACCGGAAGTTGTAGTCGTGTCCTACCGATTCCACGAAACTCGATGGGAAACAGCATCCGGAAACTCGTGAACGAAATTTGAGCGCGATCCAACGGTCGTATCTATAGTTATGGTTCTTTTGAGCCGGTATTCTGGTCGTGTCGGTGGAATTGCCAGTCCAGACGTCCTATTCGTGTCCTATCGATTCCACGCAACTCCATGGGAAACAGGCTCCGAAAACTCGTGAACGAAAATTGAGCACCATCCAACGTTCAGATCTATAGTTATAGACCTTTTGAGCCGGTATTCTGGTCGTGTCGGTGGAATTGCGAGTCCAGACGTCCTATTCGTGTCATATCGATTCCATGCAACTCCATGGGAAATAGGCTCCGAAAACTCGTGAACAAAATTTGAGCCCGATCCAACGGTCGGATCTATAGTTATGGACATTTTCAGCAGGTATTCTGGTTGTGTCAGTGGAATTGCCAGTCCGGACGTCGGCATCGTGTCCAACCGATTCTACACAACTCCATGGGAAACAGCCTCCGGAAACTCGTGAACAAAATTTGAGAGCAATCCAACGGTCGGATCTATTGTTATGGACCTTTTGAGCTGGTATTCTGGTCGTGTCGGTGGAATTGCCAGTCCAGACGTCCTATTCGTGTCGTATAGATTCAACGCAGCTCCATTGGAAACAGGCTCTGAAAACTCGTGAAATAAATTTGAGCGCGATCCAACGGTCAGATCTATAGTTATGGACCTTTTGAGCCGGTATTCTGGTCGTCTCTATGGAATTGTCCGACCGGAAGTTGTAGTCATGTCCTACCGATTCCACGAAACTCGATGGGAAACAGCATCCGGAAACTCGTGAACGAAATTTGAGTGCGATCCAACGGTCGGATCTATAGTTATGGACCTTTTGAGCCGGTATTCTGGTTGTGTCGATGGAATGGCCGGTCCGGACGTCGTATTCGTGTCGTATCGATTCCACGCAACTCCGTGGGAAACAGACTCCGAAACCTCATGAACAGAATTTGAGCGCGATCCAACGGTCGGATCTATAGTTATGGACCTTTTCAGCCGGTATTCCGGTGGTGTCGGTGGAATTGCCAGTCCGGATGTCGGCATCGTGTCATACCGATTCTACGCAACTCCATGGGAAACAGCCTCCGGAAACTCGTGAACAAAATTTGAGAGCAATCCAACGGTCGGATCTATAGTTATGGACCTTTTGAGCCGGTATTCTGGTTGTGTCAATGGAATTGCTCGACCGGACGTCGTATTTGTGTCGTATCGATTCCACGCAACTCCGTGGGAAACAGACTCCGGAAACTCGTGAACAACATTTAAGCGCCATCCAACGTTCGGATCTATAGTTATGGACCTTTTCGGCCGGTATTCTGGTCGTGTCAGTGGAGTTGCCGGTCCGGACGTCGTATTCGTGTCGTATCGATTCCACGCAACTACATGGGAAACAGGCTCCGAAAACTCGTGAACGAAATTTGAGCGCGATACAACGGTGGGATCTATAGTAATGGACCTTTTGAGGCGGTATTCTAGTTGTGTCGGTGGAATTGCTAGTCCGGACGTCGGAATCGTGTCATACCGATTCTACGCAACTCCATGGGAAACAAGCTCCGGAAACTCGTGAACAAAATTTAAGCGCGATCCAACGGTCGGATCTATAGTTATGGATCTTTTGAGCCGGTAATCTGGTCGTGTCGATGGAGGGGCCGGTCCGGACGTCGGCATCGTGTCGTATCGATTCCACGCAACTCCGTGGGAAACAGACTCCGGAAACTTGTGAAAAAAATTTGAGCGCGATCCAACGGTGGGATCTATAGTTATGGACCTTTTGAGGCGGTATTCTAGTCGGGTCGGTGGAATTGCCAGACCGGATGTCGTTGTCGTGTCGTACAGATTCCACGCAACTCAATGGGAAACAGGCTCCGAAAACTAGTGAAGAAAATTTGAGCGCGATCCAACGGTCGGATCTATAGTTATGGACCTTTTCAGCTGGTATTCTGGTTGTGTCGGTGGAATTGCCAGTCCAGTCGTCGGCATCGTGTCATACCGATTCTACGCAACTCCATGGGAAACAGCCTCCAGAAACTCGTGAACAAAATTTGAGAGCAATCCAACGGTCGGATCTATAGTTATGGACCTTTTGAGCCGGTATTCTGGTCGTGTCGGTGGAATTGCCAGTCCAGACGTCCTATTCGTGTCGTATAGATTCGACGCAGCTCCATTGGAAACAGGCTCTGAAAACTCGTGAAATAAATTTGAGCGCGATCCAACGGTCGGATGTATAGTTATGGACCTTTTGAGCCGGTATTCTGGTCGTCTCTGTGGAATTGCCCGACCGGAAGTTGTAGTCGTGTCCTACCGATTCCACGAAACTCGATGGGAAACAACATCCGGAAAGTCGTGAACGAAATTTGAGCGCGATCCAACGGTCGGATCTATAGTTATGGACCTTTTGTGCCTGTATTCTGGTTGTGTCGATGGAATGGCCGGTCCGGACGTCGTATTCGTGTCGTATCGATTCCACGCAACTCCGTGGGAAACAGACTCCGAAACCTCGTGAACAAAATTTGAGCGCGATCCAACGATCGGATCTATAGTTGTGGACCTTTTCAGCCGGTATTCTTGTCGTCTCTGTGGAATTGCCCGACCGGAAGTTGTAGTCGTGTCCTACCGATTCCACGAAACTCGATGGGAAACAGCATCCGGAAACTCGTGAACGAAATTTGAGCGCGATCCAACGGTCGTATCTATAGTTATGGTTCTTTTGAGCCGGTATTCTGGTCGTGTCGGTGGAATTGCCAGTCCAGACGTCCTATTCGTGTCCTATCGATTCCACGCAACTCCATGGGAAACAGGCTCCGAAAACTTGTGAACGAAAATTGAGCACCATCCAACGTTCAGATCTATAGTTATAGACCTTTTGAGCCGGTATTCTGGTCGTGTCGGTGGAATTGCGAGTCCAGAAGTCCTATTCGTGTCGTATCGATTCCATGCAACTCCATGGGAAATAGGCTCCGAAAACTCGTGAACAAAATTTGAGCCCGATCCAACGGTCGGATCTATAGTTATGGACATTTTCAGCAGGTATTCTGGTTGTGTCAGTGGAATTGCCAGTCCGGACGTCGGCATCGTGTCCAACCGATTCTACACAACTCCATGGGAAACAGCCTCCGGAAACTCGTGAACAAAATTTGAGAGCAATCCAATGGTCGGATCTATTGTTATGGACCTTTTGAGCCGGTATTCTGGTCGTGTCGGTGGAATTGCCAGTCCAGACGTCCTATTCGTGTCGTATAGATTCAACGCAGCTCCATTGGAAACAGGCTCTGAAAACTCGTGAAATAAATTTGAGCGCGATCCAACGGTCAGATCTATAGTTATGGACCTTTTGAGCCGGTATTCTGGTCGTCTCTATGGAATTGTCCGACCGGAAGTTGTAGTCATGTCCTACCGATTCCACGAAACTCGATGGGAAACAGCATCCGGAAACTCGTGAACGAAATTTGAGTGCGATCCAACGGTCGGATCTATAGTTATGGACCTTTTGAGCCGGTATTCTGGTTGTGTCGATGGAATGGCCGGTCCGGACGTCGTATTCGTGTCGTATCGATTCCACGCAACTCCGTGGGAAACAGACTCCGAAACCTCATGAACAGAATTTGAGCGCGATCCAACGGTCGGATCTATAGTTATGGACCTTTTCAGCCGGTATTCCGGTGGTGTCGGTGGAATTGCCAGTCCGGATGTCGGCATCGTGTCATACCGATTCTACGCAACTCCATGGGAAACAGCCTCCGGAAACTCGTGAACAAAATTTGAGAGCAATCCAACGGTCGGATCTATAGTCATGGACCTTTTGAGCCGGTATTCTGGTTGTGTCAATGGAATTGCTCGACCGGACGTCGTATTTGTGTCGTATCGATTCCACGCAACTCCGTGGGAAACAGACTCCGGAAACTCGTGAACAACATTTAAGCGCCATCCAACGTTCGGATCTATAGTTATAGACCTTTTGAGTCGGTATTCTGGTCGTGTCGGTGGAATTGCGAGTCCAGACGTCCTATTCGTGTCGTATCGATTCCAGGCAACTCCATGGGAAATAGGCTCCGAAAACTCGTGAACAAAATTTGAGCCCGATCCAACGGTCGGATCTATAGTTATGGACATTTTCAGCAGGTATTCTGGTTGTGTCAGTGGAATTGCCAGTCCAGATGTCGGCATCGTGTCATACCGATTCTACGCAACTCCATTGGAAACAGGCTCTGAAAACTCGTGAAATAAATTTGAGCGCGATACAACGGTCGGATCTATAGTTATGGACCTTTTGAGCCGGTATTCTGGTCGTCTCTGTGGAATTGCCCTACCGGACGTTGTAGTCGTGTCCTACCGATTCCACGCAACTCCATGGGAAACAGCCTCCGGAAACTCGTGAACGAAATTTGAGCGCGATCCAACCGTCGGATCTATAGTTATGGACCTTTTGAGCCGGTATTCTGGTCGTCTCTGTGGAATTGCCCGACCGGACGTTGTAGTCGTGTCCTACCGATTCCATACAACTCCATGGGAAACAGCCTCCAGAAACTCGTGAATGAAATTTGAGCGCGATCCAACGGTCGGATCTATAGTTATGGACCTTTTGAGCCGGGATTCTGGTCGTCTCTGTGGAATTGCTCGACCGGACATCGTATTCGTGTCGTATCGATTCCACGCAACTCCATGGGAAAGAGGCTCCGAAAACTCGTGAACGAAAATTGAGCGCTATCCAACGGTCGGATCTATAGTTATGGACCTTTTGAGCCGGTATTCTGGTCGTGTCGGTGGAATTGCGAGTTCGGACGTCCTATTCGTGTCGTATCGATTCCACGCAACTCCGTGGGAAACAAGCTCCGAAAACTCGTGAACAAAATTTGAGCACGATCCAACAGTCGGATCTATAGTTATTGACCTTTACGGCCGGTATTCTGGTCGTGTCAGTGGAGTTGCCGGTCCGGACGTCGTATTCGTGTCGTATCGATTCCACGCAACTCCATGGGAAACAGGCTCCGAAAACTCGTGAACGAAATTTGAGCGCGATACAACGGTGGGATCTATAGTTATGGACCTTTTGAGGCGGTATTCTGGTTGTGTCGGTGGAATTGCTAGTCCGGACGTCGGCATCGTGTCATACCGATTCTACGCAACTCCATGGGAAACAGGCTCCGGAAACTCGTGAACAAAATTTAAGCGCGATCCAACGGTCGGATCTATAGTTATGGATCTTTTGAGCCGGTATTCTGGTCGTGTCTGTGGAATTGCTCGACCGGACGTCGTGTTAGTGTCGTATCGATTCCACGCAACTTCGTGGGAAACAGACGCCGGAAACTCGTGAAAAAAATTTAAGCGCTATCCAACGGTCGGATCTATAGTTATGGACCTTTTGAGCCGGTATTCTGGTCGTCTCTGTGGAATTGCCCGACCGGACGTTGTAGTCGTGTCCTACCGATTCCATACAACTCCATGGGAAACAGCCTCCAGAAACTCGTGAATGAAATTTGAGCGCGATCCAACAGTCGGATCTATAGTTATGGACCTTTTGAGCCGGTATTCTGGTCGTGTCGGTGGAATTGCCAGTCCAGACGTCCTATTCGTGTCATATCGATTCCACGCAACTCCATGGGAAAGAGGCTCCGAAAACTCGTGAACGAAAATTGAGCGTTATCCAACGGTCGGATCTATAGTTATGGACCTTTTGAGCCGGTATTCTGGTCGTGTCGGTGGAATTGCGAGTTCGGACGTCCTATTCGTGTCGTATCGATTCCACGCAACTCCGTGGGAAACAAGCTCCGAATACTCGTGAACAAAATTTGAGCGCGATCCAACGGTCGGATCTATACTTATGGACCTTTTCAGTCGGTATTCTAGTCGGGTAGGTGGAATTGCCAGTCCCGACGTCGTCGTCGTGTCGTACCGATTCTACGCAACTCCATGGAAAACAGCCTACGGAAACTAGTGAAAAACGTTTGAGGGCGATCCAACTGTCGGATATATAGTTATGGACCTTTTGATCCGGTATTCTGGTCATCTTTGTGGAATTGCCCGACCGGACATTGTAGTCGTGTCCTACCGATTCCACGCAACTCCATTGGAAACAGCCTCCAGAAACTCGTGAACGAAATTTGAGCGCGATCCAACGGTGGGATCTATAGTTATGGACCTTTTGAGCCGGTATTCTGGTCGTCTCGGTGGACTTGCCCGACCAGACGTCGTAGTCTTGTCCTACCGATGCCACGCAACTCCATGGAAAGCATCCTACGGAAACTCATGAACAAAGTTTGAGAGCGATCCAACGGTTGAATCTATAGTTATGGACCTTTTGACTCTGTATTCTGGTTGTCTCTATGGAATTGCCTGACCGGACGTTGGAGTCCTGTCCTACCGATTCCAAGCAACTCCTCGGGAACCAGCCTCCGGAAACTCGTGAACGAAAATTGAGCGCCATCCAACGGTCAGATCTCTAGTTATGGACCTTTTGAGCCGGTATTCTGGTCGAGTCAGTGGAATTGCCAGTCCGGACGTCCTATTCGTGTCGTATCGATTCCACGCAACTCCATGGGAAACAGGCTCCGCAAAATCGTGAACAAAATTTGAGCGCGATCCAACGGTCGGATCTATAGTTATCGACCCTTTTAGCCGGTATTCTGGTCGTGTCGGTGGAAGTGGCAGTCCGGACGTCGTATTCGTGTCGTATCGATTCCACGCAAGTCCATGGAAAATTGCCACCGGAAACTCGTCAAAAACATTTAAGCGCGATCCAACGGTCGGATCTATAGTTATGGACCTTTTGAGCCGGTATTCTGGTCGTCTCTGTGGAATTGCCCAACCGGATGTTGTACTCGAGTCCTACCGATTCCACGCAACTCCATGGGAAACAGCCTCCGGAAACTCGTGAATGAAATTTAAGCGTGATCCAACAGTGGGATCTATAGTTATGGACCTTTTGAGCCGGTATTCTGGTCGTGTCGGTGAATTGCCGGTCCGGATGTCGTAGTCGTGTCGTACCGATTCCACGCAACTCCATGGGAAACTGCCTGTGGAAACTCGTGAACAAAATTTGAGAGCGATCCAACGATCAGATCTATAGTTATGGACCTTTTGACCCGGTATTCTGGTCGTCCCTGTGGAATTGCCCGACCGGACGTTGTACTCGTGTCCTACCGATTCCACGCAACTCCATGGCAAACAGCCTCCGGAAACTCGTGAATGAAATTTGAGCGGGATCCAACGGTGGGATCTATAGTTATGGACCTTTTGCGCCTGTATTCTGGTCGTGTCGGTGGAATGGCCGGTCCGGACGTCGTATTTGTGTCGTATCGATTCCACGCAACTCCGTGGGAAATAGACTTTGGAAACTTTTGAAAAAAAATTTAAGCGCGATCCAACGGTCGGATCTATAGTTATGGACCTTTTGAGCCGGTATTCAGGTCGTCTCTGTGGAATTGCCCGACCGGACGTTGTAGTCGTGTCCAATCGATTCCACACCACTCCATGGGAAACAGCCTCCGGAAACTAGTGAATGAAATTTGAGCGCGATCCAATGGTCCGATCTATAGTTATGGACCTTTTGAGCCGGTATTCTGGTCGTGTTGGTGGAATTGCCAATCCAGACGTCCTATTCGTGTCGTATCGATTCCACGCAACTCCATGGGAAACATGCTCCGCAAACTCGTGTATGAAAATTGAGCGCCATCCAACGGTCGGATCTATAGTTATGGACTTTTTTGAGCCGGTATTCTGGTCGTGTCGGTGGAATTGCGAGTCCGGACGTCCTATTCGTGTCGTATCGATTCACCCAACTCCATGGGAAACAGGCTCCGAAAACTCATGAACAAAATTTGAGCTCGATCCAACGGTCGGATCTATAGTTATGGACCTTTTGAGCCGGTATTCTAGTTGTGTCGATGGAATGGCCGGTCCGGACGTCGTATTCGTGTCGTATCGATTCCACGCTACTCCGTGGGAAACAGACTCCGCAACCTCGTGACCAAAATTTGAGCGCGATCCAACTATCGGATCTATAGTTATGGACCTTTTCAGCCGGTATTCTGGTCGTGTCGGTGGAATGGTCGGTCCGGATGTCGTAGTCGTGTCGTACCGATTCCACGCAACTCCATGGGAAACTGCCTGTGGAAACTCGTGAACAAAATTTGAGAGCGATCCAACGATCGGATCTATAGTTATGGACCTTTTGACCCGGTATTCTGGTCGTGTCGGTGGAATTGCCAGTCCGGACGTCGGCATCGTGTCATACCGATTCTACGCAACTCCATGGGAAACAGCCTCCGGAAACTCGTGAACAAAATTTGAGAGCAATCCAACGGTCGGATCTATAGTTATTGACCTTTCGAGCGGGTATTCTGGTCATGTCGGTGGAATTGCCAGTCCAGACGTCCTATTCGTGTCGTATCGATTCCACGCAACTCCGTGGGAAACTGGCTCCGAAAACTCGTGAACAAAATTTGAGCACGATCCAACAGTCGGATCTATAGTTATGGACCTTTTCGGCCGGTATTCTGGTCGTGTCAGTGGAGTTGCCGGTCCGGACGTCGTATTCGTGTCGTATCGATTCCACGCAACTACATGGGAAACAGGCTCCGAAAACTCGTGAACGAAATTTGAGCGCGATACAACGGTGGGATCTATAGTAATGGACCTTTTGAGGCGGTATTCTAGTTGTGTCGGTGGAATTGCTAGTCCGGACGTCGGCATCGTGTCATACCGATTCTACGCAACTCCATGGGAAACAAGCTCCGGAAACTCGTGAACAAAATTTAAGCGCGATCCAACGGTCGGATCTATAGTTATGGATCTTTTGAGCCGGTAATCTGGTCGTGTCGATGGAGGGGCCGGTCCGGACGTCGGCATCGTGTCGTATCGATTCCACGCAACTCCGTGGGAAACAGACTCCGGAAACTTGTGAAAAAAATTTGAGCGCGATCCAACGGTGGGATCTATAGTTATGGACCTTTTGAGGCGGTATTCTAGTCGGGTCGGTGGAATTGCCAGACCGGATGTCGTTGTCGTGTCGTACAGATTCCACGCAACTCAATGGGAAACAGGCTCCGAAAACTAGTGAAGAAAATTTGAGCGCGATCCAACGGTCGGATCTATAGTTATGGACCTTTTCAGCTGGTATTCTGGTTGTGTCGGTGGAATTGCCAGTCCAGTCGTCGGCATCGTGTCATACCGATTCTACGCAACTCCATGGGAAACAGCCTCCAGAAACTCGTGAACAAAATTTGAGAGCAATCCAACGGTCGGATCTATAGTTATGGACCTTTTGAGCCGGTATTCTGGTCGTGTCGGTGGAATTGCCAGTCCAGACGTCCTATTCGTGTCGTATAGATTCGACGCAGCTCCATTGGAAACAGGCTCTGAAAACTCGTGAAATAAATTTGAGCGCGATCCAACGGTCGGATCTATAGTTATGGACCTTTTGAGCCGGTATTCTGGTCGTCTCTGTGGAATTGCCCGACCGGAAGTTGTAGTCGTGTCCTACCGATTCCACGAAACTCGATGGGAAACAACATCTGGAAAGTCGTGAACGAAATTTGAGCGCGATCCAACGGTCGGATCTATAGTTATGGACCTTTTGTGCCTGTATTCTGGTTGTGTCGATGGAATGGCCGGTCCGGACGTCGTATTCGTGTCGTATCGATTCCACGCAACTCCGTGGGAAACAGACTCCGAAACCTCGTGAACAAAATTTGAGCGCGATCCAACGATCGGATCTATAGTTGTGGACCTTTTCAGCCGGTATTCTTGTCGTCTCTGTGGAATTGCCCGACCGGAAGTTGTAGTCGTGTCCTACCGATTCCACGAAACTCGATGGGAAACAGCATCCGGAAACTCGTGAACGAAATTTGAGCGCGATCCAACGGTCGTATCTATAGTTATGGTTCTTTTGAGCCGGTATTCTGGTCGTGTCGGTGGAATTGCCAGTCCAGACGTCCTATTCGTGTCCTATCGATTCCACGCAACTCCATGGGAAACAGGCTCCGAAAACTCGTGAACGAAAATTGAGCACCATCCAACGTTCAGATCTATAGTTATAGACCTTTTGAGCCGGTATTCTGGTCGTGTCGGTGGAATTGCGAGTCCAGACGTCCTATTCGTGTCGTATCGATTCCATGCAACTCCATGGGAAATAGGCTCCGAAAACTCGTGAACAAAATTTGAGCCCGATCCAACGGTCGGATCTATAGTTATGGACATTTTCAGCAGGTATTCTGGTTGTGTCAGTGGAATTGCCAGTCCGGACGTCGGCATCGTGTCCAACCGATTCTACACAACTCCATGGGAAACAGCCTCCGGAAACTCGTGAACAAAATTTGAGAGCAATCCAACGGTCGGATCTATTGTTATGGACCTTTTGAGCCGGTATTCTGGTCGTGTCGGTGGAATTGCCAGTCCAGACGTCCTATTCGTGTCGTATAGATTCAACGCAGCTCCATTGGAAACAGGCTCTGAAAACTCGTGAAATAAATTTGAGCGCGATCCAACGGTCAGATCTATAGTTATGGACCTTTTGAGCCGGTATTCTGGTCGTCTCTATGGAATTGTCCGACCGGAAGTTGTAGTCATGTCCTACCGATTCCACGAAACTCGATGGGAAACAGCATCCGGAAACTCGTGAACGAAATTTGAGTGCGATCCAACGGTCGGATCTATAGTTATGGACCTTTTGAGCCGGTATTCTGGTTGTGTCGATGGAATGGCCGGTCCGGACGTCGTATTCGTGTCGTATCGATTCCACGCAACTCCGTGGGAAACAGACTCCGAAACCTCATGAACAGAATTTGAGCGCGATCCAACGGTCGGATCTATAGTTATGGACCTTTTCAGCCGGTATTCCGGTGGTGTCGGTGGAATTGCCAGTCCGGATGTCGGCATCGTGTCATACCGATTCTACGCAACTCCATGGGAAACAGCCTCCGGAAACTCGTGAACAAAATTTGAGAGCAATCCAACGGTCGGATCTATAGTTATGGACCTTTTGAGCCGGTATTCTGGTTGTGTCAATGGAATTGCTCGACCGGACGTCGTATTTGTGTCGTATCGATTCCACGCAACTCCGTGGGAAACAGACTCCGGAAACTCGTGAACAACATTTAAGCGCCATCCAACGTTCGGATCTATAGTTATAGACCTTTTGAGTCGGTATTCTGGTCGTGTCGGTGGAATTGCGAGTCCAGACGTCCTATTCGTGTCGTATCGATTCCAGGCAACTCCATGGGAAATAGGCTCCGAAAACTCGTGAACAAAATTTGAGCCCGATCCAACGGTCGGATCTATAGTTATGGACATTTTCAGCAGGTATTCTGGTTGTGTCAGTGGAATTGCCAGTCCAGATGTCGGCATCGTGTCATACCGATTCTACGCAACTCCATTGGAAACAGGCTCTGAAAACTCGTGAAATAAATTTGAGCGCGATACAACGGTCGGATCTATAGTTATGGACCTTTTGAGCCGGTATTCTGGTCGTCTCTGTGGAATTGCCCTACCGGACGTTGTAGTCGTGTCCTACCGATTCCACGCAACTCCATGGGAAACAGCCTCCGGAAACTCGTGAACGAAATTTGAGCGCGATCCAACCGTCGGATCTATAGTTATAGACCTTTTGAGCCGGTATTCTGGTCGTGTCGGTGGAATTGCCAGTCCGGACGTTGTATTCGTGTCGTATCGATTCCACGCAACTCCGTGGGAAACAGACTCCGGAAACTCGTGAACAAAATTTGAGCGCGATCCAACGGTCGGATCTATAGTTATGGACCTTTTGAGCCGGTATTCTGGTCGTGTCGATGGAGTGGCCGGTCCGGACATCGTATTTGTGTCGTATCGATTCCACGCAACTTCGTGGGAAACAGACTCTAGAAACTCGTGAAAAAAATTTAAGCGCAATCCAACGGTCGGATCTATAGTTATGGACCTTTTTAACCGGTATTCTGGTCGTGTCGGTGGAATTGCCAGTCCAGATGTCCTATTCGTGTCGTATCGATTCCACGCAACTCCGTGGGAAACAGACTCCGGAAACTCGTGAAAAAAATTTAAGCGCGATCCAACAGTCGGATCTATAGTTATGGACCTTTTGAGCCGGGATTCTGGTCGTCTCTGTGGAATTGCTCGACCGGACATCGTATTCGTGTCGTATCGATTCCACGCAACTCCATGGGAAAGAGGCTCCGAAAACTCGTGAACGAAAATTGAGCGCTATCCAACGGTCGGATCTATAGTTATGGACCTTTTGAGCCGGTATTCTGGTCGTGTCGGTGGAATTGCGAGTTCGGACGTCCTATTCGTGTCGTATCGATTCCACGCAACTCCGTGGGAAACAAGCTCCGAAAACTCGTGAACAAAATTTGAGCACGATCCAACAGTCGGATCTATAGTTATTGACCTTTACGGCCGGTATTCTGGTCGTGTCAGTGGAGTTGCCGGTCCGGACGTCGTATTCGTGTCGTATCGATTCCACGCAACTCCATGGGAAACAGGCTCCGAAAACTCGTGAACGAAATTTGAGCGCGATACAACGGTGGGATCTATAGTTATGGACCTTTTGAGGCGGTATTCTGGTTGTGTCGGTGGAATTGCTAGTCCGGACGTCGGCATCGTGTCATACCGATTCTACGCAACTCCATGGGAAACAGCCTCCGGAAACTCGTGAACAAAATTTAAGCGCGATCCAACGGTCGGATCTATAGTTATGGATCTTTTGAGCCGGTATTCTGGTCGTGTCTGTGGAATTGCTCGACCGGACGTCGTGTTAGTGTCGTATCGATTCCACGCAACTTCGTGGGAAACAGACGCCGGAAACTCGTGAAAAAAATTTAAGCGCTATCCAACGGTCGGATCTATAGTTATGGACCTTTTGAGCCGGTATTCTGGTCGTCTCTGTGGAATTGCCCGACCGGACGTTGTAGTCGTGTCCTACCGATTCCATACAACTCCATGGGAAACAGCCTCCAGAAACTCGTGAATGAAATTTGAGCGCGATCCAACGGTCGGATCTATAGTTATGGACCTTTTGAGCCGGTATTCTGGTCGTGTCGGTGGAATTGCCAGTCCAGACGTCCTATTCGTGTCATATCGATTCCACGCAACTCCATGGGAAAGAGGCTCCGAAAACTCGTGAACGAAAATTGAGCGTTATCCAACGGTCGGATCTATAGTTATGGACCTTTTGAGCCGGTATTCTGGTCGTGTCGGTGGAATTGCGAGTTCGGACGTCCTATTCGTGTCGTATCGATTCCACGCAACTCCGTGGGAAACAAGCTCCGAATACTCGTGAACAAAATTTGAGCGCGATCCAACGGTCGGATCTATACTTATGGACCTTTTCAGTCGGTATTCTAGTCGGGTCGGTGGAATTGCCAGTCCCGACGTCGTCGTCGTGTCGTACCGATTCTACGCAACTCCATGGAAAACAGCCTACGGAAACTAGTGAAAAACGTTTGAGGGCAATCCAACTGTCGGATATATAGTTATGGACCTTTTGATCCGGTATTCTGGTCATCTTTGTGGAATTGCCCGACCGGACATTGTAGTCGTGTCCTACCGATTCCACGCAACTCCATTGGAAACAGCCTCCAGAAACTCGTGAACGAAATTTGAGCGCGATCCAACGGTGGGATCTATAGTTATGGACCTTTTGAGCCGGTATTCTGGTCGTCTCGGTGGACTTGCCCGACCAGACGTCGTAGTCTTGTCCTACCGATGCCACGCAACTCCATGGAAAGCATCCTACGGAAACTCATGAACAAAGTTTGAGAGCGATCCAACGGTTGAATCTATAGTTATGGACCTTTTGACTCTGTATTCTGGTTGTCTCTATGGAATTGCCTGACCGGACGTTGGAGTCCTGTCCTACCGATTCCAAGCAACTCCTCGGGAACCAGCCTCCGGAAACTCGTGAACGAAAATTGAGCGCCATCCAACGGTCAGATCTCTAGTTATGGACCTTTTGAGCCGGTATTCTGGTCGAGTCAGTGGAATTGCCAGTCCGGACGTCCTATTCGTGTCGTATCGATTCCACGCAACTCCATGGGAAACAGGCTCCGCAAAATCGTGAACAAAATTTGAGCGCGATCCAACGGTCGGATCTATAGTTATCGACCCTTTTAGCCGGTATTCTGGTCGTGTCGGTGGAAGTGGCAGTCCGGACGTCGTATTCGTGTCGTATCGATTCCACGCAAGTCCATGGAAAATTGCCACCGGAAACTCGTCAAAAACATTTAAGCGCGATCCAACGGTCGGATCTATAGTTATGGACCTTTTGAGCCGGTATTCTGGTCGTCTCTATGGAATTGCCCAACCGGATGTTGTACTCGAGTCCTACCGATTCCACGCAACTCCATGGGAAACAGCCTCCGGAAACTCGTGAATGAAATTTAAGCGTGATCCAACAGTGGGATCTATAGTTATGGACCTTTTGAGCCGGTATTCTGGTCGTGTCGGTGAATTGCCGGTCCGGATGTCGTAGTCGTGTCGTACCGATTCCACGCAACTCCATGGGAAACTGCCTGTGGAAACTCGTGAACAAAATTTGAGAGCGATCCAACGATCAGATCTATAGTTATGGACCTTTTGACCCGGTATTCTGGTCGTCCCTGTGGAATTGCCCGACCGGACGTTGTACTCGTGTCCTACCGATTCCACGCAACTCCATGGCAAACAGCCTCCGGAAACTCGTGAATGAAATTTGAGCGGGATCCAATGGTGGGATCTATAGTTATGGACCTTTTGCGCCTGTATTCTGGTCGTGTCGGTGGAATGGCCGGTCCGGACGTCGTATTTGTGTCGTATCGATTCCACGCAACTCCGTGGGAAATAGACTTTGGAAACTTTTGAAAAAAAATTTAAGCGCGATCCAACAGTCGGATCTATAGTTATGGACCTTTTGAGCCGGTATTCAGGTCGTCTCTGTGGAATTGCCCGACCGGACGTTGTAGTCGTGTCCAATCGATTCCACACCACTCCATGGGAAACAGCCTCCGGAAACTAGTGAATGAAATTTGAGCGCGATCCAATGGTCCGATCTATAGTTATGGACCTTTTGAGCCGGTATTCTGGTCGTGTCGGTGGAATTGCCAATCCAGACATCCTATTCGTGTCGTATCGATTCCACGCAACTCCATGGGAAACATGCTCCGCAAACTCGTGTATGAAAATTGAGCGCCATCCAACGGTCGGATCTATAGTTATGGACTTTTTTGAGCCGGTATTCTGGTCGTGTCGGTGGAATTGCGAGTCCGGACGTCCTATTCGTGTCGTATCGATTCACCCAACTCCATGGGAAACAGGCTCCGAAAACTCATGAACAAAATTTGAGCTCGATCCAACGGTCGGATCTATAGTTATGGACCTTTTGAGCCGGTATTCTAGTTGTGTCGATGGAATGGCCGGTCCGGACGTCGTATTCGTGTCGTATCGATTCCACGCTACTCCGTGGGAAACAGACTCCGCAACCTCGTGACCAAAATTTGAGCGCGATCCAACGATCGGATCTATAGTTATGGACCTTTTCAGCCGGTATTCTGGTCGTGTCGGTGGAATGGTCGGTCCGGATGTCGTAGTCGTGTCGTACCGATTCCACGCAACTCCATGGGAAACTGCCTGTGGAAACTCGTGAACAAAATTTGAGAGCGATCCAACGATCGGATCTATAGTTATGGACCTTTTGACCCGGTATTCTGGTCGTGTCGGTGGAATTGCCAGTCCGGACGTCGGCATCGTGTCATACCGATTCTACGCAACTCCATGGGAAACAGCCTCCGGAAACTCGTGAACAAAATTTGAGAGCAATCCAACGGTCGGATCTATAGTTATTGACCTTTCGAGCGGGTATTCTGGTCATGTCGGTGGAATTGCCAGTCCAGACGTCCTATTCGTGTCGTATCGATTCCACGCAACTCCGTGGGAAACTGGCTCCGAAAACTCGTGAACAAAATTTGAGCACGATCCAACAGTCGGATCTATAGTTATGGACCTTTTCGGCCGGTATTCTGGTCGTGTCAGTGGAGTTGCCGGTCCGGACGTCGTATTCGTGTCGTATCGATTCCACGCAACTACATGGGAAACAGGCTCCGAAAACTCGTGAACGAAATTTGAGCGCGATACAACGGTGGGATCTATAGTAATGGACCTTTTGAGGCGGTATTCTAGTTGTGTCGGTGGAATTGCTAGTCCGGACGTCGGCATCGTGTCATACCGATTCTACGCAACTCCATGGGAAACAAGCTCCGGAAACTCGTGAACAAAATTTAAGCGCGATCCAACGGTCGGATCTATAGTTATGGATCTTTTGAGCCGGTAATCTGGTCGTGTCGATGGAGGGGCCGGTCCGGACGTCGGCATCGTGTCGTATCGATTCCACGCAACTCCGTGGGAAACAGACTCCGGAAACTTGTGAAAAAAATTTGAGCGCGATCCAACGGTGGGATCTATAGTTATGGACCTTTTGAGGCGGTATTCTAGTCGGGTCGGTGGAATTGCCAGACCGGATGTCGTTGTCGTGTCGTACAGATTCCACGCAACTCAATGGGAAACAGGCTCCGAAAACTAGTGAAGAAAATTTGAGCGCGATCCAACGGTCGGATCTATAGTTATGGACCTTTTCAGCTGGTATTCTGGTTGTGTCGGTGGAATTGCCAGTCCAGTCGTCGGCATCGTGTCATACCGATTCTACGCAACTCCATGGGAAACAGCCTCCAGAAACTCGTGAACAAAATTTGAGAGCAATCCAACGGTCGGATCTATAGTTATGGACCTTTTGAGCCGGTATTCTGGTCGTGTCGGTGGAATTGCCAGTCCAGACGTCCTATTCGTGTCGTATAGATTCGACGCAGCTCCATTGGAAACAGGCTCTGAAAACTCGTGAAATAAATTTGAGCGCGATCCAACGGTCGGATCTATAGTTATGGACCTTTTGAGCCGGTATTCTGGTCGTCTCTGTGGAATTGCCCGACCGGAAGTTGTAGTCGTGTCCTACCGATTCCACGAAACTCGATGGGAAACAACATCCGGAAAGTCGTGAACGAAATTTGAGCGCGATCCAACGGTCGGATCTATAGTTATGGACCTTTTGTGCCTGTATTCTGGTTGTGTCGATGGAATGGCCGGTCCGGACGTCGTATTCGTGTCGTATCGATTCCACGCAACTCCGTGGGAAACAGACTCCGAAACCTCGTGAACAAAATTTGAGCGCGATCCAACGATCGGATCTATAGTTGTGGACCTTTTCAGCCGGTATTCTTGTCGTCTCTGTGGAATTGCCCGACCGGAAGTTGTAGTCGTGTCCTACCGATTCCACGAAACTCGATGGGAAACAGCATCCGGAAACTCGTGAACGAAATTTGAGCGCGATCCAACGGTCGTATCTATAGTTATGGTTCTTTTGAGCCGGTATTCTGGTCGTGTCGGTGGAATTGCCAGTCCAGACGTCCTATTCGTGTCCTATCGATTCCACGCAACTCCATGGGAAACAGGCTCCGAAAACTCGTGAACGAAAATTGAGCACCATCCAACGTTCAGATCTATAGTTATAGACCTTTTGAGCCGGTATTCTGGTCGTGTCGGTGGAATTGCGAGTCCAGACGTCCTATTCGTGTCGTATCGATTCCATGCAACTCCATGGGAAATAGGCTCCGAAAACTCGTGAACAAAATTTGAGCCCGATCCAACGGTCGGATCTATAGTTATGGACATTTTCAGCAGGTATTCTGGTTGTGTCAGTGGAATTGCCAGTCCGGACGTCGGCATCGTGTCCAACCGATTCTACACAACTCCATGGGAAACAGCCTCCGGAAACTCGTGAACAAAATTTGAGAGCAATCCAACGGTCGGATCTATTGTTATGGACCTTTTGAGCCGGTATTCTGGTCGTGTCGGTGGAATTGCCAGTCCAGACGTCCTATTCGTGTCGTATAGATTCAACGCAGCTCCATTGGAAACAGGCTCTGAAAACTCGTGAAATAAATTTGAGCGCGATCCAACGGTCAGATCTATAGTTATGGACCTTTTGAGCCGGTATTCTGGTCGTCTCTATGGAATTGTCCGACCGGAAGTTGTAGTCATGTCCTACCGATTCCACGAAACTCGATGGGAAACAGCATCCGGAAACTCGTGAACGAAATTTGAGTGCGATCCAACGGTCGGATCTATAGTTATGGACCTTTTGAGCCGGTATTCTGGTTGTGTCGATGGAATGGCCGGTCCGGACGTCGTATTCGTGTCGTATCGATTCCACGCAACTCCGTGGGAAACAGACTCCGAAACCTCATGAACAGAATTTGAGCGCGATCCAACGGTCGGATCTATAGTTATGGACCTTTTCAGCCGGTATTCCGGTGGTGTCGGTGGAATTGCCAGTCCGGATGTCGGCATCGTGTCATACCGATTCTACGCAACTCCATGGGAAACAGCCTCCGGAAACTCGTGAACAAAATTTAAGAGCAATCCAACGGTCGGATCTATAGTTATGGACCTTTTGAGCCGGTATTCTGGTTGTGTCAATGGAATTGCTCGACCGGACGTCGTATTTGTGTCGTATCGATTCCACGCAACTCCGTGGGAAACAGACTCCGGAAACTCGTGAACAACATTTAAGCGCCATCCAACGTTCGGATCTATAGTTATAGACCTTTTGAGTCGGTATTCTGGTCGTGTCGGTGGAATTGCGAGTCCAGACGTCCTATTCGTGTCGTATCGATTCCAGGCAACTCCATGGGAAATAGGCTCCGAAAACTCGTGAACAAAATTTGAGCCCGATCCAACGGTCGGATCTATAGTTATGGACATTTTCAGCAGGTATTCTGGTTGTGTCAGTGGAATTGCCAGTCCAGATGTCGGCATCGTGTCATACCGATTCTACGCAACTCCATTGGAAACAGGCTCTGAAAACTCGTGAAATAAATTTGAGCGCGATACAACGGTCGGATCTATAGTTATGGACCTTTTGAGCCGGTATTCTGGTCGTCTCTGTGGAATTGCCCTACCGGACGTTGTAGTCGTGTCCTACCGATTCCACGCAACTCCATGGGAAACAGCCTCCGGAAACTCGTGAACGAAATTTGAGCGCGATCCAACCGTCGGATCTATAGTTATAGACCTTTTGAGCCGGTATTCTGGTCGTGTCGGTGGAATTGCCAGTCCGGACGTTGTATTCGTGTCGTATCGATTCCACGCAACTCCGTGGGAAACAGACTCCGGAAACTCGTGAACAAAATTTGAGCGCGATCCAACGGTCGGATCTATAGTTATGGACCTTTTGAGCCGGTATTCTGGTCGTGTCGATGGAGTGGCCGGTCCGGACATCGTATTTGTGTCGTATCGATTCCACGCAACTTCATGGGAAACAGACTCTAGAAACTCGTGAAAAAAATTTAAGCGCAATCCAACGGTCGGATCTATAGTTATGGACCTTTTTAACCGGTATTCTGGTCGTGTCGGTGGAATTGCCAGTCCAGATGTCCTATTCGTGTCGTATCGATTCCACGCAACTCCGTGGGAAACAGACTCCGGAAACTCGTGAAAAAAATTTAAGCGCGATCCAACGATCGGATCTATAGTTATGGACCTTTTGAGCCGGGATTCTGGTCGTCTCTGTGGAATTGCTCGACCGGACATCGTATTCGTGTCGTATCGATTCCACGCAACTCCATGGGAAAGAGGCTCCGAAAACTCGTGAACGAAAATTGAGCGCTATCCAACGGTCGGATCTATAGTTATGGACCTTTTGAGCCGGTATTCTGGTCGTGTCGGTGGAATTGCGAGTTCGGACGTCCTATTCGTGTCGTATCGATTCCACGCAACTCCGTGGGAAACAAGCTCCGAAAACTCGTGAACAAAATTTGAGCACGATCCAACAGTCGGATCTATAGTTATTGACCTTTACGGCCGGTATTCTGGTCGTGTCAGTGGAGTTGCCGGTCCGGACGTCGTATTCGTGTCGTATCGATTCCACGCAACTCCATGGGAAACAGGCTCCGAAAACTCGTGAACGAAATTTGAGCGCGATACAACGGTGGGATCTATAGTTATGGACCTTTTGAGGCGGTATTCTGGTTGTGTCGGTGGAATTGCTAGTCCGGACGTCGGCATCGTGTCATACCGATTCTACGCAACTCCATGGGAAACAGGCTCCGGAAACTCGTGAACAAAATTTAAGCGCGATCCAACGGTCGGATCTATAGTTATGGATCTTTTGAGCCGGTATTCTGGTCGTGTCTGTGGAATTGCTCGACCGGACGTCGTGTTAGTGTCGTATCGATTCCACGCAACTTCGTGGGAAACAGACGCCGGAAACTCGTGAAAAAAATTTAAGCGCTATCCAACGGTCGGATCTATAGTTATGGACCTTTTGAGCCGGTATTCTGGTCGTCTCTGTGGAATTGCCCGACCGGACGTTGTAGTCGTGTCCTACCGATTCCATACAACTCCATGGGAAACAGCCTCCAGAAACTCGTGAATGAAATTTGAGCGCGATCCAACGGTCGGATCTATAGTTATGGACCTTTTGAGCCGGTATTCTGGTCGTGTCGGTGGAATTGCCAGTCCAGACGTCCTATTCGTGTCATATCGATTCCACGCAACTCCATGGGAAAGAGGCTCCGAAAACTCGTGAACGAAAATTGAGCGTTATCCAACGGTCGGATCTATAGTTATGGACCTTTTGAGCCGGTATTCTGGTCGTGTCGGTGGAATTGCGAGTTCGGACGTCCTATTCGTGTCATATCGATTCCACGCAACTCCGTGGGAAACAAGCTCCGAATACTCGTGAACAAAATTTGAGCGCGATCCAACGGTCGGATCTATAGTTATGGACCTTTTCAGCCGGTATTCTGGTTGTGTCGGTGGAATTGCCAGTCCGGACGTCGGCATCGTGTCATACCGATTCTACGCAACTCCATGGGAAACAGTCTCCAGAAAGTCGTGAACAAAATTTGAGAGCCATCCAACGGTCGGATCTATAGTTATGGACCTTTTGAGCCGGTGTTCTGGTCGTGTCTGTGGAATTGCTCGACCGGACGTCGTATTTGTGTCGTATCGATTCCACGCAACTCCGTGGGAAACAGACTCCGGAAACTCGTGAAAAAAATTTAAGCGCCATCCAACGGTCGGATCTATAGTTATGGACCTTTTGAGCTGGTATTCTAGTCGTCTCTGTGGAATTGCCCGACCGGACGTTGTAGGCGTGTCCTACCGATTCCATACAACTCCATGGGAAACAGCCTCCAGAAACTCGTGAATGAAATTTGAGCGCGATCCAACGGTCGAATCTATAGTTATGGACCTTTTCAGCCGGTATTCTGTTGGTGTCGGTGGAATTGCCAGTCCGGACGTCGGCATCGTGTCATACCGATTCTACGCAACTCCATGGGAAACAGCCTCCGGAAACTCGTGAACAAAATTTGAGAGCAATCCAACGGTCGGATCTATAGTTATGGACCTTTTGAGCCGGTATTCTGGTCGTGTCTGTGGAATTGCTCGACCCGACGTCGTGTTAGTGTCGTATCGATTCCACGCAACTCCGTGGGGAAGAGACTCCGGAAACTCGTGAAAAAAATTTAAGCGCCATCCAACGGTCGGATCTATAGTTATGGACCTTTTGAGGCGGTATTCTGATCGTCTCTGTGGAATTGCCCAATCGGACGTTGCAGGCGTGTCCTACCGATTCCATACAACTCCATGGGAAACAGCCTCCAGAAACTCGTGAATGAAATTTGAGCACGATCCAACGGTCGGATCTATAGTTATGGACCTTTTGAGCCGGTATTCTGGTCGTGTCGGTGGAATTGCCAGTCCAGACCTCCTATTCGTGTCGTATCGATTCCACGCAACTCCATGAGAAACAGGCTCCGAAAACTCGTGAACGAAAATTGAGCGCTATCCAACGGTCGGATCTATAGTTATGGACCTTTTGAGCCGGTATTCTGGTCGTGTCGGTGGAATTGCGAGTTCGGACGTCCTATTCGTGTCGTATCGATTCCACGCAACTCAATGGGAAACAGGCTCCGAAAACTCGTGAACAAAATTTGAGCGCGATCCAACGGTCGGATCTATAGTTATGGACCTTTTGAGCCGGTATTCTGGTTGTGTCGATGGAATGGCCGGTCCGGACGTGATATTCGTGTAGTATCGATTCCACGCAACTCCGTGGGAAACAGCCTCCGGAAACTCGTGAAAAAAATTTAAGCGCGATCCAACGGTCGGATCTATAGTTATGGACCTTTTGAGCCGGTATTCTGGTCGTCTCTGTGGAATTGCTCGACCGGACGTCGTATTTGTGTCGTATCGATTCCACGCAACTCCGTGGGAAACAGACGCCGGAAACTCGTGAAAAAAATTTAAGCGCCATCCAACGGTCGGATCTATAGTTATGGACCTTTTCAGCCGGTATTCTGGTGGTGTCGGTGGAATTGCCTGTCCGGACGTCGGCATCGTGTCATACCAATTCTACGCAACTCCATGGAAACAGCCTCCGAAAACTCGTGAACAAAATTTGAGAGCAATCCAACGGTCGGATCTATAGTTATGGACCTTTTGAGCCGGTATTCTGGTGGTGTCGGTGGAATTGCCAGTCCGGACGTCGGCATCGTGTCATACCGATTCTACGCAACTCCATGGGAAACAGCCTCCGAAAACTCGTGAACAAAATTTGAGAGCAATCCAACGGTCGGATCTATAGTTATGGACCTTTTGAGCCGGTGTTCTGGTCGTGTCGATGGAATGGCCGGTCCGGACGTTGTATTCGTGTCGTATCGATTCCACGCAACTCCGTGGGTAACAGACTCCGAAAACTCGTGAAAAAAATTTAAGAGCGATCCAACGGTCGGATCTATAGTTATGGACCTTTTGAGTCGGTATTCTGGTCGTCTCTATGGAATTGCCCGACCGGACGTTGTAGTCGTGTCCTACCGATTCCACGCAACTCCATGGGAAACAGCCTCCGGAAACTCGTGAACGAAATTTGTGCGCGATCCAACGGTCGGATCTATAGATATCGACCTTTTTAGCCGGTATTCTGGTCGTGTCGGTGGAATTGCCAGTCTAGACGTCCTATTCGTGTCGTATCGATTCCACGCAACTCCATGGGAAACAGGCTTCGAAAACTCGTGAACAAAATTTAAGCGCGATCCAACGGTCGGATCTATAGTTATCGACCTTTTTAGCCGGTATTGTGGTCGTGTCGGTGGAATTGCTTGTCCAGACGTCCTATTCGTGTCGTATCGATTCCACGCAACTCCATGGGAAACAGGTTCCGAAAACTACTAAATAAAATTTGAGCGCGATCCAATGGTCGGATCTATAGTTATGGACCTTTTGAGCCGGTATTCTGATCGTGTCGATGAAATGGCCGGTCCGGACGTGATATTCGTGTCGTATCAATTCCACGCAACTCCGTGGGAAACAGACTCCGAAAACTCATGAAAAAAATTTAAGCGCGATCCAACGGTCGGATCTATAGTTATGGACCTTTTGAGCCGGGATTCTGGTCGTCTCTGTGGAATTGCTCGACCGGACGTCGTATTTGTGTCGTATCGATTCCACGCAACTCCGTGGGAAACAGACGCTGGAAACTCGTGAAAAAAATTTAACCGCTATCCAACGGTCGGATCTATAGTTATGGACCTTTTGAGCCGGTATTCTGATCGTCTCTGTGGAATTGCCCGACCGGACGTTGTAGTCGTGTCCTACCGATTCTAGACAACTCCATGGGAAACAGCCTCCAGAAACTCATGAATGAAATTTGAGCGCGATCCAACGGTCGGATCTATAGTTATGGACCTTTTGAGCCGGTATTCTGGTGGTGTCGGTGGAATTGCAAGTCCAGACGTCCTATTCGTGTCGTATCGATTCCACGCAACTCCATGGGAAACAGGCTCCGAAAACTCGTGAACGAAAATTGAGCGCTATCCAACGGTCGGATCTATAGTTATGGACCTTTTGAGCCGGTATTCTGGTCGTGTCGGTGGAATTGCGAGTCCGGACGTCCTATTCGTGTCGTATCGATTCCATGCAACTCCGTGGGAAACAGGCTCCGAAAACTCGTGAACAAAATTTGAGCGCGATCCAACTGTCGGATCTATAGTTATGGACCTTTTCAGCCGGTATTCTGGTTGTGTCGGTGGAATTGCCAGTCCGGACATCGGCATCGTGTCATACCGATTCTACGCAACTCCATGGGAAACAGCCTCCAGAAACTCGTGAACAAAATTTAAGAGCAATCCAACGATCGGATCTATAGTTATGGACCTTTTGAGCCGGTGTTCTGGTCGTGTCGATGGAATGGCCGGTTCGGACGTCATATTCGTGTCGTATCGATTACACGCAACTCCGTGGGAAACAGACTCCGGAAACTCGTGAAAAATATTTTAGCGCGATCCAACGGTTGGATCTATAGTTATGGACCTTTTGAGCTGGTATTCTAGTCGTCTCTGTGGAATTGCTCGACCGGACGTATTTGTGTCATATCGATTCCACGCAACTCCGTGGGAAACAGACTCCGGAAACTCGTGAAAACAATTTAAGCGCAATCCAACGGTCGGATCTATAGCTATGGACCTTTTGAGCAGGTATTCTGGTCGTCTCTGTGGAATTGCCCGACCGGACGTTGTAGTCGTGTCCTACCGATTCCACACAACTCCATGGGAAACAGCGTCCGGAAACTCGTGAACGAAATTTGAGCGCAATCCAACGGTCGGATCTATAGTTATGGACCTTTTGAGCCGGTATTCTGGTCGTGTCAGTGGAATTGCCAGTCCAGACGTCCTATTCGTATCGTATCGATTCCACGCAACTCCATGGGAAACAGGCTCCGAAAACTCGTGAACGAAAATTGAGCGCCATCCAACGGTCGGATCTATATTTATGGACCTTTTGAGCCGGTATTCTGGTCGTGTCGGTGGAATTGCGAGTCCGGACATCCTATTCGTGTCGTATCGATTCCACGCAACGCCGTGGGAAACAGGCTACGAAAACTCGTGAACAAAATTTGAGCTCGATCCAACGGTAAGATCTATAGTTATGGACCTTATCAGCCGGTATTCTGGTTGTGTTGGTGGAATTGCCAGTACGGACGTCGGCATCGTGTCATACCGATTCTACGCAACTCCATGGGAAACAGCCTCCGGAAACTCGTGAATAAAATTTGAAAGCAATCCAACGGTCGTATCTATAGTTATGAACCTTTTGAGCCGGTATTCTGGTCGTGTCGGTGGAATTGCCAGTCCAGACGTCCTATTCGTGTCGTATCGATTCGACGCAACTCCATTGGAAACAGGCTCCGAAAACTCGTGAAATAAATTTGAGCGCGATCCAACGGTCGGATCTATAGTTATGGACCTTTTGAGCCGATATTCTGGTCATCTCTGTGGAATTGCCCGATCGGACATTGTTGTCGTGTCCTACCGATTCCACGCAACTCCATGGGAAACAGCCTCCGGAAACTCGTGAATGAAATTTGAGCGCGATCCAACGGTCGGATCTATAGTTATGGACCTTTTAAGCCGGTATTCTGGTCGTGTCGATGGAATTGCCAGTCCAGACGTCCTATTCGTGTCGTATCGATTCCACGCAACTCCATGGGAAACAGGCTCCGAAAACTCGTGAACGAAAATTGAGCGCCATCCAACGGTCGGATCTATAGTTATGGACCTTTTGAGCCGGTATTCTAGTCGTGTCGGTGGAATTGCTAGTCCAGACGTCCTATTCATGTCTTATCGATTTCACGCAACTGCATGAGAAACAGGCTCCGGAAACTCGTGAAATAAATTTGAGCGCGATCCAACGGTCGGATCTATAGTTATGGACCTTTTCAGCCGATATTCTAGTCGTCTCTATGGAATTGCCCGACCGGACGTTGTTGTCGTGTCCTACCGATTCCACGCAACTCAATGCGAAACAGCCTCTTGAAACTCGTGAACGAAATTTGTGCAAGATCCAACGGTCGGATCTTTAGTTGTGGACCTTTTGAGCCGGTATTCTGGTCGTGTCGGTGGAATTGCCAGTCCAGACGTCCTATTCGTGTCGTATCGATTCGACGCAACTCCATGGGAAACAGGTTCCGAAAACTCGTGAACAAAAATTGAGCGCCATCCAACGCTCGGATCTATAGTTATGGACCTTTTCAGCCGGTATTCTGGTGGTGTCGGTGGAACTGCCAGTCCGGACGTCGGCATCGTGTCATACCGATTCTACGCAACTCCATGGGAAACTCGTGAATAAAATTTGAAAGCAATCCAACGGTCGGATATATAGATATCGACCTTTTTAGCCGGTATTCTGGTCGTGTCGGTGGAATTGCCAGTCTAGACGTCCTATTCGTGTCTTATCGATTCCACGGAACTCCATGGGAAACAGGCTTCGAAAACTCGTGAACAAAATTTGAGCGTCATCCAACGGTCGGATCTATAGTTATCGACCTTTTTAGCCGGTATTCTGGTCGTGTCGGTGGAATTGCCAGTCCAGACGTCCTATTCGTGTCGTATCGATTCCACGCAACTCCATTGGAAACAAGCTCCGAAAACTCGTGAACAAAATTTGACCGCGATCCAATGGTCCGATCTATAGTTATGGACCTTTTGAGCCGGTATTCTAGTCGTGTCGGTGGAATTGCTAGTCCAGACGTCCTATTCGTGTCTTATCGATTTCACGCAACTCCATGAGAAACAGGCTCCGGAAACTCGTGAACAAAATTTGAGCGCGATCCAACGGTCGGATCTATAGTTATGGACCTTTTGAGCCGGTATTCTAGTCGTGTCGGTGGAATTGCTAGTCCAGACGTCCTATTCGTGTCATACCGATTCTACGCAACTCCATGAGAAACAGGCTCCGGAAACTCGTGAATAAAATTTGAAAGCAATCCAACAGTCGGATCTATTGTTATGGACCTTTTGAGCCGGTATTCTGGTCGTGTCGGTGGAATTGCCAGTCCAGACGTCCTATTCGTGTCGTATCGATTCGACGCAACTCCATGGGAAACAGGCTCCGAAAACTCGTGAAATAAATTTGAGCGCGATCCAACGGTCGGATCTATAGTTATGGAGCTTTTGAGCCGATATTCTGGTCGTCTCTGTGGAATTGCCCGACCGGACGTTGTAGTCGTGTCCTACCGATTCCACGCAACTCCATGGGAAACAGCCTCCGGAAACTCGTGAACGAAATTTGAGCGCGATCCAACGGTCGGATCTATAGTTATGGACCTTTTGAGGCCGTATTCTAGTCGGGTCGGTGGAATTGCCAGACCGGATGTCGTAGTCGTGTCGTATCGATTCCACGCAACTCCATGGGAAACAGGCTCCGAAAACTCGTGAACAAAATTTGAGCTCGATCCAACGGTAGGATCTATAGTTATGCACGTTATCAGCCGGTATTCTGGTTGTGTCGGTGGAATTGCCAGTCCGGACGTCGGCATCGTGCCATACCGATTTTACGCAACTCCATGGGAAACAGGCTCCGGAAACTCGTGAATAAAATTTGAAAGCAATCCAACAGTCGGATCTATTGTTATGGACCTTTTGAGCCGGTATTCTGGTCGTGTCGGTGGAATTGCCAGTCCAGACGTCCTATTCGTGTCGTATCGATTCGACGCAACTCCATGGGAAACAGGCTCCGAAAACTCGTGAAATAAATTTGAGCGCGATCCAACGGTCGGATCTATAGTTATGGACCTTTTGAGCCGATATTCTGGTCGTCTCTGTGCAATTGCCCGACCGGATGTTGTAGTCGTGTCCTACCGATTCCACGCAACTCCATGGGAAACAGCCTGCGGAAACTCGTGAACGAAATTTGAGCGCGATCCAACGGTCGGATCTATAGTTATGGACCTTTTGAGGCCGTATTCTAGTCGGGTCGGTGGAACTGCCAGACCGGATGTCGTAGTCATGTCGTATCGATTCCACGCAACTCCATGGGAAACAGGCTCCGAAAACTCGTGAACAAAATTTGAGCTCGATCCAACGGTAGGATCTATAGTTATGGACCTTATCAACCGGTATTCTGGTTGTGTCGGTGGAATTGCCAGTCCGGACGTCGGCATCGTGCCATACCGATTCTACGCAACTCCATGGGAAACTGCCTCCGGAAACTCGTGAACAAAATTGGAAAGCAATCCAACAGTCGGATCTATTGTTATGGACCTTTTGAACCGGTATTCTGGTCGTGTCGGTGGAATTGCCAGTCCAGACGTCCTATTCGTGTCGTATCGATTCGACGCAACTCCATGGGAAACAGACTGCGAAAACTCGTGAAATAAATTTGAGCGCGATCCAACGGTCGGATCTATAGTTATGGACCTTTTGAGCCGATATTCTGGTCGTCTCTGTGCAATTGCCCGACCAGACGTTGTAGTCGTGTCCTACCGATTCCACGCAACTCCATGGGAAACAGCCTCCGGAAACTCGTGAACGAAATTTGAGCGCGATCCAACGGTCGGATCTATAGTTATGGACCTTTTGAGGCCGTATTCTAGTCGGGTCAGTGGAACTGCCAGACCGGATGTCGTAGTCGTGTCGTATCGATTCCACGCAACTCCATGGGAAATAGGCTCCGAAAACTCGTGAACAAAATTTGAGCTCGATCCAACGGTAGGATCTATAGTTATGGACCTTATCAACCGGTATTCTGGTTGTGTCGGTGGAATTGCCAGTCCGGACGTCGGCATCGTGCCATACCGATTCTACGCAACTCCATGGGAAACAGCCTCCGGAAACTCGTGAATAAAATTTGAAAGCAATCCAACAGTCGGATCTATTGTTATGGACCTTTTGAGCCGGTATTCTGGTCGTGTCGGTGGAATTGCCAGTCCAGACGTCCTATTCGTGTCGTATCGATTCGACGCAACTCCATGGGAAACAGGCTCCGAAAACTCGTGAAATAAATTTGAGCGCGATCCAACGGTCGGATCTATAGTTATGGAGCTTTTGAGCCGATATTCTGGTCGTCTCTGTGGAATTGCCCGACCGGACGTTGTAGTCGTGTCCTACCGATTCCACGCAACTCCATGGGAAACAGCCTCCGGAAACTCGTGAACGAAATTTGAGCGCGATCCAACGGTCGGATCTATAGTTATGGACCTTTTGAGGCCGTATTCTAGTCGGGTCGGTGGAATTGCCAGACCGGATGTCGTAGTCGTGTCGTATCGATTCCACGCAACTCCATGGGAAACAGGCTCCGAAAACTCGTGAACAAAATTTGAGCTCGATCCAACGGTAGGATCTATAGTTATGCACGTTATCAGCCGGTATTCTGGTTGTGTCGGTGGAATTGCCAGTCCGGACGTCGGCATCGTGCCATACCGATTTTACGCAACTCCATGGGAAACAGCCTCCGGAAACTCGTGAATAAAATTTGAAAGCAATCCAACAGTCGGATCTATTGTTATGGACCTTTTGAGCCGGTATTCTGGTCGTGTCGGTGGAATTGCCAGTCCAGACGTCCTATTCGTGTCGTATCGATTCGACGCAACTCCATGGGAAACAGGCTCCGAAAACTCGTGAAATAAATTTGAGCGCGATCCAACGGTCGGATCTATAGTTATGGACCTTTTGAGCCGATATTCTGGTCGTCTCTGTGCAATTGCCCGACCGGATGTTGTAGTCGTGTCCTACCGATTCCACGCAACTCCATGGGAAACAGCCTGCGGAAACTCGTGAACGAAATTTGAGCGCGATCCAACGGTCGGATCTATAGTTATGGACCTTTTGAGGCCGTATTCTAGTCGGGTCGGTGGAACTGCCAGACCGGAAGTCGTAGTCATGTCGTATCGATTCCACGCAACTCCATGGGAAACAGGCTCCGAAAACTCGTGAACAAAATTTGAGCTCGATCCAACGGTAGGATCTATAGTTATGGACCTTATCAACCGGTATTCTGGTTGTGTCGGTGGAATTGCCAGTCCAGACGTCGGCATCGTGCCATACCGATTCTACGCAACTCCATGGGAAACCGCCTCCGGAAACTCGTGAACAAAATTGGAAAGCAATCCAACAGTCGGATCTATAGTTATGGACCTTTTGAACCGGTATTCTGGTCGTGTCGGTGGAATTGCCAGTCCAGACGTCCTATTCGTGTCGTATCGATTCGACGCAACTCCATGGGAAACAGACTGCGAAAACTCGTGAAATAAATTTGAGCGCGATCCAACGGTCGGATCTATAGTTATGGACCTTTTGAGCCGATATTCTGGTCGTCTCTCTGCAATTGCCCGACCAGACGTTGTAGTCGTGTCCTACCGATTCCACGCAACTCCATGGGAAACAGCCTCCGGAAACTCGTGAACGAAATTTGAGCGCGATCCAACGGTCGGATCTATAGTTATGGACCTTTTGAGGCCGTATTCTAGTCGGGTCGGTGGAACTGCCAGACCGGATGTCGTAGTCGTGTCGTATCGATTCCATGCAACTCCATGGGAAATAGGCTCCGAAAACTCGTGAACAAAATTTGAGCTCGATCCAACGGTAGGATCTATAGTTATGGACCTTATCAACCGGTATTCTGGTTGTGTCGGTGGAATTGCCAGTCCGGACATCGGCATCGTGCCATACCGATTCTACGCAACTCCATGGGAAACAGCCTCCAGAAACTCGTGAATAAAATTTGAAAGCAATCCAACAGTCGGATCTATTGTTATGGACCTTTTGAGCCGGTATTCTGGTCGTGTCGGTGGAATTGCCAGTCCAGACGTCCTATTCGTGTCGTATCGATTCGACGCAACTCCATGGGAAACAGGCTCCGAAAACTCGTGAAATAAATTTGAGCGCGATCCAACGGTTGGATCTATAGTTATGGACCTTTTGAGCCGATATTCTGGTCGTCTCTGTGGAATTGCCCGACCGGACGTTGTAGTCGTGTCCTACCGATTCCACGCAACTCCATGGGAAACAGCCTCCGGAAACTCGTGAACGAAATTTGAGCGCGATCCAACGGTCGGATCTATAGTTATGGACCTTTTGAGGCCGTATTCTAGTCGGGTCGGTGGAACTGCCAGACCGGATGTCGTAGTCGTGTCGTATCGATTCCATGCAACTCCATGGGAAACAGGCTCCGAAAACTCGTGAACAAAATTTGAGCTCGATCCAACGGTAGGATCTATAGTTATGCACGTTATCAGCCGGTATTCTGGTTGTGTCGGTGGAATTGCCAGTCCGGACGTCGGCATCGTGCCATACCGATTCTACGCAACTCCATGGGAATCAGCCTCCGGAAACTCGTGAATAAAATTTGAAAGCAATCCAACAGTCGGATCTATTGTTATGGACCTTTTGAGCCGGTATTCTGGTCGTGTCGGTGGAATTGCCAGTCCAGACGTCCTATTCGTGTCGTATCGATTCGACGCAACTCCATGGGAAACAGGCTCCGAAAACTCGTGAAATAAATTTGAGCGCGATCCAACGGTCGGATCTATAGTTATGGACCTTTTGAGCCGATATTCTGGTCGTCTCTCTGCAATTTCCCGACCAGACGTTGTAGTCGTGTCCTACCGATTCCACGCAACTCCATGGGAAACAGCCTCCGGAAACTCGTGAACGAAATTTGAGCGCGATCCAACGGTCGGATCTATAGTTATGGACCTTTTGAGGCCGTATTCTAGTCGGGTCGGTGGAACTGCCAGACCGGATGTCGTAGTCGTGTGGTATCGATTCCATGCAACTCCATGGGAAACAGGCTCCGAAAACTCGTGAACAAAATTTGAGCTCGATCCAACGGTAGGATCTATAGTTATGGACCTTATCAGCCGGTATTCTGGTTGTGTCGGTGGAATTGCCAGTCCGGACGTCGGCATCGTGCCATACCGATTCTACGCAACTCCATGGGAAACAGCCTCCGGAAACTCGTGAATAAAATTTGAAAGCAATCCAACAGTCGGATCTATTGTTATGGACCTTTTGAGCCGGTATTCTGGTCGTGTCGGTGGAATTGCCAGTCCAGACGTCCTATTCGTGTCGTATCGATTCGACGCAACTCCATGGGAAACAGGCTCCGAAAACTCGTGAAATAAATTTGAGCGCGATCCAACGGTCGGATCTATAGTTATGGACCTTTTGAGCCGATATTCTGGTCGTCTCTCTGCAATTTCCCGACCGGACGTTGTAGTCGTGTCCTACCGATTCCACGCAACTCCATGGGAAACAGCCTCTGGAAACTCGTGAACGAAATTTGAGCGCGATCCAACGGTCGGATCTATAGTTATGGACCTTTTGAGGCCGTATTCTAGTCGGGTCGGTGGAACTGCCAGACCGGATGTCGTAGTCGTGTCGTATCGATTCCATGCAACTCCATGGGAAACAGGCTCCGAAAACTCGTGAACAAAATTTGAGCTCGATCCAACGGTAGGATCTATAGTTATGCACGTTATCAGCCGGTATTCTGGTTGTGTCGGTGGAATTGCCAGTCCGGACGTCGGCATCGTGCCATACCGATTCTACGCAACTCCATGGGAATCAGCCTCCGGAAACTCGTGAATAAAATTTGAAAGCAATCCAACAGTCGGATCTATTGTTATGGACCTTTTGAGCCGGTATTCTGGTCGTGTCGGTGGAATTGCCAGTCCAGACGTCCTATTCGTGTCGTATCGATTCGACGCAACTCCATGGGAAACAGGCTCCGAAAACTCGTGAAATAAATTTGAGCGCGATCCAACGGTCGGATCTATAGTTATGGACCTTTTGAGCCGATATTCTGGTCGTCTCTGTGGAATTGCCCGACCGGACGTTGTAGTCGTGTCCTACCGATTCCACGCAACTCCATGGGAAATAGCCTCTGGAAACTCGTGAACGAAATTTGAGCGCGATCCAACGGTCGGATCTATAGTTATGGACCTTTTGAGGCCGTATTCTAGTCGGGTCGGTGGAACTGCCAGACCGGATGTCGTAGTCGTGTCGTATCGATTCCATGCAACTCCATGGGAAACAGGCTCCGAAAACTCGTGAACAAAATTTGAGCTCGATCCAACGGTAGGATCTATAGTTATGCACGTTATCAGCCGGTATTCTGGTTGTGTCGGTGGAATTGCCAGTCCGGACGTCGGCATCGTGCCATACCGATTCTACGCAACTCCATGGGAATCAGCCTCCGGAAACTCGTGAATAAAATTTGAAAGCAATCCAACAGTCGGATCTATTGTTATGGACCTTTTGAGCCGGTATTCTGGTCGTGTCGGTGGAATTGCCAGTCCAGACGTCCTATTCGTGTCGTATCGATTCGACGCAACTCCATGGGAAACAGGCTCCGAAAACTCGTGAAATAAATTTGAGCGCGATCCAACGGTCGGATCTATAGTTATGGACCTTTTGAGCCGATATTCTGGTCGTCTCTGTGGAATTGCCCGACCGGACGTTGTAGTCGTGTCCTACCGATTCCACGCAACTCCATGGGAAATAGCCTCCGGAAACTCGTGAACGAAATTTGAGCGCGATCCAACGGTCGGATCTATAGTTATGGACCTTTTGAGGCCGTATTCTAGTCGGGTCGGTGGAACTGCCAGACCGGATGTCGTAGTGGTGTCGTATCGATTCCATGCAACTCCATGGGAAACAGGCTCCGAAAACTCGTGAACAAAATTTGAGCTCGATCCAACGGTAGGATCTATAGTTATGCACGTTATCAGCCGGTATTCTGGTTGTGTCGGTGGAATTGCCAGTCCGGACGTCGGCATCGTGCCATATCGATTCTACGCAACTCCATGGGAATCAGCCTCCGGAAACTCGTGAATAAAATTTGAAAGCAATCCAACATCGGATCTATTGTTATGGACCTTTTGAGCCGGTATTCTGGTCGTGTCGGTGGAATTGCCAGTCCAGACGTCCTATTCGTGTCGTATCGATTCGACGCAACTCCATGGGAAACAGGCTCCGAAAACTCGTGAAATAAATTTGAGCGCGATCCAACGGTCGGATCTATAGTTATGGACCTTTTGAGCCGATATTCTGGTCGTCTCTGGGCAATTGCCCGACCGGATTTTGTAGTCGTGTCCTACCGATTCCACGCAACTCCATGGGAAACAGCCTCCGGAAACTCGTGAACGAAATTTGAGCGCGATCCAACGGTCGGATCTATAGTTATGGACCTTTTGAGGCCGTATTCTAGTCGGGTCGGTGGAATTGCCAGACCGGATGTCGTAGTCGTGCCATACCGATCTATGCAACTCCATGGGAAACAGCCTCCGGAAACTCGTGAATAAAATTCGAAAGCAATCCAACGGTCGGATCTATAGTTATGGACCTTTTGAGCCGGTATTCTGGTCGTGTCGGTGGAATTGCCAGTCCAGACGTCCTATTCGTGTCGTATCGATTCCACGCAACTCCATGGGAAACAGGCTTCGAAAACTCGTGAACAAAATTTGAGCGCGATCCAACGGTCGGATCTATAGTTATGGACCTTTTGAGCCGGTATTCTTGTCGTGTCGATCGAATGGCCGGTCCGGACGTCGTATTCGTGTCGTATCGATTCCACGCAACTCCATGGGAAACAGGCTTCGAAAACTCCTGAACAAAATTTGAGCGCGATCCAACGGTCGGATCTATAGTTATGGACCTTTTGAGCCGGTATTCTTGTCGTGTCGATCGAATGGCCGGTCCGGACGTCGTATTCGTGTCGTATCGATTCCACGCAACTCCGTGGGAAACTGACTCTGGAAACTCCTGAAAAAAATTTAAGCGCGATCCAACGGTCGGATCTATAGTTATGGACCTTTTGAGCCGGTATTCTGGTCGTCTCCGTGGAATTGCCCGACCGCACGTTGTAATCGTGTCCTACCGATTCCACGTAACTCTATGGGAAACAGCCTCCAGAAACTCGTGAAAGAAATTTGAGCGCGATCCAACGGTGGTATCTACAGTTAAGGACCTTTTGAGGCGGTATTCTAGTCGGGTCGGCGGAATTGCCAGACCGGATGTCGTAGTCATGTCGTATCGATTCCACGCAACTCCATGGGAAACAGGCTCTGGAAACTCGTGAACAAAATTTGAGCGCGATCCAACGGTCGGATCTATAGTTATGGACCTTTTGAGCCGGTATTCTTGTCGTGTCGATCGAATGGCCGGTCCGGATGTCGTATTCCTTTCGTATCGATTTCACGCAACTCCGTGGGAAACAGACTCTAGAAACTTGTGAAAAAAATTTAAGCGCGATCCAACGGTCGAATCTATAGTTATGGACCTTTTGAGCCGGTATTCTGGTCGTCCCTGTGGAATTGCCCGACCGCACGTTGTAATCGTGTCCTACCGATTCCACGTAACTCTATGGGAAACGGCCTCCAGAAACTTGTGAAAGAAATTTGAGCGCGATCCAACGGTCGGATCTATAGTTATGGACCTTTTGAGCCGATATTCTGGTCGTCTCTGTGGAATTGCCCGACCGGACGTTGTAGTCGTGTCCTATCGATTCCACGCAACTCCATGGGAAACAGCCTCCGGAAACTCGTGAACGAAATTTGAGCGCGATCCAACGGTCGGATCTATAGTTATGGACCTTTTGAGACAGTATTCTCGTCGGGTCGGTGGAATTGCCAGACCGGATGTCGTAGTCGTGTCGTATCGATTCCACGCAACTCCTTGGGAAACAGGCTCCGAAAACTCGTGAACAAAATTTGAGCGCGATCCAACGGTCGGATCTATAGTTATGGACCTTTTGAGCCGATATTCTGGTCATCTCTGTGGAAATGCCCGACCGGACGTTGTAGTCGTGTCCTACCGATTCCACGCAACTCCATGGGAAACAGCCTCCGGAAACTCGTGAACGAAATTTAAGCGCAATCCAACGGTCGGATCTATAGTTATGGACCTTTTGAGCCGGTATTCTGGTCGTGTCGGTGGAATTGCCAGTCCAGACGTCCTATTCGTGTCGTATCGATTCCACGCAACTCCATGGGAAACAGGCTTCGGAAACTCGTGAACAAAATTTGAGCACGATCCAACGGTCGGATCTATAGTTATGGACCTTTTGAGCCGGTATTCTGGTCGTGTCGGTGGAATTGCCAGTCCAGACGTCCTATTCGTGTTGTATCGATTCCACGCAACTCCATGGGAAACAGGCTCCGAAAACTCGTGAACAAAATTTGACCGCGATCCAATGGTCGGATCTATAGTTATGGACCTTTTGAGCCGATATTCTGGTCGTCTCTGTGGAATTGCCCGACCGGACGTTGTAGTCGTGTCCTACCGATTCCACGCAACTCCTTGGGAAACAGCCTCCGGAAACTCGTGA
Organism: Populus alba x Populus glandulosa; assembly: GCA_033617975.1. Taxonomy (NCBI): domain Eukaryota; kingdom Viridiplantae; phylum Streptophyta; class Magnoliopsida; order Malpighiales; family Salicaceae; genus Populus; species Populus alba x Populus glandulosa. The sequence continues at coordinate 21,141,549 of CM066144.1, read as the reverse complement.
ACGAAATTTGAGCACGATCCAACGGTGGGATCTATAGTTATGGACCTTTTGAGGCGGTATTCTAGTCGTGTCGATCGAATGGCCGGTCCGGACGTCGTATTCGTTTCGTATCGATTTCACGTAACTCCGTGGGAAACAGACTCTGGAAACTTGTGGAAAAAATTTAAGCGCGATCCAACGGTCGAATCTATAGTTATGGACCTTTTGAGCCGGTATTCTGGTCGTCTCTGTGGAATTGCCCGACCGCACGTTGTAATCGTGTCCTACCGATTCCACGTAACTCTATGGGAAACGGCCTCCAGAAACTCGTGAAAAAAATTTGAGCTCGATAGAACGGTAGGATCTATAGTTATGGACCTTATCAGCCGGTATTCTGGTTGTGTCGGTGGAATTGCCAGTCCGGACATCGGCATCGTGCCATACCGATTCTACGCAACTCCATGGGAAACAGCCTCCGGAAACTCGTGAATAAAATTCGAAAGCAATCCAACAGTCGGATCTATTGTTATGGACCTTTTGAGCCGGTATTCTGGTCGTGTCGGTGGAATTGCCAGTCCAGACGTCCTATTCGTGTCGTATCGATTCCACGCAACTCCATGGGAAACAGGCTCCGGAAACTCGTGAACAAAATTTGAGCGCGATCCAACGGTCGGATCTATAGTTATGGACCTTTTGAGCCGGTATTCTTGTCGTGTCGATGCAGTGGCCGGTCCGGACGTCGTATTTGTGTCGTATCGATTCCACGCAACTCCATGGGAAACAGACTCCGGAAACTCGTGAAAAAATTTAAGCGCGATCCAACGGTCGGATCTATAGTTATGGACCTTTTGAGCCGGTATTCTAGTCGTCTCTGTGGAATTGCCAGACCGCACGTTGTAGTCGTGTCCTATCGATTCCACGCAACTCCATGGGAAACAGCCTCCGGAAACTCGTGAACGAAATTTGAGCACGATCTAACGGTGGGATCTATAGTTAAGGACCTTTTGAGGCGGTATTCTAGTCGGGTCGGTGGAATTGCCAGACCGGATGTCGTAGTCGTGTCGTACCGATTCCACGCAACTCCATGGGAAACAGGCTCCGAAAACTCGTGAACAAAATTTGAGCGCGATGCAACGGTCGGATCTATACTTATGGACCTTTTGAGCCGGTATTCTGGTTGTGTCGGTGGAATTGCCGGTCCGGACGTCGGCATCATGTCATACCGATTCTACGTAACTCCATGGGAAACAGACTCCGGAAACTCGTGAAAAAAATTTAAGAGCAATCCAACGGTCGAATCTATAGTTATGGACCTTTTGAGCCGGTATTCTGGTCGTGTCGGTGGAATTTCCAGTCCATACGTCCTATTCATGTTGTATCGATTCGACGCAACTCCATGGGAAACAAGCCTGAAAACTCGTGAAATAAATTTGAGCGCGATCCAACGGTCGGATCTATAGTTATGGACCTTTTGAGCAGGTATTCTGGTCGTCTCTGTGGAATTGCCAGTCCAGACATCCTATTCGTGTCGTGTCGATTCCACGCAACTCCATGGGAAACAGGCTTCGAAAACTCGTGAACGAAAATTGAGCGCCATCCAACGGTCGGATCTATTGTTATGGACCTTTTGAGCCGGTATTCTGGTCGTGTCGGTGGAATTGCCAGTCCAGACGTCCTATTCGTGTCGTATCAATTCCACGCAACTGCATGGGAAACAGGCTCCGGAAACTTGTGAACAAAATTTGAGCGCGATCCAACTGTCGGATCTATAGTTATGGTCCTTTTGAGCCAGTATTCTGGTCGTGTCGATGGAATGGCCGGTCTGGACGTCGTATTCGTGTCGTATCGATTCCACGCAACTCCATGGGAAACAGGCTCTGGAAACTCGTGAACAAAATTTGAGAGCGATCCAACGGTCGGATCTATAGTTATGGACCTTTTGAGCTGGTATTCTAGTCGTCTCTGTGGAATTGCTCGACCGGACGTTGTAGTCGTGTCCTCCCGATTCCACGCAACTCCATGGGAACCAGCCTCTGGAAACTCATGAACGAAAATTGAGCGCGATCCAACGGTCGGATCTATAGTTATGGACCTTTTTAGCTGGTATTCTGGTCATGTCGGTGGAATTGCTAGTCCGGACGTCCTATTCGTGTCGTATCGATTCCACATAACTCAATGGGAAACAGGCTCTTAAAACTCGTGAACAAAATTTGAGCGCGATCCAACGGTCGGATCTATAGTTATGGACCTTTTGAGTCGGGATTCTAGTCGGGTCGGTGGAATTGCCAGTCATGACATCGTCGTCGTGTTGTTCCGATTCTATGCAACTCCATGGAAAACAGCCTACGAAAACTCGTGAAAAACGTTTAAGAGCGATCCAACTGTCGGATCGATAGTTATGGACCTTTTGATCCGGTATTCTTGTCGTCTCGGTGGAATTGCCCGACCGGACGTCGTAGTCGTGTCCTACCGATGTGAAACCCTAGAAAATTTATGATTTAAATATGCGGATGTATAACCTGCCATGTAAACGTAAGACTGAAAGTGACATATAATGGAGGGGATGACCTCTATAAAATGAATTTTGTTTTAGAATTCATAAAGACAAAAAAAAACTGGTAACGTGTTTTGATGAATAAAATAATGAGAGAAATGACAAAATGAATATATTCCAAAATAATAAAATGACCTTAAAGGTTTAGAAGGATAATTGATATTATTTTATGTGAAGATTGAACAAGAAAATTTGGATAGTTGATGAAAAGTTATAAACTGACCAATTTTACATTAGAAAGCAGAGATCTCAATCCAATCATCGGATTGGGATGGAATTTTGCATGAAGTCTATTAATATGTTTTCCTACATTGGTGAAAGATATCATCCCAATGAGAGTTTGGTAAAGACTAACGATTTAAGCAGAAACAAACCGGATGGTTTCCATGAAAAAAAAAACAAAAAAAAAACAAATAATATATAAATACATAAATGAGGGACATAAAGGTAATTAGTAAAACAATGGTGCCTTTAAAAACAGCAAAGGCCACCAGATTAAAAAAAAAAAAGAGAAAGAAAAACGAAAAGGGGTGAGAGACAATAGAGAATTCGGTTACATAGAGGTGCAGGATTTGGATGAACCAATAATGCTTCGGTGGCCATATCTCTTGCATCCACCGTTGGATCATGTTGATTTTTGGATATATTGTTCTTCTCACACTCCTCTATAAACTGACCGGAGGGATTTGAAGGAACATAATCCATTGAGCATCCATCATCATCGGAAGTGTCTTGGAAAACAAAAGGAAATATACCTGCAGGGCAGTTTTGGTCGCCGGCCGATGTCTCTCTCTTCCACCGTTGGATCGTGCCTAGTTTTGGATATGTGGTGCACCTAAGTGTGGCCTACATTCTGGACGGTGGAGATCGGAAACGCACTCTCCGGCAAGGTTTGGTTCATGTTGAACAGTAGCTCATCCATTTTCAGGTTAGTTCGGTTTTATTCAAATCTGTGGAGATCAAACCATTGGATGATTCTGATTTTGAGATATATTGTACAGAACACAATGATATATATTCTGACCGTTGAGTTCAAGGAAATAATCAAAGGTGGATGAGTTGTTTCTATTTGAATCTATTGCTAGTCTTAGTAAAACATTTAGGAAGCTTGATTTAATTACATGTTTTGATGAAATTAGAATTATGTGGGTGTAGGGTTTATGTAAGATATAATGGTAAAATGTGCTCTTGTTATTAGTGTTGTTATAGATTAATTGTGTTGTAAAATGTGTTAGGGAAGTTTTGAAATTTGGATGAAGGGACATTGAGTTCGTTGATTTAATGGATATATGTTTTTAGACATTAAAAAGGATTCCAATATCGGCAGCCTGAAACTGCGTCGCTGCCGATTCAGATATCGGCAGCCAGAAACTGCGTCGCTGCCGATTCAGATATCGGCAGCCAGCACTGCCTCGCTGCCGATTTCTACAAGGCAGAAATGACTTATATTCTAGTAACAATCTCATAGTATGATGGTGTAAAATGTGGAACACTTGAATGTGAACATATGAATTCTTGAAATAAGTGTGGGATGAATGTGAATCGAAGATACAAATGAATTGATTGTGGTCTTTGGTGTCTTAGGTGTTGTGGCCGGAATCGGACCATTGCCAGGACAAGGACAGACCACAAGTGGAGTAGGTAGGTGGTTTCCACCTTTTTCTCATTTTGATGTTTATGTTTTGAAATGGTTAACTTGTGATGATATGTTATTAAATCCTTGTTGTAAGAAGAAATGACGAAGAAGAGTTGGATTAAATTCTTGATGATTGTTGAAATGACTATGAAATGTCGAACAAGTTCTTGATGAATGTTGAAACAATGGTGAAAATGTTAGAGTTCTAAACTGACCCTTTTGAGGTGAACATCTTATTGAGTTGTGATGAATACTAAATCGAATGTGATGTTGGGGGCTGTTATGAATTTGAGCTACTAATGAATGGTAGTATGTGTCGTACAAAGGATCTACTTTTGTATTCTTATTGAATGTAATGGTGATGAATGATTGTATGAGTATTATGAGAGATCTACTATTTTATTATATTGAATGTAATCGTGATGAATGTGTTACCAAGGATCTATCATTTATTGATTGTATGAGTGTTATGAAAGACCCTTCATTGTATCGTATTGATGGTTAATTACCACGAATGGTGGTGTGAGTATTACTGGGGATTTATTATGATGTTGCATTGAACGTTAACTGTCAAGAATGGTTGGATGAATGATACAAAGGGTACTGTTGTGTTGTGTTATATTGAATGCTAAACTGTTGTGGGATGTTTGGTTTTTGCACTACAAAGGGATCTATCATCGTGTTACGGAATGATAAATTACTAGGAAATGGTGGTACAAGTATCCCCAAGGGTCTACTTTGATGTTGCAAGGAATGTCAAATTGTCATGAATTGTTTGATAAAACAATGATTAGCTTCGGCTAATGGCATCCGAGTGGATGACCGGAACAAACGACTGATTAGCTTCGGCTAATGGCATCCGAGTGGATGGCCGGAACAAACGACTGATTAGCTTCGGCTAATGGCATCCGAGTGGATGGCCGGAACAAACGATTGATTAGCTTCGGCTAATGGCATCCGAATGGATGACCGGAACAAACGATTGATTAGCTTCGGCTAATGGCATCCGAAGGGATGTCAGGGGTAAACAATTGATTAGCTCTGACTATGGGCATCCAAAGTATGATTGGGATGAATAAATGCTTAGTTTTGGTAAGTGGCATCCTAAATGGATAACGATTAACTATGGTAATGACATCATAGATGAATTATCAGATTAATAAATGATTAGCCATGGTAATGATATCATAAATGAATTACCAAAATGAATAAATGATTTACATTCGATAAATGGCATCCTAAAGGGATCATCGAGATTAATGAATGATTAGCTATGGTAATGACACCATAAATGAATTACCAAAATGAATAAATGATGTACATTTGATAAATGGCATACTGAAGGGATCATCGAGATTAATAAATGACTAACTATGGTAATGACACCATAGATGAATTACCAAAACGAATAAATGATTTACATTCGATAAATGGCATCCTAAAGGGATCATCGAGCTGAATAAATGATTAGCTATGGTAATGGCACCATAGATGTATTACCAAAATGAATAAATGATTAGCGTTGGTAAATAGCAAATTTAACTATGGTAATGACACCATAGATGAATTACCAGAATGAGTAAATGAATTGCTATGGTAATGGCACCATATATGAATTACCAGAATGAATAAATGATTAGCTTTGGTATATGGCATCCTAAATGGATAACCGAGATGTATGAATTACTAGCTTCGACTAATAACATCCTAGGTGGATAGTCAAGGTGAACAAATGATTAATTACGACTGATGACATCCTAAATGGATAATCGGGATAATGAAATTACTACCTTCGGCTAATAGCATTCTAAATGGATAATCAGGATGAAGAAATGACTAGCTTCAGCTAATTGCATCCTAAGGGATGACCGTGATGAAAAAAAGAAAAGAAAAGGAAGAAGAAGAAGAAGAGAAAAAGAAGAAGAAGAAGAAACAGTTAATGGCACCCTAGTGGATAGCAAGATGAAGAAATGATTGACTTCGACTAATGGCCTCCAAAGAGGATTGTCGGATTTGAGTTTATGAGTTAGTTTTAAGAAGAACTAATGTGGTCATGTATACTACGTTTCGTATATACTAAGTATATGAAAGCATTCTACTAGTTATGCTTTAACCAAAGAAAAACATTAATTCGGCTAACGACATTCGAGAGGAATGATCGGGTTTGAGTATTGAAATTGTCTCGTTAATTGACGGATCATTAACGGCGGTGTTTGTGTTGACATAAGTAAAGGGAAATTAAAGAATTATGCTTTTTGGTCCATGAATGAAATGTGACTTTAATCTTGTTTTACTATATTTCTTCAATGGTCTATAATGCTTAAAATTACCTTGTGTTGGAACAGGGACATCATACTAATATGGGGCATCAGGAGATTCATTTTGTGGCACACACATTCGAAAAAGAATTATATACTCGTATATTATGGGTGATATGAGTTCTGCATGAACGAACATGTAAATCACTTAATTAGTCATTCGATTCCTTGTGTAAAAACTAGTAATTAAATATTGAAATGGATTACGAATGATAATGTATGAACTCGTGGTAATACGAGAATAGAACAGAAAAAAAATTGGAAATGATGAATAAGTCGAGATGATGAAAAAAAAAAAAAATCCAGCGACTTTGGCCTTGAAAAGGTTGGGTCGTTACAGTTGGTATCAGAGCCTGGTTGTGATTCAGTAGACTTATTAAGCATGGAAAGTATAATGAATCGTGTATCTTGATATAGAATGAACTAGGCATGTATATATTTATATATATATACCTGGTTACCACAAGTGTGATAATTAAGGAAGTGATATTGGGTTGTCAAGAAGTCGGTAACTTAGGAAATGAGCTTTTACTTCGTGATTGTGGTATCGGTAGCAAATAATAAATGTGTAACCATTGTTTGATAATATGTTAGATAGAAGTAAAGGGTTCATGAACAAAATAAATTTGAAATATTAATAAAATGATAATGTAACAAAGGTGTGTGTTGTCTTGATGAAATATGAATGGATGGGATGAAACCATATATGAATTAATATTAGAGTGAATATATGATTGATTAGGCATAATCAAGTGTTGATGTAAATGCTATCGATTCAAACTTCTAACATTGCGTATGGATAGAGGCAGGACTGTTTTGTGATTAATGCCTTAATAAATAATTATGTTAAGATGGTAGTGAGACCTTGCATATTAGGCCCTTGCTCTAATTGACAACACTTTATCTTGAAGTGTAAAGGAATACTAGTTTGGTACATAACAAAATGGACAATACAAGTTTATTTTCTGGCGTTGTAGATATGAGGTAAAGACTTGGAAATTGGTTATGAAAAGCATTATTAAGTTGCCTTACGAGAATCCACCTAAAAATCAAGAATGAATTAAGGATCGTAGGCGTGGTTATCTTTGTAGACATAAAGGAGAAATGGTTAAAAACATGAACATGGATGTAATACCTGTTGTGAAATGTTATGGGTTAACAGTAAGACACTAAGTTACCGTCATACAAGATAATAACTAAATACATAAATTGGCAAGCTACCTATAAGAGTCGTTGAGGAGGTCATGAGTGTGCAATGTATGTACACGTGGTAGTAGAAATACATAGTTAATAAGGAAACTAGAAAAGAGATGAATTTAGGGAGTGAAGGGATCTAATATGCACTAATGATGAGACGTAAATAAACGTTGATTAAGGAGTTAATACTTAATATTACAAGTGTCTGTGCACAAAAGTTGAGTAACTATGGTTACAGAGTGTTACTTGGTGGGCTCTAAATACGATTAGGATGTGAAAATACGATGGTATGAACAAGTAGTTAAGTATGAAATTATAGGAACCATGAGTATTCCTATATTGAAACACTAAATAGCTAAGATAAATCATAGTTGTTAAACTGTAAGGAGTGCAACATGAAATTGGAAAACTATGACAATGACAAGAATTACATGTTAATCGTAATAGACTTGAATGATGGATCCAGAAAGTACCCAATAATATTCACAAATATAAGTAGAAATTCTAAATTTCGAGGACGAAATTTCTTGAAGGAGGGAAGAATGTGAAACCCTAGAAAATTTATGATTTAAATATGCGGATGTATAACCTGCCATGTAAACGTAAGACTGAAAGTGACATATAATGGAGGGGATGACCTCTATAAAATGAATTTTGTTTTAGAATTCATAAAGACAAAAAAAAACTGGTAACGTGTTTTGATGAATAAAATAATGAGAGAAATGACAAAATGAATATATTCCAAAATAATAAAATGACCTTAAAGGTTTAGAAGGATAATTGATATTATTTTATGTGAAGATTGAACAAGAAAATTTGGATAGTTGATGAAAAGTTATAAACTGACCAATTTTACATTAGAAAGCAGAGATCTCAATCCAATCATCGGATTGGGATGGAATTTTGCATGAAGTCTATTAATATGTTTTCCTACATTGGTGAAAGATATCATCCCAATGAGAGTTTGGTAAAGACTAACGATTTAAGCAGAAACAAACCGGATGGTTTCCATGAAAAAAAAAACAAAAAAAAACAAAAAATATATAAATACATAAATGAGGGACATAAAGGTAATTAGTAAAACAATGGTGCCTTTAAAAACAGCAAAGGCCACCAGATTAAAAAAAAAAAAGAGAAAGAAAAACGAAAAGGGGTGAGAGACAATAGATAATTCGGTTACATAGAGGTGCAGGATTTGGATGAACCAATAATGCTTCGGTGGCCATATCTCTTGCATCCACCGTTGGATCATGTTGATTTTTGGATATATTGTTCTTCTCACACTCCTCTATAAACTGACCGGAGGGATTTGAAGGAACATAATCCATTGAGCATCCATCATCATCGGAAGTGTCCTGGAAAACAAAAGGAAATATACCTGCAGGGCAGTTAATGGCACCCTAGTGGATAGCAAGATGAAGAAATGATTGACTTCGACTAATGGCCTCCAAAGAGGATTGTCGGATTTGAGTTTATGAGTTAGTTTTAAGAAGAACTAATGTGGTCATGTATACTACGTTTCGTATATACTAAGTATATGAAAGCATTCTACTAGTTATGCTTTAACCAAAGAAAAACATTAATTCGGCTAACGACATTCGAGAGGAATGATCGGGTTTGAGTATTGAAATTGTCTCGTTAATTGACGGATCATTAACGGCGGTGTTTGTGTTGACATAAGTAAAGGGAAATTAAAGAATTATGCTTTTTGGTCCATGAATGAAATGTGACTTTAATCTTGTTTTACTATATTTCTTCAATGGTCTATAATGCTTAAAATTACCTTGTGTTGGAACAGGGACATCATACCAATATGGGGCATCGGAGATTCATTTCGTGGCACACACATTCGAAAAATAATTATATACTCGTATATTATGGGTGATATGAGTTCTGCATGAACAAACATGTAAATCACTTAATTAGTCATTCGATTCCTTGTGTAAAAACTAGTAATTAAATATTGAAATGGATTATGAATGATAATGTATGAACTCGTGGTAATACGAGAATAGAACAGAAAAAAAAATGGAAATGATGAATAAGTCGAGATGATGAAAAAAAAAAAAATCCAGCGACTTTGGCCTTGAAAAGGTTGGGTCGTTACAACCGATGCCACGCAACTCCATGGAAAACAGCCTCCTAAAACTCGTGAAAAAATTTTGACCGCGATCCAACGGTGGGATCTATAGTTATGGTCCTTTTGAGCCCATATTCTGGTCGTGTCGGTGCAATTGCCAGTCCCGACGTCGGCGTCGTGTCGTACCGATTCTACGCAACCCCATGGGAAACAGCCTCTGGAAACTCGTGAACAAAATTTCAGAGCGATCCAACGGTCGAATCTATAGTTATGGTCCTTTTGAGCCGGTATTCTGGTCGTCTCTGTGGAATTGCCCGAACGGACGTTGGAGTTGTGCCCTACCGATTCCACGCAACTCCATGGGAAATAGGCTACGAAAACTCGTGAACAAAATTTGAGCGCGATCCAACTTTCGGATCTATAGTTATGGTCCTTTTGAGCCAGTATTCTGGTCGTGTCGATGGAATGGCCGGTCTGGACGTCGTATTCGTGTCGTATCGATTCCACGCAACTCCATGGGAAACAGGCTCTGGAAACTCGTGAACAAAATTTGAGAGCGATCCAACGGTCGGATCTATAGTTATGGACCTTTTGAGCTGGTATTCTAGTCGTCTCTGTGGAATTGCTCGACCGGACATTGTAGTCGTGTCCTCCCGATTCCACGCAACTCCATGGGAACCAGCCTCTGGAAACTCATGAACGAAAATTGAGCGCGATCCAACGGTCGGATCTATAGTTATGGACCTTTTTAGCCGGTATTCTGGTCGTGTCGGTGGAATTGCTAGTCCGGACGTCCTATTCTTGTCGTATCGATTCCACGTAACTCAATGGGAAACAAGCTCTTAAAACTCGTGAACAAAATTTGAGCGCGATCCAACGGTTGGATCTATAGTTATGGACCTTTTGAGTCGGTATTCTAGTCGGGTCGGTGGAATTGCCAGTCCGGACATCGTCGTCGTGTCGTACCGATTCTACGCAACTCCATGGAAAATAGCCTACGAAAACTCGTGAAAAACGTTTAAGAGCGATCCAACTGTCGGATCGATAGTTATGGATCTTTTGATCCGGTATTCTTGTCGTCTCGGTGGACTTGCCAGACCGGACGTCGTAGTCGTGTCGTATCGATTCCACGCAACTCCATAGAAAACAGCCTCCTGAAACTCGTGAAAAAATTTGAGCTCGATCCAACGGTAGGATCTATAGTTATGGACCTTATCAGCCGGTATTCTGGTTGTATCAGTGGAATTGCCAGTTCCGACGTCGGCATCGTGCCATACCGATTCTACGCAACTCCATGGGAAACAGCCTCCGGAAACTCGTGAATAAAATTCGAAAGCAATCCAACGGTCGGATCTATAGTTATGGACCTTTTGAGCCGGTATTCTGGTCGTGTCGGTGGAATTGCCAGTCCAGACGTCCTATTGGTGTCGTATCGATTCCACGCAACTCCATGGGAAACAGGCTTCGAAAACTCGTGAACAAAATTTGAGCGCGACCCAACGGTCGGATCTATAGTTATGGACCTTTTGAGCCGGTATTCTTGTCGTGTCGATCGAATGGCCGGTCCGGACGTCGTATTCGTGTCGTATCGATTCCACGCAACTCCGTGGGAAACAGACTCTGGAAAATCGTGAAAAAAATTTAAGCGCGATCCAACGGTCGGATCTATAGTTATGGACCTTTTGAGCCGGTATTCTGGTCGTCTCCGTGGAATTGCCCGACCGCACGTTGTAATCGTGTCCTACCGATTCCACGTAACTCTATGGGAAACAGCCTCCAGAAACTCGTGAAAGAAATTTGAGCGCGATCCAACGGTGGGATCTATAGTTAAGGACCTTTTGAGGCGGTATTCTAGTCGAGTCGGTGGAATTGCCAGACCGGATGTCGTAGTCGTGTCGTATCGATTCCACACAACTCCATGGGAAACAGGCTCCGGAAACTCGTGAACAAAATTTGAGCGCGATCCAACGGTCGGATCTATAGTTATGGACCTTTTGAGCCGGTATTCTTGTCGTGTCGATCGAATGGCCAGTCCGGACGTCATATTCGTGTCGTATCGATTTCACGCAACTCCGTGGGAAACAGACTCTGGAAACTTGTGAAAAAAATTTAAGTGCCATCCAACGGTCGAATCTATAGTTATGGACCTTTTGAGCCGGTATTCTGGTCGTCTCTGTGGAATTGCCCGACCGCACGTTGTAATCGTGTCCTACCGATTCCACGTAACTCTATGGGAAACGGCCTCCAGAAACTCGTGAAAGAAATTTGAGCGCGATCCAACGGTCGGATCTATAGTTAGGGACCTTTTGAGCTGGTATTCTGGTCGTGTCGGTGGAATTGCCAGTCCAGACGTCCTATTCGTGTCGTATCGATTCCACGCAACTCCATGGGAAACAGGCTCCGGAAACTCGTGAACAAAATTTAAGCACGATCCAATGATCGGATCTATAGTTATGGACCTTTTGAGCCGGTATTCTGGTCGTGTCGGTGGAATTGCCAGTCCAGACGTCCTATTCGTGTCGTATCGATTCCATGCAACTCCATGGGAAACAGGCTCCGAAAACTCATGAACAAAATTTGACCGCGATCCAATGGTCGGATCTATAGTTATGGACCTTTTGAGCCGATATTCTGGTCGTCTCTATGGAATTGCCCGAACGGACGTTGTAGTCGTGTCCTACCAATTCCACGCCACTCCATAGGAAACAGCCTCCGGAAACTCGTGAACGAAATTTGAGCACGATCCAACGGTGGGATCTATAGTTATGGACCTTTTGAGGCGGTATTCTAGTCGGGTCGGTGGAATTGCCAGACCGGATGTCGTAGTCGTGTCGTACCGATTCCACACAACTCCATGGGAAACAGGCTCCGAAAACTCGTGAACAAAATTTGAGCGCGATGCAACGGTCGGATCTATACTTATGGACCTTTTGAGCCGGTATTCTGGTTGTGTCGGTGGAATTGCCAGTCTGGACGTCGGCATCGTGTCATACCGATTCTACGCAACTCCATGGGAAACAGACTCCGGAAACTCGTGAAAAAAATTTGAGAGCAATCCAACGGTCGAATCTATAGTTATGGACCTTTTGAGCCGGTAATCTGGTCGTGTCGGTGGAATTTCCAGTCCATACGTCCTATTCGTGTCGTATCGATTCGACGCAACTCCATGGGAAACAAGTTTCGAAAACTCGTGAAATAAATTTGAGCGCGATCCAACGGTCGGATCTATAGTTATGGACCTTTTGAGCAGGTATTCTGGTCGTCTCTGTGGAATTGCCCGACCGGACGTTGTAGTCGTGTCCTACCGATTCCACACAACTCCATGGGAAACAGCCTCCGGAAACTCGTGAACGAAATTTGAGCGCGATCCAACGGTCGGATCAATAGTTATGGACCTTTTGAGCCGGTATTCTGGTCGTGTCAGTGGAATTGCCAGTCCAGACGTCCTATTCGTGTCATATCGTTTCCACGCAACTCCATGGGAAACGGGCTTCGAAAACTCGTGAACGAAAATTGAGCGCCATCCAACGGTCGGATCTATAGTTATGGACCTTTTGAGCCGGTATTCTGGTCGTGTCGGTGGAATTGCCAGTCCAGACGTCCTATTCGTGTCGTATCAATTCCACGCAACTCCATGGGAAACAGGCTCCGGAAACTCGTGAACAAAATTTGAGCGCGATCCAACTGTCGGATCTATAGTTATGGTCCTTTTGAGCCAGTATTCTGGTCGTGTCGATGGAATGGCCGGTCTGGACGTCGTATTCGTGTCGTATCGATTCCATGCAACTCCATGGGAAACAGGCTCTGGAAACTCGTGAACAAAATTTGAGAGCGATCCAACGGTCGGATCTATAGTTATGGACCTTTTGAGCTGGTATTCTAGTCGTCTCTGTGGAATTGCTCGACCGGACGTTGTAGTCGTGTCCTCTCGATTCCACACAACTCCATGGGAACCAGCCTCTGGAAACTCATGAACGAAAATTGAGCGCGATCCAACGGTCGGATCTATAGTTATGGACCTTTTTAGCCGGTATTCTGGTCGTGTCGGTGGAATTGCTAGTCCGGACGTCCTATTCTTGTCGTATCGATTCCACGTAACTCAATGGGAAACAAGCTCTTAAAACTCGTGAACAAAATTTGAGCGCGATCCAACGGTCGGATCTATAGTTATGGACCTTTTGAGCCGGTATTCTGGTCGTGTCGGTGCAATTGCCAGTCCCGACGTCGGCGTCGTGTCGTACCGATTCTACGCAACCCCATGGGAAACAGCCTCTGGAAACTCGTGAACAAAATTTCAGAGCGATCCAACGGTCGAATCTATAGTTATGGTCCTTTTGAGCCGGTATTCTGGTCGTCTCTGTGGAATTGCCCGAACGGACGTTGGAGTCGTGCCCTACCGATTCCATGCAACTCCATGGGAAACAGGCTCCGAAAACTCGTGAAAAAAATTTGAGCGCGATCCAACGGTCGGATCTATAGTTTTGGACCTTTTCAGCTGGTATTCTGGTCGTGTCGGTGGAATTGCCGGTCCGGACGTCATATTAATGTCGTATCGGTGGAATTGCCGGTCCGGACGTCATATTAATGTCGTATCGATGCCACGCAACTCCGTGAGAAACAGACTCCGGAAACTCGTGAAAAAAATTTAAGCGCGATCCAACGGTCGGATCTATAGTTATGGACCTTTTGAGCCGGTATTCTAGTCGTCTCTGTGGAATTGCCCGACCGGACGTTGTAGTCGGGTCCTACCGATTCCACGCAACTCCGTGGGAAACAGCCTCCGGAAACTCGTGAACAAAATTTGAGAGCAATCCAACTGTCGGATCTATAGTTATGGACCTTTTGAGCCGGTATTCTAGACGGGTCGGTGGAATTGTCAAACCGGATGTCGTAGTCCTGTCGTATCGATTCCACGCAACTCCACGGGAAACAGCTTCGGGAAACTCGTGAACAAAATTTAAGAGCGATCCAACTGTCGGATCTATAGTTATGGACCTTTTAAGCCGGTATTCTGGTCGTCTCTGTGGAATTGCCTGACCGGACGTTGTAGTCGTGTCCTACCGATTCCACGCAACTCCATGGGAAACAGGCTCCGGAAACTCGTGAACAAAATTTGAGCGCGATCCAACGGTGGGATATATAGTTATGGACCTTTTGGGTCGGTATTCTAGTCGGGTCGGTGGAATTGCCAGACCGGATGTCGTACTCATGTCGTGCCGATTCCACGCAACTCCATGGGAAACAGCCTCCGGAAACTCGTTGACAAAATTTGAGAGCGATCCAACGGTCGGATCTATAGTTATGGACCTTTTGAGCTAGTATTCTGGTCATCTATGTGGAATTGCTTGACCGGACGTTGTAGTCGTGTCCTCCTGATTCCACGCAACTCCATGGGAACCAGCCTCCGGAAATTCGTGAACGAAAATTGAGCGCGATCCAACAGGCGGATCTATAGTTATGGACCTTTTGAGCCGGTATTCTGGTCGTCTCTATGGAATTTCCCGACCGGATTTTGTAGTCGTGTCCTCCCGATACCACGCAACTCCATGGGAACCAACCTCCGGAAACTCGTGAACGAAAATTGAGTGCGATCCAACGGTCGGATCTATAGTTATGGACCTTTTGAGCCGGTATTCTGGTCGTGTCGGTGGAATTGCTAGTCCGGACGTCCTATTCGTGTCGTATCGATTCCACGTAACTCCATGGGAAACAGGCTCTGAAAACTCGTGAACAAAATTTGAGCGCGATCCAACGGTCGGATCTATAGTTATGGACCTTTTGAGTCGGTATTCTAGTCCGGTCGGTGGAATTGCCAGTCCGGACATCGTCGTCGTATCGTACCGATTCTACGCAACTCCATGGAAAACAGCCTACGGAAACTCGTGAAAAACGTTTGACCGCGATCCAACGGTGGGATCTATAGTTATGGTCCTTTTGAGCCGGTATTCTGGTCGTGTCGGTGCAATTGCCAGTCCCGACGTCGGCGTCGTGTCGTACCGATTCTACGCAACCCCATGGGAAACAGCCTCTGGAAACTCGTGAACAAAATTTGAGAGCGATCCAACGGTCGAATCTATAGTTATGGTCCTTTTGAGCCGGTATTCTAGTCGTCTCTGTGGAATTGCCC
Organism: Populus alba x Populus glandulosa; assembly: GCA_033617975.1. Classification (NCBI taxonomy): domain Eukaryota; kingdom Viridiplantae; phylum Streptophyta; class Magnoliopsida; order Malpighiales; family Salicaceae; genus Populus; species Populus alba x Populus glandulosa. The sequence goes on along the minus strand of CM066144.1, from coordinate 21,125,658 downwards.
GACCGGACGTTGGAGTCATGCCCTACCGATTCCACGCAACTCCATGGAAAACAGGCTACGAAAACTCGTGAACAAAATTTGAGCGGGATCCAACGGTCGGATCTATAGTTATGCACCTTTTGAGCCGGTATTCTAGTCGTCTCTGTGGAATTGCCCGACCGGACGTTGTAGTCGTGTCCTACCGATTCCACGCAACTCCGTGGGAAACAAGCTCCGGAAACTCGTGAACAAAATTTGAGAGCGATCCAACTGTCGGATCTATAGTTATGGACCTTTTGAGCCGGTATTCTAGTCGGGTCGGTGGAATTGTCAAACCGGATGTCGTAGTCGTGTCGTACCGATTCCACGCAACTCCATGGAAAACAGCTTCCGGAAACTCGTGAACAAAATTTGAGAGCGATCCAACTGTCGGATCTATAGCTATGGAGCTTTTGAGCCGGTATTCTGGTCATCTCTGTGGAATTCCCTGACTGGACGTTGTAGTCGTGTCCTCTCGATTCCACGCAACTCCATGGGAAACAGACTGCGGAAAGTCGTGAATGAAATTTGAGCGCGATCCAATGGTCGGATCTATAGTTTTGGACCTTTTGAGCCGGTATTCTGGTCGTCTCGGTGGAATTGCCCGACCAGACGTCGTAGTCGTGTCCTACCGATGCCACGCAACTCTATGGAAAACAGCCTACGGAAACCCGTGAAAAAAGTTTGACCGCGATCCAACGGTGGGATCTATTGTTATGGTCCTTTTGAGCCGGTATTCTGGTCGTGTCGGTGCAATTGGTAGTCCCGACATCGGAGTCGTGTCGTACCGAATCTACGCAACTCTATGGGAAACAGCCTCCGGAAACTCGTGAACAAAATTTGAGAGCGATACAACGGTCGGATCTATAGTTATGGACCTTTTGAGCCGGTATTCTGGTCGTGTCGATGGAATGGACCGACCGGACGTCGTCGTGGTGTCGTATCGATTCAACGCAACTCCATGGGAAACAGACTCCGGAAACTCGTGAAAAACATTTGACCGCGATCCAACGGTCGGATCTATAGTTATGGACCTTTTGAGACGGTATTCTAGTCGTCTCGGTGGAATTGCCCGACCGGACGTCGTAGTCGTGTCCTACCGATGCCACGGAACTCCTTGGAAAACAGCCTACGGAAACTCGTGAAAAAAGTTTGACGGCAATCCAACGGTGGGATCTATAGTTATGGTCCTTTTTAGCCGGTATTCTGGTCGTGTCGGTAGAATTGCCAGTTCGGACGTCTTCGTTGTGTCGTACCGATTCAACGCAACTCCATGGGAAACAGCCTCCGGAAACTCGTGAACAAAATTTGAGAGCCATCCAATAGTCGGATCTATAGTTATGGACTTTTTGAGCCGGTATTCTTGTCTTCGTTGTGGCATTGCCCGACCGGACGTTGTAGTCGTGTCCTACCGATTCCATGTAACTCCATGGGAACCAGCGTACGGAAACTCGTGAACAAAAATTGAGCGCGATCCAACGGTCGGATCTATAGTTATGGACCTTTTTAGCTGGTATTCTAGTCGTGTCGGTGGAATTACCAGTCCGGACGTCGTATTCGTGTCGTATCGATTCCACGCAACTCCATGGCAAACTGACTCCGGAAACTCGTGAAAAAAATTTAACAGCGATCCAACGGTCGGATCTATAGTTAGGGACCTTTTGAGCCGGAATTCTGGACGTCTCTATGGATTTGCCCTACCGGACGTTGTAGTCGTATCCTATCGATTCCACGCAACTCCATGGGAAACAGCCTCCGGAAACTCGTGAATGCAATTTCAGCGCGATCCAACGGTCGGATCTATAGTAATGGACCTTTTGAGCCGGTATTCTGGTCGTGTCGATGGAATGGACCGACCGGACATCGTCGTCGTGTCGTATCGATTTAACACAACTCCATGGGAAACAGAGTCCGGAAACTCGTGATAAAAATTTAAGCGCAATCCAACGGTCCGATCTATAGTTATGGACCTTTTGAGCCGGTATTCTGGTCGTGTCGGTGGAATTGCTAGTCCGGATGTCCTATTCGTGTCGTATCGATTTCACACAACTCCATGGGAAACAGGCTCCAAAAACTTGTGAATAAAATTTGAGCGCGATCCAACGGTCGGATCTATAGTTATGGACCTTTTGAGTCGGTATTCTAGTCGGGTGGGTGGAATTGCCAGTCCGGACATCGTCGTCGTGTCGTACCGATTCTACGCAACTTCATGGAAAACAGCCTACGGAAACTCGTGAAAAAAGTTTGAGAGCGATCCAACTGTCGGATCTCTAGTTATGGACCTTTTGATTCGATATTCTTGTCGTCTCTGTGGAATTGCCCGACCGGACGTCAAAGTCGTGTCCTACCGATGCCACGTAACTCCTTGGAAAACAGCCTACGGAAAGTCGTGAAAAACGTTTGACGGCAATCCAACGGTGGGATCTATAGTTATGGTCGTTTTGAGCCGGTTTTCTGGTCGTGTCGGTGGAATTGCCAGTTCGTACGTCTTCGTCGTGTCGTACCGATTCTACGCAACTACATGGGAAACAGCCTCCGGAAACTCATGAACAAAATTTGAGAGCGATCCAACAGTCAGATCTATAGTTATGGACCTTTTGAGCCGGTATTCTGGTCGTCTCTGTGGAATTGCCTGACCGGACGTTGTAGTCGTGTCCTCCCGATTCCACGCAACTCCATGGGAAACAGACTGCGGAAAGTCGTGAATGAAATTTGAGCGCGATCCAACGGTCGGATCTATAGTAATGGACCTTTTGAGCCGGTATTCTTGTCGTCTCGGTGGAATTGCCCAACTGAACGTTGTAGTTGTATCCTACCGATTCCACGCAACTACAAGGGAAACATGCTCCGGAAACTCGTGAACGAAATTTTAGGGCGATCCAATGGTCGGATCTATAGTTATGGACCTGAAAAAAATTTGACCGCGATCCAACGGTCGGATCTATAGTTATGGACATTTTGAGCCGGTATTCTGGTCTTCTTTGTGGAGTTGCCTGACTGGACATTGTAGTCGTGTCTTACCGATTCCACGCAACTCCATGGGAACCAGCCTCCGGAAACTCGTGAATGAAAATTGAGCGCGATCGAACAGTCGGATCTATAGTTATAGACCTTTTTAAGCGGTATTCTGGTCGTGTCGGTAGAATTACCAGTCCGGACGTCGTATTCGTGTAGTATCGATTCCACGCAACTCCATGGCAAATGACTCCGGAAACGCGTGAAAATCATTTAACCGCGATCCAACGGTCGGATCAATAGTTAGGGACCCTTTGAGTCGGTATTCTGGTCGTCTCTGTGGATTTTCCCTACCGGACATTGTAGTAGTGTCCGCCAGATTCCACGCAACTCTAGGGGAAACAACCTCCGGAAACTCGTGAACGAAATTTTAGCGCGATCCAACGGTCGGATCTTTAGTTATGGACCTTTTGAGCTGGTATTCTGGTCGTCTTTGTGGATTTGCCCTACCGGACGTTGTAGTCGTATCGATTCCACGCAACTCCATGGAAAACTGACTCCGGAAACTCGTCAAAGAAATTTAACCGCGATCCAACGGTCGGATCTATAGTTAAGGACCTTTTGAGCCGGTATTCTGGTCGTCTCTGTGGATTTGCCCTACCGGACGTTGTAGTCGTATCCTACCGATTCCACGCAACACCAGGGGAAACAGCCTCCGGAAACTCGTGAACGAAATTTTAGCGAGATCCAACGGTCGGATCTATAGTTATGGACCTTTTGAGCTGGTATTCTGGTCGTGTCGATGGAATGGACCGACCGGACGTCGTCGTCGTGTCATATGGATTCAACGCAACTCCATGGGAAACAGACTCCGGAAACTCGTGATAAAAATTTAAGCGCGATCCAACGGTCCGATCTATAGTTATGGACCTTTTGAGCCGGTATTCTGCTCGTCTCGATGGAATTGCCCGACAAGACGTTGTAGTCGTGTCCTAATGATTCCACGCAACTCCATGGGAACCAGCCTCCGGAATCTCGTGTACGAAAAATTGACCGCGATCCAACGGTCGGATCTATAGTTATGGTCCTTTTGAGCCAATATTCTGGTCGTGTCGATGGAATCGACCGACCGGACGTGGTCATCGTGTCGTACCGATTCAACGCAACTCCATGGGAAACAGACTCCGGAAACTCGAGAAAAAATTTTAGCGCGATCCAACGGTCGGATCTATGGTTATGGACCTTTTGAACCGGTATTCTCGTCGTCTCGGTGGAATTGCCCGACCGGACGTTGTAGTCGTGTCCTGCCGATTCCACGCAACTCCATGGGAAAAAGCCTGCGGAAACTCGTGAATGAAATTTGAGCGTGATCCAACGGTCGGATCTATAGTTAAGGACCTTTTGAGCCGGTATTCTGGTCGTGTCGGTGGAATTACCCGACCGGACGTGGTAGTCGTGTCCTACCGATTCCACACAACTACATGGGAAACAGCCTCCGAAAACTCGTGAACAAAATTTCAGCGCGATCCAATGGTCGGATCTATAGTTATGGACCTTTTGAGCCGGTATTCTGGTCGTGTCGATGGAATGGACCGACCGGACGTCGTCGTCGTGTCGTATTGATTGAACGCAACTCCATGGGAAACAGACTCCAGAAACTCGTGAAAAAAATTTAAGCGCGATCCAACGGTCAGATCTATAGTTATGGACCTTTTGAGCCGGTATTCTACTCGTCTATGTGGAATTGCCCGACCGGACGTTGTAGTCGTGTCCTACCTATTCCACGCAACTCCATTGGAACCAGCCTCCGGAAACTCGTGAATGAAAATTGATCGCGATCCAACGGTCGGATGTATAGTTATGGACCTTTTGAGCCGGTATTCTGGTCGTGTCGATGGAATGGACCGACCGGACGTCGTCGTCGTGTGGTACCGATTCAACGCAACTCCATGGGAAACAGACTTCGGAAACTTATGAAAAACATTTAAGCGCGATCCAACAATCCGATCTATAGTTATGGACCTTTTGAGCGGGTATTCTGGTCGTCTCGGTGGAATTGCCCGACCGGACATGGTAGTCGTGTCCTACCGATTCCACACAACTACATGGGAAACAGGCTCCGGAAACTCGTGAACAAAATTTGAGCGCGATCCAACGGTCGGATCTATAGTTATGGACCTTTTGAGCCGGTATTCTGGTTGTGTCGATGGAATGGACCGAACGGATGTCGTCGTCGTATCGTATCGATTGAACGCAACTCCATGGGAAAAAGACTCCAGAAACTCGTGAAAAAAATTTAAGCGCGATCCAACGGTTAGATCTATAGTTATGGACCTTTTGAGCCGGTATTCTGCTCGTCTATGTGGAATTGCCCGACCGGACGTGGTAGTCGTGTCCTACCGATTCCACGCAACTACATGGGAAACAGGCTCCGGAAACTCGTGAACAAAATTTGAGCGTGATCCAACGGTCGGATCTATAGTTATGGACCTTTTCAGCTGGTATTCTGGTCGTGTCGGTGGAATTACCAGTCCGGACGTCGTATTCATGTCTTATCGATTCCACGCAACTCCATGGGAAACTGACTCTGGAAACTCGTGATAAAAATTTAAGCACGATGCAACGGTCAGATCTATAGTTATGGACCTTTGGATCCGGTATTCCTGTCGTCTCTGTGGAATTGCCCGACCAGACGTGGTAGTCGTGTCCTACCGATTCCACGCAACTTCATGGAAACCAGCCTCCAGAAACTCGTGAACGAAAATTGACCGCGATCCAACGGTCGGATCTATAGTTGTGGACCTTTTTGAGCCGGTATTCTGGTCGTGTCGATGGAATGGACTGACAGGATGTCGTCATCGTGTCGTACCGATTCAACGCAACTCCATGGGAAACAGACTTCGGAAACTCGAGAAAAAAATTTGAGCGCGATCCAACAGTCGGATCTATAGTTATGGACCTTTTGAGCCGGTATTCTGGTCGTCTCGGTGGAATTACCCGACCGGACGTGGTAGTCGTGTCCTACCGATTCCACGCAACTACATGGGAAACAGCCTCCGAAAACTCTTGAACAAAATTTCAGCGCGATGCAACGATCGGATTTATAGTTATGGACCTTTTGAACCGGTATTCTCGTCGTTTTGGTGGAATTGCCCGACCGGACATTGTAGTCTTGTCCTGCCGACTCCATACAACTCCATGGGAAACAGTTCTCCGGAAACTCGTGAACGCAATTTGAGCGCGATCCAACGGTCCGATCTATAGTTATGGACCTTTTAAGCGGGTATTCTGGTCGTCTCGGTGGAATTGCCCGACCGGACGTGGTAGTCGTGTCCTACCGATTCCACGCAACTACATGGGAAACAGGCTTCGGAAACTCGTGAACAAAATTTGAGCGCGATCCAACGGTCGGATCTATAGTTACGAACCTTTTGAGCCGGTATTCTTGTCGTGTCGGTGGAATTACCAGTCCGGACGTCGTATTCGTGTCGTATCGATTCCACGCAACTCCATGGGAAACTGACTCTGGAAACTCGTGAAAAAACTTTAATCGCGATCCAACGATCGGATCTATAGTTATGGACCTTTTGAGCCAGTATTCTGGTCGTCTCTGTGGAATTGCCCGACCGGACGTTGTAGTCGTGTCCTACCGATTCCACGCAACTACATGGGAAACAGCCTTCGAAAACTCTTGAACAAAATTTCAGGGCGATCCGACGGTCGGATCTATAGTTATGGACCTTTTGAACCGGAATTCTCGTCGTCTCGGTAGAATTGCCTGACCGGACATTGTAGTCCTGTACTGCCGATTTCATGCAACTCCATGGGAAACAGCCTCCGGAAACTCGTGAACGCAATTTGAGCGCGATCCAACGGCCCGATCTATAGTTATGGACCTTTTGAGCCCGTATTCTTGTCGTCTCGGTGGAATTGCCCCACCAGACGTTTTAGTCATATCCTACCGATTCCACGCAACTCCATGGGAAATAGCATGCGGAAACTCGTGAATGACATTTGAGTGCGATCCAACGGTCGGATCTATAGTTATGGACCTTTTGAGCCGGTACTCTGGTCGTGTCGGTGGAATTACCAGTCTGGACGTCATATTCGTGTCGTATCGATTCCACGCAACTCCATGGGAAACTGACTCTGGAAACTCGTGAAAAAAATTTAACCGCGATCCAACGGTCGGATCTATAGTTATGGACCTTTTGAGCTGGTATTCTGGTCGTCTCTGTGGAATTGACCGACTGGACGTTGTACTCGTGTCCTACCGATTCCACGCAACTCCAGGGGAAACAGCCTCCGGAAACTCGTGAACGAAATTTTAGCGCAAACCAACGGTCTGATCTATAGTTATGGACCTTTTTGGCCCGGTATTCTGGTCGTTTCGATGGAATGGACCGACCAGACGTCGTCGTCTTGTCGTATCGATTCAACGCAACTCCATGGGAAACAGACTCCGAAAACTCGTAAAAAAAATTTAGGCGCGATCCAACGGTCCGATCTATAGTTATGGAACTTTTCAGCCGGTATTCTCGTCGTCTCGGTGGAATTGCCCGACCGTACGTGGTATTCGTGTCCTGCCGATTCCACGCAACTACATGGGAAAAAGCCTGCGGAAATTCGTGAATGAAATTTAAGCGCGATTCAACGGTCGGATCTATAGTTATGAACCTGTTGAGCCGGTATTCTGGTCGTGTCGGTGGAATTACCCGACCGGACGTGGTAGTCGTGTCCTACCGATTCCACGCAACTACATGGGAAACAACCTCCAAAAACTCGTGAACAAAATTCCAGCGCGATCCAACTGTCAGATCTATAGTTAAGCACCTTTTGAGCCGGTATTCTGGTCGTCTCGGTGGAATTGCCCGACCGAACGTTGTAGTCGTGTCCTACCGATTACACTCAACTCCATGGGAAACGGCCTGCGGAAACTCGTGATTGAAATTTGAGCGCGATCCAACGGTCGGATATATAATTAAGGACCTTTTGAGCCAGTATTATGGTCGTCTCGGTGGAATTGCCCGACCGGACGTTGTAGTCGTGTCCTACCGATTCAACGCAACTCCATGGGAAACAGCCTCCGGAAACTCGTGAATGTAATTTGAGCGCGATCCCATGGTCGGATCTATAGTTATCGACCTTTTGAGCCGATATTCTAGTCGGGTCGGTGGAATTGCAAGCCGGATGTCGGAGTTGTGTCGTACCGATTCCACGCAACTCCATGGGAAACAGCCTCCGGAAACTGGTGAGCAAAATTTGAGAGCGATCCAACGGTCGGATCTATAGTTATGGACCTTTTCCGCCGGTATTCTAGTCGTGTCGATGGAATGGACTGATCGAACGTCGTCATCGTGTCGTATCGATTGAACGCAACTCCATGGGAAACAGACTCCAGAAACTCGTGAAAAAAATTTAAGCGCGATCCAACGGTCAGATCTATAGTTATGGACCTTTTGAGACGGTATTCTACTCGTCTCTATGGAATTGCCCGATCGGACGTTGTAGTCGTGTTCATTCCACGCAACTTCATGGGAACTAGCCGCCGGAACCTCGTGAACGAAAATTAACCGCGATCCAAAGGTCGGATCTATAGTTATGGACCGTTTCAGCCGGTATTCTGGTCGTGTGGTAACGATTCAACGCAACTCCATTGGCAACAGACTCCGGAAACTTGTGAAAAAAATTTAAGCGCGATCCAACGGTCAGATCTATAGTTATCGACCTTTTGAGCGTGTATTCTGGTCGTCTCGGTGGAATTACCCGACCGGACGTGGTAGTCGTGTCCTACCGATTCCACACAACTACATGGGAAACAGGCTCCGGAAACTCGTGAACAAAATTTGATCGCGATCCAACGGTCGATCTATAGTTATGGACCTTTTCCGCCGGTATTCTGGTCGTGTCGGTGGAATTACCAGTCCGGACGTCGTATTCGTGTCGTATCGATTCCACGCAACTCCATGGGAAACTGACTCTAGAAACTCATGAAAAACATTTAACCGCGATCCAACGGTCGGATCTATAGTTATGGACCTGTTGAGCCGGTATTCTGGTCGTCTTTGTGGAATTGCCCGACCGGACGTTGTAGTCCTGTCCTACCGATTCCACGCAACTCCAGGGGAAACTTGTGAATGAAATTTTAACGCGATCCAACGGTCGGATCTATAGTTAGGGACCTTTTGGGCCGGTATTCTAGTCGTGTCGATGGAATGGACCGACCGGACGTCGTCGTCGTGTCGTACCGATTCAACGCAACTCCATGGGAAACAGACTCCGGAAACTCGTGAAAAAAATTTAAGCGCGATCCAACGGTCGGATCTATAGTTATGGACCTTTTGGGCCTGTATTCTAGTCGTCTCGGTGGAATTACCCGACCGGACATGGTAGTCGTGTCCTACCGATTCCACGCAACTACATCGGAAACAGCCTCCGAAAACTCGTGAACAAAATTTCAGCGCGATCCAACGGTCGGATCTATAGTTCTGGACCTTTTGAGCCGGTATTCTCGTCGTGTCGGTGGAATTGCCCGACCTGACGTTGTAGCCGTGTCCTGCCGATTCCACGCAACTCCATGGGAAAAAGCCTGTGGAAACTCGTCAATGAAATTTGAGCGCGATCCAACGGTCGGATCTATAGTTAAGAACCTTTTAAGCCGGTATTCTGGTCATCTCGGTGGAATTGCCCGACCGGACGTTGTAGTCGTGTCATGCCAATTCCACGCAACTCCATGGGAAAGAGCCTTCGGAAACTCGTGAATGAAATTTAAGCGCGATCCAACTGTGGGATCTATAGTTAAGGGCCTTTTGAGCAGGTACTCTGGTCGTGTCGGTGGAATTGCCCGACCGGACATTGTAGTCATGTCCTACTAATTCCACTCAACTCCATGGGAAACAGCCTGCGGAAACTCGTGATTGAAATTTGAGCGCGATCCAACGGTGGGATCTATAGTTATGGACCTTTTGAGCCGGTATTCTAGTCGTCTCGGTGCAATTGCCCGACCGGACGTTGTAGTCGTGCCCTACCGATTACACTCAACTCCATGGGAAACGGCCTGCGGAAACTCGTGATTGAAATTTGAGCGCGATCCAACAGTCGGATATATAATTAAGGACCTTTTGAGCCAGTATTATGGTCGTCTCGGTGGAATTGCCCGACCGGACGTTGTAGTCGTGTCCTACCGATTCAACGCAACTCCATGGGAAACAGCCTCCGGAAACTCGTGAACATAATTTGAGCGCGATCCCATGGTCGGATCTATAGTTATCGACCTTTTGAGCCGATATTCTGGTCGGGTCGGTGGAATTGCAAGCCGGATGTCGTAGTTGTGTCGTACCGATTCCACGCAACTACATGGGAAACAGCCTCCGGAAACTCGTGAACAAAATTTGAGAGCGATCCAACGGTCGGATCTATAGTTATGGAGCTTTTGAGCTGGTATTCTGGTCGTGTCGACGGAATGGACCAATCGAACGTCGTCCTCGTGTCGTATCGATTGAACGCAACTCCATGGGAAACAGACTCCAGAAACTCGTGAAAAACATTTAAGCGCGATCCAACGGTCAGATCTATAGTTATGGACCTTTTGAGACGGTATTCTACTCGTCTCTATGGAATTGCCCGATCAGATGTTGTAGTCGTGTTCTACCGATTCCACGCAACTCCATGGGAACTAGCCGCCAGAACCTCGTGAACGAAAATTGACCGCGATCCAACGGTCGGATCTATAGTTATGGACCGTTTCAGCTGGTATTCTGGTCGTGTGGTACCGATTCAACCCAACTCCGTGGGAAACTGACTCCGGAAACTTGTGAAAAAAATTTAAGCGCGATCCAACGGTCAATTGTTAACGCAACTCTGGTCGTTGTTGTGGAATTGCCCGACCGGACGTTGTAGTCCTGTCCTACCGATTCCACGCAACTCCAAGGGAAACTTGTGAACGAAATTTTAACGCGATCCAACGGTCGGATCTATAGTTAGGGACCTTTTGGGCCGGTATTCTGGTCCTGTCGATGGAATGGACCGACCGGACGTCGTCGTCGTGTCGTACCGATTCAACGCAACTCCATGGGAAACAGACTCCGGAAACTCGTGAAAAACATTTAAGCGCGATCCAACGGTCGGATCTATAGTTATGGACCTTTTGGCCCGGTATTCTGGTCGTCTCGGTGGAATTACCCGACCGGACATGGTAGTCGTGTCCTACCGATTCCACGCAACTCCATGGGAAACAGCCTCCGGAAACTCGTGAACGCAATTTCAGCGCGATCCAACGGTTGGATCTATAGTTATGGACCTTTTGAGCCGGTATTCTGCTCGGGTCGGTGGAATTGCAAGCCGGATGTCGTAGTCGTGTCCTACCAATTCCACGCAACTCCATGGGAAACAGCCTCCGGAAACTCGTGAACGCAATTTGAGCGCGATCCAACGGTGGGATCTATAGTTATGGACCTTTTGAGCCAGTATTATGGTCGTCTCGGTGGAATTGCCCGACCGGACGTGGTAGTCGTGTCCTATCGATTCCACACAACTACATGGGAAACAGGCTCCGGAAACTCGTGAACAAAGTTTGAGCGCGATCCAACGGTCGGATCTATAGTTATGGACCTTTTCAGCCGGTATTCTGGTCGTGTCGGTGGACTTGCCTGTCAGGACATCGTATTCAAGTCGTATCGATTCCACGCAACTCCGTGGGAAACTGACTTCGGAAACTCGTGAAAAAAATTTAACCGCGATCCAACGGTAGGATGTATAGTTATGGACCTTTAGAGCCGGAATTGTGGTCGTGTCGATGGAATGCATCGACCGGACATCGTCGTCGTGTTGTACCGATTCAACGCAACTCCATGGGAAACAGACTCCGGAAACTCGTGAAAAAAATTTTAGCGCGATCCAACGGTCCGATCTATAGTTATTGACCTTTTGAGCCGGTATTCTGGTCGTCTCGGTGGAATTGCCCGACCGGACGTGGTAGTCGTGTCCTATCGATTCCACGCAACTACATGGGGAAAAGGCTCCGGAAACTCGTGAACAAAATTTGAGCGCGATCCAATGGTCGGATCTATAGTTATGGACCTTTTCAGCCGGTATTCTGCTCATGTCGGTGGAATTGCCAGTCCGGACCTCGTATTCAAGTCGTATCGATTCCACGCAACTCCGTGGGAAACTGACTTCAGAAACTCGTGAAAAAAATTTAACCGCGATCCAACGGTCGGATCAATACTTATGGACCTTTTGAGCCGGAATTGTGGTCGTGTCGATGGAATGGATCGACCGGACGTCGTCGTCGTGTCGTACCGATTCAACGCAACTCCATGGGAAACAGACTCCGGAAACTCGTGAAAAATATTTTAGCGCGATCCAACGGTCCGATCTATAGTTATGGACCTTTTGAGCGGGTATTCTGGTCGTCTCGGTGGAATTGCCCGACCGGACGTGGTAGTCGTGTCCTATCGATTCCACGCAACTACATGGGGAACAGGCTCCGGAAACTCGTGAACAAAATTTGAGCGCGATCCAATGGTCGGATCTATAGTTATGGACCTTTTCAGCCGGTATTCTAGTCGTGTCGGTGGAATTGCCAGTCCGGATGTCGTATTCAAGTCATATCGATTCCACGCAACTCCGTGGGAAACTGACTTCGGAAACTCGTGTAAAAAATTTAACCGCGATCCAATGGTCGGATCTATAGTTATGGACCTTTTAAGCCGGAATTTTGGCCGTGTCGATGGAATGGATCGACCGGACGTCGCCGTCGTGTCGTACCGATTCAACGCAACTCCATGGGAAACAGACTCTGGAAACTCGTGAAAAAAATTTTAGAGCGATCCAACGGTCCGATCTATAGTTATGGACCTTTTGAGCCGATATTCTGGTCGTGTCGATGGAATTGCCCGACCGGACGTGGTAGTCGTGTCCTACCAATTCCGCGCAACTGTTTGGGAACCAGCCTCCGGAAACTCGTGAACAAAAATTGACTGTGATCCAACGGTCGGATCTATAGTTATGGACCTTTTGAACCGCTATTCTCGTCATCTCGGTGGAATTGCCATACCGGACGTTGTCGTCTTGTCCTACCGATTACAGGCAACTCCATGGGAAACAGCCACTGGAAACTCGTGAACGCAATTTAAGCGCGATCCAACGGTCGGATCTATAGTTAAGGACCTTTTGAGCCGATATTCTGTTCATTTCAGTGGAATTGCCCGACCGGACGTCGTCGTCGTGTCGTATCGATTCAACGCAACTCCATGGGAAACAAACTCGGGAAACTCGTGAAAAACATTTAAGCGCGATCCAACGGTCCGATCTATAGTTATGGAGCTTTTGAGCCGGTATTCTTGTCGTCTCGGTGGAATTGCCTGACCGGACGTTATAGTCGTGTCCTACCGATTCCACGCAACTCCATGGGAAACAGCCTCCGGAAACTCGTGAACGCAATTTGAGCGTGATCCAACGGTGGGATCTATAGTTATGGACCTTTTGAGCCGGTACTCTGCTCGGGTCGGTGGAATTGCAAGCCGGATGTCGTAGTAGTGTCGTACCGATTCCATGCAAGTCCATGGGAAACAGCCTTTGGAAACTCATGAACAAAATTTGAGAGCGATCCAACGGTCGGATCTATAGTTGTGGACCTTTTGAGCCGGTATTCTGGTCGTGTCGATGGAATGGACCGACCGGACGTCGTCCTCGTGTCGTATCGATTGAACGCAAGTCCATGGGAAACAGCCTCTGGAAAATCGTGAACAAAATTTGAGAGCTATCCAACGGTCAGATCTATAGTTGTGGACCTTTTGAGCCGGTATTCTGGTCGTGTCGATAGAATGGACCGACCGGACGTCGTCGTCGTGTCGTATCGATTGAACGCAACTTCATGGGAAACAGACTCCGGAAACCTGTGAAAAAAATTTTAGCGCGATCGAACGGTCAGATCTATAGTTATGGACCTTTTGAGCCGGTATTGTGGTCGTCTCGGTGCAATTGCCCGACTGGACGTGGTAGTCGTGTCCTACCGATTCCACACAACTACATGGGAAATAAGCTCCGGAAACTCGTGAACAAAATTTGAGCGCGATCCAACGGTCGGATCTATAGTTATGGACCTTTTCAGCCGGTATTCTGGTCGTGTCTGTGGAACGGACCGACCGGAGGTCGTCGTCGTGTCGTATCGATTCAACGCAACTCCTTGGGAAACAGACTCGAGAAACTCGTGAAAAAAATTTAAGCACGATCCAACGGTCAGATCTATTGTTATGGACCTTTTGAGCCGGTATTCTTGTCGTCTCGGTGGAATTGCCAGACCGGACGTTGTAGTCGTGTCCTACCGATTCCACGCAACTCCAGGGGAAACAGCCTCCGGATACTCGTGAACAAAAATTGACTGCGATCCAACGGTCGGATCTATAGTTATGGACCTTTTGAACCGCTATTCTCGTCATCTCGGTGGAATTGCCCGACCGGACGTTGTAGTCTTGTCCTGCCGATTACAGGCAACTCGATGGGAAACAGCCACCGGAAACTCGTGAACAAAATTTGAGAGCGATCCAACGGTCGGATCTATAGTTGTGAACCTTTTGAGCCGGTATTCTGGTCGTGTCGATGGAATGGACCGACCGGACGTCGTCGTCGTGTCGTATCGATTGAACGCAACTCCATGGGAAGCAGACTCCGGAAACTCGTGAAAAATATTTTAGCGCGATCCACCAGTCAGATCTATAGTTATGGACCTTTTAAGCTGGTATTCTGGTCGTCTCGGTGCAATTGCCCGACCGGACGTGGTAGTCTTGTCCTTCCGATTCCACACAACTACATGGGAAACAGGCTCCGGAAACTCGTGAAAAAAATTTGAGCGCGATCCAACAGTCGGATCTATAGTTATGGACCTTTTCAGCCGGTATTCTGGTCGTGTCGGTGGAATTACCAGTCCGGACGTCGTATTCGAGTCGTATCAATTCCGCGCAACTCCGTGGGAAACTGACTTCGGAAACTCGTGAAAAAAATTTAACTACGATCCAACGGTCGGGTCTATAGTTATGGACCGTTTGAGCCGGTATTCTGGTCGTGTCGATGGAATGGACCGACCGAACGTCGTCGTCGTGTGGTACCGATTCAACGCAACTCCATTGGAAACATACTTCAGAAACTTGTGAAAAACATTTAAGTGCGATCCAACGGTCAGATCTATAGTTATGGACCTTTTGAGCGGGTATTCTGGTCGTGTCGGTCGAATTGCCCGACCGGACGTGGTAGTCGTGTCCTACCGATTCCACGCAACTGCATGGCAAACAGGCTCCGAAAACTCGTGAACAAAATTTGAGCGCGATCCAACGGTCGGATCTATAGTTATGGACCTTTTGAGCCGGTATTCTGGTCGTGTCGTTGGAATTACCAGTCCGGACGTCGTATTTGTGTCGTATCGATTCCACGCAACTCCATGGGAAACTGACTCTAGAAACTCGTGAAAAACATTTAACCGCGATCCAACGGTCGGATCTATAGTTATGGACCAGTTGAGCCGGTATTCTGGTCGTCTTTGTGGAATTGCCCGACCGGACGTTGTAGTCGTGTCCTACCGATTCCACGCAACTCCAGGGGAAACAGCCTCCGGAAACTCGTGAACGAAATTTTAGCGCGATCCAACGGTCGGATCTATAGTTAGGGACGTTATGGGACGGTATTCTGGTCGTGTCGATGGAATGGACCGATCGGACGTCGTCGTCGTGTCGTACCGATTCAACGCAACTCCATGGGAAACAGCCTGCGGAAACTCGTGATTGAAATTTGAGCGCGATCCAACGGTCGGATGTATAGTTAAGGATCTTTTGAGCCGGTATTCTGGTCGTTTCGGTGGAATGGACCGACCGGACGTTGTAGTCGTGTCCTACCGATTCCACGCAACTCCATGGGAAACAACCTCCGGAAACTCGTGAATGCAATTTGAGCGCGATCCAACGGTCAGATCTATAGTTATGGACCTTTTGAGCCGGTATTCTAGTCTTCTCGGTGCAATTGCCCGACCGGACGTGGTACTCGTGTCCTACCGATTCCACACAACTACATGGGAAATAGGCTCCGTAAAACTCGTGAACAAAATTTGAGCGCGATCCAACGGTCGGATCTATAGTTATGGACCTTTTCAGCCGGTATTCTGGTCGTGTCGGTGGAACGGACCGACCGGACGTCGTCGTCGTGTCGTATCGATTCAACGCAACTCCATGGGAAACAGACTCGGGAAACTCGTGAAAAAAATTTAAGCACGATCCAACGGTCAGATCTATAGTTATGGAGCTTTTGAGCCGGTATTCTTGTCGTCTTGGTGGAATTGCCCGACCGGACGTTGTAGTCGTGTCCTACCGATTCCACGCAACTCCAGGGGAAACAGCCTCTGGAAACTCGTGAACAAAATTTTAGCGCGATCCAACGGTGGGATCTATAGTTATGGACCTTTTTGAGCCGGTATTCTGCTCGGGTCGGTGGAATTGCAAGCCGGATGTCGTAGTAGTGTCGTACCGATTCCATGCAAGTCCATGGGAAACAGCCTCCGGAAACTCGTGAACAAAATTTGAGAGCTATCCAACGGTCAGATTTATAGTTGTGGACCTTTTCAGCCGGTATTCTGGTCGTGTCGATGGAATGGACCGACCGGACGTCGTCGTCATGTCGTATCGATTGAACGCAACTTCATGGGAAACAGACTCCGAAAACTTGTGAAAAACATTTTAGCGCGATCCAACGGTCAGATCTATAGTTATGGACCTTTTGAGCCGGTATTGTGGTCGTCTCGGTGCAATTGCCCGACCGGACGTGGTAGTCGTGTCCTACCGATTCCACACAACTACATGGGAAATAAGCTCCGAAAACTCGTGAACAAAATTTGAGCGCGATCCAACGGTCGGATCTATAGTTATGGACCTTTTCAGCCGGTATTCTGGTCGTGTCGGTGGAACGGACCGACCGGAGGTCGTCGTCGTGTCGTATCGGTTCAACGCAACTCCATGGGAAACAGACTCGGGAAACTCGTGAAAAAAATTTAAGCACGATCCAACGGTCAGATCTATTGTTATGGACCTTTTGAGCCGGTATTCTTGTCGTCTCGGTGGAATTGCCAGACCGGACGTTGTAGTCGTGTCCTACCGATTCCACGCAACTCCAGGGGAAACAGCCTCCGGAAACTCGTGAACGAAATTTTAACGCGATCCAACGGTGGGATCTATAGTTATGGACGTTTTGAGCCGGTATTCTGCTCGGGTCGGTGGAATTGCAAGCCGAATGTCGTAGTAGTGTCGTACCGATTCCATGCAAGTCCATGGGAAACAGCCTCTAGAAACTCGTGAACAAAATTTGAGAGCGATCCAACGGTCGGATCTATAGTTGTGGACCTTTTGAGCCGGTATTCTGGTCGTGTCGATGGAATGGACCGATCGGACGTCGTCATCGTGTCGTATCGATTGAACGCAACTCCATGGGAAACAGACTCCGAAAACCTGTGAAAAAAATTTTAGCGCGATCCAACAGTCAGATCTATAGTTATGGACCTTTTGAGCCGGTATTGTGGTCGTCTCGGTGCAATTGCCCGACCGGACGTGGTAGTCTTGTCCTACCGATTCCACACAACTACATGGGAAACAGGCTCCGGAAACTCGTGAACAAAATTTGAGCGCGATCCAAGGGTCGGATCTACAGTTATGGACCTTTTCAGCCGGTATTCTGGTCGTGTTAGTGGAATTGCTAGTCCGGACGTCGTATTCGAGTCGTATCGATTCCACGCAACTCCGTGGGAAACTGACTTCGGAAACTCGTGAAAAAAATTTAACCGCGATCCAACGGTCGGGTCTATAGTTATGGACCGTTTGAGCCGGTATTCTGGTCGTGTCGATGGAATGGACCGACCGGACGTCGTCGTCGTGTGCTACCGATTCAACGCAACTCCATTGGAAACAGACTCCAGAAACTTGTGAAAAAAATTTAAGTGCGATCCAACGGTCAGATCTATAGTTATGGACCTTTTGAGCGGGTATTCTGGTCGTCTCGGTGGAATTGCCTGACTGGACGTGGTAGTCGTGTTCTACCGATTCCACGTAACTACATAGGAAACAGGCTCCGGAAACTCGTCAACAAAATTTGAGCGCGATCCAAAGGTCGGATCTATAGTTATGTACCTTTTCAGCCGGTATTCTGGTCGTGTCGGTGGAATTGCCAGTCCGGATGTCGTATTCGAGTCGTATCGATTCCACGCAACTTCGTGGGAAACTGACTTCGGAAACTCGTGAAAAAAATTTAACCGCGATCCAACAGTCGGATCTATAGTTATGGACCGTTTGAGCCGGTATTCTGGTCATGTCGATGGAATGGACCGATCGGACGTCGTCGTCATGTGGTATCGATTCAACGCAACTCCATTGGAAATAATCTCCGGAAACTTGTGAAAAAAATTTAAGCGCGATCCAACGGTTAGATCTATAGTTATGGACCTTTTGAGCGGGTATTCTGGTCGTCTCGGTCGAATTGCCCGACCGGACGTGGTAGTCGTGTCCTACCGATTCCACGCAACTGCATGGGAAACAGGCTCTGAAAAATCGTGAACAAAATTTGAGCGCGATCCAACGGTCGGATCTATAGTTATGGACCTTTTGAGCCGGTATTCTGGTCGTGTCGGTGGAATTACTAGTGCGGACGTCGTATTCGTGTCGTATCGATTCCACGCAACTCCATGGGAAACTGACTCTAGAAACTCGTGAAAAACATTTAACCGCGATCCAACGGTCGGATCTATAGTTATGGACCAGTTGAGCCGGTATTCTGGTCGCCTTTGTGGAATTGCCTGACCGGACGTTGTAGTCGTGTCCAACCGATTCCACGCAACTCCAGGGGAAACAGCCTCCGGAAACTCGTGAATGAAATTTTAGCGCGATCCAACGGTCGGATCTATAGTTAGGGACCTTTTGGGCCGGTATTCTGGTCGTGTCGATGGAATGGACCGACCGGACGTCGTCGTCGTGTCGTACCGATTCAACGCAACTACATGGGAAACAGACTCCGGAAACTCGTGAAAAAATTTTTAGCGCGATCCAACGGTCCGATCTATAATTATGGACCTTTTCAGCCGGTATTCTGGTCGTCTCGGTGGAATTGCCCGACCGGACGTGGTAGTCGTGTCCTATCGATTCCACGCAACCACATGGGAAACAGGCTCCGGAAACTCGTGAACAAAATTTGAGCGCGATCCAAGGGTCGGATCTATAGTTATGGACCTTTTCAGCCGGTATTCTGGTCGTGTCGGTGGAATTACCCGTCCGGATGTCGTATCGATTCCACGCAACTCCATGGGAAACTGACTTCGGAAACTCGTGAAAAAAATTTAACCGCGATCCAACGGTCGGGTCTATAGTTATGGACCATTTGAGCCGGTATTCTGGTCGTGTCGATGGAATGGACCGACCGGACGTCGTCGTCGTGTGCTACCGATTCAACGCAACTCCATTGGAAACAGACTCCAGAAACTTGTGAAAAAAATTTAAGTGCGATCCAACGGTCCGATCTATAGTTATGGACCTTTTGAGCGGGTATTCTGGTCGTCTCGGTGGAATTGCCTGACTGGACATGGTAGTCGTGTTCTACCGATTCCACGTAACTACATAGGAAACAGGCTACGGAAACTCGTGAACAAAATTTGACCGCGATCCAACGGTCGGATCTATAGTTATGGACCATTTGAGCCGGTATTCTGGTCGTGTCGATGGAATGGACCGAACGGACGTCGTCGTCGTGTGGTATCGATTCAACGCAACTCCATTGGAAACAATCTCCGGAAACTTGTGAAAAAAATTTAAGCGCGATCCAACGGTTAGATCTATAGTTATGGACCTTTTGAGCGGGTATTCTGGTCGTCTCGGTCGAATTGCCCGACCGGACGTGGTAGTCGTGTCCTACCGATTCCACGCAACTGCATGGGAAACAGGCTCCGAAAACTGGTGAACAAAATTTGAGCGCGATAAAACGGTCGGATCTATAGTTATGGACCTTTTCAGCCGGTATTCTGGTCGTGTCGGTGGAATTGCCGGTCCGGACGTCGTATTCGAGTCTAATCGATTCCACGCAACTCCGTGGGAAACTGACTTCGGAAACTCGTGAAAAAAATTTAACCGCGATCTAACGGTCGGATCTATAGTTATGGACCTTTTCAGCCGGTATTCTGGTCGTGTCGGTGGAACGGACCGACCGGAGGTCGTCGTCGTGTCGTATCGATTCAACGCAACTCCATGGGAAACAGACTCGGGAAACTCGTGAAAAAAATTTAAGCACGATCCAACGGTCAGATCTATTGTTATGGACCTTTTGAGCCGGTATTCTTGTCGTCTCGGTGGAATTGCCAGACCGGACGTTGTAGTCGTGTCCTACCGATTCCACGCAACTCCAGGGGAAACAGCCTCCGGAAACTCGTGAACGAAATTTTAACGCGATCCAACGGTGGGATCTATAGTTATGGACGTTTTGAGCCGGTATTCTGCTCGGGTCGGTGGAATTGCAAGCCGAATGTCGTAGTAGTGTCGTACCGATTCCATGCAAGTCCATGGGAAACAGCCTCTAGAAACTCGTGAACAAAATTTGAGAGCGATCCAACGGTCGGATCTATAGTTGTGGACCTTTTGAGCCGGTATTCTGGTCGTGTCGATGGAATGGACCGATCGGACGTCGTCATCGTGTCGTATCGATTGAACGCAACTCCATGGGAAACAGACTCCGAAAACCTGTGAAAAAAATTTTAGCGCGATCCAACAGTCAGATCTATAGTTATGGACCTTTTGAGCCGGTATTGTGGTCGTCTCGGTGCAATTGCCCGACCGGACGTGGTAGTCTTGTCCTACCGATTCCACACAACTACATGGGAAACAGGCTCCGGAAACTCGTGAACAAAATTTGAGCGCGATCCAAGGGTCGGATCTACAGTTATGGACCTTTTCAGCCGGTATTCTGGTCGTGTTAGTGGAATTGCTAGTCCGGACGTCGTATTCGAGTCGTATCGATTCCACGCAACTCCGTGGGAAACTGACTTCGGAAACTCGTGAAAAAAATTTAACCGCGATCCAACGGTCGGGTCTATAGTTATGGACCGTTTGAGCCGGTATTCTGGTCGTGTCGATGGAATGGACCGACCGGACGTCGTCGTCGTGTGCTACCGATTCAACGCAACTCCATTGGAAACAGACTCCAGAAACTTGTGAAAAAAATTTAAGTGCGATCCAACGGTCAGATCTATAGTTATGGACCTTTTGAGCGGGTATTCTGGTCGTCTCGGTGGAATTGCCTGACTGGACGTGGTAGTCGTGTTCTACCGATTCCACGTAACTACATAGGAAACAGGCTCCGGAAACTCGTCAACAAAATTTGAGCGCGATCCAAAGGTCGGATCTATAGTTATGTACCTTTTCAGCCGGTATTCTGGTCGTGTCGGTGGAATTGCCAGTCCGGATGTCGTATTCGAGTCGTATCGATTCCACGCAACTTCGTGGGAAACTGACTTCGGAAACTCGTGAAAAAAATTTAACCGCGATCCAACAGTCGGATCTATAGTTATGGACCGTTTGAGCCGGTATTCTGGTCATGTCGATGGAATGGACCGATCGGACGTCGTCGTCATGTGGTATCGATTCAACGCAACTCCATTGGAAATAATCTCCGGAAACTTGTGAAAAAAATTTAAGCGCGATCCAACGGTTAGATCTATAGTTATGGACCTTTTGAGCGGGTATTCTGGTCGTCTCGGTCGAATTGCCCGACCGGACGTGGTAGTCGTGTCCTACCGATTCCACGCAACTGCATGGGAAACAGGCTCTGAAAAATCGTGAACAAAATTTGAGCGCGATCCAACGGTCGGATCTATAGTTATGGACCTTTTGAGCCGGTATTCTGGTCGTGTCGGTGGAATTACTAGTGCGGACGTCGTATTCGTGTCGTATCGATTCCACGCAACTCCATGGGAAACTGACTCTAGAAACTCGTGAAAAACATTTAACCGCGATCCAACGGTCGGATCTATAGTTATGGACCAGTTGAGCCGGTATTCTGGTCGCCTTTGTGGAATTGCCTGACCGGACGTTGTAGTCGTGTCCAACCGATTCCACGCAACTCCAGGGGAAACAGCCTCCGGAAACTCGTGAATGAAATTTTAGCGCGATCCAACGGTCGGATCTATAGTTAGGGACCTTTTGGGCCGGTATTCTGGTCGTGTCGATGGAATGGACCGACCGGACGTCGTCGTCGTGTCGTACCGATTCAACGCAACTACATGGGAAACAGACTCCGGAAACTCGTGAAAAAATTTTTAGCGCGATCCAACGGTCCGATCTATAATTATGGACCTTTTCAGCCGGTATTCTGGTCGTCTCGGTGGAATTGCCCGACCGGACGTGGTAGTCGTGTCCTATCGATTCCACGCAACCACATGGGAAACAGGCTCCGGAAACTCGTGAACAAAATTTGAGCGCGATCCAAGGGTCGGATCTATAGTTATGGACCTTTTCAGCCGGTATTCTGGTCGTGTCGGTGGAATTACCCGTCCGGATGTCGTATCGATTCCACGCAACTCCATGGGAAACTGACTTCGGAAACTCGTGAAAAAAATTTAACCGCGATCCAACGGTCGGGTCTATAGTTATGGACCATTTGAGCCGGTATTCTGGTCGTGTCGATGGAATGGACCGACCGGACGTCGTCGTCGTGTGCTACCGATTCAACGCAACTCCATTGGAAACAGACTCCAGAAACTTGTGAAAAAAATTTAAGTGCGATCCAACGGTCCGATCTATAGTTATGGACCTTTTGAGCGGGTATTCTGGTCGTCTCGGTGGAATTGCCTGACTGGACATGGTAGTCGTGTTCTACCGATTCCACGTAACTACATAGGAAACAGGCTACGGAAACTCGTGAACAAAATTTGACCGCGATCCAACGGTCGGATCTATAGTTATGGACCATTTGAGCCGGTATTCTGGTCGTGTCGATGGAATGGACCGAACGGACGTCGTCGTCGTGTGGTATCGATTCAACGCAACTCCATTGGAAACAATCTCCGGAAACTTGTGAAAAAAATTTAAGCGCGATCCAACGGTTAGATCTATAGTTATGGACCTTTTGAGCGGGTATTCTGGTCGTCTCGGTCGAATTGCCCGACCGGACGTGGTAGTCGTGTCCTACCGATTCCACGCAACTGCATGGGAAACAGGCTCCGAAAACTGGTGAACAAAATTTGAGCGCGATAAAACGGTCGGATCTATAGTTATGGACCTTTTCAGCCGGTATTCTGGTCGTGTCGGTGGAATTGCCGGTCCGGACGTCGTATTCGAGTCTAATCGATTCCACGCAACTCCGTGGGAAACTGACTTCGGAAACTCGTGAAAAAAATTTAACCGCGATCTAACGGTCGGATCTATAGTTATGGACCTTTTGAGCCGGTATTCTGGTATTCTCGGTGCAATTGCCCGACCGGACGTGGTAGTCGTGTCCTACCGATTCCACACAACTACATGGGAAATAGGCTCCGAAAACTCGTGAACAAAATTTAAGCGCGATGCAACGGTCGGATCTATAGTTATGGACCTTTTCAGCCGGTATTCTGGTCGTGTCGGTGGAATTGCCGGTCCGGACGTCGTATTCGAGTCGTATCGATTCCACGCAACTCCGTGGGAAACTGACTTCGGAAACTCATGAACAAAATTTGAGCGCGATCCAACGGTGGGATCTATAGTTATGGACCTTTTGAGCCGGTATTCTGGTCGGGTCTGTGGAATTGCAAGACCGGATGTCGTAGTCGTGTCGTACCTATTCCACGCAACTCCATGGGAAACAGCCTCCGGAAACTCGGGAACAAAATTTAAGAGCGATCCAATCGTCGGATCTATTGTTATGGACCTTTTGAGCCGGTATTCTGCTCGTCTCTGTGGAATTGCCCGACCGGACGTGGTAGTCGTATCCTACCGATTCCACGCATCTACATGGGAAACAGGCTCCGGAAACTCGTGAACAAAATTTGAGCGCGATCCAACGGTCGGATCTATAGTTATGGACCTTTTCAGCCGGTATTATGGTCGTGTCGGTGGAATTGCCAGTCCGGACGTCGTATTCGAGTCGTATCGATTCCACGCAACTCCGTGGGAAACTGACTTCGGAAACTCGTGAAAAAACTTTAACCGCGATCCAACAGTTGGATCTATAGTTATGGACCGTTTGAGCCGGTATTCTGGTCGTGTCGATGGAATGGACCGACCGGACGTCGTCGTCGTGTGGTACCGATTCAACGCAACTCCATTGGAAACAGACTCCGGAAACTTGTGAAAAAAATTTAAGCGCGATCCAACGGTCAGATCTATTGTTATGGACCTTTTGAGCGGGTATTCTGGTCGTCTCGGTCGAATTGCCCGACCGGACATGGTAGTCATGTCCTACCGATTCCACGCAACTGCATGGGAAACAGGCTCCGAAAACCCGTGAACAAAATTTGAGCGCGATCCAACGGTCGGATCTATAGTTATGGACCTTTTGAGCCGGTATTCTGGTCGTGTCGGTGGAATTACCAGTGCGGACGTCGTATTCGTGTCGTATCGATTCCACGCAACTCCATGGGAAACTGACTCCAGAAACTCGTGAAAAACATTTAACCGCGATCCAACGGTCGGATCTATAGTTATGGACCAGTTGAGCCGGTATTCTGGTCGTCTTTGTGGAATTACCCGACTGGACGTTGTAGTCGTGTCCTACCGATTCCACGCAACTGCATGGAAAACAGGCTCCGAAAACTCGTGAACAAAATTTGAGCGCGATCCAACGGTCGGATCTATAGTTATGGACCTTTTGAGCTGGTATTCTGGTCGTGTCGTTGGAAATACCAGTCCGGACGTCGTATTCGTGTCGTATCGATTCCACGCAACTCCATGGGAAACTGACTCTAGAAACTCGTGAAAAACATTTAACCGCGATCCAACGGTCGGATCTATAGTTATGGACCACTTGAGCCGGTATTCTGGTCGTCTTCGTGGAATTGCCCGACCGGACGTTGTAGTCGTGTCCTATCGATTCCACGCAACTCCAGGGGAAACAACCTCTGGAAACTCGTGAACGAAATTTTAGCGCGATCCAACGGTCCGATCTATAGTTAGGGACCTTTTGGGCCGGTATTCTGGTCGTGTCGATGGAATGGACCGACCGGACGTCGTCGTCGTGTCGTACCGATTCAACGCAACTCCATGGGAAACAGACTCCAGAAACTCGTGAAATACTTTTTAGCGCGATCCAATGGTCGGATCTATAGTTATGGACCTTTTGAGCCGGTATTCTGGTCGGGTCTGTGGAATTGCAAGACCGGATGTCGTAGTCGTGTCGTACCTATTCCACGCAACTCCATGGGAAACAGCCTCCGGAAACTCGGGAACAAAATTTAAGAGCGATCCAATGGTCGGATCTATTGTTATGGACCTTTTAAGCCGGTATTCTGCTCGTCTCT
Organism: Populus alba x Populus glandulosa; assembly: GCA_033617975.1. Lineage (NCBI taxonomy): Eukaryota > Viridiplantae > Streptophyta > Magnoliopsida > Malpighiales > Salicaceae > Populus > Populus alba x Populus glandulosa. The sequence goes on along the minus strand of CM066144.1, from coordinate 21,100,187 downwards.
GTGGAATTGCCCGACCAAACGTTGTAGTCGTGTTCTACCGATTCCACGCAACTCCATGGGAACCAGCCTCCGGAAACTCGTGAACAAAATTTGAGCGCGATCCAACGGTCGGATCTATAGTTATGGACCTTTTGAGCCGGTATTTTGGTCGTGTCGATGGAATGGATCGACCGGACGTCGTCGTCGTGTCGTACCGATTCAACGCAACTCCATGGGAAACAGACTCCAGAAACTCGTGAAATACTTTTTAGCGCGATCCAATAGTCCGATCTATAGTTATGGACCTTTTGAGCCGGTATTCTGGTCGGGTCTGTGGAATTGCAAGACCGGATGTCGTAGTCGTGTCGTACCTATTCCACGCAACTCCATGGGAAACAGCCTCCGGAAACTCGGGAACAAAATTTAAGAGCGATCCAATGGTCGGATCTATTGTTATGGACCTTTTAAGCCGGTATTCTGCTCGTCTCTGTGGAATTGCCCGACCAAACGTTGTAGTCGTGTTCTACCGATTCCACGCAACTCCATGGGAACCAGCCTCCGGAAACTCGTGAACAAAATTTGAGCGCGATCCAACGGTCGGATCTATAGTTATGGACCTTTTGAGCCGGTATTTTGGTCGTGTCGATGGAATGGATCGACCGGACGTCGTCGTCGTGTCGTACCGATTCAACGCAACTCCATGGGAAACAGACTCCAGAAACTCGTGAAATACTTTTTAGCGCGATCCAATAGTCCGATCTATAGTTATGGACCTTTTGAGCCGGTATTCTGGTCGGGTCTGTGGAATTGCAAGACCGAATGTCGTAGTCGTGTCGCACCTATTCCACGCAACTCCATGGGAAACAACCTCCGGAAACTCGGGAACAAAATTTAAGAGCGATCCAATGGTCGGATCTATTGTTATGGACCTTTTGAGCCGGTATTCTGCTCGTCTCTGTGGAATTGCCCGACCAAACGTTGTAGTCGTGTTCTACCGATTCCACGCAACTCCATGGGAACCAGCCTCCGGAAACTCATGATTGAAATTTCAGCGTGATCCAACGGTCGGATCTATAGTTAAGGACCTTTTGAGCCGGTATTCTGGTCGTTTCGGTGGAATTGCCCGACCGGACGTTGTAGTCGTGTCCTCCCGATTCTACGCAACTCCATGGGAAACAACCTCCAAAAACTCGTGAACGCAATTTGAGTGCGATCCAACGGTGGGATCTATAGTTAAGAACCTTTTGAGCCGGTATTCTGGTCGTCTAGGTGGAATTGCCCGACCGGACGTTGTTGTCGTGTCCTGCCGATTCCACGCAACTCCATGGGAAAGAGCCTTCGGAAACTCGTGAATGAAATATAAGCGCGATCCAATGGTCGGATCTATAGTTATGGACCAGTTGAGCCGGTATTCTGGTCGTCTTTGTGGAATTGCCCGACCGGACGTTGTAGTCGTGTCCTATCGATTCCACGCAACTCCAGGGGAAACAACCTCTGGAAACTCGTGAACGAAATTTTAGCGCGATCCAACGGTCAGATCTATAGTTAGGGACCTTTTGGGCCGGTATTTTGGTCGTGTCGATGGAATGGACCGACCGGACGTCGTCGTCGTGTCGTACCGATTCAACGCAACTCCATGGGAAATTGCCTGCGGAAACTCGTGATTGAAATTTGAGCGCGATCCAACGGTCGAATGTATAGTTAAGGACCTTTTGAGCCGGTATTCTGGTCGTTTCGGTGGAATTGACCGACCGGACGTTGTAGTCGTGTCCTACCGATTCCACGCAACTCCATGGGAATCAAACTCCGGAAACTCGTGAACGCAATTTGAGCGCGATCCAACGGTGGGATCTATAGTTATGGACCTTTTGAGCCGGTATTCTGGTCTTCTCGGTGCAATTGCCCGACCGGACGTGGTAGTCGTGTCCTACCGATTCCACACAACTACATGGGAAATAGGCTCCGGAAACTCCTGAAAAAAATTTGAGCGCGATGCAACGGTCGGATCTATAGTTATGGACCTTTTCAGCCGGTATTCTGGTCGTGTCGGTGGAATTGCCGGTCCGGACGTCGTATTCGAGTCGTATCGATTCCACGCAACTCCGTGGGAAACTGACTTCGGAAACTCGTGAAAAAAATTTAACCGCGATCTAACGGTCGGATCTATAGTTATGGACCTTTTGGGCCGGTATTCTGGTCGTGTCGATGGAATGGACCGACCGGACGTCGTCGTCGTGTCGTACCGATTCAACGCAACTCAATGGGAAATTGCCTGCGGAAACTCGTGATTGAAATTTGAGCGCGATCCAACGGCCGGATGTATAGTTAAGGACCTTTTGAGCCGGTATTCTGGTCGTTTCGGTGGAATTGACCGACCGGACGTTGTAGTCGTGTCCTACCGATTCCACGCAACTCCATGGGAAACAACCTCCGGAAACTCGTGAACGCAATTTGAGCGCGATCCAACGGTGGGATCTATAGTTATGGACCTTTTGAGCCGGTATTCTGGTCTTCTCGGTGCAATTGCCCGACCGGACGTGGTAGTCGTGTCCTACCGATTCCACACAACTACATGGGAAATAGGCTCCGGAAACTCGTGAACAAAATTTGAGCGCGATGCAACGGTCGGATCTATAGTTATGGACCTTTTCAGCCGGTATTCTGGTCGTGTCGGTGGAATTGCCGGTCCGGACGTCGTATTCGAGTCGTATCGATTCCACGCAACTCCGTGGGAAACTGACTTCGGAAACTCGTGAAAAAAATTTAACCGCGATCTAACAGTCGGATCTATAGTTATGGACCTTTTGAGCCGGTATTCTGGTCATCTCGGTGCAATTGCCCGACCGGACGTGGTAGTCGTGTCCTACCGATTCCACGCAACCACATGGGAAAAAGGCTCTAGAAACTCGTGAACAAAATTTGAGCGCGATCCAACGGTCGGATCTATAGTTATGGACCTTTTCAGCCGGTATTCTGATCGTGTCGGTGGAAAGGACCGACCGGACGTCGTCGTCGTGTCGTACCGATTCAACGCAACTCCATGGGAAACAGACTCCGGAAACTCGTGAATGAAATTTGAGCGCGATCCAATTGTCCGATCTATAGTTATGGACCTTTTGAGCCGGTATTCTGGTCGTGTCGCTGGAATTGCCCGACCGGACGTGGTGGTCGTGTCCTACTGATTCCGCGCAACTGCATGGGAACCAGCCTCCGGAAACTCGTGAACAAAAATTGACTGCAATCCAACGGTCGGATCTATAGTTATGGACCTTTTGAACCGGTATTCTCGTCGTCTCGGTGGAATTTCCCGACCGGACGTTGTAGTCTTGTCCTGCCGATTCCACGCAACCACATGGGAAAAAGGCTCTAGAAACTCGTGAACAAAATTTGAGCGCGATCCAACGGTCGGATCTATAGTTATGGACCTTTTCAGCCGGTATTCTGATCGTGTCGGTGGAAAGGACCGACCGGACGTCGTCGTCGTGTCGTACCGATTCAACGCAACTCCATGGGAAACAGACTCCGGAAACTCGTGAATGAAATTTGAGCGCGATCCAATTGTCCGATCTATAGTTATGGACCTTTTGAGCCGGTATTCTGGTCGTGTCGCTGGAATTGCCCGACCGGACGTGGTGGTCGTGTCCTACTGATTCCGCGCAACTGCATGGGAACCAGCCTCCGGAAACTCGTGAACAAAAATTGACTGCAATCCAACGGTCGGATCTATAGTTATGGACCTTTTGAACCGGTATTCTCGTCGTCTCGGTGGAATTTCCCGACCGGACGTTGTAGTCTTGTCCTGCCGATTACAGGCAACTCCATGGGAAACAGCCACCGGAAAGTCGTGAACACAATTTGAGCGCGATCCAACGGTCAGATCTATAGTTAAGGACCTTTTGAGCCGGTATTCTGGTCGTGTCGGTGGAATTGACCGACCGGACGTGGTAGTCGTGTCCTACCGATTCCACTTAACTACATAGGAAACAAGCTCCGGAAACTCGTGAACAAAATTTGAGCGCGATCCAACGGGCGGATCTATGGTTATGGACCTTTTCAGCCGGTATTCTGGTCGTGTCGGTGGAATTGCCAGTCCGAACGTCGTATTCGAGTCGTATCGATTCCACGCAACTCCGTGGCAAACTGACTTCGGAAACTCGTGAAAAAAATTTAACCGCGATCCAACGGTCGGATCTATAGTTATGGACCATTTGAGCCGGTATTTTGGTCGTCTCTCTGGAATTGCCTGACCGGAGGTTGTAGTCGTGTCCTACCGATTCCACGCAACTCCAGGGGAAACAGCGTTCGGAAACTCGTGAACAAAATTTTAGCGCGATCCAACGGTGGGATCTATAGTTATGGACCTTTTGAGCCGGTATTCTGGTCGGGTCTGTGGAATTGCAAGACCGGATGTCGTAGTCGTGTCGTACCTATTCCACGCAACTCCATGGGAAACAGCCTCCGGAAACTCGTGAACAAAATTTGAGCGCGATCCAACGGTCGGATCTATAGTTATGGACCTTTTGAGCCGGTATTCTCGTCGTGTCGATGGAATGGCCCGACCGGACGTTGTAGTCGTGTCCTGCCGATTCCACACAACTCCATGGGAACCAGCCTCCGGAAACTCGTGAATGAAATATAAGCGCGATCCAACGGTCGGATCTATAGTTAAGGATCTTTTGAGCAGGTATTCTGGTCGTGTCGGTGGAATTGCCCGGCCGGACGTTGTAGTCGTGTCCTGCCGATTCCACGCAACTCCATGGGAAACAACCTCCGAAAACTCGTGAATGCAATTTGAGTGCGATCCAACGGTGGGATCTATAGTTAAGAACCTTTTGAGCCGGTATTCTGGTCGTCTCGGTGGAATTGCCCGACCGGACGTTGTAGTCGTGTCCTGCCGATTCCACGCAACTCCATGGGAAACAACCTCCGGAAACTCGTGAACGCAATTTGAGTGCAATCCAACGGTGGGATCTATAGTTATGGACCTTTTGAGCCGGTATTCTTGTCGTGTCGGTGCAATTGCTCGACCGGACGTGGTAGTCGTGTCCTACCGATTCCACACAACTACATGGGAAATAGGCTCCGGAAACTCGTTAACAAAATTTGAGCGCGATCCAACGGTCGGATCTATAGTTATGCACCTTTTCAGCCGGTATTTTGGTCGTGTCGGTGGAATTGCCGGTCCGGACGTCGTATTCGAGTCGTATCGATTCCACTCAACTCCGTGGGAAACTGAGTTCGGAAACTCGTGAAAAAAATTTAACCGCGATCCAACGGTCGGATCTATAGTTATGGACCTTTTGAGCCGGTATTTTGGTCGTGTCGATGGAATGGATCGACCGGACGTCGACGTCGTGTCGTACCGATTCAACGCAACTTCATGGGAAACAGACTCTGGAAACTCGTGAAAAACTTTTTAGCGCGATCCAATGGTCCGATCTACAGTTATGGACCTTTTGAGCCGGTATTCTGGTCGTCTCGGTGGAATTGCCCGACCAGACGTGGTAGTCGTGTCCTATCGATTCCACGCAACCACATGGGAAAAAGGCTCCAGAAACTCGTGAACAAAATTTGAGCTCGATCCAACGGTCGGATCTATAGTTATGGACCTTTTCAGCCGGTATTCTGGTCGTGTCGGTGGAAAGGATCGACCGGACGTCGTCGTCGTGTCGTACCGATTCAACGCAACTCCATGGGAAACAGACTCCGAAAACTCGTGAATGAAATTTGAGCGCGATCCAACGGTCCGATCTATAGTTATGGACCTTTTGAGCCGGTATTCTGGTCGTGTCGGTGGAATTGCCCGACCGGACGTGGTGGTCGTGTCCTACCGATTCCACGTAACTCCATAGGAAACAGGCTCCGGAAACTCGTGAACAAAATTTGAGCGCGATCCAACGGGCGGATCTATGGTTATGGACCTTTTCAGCCGGTATTCTGGTCGTGTCGGTGGAATTGCCAGTCCGAACGTCGTATTCGAGTCGTATCGATTCCACGCAACTTCGTGGCAAACTAACTTCGGAAACTCGTGAAAAAAATTTAACCGCGATCCAACGGTCAGATCTATAGTTATGGACCTTTTGAGACGGTATTCTACTCGTCTCTATGGAATTGCCCGATCGGACGTTGTAGTCGTGTTCATTCCACGCAACTTCATGGGAACTAGCCGCCGGAACCTCGTGAACGAAAATTAACCGCGATCCAAAGGTCGGATCTATAGTTATGGACCGTTTCAGCCGGTATTCTAGTCGTGTGGTAACGATTCAACGCAACTCCATTGGCAACAGACTCCGGAAACTTGTGAAAAAAATTTAAGCGCGATCCAACGGTCAGATCTATAGTTATCGACCTTTTGAGCGTGTATTCTGGTCGTCTCGGTGGAATTACCCGACCGGACGTGGTAGTCGTGTCCTACCGATTCCACACAACTACATGGGAAACAGGCTCCGGAAACTCGTGAACAAAATTTGATCGCGATCCAACGGTCGATCTATAGTTATGGACCTTTTTCGCCGGTATTCTGGTCGTGTCGGTGGAATTACCAGTCCGGACGTCGTATTCGTGTCGTATCGATTCCACGCAACTCCATGGGAAACTGACTCTAGAAACTCATGAAAAACATTTAACCGCGATCCAACGGTCGGATCTATAGTTATGGACCTGTTGAGCCGGTATTCTGGTCGTCTTTGTGGAATTGCCCGACCGGACGTTGTAGTCCTGTCCTACCGATTCCACGCAACTCCAGGGGAAACTTGTGAATGAAATTTTAACGCGATCCAACGGTCGGATCTATAGTTAGGGACCTTTTGGGCCGGTATTCTAGTCGTGTCGATGGAATGGACCGACCGGACGTCGTCGTCGTGTCGTACCGATTCAACGCAACTCCATGGGAAACAGACTCCGGAAACTCGTGAAAAAAATTTAAGTGCGATCCAACGGTCGGATCTATAGTTATGGACCTTTTGGGCCGGTATTCTAGTCGTCTCGGTGGAATTACCCGACCGGACATGGTAGTCGTGTCCTACCGATTCCACGCAACTACATCGGAAACAGCCTCCGAAAACTCGTGAACAAAATTTCAGCGCGATCCAACGGTCGGATCTATAGTTCTGGACCTTTTGAGCCGGTATTCTCGTCGTGTCGGTGGAATTGCCAGACCTGACGTTGTAGCCGTGTCCTGCCGATTCCACGCAACTCCATGGGAAAAAGCCTGTGGAAACTCGTCAATGAAATTTGAGCGCGATCCAACGGTCGGATCTATAGTTAAGAACCTTTTAAGCCGGTATTCTGGTCATCTCGGTGGAATTGCCCGACCGGACGTTGTAGTCGTGTCATGCCAATTCCACGCAACTCCATGGGAAAGAGCCTTCGGAAACTCGTGAATGAAATTTAAGCGCGATCCAACTGTGGGATCTATAGTTAAGGGCCTTTTGAGCAGGTACTCTGGTCGTGTCGGTGGAATTGCCCGACCGGACATTGTAGTCATGTCCTACTAATTCCACTCAACTCCATGGGAAACAGCCTGCGGAAACTCGTGATTGAAATTTGAGCGCGATCCAACGGTGGGATCTATAGTTATGGACCTTTTGAGCCGGTATTCTAGTCGTCTCGGTGCAATTGCCCGACCGGACGTTGTAGTCGTGCCCTACCGATTACACTCAACTCCATGGGAAACGGCCTGCGGAAACTCGTGATTGAAATTTGAGCGCGACCCAACAGTCGGATATATAATTAAGGACCTTTTGAGCCAGTATTATGGTCGTCTCGGTGGAATTGCCCGACCGGACGTTGTAGTCGTGTCCTACCGATTCAACGCAACTCCATGGGAAACAGCCTCCGGAAACTCGTGAACATAATTTGAGCGCGATCCCATGGTCGGATCTATAGTTATCGACCTTTTGAGCCGATATTCTGGTCGGGTCGGTGGAATTGCAAGCCGGATGTCGTAGTTGTGTCGTACCGATTCCACGCAACTACATGGGAAACAGCCTCCGGAAACTCGTGAACAAAATTTGAGAGCGATCCAACGGTCGGATCTATAGTTATGGAGCTTTTGAGCTGGTATTCTGGTCGTGTCGACGGAATGGACCGATCGAACGTCGTCCTCGTGTCGTATCGATTGAACGCAACTCCATGGGAAACAGACTCCAGAAACTCGTGAAAAACATTTAAGCGCGATCCAACGGTCAGATCTATAGTTATGGACCTTTTGAGACGGTATTCCACTCGTCTCTATGGAATTGCCCGATCAGATGTTGTAGTCGTGTTCTACCGATTCCACGCAACTCCATGGGAACTAGCCGCCAGAACCTCGTGAACGAAAATTGACCGCGATCCAACGGTCGGATCTATAGTTATGGACCGTTTCAGCTGGTATTCTGGTCGTGTGGTACCGATTCAACCCAACTCCGTGGGAAACTGACTCCGGAAACTTGTGAAAAAAATTTAAGCGCGATCCAACGGTCAGATCTATAGTTATGGACCTTTTGAGCGGGTATTCTGGTCGTCTCGGTGGAATTACCCGACCGGACGTGGTTGTCGTGTCCTACCGATTCCACACAACTACATGGGTAACAGGCTCCGGAAACTCGTGAACAAAATTTGATCGCGATCCAACGGTCGGATCTATAGTTATGGACCTGTTGAGCCGGTATTCTGGTCGTTGTTGTGGAATTGCCCGACCGGACGTTGTAGTCCTGTCCTACCGATTCCACGCAACTCCAGGGGAAACTTGTGAACGAAATTTTAACGCGATCCAACTGTCGGATCTATAGTTATGGACCTGTTGAGCCGGTATTCTGGTCGTTGTTGTGGAATTGCCCGACCGGACGTTGTAGTCTTGTCCTACCGATTCCACGCAACTCCAAGGGAAACTTGTGAACGAAATTTTAACGCGATCCAACGGTCGGATCTATAGTTAGGGACCTTTTGGGCCGGTATTCTGGTCGTGTCGATGGAATGGACCGATCGGACGTCGTCGTCGTGTCGTACCGATTCAACGCAACTCCATGGGAAACAGACTCCGGAAACTCGTGAAAAACATTTAAGCGCGATCCAACGGTCGGATCTATAGTTATGGACCTTTTGGCCCGGTATTCTGGTCGTCTCGGTGGAATTACCCGACCGGACATGGTAGTCGTGTCCTACCGATTCCACGCAACTCCATGGGAAACAGCCTCCGGAAACTCGTGAACGCAATTTCAGCGCGATCCAACGGTTGGATCTATAGTTATGGACCTTTTGAGCCGGTATTATGGTCGTCTCGGTGGAATTGCCCGACCGGACGTGCTAGTCGTGTCCTATCGATTCCACACAACTACATGGGAAACAGGCTCCGGAAACTCGTGAACAAAGTTTGAGCGCGATCCAACGGTCGGATCTATAGTTATGGACCTTTTCAGCCGGTATTCTGGTCGTGTCGGTGGACTTGCCTGTCAGGACATCGTATTCAAGTCGTATCGATTCCACGCAACTCCGTGGGAGACTGACTTCGGAAACTCGTGAAAAAAATTTAACCGCGATCCAACGGTAGGATGTATAGTTATGGACCTTTAGAGCCGGAATTGTGGTCGTGTCGATGGAATGGATCGACCGGACATCGTCGTCGTGTCGTACCGATTCAACGCAACTCCATGGGAAACAGACTCCGGAAACTCGTGAAAAAATTTTTAGCGCGATCCAACGGTCCGATCTATAGTTATTGACCTTTTGAGCCGGTATTCTGGTCGTCTCGGTGGAATTGCCCGACCGGACGTGGTAGTCGCGTCCTATCGATTCCACGCAACTACATGGGGAAAAGGCTCCGGAAACTCGTGAACAAAATTTGAGCGCGATCCAATGGTCGGATCTATAGTTATGGACCTTTTCAGCCGGTATTCTGCTCATGTCGGTGGAATTGCCAGTCCGGACGTCGTATTCAAGTCGTATCGATTCCACGCAACTCCGTGGGAAACTGACTTCGGAAACTCGTGAAAAAAATTTAACCGCGATCCAACGGTCGGATCAATACTTATGGACCTTTTGAGTCGGAATTGTGGCCGTGTCGATGGAATGGATCGACCGGACGTCGTCGTCGTGTCGTACCGATTCAACGCAACTCCATGGGAAACAGACTCCGGAAACTCATGAAAAATATTTTAGCGCGATCCAACGGTCCGATCTATAGTTATGGACCTTTTGAGCTGGTATTCTGGTCGTCTCGGTGGAATTGCCCGACCGGACGTGGTAGTCGTGTCCTATCGATTCCACGCAACTACATGGGGAACAGGCTCCGGAAACTCGTGAACAAAATTTGAGCGCGATCCAATGGTCGGATCTATAGTTATGGACCTTTTCAGCCGGTATTCTGGTCGTGTCGGTGGAATTGCCAGTCCGGATGTCGTATTCAAGTCGTATCGATTCCACGCAACTCCGTGGGAAACTGACTTCGGAAACTCGTGTAAAAAATTTAACCGCGATCCAATGGTCGGATCTATAGTTATGGACCTTTTAAGCCGGAATTTTGGCCGTGTCGATGGAATGGATCGACCGGACGTCGCCGTCGTGTCGTACCGATTCAACGCAACTCCATGGGAAACAGACTCTGGAAACTCGTGAAAAAAATTTTAGAGCGATCCAACGGTCCGATCTATAGTTATGGACCTTTTGAGCCGATATTCTGGTCGTGTCGATGGAATTGCCCGACCGGACGTGGTAGTCGTGTCCTACCAATTCCGCGCAACTGTTTGGGAACCAGCCTCCGGAAACTCGTGAACAAAAATTGACTGTGATCCAACGGTCGGATCTATAGTTATGGACCTTTTGAACCGCTATTCTCGTCATCTCGGTGGAATTGCCAGACCGGACGTTGTCGTCTTGTCCTACCGATTACAGGCAACTCCATGGGAAACAGCCACTGGAAACTCGTGAACGCAATTTAAGCGCGATCCAACGGTCGGATCTATAGTTAAGGACCTTTTGAGCCGGTATTCTGTTCATTTCAGTGGAATTGCCCGACCGGACGTCGTCGTCGTGTCGTATCGATTCAACGCAACTCCATGGGAAACAAACTCGGGAAACTCGTGAAAAACATTTAAGCGCGATCCAACGGTCCGATCTATAGTTATGGAGCTTTTGAGCCGGTATTCTTGTCGTCTCGGTGGAATTGCCTGACCGGACGTTATAGTCGTGTCCTACCGATTCCACGCAACTCCATGGGAAACAGCCTCCGGAAACTCGTGAACGCAATTTGAGCGTGATCCAACGGTGGGATCTATAGTTATGGACCTTTTGAGCCGGTACTCTGCTCGGGTCGGTGGAATTGCAAGCCGGATGTCGTAGTAGTGTCGTACCGATTCCATGCAAGTCCATGGGAAACAGCCTTTGGAAACTCATGAACAAAATTTGAGAGCGATCCAACGGTCGGATCTATAGTTGTGGACCTTTTGAGCCGGTATTCTGGTCGCGTCGATGGAATGGACCGACCGGACGTCGTCCTCGTGTCGTATCGATTGAATGCAAGTCCATGGGAAACAGCCTCTGGAAAATCGTGAACAAAATTTGAGAGCTATCCAACGGTCAGATCTATAGTTGTGGACCTTTTGAGCCGGTATTCTGGTCGTGTCGATAGAATGGACCGACCGGACGTCGTCGTCGTGTCGTATCGATTGAACGCAACTTCATGGGAAACAGACTCCGGAAACTTGTGAAAAAAATTTTAGCGCGATCGAACGGTCAGATCTATAGTTATGGACCTTTTGAGCCGGTATTGTGGTCGTCTCGGTGCAATTGCCCGACTGGACGTGGTAGTCGTGTCCTACCGATTCCACACCACTACATGGGAAATAAGCTCCGGAAACTCGTGAACAAAATTTGAGCGCGATCCAACGGTCGGATCTATAGTTATGGACCTTTTCAGCCGGTATTCTGGTCGTGTCTGTGGAACGGACCGACCGGAGGTCGTCGTCGTGTCGTATCAATTCAACGCAACTCCATGGGAAACAGACTCGGGAAACTCGTGAAAAAAATTTAAGCACGATCCAACGGTCAGATCTATTGTTATGGACCTTTTGAGCCGGTATTCTTGTCGTCTCGGTGGAATTGCCAGACCGGACGTTGTAGTCGTGTCCTACCGATTCCACGCAACTCCAGGGGAAACAGCCTCCGGATACTCGTGAACAAAAATTGACTACGATCCAACAGTCGGATCTATAGTTATGGACCTTTTGAATCGCTATTCTCGTCATCTCGGTGGAATTGCCCGACCGGACGTTGTAGTCTTGTCCTGCCGATTACAGGCAACTCGATGGGAAACAGCCACCGGAAACTCGTGAACAAAATTTGAGAGCGATCCAACGGTCAGATCTATAGTTGTGAACCTTTTGAGCCGGTATTCTGGTCGTGTCGATGGAATGGACCGACCGGACGTCGTCGTCGTGTCGTATCGATTGAACGCAACTCCATGGGAAGCAGACTCCGGAAACTCGTGAAAAATATTTTAGCGCGATCCACCAGTCAGATCTATAGTTATGGACCTTTTAAGCTGGTATTCTGGTCGTCTCGGTGCAATTGCCCGACCGGACGTGGTAGTCTTGTCCTTCCGATTCCACACAACTACATGGGAAACAGGCTCCGGAAACTCGTGAAAAAAATTTGAGCGCGATCCAACAGTCGGATCTATAGTTATGGACCTTTTCAGCCGGTATTCTGGTCGTGTCGGTGGAATTAGCAGTCCGGACGTCGTATTCGAGTCGTATCAATTCCGCGCAACTCCGTGGGAAACTGACTTCGGAAACTCGTGAAAAAAATTTAACTACGATCCAACGGTCGGGTCTATAGTTATGGACCGTTTGAGCCGGTATTCTGGTCGTGTCGATGGAATGGACCGACCGGACGTCGTCGTCGTGTGGTACCGATTCAACGCAACTCCATTGGAAACATACTTCAGAAACTTGTGAAAAACATTTAAGTGCGATCCAACGGTCAGATCTATAGTTATGGACCTTTTGAGCGGGTATTCTGGTCGTGTCGGTCGAATTGCCCGACCGGACGTGGTAGTCGCGTCCTACTGATTCCACGCAACTGCATGGCAAACAGGCTCCGAAAACTCGTGAACAAAATTTGAGCGCGATCCAACGGTCGGATCTATAGTTATGGACCTTTTGAGCCGGTATTCTGGTCGTGTCGTTGGAATTACCAGTCCGGACGTCGTATTTGTGTCGTATCGATTCCACGCAACTCCATGGGAAACTGACTCTAGAAACTCGTGAAAAACATTTAACCGCGATCCAACGGTCGGATCTATAGTTATGGACCAGTTGAGCCGGTATTCTGGTCGTCTTTGTGGAATTGCCCGACCGGACGTTGTAGTCGTGTCCTACCGATTCCACGCAACTCCAGGGGAAACTGCCTCCGGAAACTTGTGAACGAAATTTTAGCGCGATCCAACGGTCGGATCTATAGTTAGGGACGTTATGGGACGGTATTCTGGTCGTGTCGATGGAATGGACCGACCGGACGTCGTCGTCGTGTCGTACCGATTCAACGCAACTCCATGGGAAACAGCCTGCGGAAACTCGTGATTGAAATTTGAGCGCGATCCAACGGTCGGATGTATAGTTAAGGATCTTTTGAGCCGGTATTCTGGTCGTTTCGGTGGAATGGACCGACCGGACGTTGTAGTCGTGTCCTACCGATTCCACGCAACTCCATGGGAAACAACCTCCGGAAACTCGTGAACGCAATTTGAGCGCGATCCAACGGTCAGATCTATAGTTATGGACCTTTTGAGCCGGTATTCTGGTCTTCTCGGTGCAATTGCCCGACCGGACGTGGTACTCGTGTCCTACCGATTCCACACAACTACATGGGAAATAGGCTCCGTAAAACTCGTGAACAAAATTTGAGCGCGATCCAACGGTCGGATCTATAGTTATGGACCTTTTCAGCCAGTATTCTGGTCGTGTCGGTGGAACGGACCGACCGGACGTCGTCGTCGTGTCGTATCGATTCAACGCAACTCCATGGGAAACAGACTCGGGAAACTCGTGAAAAAAATTTAAGCACGATCCAACGGTCAGATCTATAGTTATGGAGCTTTTGAGCCGGTATTCTTGTCGTCTTGGTGGAATTGCCCGACCGGACGTTGTAGTCGTGTCCTACCGATTCCACGCAACTCCAGGGGAAACAGCCTCCGGAAACTCGTGAACAAAATTTTAGCGCGATCCAACGGTGGGATCTATAGTTATGGACCTTTTTGAGCCGGTATTCTGCTCGGGTCGGTGGAATTGCAAGCCGGATGTCGTAGTAGTGTCGTACCGATTCCATGCAAGTCCATGGGAAACAGCCTCCGGAAACTCGTGAACAAAATTTGAGAGCTATCCAACGGTCAGATTTATAGTTGTGGACCTTTTGAGCCGGTATTCTGGTCGTGTCGATGGAATGGACCGACCGGACGTCGTCGTCGTGTCGTATCGATTGAACGCAACTTCATGGGAAACAGACTCCGAAAACTTGTGAAAAACATTTTAGCGCGATCCAACGGTCAGATCTATAGTTATGGACCTTTTGAGCCGGTATTGTGGTCGTCTCGGTGCAATTGCCCGACCGGACGTGGTAGTCGTGTCCTACCGATTCCACACAACTACATGGGAAATAAGCTCCGAAAACTCGTGAACAAAATTTGAGCGCGATCCAACGGTCGGATCTATAGTTATGGACCTTTTCAGCCGGTATTCTGGTCGTGTCGGTGGAACGGACCGACCGGAGGTCGTCGTCGTGTCGTATCGATTCAACGCAACTCCATGGGAAACAGACTCGGGAAACTCGTGAAAAAAATTTAAGCACGATCCAACGGTCAGATCTATTGTTATGGACCTTTTGAGCCGGTATTCTTGTCGTCTCGGTGGAATTGCCAGACCGGACGTTGTAGTCGTGTCCTACCGATTCCACGCAACTCCAGGGGAAACAGCCTCCGGAAACTCGTGAACGAAATTTTAACGCGATCCAACGGTGGGATCTATAGTTATGGACGTTTTGAGCCGGTATTCTGCTCGGGTCGGTGGAATTGCAAGCCGAATGTCGTAGTAGTGTCGTACCGATTCCATGCAAGTCCATGGGAAACAGCCTCTAGAAACTCGTGAACAAAATTTGAGAGCGATCCAACGGTCGGATCTATAGTTGGGGACCTTTTGAGCCGGTATTCTGGTCGTGTCGATGGAATGGACCGATCGGACGTCGTCATCGTGTCGTATCGATTGAACGCAACTCCATGGGAAACAGACTCCGAAAACCTGTGAAAAAAATTTTAGCGCGATCCAACGGTCAGATCTATAGTTATGGACCTTTTGAGCCGGTATTGTGGTTGTCTCGGTGCAATTGCCCGACCGGACGTGGTAGTCTTGTCCTACCGATTCCACACAACTACATGGGAAACAGGCTCCGGAAACTCGTGAACAAAATTTGAGCGCGATCCAAGGGTCGGATCTACAGTTATGGACCTTTTCAGCCGGTATTCTGGTCGTGTTAGTGGAATTGCTAGTCCGGACGTCGTATTCGAGTCGTATCGATTCCACGCAACTCCGTGGGAAACTGACTTCGGAAACTCGTGAAAAAAATTTAACCGCGATCCAACGGTCGGGTCTATAGTTATGGACCGTTTGAGCCGGTATTCTGGTCGTGTCGATGGAATGGACCGACCGGACGTCGTCGTCGTGTGCTACTGATTCAACGCAACTCCATTGGAAACAGACTCCAGAAACTTGTGAAAAAAATTTAAGTGCGATCCAACGGTCAGATCTATAGTTATGGACCTTTTGAGCGGGTATTCTGGTCGTCTCGGTGGAATTGCCCGACCGGACGTGGTAGTCGTGTCCTATCGATTCCACGCAACTACATAGGAAACAGGCTCCGGAAACTCGTGAACAAAATTTGAGCGCGATTCAAAGGTCGGATCTATAGTTATGTACCTTTTCAGCCGGTATTCTGGTCGTGTCGGTGGAATTGCCAGTCCGGATGTCGTATTCGAGTCGTATCGATTCCACGCAACTTCGTGGGAAACTGACTTCGGAAACTCGTGAAAAAAATTTAACCGCGATCCAACAGTCGGATCTATAGTTATGGACCGTTTGAGCCGGTATTCTGGTCGTGTCGATGGAATGGACCGACCGGACGTCGTCGTCGTGTGGTATCGATTCAACGCAACTCCATTGGAAACAATCTCCGGAAACTTGTGAAAAAAATTTAAGCGCGATCCAACGGTTAGATCTATAGTTATGGACCTTTTGAGCGGGTATTCTGGTCGTCTCGGTCGAATTGCCCGACCGGACGTGGTAGTCGTGTCCTACCGATTCCACGCAACTGCATGGGAAACAGGCTCTGAAAAATCGTGAACAAAATTTGAGCGCGATCCAACGGTCGGATCTATAGTTATGGACCTTTTGAGCCGGTATTCTGGTCGTGTCGGTGGAATTACTAGTGCGGACGTCGTATTCGTGTCGTATCGATTCCACGCAACTCCATGGGAAACTGACTCTAGAAACTCGTGAAAAACATTTAACCGCGATCCAACGGTCGGTTCTATAGTTATGGACCAGTTGAGCCGGTATTCTGGTCGCCTTTGTGGAATTGCCTGACCGGACGTTGTAGTCGTGTCCAACCGATTCCACGCAACTCCAGGGGAAACAGCCTCCGGAAACTCGTGAATGAAATTTTAGCGCGATCCAACGGTCGGATCTATAGTTAGGGACCTTTTGGGCCGGTATTCTGGTCGTGTCGATGGAATGGACCGACCGGACGTCGTCGTCGTGTCGTACCGATTCAACGCAACTACATGGGAAACAGACTCCGGAAACTCGTGAAAAAATTTTTAGCGCGATCCAACGGTCCGATCTATAATTATGGACCTTTTGAGCCGGTATTCTGGTCGTCTCGGTGGAATTGCCCGACCGGACGTGGTAGTCGTGTCCTATCGATTCCACGCAACCACATGGGAAACAGGCTCCGAAAACTGGTGAACAAAATTTGAGCGCGATCCAAGGGTCGGATCTATAGTTATGGACCTTTTCAGCCGGTATTCTGGTCGTGTCGGTGGAATTACCCGTCCGGATGTCGTATCGATTCCACGCAACTCCATGGGAAACTGACTTCGGAAACTCGTGAAAAAAATTTAACCGCGATCCAACGGTCGGGTCTATAGTTATGGACCATTTGAGCCGGTATTCTGGTCGTGTCGATGGAATGGACCGACCGGACGTCGTCGTCGTGTGCTACCGATTCAACGCAACTCCATTGGAAACAGACTCCAGAAACTTGTGAAAAAAATTTAAGTGCGATCCAACGGTCCGATCTATAGTTATGGACCTTTTGAGCGGGTATTCTGGTCGTCTCGGTGGAATTGCCTGACTGGACATGGTAGTCGTGTTCTACCGATTCCACGTAACTACATAGGAAACAGGCTACGGAAACTCGTGAACAAAATTTGACCGCGATCCAACGGTCGGATCTATAGTTATGGACCATTTGAGCCGGTATTCTGGTCGTGTCGATGGAATGGACCGAACGGACGTCGTCGTCGTGTGGTATCGATTCAACGCAACTCCATTGGAAACAATCTCCGGAAACTTGTGAAAAAAATTTAAGCGCGATCCAACGGTTAGATCTATAGTTATGGACCTTTTGAGCGGGTATTCTGGTCGTCTCGGTCGAATTGCCCGACCGGACGTGGTAGTCGTGTCCTACCGATTCCACGCAACTGCATGGGAAACAGGCTCCGAAAACTGGTGAACAAAATTTGAGCGCGATAAAACGGTCGGATCTATAGTTATGGACCTTTTCAGCCGGTATTCTGGTCGTGTCGGTGGAATTGCCGGTCCGGACGTCGTATTCGAGTCTAATCGATTCCACGCAACTCCGTGGGAAACTGACTTCGGAAACTCGTGAAAAAAATTTAACCGCGATCTAACGGTCGGATCTATAGTTATGGACCTTTTGAGCCGGTATTCTGGTATTCTCGGTGCAATTGCCCGACCGGACGTGGTAGTCGTGTCCTACCGATTCCACACAACTACATGGGAAATAGGCTCCGAAAACTCGTGAACAAAATTTAAGCGCGATGCAACGGTCGGATCTATAGTTATGGACCTTTTCAGCCGGTATTCTGGTCGTGTCGGTGGAATTGCCGGTCCGGACGTCGTATTCGAGTCGTATCGATTCCACGTAACTCCGTGGGAAACTGACTTCGGAAACTCATGAACAAAATTTGAGCGCGATCCAACGGTGGGATCTATAGTTATGGACCTTTTGAGCCGGTATTCTGGTCGGGTCTGTGGAATTGCAAGACCGGATGTCGTAGTCGTGTCGTACCTATTCCACGCAACTCCATGGGAAACAGCCTCCGGAAACTCGGGAACAAAATTTAAGAGCGATCCAATCGTCGGATCTATTGTTATGGACCTTTTGAGCCGGTATTCTGCTCGTCTCTGTGGAATTGCCCGACCGGACGTGGTAGTCGTATCCTACCGATTCCACGCATCTACATGGGAAACAGGCTCCGGAAACTCGTGAACAAAATTTGAGCGCGATCCAACGGTCGGATCTATAGTTATGGACCTTTTCAGCCGGTATTATGGTCGTGTCGGTGGAATTGCCAGTCCGGACGTCGTATTCGAGTCGTATCGATTCCACGCAACTCCGTGGGAAACTGACTTCGGAAACTCGTGAAAAAACTTTAACCGCGATCTAACAGTTGGATCTATAGTTATGGACCGTTTGAGCCGGTATTCTGGTCGTGTCGATGGAATGGACCGACCGGACGTCGTCGTCGTGTGGTACCGATTCAACGCAACTCCATTGGAAACAGACTCCGGAAACTTGTGAAAAAAATTTAAGCGCGATCCAACGGTCAGATCTATTGTTATGGACCTTTTGAGCGGGTATTCTGGTCGTCTCGGTCGAATTGCCCGACCGGACATGGTAGTCATGTCCTACCGATTCCACGCAACTGCATGGGAAACAGGCTCCGAAAACCCGTGAACAAAATTTGAGCGCGATCCAACGGTCGGATCTATAGTTATGGACCTTTTGAGCCGGTATTCTGGTCGTGTCGGTGGAATTACCAGTGCGGACGTCGTATTCGTGTCGTATCGATTCCACGCAACTCCATGGGAAACTGACTCCAGAAACTCGTGAAAAACATTTAACCGCGATCCAACGGTCGGATCTATAGTTATGGACCAGTTGAGCCGGTATTCTGGTCGTCTTTGTGGAATTACCCGACTGGACGTTGTAGTCGTGTCCTACCGATTCCACGCAACTGCATGGAAAACAGGCTCCGAAAACTCGTGAACAAAATTTGAGCGCGATCCAACGGTCGGATCTATAGTTATGGACCTTTTGAGCTGGTATTCTGGTCGTGTCGTTGGAAATACCAGTCCGGACGTCGTATTCGTGTCGTATCGATTCCACGCAACTCCATGGGAAACTGACTCTAGAAACTCGTGAAAAACATTTAACCGCGATCCAACGGTCGGATCTATAGTTATGGACCACTTGAGCCGGTATTCTGGTAGTCTTCGTGGAATTGCCCGACCGGACGTTGTAGTCGTGTCCTATCGATTCCACGCAACTCCAGGGGAAACAACCTCTGGAAACTCGTGAACGAAATTTTAGCGCGATCCAACGGTCCGATCTATAGTTAGGGACCTTTTGGGCCGGTATTCTGGTCGTGTCGATGGAATGGACCGACCGGACGTCGTCGTCGTGTCGTACCGATTCAACGCAACTCCATGGGAAACAGACTCCAGAAACTCGTGAAATACTTTTTAGCGCGATCCAATGGTCGGATCTATAGTTATGGACCTTTTGAGCCGGTATTCTGGTCGGGTCTGTGGAATTGCAAGACCGGATGTCGTAGTCGTGTCGTACCTATTCCACGCAACTCCATGGGAAACAGCCTCCGGAAACTCGGGAACAAAATTTAAGAGCGATCCAATGGTCGGATCTATTGTTATGGACCTTTTAAGCCGGTATTCTGCTCGTCTCTGTGGAATTGCCCGACCAAACGTTGTAGTCGTGTTCTACCGATTCCACGCAACTCCATGGGAACCAGCCTCCGGAAACTCGTGAACAAAATTTGAGCGCGATCCAACGGTCGGATCTATAGTTATGGACCTTTTGAGCCGGTATTTTGGTCGTGTCGATGGAATGGATCGACCGGACGTCGTCGTCGTGTCGTACCGATTCAACGCAACTCCATGGGAAACAGACTCCAGAAACTCGTGAAATACTTTTTAGCGCGATCCAATAGTCCGATCTATAGTTATGGACCTTTTGAGCCGGTATTCTGGTCGGGTCTGTGGAATTGCAAGACCGAATGTCGTAGTCGTGTCGCACCTATTCCACGCAACTCCATGGGAAACAACCTCCGGAAACTCGGGAACAAAATTTAAGAGCGATCCAATGGTCGGATCTATTGTTATGGACCTTTTGAGCCGGTATTCTGCTCGTCTCTGTGGAATTGCCCGACCAAACGTTGTAGTCGTGTTCTACCGATTCCACGGAACTCCATGGGAACCAGCCTCCGGAAACTCATGATTGAAATTTCAGCGTGATCCAACGGTCGGATCTATAGTTAAGGACCTTTTGAGCCGGTATTCTGGTCGTTTCGGTGGAATTGCCCGACCGGACGTTGTAGTCGTGTCCTCCCGATTCTACGCAACTCCATGGGAAACAACCTCCAAAAACTCGTGAACGCAATTTGAGTGCGATCCAACGGTGGGATCTATAGTTAAGAACCTTTTGAGCCGGTATTCTGGTCGTCTAGGTGGAATTGCCCGACCGGACGTTGTAGTCGTGTCCTGCCGATTCCACGCAACTCCATGGGAAAGAGCCTTCGGAAACTCGTGAATGAAATATAAGCGCGATCCAATGGTCGGATCTATAGTTATGGACCAGTTGAGCCGGTATTCTGGTCGTCTTTGTGGAATTGCCCGACCGGACGTTGTAGTCGTGTCCTATCGATTCCACGCAACTCCAGGGGAAACAACCTCTGGAAACTCGTGAACGAAATTTTAGCGCGATCCAACGGTCAGATCTATAGTTAGGGACCTTTTGGGCCGGTATTCTGGTCGTGTCGATGGAATGGACCGACCGGACGTCGTCGTCGTGTCGTACCGATTCAACGCAACTCCATGGGAAATTGCCTGCGGAAACTCGTGATTGAAATTTGAGCGCGATCCAACGGTCGAATGTATAGTTAAGGACCTTTTGAGCCGGTATTCTGGTCGTTTCGGTGGAATTGACCGACCGGACGTTGTAGTCGTGTCCTACCGATTCCACGCAACTCCATGGGAATCAAACTCCGGAAACTCGTGAACGCAATTTGAGCGCGATCCAACGGTGGGATCTATAGTTATGGACCTTTTGAGCCGGTATTCTGGTCTTCTCGGTGCAATTGCCCGACCGGACGTGGTAGTCGTGTCCTACCGATTCCACACAACTACATGGGAAATAGGCTCCGGAAACTCCTGAAAAAAATTTGAGCGCGATGCAACGGTCGGATCTATAGTTATGGACCTTTTCAGCCGGTATTCTGGTCGTGTCGGTGGAATTGCCGGTCCGGACGTCGTATTCGAGTCGTATCGATTCCACGCAACTCCGTGGGAAACTGACTTCGGAAACTCGTGAAAAAAATTTAACCGCGATCTAACGGTCGGATCTATAGTTATGGACCTTTTGGGCCGGTATTCTGGTCGTGTCGATGGAATGGACCGACCGGACGTCGTCGTCGTGTCGTACCGATTCAACGCAACTCAATGGGAAATTGCCTGCGGAAACTCGTGATTGAAATTTGAGCGCGATCCAACGGCCGGATGTATAGTTAAGGACCTTTTGAGCCGGTATTCTGGTCGTTTCGGTGGAATTGACCGACCGGACGTTGTAGTCGTGTCCTACCGATTCCACGCAACTCCATGGGAAACAACCTCCGGAAACTCGTGAACGCAATTTGAGCGCGATCCAACGGTGAGATCTATAGTTATGGACCTTTTGAGCCGGTATTCTGGTCTTCTCGGTGCAATTGCCCGACCGGACGTGGTAGTCGTGTCCTACCGATTCCACACAACTACATGGGAAATAGGCTCCGGAAACTTGTGAACAAAATTTGAGCGCGATGCAACGGTCGGATCTATAGTTATGGACCTTTTCAGCCGGTATTCTGGTCGTGTCGGTGGAATTGCCGGTCCGGACGTCGTATTCGAGTCGTATCGATTCCACGCAACTCCGTGGGAAACTGACTTCGGAAACTCGTGAAAAAAATTTAACCGCGATCTAACAGTCGGATCTATAGTTATGGACCTTTTGAGCCGGTATTCTGGTCTTCTCGGTGCAATTGCCCGACCGGACGTGGTAGTCGTGTCCTACCGATTCCACACAACTACATGGGAAATAGGCTCCGGAAACTCGTGAACAAAATTTGAGCGCGATGCAACGGTCGGATCTATAGTTATGGACCTTTTCAGCCGGTATTCTGGTCGTGTCGGTGGAATTGCCGGTCCGGACGTCGTATTCGAGTCGTATCGATTCCACGCAACTCCGTGGGAAACTGACTTCGGAAACTCGTGAACAAAATTTGAGCGCGATCCAACGGTGGGATCTATAGTTATGGACCTTTTGAGCCGGTATTCTGGTCGAGTCTGTGGAATTGCAAGACCGGATGTCGTAGTCGTGTCGTACCTATTCCACGCAACTCCATGGGAAACAGCCTCCGGAAACTCGGGAACAAAATTTAAGAGCGATCCAATGGTCGGATCTATTGTTATGGACCTTTTGAGCCGGTATTCTGCTCGTCTCTGTGGAATTGCCCGACCAAACGTTGTAGTCGTGTTCTACCGATTCCACGCAACTCCATGGGAACCAGCCTCCGGAAACTCGTGAACAAAATTTGAGCGCGATCCAACGGTCGGATCTATAGTTATGGACCTTTTGAGCCGGTATTTTGGTCGTGTCGATGGAATGGATCGACCGGACGTCGTCGTCGTGTCGTACCGATTCAATGCAACTCCATGGGAAACAGACTCCAGAAACTCGTGAAATACTTTTTAGCGCGATCCAATGGTCCGATCTATAGTTATGGACCTTTTGAGCCGGTATTCTGGTCGGGTATGTGGAATTGCAAGACCGGATGTCGTAGTCGTGTCGTACCTATTCCACGCAACTCCAATGGTCGGATCTATTGTTATGGACCTTTTGAGCCGATATTCTGCTCGTCTCTGTGGAATTGCCCGACCAAACGTTGTAGTCGTGTTCTACCGATTCCACGCAACTCCATGGGAACCAGCCTCCGGAAACTCATGATTGAAATTTCAGCGCGATCCAACGGTCGGATCTATAGTTAAGGACCTTTTGAGCCGGTATTCTGGTCGTTTCGGTGGAATTGCCCGACCGGACGTTGTAGTCGTGTCCTCCCGATTCCACGCAACTCCATGGGAAACAACCTCCGAAAACTCGTGAACGCAATTTGAGTGCGATCCAACGGTGGGATCTATAGTTAAGAACCTTTTGAGCCGGTATTCTGGTCGTCTAGGTGGAATTGCCCGACCGGACGTTGTAGTCGTGTCCTGCCGATTCCACGCAACTCCATGGGAAAGAGCCTTCGGAAACTCGTGAATGAAATATAAGCGCGATCCAATGGTCGGATCTATAGTTAAGGACCTTTTGAGCAGGTATTCTGGTCGTGTCGGTGGAATTGCCTAACCGGACATTGTAGTCGTGTCCTACCGATTCCACTCAACTCCATAGGAAACAGCCTGCGGAAAGTCATGATTGAAATTTCAGCGCGATCCAACGGTCGGATCTATAGTTAAGGACCTTTTGAGCCGGTATTCTGGTCGTTTCGGTGGAATTGCCCGACCGGACGTTGTAGTCGTGTCCTACCGATTCCACGCAACTCCATGGGAAACAACCTCCGGAAACTCGTGAACGCAATTTGAGGGCGATCCAACGGTGGGATCTATAGTTATGGACCTTTTGAGCCGGTATTCTTGTCGTGTCGATGCAATTGCCCGACCGGACGTGGTAGTCGTGTCCTACCGATTCCACACAACTACATGGGAAATAGGCTCCGGAAACTCGTTAACAAAATTTGAGCGCAATCCAACGGTCGGATCTATAGTTATGGACCTTTTCAGCTGGTATTTTGGTCGTGTCGGTGGAATTGCCGATCCGGACGTCGTATTCGAGTCGTATCGATTCCACTCAACTTCGTGGGAAACTGACTTCGGAAACTCGTGAAAACAATTTAACCGCGATCCAACGGTCGGATCTATAGTTATGGACCTTTTGAGCCGGTATTTTGGTCGTGTCGATGGAATGGATCGACCGGACGTCGTCGTCGTGTCGTACCGATTCAACGCAACTCCATGGGAAACAGACTCCGGAAACTCGTGAAAAACTTTTTAGCACGATCCAATGGTCCGATCTATAGTTATGGACCTTTTGAGCCGGTATTCTGGTCGTCTCGGTGGAATTGCCCGACCGGACGTGGTAGTCGTGTCCTATTGATTCCACGCAACCACATGGGAAAAAGGCTCCAGAAACTCGTGAACAAAATTTGAGCGCGATCCAACGGTCGGATCTATAGTTATGGACCTTTTCAGCCGGTATTTTGATCGTGTCGGGGGAAAGGACCGACCGGACGTCGTCGTCGTGTCGTACCGATTCAACGCAACTCCATGGGAAACAGACTCCGGAAACTCGTGAATGAAATTTGAGCGCGATCCAATTGTCCGATCTATAGTTATGGACCTTTTGAGCCGGTATTCTGGTCGTGTCGCTGGAATTGCCCGACCGGACGTGGTGGTCGTGTCCTACTGATTCCGCGCAACTGCATGGGAACCAGCCTCCGGAAACTCGTGAACAAAAATTGACTGCAATCCAACGGTCGGATCTATAGTTATGGACCTTATGAACCGGTATTCTCGTCGTCTCGGTGGAATTTCCCGACCGGACGTTGTAGTCTTGTCCTGCCGATTACAGGCAACTCCATGGGAAACAGCCACCGGAAAGTCGTGAACACAATTTGAGCGCGATCCAACGGTCAGATCTATAGTTAAGGACCTTTTGAGCCGGTATTCTGGTCGTGTCGGTGGAATTGACCGACCGGACGTGGTAGTCGTGTCCTACCGATTCCACTTAACTACATAGGAAACAGGCTCCGGAAACTCGTGAACAAAATTTGAGCGCGATCCAACGGGCGGATCTATGGTTATGGACCTTTTCAGCCGGTATTCTGGTCGTGTCGGTGGAATTGCCAGTCCGAACGTCGTATTCAAGTCGTATCGATTCCACGCAACTCCGTGGCAAACTGACTTCGGAAACTCGTGAAAAAAATTTAACCGCGATCCAACGGTCGGATCTATAGTTATGGACCATTTGAGCCGGTATTTTGGTCGTCTCTTTGGAATTGCCTGACCGGAGGTTGTAGTCGTGTCCTACCGATTCCACGCAACTCCAGGGGAAACAGCGTTCGGAAACTCGTGAACAAAATTTTAGCGCGATCCAACGGTGGGATCTATAGTTATGGACCTTTTGAGCCGGTATTCTGGTCGGGTCTGTGGAATTGCAAGACCGGATGTCGTAGTCGTGTCGTACCTATTCCACGCAACTCCATGGGAAACAGCCTCCGGAAACTCGTGAACAAAATTTGAGCGCGATCCAACGGTCGGATCTATAGTTATGGACCTTTTGAGCCGGTATTCTCGTCGTGTCGATGGAATGGCCCGACCGGACGTTGTAGTCGTGTCCTGCCGATTCCACACAACTCCATGGGAACCAGCCTCCGGAAACTCGTGAATGAAATATAAGCGCGATCCAACGGTCGGATCTATAGTTAAGGATCTTTTGAGCAGGTATTCTGGTCGTGTCGGTGGAATTGCCCGGCCGGACGTTGTAGTCGTGTCCTGCCGATTCCACGCAACTCCATGGGAAACAACCTCCGAAAACTCGTGAATGCAATTTGAGTGCGATCCAACGGTGGGATCTATAGTTAAGAACCTTTTGAGCCGGTATTCTGGTCGTCTCGGTGGAATTGCCCGACCGGACGTTGTAGTCGTGTCCTGCCGATTCCACGCAACTCCATGGGAAACAACCTCCGGAAACTCGTGAACGCAATTTGAGTGCAATCCAACGGTGGGATCTATAGTTATGGACCTTTTGAGCCGGTATTCTTGTCGTGTCGGTGCAATTGCTCGACCGGACGTGGTAGTCGTGTCCTACCGATTCCACACAACTACATGGGAAATAGGCTCCGGAAACTCGTTAACAAAATTTGAGCGCGATCCAACGGTCGGATCTATAGTTATGCACCTTTTCAGCCGGTATTTTGGTCGTGTCGGTGGAATTGCCGGTCCGGACGTCGTATTCGAGTCGTATCGATTCCACTCAACTCCGTGGGAAACTGACTTCGAAAACTCGTGAAAAAAATTTAACCGCGATCCAACGGTCGGATCTATAGTTATGGACCTTTTGAGCCGGTATTTTGGTCGTGTCGATGGAATGGATCGACCGGACGTCGTCGTCGTGTCGTACCGATTCAACGCAACTCCATGGGAAACAGACTCTGGAAACTCGTGAAAAACTTTTTAGCGCGATCGAATGGTCCGATCTATAGTTATGGACCTTTTGAGCCGGTATTCTGGTCGTCTCGGTGGAATTGCCCGACCGGACGTGGTAGTCGTGTCCTATCGATTCCACGCAACCACATGGGAAAAAGGCTCCAGAAACTCGTGAACAAAATTTGAGCTCGATCCAACGGTCGGATCTATAGTTATGGATCTTTTCAGCCGGTATTCTGGTCGTGTCGGTGGAAAGGACCGACCGGACGTCGTCGTCGTGTCGTACCGATTCAACGCAACTCCATGGGAAACAGACTCCGGAAACTCGTGAATGAAATTTGAGCGCGATCCAACGGTCCGATCTATAGTTATGGACCTTTTGAGCCGGTATTCTGGTCGTGTCGGTGGAATTGCCCGACCGGACGTGGTGGTCGTGTCCTACCGATTCCACGTAACTCCATAGGAAACAGGCTCCGGAAACTCGTGAACAAAATTTGAGCGCGATCCAACGGGCGGATCTATGGTTATGGACCTTTTCAGCCGGTATTCTGGTCGTGTCGGTGGAATTGCCAGTCCGAACGTCGTATTCGAGTCGTATCGATTCCACGCAACTCCGTGGCAAACTAACTTCGGAAACTCGTGAAAAAAATTTAACCGCGATCCAACGGTCGGATCTATAGTTATGGACCATTTGAGCCGGTATTTTGGTCGTCTCTCTGGAATTGCCCGACCGGAGGTTGTAGTCGTGTCCTACCGATTCCACGCAACTCCAGCGGAAACAGCGTTCGGAAACTCGTGAACAAAATTTTAGCGCGATCCAACGGTGGGATCTATAGTTATGGACCTTTTGAGCCGGTATTCTGGTCGGGTCTGTGGAATTGCAAGACTGGATGTCGTAGTCGTGTCGTACCTATTCCACGCAACTCCATGGGAAACAGCCTCCGGAAACTCGTGAACAAAATTTGAGCGCGATCCAACGGTCGGATCTATAGTTATGGACCTTTTGAGCCGGTATTCTCGTCGTGTCGATGGAATTGCCCGACCGCACGTTGTAGTCGTGTCCTGCCGATTCCACTCAACTCCGTAGGAAACAGCCTGCGGAAACTCATGATTGAAATTTCAGCGCGATCCAACGGTCGGATCTATAGTTAAGGACCTTTTGAGCCGGTATTCTGGTCGTCTCGGTGGAATAGCCCGACCGGACGTTGTAGTCGTGTCCTGCCGATTCCACACAACTCCATGGGAACCAGCCTCCGGAAACTCGTGAATGAAATATAAGCGCGATCCAACGGTCGGATCTATAGTTAAGGACCTTTTGAGCAGGTATTCTGGTCGTGTCGGTGGAATTGCCCAACCGGACATTGTAGTCGTGTCCTACCGATTCCACGCAACTCCATGGGAAACAACCTCCGGAAACTCGTGAACGTAATTTGAGGGCGATCCAACGGTGGGATATATAGTTATGGACCTTTTGAGCCGGTATTCTTGTCGTGTCGATGCAATTGCCCGACCGGACGTGGTAGTCGTGTCCTACCGATTCCACACAACTACATGGGAAATAGGCTCCGGAAACTCGTTAACAAAATTTGAGCGCGATCCAACGGTCGGATCTATAGTTATGGACCTTTTCAGCCGGTATTTTGGTCGTGTCGGTGGAATTGCCGGTCCGGACGTCGTAGTCGTGTCCTACCGATTCCACGCAACTCCATGGGAAACAACCTCCGAAAACTCGTGAACGCAATTTGAGTGCGATCCAACGGTGGGATCTATAGTTAAGAACCTTTTGAGCCGGTATTCTGGTCGTCTCGGTGGAATTGCCCGGCCGGACGTTGTAGTCGTGTCCTGCCGATTCCACGCAACTACATGGGAAACAACCTCCGGAAACTCGTGAACGCAATTTGAGTGCGATCCAACGGTGGGATCTATAGTTATGGACCTTTTGAGCCGGTATTCTTGTCGTGTCGGTGCAATTGCCCGACCGGACGTGGTAGTCGTGTCCTATCGATTCCACACAACTACATGGGAAATAGGCTCCGGAAACTCGTTAATAAAATTTGAGCGCGATCCAACGGTCGGATCTAAAGTTAAGGACCTTTTCAGCCGGTATTCTGGTCGTGTCGTTGGAATTGCCGGTCCGGATGTCGTATTCGAGTCGTATCGATTCCACTCAACTCCGTGGGAAACTGACTTCGGAAACTCGTGAAAAAAATTTAACTGCGATCCAACGGTCGGATCTATAGTTATGGACCTTTTGAGCCGGTATTTTGGTCGTGTCGATGGAATGGATCGACCGGACGTCGTCGTCGTGTCGTACCGATTCAACGCAACTCCATGGGAAACAGACTCTAGAAACTCGTGAAAAACTTTTTAGCGCGATCCAATGGTCCGATCTATAGTTATGGACCTTTTGAGCCGGTATTCTGGTCGGGTCTGTGGAATTGCAAGACCGGATGTCGTAGTCGTGTCGTACCTATTCCACGCAACTCCATGGGAAACAGCCTCCGGAAACTCGAGAACAAAATTTAAGAGCGATCCAATGGTCGGATCTATTGTTATGGACCTTTTGAGCCGGTATTCTGCTCGTCTCTGTGGAATTGCCCGACCAAACGTTGTAGTCGTGTTCTACCGATTCCACGCAACTCCATGGGAACCAGCCTCCGGAAACTCATTATTGAAATATCAGCGCGATCCAACGGTCGGATCTATAGTTAAGGACCTTTTGAGCCGGTATTCTGGTCGTTCGGTGGAATTGCCCGACCGGACGTTGTAGTCGTGTCCTCCGATTCCACGCAACTCCATGGGAAACAACCTCCGAAAACTCGTGAACGCAATTTGAGTGCGATCCAACGGTGGGATCTATAGTTAAGAACCTTTTGAGCCGGTATTCTGGTCGTCTCGGTGGAATTGCCCGACCGGACGTTGTAGTCGTGTCCTGCCGATTCCACGCAACTCCATGGGAAACAACCTCCGGAAACTCGTGAACGCAATTTGAGTGCAATCCAACGGTGGGATCTATAGTTATGGACCTTTTGAGCCGGTATTCTTGTCGTGTCGGTGCAATTGCTCGACCGGACGTGGTAGTCGTGTCCTACCGATTCCACACAACTACATGGGAAGTAGGCTCCGGAAACTCGTTAACAAAATTTGAGCGCGATCCAACGGTCGGATCTATAGTTAAGGACCTTTTCAGCCGGTATTTTGGTCGTGTCGGTGGAATTGCCGGTCCGGACGTCGTATTCGAGTCGTATCGATTCCACTCAACTCAGTGGGAAACTGACTTCGGAAACTCGTGAAAAAAATTTAACCGCGATCCAACGGTCGGATCTATAGTTATGGACCTTTTGAGCCGGTATTTTGGTCGTGTCGATGGAATGGATCGACCGGACGTCGTCGTCGTGTCGTACCGATTCAACGCAACTCCATGGGAAACAGACTCTGGAAACTCGTGAAAAACTTTTTAGCGCGATCCAATGGTCCGATCTATAGTTATGGACCTTTTGAGCCGGTATTCTGGTCGTCTCGGTGGAATTGCCCGACCGGACGTGGTAGTCGTGTCCTATCGATTCCACGCAACCACATGGGAAAAAGGCGCCGGAAACTCGTGAAGACAATTCGAGCGCGATCCAACGGGCGGATCTATAGTTATGGATCTTTTCAGCCGGTATTCTGGTCGTGTCGGTGGAAAGGACCGACCGGACGTCGTCGTCGTGTCGTACCGATTCAACGCAACTCCATGGGAAACAGACTCCGGAAACTCGTGAATGAAATTTGAGCGCGATCCAACGGTCCGATCTATAGTTATGGACCTTTTGAGCCGGTATTCTGGTCGTGTCGGTGGAATTGCCCGACCGGACGTGGTGGTCGTGTCCTACCGATTCCACGTAACTCCAGCGGAAACAGCGTTCGGAAACTCGTGAACAAAATTTGAGCGCGATCCAACGGGCGGATCTATGGTTATGGACCTTTTCAGCCGGTATTCTGGTCGTGTCGGTGGAATTGCCAGTCCGAACGTCGTATTCGAGTCGTATCGATTCCACGCAACTCCGTGGCAAACTAACTTCGGAAACTCGTGAAAAAAATTTAACCGCGATCCAACGGTCGGATCTATAGTTATGGACCATTTGAGCCGGTATTTTGGTCGTCTCTCTGGAATTGCCCGACCGGAGGTTGTAGTCGTGTCCTACCGATTCCACGCAACTCCAGCGGAAACAGCGTTCGGAAACTCGTGAACAAAATTTTAGCGCGATCCAACGGTGGGATCTATAGTTATGGACCTTTTGAGCCGGTATTCTGGTCGGGTCTGTGGAATTGCAAGACTGGATGTCGTAGTCGTGTCGTACCTATTCCACGCAACTCCATGGGAAACAGCCTCCGGAAACTCGTGAACAAAATTTGAGCGCGATCCAACGGTCGGATCTATAGTTATGGACCTTTTGAGCCGGTATTCTCGTCGTGTCGATGGAATTGCCCGACCGCACGTTGTAGTCGTGTCCTGCCGATTCCACTCAACTCCGTAGGAAACAGCCTGCGGAAACTCATGATTGAAATTTCAGCGCGATCCAACGGTCGGATCTATAGTTAAGGACCTTTTGAGCCGGTATTCTGGTCGTCTCGGTGGAATAGCCCGACCGGACGTTGTAGTCGTGTCCTGCCGATTCCACACAACTCCATGGGAACCAGCCTCCGGAAACTCGTGAATGAAATATAAGCGCGATCCAACGGTCGGATCTATAGTTAAGGACCTTTTGAGCAGGTATTCTGGTCGTGTCGGTGGAATTGCCCAACCGGACATTGTAGTCGTGTCCTACCGATTCCACGCAACTCCATGGGAAACAACCTCCGGAAACTCGTGAACGTAATTTGAGGGCGATCCAACGGTGGGATATATAGTTATGGACCTTTTGAGCCGGTATTCTTGTCGTGTCGATGCAATTGCCCGACCGGACGTGGTAGTCGTGTCCTACCGATTCCACACAACTACATGGGAAATAGGCTCCGGAAACTCGTTAACAAAATTTGAGCGCGATCCAACGGTCGGATCTATAGTTATGGACCTTTTCAGCCGGTATTTTGGTCGTGTCGGTGGAATTGCCGGTCCGGACGTCGTAGTCGTGTCCTACCGATTCCACGCAACTCCATGGGAAACAACCTCCGAAAACTCGTGAACGCAATTTGAGTGCGATCCAACGGTGGGATCTATAGTTAAGAACCTTTTGAGCCGGTATTCTGGTCGTCTCGGTGGAATTGCCCGGCCGGACGTTGTAGTCGTGTCCTGCCGATTCCACGCAACTACATGGGAAACAACCTCCGGAAACTCGTGAACGCAATTTGAGTGCGATCCAACGGTGGGATCTATAGTTATGGACCTTTTGAGCCGGTATTCTTGTCGTGTCGGTGCAATTGCCCGACCGGACGTGGTAGTCGTGTCCTATCGATTCCACACAACTACATGGGAAATAGGCTCCGGAAACTCGTTAATAAAATTTGAGCGCGATCCAACGGTCGGATCTAAAGTTAAGGACCTTTTCAGCCGGTATTCTGGTCGTGTCGTTGGAATTGCCGGTCCGGATGTCGTATTCGAGTCGTATCGATTCCACTCAACTCCGTGGGAAACTGACTTCGGAAACTCGTGAAAAAAATTTAACTGCGATCCAACGGTCGGATCTATAGTTATGGACCTTTTGAGCCGGTATTTTGGTCGTGTCGATGGAATGGATCGACCGGACGTCGTCGTCGTGTCGTACCGATTCAACGCAACTCCATGGGAAACAGACTCTAGAAACTCGTGAAAAACTTTTTAGCGCGATCCAATGGTCCGATCTATAGTTATGGACCTTTTGAGCCGGTATTCTGGTCGGGTCTGTGGAATTGCAAGACCGGATGTCGTAGTCGTGTCGTACCTATTCCACGCAACTCCATGGGAAACAGCCTCCGGAAACTCGAGAACAAAATTTAAGAGCGATCCAATGGTCGGATCTATTGTTATGGACCTTTTGAGCCGGTATTCTGCTCGTCTCTGTGGAATTGCCCGACCAAACGTTGTAGTCGTGTTCTACCGATTCCACGCAACTCCATGGGAACCAGCCTCCGGAAACTCATTATTGAAATATCAGCGCGATCCAACGGTCGGATCTATAGTTAAGGACCTTTTGAGCCGGTATTCTGGTCGTTCGGTGGAATTGCCCGACCGGACGTTGTAGTCGTGTCCTCCGATTCCACGCAACTCCATGGGAAACAACCTCCGAAAACTCGTGAACGCAATTTGAGTGCGATCCAACGGTGGGATCTATAGTTAAGAACCTTTTGAGCCGGTATTCTGGTCGTCTCGGTGGAATTGCCCGACCGGACGTTGTAGTCGTGTCCTGCCGATTCCACGCAACTCCATGGGAAACAACCTCCGGAAACTCGTGAACGCAATTTGAGTGCAATCCAACGGTGGGATCTATAGTTATGGACCTTTTGAGCCGGTATTCTTGTCGTGTCGGTGCAATTGCTCGACCGGACGTGGTAGTCGTGTCCTACCGATTCCACACAACTACATGGGAAGTAGGCTCCGGAAACTCGTTAACAAAATTTGAGCGCGATCCAACGGTCGGATCTATAGTTAAGGACCTTTTCAGCCGGTATTTTGGTCGTGTCGGTGGAATTGCCGGTCCGGACGTCGTATTCGAGTCGTATCGATTCCACTCAACTCAGTGGGAAACTGACTTCGGAAACTCGTGAAAAAAATTTAACCGCGATCCAACGGTCGGATCTATAGTTATGGACCTTTTGAGCCGGTATTTTGGTCGTGTCGATGGAATGGATCGACCGGACGTCGTCGTCGTGTCGTACCGATTCAACGCAACTCCATGGGAAACAGACTCTGGAAACTCGTGAAAAACTTTTTAGCGCGATCCAATGGTCCGATCTATAGTTATGGACCTTTTGAGCCGGTATTCTGGTCGTCTCGGTGGAATTGCCCGACCGGACGTGGTAGTCGTGTCCTATCGATTCCACGCAACCACATGGGAAAAAGGCTCCAGAAACTCGTGAACAAAATTTGAGCGCGATCCAACGGTTGGATCTATAGTTATGGACCTTTTCAGCCGGTATTCTGGTCGTGTCGGTGGAAAGGACCGACCGGACGTCGTCGTCGTGTCGTACCGATTCAACGCAACTCCATGGGAAACAGACTCCGGAAACTCGTGAATGAAATTTGAGCGCGATCCAACGGTCCGATCTATAGTTATGGACCTTTTGAGCCGGTATTCTGGTCGTGTCGGTGGAATTGCCAGTCCGAACGTCGTATTCGAGTCGTATCGATTCCACGCAACTCCGTGGCAAACTAACTTCGGAAACTCGTGAAAAAAATTTAACCGCGATCCAACGGTCGGATCTATAGTTATGGACCATTTGAGCCGGTATTTTGGTCGTCTCTCTGGAATTGCCCGACCGGAGGTTGTAGTCGTGTCCTACCGATTCCACGCAACTCCAGGGGAAACAGCGTTCGGAAACTCGTGAACAAAATTTTAGCGCGATCCAACGGTGGGATCTATAGTTATGGACCTTTTGAGCCGGTATTCTGGTCGGGTCTGTGGAATTGCAAGACTGGATGTCGTAGTCGTGTCGTACCTATTCCACGCAACTCCATGGGAAACAGCCTCCGGAAACTCGTGAACAAAATTTGAGCGCGATCCAACGGTCGGATCTATAGTTATGGACCTTTTGAGCCGGTATTCTCGTCGTGTCGATGGAATTGCCCGACCGGACGTTGTAGTCGTGTCCTGCGATTCCACTCAACTCCGTAGGAAACAGCCTGCGGAAACTCATGATTGAAATTTCAGCGCGATCCAACGGTCGGATCTATAGTTAAGGACCTTTTGAGCCGGTATTATGGTCGTCTCGGTGGAATAGCCCGACCGGACGTTGTAATCGTGTCCTGCCGATTCCACACAACTCCATGGGAACCAGCCTCCGGAAACTCGTGAATGAAATATAAGCACGATCCAACGGTCGGATCTATAGTTAAGGACCTTTTGAGCAGGTATTCTGGTCGTGTCGGTGGAATTGCCCAACCGGACATTGTAGTCGTGTCCTACCGATTCCACGCAACTCCATGGGAAACAACCTCCGGAAACTCGTGAACGCAATTTGAGGGCGATCCAACGGTGGGATCTATAGTTATGGACCTTTTGAGCCGGTATTCTTGTCGTGTCGATGCAATTGCCCGATCGGACGTGGTAGTCGTGTCCTACCGATTCCACACAACTACATGGGAAATAGGCTCCGGAAACTCGTTAACAAAATTTGAGCGCGATCCAACGGTCGGATCTATAGTTATGGACCTTTTTAGCCGGTATTTTGGTCGTGTCGGTGGAATTGCCGGTCCGGACGTCGTAGTCGTGTCCTACCGATTCCACGCAACTCCATTGGAAACAACCTCCGAAAACTCGTGAACGCAATTTGAGTGCGATCCAACGGTGGGATCTATAGTTAAGAACCTTTTGAGCCGGTATTCTGGTCGTCTCGGTGGAATTGCCCGGCCGGACGTTGTAGTCGTGTCCTGCCGATTCCACGCAACTCCATGGGAAACAACCTCCGGAAACTCGTGAACGCAATTTGAGTGCGATCCAACGATGGGATCTATAGTTATGGACCTTTTGAGCCGGTATTCTTGTCGTGTCGGTGCAATTGCCCGACCGGACGTGGTAGTCGTGTCCTACCGATTCCACACAACTACATGGGAAATAGGCTCCGGAAACTCGTTAACAAAATTTGAGCGCGATCCAACGGTCGGATCTATAGTTATGGACCTTTTCAGCCGGTATTCTGGTCGTGTCGTTGGAATTGCCGGTCCGGATGTCGTATTCGAGTCGTATCGATTCCACTCAACTCCGTGGGAAACTGACTTCGAAAACTCGTGAAAAAAATTTAACTGCGATCCAACGGTCGGATCTATAGTTATGGACCTTTTGAGCCGGTATTTTGGTCGTTTCGATGGAATGGATCGACCGGACGTCGTCGTCGTGTCGTACCGATTCAACGCAACTCCATGGGAAACAGACTCTAGAAACTCGTGAAAAACTTTTTAGCGCGATCCAATGGTCCGATCTATAGTTATGGACCTTTTGAGCCGGTATTCTGGTCGGGTCTGTGGAATTGCCAGACCGGATGTCGTAGTCGTGTCGTACCTATTCCACGCAACTCCATGGGAAACAGCCTCCGGAAACTCGGGAACAAAATTTAAGAGCGATCCAATGGTCGGATCTATTGTTATGGACCTTTTGAGCCGGTATTCTGCTCGTCTCTATGGAATTGCCCGACCAAACGTTGTAGTCGTGTTCTACCGATTCCACGCAACTCCATGGTAACCAGCCTCCGGAAACTCATGATTGAAATTTCAGCGCGATCCAACGGTCGGATCTATAGTTAAGGACCTTTTGAGCCGGTATTCTGGTCGTTTCGGTGGAATTGCCCGACCGGACGTTGTAGTCGTGTCCTACCGATTCCACGCAACTCCATGGGAAACAACCTCCGAAAACTCATGAACGCAATTTGAGTGCGATCGAACGGTGGGATCTATAGTTAAGAACCTTTTGAGCCGGTATTGTGGTCGTCTCGGTGGAATTGCCCGACCGGACGTTGTAGTCGTCCTACCGATTCCACGCAACTCCATGGGAAACAACCTCCGAAAACTCATGAACGCAATTTGAGTGCGATCCAACGGTGGGATCTATAGTTAAGAACCTTTTGAGCCGGTATTCTGGTCGTCTCGGTGGAATTGCCCGACCGGACGTTGTAGTGGTGTCCTGCCGATTCCACGCAACTCCATGGGAAACAACCTCCGGAAACTCGTGAACGCAATTTGAGTGCGATCCAACAGTGGGATCTATAGTTATGGACCTTTTGAGCCGGTATTCTTGTCGTGTCGGTGCAATTGCCCGACCGGACGTGGTAGTCGTGTCCTACCGATTCCACACGACTACATGGGAAATAGGCTCCGGAAACTCGTTAACAAAATTTGAGCGCGATCCAACGGTCGGATCTATAGTTATGGACCTTTTCAGCTGGTATTTTGGTCGTGTCGGTGGAATTGCCGGTCCGGACGTCGTATTCGAGTGGTATCGATTCCACTCAACTCCGTGGGAAACTGACTTCGGAAACTCGTGAAAAAAATTTAACCGCGATCCAACGGTCGGATCTATAGTTATGGACCTTTTGAGCCGGTATTGTGGTCGTGTCGATGGAATGGATCGACCGGACGTCGTCGTCGTGTCGTACCGATTCAACGCAACTCCATGGGAAACAGACTCCGGAAACTCGTGAAAACCTTTTTAGCGCGATCCAATGGTCCGATCTATAGTTATGGACCTTTTGAGCCGGTATTCTGGTCGTCTCGGTGGAATTGCCCGACCGGACGTGGTAGTCGTGTCCTATCGATTCCACGCAACCACACGGGAAAAAGGCTCCAGAAACTCGTGAACAAAATTTGAGCGCGATCCAACGGTCGGATCTATAGTTATGGACCTTTTCAGCCGGTATTCTGGTCGTGTCGGTGGAAAGGACCGACCGGACGTCGTCGTCGTGTCGTACCGATTCAACGCAACTCCATGGGAAACAGACTCCGGAAACTCGTGAATGAAATTTGAGCGCGATCCAACGGTCCGATCTATAGTTATGGACCTTTTGAGCCGGTATTCTGGTCGTGTCGCTGGAATTGCCCGACCGGACGTGGTGGTCGTGTCCTACCGATTCCACGTAACTCCATAGGAAACAGGCTCCGGAAACTCGTGAACAAAATTTGAGCGCGATCCAACGGGCGGATCTATGGTTATGGACCTTTTCAGCCGGTATTCTGGTCGTGTCGGTGGAATTGCCAGTCCGAATGTCGTATTCGAGTCGTATCGATTCCACGCAACTCCGTGGCAAACTGACTTTGGAAACCCGTGAACAAAATTTGAGCGCGATCCAACGGTCGGATCTATAGTTATGGACCTTTTCAGCCAGTATTCTAGTCGTGTCGGTGGAAAGGACCGACCGGACGTCGTCGTCGTGTCGTACCAATTCAACGCAACTCCATGGGAAACAGACTCCGGAAACTCGTGAATGAAATTTGAGCGCGATTTAATTGTCCGATCTATAGTTATGGACCTTTTGAGCCGGTATTCTGGTCGTGTCGCTGGAATTGCCCGACCGGACGTGGTGGTCGTGTCCTACTGATTCCGCGCAACTGCATGGGAACCAGCCTCCGGAAACTCGTGAACAAAAATTGACTGCAATCCAACGGTCGGATCTATAGTTATGGACCTTTTGAACCGGTATTATCGTCGTCTCGGTGGAATTTCCCGACCGGACGTTGTAGTCTTGTCCTGCCGATTACAGGCAACTCCATGGGAAACAGCCACCGGAAAGTCGTGAACACAATTTGAGCGCGATTCAACGGTCAGATCTATAGTTAAGGACCTTTTGAGCCGGTATTCTGGTCGTGTCGGTGGACTTGACCGATCGGAAGTGGTAGTCGTGTCCTACCGATTCCACGTAACTACATAGGAAACAGGCTCCGGAAACTCGTGAACAAAATTTGAGCGCGATCCAACGGGCGGATCTATGGTTATGGACCTTTTCAGCCGGTATTCTGGTCGTGTCGGTGGAATTGCCAGTCCGAACATCGTATTCGAGTCGTATCGATTCCACGCAACTCCGTGGCAAACTAACTTTGGAAACTCGTGAAAAAAATTTAACCGCGATCCAACGGTCGGATCTATAGTTATGGACCATTTGAGCCGGTATTTTGGTCGTCTCTCTGGAATTGCCCGACCGGAGGTTGTAGTCGTGTCCTACCGATTCCACGCAACTCCAGGGGAAACAGCGTTCGGAAACTCGTGAACAAAATTTTAGCGCGATCCAACGGTGGGATCTATAGTTATGGACCTTTTGAGCCGGTATTCTGGTCGGGTCTGTGGAATTGCAAGGCCGGATGTCGTAGTCGTGTCGTACATATTCCACGCAACTCCATGGGAAACAGCCTCCGGAAACTCGTGAACAAAATTTGAGCGCGATCCAACGGTCGGATCTATAGTTATGGACCTTTTGAGCCGGTATTCTGGTCGGGTCTGTGGAATTGCAAGACCGGATGTCGTAGTCGTGTCGCACCTATTCCACGCAACTCCATGGGAAACAGCCTCCGGAAACTCGGGAACAAAATTTAAGAGCGATCCAATGGTCGGATCTATTGTTATGGACCTTTTGAGCCGGTATTCTCTTCGTGAGCCGGTATTCTCGTCGTCTCGGTGGAATAGCCCGACCGGACGTTGTAGTCGTGTCGTGCCGATTCCACGCAACTCCATGGGAACCAGCCTCCGGAAACTCGTGAATGAAATATAAGCGCGATCCAATGGTCGGATCTATAGTTAAGGACCTTTTGAGCAGGTATTTTGGTCGTGTCGGTGGAATTGCCCAACCGGACATTGTAGTCGTGTCCTACCGATTCCACGCAACTCCATGGGAAACAACCTCCGGAAACTCGTGAACGCAATTTGAGGGCGATCCAACGGTGGGATATATAGTTATGGACCTTTTGAGCCGGTATTCTTGTCGTGTCGATGCAATTGCCCGACCGGACGTGGTAGTCGTGTCCTACCGATTCCACACAACTACATGGGAAATAGGCTCCGGAAACTCATTAACAAAATTTGAGCGCGATCCAACGGTCGGATCTATAGTTATGGACCTTTTCAGCCGGTATTCTAGTCGTGTCGGTGGAATTGCCGGTCCGGACGTCGTATTCGAGTCGTATCGATTCCACGCAACTCCGTGGGAAACTAACTTCGGAAACTCGTGAAAAAAATTTAACCGCGATCCAACGGTCGGATCTATAGTTATGGACCTTTTGAGCCGGTATTTTGGTCGTGTTGATGGAATGGATCGACCGGACGTCGTCGTTGTGTCGTACCGATTCAACGCAACTCCATGGGAAACAGACTCCGGAAACTCGTGAAAAACTTTTTAGCACGATCCAATGGTCCGATCTATAGTTATGGACCTTTTGAGCCGGTATTCTGGTCGTCTCGGTGGAATTGCCCGACCTGACGTGGTAGTCGTGTCCTATCAATTCCACGCAACCACATGGGAAAAAGGCTACAGAAACTCGTGAACAAAATTTGAGCGCGATCCAACGGTCGGATCTATAGTTATGGACCTTTTCAGCCGGTATTCTGGTCGTGTCGGTGGAAAGGACCGACCGGACGTCGTCGTCGTGTCGTACCGATTCAACGCAACTCCATGGGAAACAGACTCCGGAAACTC
Source organism: Populus alba x Populus glandulosa (assembly GCA_033617975.1). Lineage (NCBI taxonomy): Eukaryota > Viridiplantae > Streptophyta > Magnoliopsida > Malpighiales > Salicaceae > Populus > Populus alba x Populus glandulosa. The sequence goes on along the minus strand of CM066144.1, from coordinate 21,060,336 downwards.
GTGAATGAAATTTGAGCGCGATCCAATTGTCCGATCTATAGTTATGGACCTTTTGAGCCGGTATTCTGGTCGTGTCGCTGGAATTGCCCGACCGGACGTGGTGGTCGTGTCCTACTGATTCCGCGCAACTGCATGGGAACCATCCTCCGGAAACTGGTGAACAAAAATTGACTACAATCCAACGGTCGGATCTATAGTTATGGACCTTTTGAACCGGTATTCTCGTCGTCTCGGTGGAATTTCCCGACCGGACGTTGTAGTCTTGTCCTGCCGATTACAGGCAACTCCATGGGAAACAGCCACCGGAAAGTCGTGAACACAATTTGAGCGCGATCCAACGGTCAGATCTATAGTTAAGGACCTTTTGAACCGGTATTTTGGTCGTGTCGGTGGACTGGACCGACCGGACGTGGTAGTCGTGTCCTACCGATTCCACGTAACTACATAGGAAACAGGCTCCGGAAACTCGTGAACAAAATTTGAGCGCGATCCAACGGGCGGATCTATGGTTATGGACCTTTTCAGCCGGTATTCTGGTCGTGTCGGTGGAATTGCCAATCCGAACATCGTATTCGAGTCGTATCGATTCCACGCAACTCCGTGGCAAACTAACTTCGGAAACTCGTGAAAAAAATTTAACCGCGATCCAACGGTCGGATCTATAGTTATGGACCATTTGAGCCGGTATTTTGGTCGTCTCTCTGGAATTGCCCGACCGGAGGTTGTAGTCGTGTCCTACCGATTCCACGCAACTCCAGGGGAAACAGTGTTCGGAAACTCGTGAACAAAATTTTAGCGCGATCCAACGGTGGGATCTATAGTTATGGACCTTTTGAGCCGGTATTCTGGTCGGGTCTGTGGAATTGCAAGACCGGATGTCGTAGTCGTGTCGTACATATTCCAAGCAACTCCATGGGAAACAGCCTCCGGAAACTCGTGAACAAAATTTGAGCGCGATCCAACGGTCGGATCTATAGTTATGGACCTTTTGAGCCGGTATTTTGGTCGTGTCGATGGAATGGATCGACCGGACGTCGTCGTTGTGTCGTACCGATTCAACGCAACTCCATGGGAAACAACCTCCGAAAACTCATGAACGCAATTTGAGTGCGATCCAACGGTGGGATCTATAATTAAGAACCTTTTGAGCCGGTATTCTGGTCGTCTCGGTGGAATTGCCCGACCGGACGTTGTAGTCGTGTCCTACCGATTCCACGCAACTCCATGGGAAAGAGCCTTCGGAAACTCGTGAATGAAATATAAGCGCGATCCAACGGTCGGATCTATAGTTATGGACCTTTTCAGCCGGTATTTTGGTCGTGTCGGTGGAATTGCCGGTCCGGATGTCGTATTCGTGTCGTACCGATTCAACGCAACTCCATGGGAAACAGACTCCGGAAACTCGTGAAAAACTTTTTAGCGCGATCCAATGGTCGGATCTATTGTTATGGACCTTTTGAGCCGGTATTCTGCTCGTCTCTGTGGAATTGCCCGACCAAACGTTGTAGTCGTGTTCTACCGATTCCACGCAACTCCATGGGAACCAGCCTCCGGAAACTCATGATTGAAATTTCAGCGCGATCCAACGGTCGGATCTATAGTTAAGGACCTTTTGAGCCGGTATTCTGGTCGTTTCGGTGGAATTGCCCGACCGGACGTTGTAGTCGTGTCCTACCGATTCCACGCAACTCCATGGGAAACAACCTCCGAAAACTCATGAACGCAATTTGAGTGCGATCCAACGGTGGGATCTATAATTAAGAACCTTTTGAGCCGGTATTCTGGTCGTCTCGGTGGAATTGCCCGACCGGACGTTGTAGTCGTGTCCTACCGATTCCACGCAACTCCATGGGAAAGAGCCTTCGGAAACTCGTGAATGAAATATAAGCGCGATCCAACGGTCGGATCTATAGTTATGGACCTTTTCAGCCGGTATTTTGGTCGTGTCGGTGGAATTGCCGGTCCGGATGTCGTATTCGTGTCGTATCGATTCCACTCAACTCCGTGGGAAACTGACTTCGGAAACTCGTGAAAGAAATTTAACCGCGATCCAACGGTCGGATCTATAGTTATGGACCTTTTGAGCCGGTATTTTGGTCGTGTCGATGGAATGGATCGACCGGACGTCGTCGTCGTGTCGTACCGATTCCACTCAACTCCATAGGAAACAGCCTGCGGAAACTCATGATTGAAATTTCAGCGCGATCCAACGGTCGGATCTATAGTTAAGGACCTTTTGAGCCGGTATTCTGGTCGTCTCGGTGGAATAGCCCGACCGGACGTTGTAGTCGTGTGCTGCCGATTCCACACAACTCCATGGGAACCAGCCTCCGGAAACTCGTGAATGAAATATAAGCACGATCCAACGGTCGGATCTATAGTTAAGGACCTTTTGAGCAGGTATTCTGGTCGTGTCGGTGGAATTGCCCAACCGGACATTGTAGTCGGGTCCTACCGATTCCAATCAACTCCATAGGAAACAGCCTGCGGAAACTCATGATTGAAATTTCAGCGCGATCCAACATTCGGATCTATAGTTAAGGACCTTTTGAGCCGGGATTCTAGTCGTTGCGGTGGAATGGCCCGACCGGACGTTGTAGTTGTGTCCTACCGATTCCACGCAACTCCATGGGAAACAACCTCCGGAAACTCGTGAACGCAATTTGAGTGCGATCCAACGGTGGGATCTATAGTTATGGACCTTTTAAGCCGGTATTCTTGTCGTGTCGGTGCAATTGCCCGACCGGACGTGGTAGTCGTGTCCTACCGATTCCACACAACTACATGGGAAATAGGCTCCGGAAACTCGTTAAGAAAATTTGAGCGCGATCCAACGGTCGGATCTATAGTTATGGACCTTTTCAGCCGGTATTCTAGTCGTGTCGGTGGAATTGCCGGTCCGGACGTCGTATTCGAGTCGTATCGATTCCACGCAACTCCGTGGGAAACTAACTTCGGAAACTCGTGAAAAAAATTTAACCGCGATCCAACGGTCGGATCTATAGTTATGGACCTTTTGAGCCGGTATTTTGGTCGTGTCGATGGAATGGATCGACCGGACGTCGTCGTCGTGTCGTACCGATTCAACGCAACTCCATGGGAAACAGACTCCGGAAACTCGTGAAAAACTTTTTAGCGCGATCCAATGGTCGGATCTATTGTTATGGACCTTTTGAGCCGGTATTCTGCTCGTCTCTGTGGAATTGCCCGACCGAACGTGGTAGTCGTGTCCTATCGATTCCACGCAACCACATGGGAAAAAGGCTCCGGAAACTTGTGAACAAAATTTGAGCGCGATCCAACGGTCGGATCTATAGTTATGGACCTTTTCAACCGGTATTCTGGTCGTGTCGGTGGAAGGGACCGACCGGACGTCGTCGTCGTGTCGTACCAATTCAACGCAACTCCATGGGAAACAGACTCCGGAAACTCGTGAATGAAATTTGAGCGCTATCCAACGGTCCGATCTATAGTTATGGACCTTTTGAGCCGGTATTTTGGTCGTGTCGATGGAATGGCCCGACCGGACGTGGTAGTCGTGTCCTACCGATTCCGCGTAATTGCATGGGAACCAGCCTCCGAAAACTCGTGAACAAAAATTGATTGCGATCCAACGGTCGGATCTATAGTTATGGACCTTTTGAACCGGTATTCTCGTCGTCTCGGTGGAATTGCCCGACCGGAAGTTGTAGTCTTGTCCTGCGGATTCCATGCAACTCCTTGGGAAACAGCCACCGGAAACTCTTGAAGGCAATTTGAGCGCGATCCAACGGTCCGATCTATAGCTAAGGACCTTTTGAGCCGGTATTCTGGTCGTTTCGGTGGAATTGTCCGACCGGACATTGTAGTCATGTCCTACCGATTCCACTCAACTCCATGGGAAACAGACTGCGGAAACTCGTGATTGAAATTTGAGCGCGATCCAACGGTCGGATCTATAGTTATGGACCATTTGAGCCGGTATTTTGGTCGTCTCTCTGGAATTGTCCGACCGGAGGTTGTAGTCGTGTCCTACCGATTCCACACAACTCCAGGGGAAACAGCGTTCGGAAACTCGTGAACAAAATTTTAGCGCGATCCAACGGTGGGATCTATAGTTATGGACCTTTTGAGCCGGTATTCTGGTCGGGTCTGTGGAATTGCAAGACCGGATGTCGTAGTCCTGTCGTACCTATTCCACGCAACTCCATGGGAAACAGCCTCCGGAAACTCGTGAACAAAATTTGAGCGCGATCCAACGGTCGGATCTATAGTTATGGACCTTTTGAGCCGGTATTCTCGTCGTGTCGATGGAATGGCCCGACCGGACGTTGTAGTCGTGTCCTGCCGATTCCACTCAACTCCATAGGAAACAGCCTGCGGAAACTCATGATTGAAATTTCAGCGCGATCCAACGGTCGGATCTATAGTTAAGGACCTTTTGAGCCGGTATTCTGGTCGTCTCGGTGGAATAGCCCGACCGGACGTTGTAGTCGTGTCCTGCCGATTCCACACAACTCCATGGGAACCAGCCTCCGGAAACTCGTGAATGAAATATAAGCGCGATCCAACGGTCGGATCTATAGTTAAGGACCTTTTGAGCAGGTATTCTGGTCGTGTCGGTGGAATTGCCCAACCGGACATTGTAGTCGTGTCCTACCGATTCCAATCAACTCCATAGGAAACAGCCTGCGGAAACTCATGATTGAAATTTCAGCGCGATCCAACAGTCGGATCTATAGTTAAGGACCTTTTGAGCCGGTATTCTGGTCGTTTCGGTGGAATTGCCCGACCGGACGTTGTAGTTGTGTCCTACCGATTCCACGCAACTCCATGGGAAACAACCTCCGGAAACTCGTGAATGCAATTTGAGTGCGATCCAACGGTGGGATCTATAGTTATGGACCTTTTAAGCCGGTATTCTTGTCGTGTCGGTGCAATTGCCCGACCGGACATGGTAGTCGTGTCCTACCGATTCCACACAACTACATGAGAAATAGGCTCCGGAAACTCGTTAACGAAATTTGAGCGCGATCCAACGGTCGGATCTATAGTTATGGACCTTTTCAGCCGGTATTCTAGTCGTGTCGGTGGAATTGCCGGTTCGGACGTCGTATTCGAGTCGTATCGATTCCACGCAACTCCGTGGGAAACTGACTTCGAAAACTCGTGAAAAAAATTTAACCGCGATCCAACGGTCGGATCTATAGTTATGGACCTTTTGAGCCGGTATTTTGGTCGTGTCGATGGAATGGATCGACCGGACGTCGTCGTCGTGTCGTACCGATTCAACGCAACTCCATGGGAAACAGACTCCGGAAACTCGTGAAAAACTTTTTAGCGCGATCCAATGGTCGGATCTATTGTTATGGACCTTTTGAGCCGGTATTCTGCTCGTCTCTGTGGAATTGCCCGACCAAACGTTGTAGTCGTGTTCTACCGATTCCACGCAACTCCATGGGAACCAGCCTCCGGAAACTCATGATTGAAATTTCAGCGCGATCCAACGGTCGGATCTATAGTTAAGGACCTTTTGAGCCGGTATTCTGGTCGTTTCGGTGGAATTGCCCGACCGGACGTTGTAGTCGTGTCCTACCGATTCCACGCAACTCCATGGGAAACAACCTCCGAAAACTCATGAACGCAATTTGAGTGCGATCCAACGGTGGGATCTATAATTAAGAACCTTTTGAGCCGGTATTCTGGTCGTCTCGGTGGAATTGCCCGACCGGACGTTGTAGTCGTGTCCTACCGATTCCACGCAACTCCATGGGAAAGAGCCTTCGGAAACTCGTGAATGAAATATAAGCGCGATCCAACGGTCGGATCTATAGTTATGGACCTTTTCAGCCGGTATTTTGGTCGTGTCGGTGGAATTGCCGGTCCGGATGTCGTATTCGTGTCGTATCGATTCCACTCAACTCCGTGGGAAACTGACTTCGGAAACTCGTGAAAGAAATTTAACCGCGATCCAACGGTCGGATCTATAGTTATGGACCTTTTGAGCCGGTATTTTGGTCGTGTCGATGGAATGGATCGACCGGACGTCGTCGTCGTGTCGTACCGATTCCACTCAACTCCATAGGAAACAGCCTGCGGAAACTCATGATTGAAATTTCAGCGCGATCCAACGGTCGGATCTATAGTTAAGGACCTTTTGAGCCGGTATTCTGGTCGTCTCGGTGGAATAGCCCGACCGGACGTTGTAGTCGTGTGCTGCCGATTCCACACAACTCCATGGGAACCAGCCTCCGGAAACTCGTGAATGAAATATAAGCACGATCCAACGGTCGGATCTATAGTTAAGGACCTTTTGAGCAGGTATTCTGGTCGTGTCGGTGGAATTGCCCAACCGGACATTGTAGTCGGGTCCTACCGATTCCAATCAACTCCATAGGAAACAGCCTGCGGAAACTCATGATTGAAATTTCAGCGCGATCCAACATTCGGATCTATAGTTAAGGACCTTTTGAGCCGGGATTCTAGTCGTTGCGGTGGAATGGCCCGACCGGACGTTGTAGTTGTGTCCTACCGATTCCACGCAACTCCATGGGAAACAACCTCCGGAAACTCGTGAACGCAATTTGAGTGCGATCCAACGGTGGGATCTATAGTTATGGACCTTTTAAGCCGGTATTCTTGTCGTGTCGGTGCAATTGCCCGACCGGACGTGGTAGTCGTGTCCTACCGATTCCACACAACTACATGGGAAATAGGCTCCGGAAACTCGTTAAGAAAATTTGAGCGCGATCCAACGGTCGGATCTATAGTTATGGACCTTTTCAGCCGGTATTCTAGTCGTGTCGGTGGAATTGCCGGTCCGGACGTCGTATTCGAGTCGTATCGATTCCACGCAACTCCGTGGGAAACTAACTTCGGAAACTCGTGAAAAAAATTTAACCGCGATCCAACGGTCGGATCTATAGTTATGGACCTTTTGAGCCGGTATTTTGGTCGTGTCGATGGAATGGATCGACCGGACGTCGTCGTCGTGTCGTACCGATTCAACCCAACTGCATGGGAAACAGACTCCGGAAACTCGTGAAAAAATTTTTAGCGCGATCCAACGGTCCGATCTATAGTTATGGACCTTTTGAGCCGGTATTCTGGTCGCCTCGGTGGATTTGCCCGACCGAACGTGGTAGTCGTGTCCTATCGATTCCACGCAACCACATGGGAAAAAGGCTCCGGAAACTTGTGAACAAAATTTGAGCGCGATCCAACGGTCGGATCTATAGTTATGGACCTTTTCAACCGGTATTCTGGTCGTGTCGGTGGAAGGGACCGACCGGACGTCGTCGTCGTGTCGTACCAATTCAACGTAACTCCATGGGAAACAGACTCCGGAAACTCGTGAATGAAATTTGAGCGCTATCCAACGGTCCGATCTATAGTTATGGACATTTTGAGCCGGTATTTTGGTCGTGTCGATGGAATGGCCCGACCGGACGTGGTAGTCGTGTCCTACCGATTCCGCGTAATTGCATGGGAACCAGCCTCCGGAAACTCGTGAACAAAAATTGATTGCGATCCAACGGTCGGATCTATAGTTATGGACCTTTTGAACCGGTATTCTCGTCGTCTCGGTGGAATTGCCCGACCGGAAGTTGTAGTCTTGTCCTGCGGATTCCATGCAACTCCTTGGGAAACAGCCACCGGAAACTCTTGAAGGCAATTTGAGCGCGATCCAACGGTCCGATCTATAGCTAAGGACCTTTTGAGCCGGTATTCTGGTCGTTTCGGTGGAATTGTCCGACCGGACATTGTAGTCATGTCCTACCGATTCCACTCAACTCCATGGGAAACAGACTGCGGAAACTCGTGATTGAAATTTGAGCGCGATCCAACGGTCGGATCTATAGTTATGGACCATTTGAGCCGGTATTTTGGTCGTCTCTCTGGAATTGTCCGACCGGAGGTTGTAGTCGTGTCCTACCGATTCCACACAACTCCAGGGGAAACAGCGTTCGGAAACTCGTGAACAAAATTTTAGCGCGATCCAACGGTGGGATCTATAGTTATGGACCTTTTGAGCCGGTATTCTAGTCGGGTCTGTGGAATTGCAAGACCGGATGTCGTAGTCCTGTCGTACCTATTCCACGCAACTCCATGGGAAACAGCCTCCGGAAACTCGTGAACAAAATTTGAGCGCGATCCAACGGTCGGATCTATAGTTATGGACCTTTTGAGCCGGTATTCTCGTCGTGTCGATGGAATGGCCCGACCGGACGTTGTAGTCGTGTCCTGCCGATTCCACTCAACTCCATAGGAAACAGCCTGCGGAAACTCATGATTGAAATTTCAGCGCGATCCAACGGTCGGATCTATAGTTAAGGACCTTTTGAGCCGGAATTCTGGTCGTCTCGGTGGAATAGCCCGACCGGACGTTGTAGTCGTGTCCTGCCGATTCCACACAACTCCATGGGAACCAGCCTCTGGAAACTCGTGAATGAAATATAAGCGCGATCCAACGGTCGGATCTATAGTTAAGGACCTTTTGAGCAGGTATTCTGGTCGTGTCGGTGGAATTGCCCAACCGGACATTGTAGTCGTGTCCTACCGATTCCAATCAACTCCATAGGAAACAGCCTGCGGAAACTCATGATTGAAATTTCAGCGCGATCCAACAGTCGGATCTATAGTTAAGGACCTTTTGAGCCGGTATTCTGGTCGTTTCGGTGGAATTGCCCGACCGGACGTTGTAGTTGTGTCCTACCGATTCCACGCAACTCCATGGGAAACAACCTCCGGAAACTCGTGAATGCAATTTGAGTGCGATCCAACGGTGGGATCTATAGTTATGGACCTTTTAAGCCGGTATTCTTGTCGTGTCGGTGCAATTGCCCGACCGGACATGGTAGTCGTGTCCTACGGATTCCACACAACTACATGGGAAATAGGCTCCGGAAACTCGTTAACAAAATTTGAGCGCGATCCAACGGTCGGATCTATAGTTATGGACCTTTTCAGCCGGTATTCTAGTCTTGTCGGTGGAATTGCCGGTCCGGACGTCGTATTCGAGTCGTATCGATTCCACGCAACTCCGTGGGAAACTAACTTCGGAAACTCGTGAAAAAAATTTAACCGCGATCCAACGGTCGGATCTATAGTTATGGACCTTTTGAGCCGGTATTTTGGTCGTGTCGATGGAATGGATCGACCGGACGTCGTCGTCGTGTCGTACCGATTCAACATAACTCCATGGGAAACAGACTCCGGAAACTCGTGAAAAAATTTTTAGCGCGATCCAACGGTCCGATCTATAGTTATGGACCTTTTGAGCCGGTATTCTGGTCGTCTCGGTGGAATTGCCCGACCGGACGTGGTAGTCGTGTCCTATCGATTCCACGCAACCACATGGGAAAAAGGCTCCGGAAACTCGTGAACGCAATTTGAGTGCGATCCAACGGTGGGATCTATAGTTATGGACCTTTTGAGCCGGTATTCTTGTCGTGTCGGTGCAATTGCCCGACCGGACGTGGTAGTCGTGTCCTACCGATTCCACACAACTACATGGGAAATAGGCTCCGGAAACTCGTTAAGAAAATTTGAGCGCGATCCAACGGTCGGATCTATAGTTATGGACCTTTTCAGCCGGTATTCTAGTCGTGTCGGTGGAATTGCCGGTCCGGACGTCGTATTCGAGTCGTATCGATTCCACGCAACTCCGTGGGAAACTAACTTCGGAAACTCGTGAAAAAAATTTAACCGCGATCCAACGGTCGGATCTATAGTTATGGACCTTTTGAGCCGGTATTTTGGTCGTGTCGATGGAATGGATCGACCGGACGTCGTCGTCGTGTCGTACCGATTCAACCCAACTGCATGGGAAACAGACTCCGGAAACTCGTGAAAAAATTTTTAGCGCGATCCAACGGTCCGATCTATAGTTATGGACCTTTTGAGCCGGTATTCTGGTCGCCTCGGTGGAATTGCCCGACCGAACGTGGTAGTCGTGTCCTATCGATTCCACGCAACCACATGGGAAAAAGGCTCCGGAAACTTGTGAACAAAATTTGAGCGCGATCCAACGGTCGGATCTATAGTTATGGACCTTTTCAACCGGTATTCTGGTCGTGTCGGTGGAAGGGACCGACCGGACGTCGTCGTCGTGTCGTACCAATTCAACGTAACTCCATGGGAAACAGACTCCGGAAACTCGTGAATGAAATTTGAGCGCTATCCAACGGTCCGATCTATAGTTATGGACATTTTGAGCCGGTATTTTGGTCGTGTCGATGGAATGGCCCGACCGGACGTGGTAGTCGTGTCCTACCGATTCCGCGTAATTGCATGGGAACCAGCCTCCGGAAACTCGTGAACAAAAATTGATTGCGATCCAACGGTCGGATCTATAGTTATGGACCTTTTGAACCGGTATTCTCGTCGTCTCGGTGGAATTGCCCGACCGGAAGTTGTAGTCTTGTCCTGCGGATTCCATGCAACTCCTTGGGAAACAGCCACCGGAAACTCTTGAAGGCAATTTGAGCGCGATCCAACGGTCCGATCTATAGCTAAGGACCTTTTGAGCCGGTATTCTGGTCGTTTCGGTGGAATTGTCCGACCGGACATTGTAGTCATGTCCTACCGATTCCACTCAACTCCATGGGAAACAGACTGCGGAAACTCGTGATTGAAATTTGAGCGCGATCCAACGGTCGGATCTATAGTTATGGACCATTTGAGCCGGTATTTTGGTCGTCTCTCTGGAATTGTCCGACCGGAGGTTGTAGTCGTGTCCTACCGATTCCACACAACTCCAGGGGAAACAGCGTTCGGAAACTCGTGAACAAAATTTTAGCGCGATCCAACGGTGGGATCTATAGTTATGGACCTTTTGAGCCGGTATTCTAGTCGGGTCTGTGGAATTGCAAGACCGGATGTCGTAGTCCTGTCGTACCTATTCCACGCAACTCCATGGGAAACAGCCTCCGGAAACTCGTGAACAAAATTTGAGCGCGATCCAACGGTCGGATCTATAGTTATGGACCTTTTGAGCCGGTATTCTCGTCGTGTCGATGGAATGGCCCGACCGGACGTTGTAGTCGTGTCCTGCCGATTCCACTCAACTCCATAGGAAACAGCCTGCGGAAACTCATGATTGAAATTTCAGCGCGATCCAACGGTCGGATCTATAGTTAAGGACCTTTTGAGCCGGTATTCTGGTCGTCTCGGTGGAATAGCCCGACCGGACGTTGTAGTCGTGTCCTGCCGATTCCACACAACTCCATGGGAACCAGCCTCTGGAAACTCGTGAATGAAATATAAGCGCGATCCAACGGTCGGATCTATAGTTAAGGACCTTTTGAGCAGGTATTCTGGTCGTGTCGGTGGAATTGCCCAACCGGACATTGTAGTCGTGTCCTACCGATTCCAATCAACTCCATAGGAAACAGCCTGCGGAAACTCATGATTGAAATTTCAGCGCGATCCAACAGTCGGATCTATAGTTAAGGACCTTTTGAGCCGGTATTCTGGTCGTTTCGGTGGAATTGCCCGACCGGACGTTGTAGTTGTGTCCTACCGATTCCACGCAACTCCATGGGAAACAACCTCCGGAAACTCGTGAATGCAATTTGAGTGCGATCCAACGGTGGGATCTATAGTTATGGACCTTTTAAGCCGGTATTCTTGTCGTGTCGGTGCAATTGCCCGACCGGACATGGTAGTCGTGTCCTACCGATTCCACACAACTACATGAGAAATAGGCTCCGGAAACTCGTTAACAAAATTTGAGCGCGATCCAACGGTCGGATCTATAGTTATGGACCTTTTCAGCCGGTATTCTAGTCTTGTCGGTGGAATTGCCGGTCCGGACGTCGTATTCGAGTCGTATCGATTCCACGCAACTCCGTGGGAAACTAACTTCGGAAACTCGTGAAAAAAATTTAACCGCGATCCAACGGTCGGATCTATAGTTATGGACCTTTTGAGCCGGTATTTTGGTCGTGTCGATGGAATGGATCGACCGGACGTCGTCGTCGTGTCGTACCGATTCAACATAACTCCATGGGAAACAGACTCCGGAAACTCGTGAAAAAATTTTTAGCGCGATCCAACGGTCCGATCTATAGTTATGGACCTTTTGAGCCGGTATTCTGGTCGTCTCGGTGGAATTGCCCGACCGGACGTGGTAGTCGTGTCCTATCGATTCCACGCAACCACATGGGAAAAAGGCTCCGGAAACTCGTGAACGCAATTTGAGTGCGATCCAACGGTGGGATCTATAGTTATGGACCTTTTGAGCCGGTATTCTTGTCGTGTCGGTGCAATTGCCCGACCGGACGTGGTAGTCGTGTCCTACCGATTCCACACAACTACATGGGAAATAGGCTCCGGAAACTCGTTAACAAAATTTGAGCGCGATCCAACGGTCGGATCTATAGTTATGGACCTTTTCAGCCGGTATTCTGGTCGTGTCGGTGGAATTGCCGGTCCGGACGTCGTATTCGAGTCGTATCGATTCCACGCAACTCCGTGGGAAACTAACTTCGGAAACTCGTGAAAAACATTTAACCGCGATCCAACGGTCGGATCTATAGTTATGGACCTTTTGAGCCGGTATTTTGGTCGTGTCGATGGAATGGATCGACCGAACGTCGTCGTCGTGTCGTACCGATTCAACACAACTCCATGGGAAACAGACTCCGGAAACTCGTGAAAAAATTTTTAGCGCGATCCAACGGTCCGATCTATAGTTATGGACCTTTTGAGCCGGTATTCTGGTCGTCTCGATGGAATGGCCCGACCGGACGTGGTAGTCGTGTCCTACCGATTCCTCGTAACTGCATGGGAACCAGCCTCCGGAAACTCGTGAACAAAAATTGATTGCGATCCAACGGTCGGATCTATAGTTATGGACCTTTTGAACCGGTATTCTCGTCGTCTCGGTGGAATTGCCCGACCGGACGTTGTAGTCTTGTCCTGCGCATTCCATGCAACTCCTTGGGAAACAGCCACCGGAAACTCTTGAAGGCAATTTGAGCGCGATCCAACGGTCCGATCTATAGCTAAGGACCTTTTGAGCTGGTATTCTGGTCGTTTCGGTGGAATTGTCCGACCGGACATTGTAGTCATGTCCTACCGATTCCACTCAACTCCATGGGAAACAGACTGCGGAAACTCGTGATTGAAATTTGAGCGCAATCCAACGGTCGGATCTATAGTTATGGACCATTTGAGCCGGTATTTTGGTCGTCTCTCTGGAATTGCCTGACCGGAGGTTGTAGTCGTGTCCTACCGATTCCACACAACTCCAGGGGAAACAGCGTTCGGAAACTCGTGAACAAAATTTTAGCGCGATCCAACGGTGGGATCTATAGTTATGGACCTTTTGAGCCGGTATTCTGGTCGGGTCTGTGGAATTGCAAGACCGGATGTCGTAGTCCTGTTGTACCTATTCCACGCAACTCCATGGGAAACAGCCTCCGGAAACTCGTGAACAAAATTTGAGCGCGATCCAACGGTCGGATCTATAGTTATGGACCTTTTGAGCCGGTATTCTCGTCGTGTCGATGGAATGGCCCGACCGGACGTTGTAGTCGTGTCCTGCCGATTCCACTCAACTCCATAGGAAACAACCTGCGGAAACTCATGATTGAAATTTCAGCGCGATCCAACGGTCGGATCTATAGTTAAGGACCTTTTGAGCCGGTATTCTGGTCGTCTCGGTGGAATAGCCCGACCGGACGTTGTAGTCGTGTCCTGCCGATTCCACACAACTCCATGGGAACCAGCCTCCGGAAACTCGTGAATGAAATATAAGCGCGATCCAACGGTCGGATCTATAGTTAAGGACCTTTTGAGCCGGTATTCTGGTCGTTTCGGTGGAATTGCCCGACCGGACGTTGTAGTTGTGTCCTACCGATTCCACGCAACTCCATGGGAAACAACCTCCGGAAACTCGTGAATGCAATTTGAGTGCGATCCAACGGTGGGATCTATAGTTATGGACCTTTTAAGCCGGTATTCTTGTCGTGTCGGTGCAATTGCCCGACCGGACATGGTAGTCGTGTCCTACGGATTCCACACAACTACATGGGAAATAGGCTCCGGAAACTCGTTAACAAAATTTGAGCGCGATCCAACGGTCGGATCTATAGTTATGGACCTTTTCAGCCGGTATTCTAGTCGTGTCGGTGGAATTGCCGGTCCGGACGTCGTATTCGAGTCGTATCGATTCCACGCAACTCCGTGGGAAACTAACTTCGGAAACTCGTGAAAAAAATTTAACCGCGATCCAACGGTCGGATCTATAGTTATGGACCTTTTGAGCCGGTATTTTGGTCGTGTCGATGGAATGGATCGACCGGACGTCGTCGTCGTGTCGTACCGATTCAACACAACTCCATGGGAAACAGACTCCGGAAACTCGTGAAAAAATTTTTAGCGCGATCCAACGGTCCGATCTATAGTTATGGACCTTTTGAGCCGGTATTCTGGTCGTCTCGATGGAATGGCCCGACCGGACGTGGTAGTCGTGTCCTACCGATTCCACGTAACTGCATGGGAACCAGCCTCCGGAAACTCGTGAACAAAAATTGATTGCGATCCAACGGTCGGATCTATAGTTATGGACCTTTTGAACCGGTATTCTCGTCGTCTCGGTGGAATTGCCCGACCGGACGTTGTAGTCTTGTCCTGCGCATTCCATGCAACTCCTTGGGAAACAGCCACCGGAAACTCTTGAAGGCAATTTGAGCGCGATCCAACGGTCCGATCTATAGCTAAGGACCTTTTGAGCTGGTATTCTGGTCGTTTCGGTGGAATTGTCCGACCGGACATTGTAGTCATGTCCTACCGATTCCACTCAACTCCATGGGAAATAGACTGCGGAAACTCGTGATTGAAATTCGAGCGCGATCCAACGGTCGGATCTATAGTTAAGGACCTTTTGAGCCGGTATTCGGGTCGTTTCGGTGGAATTGCCCGACCGGACGTTGTAGTCGTGTCCTACCGATTCCACTCAACTCCAGGGGAAACAGCGTTCGGAAACTCGTGAACAAAATTTTAGCGCGATCCAACGGTGGGATCTATAGTTATGGACCTTTTGAGCCGGTATTCTAGTCGGGTCTGTGGAATTGCAAGACCGGATGTCGTAGTCCTGTCGTACCTATTCCACGCAACTCCATGGGAAACAGCCTCCGGAAACTCGTGAACAAAATTTGAGCGCGATCCAACGGTCGGATCTATAGTTATGGACCTTTTGAGCCGGTATTCTCGTCGTGTCGATGGAATGGCCCGACCGGACGTTGTAGTCGTGTCCTGCCGATTCCACTCAACTCCATAGGAAACAGCCTGCGGAAACTCATGATTGAAATTTCAGCGCGATCCAACGGTCGGATCTATAGTTAAGGACCTTTTGAGCCGGTATTCTGGTCGTCTCGGTGGAATAGCCCGACCGGACGTTGTAGTCGTGTCCTGCCGATTCCACACAACTCCATGGGAACCAGCCTCTGGAAACTCGTGAATGAAATATAAGCGCGATCCAACGGTCGGATCTATAGTTAAGGACCTTTTGAGCAGGTATTCTGGTCGTGTCGGTGGAATTGCCCAACCGGACATTGTAGTCGTGTCCTACCGATTCCAATCAACTCCATAGGAAACAGCCTGCGGAAACTCATGATTGAAATTTCAGCGCGATCCAACAGTCGGATCTATAGTTAAGGACCTTTTGAGCCGGTATTCTGGTCGTTTCGGTGGAATTGCCCGACCGGACGTTGTAGTTGTGTCCTACCGATTCCACGCAACTCCATGGGAAACAACCTCCGGAAACTCGTGAATGCAATTTGAGTGCGATCCAACGGTGGGATCTATAGTTATGGACCTTTTAAGCCGGTATTCTTGTCGTGTCGGTGCAATTGCCCGACCGGACATGGTAGTCGTGTCCTACCGATTCCACACAACTACATGAGAAATAGGCTCCGGAAACTCGTTAACAAAATTTGAGCGCGATCCAACGGTCGGATCTATAGTTATGGACCTTTTCAGCCGGTATTCTAGTCTTGTCGGTGGAATTGCCGGTCCGGACGTCGTATTCGAGTCGTATCGATTCCACGCAACTCCGTGGGAAACTAACTTCGGAAACTCGTGAAAAAAATTTAACCGCGATCCAACGGTCGGATCTATAGTTATGGACCTTTTGAGCCGGTATTTTGGTCGTGTCGATGGAATGGATCGACCGGACGTCGTCGTCGTGTCGTACCGATTCAACATAACTCCATGGGAAACAGACTCCGGAAACTCGTGAAAAAATTTTTAGCGCGATCCAACGGTCCGATCTATAGTTATGGACCTTTTGAGCCGGTATTCTGGTCGTCTCGGTGGAATTGCCCGACCGGACGTGGTAGTCGTGTCCTATCGATTCCACGCAACCACATGGGAAAAAGGCTCCGGAAACTCGTGAACGCAATTTGAGTGCGATCCAACGGTGGGATCTATAGTTATGGACCTTTTGAGCCGGTATTCTTGTCGTGTCGGTGCAATTGCCCGACCGGACGTGGTAGTCGTGTCCTACCGATTCCACACAACTACATGGGAAATAGGCTCCGGAAACTCGTTAACAAAATTTGAGCGCGATCCAACGGTCGGATCTATAGTTATGGACCTTTTCAGCCGGTATTCTGGTCGTGTCGGTGGAATTGCCGGTCCGGACGTCGTATTCGAGTCGTATCGATTCCACGCAACTCCGTGGGAAACTAACTTCGGAAACTCGTGAAAAACATTTAACCGCGATCCAACGGTCGGATCTATAGTTATGGACCTTTTGAGCCGGTATTTTGGTCGTGTCGATGGAATGGATCGACCGAACGTCGTCGTCGTGTCGTACCGATTCAACACAACTCCATGGGAAACAGACTCCGGAAACTCGTGAAAAAATTTTTAGCGCGATCCAACGGTCCGATCTATAGTTATGGACCTTTTGAGCCGG
The DNA here is from genome assembly GCA_033617975.1 of Populus alba x Populus glandulosa. Lineage (NCBI taxonomy): Eukaryota > Viridiplantae > Streptophyta > Magnoliopsida > Malpighiales > Salicaceae > Populus > Populus alba x Populus glandulosa. The sequence goes on along the minus strand of CM066144.1, from coordinate 21,043,427 downwards.
TATTCTGGTCGTCTCGATGGAATGGCCCGACCGGACGTGGTAGTCGTGTCCTACCGATTCCTCGTAACTGCATGGGAACCAGCCTCCGGAAACTCGTGAACAAAAATTGATTGCGATCCAACGGTCGGATCTATAGTTATGGACCTTTTGAACCGGTATTCTCGTCGTCTCGGTGGAATTGCCCGACCGGACGTTGTAGTCTTGTCCTGCGCATTCCATGCAACTCCTTGGGAAACAGCCACCGGAAACTCTTGAAGGCAATTTGAGCGCGATCCAACGGTCCGATCTATAGCTAAGGACCTTTTGAGCTGGTATTCTGGTCGTTTCGGTGGAATTGTCCGACCGGACATTGTAGTCATGTCCTACCGATTCCACTCAACTCCATGGGAAACAGACTGCGGAAACTCGTGATTGAAATTTGAGCGCAATCCAACGGTCGGATCTATAGTTATGGACCATTTGAGCCGGTATTTTGGTCGTCTCTCTGGAATTGCCTGACCGGAGGTTGTAGTCGTGTCCTACCGATTCCACACAACTCCAGGGGAAACAGCGTTCGGAAACTCGTGAACAAAATTTTAGCGCGATCCAACGGTGGGATCTATAGTTATGGACCTTTTGAGCCGGTATTCTGGTCGGGTCTGTGGAATTGCAAGACCGGATGTCGTAGTCCTGTTGTACCTATTCCACGCAACTCCATGGGAAACAGCCTCCGGAAACTCGTGAACAAAATTTGAGCGCGATCCAACGGTCGGATCTATAGTTATGGACCTTTTGAGCCGGTATTCTCGTCGTGTCGATGGAATGGCCCGACCGGACGTTGTAGTCGTGTCCTGCCGATTCCACTCAACTCCATAGGAAACAACCTGCGGAAACTCATGATTGAAATTTCAGCGCGATCCAACGGTCGGATCTATAGTTAAGGACCTTTTGAGCCGGTATTCTGGTCGTCTCGGTGGAATAGCCCGACCGGACGTTGTAGTCGTGTCCTGCCGATTCCACACAACTCCATGGGAACCAGCCTCCGGAAACTCGTGAATGAAATATAAGCGCGATCCAACGGTCGGATCTATAGTTAAGGACCTTTTGAGCCGGTATTCTGGTCGTTTCGGTGGAATTGCCCGACCGGACGTTGTAGTTGTGTCCTACCGATTCCACGCAACTCCATGGGAAACAACCTCCGGAAACTCGTGAATGCAATTTGAGTGCGATCCAACGGTGGGATCTATAGTTATGGACCTTTTAAGCCGGTATTCTTGTCGTGTCGGTGCAATTGCCCGACCGGACATGGTAGTCGTGTCCTACGGATTCCACACAACTACATGGGAAATAGGCTCCGGAAACTCGTTAACAAAATTTGAGCGCGATCCAACGGTCGGATCTATAGTTATGGACCTTTTCAGCCGGTATTCTAGTCGTGTCGGTGGAATTGCCGGTCCGGACGTCGTATTCGAGTCGTATCGATTCCACGCAACTCCGTGGGAAACTAACTTCGGAAACTCGTGAAAAAAATTTAACCGCGATCCAACGGTCGGATCTATAGTTATGGACCTTTTGAGCCGGTATTTTGGTCGTGTCGATGGAATGGATCGACCGGACGTCGTCGTCGTGTCGTACCGATTCAACACAACTCCATGGGAAACAGACTCCGGAAACTCGTGAAAAAATTTTTAGCGCGATCCAACGGTCCGATCTATAGTTATGGACCTTTTGAGCCGGTATTCTGGTCGTCTCGATGGAATGGCCCGACCGGACGTGGTAGTCGTGTCCTACCGATTCCGCGTAACTGCATGGGAACCAGCCTCCGGAAACTCGTGAACAAAAATTGATTGCGATCCAACGGTCGGATCTATAGTTATGGACCTTTTGAACCGGTATTCTCGTCGTCTCGGTGGAATTGCCCGACCGGACGTTGTAGTCTTGTCCTGCGCATTCCATGCAACTCCTTGGGAAACAGCCACCGGAAACTCTTGAAGGCAATTTGAGCGCGATCCAACGGTCCGATCTATAGCTAAGGACCTTTTGAGCTGGTATTCTGGTCGTTTCGGTGGAATTGTCCGACCGGACATTGTAGTCATGTCCTACCGATTCCACTCAACTCCATGGGAAATAGACTGCGGAAACTCGTGATTGAAATTCGAGCGCGATCCAACGGTCGGATCTATAGTTAAGGACCTTTTGAGCCGGTATTCGGGTCGTTTCGGTGGAATTGCCCGACCGGACGTTGTAGTCGTGTCCTACCGATTCCACTCAACTCCAGGGGAAACAGCGTTCGGAAACTCGTGAACAAAATTTTAGCGCGATCCAACGGTGGGATCTATAGTTATGGACCTTTTGAGCCGGTATTCTGGTCGGGTCTGTGGAATTGCAAGACCGGATGTCGTAGTCGTGTCGTACCTATTCCACGCAACTCCATGGGAAACAGCCTCCGGAAACTTGTGAACAAAATTTGAGCGCGATCCAACGGTCAAATCTATAGTTATGGACCTTTTGAGCCGGTATTCTGGTCGTCTCGGTGCAATTGCCCGACCGGACGTGGTAGTCGTGTCCTACCGATTCCACACAACTACATGGGAAATAAGCTCCGGAAACTCGTGAACAAAATTTGAGCAAGATCCAACGGTCGGATCTATAGTTATGGACCTTTTCAGTAGGTATTCTGGTCGTTTCGGTGGAACGGACCGACCGGACGTCGTCGTCGTGTCATATCGATTCAACGCAACTCCATGGGAAACAGACTCGGCAAACTCGTGAAAAAAATTTAAGCACGACTCAACGGTCAGATCTATAGTTATGGTCCTTTTGAGCCGGTATTCTTGTCGTCTCGGTGGAATTTCCCGACCGGACTTGGTAGTCGTGTCCTATCGATTCCACGCAATTGCATGGGAACCAGCCTCCGGAAACTCATGAACGAAAATTGACCGCGATCCAAAGATCGGATCTATAGTTATGGACCTTTTGAACCGGTATTATCGTCGTCTCGGTGGAATTGCCCGACCGGACGTTGTAGTCTTGTGCTGCCGATTCCATGCAACTCCATGGGAAACAGCCACCGGAAACTCTTGAACGCAATTTGAGCGCGATCCAACGGTCAAATCTATAGTTATGGACCTTTTGAGCCGGTATTCTGGTCGTCTCGGTGCAATTGCCCGACCGGACGTGGTAGTCGTGTCCTACCGATTCCACACAACTACATGGGAAATAAGCTCCGGAAACTCGTGAACAAAATTTGAGCAAGATCCAACGGTCAGATCTATAGTTATGGACCTTTTGAACCGGTATGCTCGTTGTGTCGGTGGAATTGCCAGACCGGACGTTGTAGTCTTGCCCTGCCGATTCCATGCAACTCCATGGGAAACAGCCACCGGAAACTCTTGAACGCAATTTGAGCGCGATCCAACGGTCCGATCTATAGTTATGAACCTTTTGAGCCGGTATTCTGCTCGTCTCTGTGGAATTGCCCGACCGAACGTTGTAGTCGTGTTCTACCGATTCCAGGCAACTCCATGGGAACCAGCCTCCGGAAACTCATGAATGAAAATTGACCGCGATCCAACGGTCGGATCTATAGTTATAGACCTTTTGGGCCGGTATTCTAGACGTGTCGGTGGAATGGATCGACCGGACGTCGTCGTCATGTCGTACCGATTCAACGCAACTCCATGGGAAACAGACTCCGGAAACTCGTGAAAACATTTAAGCGCAATCCAACGGTCAGATCTATAGTTATGGACCTTTTGAGCCGGTATTCTGGTCGTCTCGGTGGAAAGGCCCGACCGGACGTGGTTGTCGTGTCCTATCGATTCCACGCAACTACATGGGAAACAGGCTCCGGAAACTCGTGAACAAAATTTAAGCGCGATCCAACGGTCGGATCTATAGTTATGGACCTTTTCAGCCGGTATTCTGGTCGTGTCGGTGGAATTGCCGGTCCGGATGTCGTATTCGAGTCGTATCGATTCCACGCAACTCCGTGGGAAACTGACTTCGGAAACTCGTGAAAAAACTTTAATCGCGATCCAACGGTCGGATCTATAGTTAAGGACCATTTGAGCCGGTATTTTGGTCATCTCTCTGGAATTGCCCGACCGGACGTTGTAGTCGTGTCCTACCGATTCCACGCAACTCCAGGGAAACAGCCTTCGGAAACTCGTGAACAAAATTTTAGCGCGATCCAATGGTCGGATCTATAGTTAAGGACTTTTTGAGCCGGTATTCTGCTCGTCTCTGTGGAATTGCCCGACCTGATGTTGTAGTCGTGTTCTACCGATTCCACGCAACTCCATGGGAACCAGCCTCCGGAAACTCGTGAACGAAAATTGACCGTGATCCAACGGTCAGATCTATAGTTATGGACCTTTTGGGCCGGTATTCTGGACGTGTCGGTGGAATGGACCGACCGGACGTCGTCGTCGTGTCGTATCGATTCAACGCAACTCCGTGGGAAACTGACTTCGGAAACTCGTGAAAAAAATTTAACCGCGATCCAACGGTCGGATCTATAGTTATGGACCATTTGAGCCGGTATTTTGGTCGTCTCTCTGGAATTGCCCGACCGGACGTTGTAGTCGTGTCCTACCGATTCCACGCAACTCCAGGGGAAACAGCCTTCGGAAACTCGTGAAAAAATTTAAGCGCAATCCAACGGTCAGATCTATAGTTATGGACCTTTTGAGCCGGTATTCTGGTCGTCTCGGTGGAATTGCCAAAAAGGACGTGGTAGTCGTGTCCCATCGATTCCACGCAACCACATGGGAAACAGCCTTCGGAAACTCGGGTACAAAATTTGAGAGCGATCCAATGGTCGGATCTATAGTTATGGACCTTTTGAGCCGGTATTCTACTCGTCTCTATGGAATTGCCCGACCAGACAATGTAGTCGTGTTCTACCGATTCCACGCAACTCCATGGGAACCAGCCTCCGGAAACTCGTGAACAAAAATTGACTGTGATCCAACAGTCGGATCTATAGTTATGGACCTTTTGGGCCGGTATTCTGGACGTGTCGGTGGAATGGACCGACCGGACGTCGTCGTCGTGTCGTATCGATTCAACCCAACTCCGTGGGAAACTGACTTTGGAAACTCGTGAAAAAAATTTAACCGCGATCCAACGGTCGGATCTATAGTTATGGACCATTTGAGCCGGTATTTTGGTCGTCTCTCTGGAATTGCCCGACCGGACGTTGTAGTCGTGTCCTACCGATTCCACGCAACTCCAGGGGAAACAGCCTTCGAAAACTCGTGAACAAAATTTTAGCGCGATCCAACGGTGGGATCTATAGTTATGGACTTTTGAGCCGGTATTCTGGTCGGGTCGGTGGAATTGCAAGACCGGATGTCGTAGTCGTGTCGTACCTATTCTACACAACTCTATGGTAAACAGCCTCCGGAAACTCGGGAACAAAATTTGAGAGCGATCCAATGGTCGGATCTATAGTTATGGACCTTTTGAGCCGGTATTCTGCTCGTCTCTGTGGAATTGCCCGACCAGACGTTGTAGTCGTGTTCTACCGATTCCACGCAACTCCATGGGAACCAGCCTCCGGAAACTCGTGAACGAAAATTGACCGTGATCCAACGGTCGGATCAATAGTTATGGACCTTTTGGGCCGGTATTCTGGACGTGTCGGTGGAATGGACCGACCGGACGTCGTCGTCGTGTCGTATCGATTCAACGCAACTCCGTGGGAAACTGACTTTGGAAACTCGTGAAAAAAATTTAACCGCGATCCAACGGTCGGATCTATAGTTATGGACCATTTGAGCCGGTATTTTGGTCGTCTCTCTGGAATTGCCCGACCGGACGTTGTAGTCGTGTCCTACCGATTCCACGCAACTCCAGGGGAAACAGCCTTCGAAAACTCGTGAACAAAATTTTAGCGCGATCCAACGGTGGGATCTATAGTTATGGACTTTTGAGCCGGTATTCTGGTCGGGTCGGTGGAATTGCAAGACCGGATGTCGTAGTCGTGTCGTACCTATTCTACACAACTCTATGGTAAACAGCCTCCGGAAACTCGGGAACAAAATTTGAGAGCGATCCAATGGTCGGATCTATAGTTATGGACCTTTTGAGCCGGTATTCTACTCGTCTCTGTGGAATTGCCCGACCAGACGTTGTAGTCGTGTTCTACCGATTCCACGCAACTCCATGGGAACCAGCCTCCGGAAACTCGTGAACGAAAATTGACCGTGATCCAACGGTCGGATCAATAGTTATGGACCTTTTGGGCCGGTATTCTGGACGTGTCGGTGGAATGGACCGACCGGACGTCGTCGTCGTGTCGTATCGATTCAACGCAACTCCGTGGGAAACTGACTTCGGAAACTCGTGAAAAAAATTTAACCGCGATCCAACGGTCGGATCTATAGTTATGGACCATTTGAGCCGGTATTTTGGTCGTCTCTCTGGAATTGCCCGACCGGACGTTGTAGTCGTGTCCTACCGATTCCACGCAACTCCAGGGGAAACAGCCTTCGGAAACTCGTGAACAAAATTTTAGCGCGATCCAACGGTGGGATCTATAGTTATGGACCTTTTGAGCCGGTATTCTGGTTGGGTTGGTGGAATTGCAAGACCGGATGTCGTAGTCGTGTCGTACCTATTCCACGCAACTCATGGGAAATAGCGTCCGGAAACTCTGGAACAAAATTTGAGAGCGATCCAATGCTCGGATCTATAGTTATGGACCTTTTGAGCCGGTATTCTGCTCGTCTCGGTGGAATTGCCCGACCGGACGTGGTAGTCGTGTACTACCGATTCCACGCAACTGCATGGGAACCAGCCTCCAGAAACTCCTGAACGAAAATTGACCGTGATCCAACGGTCGGATCTATAGTTATGGACCTTTTGAACCGATATTCTCGTCGTCTCGGTGGAATTGCCCGACCGGACGTTGTAGTCTTGTCCTGCCGATTCCATGCAACTCCATGGGAAACAGCCACCGGAAACTCTTGAACGCAATTTGAGCGCGATCCAACGGTCCGATCTATAGTTATGGACCTTTTGAGCCAGTATTCTGCTCATCTCTATGGAACGTTGTAGTCGTGTTCTACCGATTCCATGCAACTCCATGGGAACCAGCCTCCGAAAACTCATGAATGAAAATTGACCACGATCCAACGGTCGGATCTATAGTTATGGACCTTTTGGGCTGGTATTCTGGACGTGTCGGTGGAATGGATCGACCGGACGTCGTCGTCGTGTCGTACCGATTCAACGCAACTCCATGGGAAACAGACTCCGGAAACTCGTGAAACAATTTAATCGCATTCCAACGGTCAGATCTATAGTTATGGACCTTTTGAGCCGGTATTCTGGTCGTCTCGATGGAATTGCCCGACCGGACGTGGTAGTCGTGTCCTATCGATTCCATGCAACCACATGGGAAACAGGCTCCGGAAACTCGTGAACAAAATTTGAGAGCGATCAAATGGTCGGATCTATAGTTATGGACCTTTTGAGCCGGTATTCTGCTCGTCTCTGTGGAATTGCCTGACCAGACGTTGTAGTCGTCTTCTACCGATTCCACGCAACTCCATGGGAACCAGCCTCCGGAAACTCGTGAACGAAAATTGACCGTGATCCAACGGTCGGATCTATAGTTATGGACCTTTTGGGCCGGTATTCTGGACGTGTCGGTGGAATGGACCGACCGGACGTCGTCGTCGTGTCGTATTGATTCCACGCAACTCCGTGGGAAACTGACTTCGAAAACTCGTGAAAAAAATCTAACCGCGATCCAATGGGCGGATCTATAGTTATGGACCTTTTGGGCCGGTATTCTGGACGTGTCGGTGGAATGGACCGACCGGATGTCGTAGTCGTGTCGTACCTATTCCACCCAACTCTATGGTAAACAGCCTCCGAAAACTCGGGAACAAAATTTGAGAGCGATCCAATGGTCGGATCTATAGTTATGGACCTTTTGAGCCGGTATTCTGCTCGTCTCTGTGGAATTGCCCGACTAGACGTTGTTGTCGTGTTCTACTGATTCCACGCAACTCCATGGGAACCAGCCTTCGGAAACTCGTGAACGAAAATTGACCGCGATCCAACGGTCGGATCTATAGTTATGGACCTTTTGGGCCGGTATTCTGGACGTGTCGGTGGAATGGACCGACCGGACGTCGTCGTCGTGTCGTATTGATTCAACGCAACTCCGTGGGAAACTGACTTCGAAAACTCGTGAAAAAAATCTAACCGCGATCCAACGGTCGGATCTATAGTTATGGACCTTTTGGGCCGGTATTCTGGACGTGTCGGTGGAATGGACCGACCGGACGTCGTCGTCGTGTCGTATTGATTCAACGCAACTCCATGGGAAACTGACTTCGAAAACTCGTGAAAAAAATCTAACCGCGATCCAACGGTCAGATCTATAGTTATGGACCTTTTGAGCCGGTATTCTGGTCGTCTCGATGGAATTGCCCGACCGGACGTGGTAGTCGTGTCCTATCGATTCCACGCAACCACATGGGAAACAGGCTCCGGAAACTCGTGAACAAAATTTGAGCGCGATCCAACGGTCGGATCTATAGTTATGGACCTTTTCAGCCGGTATTCTGGTTGTGTCGGTGGAATTGCCAGTCCGAACGTCGTATTCGAGTCGTATCGATTCCATTCCACGCAACTCCGTAGGAAACTGACTTCGGAAACTCGTGCAAAAAATTTAACCGCGATCCAACGGTCGGATCTATAGTTATGGACCATTTGAGCCGGTATTTTGGTCGTCTCTCTGGAATTGCCCGACCGGACGTTGGAGTCGTGTCCTACCGATTCCACGCAACTCTAGGGGAAACAGCCTTCGGAAACACGTGAACAAAAATTTAGCGCGATCCAACGGTGGGATCTATAGTTATGGACCTTTTGAGCCGGTATTCTTGTCGGGTCGGTGGAATTGCAAGACCGGATGTCGTAGTCGTGTCGTACCTATTCCACGCAACTCCATGGGAAACAGCCTCCGGAGACTCGGGAACAAAATTTGAGAGCGATCCAATGGTCGGATCTATAGTTATGGACCATTTGAGCCGGTATTTTGGTCGTCTCTCTAGAATTGCCCGACCGGACGTTGTAGTCGTGTCCTACCGATTCCACGCAACTCCAGGGGAAACAGCCTTCGGAAACTCGTGAACAAAATTTTAGCGTGATCCAGCGGTCGGATCTATAGTTATGGAACTTTTGGGCCGGTATTTTGGACGTGTCGGTGGAATGGACCGACCGGACGTCGTCGTCGTGTCGTATCGATTCAACGCAACTCCATGGGAAACAGACTCAGAAAACTCGTGAAAAAAATTTAAGCACGATCCAACGGTCGGATCTATAGTTATGGACCATTTGAGCCGGTATTCTTGTCGGGTCGGTGGAATTGCAAGACCAGATGTCGTAGTCGTGTCGTACCTATTCCACTCAACTCCATGGGAAACAGCCTCCGGAAACTCATGAATGAAAATTGACCGCGATCCAACGGTCGGATCTATAGTTATGGACCTTTTGGGCCGGTATTCTGGACGTGTCGGTGGAATGGACCGACCGGACGTCGTCGTCGTGTCGTATCGATTCAACGCAACTCCGTGGGAAACTGACTTCGGAAACTTGTGAAAAAAATTTAACCGCGATCCAACGGTCGGATCTATAGTTATGGACCATTTGAGCCGGTATTTTGGTCGTCTCTCTAGAATTGCCCGACCGGACGTTGTAGTCGTGTCCTACCGATTCCACGCAACTCCAGGGGAAACAGCCTTCGGAAACTCGTGAACAAAATTTTAGCGCGATCCAACGGTCGGATCTATAGTTATGGAACTTTTGGGCCGGTATTTTGGACGTGTCGGTGGAATGGACCGACCGGACGTCGTCGTCGTGTCGTATCGATTCAACGCAACTCCATGGGAAACAGACTCCGGAAACTCGTGAAAAAAATTTAAGCACGATCCAACGCTCAGATCTACAGTTATGGACCTTTTGAGCCGGTATTTTGGTCGTCTCTCTAGAATTGCCCGATCGGACGTGGTAGTCGTGTCCTACCGATTCCACGCAACTCCAGGGGAAACAGCCTTCGGAAACTCGTGAACAAAATTTGAGCGCGATCCAACGGTCGGATCTATAGTTATGGAACTTTTGGGCTGGTATTTTGGACGTGTCGGTGGAATAGACCGACCGGACGTCGTCGTCGTGTCGTATCGATTCAACGCAACTCCGTGGGAAACTGACTTCGGAAACTCGTGAAAAAAATTTAACCGCTATCCAACGGTCGGATCTATAGTTATGGACCATTTGAGCCGGTATTTTGGTCGTCTCTCTGGAATTGCCCGACCGGACGTTGGAGTCGTGTCCTACCGATTCCACGAAACTCCAGGGGAAACAGCCTTCGGAAACTCGTGAACAAAATTTTAGCGCGATCCAACGGTGGGATCTATAGATATGGACCTTTTGAGCCGGTATTCTTGTCGGGTCGGTGGAATTGCAAGACCGGATGTCGTAGTCGTGTCGTACCTATTCCACGCAACTCCATGGGAAACAGCCTCCGGAAACTCGGGAACAAAATTTGAGAGCGATCCAATGGTCGGATCTATTGTTATGGACCTTTTGAGCCGGTATTCTGCTTGTCTCTGTGGAATTGCTCGACCAAACGTTGTAGTCGTGTTCTACCGATTCCACGCAACTCCATGGGAACCAGCCTCCAGAAACTCGTGAACGAAAATTGACCGTGATCCAACGGTCGGATCTATAGTTATGGACCTTTTGGGCCGGTATTCTAGACGTGTCGGTGGAATGGACCGAACGGACGTCGTCGTCGTGTCGTATCGATTCAACGAAACTCCATGGGAAACAGACTCCGGAAACTCGTGAAAAAAATTTAAGCACGATCCAACGGTCAGATCTACAGTTATGGACCTTTTGAGCCGGTATTCTTGTCGTCTCGGTGGAATTGCCCGACCGGACGTGGTAGTCGTGTCCTACCGATTCCACGCAACCACATGGGAAACAGGCTCCGGAAACTCGTGAACAAAATTTGAGCGCGATCCAACGGTCGGATCTATAGTTATGGACCTTTTCAGCCGGTATTCTGGTCGTGTCGGTGGAATTGCCAGTCCGAACGTCGTATTCGAGTCGTATCGATTCCACGCAACTCCGTGGGAAACTGACTTCGGAAACTCGTGAAAAAAATTTAACCGCGATCCAACGGTCGGATCTATAGTTATGGACCATTTGAGCCGGTATTTTGGTCGTCTCTTTGGAATTGCCCGACCGGACGTTGTAGTCGTGCCCTACCGATTCCACGCAACTCCAGGGGAAACAGCCTTCGGAAACTCGTGAACAAAATTTTAGCGCGATCCAACGGTCGGATCTATAGTTATGGAACTTTTGGGCCGGTATTTTGGACGTGTCGGTGGAATGGACCGACCGGACGTCGTCGTCGTGTCGTATCGATTCAACGCAACTCCATGGGAAACAGACTCCGGAAACTCGTGAAAAAAATTTAAGCACGATCCAACGGTCAGATCTACAGTTATGGACCTTTTGAGCCGGTATTTTGGTCGTCTCTCTAGAATTGCCCGACTGGACGTGGTAGTCGTGTCCTACCGATTCGACGCAACTCCAGGGGAAACAGCCTTCGAAAACTCGTGAACAAAATTTGAGCGCGATCCAACGGTCGGATCTATAGTTATGGAACTTTTGGGCCGGTATTTTGGACGTGTCGGTGGAATAGACCGACCGGACGTCGTCGTCGTGTCGTATCGATTCAACGCAACTCCGTGGGAAACTGACTTCGGAAACTCGTGAAAAAAATTTAACCGCGATCCAACGGTCGGATCTATAGTTATGGACCATTTGAGCCGGTATTTTGGTCGTCTCTCTGGAATTGCCCGACCGGACGTTGGAGTCGTGTCCTACCGATTCCACGAAACTCCAGGGGAAACAGCCTTCGGAAACTCGTGAACAAAATTTTAGCGCGATCCAACGGTGGGATCTATAGTTATGGACCTTTTGAGCCGGTATTCTTGTCGGGTCCGTGGAATTGCAAGACCGGATGTCGTAGTCGTGTCGTACCTATTCCACGCAACTCCATGGGAAACAGGCTCCGGAAACTCGGGAACAAAATTTGAGAGCGATCCAATGGTCGGATCTATTGTTATGGACCTTTTGAGCCGGTATTCTGCTTGTCTCTGTGGAATTGCCCGACCAAACGTTGTAGTCGTGTTCTACCGATTCCACGCAACTCCATGGGAACCAGCCTCCAGAAACTCGTGAACGAAAATTGACCGTGATCCAACGGTCGGATCTATAGTTATGGACCTTTTGGGCCCGTATTCTAGACGTGTCGGTGGAATGGACCGACCGGACGTCGTCGTCGTGTCGTATCGATTCAACGCAACTCCATGGGAAACAGACTCCGAAAACTCGTGAAAAAAATTTAAGCACGATCCAACGGTCAGATCTACAGTTATGGACCTTTTGAGCCGGTATTCTTGTCGTCTCGGTGGAATTGCCCGACCGGACGTGGTAGTCGTGTCCTACCGATTCCACGCAACCACATGGGAAACAGGCTCCGGAAACTCGTGAACAAAATTTGAGCGCGATCCAACGGTCGGATCTATAGTTATGGACCTTTTCAGCCGGTATTCTGGTCGTGTCGGTGGAAGGGACCGACCGGACGTCGTCCTCGTGTCGTATCGATTCAACGCAACTCCGTGGGAAACTGACTTCGGAAACTCGTGAAAAAAATTTAACCGCGATCCAACGGTGGGATCTATAGTTATGGACCATTTGAGCCGGTATTTTGGTCGTCTCTCTGGAATTGCCCGACCGGACGTTGGAGTCGTGTCCTACCGCTTCCACAAAACTCCAGGGGAAACAGCCTTCGGAAACTCGTGAACAAAATTTTAGCGCGATCCAACGGTGGGATCTATAGTTATGGACCTTTTGAGCCGGTATTCTGGTCGGGTCGGTGGAATTGCAAGACCGGATGTCGTAGTCGTGTCGTACCTATTCCACGCAACTCCATGGGAAACAGGCTCCGGAAACTCGGGAACAAAATTTGAGAGCGATCCAATGGTCGGATCTATAGTTATGGACCTTTTGAGCCGGTATTCTGCTCGTCTCTGTGGAATTGCCCGACCAGACATTGTAGTCGTGTTCTACCGATTCCACGCAACTCCATGAAAATTAACCGTGATCCAACGGTAGGATCTATAGTTATGGACCTTTTGAGCCGGTATTCTGGACGTGTCGGTGAAATGGACCGACCGGACGTCGTCGTCGTGTCGTATCGATTCAACGCAATTCCGTGGGAAACTGACTTCGGAAACTCGTGAAAAAAATTTAACCGCGATCCAACGGTCGGATCTATAGTTATGGAGCATTTGAGCCGGTATTTTGGTCGTCTCTTTGGAATTGCCCGACCGGACGTTGTAGTCGTGTCCTACCGATTCCACGCAACTACATGGGAACCAGCCTCCAGAAACTACTGAACGAAAATTGACCGTGATCCAACGGTCGGATCTATAGTTATGGACCTTTTGAACCGGTATTCTCGTCGTCTCGGTGGAATTGCCCGACCGGACGTTGTAGTCTTGTCCTGCCGATTCCATGCAACTCCATGGGAAACAGCCACCGGAAACTCTTGAACGCAATTTGAGCACGATCCAACGGTCCGATCTATAGTTATGGACCTTTTGTGCCGGTATTCTGCTCGTCTCTATGGAATTGCCCGACCGGACATTGTAGTCGTGTTCTACCGATTCCATGCAACTCCATGGGAACCAGCCTCCAGAAACTCATGAATTAAAATTGACCGCGATCCAACGGTCGGATCTATAGTTATGGACCTTTTGGACCGGTATTCTGGACGTGTCGGTGGAATGGATCGACCGGACGTCGTCGTCGTGTTGTACCGATTCAACGCAACTCCATGGGAAACAGACTCCGGAAACTCGTGAAAAAATTTAAGCGCATTCCAACGGTCAGATCTATAGTTATGGACCTTTCGAGCCGGTATTCTGGTCGTCTCGGTGAAATTGCCCAACCGGACGTGGTAGTCGTGTCCTATCGATTCCACGCAACCACATGGGAAACAGGCTCCGGAAACTCGTGAACAAAATTTGAGCGCGATCCAACGGTCGGATCTATAGTTATGGACATTTTCAGCCGGTATTCTGGTCGTGTCGGTGGAATTGCCAGTCCGAACGTCGTATTCGAGTCGTATCGATTCCACGCAACTCCGTGGGAAACTCACTTCGGAAACTCGTGAAAAAAATTTAACCGCGATCCAACGGTCGGATCTATAGTTATGGACCATTTGAGCCGGTATTTTGGTCGTCTCTCTGGAATTGCCCGACCGGACGTTGGAGTCGTGTCATACCGATTCCACGAAACTCCAGGGGAAACAGCCTTCGGAAACTCGTGAACAAAATTTTAGCGCGATCCAACGGTGGGATCTATAGTTATGGACCTTTTGAGCCGGTATTCTTGTCGGGTCCGTGGAATTGCAAGACCGGATGTCGTAGTCGTGTCGTACCTATTCCACGCAACTCCATGGGAAACAGCCTCCGGAAACTCGGGAACAAAATTTGAGAGCGATCCAATGGTCGGATCTATTGTTATGGACCTTTTGAGCCGGTATTCTGCTTGTCTCTGTGGAATTGCCCGACCAAACGTTGTAGTCGTGTTCTACCGATTCCACGCAACTCCATGGGAACCAGCCTCCAGAAACTCGTGAACGAAAATTGACCGTGATCCAACGGTCGGATCTATAGTTATGGACCTTTTGGGCCCGTATTCTAGACGTGTCGGTGGAATGGACCGACCGGACGTCGTCGTCGTGTCGTATCGATTCAACGCAACTCCATGGGAAACAGACTCCGAAAACTCGTGAAAAAAATTTAAGCACGATCCAACGGTCAGATCTACAGTTATGGACCTTTTGAGCCGGTATTCTTGTCGTCTCGGTGGAATTGCCCGACCGGACGTGGTAGTCGTGTCCTACCGATTCCACGCAACCACATGGGAAACAGGCTCCGGAAACTCGTGAACAAAATTTGAGCGCGATCCAACGGTCGGATCTATAGTTATGGACCTTTTCAGCCGGTATTCTGGTCGTGTCGGTGGAAGGGACCGACCGGACGTCGTCCTCGTGTCGTATCGATTCAACGCAACTCCGTGGGAAACTGACTTCGGAAACTCGTGAAAAAAATTTAACCGCGATCCAACGGTGGGATCTATAGTTATGGACCATTTGAGCCGGTATTTTGGTCGTCTCTCTGGAATTGCCCGACCGGACGTTGGAGTCGTGTCCTACCGCTTCCACAAAACTCCAGGGGAAACAGCCTTCGGAAACTCGTGAACAAAATTTTAGCGCGATCCAACGGTGGGATCTATAGTTATGGACCTTTTGAGCCGGTATTCTGGTCGGGTCGGTGGAATTGCAAGACCGGATGTCGTAGTCGTGTCGTACCTATTCCACGCAACTCCATGGGAAACAGGCTCCGGAAACTCGGGAACAAAATTTGAGAGCGATCCAATGGTCGGATCTATAGTTATGGACCTTTTGAGCCGGTATTCTGCTCGTCTCTGTGGAATTGCCCGACCAGACATTGTAGTCGTGTTCTACCGATTCCACGCAACTCCATGAAAATTAACCGTGATCCAACGGTAGGATCTATAGTTATGGACCTTTTGAGCCGGTATTCTGGACGTGTCGGTGGAATGGACCGACCGGACGTCGTCGTCGTGTCGTATCGATTCAACGCAATTCCGTGGGAAACTGACTTCGGAAACTCGTGAAAAAAATTTAACCGCGATCCAACGGTCGGATCTATAGTTATGGAGCATTTGAGCCGGTATTTTGGTCGTCTCTTTGGAATTGCCCGACCGGACGTTGTAGTCGTGTCCTACCGATTCCACGCAACTACATGGGAACCAGCCTCCAGAAACTACTGAACGAAAATTGACCGTGATCCAACGGTCGGATCTATAGTTATGGACCTTTTGAACCGGTATTCTCGTCGTCTCGGTGGAATTGCCCGACCGGACGTTGTAGTCTTGTCCTGCCGATTCCATGCAACTCCATGGGAAACAGCCACCGGAAACTCTTGAACGCAATTTGAGCACGATCCAACGGTCCGATCTATAGTTATGGACCTTTTGTGCCGGTATTCTGCTCGTCTCTATGGAATTGCCCGACCGGACATTGTAGTCGTGTTCTACCGATTCCATGCAACTCCATGGGAACCAGCCTCCAGAAACTCATGAATTAAAATTGACCGCGATCCAACGGTCGGATCTATAGTTATGGACCTTTTGGACCGGTATTCTGGACGTGTCGGTGGAATGGATCGACCGGACGTCGTCGTCGTGTCGTACCGATTCAACGCAACTCCATGGGAAACAGACTCCGGAAACTCGTGAAAAAATTTAAGCGCATTCCAACGGTCAGATCTATAGTTATGGACCTTTCGAGCCGGTATTCTGGTCGTCTCGGTGAAATTGCCCAACCGGACGTGGTAGTCGTGTCCTATCGATTCCACGCAACCACATGGGAAACAGGCTCCGGAAACTCGTGAACAAAATTTGAGCGCGATCCAACGGTCGGATCTATAGTTATGGACATTTTCAGCCGGTATTCTGGTCGTGTCGGTGGAATTGCCAGTCCGAACGTCGTATTCGAGTCGTATCGATTCCACGCAACTCCGTGGGAAACTCACTTCGGAAACTCGTGAAAAAAATTTAACCGCGATCCAACGGTCGGATCTATAGTTATGGACCATTTGAGCCGGTATTTTGGTCGTCTCTTTGGAATTGCCCGACCGGACGTTGTAGTCGTGTCCTACCGATTCCACGCAACTGCATGGGAACCAGCCTCCGGAAACTCGTTAACGAAAATTGACCGTGATCCAACGGTCGGATCTATAGTTATGGACCGTTTGGGCCGGTATTCTGGACGTGTCGGTGGAACGGACCGACCGGACGTCGTCGTCGTGTCATATCGATTCAACGCAACTCCATGGGAAACAAACTCGGGAAACTCGTGAAAAACATTTAAGCACGATCCAACGGTCAGATCTATAGTTATGGACCTTTTGAGCCGGTATTCTTGTCGTCCCGGTGGAATTGCCCGACCGGACGTGGTAGTCGTGTCCTACCCATTCCACGCAACTGCATGGGAACCAGCCTCCAGAAACTCCTGAACGAAAATTGACCGTGATCCAACGGTCGGATCTATAGTTATGGACCTTTTGGGCCGGTATTCTGGACGTGTCGGTGGAATGGACCGACCGGACGTCGTCCTCGTGTCGTATTGATTCAACGCAACTCCGTGGGAAACTGACTTCGGAAACTCGTGAAAAAAATTTAACCGCGATCCAACGGTCGGATCTATAGTTATGGACCATTTGAGCCGGTATTTTGGTCGTCTCTCTCGAATTGCCTGACCGGACGTTGTAGTTGTGTCCTACCGATTCCACGCAACTCCAGGGGAAACAGCCTTCGGAAACTCGTGAACAAAATTTTAGCGCGATCCAACGGTGGGATCTATAGTTATGGACCTTTCGAGCCGGTATTCTAGTCGTCTCGGTGAAATTGCCCAACCGGACGTGGTAGTCGTGTCCTATCGATTCCACGCAACCACATGGGAAACAGGCTCCGGAAACTCGTGAACAAAATTTGAGCGCGATCCAACGGTCGGATCTATAGTTATGGACATTTTCAGCCGGTATTCTGGTCGTGTCGGTGGAATTGCCAGTCCGAACGTCGTATTCGAGTCGTATCGATTCCACGCAACTCCGTGGGAAACTCACTTCGGAAACTCGTGAAAAAAATTTAACCGCGATCCAACGGTCGGATCTATAGTTATGGACCATTTGAGCCGGTATTTTGGTCGTCTCTTTGGAATTGCCCGACCGGACGTTGTAGTCGTGTCCTACCGATTCCACGCAACTCCATGGGAACCAGCCTCCGGAAACTCGTTAACGAAAATTGACCGTGATCCAACGGTCGGATCTATAGTTATGGACCGTTTGGGCCGGTATTCTGGACGTGTCGGTGGAACGGACCGACCGGACGTCGTCGTCGTGTCATATCGATTCAACGCAACTCCATGGGAAACAGACTCGGGAAACTCGTGAAAAACATTTAAGCACGATCCAACGGTCAGATCTATAGTTATGGACCTTTTGAGCCGGTATTCTTGTCGTCCCGGTGGAATTGCCCGACCGGACATGGTAGTCGTGTCCTACCCATTCCACGCAACTGCATGGGAACCAGCCTCCAGAAACTCCTGAACGAAAATTGACCGTGATCCAACGGTCGGATCTATAGTTATGGACCTTTTGGGCCGGTATTCTGGACGTGTCGGTGGAATGGACCGACCGGACGTCGTCCTCGTGTCGTATTGATTCAACGCAACTCCGTGGGAAACTGACTTCGGAAACTCGTGAAAAAAATTTAACCGCGATCCAACGGTCGGATCTATAGTTATGGACCATTTGAGCCGGTATTTTGGTCGTCTCTCTCGAATTGCCTGACCGGACGTTGTAGTTGTGTCCTACCGATTCCACGCAACTCCAGGGGAAACAGCCTTCGGAAACTCGTGAACAAAATTTTAGCGCGATCCAACGGTGGGATCTATAGTTATGGACCTTTTGAGCCGGTATTCTGGTCGGGTCGGTGGAATTGCACGACCGGATGTCGTAGTCGTGTCGTACTTATTCCACGCAACTCCATGGGAAACAGGCTCCGGAAACTCGGGAACAAAATTTGAGAGCGATCCAATGGTCGGATCTATAGTTATGGACCTTTTGAGCCGGTATTCTGCTCGTCTCTGTGGAATTGCCCGACCAGACATTGTAGTCGTGTTCTACCGATTCCACGCAACTCCATGGGAACCAGCCTCCGGAAACACGTGAACGAAAATTGACTGTGATCCAACGGTAGGATCTATAGTTATGGACCTTTTGAGCCGGTATTCTGGACGTGTCGGTGGAATGGACCGACCGGACGTCGTCGTCGTGTCGTATCGATTCAACGCAACTCCGTGGGAAACTGACTTCGGAAACTCGTGAAAAAAATTTAACCGCGATCCAACGGTCGGATCTATAGTTATGGACCATTTGAGCCGGTATTTTGGTCGTCTCTTTGGAATTGCCCGACCGGACGTTGTAGTCGTGTCCTACCGATTCCACGCAACTACATGGGAACCAGCCTCCAGAAACTCCTGAACTAAAATTGACCGTGATCCAACGGTCGGATCTATAGTTATGGACCTTTTGAACCGGTATTCTCGTCATCTCGGTGGAATTGCCCGACCGGACGTTGTAGTCTTGCCCTGCCGATTCCATGCAACTCCATGGGAAACAGCCACCGGAAACTCTTGAACGCAATTTGAGCACGATCCAACGGTCCGATCTATAGTTATGGACCTTTTGTGCCGGTATTCTGCTCGTCTCTATGGAATTGCCCGACCGGACATTGTAGTCGTGTTCTACCGATTCCATGCAACTCCATGGGAACCAGCCTCCGGAAACTCATGAATGAAAATTGACCGCGATCCAACGGTCGGATCTATAGTTATGGACCTTTTGGGCCGGTATTCTGGACGTGTCGGTGGAATGGATCGACCGGACGTCGTCGTCGTGTCGTACCGATTCAACGCAACTCCATGGGAAACAAACTCCGGAAACTCGTGAAAAAATTTAAGCGCATTCCAACGGTCAGATCTATAGTTATGGACCTTTTGAGCCGGTATTCTTGTCGTCCCGGTGGAATTGCCCGACCGGACGCGGTAGTCGTGTCCTACCGATTCCACGCAACTGCATGGGAACCAGCCTCCAGAAACACCTGAACGAAAATTGACCGTGATCCAACGGTCGGATCTATAGTTATGGACCTTTTGAACCGGTATTCTCGTCGTCTCGGTGGAATTGCCCGACCGGACGTTGTAGTCTTGCCCTGCCGATTCCATGCAACTCCATGGGAAACAGCCACCGGAAACTCTTGAACGCAATTTGAGCACGATCCAACGGTCGGATCTATAGTTATGGACCATTTGAGCCGGTATTTTGGTCGTCTCTTTGGAATTGCCCGACCGGACGTTGTAGTCGTGTCCTACCGATTCCACGCAACTCCAGGGGAAACAGCCTTCGGAAACTCGTGAACAAAATTTTAGCGCGATCCAACGGTCGGATCTATAGTTATGGAACTTTTGGGCCGGTATTTTGGACGTGTCGGTGGAATGGACCGACCGACGTCGTCGTCGTGTCGTATCGATTCAACGCAACTCCATGGGAAACAGACTCCGGAAACTCGTGAAAAAAATTTAAGCACGATCCAACGGTCAGATCTACAGTTATGGACCTTTTGAGCCGGTATTTTGGTCGTCTCTCTAGAATTGCCCGATCGGACGTGGTAGTCGTGTCCTACCGATTCCACGCAACTCCAGGGGAAACAGCCTTCGAAAACTCGTGAACAAAATTTGAGCGCGATCCAACGGTCGGATCTATAGTTATGGAACTTTTGGGCCGGTATTTTGGACGTGTCGGTGGAATAGACCGACCGGACGTCGTCGTCGTGTCGTATCGATTCAACGCAACTCCGTGGGAAACTGACTTCGGAAACTCGTGAAAAAAATTTAACCGCGATCCAACGGTCGGATCTATAGTTATGGACCATTTGAGCCGGTATTTTGGTCGTCTCTCTGGAATTGCCCGACCGGACGTTGGAGTCGTGTCCTACCGATTCCACGAAACTCCAGGGGAAACAGCCTTCGGAAACTCGTGAACAAAATTTTAGCGCGATCCAACGGTGGGATCTATAGATATGGACCTTTTGAGCCGGTATTCTTGTCGGGTCGGTGGAATTGCAAGACCGGATGTCGTAGTCGTGTCGTACCTATTCCACGCAACTCCATGGGAAACAGCCTCCGGAAACTCGGGAACAAAATTTGAGAGCGATCCAATGGTCGGATCTATTGTTATGGACCTTTTGAGCCGGTATTCTGCTTGTCTCTGTGGAATTGCTCGACCAAACGTTGTAGTCGTGTTCTACCGATTCCACGCAACTCCATGGGAACCAGCCTCCAGAAACTCGTGAACGAAAATTGACCGTGATCCAACGGTCGGATCTATAGTTATGGACCTTTTGGGCCGGTATTCTAGACGTGTCGGTGGAATGGACCGAACGGACGTCGTCGTCGTGTCGTATCGATTCAACGCAACTCCATGGGAAACAGACTCCGGAAACTCGTGAAAAAAATTTAAGCACGATCCAACGGTCAGATCTACAGTTATGGACCTTTTGAGCCGGTATTCTTGTCGTCTCGGTGGAATTGCCCGACCGGACGTGGTAGTCGTGTCCTACCGATTCCACGCAACCACATGGGAAACAGGCTCCGGAAACTCGTGAACAAAATTTGAGCGCGATCCAACGGTCGGATCTATAGTTATGGACCTTTTCAGCCGGTATTCTGGTCGTGTCGGTGGAATTGCCAGTCCGAACGTCGTATTCGAGTCGTATCGATTCCACGCAACTCCGTGGGAAACTGACTTCGGAAACTCGTGAAAAAAATTTAACCGCGATCCAACGGTGGGATCTATAGTTATGGACCATTTGAGCCGGTATTTTGGTCGTCTCTTTGGAATTGCCCGACCGGACGTTGTAGTCGTGCCCTACCGATTCCACGCAACTCCAGGGGAAACAGCCTTCGGAAACTCGTGAACAAAATTTTAGCGCGATCCAACGGTCGGATCTATAGTTATGGAACTTTTGGGCCGGTATTTTGGTCGTGTCGGTGGAATGGACCGACCGGACGTCGTCGTCGTGTCGTATCGATTCAACGCAACTCCATGGGAAACAGACTCCGGAAACTCGTGAAAAAAATTTAAGCACGATCCAACGGTCAGATCTACAGTTATGGACCTTTTGAGCCGGTATTTTGGTCGTCTCTCTAGAATTGCCCGACCGGACGTGGTAGTCGTGTCCTACCGATTCCACGCAACCACATGGTAAACAGGCTCCGGAAACTCGTGAACAAAATTTGAGCGCGATCCAACGGTCGGATCTATAGTTATGGACCTTTTCAGCCGGTATTCTGGTCGTGTCGGTGGAAGGGACCGACCGGACGTCGTCCTCGTGTCGTATCGATTCAACGCAACTCCGTGGGAAACTGACTTCGGAAACTCGTGAAAAAAATTTAACCGCGATCCAACGGTGGGATCTATAGTTATGGACCATTTGAGCCGGTATTTTGGTCGTCTCTCTGGAATTGCCCGACCGGACGTTGGAGTCGTGTCCTACCGCTTCCACAAAACTCCAGGGGAAACAGCCTTCGGAAACTCGTGAACAAAATTTTAGCGCGATCCAACGGTGGGATCTATAGTTATGGACCTTTTGAGCCGGTATTCTGGTCGGGTCGGTGGAATTGCAAGACCGGATGTCGTAGTCGTGTCGTACCTATTCCACGCAACTCCATGGGAAACAGGCTCCGGAAACTCGGGAACAAAATTTGAGAGCGATCCAATGGTCGGATCTATAGTTATGGACCTTTTGAGCCGGTATTCTGCTCGTCTCTGTGGAATTGCCCGACCAGACATTGTAGTCGTGTTCTACCGATTCCACGCAACTCCATGAAAATTAACCGTGATCCAACGGTAGGATCTATAGTTATGGACCTTTTGAGCCGGTATTCTGGACGTGTCGGTGGAATGGACCGACCGGACGTCGTCGTCGTGTCGTATCGATTCAACGCAACTCCGTGGGAAACTGACTTCGGAAACTCGTGAAAAAAATTTAACCGCGATCCAACGGTCGGATCTATAGTTATGGACCATTTGAGCCGGTATTTTGGTCGTCTCTTTGGAATTGCCCGACCGGACGTTGTAGTCGTGTCCTACCGATTCCACGCAACTACATGGGAACCAGCCTCCAGAAACTCCTGAACTAAAATTGACCGTGATCCAACGGTCGGATCTATAGTTATGGACCTTTTGAACCTGTATTCTCGTCATCTCGGTGGAATTGCCCGACCGGACGTTGTAGTCTTGCCCTGCCGATTCCATGCAACTCCATGGGAAACAGCCACCGGAAACTCTTGAACGCAATTTGAGCACGATCCAACGGTCCGATCTATAGTTATGGACCTTTTGTGCCGGTATTCTGCTCGTCTCTATGGAATTGCCCGACCGGACATTGTAGTCGTGTTCTACCGATTCCATGCAACTCCATGGGAACCAGCCTCCGGAAACTCATGAATGAAAATTGACCGCGATCCAACGGTCGGATCTATAGTTATGGACCTTTTGGGCCGGTATTCTGGACGTGTCGGTGGAATGGATCGACCGGACGTCGTCGTCGTGTCGTACCGATTCAACGCAACTCCATGGGAAACAGACTCCGGAAACTCTGAAAAAATTTAAGCGCATTCCAACGGTCAGATCTATAGTTATGGACCTTTTGAGCCGGTATTCTTGTCGTCCCGGTGGAATTGCCCGACCGGACGCGGTAGTCGTGTCCTACC
The DNA here is from genome assembly GCA_033617975.1 of Populus alba x Populus glandulosa. NCBI lineage: Eukaryota > Viridiplantae > Streptophyta > Magnoliopsida > Malpighiales > Salicaceae > Populus > Populus alba x Populus glandulosa. The sequence continues at coordinate 21,019,921 of CM066144.1, read as the reverse complement.
GATTCCACGCAACTGCATGGGAACCAGCCTCTAGAAACTCCTGAACGAAAATTGACCGTGATCCAAGGATCTATAGTTATGGACCTTTTGAACCGGTATTCTCGTCGTCTCGGTGGAATTGCCCGACCGGACGTTGTAGTCTTGTCCTGCCGATTCCATGCAACTCCATGGGAAACAGCCACCGGAAACTCTTGAACGCAATTTGAGCGCGATCCAACGGTCCGATCTATAGTTATGGACCTTTTGAGCCGGTATTCTGCTTGTCTCTGTGGAATTGCCCGACTGGACGTTGTAGTCGTGTTCTACCGATTCCAAGCAACTCCATGGGAACCAGCCTCCGGAAACTCATGAATGAAAATTGACCGCGATCCAACGGTCCGATCTATAGTTATGGACCTTTTGAGCCGGTATTCTGGTCGTGACGGTGGAAGGCCCAGACCGGATGTCGTGGTCGTGTCTTACCGATTCCACGCAACTCCATAGGAAACAGCCTGCGAAAACTCGTGAATGAAATTTGAGCGCGATCCAACTGTCGGATCAATAGTTATGGAGCTTTTGAGACGGTATTCTAGTCGGGTCGGTGGAATTGCCAGAACGGATGTCGTAGTCGTATCGTACCGATTCCACGCAACTCCATGGGAAACAAGCTCTAGAAACTCGTGAACAAAATTTGAAAGCGATCCAACGGTCGGATCTATAGTTATGGACCTTTTGGGCCGGTATTCTGGTCGTGTCGGTGGAATTGCCCGAACGGACGTTATAGTCGTGTTCTACCGATTCCACTCAACTCCATGGGAAACAGCCTCTGGAAACTCGTGAACAAAATTTGAGAGCGATCCAACGGTCACATCTATAATTAAGGACCTTTGAGCCGGTATTCTGGTTGTGTCGATGGAATGGTCCGAGCAGACGTCGTTGTCGTGTCGTACCGATTCCACGCAACTCCATGGGAAACAACCTCTGGAAACTCGTTAATGACATTTGAGAGCGATCCAACTGTCGGATCTATAGTTATGTACCTTTTGAGCAGGTATTCTGGTTGTGGCGGTGGAAGGGCTAGACTGGATGTCGTAGTCGTCTCGTACCGATTCCACGCAACTCCATGGGAAACAGCCTCCGGAAACTCGTGAATGAAATTTGAGCGCGATCCAACTGTCGGATCAATAGTTATGGACCTTTTGAGCCGGTATTCTAGTAGGGTCGGTGGAATTGCCAGAACGGATGTCGTAGTCGTATCGTACCGATTCCACGCAACTTCATGGGAAACAACCTCTAGAAACTCGTGAACAAAATTTGAGAGTGATCCAACCGTCGGATCTATAGTTATGGACCTTTTGAGCCGGTATTCTGGTCGTCTCGGTGGAATTGCCCCACCGGACGTTGTAGTCGTATCCTACCGATTCCACGCAACCCCATGGGAAAAAAACTCTGGAAACTCGTGAATGAAATTTGAGAGCGATCCAACTGTCGGATCTATACTTAAGGACCTTTTGAGCCGGTATTCTGGTCGTCTCGGTGGAATTGCCCGACCGGACGTTGTAGTCGTGTCCTACCGATTCCACGCAACTCCATGGGAAACAGCCTGCGGAGACTCGTGAATGAAATTTTAGCGTGATCCAACGGTCGGATCTATAGTTATGGACCTTTTGAGCCGGTATTCTGGTCGTGGCGGTGGAAGGGCCAGACCGGATGTCGTAGTCGTGTCGTACCGATTCCACGCAACCCCATGGGAAACAGACTCCGAAAACTCGTGAACAAAATTTGAGAGCAATCCAACGGTCAGATCTATAGTTATGAACCTTTTGAGCCGATATTCTGGTTGTCTCGGTGAAATTGCCCAACCGGACGTTGTAGTCGTATCCTATCGATTCCACTCAACTCCATGGGAAACAACCTGCGAAAACTCGTGATTGAAATGTGAGCGCGATCCAACGGTCGGATCTATACTTACGGACCTTTTGAGCCGGTATTCTGGTCGTCTCGGTGGAATTGCTCGACCGCACGTGGTAGTCGTGTCCTACCGATTCCACGCAACTCTATGGGAAACATCATGCGGAAACTCGTGATTGAAATTTGACCCCGATCCAACGGTCGGATCTATAGTTATGGACCTTTTGAACCGGTATTCTCGTCTTTTCTCGTTGGAATTGCCCGACCGGACGTTGTAGTCGTGTCCCGCCGATTCCACGCAACTCCATGGGAAACAGCCTGCGGAGACTCATGAATGAAATTTTAGCGTGATCCAACGGTCGGATCTATAGTTATGGACCTTTTGAGCCGGTATTCTGGTCGACGCGGTGGAAGGGCCAGACCGGATGTCGTAGTCGTGTCGTACCGATTCCACGCAACCCCATAGGAAACAGACTTCGGAAACTCGTGAACAAAATTTGAGAGCGATCCAACGGTCGGATCTATACTTAAGGACCTTTTGAGCCGGTATTCTGGTCGTGTCGGTGGAATTGCCCGACCTGACGTTGTAGTCGTGTCCTATTGATTCCACTCAACTCCATGGGAAACAGCCTGCGGAGACTCGTGAATGAAGTTTGAGCCCGATCCAACGGTCGGATCTATAGTTTGGGACCTTTTGACCGGTATTCTTGTCGTCTCGGTGGAATTGCCCGACCGGACGTGGTAGTCGTGTCCTACCAATTCCACACCACTCCATGGGAAATAGCTTGCGGAAACTCGTGAATGAAATTTGAGCGCGATCCAACGGTCGGATTTAGAGTTATGAACCTTTTGAGCTGGTATTCTGGTCGTCTCGGTGGAATTGCTCAACCGGACATTGTAGTCATATCCTACCGATTCCACGCAACTCCATGGGAAACAGCCTGCGGAAACTCGTGAATGAAATTTGAGCGCGATCCAACTGTCGGATCTATAGTTATGGACCTTTTGAGCCGTTATTCTGGTTCTGGCGGTTGAAGGGCCAGACTGGATGTCGTAGTCGTGTCGTACCGATTCCACGAAACTCCATGGGAAACAACCTCCGGAAACTCGAGAATGAAATTTGAGCGCGATCCAACTGTCGGATCTATAGTTATGGACCTTTTGAGCCGGTATTCTACTCGGGTCGGTGGAATTGCTAGAACGGATTTCGTAGTCGTGTCGTACCGATTCCACGCAACTCCATAGGAAACAGCCTCTGGAAACTCGTGCACAAAATTTGAGAGCGATTCAACGGTCGGATCTATATTTATGGACCTTTTGAGCCGGTATTCTGGTCGTGTCGATGGAATGTACCGACTGGATGTCGTCGTCGTGTCGTACCGATTCAACGCAACCCCATGGGAAACAGACTCCGGAAACTCGTGAAAAAAATTAAGGTTCAATCCAACGGTTAGATGTATAGTTATGGACCTTTTGAGCCGGTATTCTAGTCGTGTCGGTGGAATTGCCCGACCTGACGTTGTAGTCGTGTCCTACCGATTCCACTCAACTCTATGGGAAACAACCTGCGAAAACTCGTGATTGAAATGTGAGCGCGATCCAACGGTCGGATCTATACTTACGGACCTTTTGAGCCGGTATTCTGGTCGTCTCGGTGGAATTGCTCGACCGCACGTGGTAGTCGTGTCCTACCGATTCCACGCAACTCTATGGGAAACAGCCTGCGGAGACTCGTGAATGAACTTTTAGCGCGATCCAACGGTCGGATCTATAGTTATGTACCTTTTGAACCGGTATTCTGGTCGGGGCGGTGGAATGGCCAGACCGGACGTCGTAGTTGTGTCGTACCGATTCCACGCAACCCCATGGGAAACAGCCTCTAGAAACTCGTGAACAAAATTTGAGCGCGATCCAACGGTCGGATCTATAGTTATGAACCTTTTGAGCCGGTATTCTGGTCGTCTCGGTGAAATTGCCCAACCGGACGTTGTAGTCGTATCCTACCGATTCCACTCAACTCCATGGGAAACAGCCTGCGAACACTCGTGATTGAAATGTGAGCGCGATCCAACGGTCAGATCTATACTTACGGACCTTTTGAGCCGGTATTCTGGTCGTCTCGGTGGAATTGCTCGACCGGACGTGGTAGTCGTGTCCTACCGATTCCACGCAACTCTATGGGAAACATCCTGCGGAAACTCGTGATTGAAATTTGACCCCGATCCAACGGTCGGATCTATAGTTATGGACCTTTTGAACCGGTATTCTCGTCTTTTCTCGTTGTAATTGCCCGACCGGACGTTGTAGTCGTGTCCCGCCGATTCCACGCAACTCCATGGGAAACAGCCTGCGGAGACTCGTGAATGAAGTTTGAGCGCGATCCAACGGTCGGATCTATAATTATGGACCTTTTGAGCCGGTATTCTGGTCGGGGCGGTGGAATGGCCAGATCGGATGTCGTAGTGGTGTCGTACCGATTCCACGCAACCCCATGGGAAACAGACTCCAGAAACTCGTGAACAAACTTTGATAGCGATCCAACGGTCGGATCTATACTTAATGACCTTTTGAGCCGGTATTCTGGTCGTCTCGGTGGAATTGCCCGACCGGACATTGTAGTCGTGTCCTATCGATTCCACGCAACTCCATGGGAAACAGCCTCCGGAAACTCGTGAACAAAATTTGAGCCCGATCCAACGGTCGGATCTATAGTTTGGGACCTTTTGAGCCGGTTTTCTAGTCGTCTCGGTGGAATTGCCCGACCGGTCGTGGTAGTCGTGTACTACCAATTCCACACAACTCCATAGGAAACAGCCTGCGGAAACTCGTGAATGAAGTTTGAGCGCGATCCAACGGTCGGATCTAGAGTTATGAACCTTTTGAGCTGGTATTCTGGTCGTCTCGGTGGAATTGCTCACCCGGACGTTGTAGTCATATCCTACCGATTCCACGCAACTCCATGGGAAACAGCCTGCGGAAACTCGTGAATTAAATTTGAGCGTGATCCAACCGTCGGATCTATAGTTATAGACCTTTTGAGCCGTTATTCTAGTTGTAGCGGTTGAAGGGCCAGACTGGATGTCGTAGTCGTGTCGTACCGATTCCATGCAACTCCATGGGAAACAACCTCCGGAAACTCGTGAATGAAATTTGAGAGCGATCGAACTGTCAGATCTATACTTAAGGACCTTTTGAGCCGGTATTCTGGTCGTCTCGGTGGAATTGCCCGACCGGACGTTGTAGTCGTGTCCTACCGATTCCACGCAACTCCATGGGAAACAGCCTGCGGAGACTCGTGAATGAAATTTTAGCGTGATCCAACGGTCGGATCTATAGTTATGGACCTTTTGAGCCGGTATTCTGGTCGAGGCGGTGGAAGGGCCAGACCGGATGTCGTAGTCGTGTCGTACCGATTCCACGCAACCCCATGGGAAACAGACTTCGGAAACTCGTGAACAAAATTTGAGAGCGGTCCAACGGTCGGATCTATACTTAAGGACCTTTTGAGCCGGTATTCTGGTCGTGTCGGTGGAATTGCCCGACCTGACGTTGTAGTCGTGTCCTACCGATTCCACTCAACTCCATGGGAAACAGCCTGCGAAAACTCGTGATTGAAATTTGATCGTGATCCAACGGTCGGATCTATACTTACGGACCTTTTGAGCCGGTATTCTGTTCGTCTCGGTGGAATTGGTCGACCGGACGTGGTAGTCGTGTCCTACCGATTCCACGCAACTCTATGGGAAACAGCCTGCGGAGACTCGTGAATGAAATTTTAGCGAGATCCAACGGTCGGATCTATAGTTATGTACCTTTTGAGCCGGTATTCTGGTCGGGGCGGTGGAATGGCCAGACCGGATGTCGTAGTGGTGTCGTACCGATTCCACGCAACCCCATGGGAAACAGACTCTGGAAACTCATGAACAAAATTTGAGAGCGATCCAACGGTCGGATCTATAGTTATAGACCTTTTGAGCCGGTATTCTGGTTGTGGCGTTGGAATGGCCAGAACGGACGTCGTAGTCGTTTCGTACAGATTCCACGCAACTCCATGGGAAACAGCCTCTAGAAACTCGTGAACAAAATTTGAGCGCGATCCAACGGTCGGATCTATAGTTATGAACCTTTTGAGCCGGTATTCTGGTCGTCTCGGTGAAATTGCCCAACCAGACGTTGTAGTCGTATCCTACCGATTCCACGCAACTCCATGGGAAACAGCCTGCGAACACTCGTGATTGAAATTTGAGCGCGATCCAACGGTCGGATCTATACTTACGGACCTTTTGAGCCGGTATTCTGGTCGTCTCGGTGGAATTGCTCGACCGGACGTGGTAGTCGTGTCCTACCGATTCCACGCAACTCTATGGGAAACATCATGCGGAAACTCGTGATTGAAATTTGACCCCGATCCAACGGTCGGATCTATAGTTATGGACCTTTTGAACCGGTATTCTCGTCTTTTCTCGTTGGAATTGCCCGACCGGACGTTGTAGTCGTGTCCCGCCGATTCCACGCAACTCCATGGGAAACAGCCTGCGTAGACTCGTGAATGAAATTTTAGCGTGATCCAACGGTCGGATCTATAGTTATGGACCTTTTGAGCCGGTATTCTGGTCGACGCGGTGGAAGGGCCAGACCGGATGTCGTAGTCGTGTCGTACCGATTCCACGCAACCCCATAGGAAACAGACTTCGGAAGCTCGTGAACAAAATTTGAGAGCGATCCAACGGTCGGATCTATACTTAAGGACCTTTTGAGCCGGTATTCTGGTCGTGTCGGTGGAATTGCCCGACCTGACGTTGTAGTCGTGTCCTACCGATTCCACTCAACTCCATGGGAAACAGCCTGCGAAAACTCGTGATTGAAATTTGATCGTGATCCAACGGTCGGATCTATACTTACGGACCTTTTGAGCCGGTATTCTGTTCGTCTCGGTGGAATTGGTCGACCGGACGTGGTAGTCGTGTCCTACCGATTCCACGCAACTCTATGGGAAACAGCCTGCGGAGACTCGTGAATGAAATTTTAGCGAGATCCAACGGTCGGATCTATAGTTATGTACCTTTCGAGCCGGTATTCTGGTCGGGGCGGTGGAATGGCCAGACCGGATGTCGTAGTGGTGTCGTACCGATTCCACGCAACCCCATGGGAAACAGACTCTGGAAACTCATGAACAAAATTTGAGAGCGATCCAACGGTCGGATCTATAGTTATAGACCTTTTGAGCCGGTATTCTGGTTGTGGTGTTGGAATGGCCAGAACGGACGTCGTAGTCGTTTCGTACAGATTCCACGCAACTCCATGGGAAACAGCCTCTAGAAACTCGTGAACAAAATTTGAGCGCGATCCAACGGTCGGATCTATAGTTATGAACCTTTTGAGCCGGTATTCTGGTCGTCTCGGTGAAATTGCCCAGCCGGACGTTGTAGTCGTATCCTACCGATTCCACGCAACTCCATGGGAAACAGCCTGCGAACACTCGTGATTGAAATTTGAGCGCGATCCAACGGTCGGATCTATACTTACGGACCTTTTGAGCCGGTATTCTGGTCGTCTCGGTGGAATTGCTCGACCGGACGTGGTAGTCGTGTCCTACCGATTCCACGCAACTCTATGGGAAACATCCTGCGGAAACTCGTGATTGAAATTTGACCCCGATCCAACGGTCGGATCTATAGTTATGGACCTTTTGAACCGGTATTCTCGTCTTTTCTCGTTGGAATTGCCCGACCGGACGTTGTAGTCGTGTCCCGCCGATTCCACGCAACTCCATGGGAAACAGCCTGCGGAGACTCATGAATGAAATTTTAGCGTGATCCAACGGTTGGATCTATAGTTATGGACCTTTTGAGCCGGTATTCTGGTCGAGGAGGTGGAAGGGCCAGACCGGATGTCGTAGTCGTGTCGTACCGATTCCACGCAACCCCACGGGAAACAGACTCCGGAAACTCGTGAACAAAATTTGAGAGCGATCTAACGGTCGGATCTATACTTAAGGACCTTTTGAGCCGGTATTCTGGTCGTGTCGGTGGAATTGCCAGACCGGATGTCGTAGTCGTGTCGTACCGATTCCACGCAACCCCATGGGAAACAGACTCCGAAAACTCGTGAACAAAATTTGAGAGCGATCCAACGGTCGGATCTATACTTAAGGACCTTTTGAGCCGGTATTCTGGTCGTGTCGGTGGAATTGCCAGACCTGACGTTGTAGTCGTGTCCTATCGATTCCACGCAACTCTATGGGAAACAGCCTGCGGAGACTCGTGAATGAAATTTTAGCGAGATCCAATGGTCGGATCTATAGTTATGGACCTTTTGAGCCGTTATTCTGGTTCTGGCGGTTGAAGGGCCAGACTGGATGTCGTAGTCGTGTCGTACCGATTCCACGCAACTCCATAGGAAACAACCTCCGGAAACTCGTGAATCAAATTTGAGCGCGATCCAACTGTCGGATCTATAGTTATGGACCTTTTGAGCCGGTATTCTAGTCGGGTCGGTGGAATTGCTAGAATGGATGTCGTAGTCGTGTCGTACCGATTCCACGCAACTCCATGGGAAACAGCCTCTGGAAACTCGTGAACAAAATTTGAGAGCGATCCAACGGTCGGATCTATATTTATGGACCTTTTGAGCCGGTATTCTGGTCGTGTCGCTGGAATGTACCGTTCGGTTGTCGTCGTCGTGTCGTACCGATTCAACGCAACTCCATGGGAAACAGATTCCGGAAACTCGTGAAAAAAATTAAGGCGCGATCCAACGGTCAGATGTATAGTTATGGACCTTTTGAGCGGGTATTCTGGTCGTGTCGGTGGAATTGCCCGACCAGACGTGGTAGTCGTGTCCAACCGATTCCACTCAACTCCATGGGAAACAGCCTCCGGAAACTCGTGAATGAAATTTGAGCGCGATCCAACTCTCGGATCTATAGTCATGAACCTTTTTAGCCAGTATTCTAGTCGGGTCGGTGGAATTGCCAGAACGGATGTCGTAGTCGTGTCGTACCGATTCCACGCAACTCCATGGGAAACAGCCTCTGGAAACTCGTGAACAAAATTTGAGAGCGATCCAACAGTCGGATCTATATTTATGGACCTTTTGAGCCGGTATTCTGGTTGTGTCGATGGAATGGTCCGACCGGACGTCGTCGTCGTGTCGTACCGATTCCACGCAACTCCATGGGAAACAGCCTCCGGAAACTCGTGAATGAAATTTGAGTGCGATCCAACTGTCGGATTTATAGTTATGGAACTTTTGAGTCGGTATTCTGGTCGGGTCGGTGCAATTGCCAGACCGGATGTCGTAGTCGGGTCGTAACGATTCCACACAACTCCATGGGAAACAGCCTCCGGAAACTCATGAAAAACGTTTGAGAGCGATCCAACGGTCGGATCTATAGTTATGGACCTTTTGAGCCGGTATTCTTGTCGGGGCGGTGGAATTGCCAGAACGGATGTCGTAGTCGTGTCGTACCGATTCCATGCAACTCCATGGGAAACAGCCTCTAGGAACTCGTGAACAAAATTTGAGAGCGATCCAACGGTCGGATCTATATTTATGGACCTTTTGAGCCGGTATTCTGGTCGTGTCGCTGGAATGTACCGTCCGGTTGTTGTCGTCGTGTCGTACCGATTCAACGCAACTCCATGGGAAACAGACTCCGGAAACTCGTGAAAAAAATTATGGCGCGATCCAACGGTCAGATGTATAGTTATGGACCTTTTGAGCGGGTATTCTGGTCGTGTCGGTGGAATTGCCCGACCGGACGTTGTAGTCGTGTCCTACCAATTCCACTCAACTCCATGGGAAACAGCCTCCGGAAACTCGTGAACAAAATTTGAGCCCGATCAAACGGTCGGATCTATAGTTTGGGACCTTTTGAGCGGGTATTCTGGTCGTGTCGGTGGAATTGCCCGACCGGACGTTGTAGTCGTGTCCTGCCGATTCCACGCAACTCCATGGGAAACAGCCTGCGGAAACTCGTGAATGAAATTTCAGCGCGATCCAACGGTCGGATCTATAGTTAAGGATCTTTTGAGCCGGTATTCTGGTCATGTCGGTGGAATTGCCCGACCTGACGTTGTAGTCGTGTCCTGCCGATTCCACGCAACTCCATGGGAAACAGCCTGTGGAAACTCGTGAATGAAATTTGAGCGCGATCCAACGGTCGGATCTATAGTTAAGGATCTTTTGAGCCGGTATTCTGGTCATGTCAGTGGAATTGCCCGACCTGACGTTGTCGTCGTGTCCTATCGATTCCACTCAACTCCATTGGAAACAGGCTGCGGAAACTCGTGAATGAAATTTGAGCGCGATCCAACGGTCAGATCTATAGTTATGGACCTTCTGAGCCTGTATTCTGGTTGTGGCGGTGGAATGGCCAGACCGGATGTCTTCGTCGCGTCGTACCGATTCCACGCAACTACATGGGAAACAACCTCCGAAAACTTGTGAAAAAAATTTAACCGCGATCCAACGGTTAGATCTATAGTTATGGACCTTCTGAGCCGGTATTCTGCTCGTCTCTGTGGAATTGCCCGACCGGACGTGGTAGTCGTGTCCTACCGATTCCATGCAACTCCATGGGAAACAGCCTGCGGAAACTCATGAATGAAATTTGAGCGCGATCCAACCGTCGGATCTATAGTTATGGACCTTTTGAGCCAGTATTCCGGTCGTGGTGGTGGAATGGCCAGACCGGATGTCGTCGTTGCGTCGTACCGATTCCACGCAACCCCATGGGAAACAGAATCCGGAAACTCGTGAACAAAATTTGAGAGCGATTCAACGGTCGAATCTATAGTTATGGACCTTTTGAGCCGGTATTCTGGTTGTGGCGGTGGAAGGGCCAAACTAGATGTCGTAGTCGTGTCGTACCGATTCCACGCAACTCCATGGGAAACAGCCTCCAGAAACTCGTGAATAAAATTTGAGCGCGATCCAACTATCGGATCTATAGTTATGGACCTTTTGAGCCGGTATTCTAGTCGGGTCGGTGGAATTGCCAGAACGGATGTCGTAGTCGTGTCGTACCGATTCCACGCAACTCCATGGGAAACAGCCTCTGGAAACTCGTGAACAAAATTTGAGAGCGATCCAACGGTCGGATCTATATTTATGGACCTTTTGAGCCGGTATTTTGGTGCTGTCGATGGAATGGTCCGACCAGACGTCGTCGTCTTGTCGTACCGATTCAACGCAACTCCATGGGAAACAGACTCCGGAAACTCGTGAAAAAAATTAAGGCGCGATCCAACGGTCAGATGTATAGTTATGGACCTTTTGAGCGGGTATTCTGGTCGTGTCGGTGGAATTGCCCGACCGGACGTTGTAGTCGTGTCGTACCTATTCCACGCAACTCCATGGGAAACAGCCTCCGGAAACTCGTGAATGAAATTTGAGTGTGATCCAACTGTCGGATCTATAGTTATGGACCTTTTGAGCCGGTATTCTAGTCGGGTCGGTGGAATTGCCAGAACGGATGTCGTAGTCGTGTCGTACCGATTCCACGCAACTCCATGGGAAACAGCCTCTGGAAACTCGTGAACAAAGTTTGAGAGCGATCCAACGGTCGGATCTATATTTATGGACCTTTTGAGCCGGTATTTTGGTGGTGTCGATGGAATGGTCCGACCAGACGTCGTCGTCTTGTCGTACCGATTCAACGCAACTCCATGGGAAACAGACTCCGGAAACTCGTGAAAAAAATTAAGGCGCGATCCAACGGTCAGATGTATAGTTATGGACCTTTTGAGCGGGTATTCTGGTCGTGTCGGTGGAATTGCCCGACCGGACGTTGTAGTCGTGTAGTACCTATTCCACGCAACTCCATGGGAAACAGCCTCCGGAAACTCGTGAAAGAAATTTGAGTGTGATCCAACTGTCGGATCTATAGTTATGGACCTTTTGCGCCGGTATTCTAGTCGGGTCGGTGGAATTGCCAGAACGGATGTCGTAGTCGTGTCGTACCGATTCCACGCAACTCCATGGGAAACAGCCTCTGGAAACTCAAGAAATAAATTTGAGAGCGATCCAACAGTCTGATCTATATTTATGGACCTTTTGAGCCGGTATTCTGGTTGTGTCGATGGAATGGTCCGACCGGACGTCCTCGTCGTGTCGTACCGATTCCACGCAACTCCATAGGAAACAACCTCCGGAAACTCGTGAATCAAATTTGAGCGCGATCCAACTGTCGGATCTATAGTTATGGACCTTTTGAGCCGGTATTCTAGTCGGGTCGGTGGAATTGCTAGAATGGATGTCGTAGTCGTGTCGTACCGATTCCACGCAACTCCATGGGAAACAGCCTCTGGAAACTCGTGAACAAAATTTAAGAGCGATCCAACGGTCGGATCTATATTTATGGACCTTTTGAGCCGGTATTCTGGTCGTGTCGCTGGAATGTACCGTTCGGTTGTCGTCGTCGTGTCGTACCGATTCAACGCAACTCCATGGGAAACAGATTCCGGAAACTCGTGAAAAAAATTAAGGCGCGATCCAACGGTCAGATGTATAGTTATGGACCTTTTGAGCGGGTATTCTGGTCGTGTCGGTGGAATTGCCCGACCAGACGTGGTAGTCGTGTCCTACCGATTCGATGCAACTCCATGGGAAACAGGCTCGGGAAACTCATGAATGAAATTTGAGCGCGATCCAACTGTCGGATCTATAGTTATGGACCTTTTGAGCCAGTATTCCGGTCGTGGTGGTGGAATGGCCAGACCGGATGTCGTCGTTGCGTCGTACCGATTCCACGCAACCCCATGGGAAACAGAATCCGGAAACTCGTGAACAAAATTTGAGAGCGATCCAACCGTCAGATCTATAGTTATATACCTTCTGAGCCTGTATTCTGGTTGTGGCGGTGGAAGGGCCAGACCGGATGTCTTCCTCGCGTCGTACCGATTCCACGCAACTACATGGGAAACAACCTCCGAAAACTTGTGAAAAAAATTTAACCGCGATCCAACGGTTAGATCTATAGTTATGGACCTTCTGAGCCAGTATTCTGCTCGTCTCTGTGGAATTGCCCGACCGGACGTGGTAGTCGTGTCCTACCGATTCGATGCAACTCCATGGGAAACAGGCTCGGGAAACTCATGAATGAAATTTGAGCGCGATCCAACTGTCGGATCTATAGTTATGGACCTTTTGAGCCAGTATTCCGGTCGTGGTGGTGGAATGGCCAGACCGGATGTCGTCGTTGCGTCGTACCGATTCCACGCAACCCCATGGGAAACAGAATCCGGAAACTCGTGAACAAAATTTGAGAGCGATCCAACCGTCGGATCTATAGTTATGGACCTTCTGAGCCGATATTCTGGTTGTGGCGGTGGAAGGGCCAGACTGGATGTCGTAGTCGTGTCGTACCGATTCCACGCAACTCCATGGCAAACAGCCTCCGGAAACTCGTGAATGAAATTTGAGCGCCATCCAACTATCGGATCTATAGTTATGGACCTTTTGAGCCGGTATTCTAGTCGGGTCGGAGGAATTGCCAGAACGGATGTCGTAGTCGTGTCGTACCGATTCCACGCAACTCCATGGGAAACAGCCTCTGGAAACTCGTGAACAAAATTTGAGAGCGATCCAACGGTCGGATCTATATTTATGGACCTTTTGAGCGGGTATTCTGGTCGTGTCGGTGGAATTGCCCGACCGGACGTTGTAGTCGTGTCCTACCGATTCCGCTCAACTCCATGGGAAACAGCCTCCGAAAACTCGTGAATGAAATTTGAGCGCGATCCAACTCTCGGATCTATAGTTATGGACCTTTTGAGCCGGTATTCTAGTCGGGTCGGTGGAATTGCCAGAACGGATGTCGTAGTCGTGTCGTACCGATTCCACGCAACTCCATGGGAAACAGCCTCTGGAAACTCAAGAACAAAATTTGAGAGCGATCCAACAGTCTGATCTATATTTATGGACCTTTTGAGCCAGTATTCTGGTTGTGTCGATGGAATGGTCCGACCGGACGTCGTCGTCGTGTCGTACCGATTCCACGCAACTCCATGGGAAACAGCCTCCGGAAACTCGTGAATGAAATTTGAGCGTGATCCAACTGTCGGATCTATAGTTATGGACCTTTTGAGCCGGTATTCTAGTCGGGTCGGTGGAATTGCCAGAACGGATGTCGTAGTCGTGTCGTATCGATTCCACGCAACTCCATGGGAAACAGCCTCTGGAAACTCGTGAACAAAATTTGAGAGCGATCCAACAGTCTGATCTATATTTATGCACCTTTTGAGCCGGTATTCTGGTTGTGTCGATGGAATGGTCCGACCGGACGTCGTCGTCGTGTCGTACCGATTCCACGCAACTCCATGGGAAACAACCTCTGGAAACTCGTGAATGAAATTTGAGCGCGATCCAACTGTCGGATCTATAGTTATGGACCTTTTGAGCCGGTATTCTAGTCGGGTCGGTGGAATTGCCAGAACGGATGTCCTAGTCGTGTCGTATCGATTCCACGCAACTCCATGGGAAACAGCCTCTGGAAACTTGTGAACAAAATTTGAGACTGGATGTCGTAGTCGTGTCGTACCGATTCCACGCAACTCCATGGGAAACAAACTCCGAAAACTTGTGAAAAAAATTTAACCGCGATCCAACGGTTAGATCTATAGTTATGGACCTTCTGAGCCAGTATTCTGCTCGTCTCTGTGGAATTGCCCGACCGGACGTGGTAGTCGTGTCCTACCGATTCGATGCAACTCCATGGGAAACAGGCTCGGGAAACTCATGAATGAAATTTGAGCGCGATCCAACTGTCGGATCTATAGTTATGGACCTTTTGAGCCAGTATTCCGGTCGTGGTGGTGGAATGGCCAGACCGGATGTCGTCGTTGCGTCGTACCGATTCCACGCAACCCCATGGGAAACAGAATCCGGAAACTCGTGAACAAAATTTGAGAGCGATCCAACCGTCGGATCTATAGTTATGGACCTTCTGAGCCGATATTCTGGTTGTGGCGGTGGAAGGGCCAGACTGGATGTCGTAGTCGTGTCGTACCGATTCCACGCAACTCCATGGCAAACAGCCTCCGGAAACTCGTGAATGAAATTTGAGCGCCATCCAACTATCGGATCTATAGTTATGGACCTTTTGAGCCGGTATTCTAGTCGGGTCGGAGGAATTGCCAGAACGGATGTCGTAGTCGTGTCGTACCGATTCCACGCAACTCCATGGGAAACAGCCTCTGGAAACTCGTGAACAAAATTTGAGAGCGATCCAACGGTCGGATCTATATTTATGGACCTTTTGAGCGGGTATTCTGGTCGTGTCGGTGGAATTGCCCGACCGGACGTTGTAGTCGTGTCCTACCGATTCCGCTCAACTCCATGGGAAACAGCCTCCGAAAACTCGTGAATGAAATTTGAGCGCGATCCAACTCTCGGATCTATAGTTATGGACCTTTTGAGCCGGTATTCTAGTCGGGTCGGTGGAATTGCCAGAACGGATGTCGTAGTCGTGTCGTACCGATTCCACGCAACTCCATGGGAAACAGCCTCTGGAAACTCAAGAACAAAATTTGAGAGCGATCCAACAGTCTGATCTATATTTATGGACCTTTTGAGCCAGTATTCTGGTTGTGTCGATGGAATGGTCCGACCGGACGTCGTCGTCGTGTCGTACCGATTCCACGCAACTCCATGGGAAACAGCCTCCGGAAACTCGTGAATGAAATTTGAGCGTGATCCAACTGTCGGATCTATAGTTATGGACCTTTTGAGCCGGTATTCTAGTCGGGTCGGTGGAATTGCCAGAACGGATGTCGTAGTCGTGTCGTATCGATTCCACGCAACTCCATGGGAAACAGCCTCTGGAAACTCGTGAACAAAATTTGAGAGCGATCCAACAGTCTGATCTATATTTATGCACCTTTTGAGCCGGTATTCTGGTTGTGTCGATGGAATGGTCCGACCGGACGTCGTCGTCGTGTCGTACCGATTCCACGCAACTCCATGGGAAACAACCTCTGGAAACTCGTGAATGAAATTTGAGCGCGATCCAACTGTCGGATCTATAGTTATGGACCTTTTGAGCCGGTATTCTAGTCGGGTCGGTGGAATTGCCAGAACGGATGTCCTAGTCGTGTCGTATCGATTCCACGCAACTCCATGGGAAACAGCCTCTGGAAACTTGTGAACAAAATTTGAGACTGGATGTCGTAGTCGTGTCGTACCGATTCCACGCAACTCCATGGGAAACAAACTCCGAAAACTTGTGAAAAAAATTTAACCGCGATCCAACGGTTAGATCTATAGTTATGGACCTTCTGAGCCGGTATTCTGCTCGTCTCTGTGGAATTGCCCGACCGGACGTGGTAGTCGTGTCCTACCGATTCGATGCAACTCCATGGGAAACAGGCTCGGGAAACTCATGAATGAAATTTGAGCGCGATCCAACTGTCGGATCTATAGTTATGAACCTTTTGAGCCAGTATTCCGGTCGTGGTGGTGGAATGGCCAGACCGGATGTCGTCGTTGCGTCGTACCGATTCCACGCAACCCCATGGGAAACAGAATCCGGAAACTCGTGAACAAAATTTGAGAGCGATCCAACCGTCGGATCTATAGTTATGGACCTTCTGAGCCGATATTCTGGTTGTGGCGGTGGAAGGGCCAGACTGGATGTCGTAGTCGTGTCGTACCGATTCCACGCAACTCCATGGCAAACAGCCTCCGGAAACTCGTGAATGAAATTTGAGCGCCATCCAACTATCGGATCTATAGTTATGGACCTTTTGAGCCGGTATTCTAGTCGGGTCGGAGGAATTGCCAGAACGGATGTCGTAGTCGTGTCGTACCGATTCCACGCAACTCCATGGGAAACAGCCTCTGGAAACTCGTGAACAAAATTTGAGAGCGATCCAACGGTCGGATCTATATTTATGGGCCTTTTGAGCCGGTATTCTGGTCGTGTCGCTGGAATGTACCGTCCGGTTGTCGTCGTCGTGTCGTACCGATTCAACGCAACTCCATGGGAAACAGACTCCGGAAACTCGTGAATGAAATTTGAGCGCGATCCAACTCTCGGATCTATAGTTATGGACCTTTTGAGCCGGTATTCTAGTCGGGTCGGTGGAATTGCCAGAACGGATGTCGTAGTCGTGTCGTACCGATTCCACGCAACTCCATGGGAAACAGCCTCTGGAAACTCAAGAACAAAATTTGAGAGCGATCCAACAGTCTGATCTATATTTATGGACCTTTTGAGCCAGTATTCTGGTTGTGTCGATGGAATGGTCCGACCGGACGTCGTCGTCGTGTCGTACCGATTCCACGCAACTCCATGGGAAACAGCCTCCGGAAACTCGTGAATGAAATTTGAGCGTGATCCAACTGTCGGATCTATAGTTATGGACCTTTTGAGCCGGTATTCTAGTCGGGTCGGTGGAATTGCCAGAACGGATGTCGTAGTCGTGTCGTACCGATTCCACGCAACTCCATGGGAAACAGCCTCTGGAAACTCAAGAACAAAATTTGAGAGCGATCCAACAGTCTGATCTATATTTATGGACCTTTTGAGCCAGTATTCTGGTTGTGTCGATGGAATGGTCCGACCGGACGTCGTCGTCGTGTCGTACCGATTCCACGCAACTCCATGGGAAACAGCCTCCGGAAACTCGTGAATGAAATTTGAGCGTGATCCAACTGTCGGATCTATAGTTATGGACCTTTTGAGCCGGTATTCTAGTCGGGTCGGTGGAATTGCCAGAACGGATGTCGTAGTCGTGTCGTACCGATTCCACGCAACTCCATGGGAAACAGCCTCTGGAAACTCGTGAACAAAATTTGAGAGCGATCCAACGGTCGGATCTATATTTATGGCCCTTTTGAGCCGGTATTCTAGTCGTGTCGCTGGAATGTACCGTCCGGTTGTCGTCGTCGTGTCGTACCGATTCAACGCAACTCCATGGGAAACAGACTCCGGAAACTCTTGAAAAAAATTAAGGCGCGATCCAACGGTCAGATCTATATTTATGCACCTTTTGAGCCGGTATTCTGGTCGTGTCGGTGCAATTGCCCGACCTGACGTTGTAGTCGTGTCCTACCGATTCCACTCAACTCCATGGGAAACAACCTCCGGAAACTCGTGAATGAAATTTGAGCGCGATCCAACTGTCGGATCTATAGTTATGGACCTTTTGAGCCGGTATTCTAGTCGGGTCGGTGGAATTGCCAGAACGGATGTCCTAGTCGTGTCGTATCGATTCCACGCAACTCCATGGGAAACAGCCTCTGGAAACTTGTGAACAAAATTTGAGACTGGATGTCGTAGTCGTGTCGTACCGATTCCACGCAACTCCATGGGAAACAAACTCCGAAAACTTGTGAAAAAAATTTAACCGCGATCCAACGGTTAGATCTATAGTTATGGACCTTCTGAGCCGGTATTCTGCTCGTCTCTGTGGAATTGCCCGACCGGACGTGGTAGTCGTGTCCTACCGATTCGATGCAACTCCATGGGAAACAGGCTCGGGAAACTCATGAATGAAATTTGAGCGCGATCCAACAGTCGGATCTATAGTTATGGACCTTTTGAGCCAGTATTCTGGTCGTGGTGGTGGAATGGCCAGACCGGATGTCGTCGTTGCGTCGTACCGATTCCACGCAACCCCATGGGAAACAGAATCCGGAAACTCGTGAACAAAATTTGAGAGCGATCCAACCGTCGGATCTATAGTTATGGACCTTCTGAGCCGATATTCTGGTTGTGGCGGTGGAAGGGCCAGACTGGATGTCGTAGTCGTGTCGTACCGATTCCACGCAACTCCATGGGAAACAGCCTCTGGAAACTCGTGAACAAAATTTGAGAGCGATCCAACGGTCGGATCTATATTTATGGACCTTTTGAGCCGGTATTCTGGTCGTGTCGCTGGAATGTACCGTCCGGTTGTCGTCGTCGTGTCGTACCGATTCAACGCAACTCCATGGGAAACAGACTCCGGAAACTCTTGAAAAAAATTAAGGCGCGATCCAACGGTCAGATCTATATTTATGCACCTTTTGAGCCGGTATTCTGGTCGTGTCGGTGCAATTGCCCGACCTGACGTTGTAGTCGTGTCCTACCGATTCCACTCAACTCCATGGGAAACAACCTCCGGAAACTCGTGAATGAAATTTGAGCGCGATCCAACTGTCGGATCTATAGTTATGGACCTTTTGAGCCGGTATTCTAGTCGGGTCGGTGGAATTGCCAGAATGGATGTCCTAGTCGTGTCGTATCGATTCCACGCAACTCCATGGGAAACAGCCTCTGGAAACTTGTGAACAAAATTTGAGACTGGATGTCGTAGTCGTGTCGTACCGATTCCACGCAACTCCATGGGAAACAAACTCCGAAAACTTGTGAAAAAAATTTAACCGCGATCCAACGGTTAGATCTATAGTTATGGACCTTCTGAGCCGGTATTCTGCTCGTCTCTGTGGAATTGCCCGACCGGACGTGGTAGTCGTGTCCTACCGATTCGATGCAACTCCATGGGAAACAGGCTCGGGAAACTCATGAATGAAATTTGAGCGCGATCCAACTGTCGGATCTATAGTTATGGACCTTTTGAACCGGTATTCTAGTCGGGTCGGTGGAATTGCCAGAACGGAATTCGTAGTCGTGTCGTACCGATTCCACGCAACTCCATGGGAAACAGCCTCTGGAAACTCGTGAACAAAATTTGAGAGCGATCCAACGGTCGGATCTATATTTATGGACCTTTTGAGCCGGTATTCTGGTCGTGTCGATGGAATGTACCGAACGGATGTCGTCGTCGTGTCGTACCGTTTCAACACAACTCCATGGGAAACAGACTCCGAAAACTCGTGTAAAAATTTAAGGCGCGATCCAACGGTCAGATGTATAGTTATGGACCTTTTGAGGTGTCGGTGGAATTGCCCGACTTAGCGTTGTAGTCGTGTCCTACCGATTCCACTCAACTCCTTGGGAAACAACCTCTGGAAACTCGTGAACAAAATTTGAAAGTGATCCAACGGTCGGATCTATATTTACGGACCTTTTGAGCCGGTATTTTGGTTGTGTCGATCGAATGGTCCGACCGGATGTCGTCGTCGTATCGTATCGATTCCACGCAACTCCATGGGAAACAGCCTCCGGATACTCGTGAATGAAATTTGATAGCAATCCAACTATCGGATCTATAGTTATGGAGCTTTTAAGTCGGTATTCTGGTCGGGTCGGTGGAATTGCCAGACCGGATTTCGTAGTCGTGTTGTACCGATTCCACCCAACTCCATAGGAAACAGCCTCTAGAAACTTGTGAACAAAATTTGAGAGCGATCCAACGGTCGGATCTATATTTATGGACCTTTTGAGCTCGTATTCTGGTTGTGTCGATGGAATGGTCCGACCGGACGTCGTCGTCGTGTCGTACCGATTCAACGCAACTCCTTGGAAAACAATCTACGGAAACTCGTGAAAAACATTTGACCGCGATCCAACGGTGGGATCTATAGTTAGGGTCCTTTTGAGCCGGTATTCTGGTCGTGTCGGTGAAATTGGCAGTTCGGACATCGTCGTCGTGTCGTACCGATTCTACGCAACTCCATGGGAAACAGCCTCCAGACGCTCGTGAACAAAACTTGAGAGCGATCCAACGGTCGGACCTATAGTTATGCACCTTTTGAGCGGGTATTCTGCTCGACTATGTGGAATTGCCCGACCGGACGTGGTAGTCGTGTCCTACCGATTCCACTCAACTACATGGGAAACAGCCTGCGGAAACTCGTGAATGAAATTTGAGCGCGATCCAACCGTCGGATCTATAGTTATGGACCTTTTGAGCCAGTATTCTGGTCGTGGCGGTGGAATGGCCAGACCGGATGTCGTCGTCGCGTCGTACCGATTCCACGCAACTCCATGGGAAATAGACTCCGGAAACTCGTGAACAAAATTTAAGAGCGATCCAACAGTCGGATCTATAGTTATGAACCTTTTGAGCCGGTATTCTGGTTGTGGCGGTGGAAGGGCCAGACTGGATGTCGTAGTCGTGTCGTACCGATTCCACGCAACTCCATGGGAAATAGCCTCCGGAAACTCGTGAATGAAATTTGTGAGCGATTCAACGGTCGGATCTATAGTTATGGACCTTTTGAGCCAGTATTCTGGTCGTGGCGGTGGAATGGCCAGACCGGATGTCGTCGTCGTGTCGTACCGATTCCACGCAACTCCATGGGAAACAGCCTCCGGAAACTCGTGAATGAAATTTGAGCGTGATCCAACTGTCGGATCTATAGTTATGGACCTTTTCAGCCGTTATTCTATTCGGGTCGGTGGAATTGCCAGACCGGATTTCGTAGTCGCGTCGTACTGATTCCACGTAACTACATGGGAAACATCCTCCAAAAACTTGTGAAAACAATTTAATCGTGATCCAACGGTTAGATCTATAGTTATGGACCTTCTGAGCCGGTATTCTGCTCGTCTCTATGGAATTGCCCGACCGGACGTGGTAGTCATGTCCTACCGATTCCACGCAACTCCATGGGAAACAGCCTGCGAAAACTCGTGAACAAAATTTGAGAGCGATCCAACGGTCGGATCTATATTTATGGACCTTTTGAGCCGGTATTCGGGTTGTGTTGATGGAATGGTCCGACCGGACGTCGTACCGATTCAACGCAACTCCATGGGAAACAGAATTCGGAAACTCGTGAAAAACATTAAAGCGCGATCCAACGGTCACATCTATAGTTAGGGACCTTTTGAACCGATATTCTAGTCGTCTCGGTGGAATTGCCCGACCGGACGTCGTAGTCGTGTCCTACCGATGCCACTCAACTCCTTGGAAAACAGCATACGGAAATTCGTGTCGGTGGAATTGGCAGTTCGGACGTCGTCGTCGTGTCGTACCGATTCTACGCAACTCCATGGGAAACAACCTCTAGAAACTCATGAACAAAATTTGAGAGCAATCCAATGGTCGGATCTATAGTTATGGACCTTTTGAGCCAGTATTCTAGTCGTATCGATGGAATGGACCGACCGGACGTCGTCGTCGTGTCGTATCGATTGAACGCAACTCCATGGGAAACAGACAATGCAAACTCGTGAAAAACATTTAAGCGCGATCCAATGGTCAGATTTATAGTTATAGACCTTCTGAGCCGGTATTCTGCTCGTCTCTGTGGAATTGCCCGACCGGACGTGGTAGTTGTGTCCTACCGATTCCACGCAACTACATGGGAAACAGCCTTCGAAAACTCGTGAACAAAATTTAAGCGCGATCCAACGGTCGGATCTATAGTTATGGACCTTTTGAGCCGGTATTTTAGTCGTGGCAGTGGAATGGCCAGACCGGATGTCGTAGTCGTGTCGTATCGATTCCACGCAACCCCATCGGAAACAGCCTCCGAAAACTCGTGAACAAAATTTAAGCGCGATCCAACGGTCGGATCTACAATTATGGACCTTTTGAGCCGGTATTCTCGTCGTCTCGGTGGAATTGCCCGAGCGGACGTTGTAGTCGTGTCCTACAGATTCCACGTAACTCTATGGGAAACAGCTTGCGGAAACTCATGAATGAAATTTGAGCACGATCCAACGGTCGGATCTATAGTTATGGACCTTTTGAGCCGGTATTCTGGTTGTCTCGGTGGAAGTGCCCGATCGGACGTTGTAGTCGTGTCCTACCGATTCCAAGCAACTCCATGGGAAACAGACTTCAGAAACTTGTGGACAAAATTTGAGCGCGATCCAACGGTCGGATCTATACTTATGGACGTTTTCAGCCGGTATTCTGGTCGTGTCGGTGGAATTGCCAGTCCGAATGTCGTATTCGTGTCGTATCGATTCCACGGAACTCCGTGGGAAACTGACTCCAAAAACTTGTGAAAAAAATTTGAGCGCGATCCAACGGTGGGATCTATAGTTATGGACGTTTTCAGCCGGTATTCTGGTCGTGTCGGTGGAAGTGCCCGACCGGACGTTGTAGTTGTGGCCTACCGATACCACGCAACTCCATGGGATCTATAGTTATGGCCTACGGAAACTCGTGAACGAAAATTAAACGCGATCCAACGGTGGGATCTATTATTAGGGTCCTTTTGATCCGGTATTCTTGTCGTGTCGGTGGAATTGGCAGTTCGGACGTCGTCGTCGTGTCGTACCAATTCTACGTAACTCCATGGGAAATAGCCTCCGGAAACTCGTGAACAAAATTTAAGAGCGATCCAACGGTCGGATCTATGTTATGGAACTTTTGAGCCGGTATTCTGGTCATGGCGGTGGAAGGGCCAGACCGGATGTCGTAGTCGTGTCCTACCGATTGCAAGCAACTCCATGGGAAACAGCCTCCGGAAACTCGTGAACGAAATTTGACCGCGATCCAACGGTGGGATCTATAGTTATGGACCTTTTGTGGCGGTATTTTGGTCTTATCTGTAGAAGTGCCCGACCGGACGTTGTAGTCGGGTCCTACCGATTCCACGCAACTCCATGGGAACCAGCCTCCGGAAACTCGTGAATGAAATTTGACCGGGATCCAACGGTGGGATCTATAGTTATGGACCTTTTGAGCCTGTATTCTGGTCGTGTCGGTGGAATTGCCAGTCTGGACGTCGTATTCGTGTCGTATCGATTCCACGCAACTACATGGGAAATAGGCTCCGAAAACTCGTGAACAAAATTTAAGCGCGATCCAACGGTCGGATCTAAAGTTATGGACGTTTTCAGCCGGTATTCTGGTCGTGTCGGTGGAATTGCTAGTCCGGACGTCGTATTCGTGTCGTATCGATTTCACGCAACTCCGTGGGAAACTGACTCCGAAAACTCGTGAAAAAAATTTAACCGCGATCCAACGGTCGGATCTATAGTTATGGACCTTTTGAGCCAGTATACTGGTCGTCTCTGTGCAATTGCCCGACCGGACGTTGTAGTCGTGTCCTACCGATTCCAAGCAACTCCCTGGGAAACAGCCTCCGGAAACTCGTGAATGAAATTTGACCACGATCCAACGGTGGGATCTATAGTTATGGACCTTTTGTGGCGGTATTCTGGTCTTGTCGGTGGAAGTGCCCTACCGGACATTGTAGTCGTGGCCTACAGATTCCACGCAACTCCATGGGAACCAGCCTACGGAAACTCGTGAACGAAAATTGAACGCGATCCAACGATCGGATCTATAGTTATGGACCTTTTGAGCCTGTATTCTGGTCGTGTCGGTGGAATTGCCAGTCCGGACGTCGTATTCGTGTCGTATCGATTCCACGCAACTACATGGGAAACAGGCTCTGGAAACTCGTGAACAAAATTTAAGCGCGATCCAACGGTCGGATCTATAGTTATGGACCTTTTGAGCCGGTATTCTAGTTGTGGTAGTGGAATAGCCAGACCGGATGTCGTAGTCGTGTCATACCGATGCCACGCAACTCCTTGGAAAATAGCCTACGGAAACTCGTGAAAAAAGTTTGACCGCGATCCAATGGTGGGATCTATAGTTATGGACCTTTTGAGCCGGTATACTGGTCGTCTCTGTGGAATTGCCCGACCGGACGTTGTAGTCGTGTCCTACCGATTCCACGCAACTCCAGGGGAAACAGCCTCCGAAAACTCGTGAACAAAATTTAAGCGCGATCCAACGATCGGATCTATAGTTATGGACCTTTTGAGCCTGTATTCTGGTCGTGTCGGTGGAATTGCCAGTCCGGACGTCGTATTCGTGTCGTATCGATTCCACGCAACTACATGGGAAACAGGCTCTGGAAACTCGTGAACAAAATTTAAGCGCGATCCAACGGTCGGATCTATAGTTATGGACCTTTTGAGCCGGTATTCTAGTTGTGGTAGTGGAATGGCCAGACCGGATGCCGTAGTCGTGTCATACCGATGCCACGCAACTCCTTGGAAAATAGCCTACGGAAACTCGTGAAAAAAGTTTGACCGCGATCCAATGGTGGGATCTATAGTTAGGGTCCTTTTGAGCCGGTATTCTAGTCGTGTCGGTGGAATTGGCAGTTCGGACGTCATCGTCGTGTCGTACCGATTCTACGCAACTCCATGGGAAACAGCCTCCGGAAACTGGTGAACAAAATTTGAGAGAGATCCAACAGTCGGATCTATAGTTATGGACCTTTTGAGCCGGTATTCTGGTCATGGCGGTGGAAGGGCCAGACCGGATGTCATAGTCGTGTCCTACCGATTGCAAGCAACTCCATGGGAAACAGCCTCCGGAAACTCGTGAACGAAATTTGAGTGCGATCCAACGGTCGGATCTATAGTTATGGACGTTTTCAGCCGGTATTCTGGTCGGGTCGTTGGAATTGCCAGTCCGGACGTCGTATTCGTGTCGTAAAGATTCCACGCAACTTCGTGGGAAACTGACTCCAAAAACTCGTGAAAAACATTTAACCACGATCCAACGATCGGATCTATAGTTATGGACCTTTTGAGCCGTTATACTGGTCGTCTCTATGCAATTGCCCGACCGGACGTTGTAGTCGTGTCCTACCGATTCCAAGCAACTCCATGGGAAACAGCCTCCGGAAACTCGTGAACGAAATTTGACCGCGATCCAACGGTGGGATCTATAGTTATGGACCTTTTGTGATGGTATTCTGGTCTTGTCGGTGGAAGTGCTCGACCGGACGTTGTAGTCGTGGCCTACAGATTCCACGCAACTCCATGGGAACCAGCCTACGGAAACTCGTGAACGAAATTTGACCGCGATCCAACGGTGGGATCTACAGTTATTGACCTTTTGTGGCGGTATTTTGGTCTTATCTGTAGAAGTGCCCGACCGGACGTTGTAGTCGTGTCCTACCGATTCCACGCAACTCCATGGGAACCAGCCTCCGGAAACTCGTGAATGAAATTTGACCGGGATCCAACGGTCGAATCTATAGTTATGGACGTTTTCAGCCGGTATTCTGGTCGTGTCGGTGGAATTGCCAGTCCGGACATCGTATTCGTGTCGTATCGATTCCACGCAACTCCGTGGGAAACTGACTACGAAAACTCGTGAAAAAAATTGAACCGCGATCCAACGGTCGAATCTATAGTTATGGACCTTTTGAGCCGGTATACTGGTCGTCTCTGTGGAATTGCCCGACCGGACGTTGTAGTCGTGTCCTACCGATTCCACGCAACTCCAGGGGAAACAGCCTCCGAAAACTCGTGAACAAAATTTAAGCGCGATCCAACGGTGGGATCTATTGTTATGGACCTTTTGAGCCGGTATTCTGGTCGGGTCGGTGGAATGGCAAGACCGGATGTCGCAATAGTGTCGTACCGATTCCATGCAACTCCATGGGAAACAGCATCCGGAAACTCGTGAACGAAATTTGAGAGCGATCCAACGATCGGATCTATAGTTATGGACCTTTTGAGCCGGTATTCTGGTCGTGTCGATGAAATGGACCGACCGGACATCGTCGTCGTGTCGTATCGATTGAACGCAACTCCATGGGAAACAGACTATGGAAACTCGAGAAAAAAATTTAAGCGCGATCCAATGGTCAGATGTATAGTTATGGACCTTATGAGCCGGTATTCTCCTCGTCTCTGTGGAATTGCCCGACCGGACGTGGTAGTCGTGTCCTACCGATTCCACGCAACTCCATGGGAAACAGCCTCCGGAAACTCGTGAACGAAATTTGACCGCGATCCAACGGTGGGATCTATAGTTATGGACCTTTTGTGATGGTATTCTGGTCTTGTCGGTGGAAGTGCTCGACCGGACGTTGTAGTCGTGGCCTACAGATTCCACGCAACTCCATGGGAACCAGCCTACGGAAACTCGTGAACGAAATTTGACCGCGATCCAACGGTGGGATCTACAGTTATTGACCTTTTGTGGCGGTATTTTGGTCTTATCTGTAGAAGTGCCCGACCGGACGTTGTAGTCGTGTCCTACCGATTCCACGCAACTCCACGGGAACCAGCCTCCGGAAAGTCGTGAATGAAATTTGACCGGGATCCAACGGTCGAATCTATAGTTATGGACGTTTTCAGCCGGTATTCTGGTCGTGTCGGTGGAATTGCCAGTCCGGACATCGTATTCGTGTCGTATCGATTCCACGCAACTCCGTGGGAAACTGACTACGAAAACTCGTGAAAAAAATTGAACCGCGATCCAACGGTCGAATCTATAGTTATGGACCTTTTGAGCCGGTATACTGGTCGTCTCTGTGGAATTGCCCGACCGGACTTTGTAGTCGTGTCCTACCGATTCCACGCAACTCCAGGGGAAACAGCCTCCGAAAACTCGTGAACAAAATTTAAGCGCGATCCAACGGTGGGATCTATTGTTATGGACCTTTTGAGCCGGTATTCTGGTCGGGTCGGTGGAATGGCAAGACCGGATGTCGCAATAGTGTCGTACCGATTCCATGCAACTCCATGGGAAACAGCATCCGGAAACTCGTGAACGAAATTTGAGAGCGATCCAACGGTCGGATCTATAGTTATGGACCTTTTGAGCCGGTATTCTGGTCGTGTCGATGAAATGGACCGACCGGACATCGTCGTCGTGTCGTATCGATTGAACGCAACTCCATGGGAAACAGACTATGGAAACTCGAGAAAAAAATTTAAGCGCGATCCAATGGTCAGATGTATAGTTATGGACCTTATGAGCCGGTATTCTCCTCGTCTCTGTGGAATTGCTCGACCGGACGTGGTAGTCGTGTCCTACCGATTCCACGCAACTACATGGGAAACAGCCTACGAAAACTCGTGAACAAAATTCAAGCACGATCCAATGGTCGGATCTATAGTTATGGACCTTTTGAGCCGGTATTCTAGTCGTGGCAGTGGAATGGCCAGATCGGATGTTGTAGTCCTGTCTTACCGATGCCACGCAACTTCTTGGAAAACAGCCTACGAAAACTCGTGAAAAAAAGTTTGACCGCGATCCAACGGTGGGATCTATAGTTAGGGTCCTTTTGAGCCGGTATTCTGGTCGTGTCGGTGGAATTGGCAGTTCGGACGTCGTCGTCGTGTCGTACCGATTCTACACAACTACATGGGAAACAGGCTCCGGAAACTCGTGAACGAAATTTGAGCGCGATCCAACGGTCGGATCTATAGTTATGGATGTTTTCAGCCGGTATTCTGGTCGTGTCGGTGGAATTGCCAGTCCGGATGTCGTATTCATGTCGTATCGATTCCACGCAACTCCGTGGGAAACTGACTCCGAAAACTCGTGAAAAAAATTGAACCGCGATCCAAAGGTCGGATCTATAGTTATGGACCTTTTGAGCCGGTATAGTGGTCGTCTCTGTGGAATTGCCCGACCGGACGTTGTAGTCGTGTCCTACCAATTCCACGCAACTCCAGGGGAAACAGCCTCCGGAAACTCGTGAACAAAATTTAAGCGCGATCCAACGGTGGGATCTATAGTTATGGACCTTTTGATCTGGTATTCTGGTGGGGTCGGTGGAATGGCAAGACCGGATGTCGTAGTCGTGTCATACCGATGCCACGCAACTCCTTGGAAAACAGCCTACGGAAACTCGTGAAAAAAGTTTGACCGCGATCCAACGGTGGGATCTATAGTTAGGGTCCTTTTGAGCTGGTATTCTGGTCGTGTCGGTGGAATTGGCAGTTCGGACGTCGTCGTCGTGTCGTACCGATTCTATGCAACTCCATGGGAAACAGCCTCCGGAAACTCGTGAACAAAATTTGAGAGCGATCCAACTGTCGGATCTATAGTTATGGACCTTTTGAGCCGGTATTCTGGTCGTGTCGGTGGAATTGCTCGACCGGATGTTGTAGTCCTGTCATACCGATGCCACGCAACTCCTTGGAAAACAGCATACGGAAACTCGTGAACGAACATTGAACGCGATCCAACGGTGGGATCTATAGTTATGAACCTTTTGAGCCGGTATTCTGGTCGTGTCGGTGGAATTGCCAGTCCGGACGTCGTATTCGTATTGTATCAATTCCACGCAACTACATGGGAAACAGGCTCCGGAAACTCGTGAACAAAATTTGAGCGCGATCCAACGGTCGGATCTATAGTTATGGACGTTTTCAGCTAGTATTCTGGTCGTGTCGGTGGAATTGCCAATCCGGACGTTGTAGTCGTGTCCTACGGATTCCAAGCAACTCCATGGGAAACAGCCTCCGGAAACTCGTGAATGAAATTTGACCGCGATCCAACGGTGGGATCTATAGTTATTGACATTTTGTGGCGGTATTTTGGTCTTGTCGGTGGAAGTGCCCGACCGGACGTCATAGTCGTGGCCCACCGATTCCACGCAACTCCATGGGAAACAGCCCCTGGAAACTCGAGAATAAAATTTGTGTGCGATCCAACGGTCGGATCTATAGTTACGGACACTTTTGAGCCGGTATTCCGGTTGTCTCGGTGGAATTGCCCGACCGGACGTTGTAGTCGTGTCCTACCGATTCCACGCAACTCCATGGGAACCAGCCTCCAGAAACTCGTGAACGAACATTGAACGCGATCCAACGGTCGGATCTATAGTTATGGACCTTTTAAGCTGGTATTCTGGTTGTCTCGATGGAAGTGCCCGACTGGACGTTGTAGTCGTGTCCTACCGATTCCAAGCAACTCCATGGGAAACAGCCTCCGGAAACTCGTGAACGAAATTTGACCGCGATCCAACGGTGGGATTTATAGTTATGGACCTTTTGAGCCGGTATTCTGGTCGTGGCGGTGGAAGGGCCAGGCCGGATGTCGTAGTCGTGTCCTACCGATTCCACGCAACTCCATGGGAAACAGCCTGCGGAAATTCATGATTGAAATTTAAGCACGATCCAACGGTCGAATTTATAATTAAGGACCTTTTGAGCCGGTATTCTGGTCGTCTCGGTGGAATTGCCCGACCGGACGTTGTAGTCGTGTCCTACCGATGCCACGCAACTCCTTGGAAAACAGCCTACGGAAACTCGTGAAAAACGTTTGACGGCGATCCAACAGTGGGAACTATAGTTAGGTCCTTTTGAGCCGGTATTCTGGTCGTGTCAGTGGAATTGGCAGTACGGACGTTGTAGTCGTGTCCTACGGATTCCAAGCAACTCAATGGGAAATAGCCTCCGGAAACTCGTGAATGAAATTTGACCGCGATCCAACGGTGGGATCTATAGTTATTGACCTTTTGTGGCGGTATTTTGGTCTTGTCGGTGGAAGTGCCCGACCGGACGTTGTAGTCGTGGCCAACCGATTCCACGCGACTCCATGGGAAACAGCCCCTGGAAACTCGCGAACGAAATTTGTGTGCGATCCAACGGTCGGATCTATAGTTACGGACACTTTTGAGCCGGTATTCTGGTCGTCTCGGTGGAATTGCCCGACGGGACATTGTAGTCGTGTCCTACCGATTCCACGCCACTCCATGGGAAACAGCCAACGGAAACTCATGATAGAAATTTGCGCGCGATCCAACGGTGGGATGTATAGTTATGGACCTTTTGAGCCGGTATTTTGGTCGTGGCGGTGGAAGGGCCAGACCGGATGTCGTAGTCGTGTCGTACTGATTCCATGCAACTCCATGGGAAACAGCCTCCGAAAACTCGTGAACGAAATTTGACCGCGATCCAATGGTGGGATCTATAGTTATGGACTTTTGGAGCCCGTATTCTGGTCGTGGCGGTGGAAGGGCCAGACCGGATGTCGTAGTCGTGTCGTACCGATTCCACGCAACTCCATGGGAAACAGCCTCCGGAAACTCGTGAATGAAATTTGAGCAAGATCCAATGGTCAGATCTATAGTTTGGGACCTTTTGAGCCGGTATTCTGGTCATCTCGGTGGAATTGCCCGACCGGACATTGTATTCGTGTCCTACCGATTCCACGCAACTACATGGGAAACAGCCTGCGGAAACTCGTGATTGAAATTTGAGCACGATCTAACGGTCTGATTTATAGTTTTTGACCTTTTGCGCCGGTGTTTTGGTCGTCTCTGTGGAATTGCCCGACCGGACGTTGCAGTCGTGTCCTACCGATTCCACGCAACTCCATGGGAAACAGCCTCCGGAAACTCATGAACAAAATTTGAGCGCGATCCAACAGTCGGATCTATAGTTATGGACCTTTTGAGCCGGTATTCTGTTCGTCTCGGTGGAATTGCCAGTCCGGACGTCGTATTCATGCCGTACCGATTCCATGCCACTGCATGGGAAACAGACTCCGGAAACTAGTGAAAAAAGTTTCAGCACGATCAAAATGGTCGGATCTATAGTTTTGGACCTTTTGAGCCGTATTCTGGTCGTCTCGGTGGAATTGCCCGACCGGACGTTGTGGTCGTGTCCTACTGATTCCACGCAACTCCATGGGAAACAGCCTGCGGAAACTCGTGAACAAAATTTGAGCGCGATCCAACGGTCAGATCTATAGTTATGGACCTTTTCAGCCGGTATTCTGGTCGTGTTGGTGGAATTGCCCGACCGGACGTTGTAGTCGTGTCCTCCGATTCCACGCACCTCCATGGGAAACAGCCTTCGGAAACTCATGAATAAAATTTAAGCGCGATCCAACGGTCGGATCTATAGTTATGGACCTTTTGAACCGGTATTCTCATCGTCTCGGTGGAATTGCCCGACCGGACATTGTAGTCGTGTCCTGCCGATTCCACGCAACTCCATTGGAAACAGCCTGCGGAAACTCATGAATGAAATTTGAGCGCGATCCAACGGTCGGATCTATAGTTAAGGACCTTTTGAGCCGGTATTCTGGTCGTGTCGGTGGACTTGCCCGACCGGACGTTGTAGTCGTTTGCTACCGATTCCACGCAACTCCATGGGAAACAGCCTGCAGAAACTCGTGATTGAAATTTGAGTGCGATCCAACGGTAGGATCTATGGTTGAGGACCTTTTGGGCCGGTATTCCGGTCGTGTCGGTGGAATTGCCCGATCGGACGTTGCAGTCGTCTCCTACCGATTCCACTCAACTCCATGGGAAACAACCTGCGGAAACTCGTGATTGAAATTTGAGCGCGATCCAACAGTCATATCTATGGTTAAGGACCTTTTGAGCCGGTATTCTGGTCGTGTCGTTGGAATTGCCCGACCGGACGTTGTAGTCGTGTCCTACCGATTCCACGCCACTGCATGGGAAACAGACTTTGGAAACTAGTGAAAAAAGTTTCAGCACAATCAAAATGGTCGGATCTATAGTTTTGGACCTTTTGAGCCGATATTCTCGTCGTCTCGGTGGAATTGCCCGACCAGACGTTGTAGTCGTGTCCTGCCGATTCCACGCAACTCCATGGGAAACAGCCTATGGAAACTTGTTAAAAAAGTTTCAGCACGATCGAACGGTCGGATCTATATGGACCTTTTGAGCCGATATTCTGGTAGACTCTGTGGAATTGCTCAACCGGACGTTGTAGTCATGTCCTACTGATACCACGCAACTACATGGGAAACAGCCTGCGGAAACTCGTGAACGAAATTTGAGCGTGATCCAACGGTCGGATCTATAGTTATGGACCTTTTGAGCAGGTATTCTGGTCGTCTCGGTGGAATTGCCCGACCGGACGTTGTAGTCGTGTCCTGCCGATTCCACGCAACTCCATGGGAAACAGCCTACGGAAACTCGTGAACAAAATTTGAGCGCGATCCAACGGTCAGATCTATAGTTATGGACCTTTTCAGCCGGTATTCTGGTCGTCTTGGTGGAATTGCCCGACCGGACGTTGTAGTCGTGTCCTACCGATTCCACGCAACTCCATGGGAAACAGACTTCGGAAACTCGTAAAAAAAATTTAAGCGTGATCCAATGGTCTGATCTATAGTTATGGACCTTTTGAGCCGGTATTCTGGTCGCCTCGGTGGAATAGCCCGACCAAACGTGGTACTCGTGTCCTACCGATTCCACGCAACTACATGGGAAACAACATCCGAAAACTCGTGAACAAAATTTAAGCGTGATCCAATGGTCGGATCTATAGTTATGGACCTTTTGAACCGGTATTCTCATCGTCTCGGTGGAATTGCCCGACCGGACGTTGTAGTCGTGTCCTGCCGATTCCACGCAACTCCATTGGAAACAGCCTGCGGAAACTCATGAATGAAATTTGAGCGCAATCCAATGGTCGGATCTATAGTTAAGGACCTTTTGAGCCGGTATTCTGGTCGTCTCGGTGGACTTGCCTGACCGGACGTTGTAGTCGTTTGCCACCGATTCCACGCAACTCCATGGAAAACAGCCTACAGAAACTCGTGATTGAAATTTGAGTGTGATCCACCGGTCGGATCTATGGTTAAGGACCTTTTGGGCCGGTATTCTGGCCGTGTCGGTGGAATTGCCCGACCGGACGTTGTAGTCGTGTCCAATCGATTCCACTCAACTCCATGGGAAACAACCTGCGGAAATTCGTGATTGAAATTTGAGCACGATCCAACGATCGAATTTATAATTAAGGACCTTTTGAGACAGTATTCTGGTCGTCTCGGTGGACTTGCCCGACCGGACGTTGTAGTCGTGTCGTACCAATTCCACGCAACTCCATGGGAAACAGCCTCCGGAAACTCATGAACAAAATTTGAGCGCGATCCAACAGTCGGATCTATAGTTATGGACCTTTTGAGCCGGTATTCTGGTCGTGTCGGTGGAATTGCCTGACCGGACATTGTACTCGTGTCCTACCGATTCCATGCCACTGCATGGGAAACAAACTCCGGAAATTAATGAAAAAAGTTTTAGCATGATCAAAATGGTCGGATCTATAGTTTTGGACCTTTTGAGCCGGTATTTTGGTCGTCTCTTTGGAATTGCCCGACCAGATGTTGTAGTCGTGTCCTACCGATTCCATGCAACTCCATGGGAAACAGCCTCCGGAAACTCGTGAATGAAATTTGAACGCGATCCAACGGTGGGATCTATAGTTATGGACCGCGATCCAACGGTCGGATCTATAGTTATGGACCCTTTAAACTGATATTCTGGTCGTGTCGGTGGACTGGCCCGACCGGACGTTGTAGTCGTGTCCTACCGATTCCACGCATCTCCATGGGAAACAGCCTGCGAAAACTCGTGATTGAAATTTGAGCGCGATCCAACGGTCGGATCTATGGTTAAGGACCTTTTGGGCCGGTATTCTGGTCGTGTCGGTGGAATTGCCCGACCAGACATTGTAGTCGTGTCCTGCCGATTCCACTCAACTCCATGGGAAACAGCCTGCGGAAACTCGTGATTGAAATTTGAGCGCGATCCAACGGTCGCATCTATATTTAAGGACCTTTTGAGCCGGTATTCTGGTCGTGTCGGTGGAATTGCCCGACCGGACGTTGTAGTTGTGTCCTACCGATTCCACTCCACTCCATGGGAAACAACCTGCGGAAATTCGTGATTGAAATTTGAGCATGATCCAACAGTCGAATTTATAATTAAGGACCTTTTCAGCCGGTATTCTGGTCGTCTCGGTGGACTTGCCCGACCGGACGTTGTAGTCGTGTCGTAACGATTCCACGCAACTCCATGGGAAACAGCCTCCGGAAACTCATGAACAAAATTTGAGCGCGATCCAATAGTTAGATCTATAGTTATGGACCTTTTAAGCCGGTATTCTGGTCGTCTCTGTGGAATTGCCAGTCCGGACGTCGTATTCGAGTCCTCCGATTCCACGTAACTCCATGGGAAACAGCCTCCGAAAACTCGTGAACAAAATTTAAGGGAGATCCAACGGTCGGATCTATAGTTATGGACCTTTTGAACCGGTATTCTCGTCGCCTCGGTGGAATTGCCCGACCGGACGTTGTCGTTGTGTCCTGCTGATTCCACGCAATTCCATGGAAAACAGCCTCCGGAAACTCGTGAACGAAATTTGAGCACGATCCAACGGTCGGATCTATAGTTATGGATCTTTTGAGCCGGTATTTTGGTCGTGTTAGTGGAATTGCCCGAACGGACGTTGTAGTCGTGTCCTACCGATTCCACTCAACTCCATGGGAAACAGCCTTCGAAAACTCGTCAACAAAATTTAAGTGCGATCCAACGGTCGGATCTATAGTTATGGACCTTTTAAACCGGTATTCTCCTCGTCTCGGTTGAATTGCCCGACCGGACGTTGTATTCGTGTCCTGTCGATTCAACGCAACTCCATGGGAAACAGCCTGCGGAAACTCATTAATGAAATTTAAACGCGATACAACGGTCGAATCTATAGTTTTGGACCTTTTGAGCCGGTATTCTGGTCGCCTTGGTGGAATTGCCCGACCAGACGTGGTAGTCGTGTCTTACCGATTCCACGCAACTACATGGGAAACAACCTCCAGAAACTCGTGAACGAAATTTGAGGGCGATCCAATGGTGGGATCTATTGTTAAGGTCCTTTTGAACCGGTATTCTCGTCGTCTCGGTGGAATTCCCCGACCGGACGTTGTAGTCGTGTCCTGCCCATTCCACGCAACTCCATGGGAAATAGCCTGCGGAAACTCATGAATGAAATTTGAGTGCGATCCAATGGTCGGATCTATAGTTAAGGACCTTTTAAGCCGGTATTCTCGTCGTGTCGGTGGAATTGCCTAACCGGACTTTGTTGTCGTGTCCTCCCGATTCCACTCAACTCCATGGGAAACAGCCTGCGGAAACTCGTGATTGAAATTTGAGCGCGATCCAACGGTCGGATCTATAGTTTTGGACCTTTTGACCCGGTATTCTAGTCATCTCTGTGGAATTGCTCGACCGGACGTTGTAGTCGTGTCCTGTCGATTCCACGCAACTCCGTGGGAAACAGCCTCTGGAAACTCGTGAACGAAATTTAAGCGCGATCCAACGATTGGATCTATATGGCACTTTTGAGTCGGTATTCTGGTCGTCTATGTGGAATTGCCCGACCGGACGTGGAAGTCGTGTACTACCGACTCCACGCAACGACATGGGAAACAGCCTCCGAAAACTCGTGAACAAAATTTAAGCGCGATCAAACGGTGGGATCTATAGTTATGGACCTTTTGAGCCAGTATTCTTCTGGGGTCGGTGGAATTGCCAGACCGGATGTCTTAGTCGTGTCGTACCGATTCCACACAACTCCTTGGGAAATAGCCTCTGGAAACTCGTGAACAAAATTTGAGAGCGATCCAACGGTCGGATCTATAGTTAAGGACCTTTTGAGCCGGTATTCTGGTCGTGTCGATGGAATGGACCGACCGGACGTCGTCGTCGTGTTGTACCGATTCAACACAAATCCATGGGAAACAGACTCTGGAAACTCGTAAAAAACATTTCAGCGCGATCCAACGGTCAGATCTATAGTTATGGACCGTTTGAGCCGGTATTCTGGTCGTCTCGGTCGAATAGCCTGACAGTACGTGGTAGTAGTGTCCTACCGATTGCACGCAACTACATGGGAAACAGCCTCCGAAAACTCGTGAACAAAATTTAAGCGCGATCCAACGGTCGGATCTATAGTTATGGACCTTTTGAACCGGTATTCTCGTCGTCTTAGTGGAATTGCCTGACCGGACGTTGTAGTCGTGTCCTGCCGATTCAACGCAACTCCATGGGAAACAGCCTGCGGAAACTCATGAATGAAATTTGAGCGCGATCCAACGGTCGGATCTATAGTTAAGGACCTTTTGAGCAGGTATTCTCGTCGTGTCGGTGGAATTGCCCGACCGGATGTTGTTGTCGTGTCTTACCGATTCCACTCAACTCCATGGGAAACAGCCTGCGGAAACTCGTGATTGAAATTTGAGTGCGATCCAACGGTGGGATCTATACTTATGGACCTTTTAAGCCGGTATTCTCGTCGTCTCGGTGGAATTGCCCGACCGGACGTTGTAGTCGTGTCCTGCCGATTACACGCAACTCCATGGAAAACAGCCTGCGGAAACTCGTGATTGAAATTTGAGCCCGATCCAACGGTATGATCTATAGTTATGGATCTTTTGAGCCGGTATTCTCGTCGTCTCGGTGGAATTGCCCGACCGGACATTGTACTCGTGTCCTGCCGATTCCACGCAACTACATGGGAAACAGCCTCCGGAAACTCGTGAAAAACATTTAAGCGCGATCCAACGGTTAGATCTATAGTTATGGACCGTTTGAGCCGGTATTGTGGTCGTCTCAGTCAAATTGCCCGACCGGACGTTGTAGTCGTGTCCTATCGATTCCACGCAACTCCATGGGAAACAGCCTTGGAAACTCGTGAACGAAATTTGAGCGTGATCCAATGGTCGGATCTATAGTTATGGACCTTTTGAGCCGGTATTCTGGTCGTGGCGGTGGAAAAGCCAAACCGGATGTCGTAGTCGTGTCGTATAGATTCCACACAACTCCGTGGGAAACAGACTCTTGATACTAGTGAAAAAAATTTGACCGCGATCCAACGGTATGATCTATAGTTATGGACCTTTTGAGCCGGTATTCTAGTCGTGTCGGTTGAATTGCCAGTCCGGACTTCGTATTCATGTCGTATCAATTCCACGCAACTCCGTGGGAAACAGACTCCGGAAACTGGTGAAAAATATTTCAGCGCAATCCAACGGTCGGATCTATAGTTATGGATCTATTGAGCCGGTATTCTGGTCGTGTCAGTGGAATTGCCCGACCGGACATTGTAGTCGTGTCCTATCGATTCCACGCAACTCCATGGGAAACAGCCTCCGAAAAATCGTGAACAAAATTTGAGCGCGATCCAACGGTCGGATCTATAGTTATGGATCTTTTGAGCCGATATTCTGGTCGTGTCGGTGGAAGTGCCCGACCAGACGTTGTAGTCGTGGCCTACCGATTACACGCAACTAAATGGAAAACAGCCTACGGAAACTCGTCAAAAACGTTTCAGCGCGATCCAACGATCGAATCTATAGTTATGGAGCTTTTGAGCTGGTATTTTGGTCGTGGCGGTGGAATGGCCTGACCTGACAATGTAGTCGTGTCCTACCGATTCCACACAACACCATGGGAAATAGACTCCGGAAACTCGTGAACAAAATTTGAGCGCGATCCAACGGTCGGATCTATAGTTACAGACCTTTTGAGCCGGTATTCTGGTTGTCTCAGTGGAATTGGCCGACCGGACGTTGTAGTCGTGTCCTACCGATTCCACGCAACTCAATGGAAAACAGCCTACGGAAACTCGTGAAAACGTTTCAGCGCGATCCAACGATCAGATCTATAGTTATGGACCTTTTGAGCCAGTATTCTAGTCGTGGCGGTGGAATCGCCAGACCGGATGTCGTAGTCGTGTCGTACCGATTCCACGAACTCCATGGGAAACAGACTCTGGGAACTCGTGAAAAAAATTTGACCACGATCCAACGGTCAGATCTATAGCTATGGACTTTTTGAGCTGGTATTCTGGTCGTCTCAGTGGAATTGCCCGACCGGACGTTGTAGTCGTGTCCTACCAATTCCACGCAACTTCATGGGAAACAACCTTCGGAAACTCGTGAATGAAAATTGAGCGCGATCCAACGGTGGGATCTATAGTTATGGACCTTTTGACCCGGTATTCTAGTCGTGTCGGTTGATTTGCCAGTCCAGACTTTGTATTCGCGTCGTATCGATTCCACGCATCTCCATGGGAAACAGACTCCGGAAACTCGTGGAAAACATTTAAGCGCAATCCAACGGTCGGATCTATAGTTATGGACCTTTTGAGACGATATTCTAGTCGTGTCGGTGGAAGTGCCGGACCGGACGTTGTAGTCGTGGCCTACCGATTACACGCAACTCCATAGGAAACAACCTCCAGAAACTCGTGAACGAGATTTGTGCACGATCCAACGGTCGGATCTATAGTTACGGACCTTTTAAGCTGGTATTCTGGTCGTCTCGGTCGAATTGCCCGACCGGACGTTGTAGTCGTGTCCTACCGATTCCACGCAACTCAATGGGAAACAGCCTACGGAAACTCGTGAACGAAATTTGAGCGCGATCAAACGGTCGGATCTATAGTTAAGGATCTTTTGAGCCGGTATTCTAGTCATGTTAGTGGAATTGCCCGACCGGACGTTGTACTGGTGTCCTACCGATTCCACGCAACTCCATGGGAAATAGACTGTGGAAACTCGTGAATGAAATTTGAGCGCGATCCAACGGTCGGATCTATAGTTATGGACCTTTTGAGCCGGTATTCTAGTCGTGTCAGTGGAAGTGCCCGACCGGACGTTGTACTCGTGGCCTACCGATTCCGCGTAACTCCATGGGAAACAGCTTGCGGAAACTCATGAATGGAATTTGAGAGCGATCCAACGGTCGGATCTATAGTTATGGACCTTTTGAGCCGGTATTTTGGTCGTGTCCGTGGAAGTTCCCGACCGGACGTTGTAGTCGTGTCCTACCGATTCCACGCAACTCCATGGGAAACAGACTCCGAAAACTCGTGAAAAAAATGTGACCGTGATCCAACTGTCATATCTATAGTTATGGACCTTTTGAGCCGGTATTCTGGTCGTCTCGGTGGAATTGCCCGACCGGACGTTGTAGTCGTGTCCTATCGATTCCATGCAACTCCATGGGAAACAGCGTCCGGAAACTCGTGAACGAAATTTGAGCGCGATCCAACGGTCGAATCTATAGTTATAGACCTTTTAAGCCCGTATTCTGGTCGTCTATGTGGAATTGCCCAACCGGACGTTGTAGTCGTGTCCTACCGATTCCAGGCAACTCCATTGGAAACAGACTGCGAAAAGTCGTGAATGAAATTTGAGCGCGATCCAATGGTCGGATATATAGTTATGGACCTTTTGAGCCGGTATTCTGGTCCGGTCGGTGGAATTGCCAGACCGGACATCGTAGTCATGTCGTACCGATTCCACGCAACTCCATGGGAAACAGCCTCCGCAACTCGTGAACGAAATTTGAGCGCGATCCAACGGTCGGATCTATAGTTATGGATCTTTTGAGCCGGTATTCTGGTCGTGTCA
Organism: Populus alba x Populus glandulosa; assembly: GCA_033617975.1. Taxonomy (NCBI): domain Eukaryota; kingdom Viridiplantae; phylum Streptophyta; class Magnoliopsida; order Malpighiales; family Salicaceae; genus Populus; species Populus alba x Populus glandulosa. The sequence goes on along the minus strand of CM066144.1, from coordinate 20,980,229 downwards.
GTGGAATTGCCCGACCAGACATTGTAGTCGTGTCCTATCAATTCCACGCAACTCCATGGGAAATAGCCTCCGGAAACTCGTGAACGAAATTTGAGCGCGATCCAACGGTCGGATCTATAGTTATGGATCTTTTGAGCCGGTATTCTGGTCGTGTCCGTGGAAGTGCCCGACCGGACGTTGTAGTCGTGTCCTATCGATTCCACACAACACCATGGGAAATAGACTCCGGAAACTCGTGCACAAAATTTAAGTGCGATCCAATGGTGGGATCTACAGTTATGGACCTTTTGAGCCGGTATTCTAGTCGTCTCGGTTGAATTGCCAGTCCGGACTTCGTATTCGTGTCATATCGATTCCACGCAACTCCATGGGAAACAGACTACGGAAACTCGTGAAAAACATTTCAGCGCAATCCAACGGTCGGATCTATAGTTATGGATCTTTTGAGCCGGTATTTTGGTCGTGTCAGTGGAATTGCCCGACCGGACATTGTAGTCGTGTCCTATCGATTCCACGCAACTCCATGGGAAACAGCCTCCGGAAACTCGTGAACGAAATTTGAGCGCGATCCAACGGTCGGATCTATAGTTATGGATCTTTTGAGCCGGTATTCTGGTCGTGTCCGTGGAAGTGCCCGACCGGACGTTGTAGTCGTGTCCTACCGATTCCACACAACACCATGGGAAATAGACTTCGGAAACTCGTGAATAAAATTTGAGCGCGATCCAACGGTCGGATCTATAGTTACAGATCTTTTGAGCCGGTATTCTGGTCGTCTCTGTGGAATTGCCCGACCGGACATTGTAGTCGTGTCCTATCGATTCCACCCAACTCCATGGGAAACAGCCTCCGGAAACTCGTGAACGAAATTTGAGCGCGATCCAACGGTCGGATCTATAGTTATGGATCTTTTGAGCCGGTATTCTGGTCGTGTCCGTGGAAGTGCCCGACCGGACATTGTAGTCGTGTCCTACCGATTCCACACAACACCATGGGAAATAGACTTCGGAAACTCGTGAATAAAATTTGAGCGCGATCCAACGGTCGGATCTATAGTTACAGATCTTTTGAGCCGGTATTCTGGTCGTCTCTGTGGAATTGCCGACCGGACATTGTAGTCGTGTCCTATCGATTCCACTCAACTCTATGGGAAACAGCCTCCGGAAACTCGTGAACGAAATTTGAGCGCGATCCAACGGTTGGATCTATAGTTATGGATCTTTTGAGCCGGTATTCTGGTCGTGTCAGCGGAAGTCCCCGACCGGACGTTGTAGTCGTGTCCTACCGATTCCACACAACACCATGGGAAATAGACTTCGGAAACTCGTGAACAAAATTTGAGCGCGATCAAACGGTCGGATCTATAGTTACAGATCTTTTGAGCCGATATTCTGGTCGTCTCTGTGGAATTGCCCGGCCGGACATTGTAGTCGTGTCCTATCGATTCCATGCAACTCAATGGGAAACAGCCTCCGGAAACTCGTGAACGAAATTTGAGCGCGATCCAACGGTCGGATCTATAGTTATGCATCTTTTGAGCCGGTATTCTGGTCGTGTCAGTGGAATTGCCCGACCGGACATTGTAGTCGTGTCCTATCGATTCCACGCAACTCCATGGGAAACAGCCTCCGGAAACTCGTGAACGAAATTTGAGCGCGATCCAACGGTCGGATCTATAGTTATGGATCTTTTGAGCCGGTATTCTGGTCGTGTCAGTGGAATTGCCCGACCAGACATTGTAGTCGTGTCCTATCAATTCCACGCAACTCCATGGGAAATAGCCTCCGGAAACTCGTGAACGAAATTTGAGCGCGATCCAACGGTCGGATCTATAGTTATGGATCTTTTGAGCCGGTATTCTGGTCGTGTCCGTGGAAGTGCCCGACCGGACGTTGTAGTCGTGTCCTATCGATTCCACACAACACCATGGGAAATAGACTCCGGAAACTCGTGCACAAAATTTAAGTGCGATCCAATGGTGGGATCTACAGTTATGGACCTTTTGAGCCGGTATTCTAGTCGTCTCGGTTGAATTGCCAGTCCGGACTTCGTATTCGTGTCATATCGATTCCACGCAACTCCATGGGAAACAGACTACGGAAACTCGTGAAAAACATTTCAGCGCAATCCAACGGTCGGATCTATAGTTATGGATCTTTTGAGCCGGTATTTTGGTCGTGTCAGTGGAATTGCCCGACCGGACATTGTAGTCGTGTCCTATCGATTCCACGCAACTCCATGGGAAACAGCCTCCGGAAACTCGTGAACGAAATTTGAGCGCGATCCAACGGTCGGATCTATAGTTATGGATCTTTTGAGCCGGTATTCTGGTCGTGTCCGTGGAAGTGCCCGACCGGACGTTGTAGTCGTGTCCTACCGATTCCACACAACACCATGGGAAATAGACTTCGGAAACTCGTGAATAAAATTTGAGCGCGATCCAACGGTCGGATCTATAGTTACAGATCTTTTGAGCCGGTATTCTGGTCGTCTCTGTGGAATTGCCCGACCGGACATTGTAGTCGTGTCCTATCGATTCCACCCAACTCCATGGGAAACAGCCTCCGGAAACTCGTGAACGAAATTTGAGCGCGATCCAACGGTCGGATCTATAGTTATGGATCTTTTGAGCCGGTATTCTGGTCGTGTCCGTGGAAGTGCCCGACCGGACATTGTAGTCGTGTCCTACCGATTCCACACAACACCATGGGAAATAGACTTCGGAAACTCGTGAATAAAATTTGAGCGCGATCCAACGGTCGGATCTATAGTTACAAATCTTTTGAGCCGGTATTCTGGTCGTCTCTGTGGAATTGCCGACCGGACATTGTAGTCGTGTCCTATCGATTCCACTCAACTCTATGGGAAACAGCCTCCGGAAACTCGTGAACGAAATTTGAGCGCGATCCAACGGTTGGATCTATAGTTATGGATCTTTTGAGCCGGTATTCTGGTCGTGTCAGCGGAAGTCCCCGACCGGACGTTGTAGTCGTGTCCTACCGATTCCACACAACACCATGGGAAATAGACTTCGGAAACTCGTGAACAAAATTTGAGCGCGATCAAACGGTCGGATCTATAGTTACAGATCTTTTGAGCCGATATTCTGGTCGTCTCTGTGGAATTGCCCGGCCGGACATTGTAGTCGTGTCCTATCGATTCCACGCAACTCAATGGGAAACAGCCTCCGGAAACTCGTGAACGAAATTTGAGCGCGATCCAACGGTCGGATCTATAGTTATGCATCTTTTGAGCCGGTATTCTGGTCGTGTCAGTGGAATTGCCCGACCGGACATTGTAGTCGTGTCCTATCGATTCCACGCAACTCCATGGGAAACAGCCTCCGGAAACTCGTGAACGAAATTTGAGCGCGATCCAACGGTCGAATCTATAGTTATGGATCTTTTGAGCCGGTATTCTGGTCGTGTCCGTGGAAGTGCCCGACCGGACGTTGTAGTCGTGTCCTACCGATTCCACACAACACCATGGGAAATAGACTTCGGAAACTCGTGAATAAAATTTGAGCGCGATCCAACGGTCGGATCTATAGTTACAGATCTTTTGAGCCGGTATTCTGGTCGTCTCTGTGGAATTGCCGACCGGACATTGTAGTCGTGTCCTATCGATTCCACTCAACTCTATGGGAAACAGCCTCCGGAAACTCGTGAACAAAATTTGAGCGCGATCCAACGGTTGGATCTATAGTTATGGATCTTTTGAGCTGGTATTCTGGTCGTGTCAGCGGAAGTCCCCGACCGGACGTTGTAGTCCTGTCCTACCGATTCCACACAACACCATGGGAAATAGACTTCGGAAACTCATGAACAAAATTTGAGCGCGATCAAACGGTCGGATCTATAGTTACAGATCTTTTGAGCCGATATTCTGGTCGTCTCTGTGGAATTGCCCAGCCGGACATTGTAGTCGTGTCCTATCGATTCCATGCAACTCGATGGGAAACAGCCTCCGGAAACTCGTGAACGAAATTTGAGCGCGATCCAACGGTCGGATCTATAGTTATGCATCTTTTGAGCCGGTATTCTGGTCGTGTCAGTGGAATTGCCCGACCGGACATTGTAGTCGTGTCCTATCGATTCCACTCAACTCTATGGGAAACAGCCTCCGGAAACTCGTGAACGAAATTTGAGCGCGATCCAACGGTTGGATCTATAGTTATGGATCTTTTGAGCCGGTATTCTGGTCGTGTCAGCGGAAGTCCCCGACCGGACGTTGTAGTCGTGTCCTACCGATTCCACACAACACCATGGGAAATAGACTTCGGAAACTCGTGAACAAAATTTGAGCGCGATCAAACGGTCGGATCTATAGTTACAGATCTTTTGAGCCGATATTCTGGTCGTCTCTGTGGAATTGCCCGGCCGGACATTGTAGTCGTGTCCTATCGATTCCACGCAACTCAATGGGAAACAGCCTCCGGAAACTCGTGAACGAAATTTGAGCGCGATCCAACGGTCGGATCTATAGTTATGCATCTTTTGAGCCGGTATTCTGGTCGTGTCAGTGGAATTGCCCGACCGGACATTGTAGTCGTGTCCTATCGATTCCACGCAACTCCATGGGAAACAGCCTCCGGAAACTCGTGAACGAAATTTGAGCGCGATCCAACGGTCGAATCTATAGTTATGGATCTTTTGAGCCGGTATTCTGGTCGTGTCCGTGGAAGTGCCCGACCGGACGTTGTAGTCGTGTCCTACCGATTCCACACAACACCATGGGAAATAGACTTCGGAAACTCGTGAATAAAATTTGAGCGCGATCCAACGGTCGGATCTATAGTTACAGATCTTTTGAGCCGGTATTCTGGTCGTCTCTGTGGAATTGCCGACCGGACATTGTAGTCGTGTCCTATCGATTCCACTCAACTCTATGGGAAACAGCCTCCGGAAACTCGTGAACAAAATTTGAGCGCGATCCAACGGTTGGATCTATAGTTATGGATCTTTTGAGCTGGTATTCTGGTCGTGTCAGCGGAAGTCCCCGACCGGACGTTGTAGTCCTGTCCTACCGATTCCACACAACACCATGGGAAATAGACTTCGGAAACTCATGAACAAAATTTGAGCGCGATCAAACGGTCGGATCTATAGTTACAGATCTTTTGAGCCGATATTCTGGTCGTCTCTGTGGAATTGCCCAGCCGGACATTGTAGTCGTGTCCTATCGATTCCATGCAACTCGATGGGAAACAGCCTCCGGAAACTCGTGAACGAAATTTGAGCGCGATCCAACGGTCGGATCTATAGTTATGCATCTTTTGAGCCGGTATTCTGGTCGTGTCAGTGGAATTGCCCGACCGGACATTGTAGTCGTGTCCTATCGATTCCACGCAACTCCATGGGAAACAGCCTCCGAAAAATCATGAACGAAATTTGAGCGCGATCCAACGGTCGGATCTATAGTTATGGATCTTTTGAGCCGGTATTCTGGTCGTGTCAGTGGAATTGCCCGGCCGGACATTGTAGTCGTGTCCTATCGATTCCACGCAACTCCATGGGAAACAGCCTCCGGAAACTCGTGAACGAAATTTGAGCGCGATCCAACGGTCGGATCTATAGTTATGGATCTTTTGAGCCGGTATTCTGGTCGTGTCCGTGGAAGTGCCCGACCGGACGTTGTTGTCGTGTCCTACCGATTCCACACAACACCATGGGAAATAGACTCCGGAAACTCGTGAACAAAATTTGAGTGCGATCCAACGGTGGGATCTACAGTTATGGACCTTTTGAGACGGTATTCTAGTCGTGTCGGTTGAATTGCCAGTCCGGACTTCGTATTCGTGTCCTTTCGATTCCACGCAACTCCGTGGGAAACAGACTCCGGAAACTCGTGAAAAACATTTCAGCGCAATCCAACGGTCGGATCTATAGTTATGGATCTTTTGAGCCGGTATTCTGGTCGTGTCAGTGGAATTGCCCGACCGGACATTGTAGTCGTGTCTTATCGATTCCACGCAACTCCATGGGAAACAGCCTCTGGAAACTCATGAACGAAATTTGAGCGCGATCCAACGGTCGGATCTATAGTTATGGATCTTTTGAGCCGGTATTTTGGTCGTGTCAGTGGAATTGCCCGACCGGACATTGTAGTCGTGTCCTATCGATTCCACGCAACTCCATGGGAAACAACCTCCGGAAACTCGTGAACGAAATTTGAGCGCGATCAAACGGTCGGATCTATAGTTATGGATCTTTTGAGCCGGTATTCTGGTCGTGTCCGTGGAAGTGCCCGACCGGACGTTGTAGTCGTGTCCTACCGATTCCACACAACACCATGGAAATAGACTCCGGAAACTCGTGAACAAAATTTGAGGGCGATCCAACGGTGGGATCTACAGTTATGGACCTTTTGAGCCGGTATTCTAGTCGGGTCAGTTGAATTGCCAGTCCGGACTTCGTATTCGTGTCGTATCGATTCCACGCAACTCCGTGGGAAACAGACTCCGGAAACTCGTGAAAAACATTTCAGCGCAATCCAACGGTCGGATCTATAGTTATGGATCTTTTGAGCCGGTATTCTGGTCGTGTGAAACCCTAGAAAATTTATGATTTAAATATGCGGATGTATAACCTACCATGTAAACGTAAGACTGAAAGTGATATATAATGGAGGGGATGACCTCCATAAAATGAATTTTGTTTTAGAATTCAGAAAGACAAAGAAACTGATAACGTGTTTTGATGAATAAAATAATGAGAGAAATGACAAAATGAATATATTCCAAAATAATAAAATGACCTTAAAGGTTTAGAAGGATAATTGATATTATTTTATGTGAAGATTGAACAAGAAAATTTGGATAGTTGACGAAAAGTCATAAACTGACCAATTTTACATTAGAAAGCAAAGCTCTCAATCCAATCGTCGGATTGGGATGAAATTTTGCATGAAGTCTATTAATATGTTTTCCTACATTGGTGAAAGATATCATCCCAATGAGAGTTTGATAAAGACTAACGATTTAAGCAAAAACAAACCGGATGGTTTCCATGAAAAAAAAAAACAAATAATATATAAATACATAAATGAGGGACATAAAGGTAATTAGCAAAACAATGGTGCCTTTAAAAACAGAAAAAGGCCACCAGATTAAAGAAAAAAAAAGAGAGAAAGAAAAACGAAAAGGGGTGAGAGACAATAGAGAATTCGGTTACATAGAGGTGCAGGATTTGGATGAACCAATAATGCTTCGGTGGCCATATCTCTTGAATCCACCGTTGGATCATGTTGATATTTGGATATATTGTTCTTCTCGCACTCCTCTATAAACTGACCGGAGGGATTTGAAGGAACATAATCCATTGAGCAGCCATCATCACCGGAAGTGTCCTGGAAAACAAAAGGGAATATACCTACAGGGAAGTTTTGGTCGCCGGCCGATTTCTCTCTCTTCCACCGTTGGATCGTGCCTATTTTTGGATATGTGGTGCACCTAGATGTAACCTACATTCTGGACGGTGGAGATCGGAAACGCACTCTCCGGCAAGGTTTGGTTCATGTTGAACAGTAGCTCATCCATTTTCAGGTTAGTTCGGTTTTATTCAAATCTATGGAGATCCAACCGTTGGATTATTCTGATTTTGAGATATATTGTACACAACACAATAATATATATTCTGACCGTTGAGTTCAAGGAAATAATCATAGGTGGATAAGTTGTTGCTATTTGAATCTATTGCTAGTCTTAGTAAAACATTTAGGAAGCTTGATTTAATTACATGTTTTGATGAAATTAGAATTGTGTGGGTGTAGGGTTTATGTAAGATATAATGGTAAAATATGCTCTTGTTATTAGTGTTATAGATTAATTGTGTTGTAAAATGTGTTAGGGAAGTTTTGAAATTTGGATGAAGGGACGAGAATTCGGTTACATAGAGGTGCAGGATTTGGATGAACCAATAATTCTTCGGTGGCTATATCTCTTGAATCCACCATTGGATCATGTTGATTTTTAGATATAGTGTTCTTATCACACTCCTCTATAAACTGACCAGAGGGATTTGAAGGAACGTAATCCATGGAGCAGCCATCATCATCGGAAGTGTCCTGGAAAACAAAAGGGAATATACCTGCAGGGAAGTTTTGGTCGCCGGCCGATTTCTCTCTCTTCCACCGTTGGATCGTGCCTAGTTTTGGATATGTGATGCACCTAGATGTGGCCTACATTCTGGACGGTGGAGATCGGAAACACACTCTCCGACAAGGTTTGGTTCATGTTGAACAGTAGCTCGTCCAGTTTTAGGTTAGTTCAATTTTATTCAGATCTATGGAGATCCAACCGTTGGATGATTTTGATTTTGAGATATATTGTACACAACACAATGATATATATTCTGACCGTTGAGTTCAAAGAAATAATCAAAAGTGGATGAGTTGTTTCTATTTGAATCTATGGGTTTATGTAAGATATAATGGTAAAATGTGCTCTTGTTATTAGTGTTGTTATAGATTAATTGTGTTGAAAAATATGTTAGGGAAGTTTTGAAATTTGGATGAAGGGACATTGAGTTCATTGATTTAATGGATATATGTTTCTAGGCATTAAAAAGGATTGGGTCTAGTGGTAATTCAAAGAAAACTTGAAGAAAACTTTATCCTCCATTTAATGCAAAGATTCGGCCTAGACATATAAATGAGAGGATGAGCTTAATTGTTTTAATTGCTATGGAATTTGAGTTGAATGAGGTTAGAATAGATATGAAATAAATTGGTAAAGGTTTATATGGAATAATTAAAAAGGGAATCATCCCTCACCATGAATGAAGGCATTCGGCCAAATGAAGAAGAAATAAGGAGATAAGACTTTGATTCATTTTCTATGAAAACTAGGTATGGATACATATATTTGTATAAAGAAAATTAGGTAGAGTGTCAATGGGAAGAATTTTAAAAAGATTCAAATTCTCATCATAATATGGAATCCAACCAAAAATGAAAATCTTGAACTTGAGTTTATTCGACCTAATGTTACGGGGATTTTTATGGGATTGTGGTTTGTTGAATGCCAAATGAATTGTGTTATGTTTGAAATAATAGATTAATGTGAGGAAAATGTCATTTTGTGGAATTTTAACGTTGTCCAAATGGATAATAAAAGAGGAGGAAAAGGTTAAATTAAGGCGTACATGGAATTATGATGAAAATATGTTGTTAAATTTACTAAAGATGAAGTAAAGTGGACTTATGAAAAAGAACTGGAAAACTCATCATGAAAATAAATAAATAAAAAATAAGGTCATTCGGCCCAGAGATGGTTTGATAAGGAAAATGAATTAGTTTCAATGGTATGAATAAATGCAAGGATGTGATGTTACTAAGTCTGTACATGAGGGATTGAGTAGACAAAAATAAAATAAAATAAATTAAGATTGTTAGGTCATGTTTAAAGATACTCAGTCTGGAAAAACAAGTCATGAAAAGAAAGGAAATAAATAAATAAATATGCGAATGCATGTGTCATGCGATTCTAAATTTAAATGAATTTTAGAATGGAATGTTCAATTATGGTGGAGCCACATTTGATATGTATCTTTAATGATACAGGAGAGATTGCAAAATCTGTTCAGTAGCATGGGACTTTTGCGCGAGTTCAAGCATTAGGTAGGTGACTTACCCCTTCCTTTTTCATACGTTGAATAATGAAATACTTTAGCATGAATATTACTATATTGTGTTATAACCGATATTAGCTTGTTGAACGCTTAAATGTTGGCAAATGGTTGATTAGCTTCGGCTAATGGCATCCGAATGGATGACCGGGAAGAAGGACTGATTAGCTTCGGCTAATGGCATCCGGATGGATGGCCGGAACAAACGAATGATTAGCTTCGGCTAATGGCATCCGAATGGATGACCGGGATGAAGGATTGATTAGCTTCGGCTAATGGCATCCGAATGGATGGCCGGGAAAAAGAATGATTAGCTTCGACTAATGGCATCCGAAGTGGATGACCGGGGTGAGTGAACGGTTAACCTCAGCAAATTATGCCTTAAGAGGATAGCGGGGTTTAAGATTATGGTTGATTGTAAAACAATTAGTGCAACTATATGTACTACAAATTGTTTATACCAAGCACATGAAGAAATTATAAACATGGCTAACAAAAGAAGTTAGCCGGATGTTGGGAAATTCATATGAAATTACCGGATTGACTTTGGCAACCAAGATGGGTTAGCCAAATTTATTTGGTAATTAAGAGAATTATCGGGTTTATTGGTTAACAAGGAAGTTAACTGGATATGGGGTAATTCGTATGGAATTACCAGATTAATTGGCTAACAAAAGAGGTTAGCCGGATGTTGGGTAATTCATATGGAATTACCAGATTGACTTTGGCAACCAAGATGGGTTAGCCAAATTTATTTGGTAATTAAGAGAATTATCGGGTTTATTGGTTAACAAGGAAGTTAACTGGATATGGGGTAATTCGTATGGAATTACCAGATTAATTGGCTAACAAAAGAGGTTAGCCGGATGTTGGGTAATTCATATGGAATTACCAGATTGACTTTGGAAACCAAGATGGGTTAGCCAAATTTATTTGGTAATTAAGAGAATTATCGGGTTTATTGGTTAACAAGGAAGTTAATTGGATATGGGGTAATTCGTATGGAATTACAAGATTGATTGACTAACAAAAGAAGTTAACTGGAGGCTGGGTAATTCGTATGGAATTACCAGATGTACTGGTAATCTAGGAAGGTTAACAAAAAATGTGGGTAATTATATGAACTTACCAGAATTATTGGCAATCAAGATGAGTAAGGTTTTGAAAAGAGTATGTGAATTAATTGATTGAAGTTAGAAATAGTAAATTCTAAATGTTATGAGCAAAATAATTAATATAGGACTAAGATATTGAGTAAATTACATAATCACAATTACTTAGAGATTAGAAGGGAATTGATAGATAATTGGTCACCATAATGATGGTGGCTAAGGGTATAAATTGATACTTGGCACTATGATGAGAGTGACCAAGGTTATGTGAAGGATGCATAGTGACTGTAGTGTCGATAACTAAGATTGTATGCAAATAATACTTGGCAACCGTGGTTACAATGCATATGATGTTAATAAGAAAAATAAAAGGGGTTTGGATTGCTAATGACATTGATTAGCTATCCAGGTGTGGATTGCTAATGGTATTACTGAGGTTTCATCGGTGCCGGTATTTCTTAAATTGATTAGTCTAGCCCAATATTGGAAGACAAATGATGCTAATAAGATTTATTAGTTTCGGCGATTACCTTCTAGCAACAGATTCAGAAAAGGGAAATATTGATTAGCTATTCCAAAAGAATGAGATAAGCTAATGATACTAAGAAAGGAATATTTTGTTATCAAGTGAAAATTGATTTATAAGAAGATGGTGTTCGCAAACGGTTGAGTTGTGTTGAGATTTCCAAGATGGAATTATTCTTGGCAAATGAAATAGGATATTAGATGAATATTGGTAATAGATGGAAAATATATGTTGTAAAAGAGGTTTATGATGAATTGTATATATCATAAGAAATTCCATAGAGATTATTATCTGCCAATGTTATTACTTGTTACTATCTTTTATATTTATGTGTACATGTTAATTTCTATTTTCAGGTCCATCAGGGTCGCGTCAAGAATAATACTAGTTTTAATATCTTTTGCTTTTGACCATGTAAATTATTTGTAAATGAAAAGACGGGTCTCCTAAAAGAAAAAAAAAAAACTTGAGATGTAATATTAATCCGTAAATTTGAATGTATGTCCTTACTCTAATGGTTGAAGCTCTTAGTACCTATTTGACCATGCATGTTTCTAGATGGAATTGAATCTTTCATTTGAACTACATTGTATGATGTTATTGAATAAGATGTTTTGTGTTGTTGATAATGAGTTGGTTTGAGACCCAGGATGATTGGGTCATGATTTTGAGTTATGAGATGTGAGTTATTAGAACTGTAAACAGGGTTTATGTCGATAACTTAGGATCTACTAGTATAAAGGAGACTTTGCTGAAATTTTGGTGGAACCTGTATATATATATATATATATATATATAAAAAAAAATTACCCGAAAAATTTCCAATGTATCGCGAAATTGGATGTGGAAAATCGGGGTTGTTACAATTGGTATCAGAGCGCGGTTGTGATTCAGTAGACTTATTAAGCATGGAAAGTATAATGAATCGTGTATCTTGATATAGAATGAACTAGGCATGTATATATTTATATATGTACCTGGTTACCACAAGTGTGATAAATAAGGAAGTGATATTGGGTTGTCAAGAAGTCGGTAACTTGGGAAACGAGCTTTTACTTCGTGATTGTGGTATTGGTAGCAAATAATAAATGTGTAACCATTGTTTGATAATATGTTAGATAGAAGTAAAGGATTCATGAACAAAATAAATTTGAAATATTAATAAAATGATAATGTAACAAAGGTATGTGTTGTCTTGATGAAATATGAATGGATGGGATGAAACCATATATGAATTAATATTAGAGTGAATATATGATTGATTAGGCCTAATCAAGTGTTGATGTAAATGCTATCGATTCAAACTTCTGACATTGCGTATGGATAGAGGCAAGACTGTTTTGTGATTAATGCCTTAATAAATAATTATGTTAAGATGGCAGTGAGACCCTGCATATTGGGCCCTTGCTCTAATTGACAATACTTTATCTTGAAGTGTAAAGGAATACTAGTTTGGTACATAACAAAATAGACAACACAAGTTTATTTCTGGCGTTGTAGATATGAGGTAAAGACTTGGAAATTGGTTATGAAAAGCATTATTAAGTTGCCTTACGAGAATCCACCTAAAAAAATCAAGAATGAATTAAGGATTGTAGGCGTGGTTATCTTTGTAGACATAAAGGAGAAATGGTTAAAAACATGAACATGGATGTAATACCTGTTGTGAAATGTTATGGGTTAACAGTAAGACACTAAGTTACCGTCATACAAGATAATAAATAAATAAATAAATTGGCAAGCTACCTATAAGAGTCGTTGAGGAGGTCACGAGTGTGCAATGTATGTACACGTTGTAGTAAAAATGCATAGTTAATAAGGAAACTAGAAAAGAGATGAATTTAGGGAGTGAAGGGATCTAATATGCACTAATGATGAGACGTAAATAAACGTTGATTAAGGAGTTAATACTTAATATTACAAGTGTTTGTATACAAAAGTTGAGTAACTATGGTTACAGAGTGTTACTTGGTGGGCTCTAAATACGATTAGGATGTGAAAATACGATGGTATGAACAAGTAGTTAAGTATGAAATTATAGGAACCATGAGTATTCCTATATTGAAACACTAAATAGCTAAGATAAATCATAGTTGTTAAACTGTAAGGAGTGCAACATGAAATTGGAAAACTATGACAATGACAAGAATTACATGTTAATCGTAATAGACTTGAATGATGGATCTTGAAAGTACCTAATAATATTCACAAATATAAGTAGAAATTCTAAATTTCGAGGACGAAATTTCTTGAAGGAGGGAAGAATGTGAAACCTTAGAAAATTTATGATTTAAATATGCGGATGTATAACCTGCCATGTAAACGTAAGACTGAAAGTGATATATAATGGAGGGGATGACCTCCATAAAATGAATTTTGTTTTAGAATTCATAAAGACAAAGAAACTGATAACGTGTTTTGATGAATAAAATAATGAGAGAAATGACAAAATGAATATATTCCAAAATAATAAAATGACCTTAAAGGTTTAGAAGGATAATTGATATTATTTTATGTGAAGATTGAACAAGAAAATTTGGATAGTTGACGAAAAGTCATAAACTGACCAATTTTACATTAGAAAGCAAAGCTCTCAATCCAATCGTCGGATTGGGATGAAATTTTGCATGAAGTCTATTAATATGTTTTCCTACATTGGTGAAAGATATCATCCCAATGAGAGTTTGATAAAGACTAACGATTTAAGCAAAAACAAACCGGATGGTTTCCATGAAAAAAAAAAACAAATAATATATAAATACATAAATGAGGGACATAAAGGTAATTAGCAAAACAATGGTGCCTTTAAAAACAGAAAAAGGCCACCAGATTAAAGAAAAAAAAAGAGAGAAAGAAAAACGAAAAGGGGTGAGAGACAATAGAGAATTCGGTTACATAGAGGTGCAGGATTTGGATGAACCAATAATGCTTCGGTGGCCATATCTCTTGAATCCACCGTTGGATCATGTTGATATTTGGATATATTGTTCTTCTCGCACTCCTCTATAAACTGACCGGAGGGATTTGAAGGAACATAATCCATTGAGCAGCCATCATCACCGGAAGTGTCCTGGAAAACAAAAGGGAATATACCTACAGGGAAGTTTTGGTCGCCGGCCAATTTCTCTCTCTTCCACCGTTGGATCGTGCCTATTTTTGGATATGTGGTGCACCTAGATGTAACCTACATTCTGGACGGTGGAGATCGGAAACGCACTCTCCGGCAAGGTTTGGTTCATGTTGAACAGTAGCTCATCCATTTTCAGGTTAGTTCGGTTTTATTCAAATCTATGGAGATCCAACCGTTGGATTATTCTGATTTTGAGATATATTGTACACAACACAATGATATATATTCTGACCGTTGAGTTCAAGGAAATAATCATAGGTGGATGAGTTGTTGCTATTTGAATCTATTGCTAGTCTTAGTAAAACATTTAGGAAGCTTGATTTAATTACATGTTTTGATGAAATTAGAATTGTGTGGGTGTAGGGTTTATGTAAGATATAATGGTAAACTATGCTCTTGTTATTAGTGTTATAGATTAATTGTGTTGTAAAATGTGTTAGGGAAGTTTTGAAATTTGGATGAAGGGACGAGAATTCGGTTACATAGAGGTGCAGGATTTGGATGAACCAATAATTCTTCGGTGGCTATATCTCTTGAATCCACCATTGGATCATGTTGATTTTTGGATATAGTGTTCTTATCACACTCCTCTATAAACTGACCAGAGGGATTTGAAGGAACGTAATCCATGGAGCAGCCATCATCATCGGAAGTGTCCTGGAAAACAAAAGGGAATATACCTGCAGGGAAGTTTTGGTCGCCGGCCGATTTCTCTCTCTTCCACCGTTGGATCGTGCCTAGTTTTGGATATGTGATGCACCTAGATGTGGCCTACATTCTGGACGGTGGAGATCGGAAACACACTCTCCGACAAGGTTTGGTTCATGTTGAACAGTAGCTCGTCCAGTTTCAGGTTAGTTCAATTTTATTCAGATCTATGGAGATCCAACCGTTGGATGATTTTGATTTTGAGATATATTGTACACAACACAATGATATATATTCTGACCGTTGAGTTCAAAGAAATAATCAAAAGTGGATGAGTTGTTTCTATTTGAATCTATGGGTTTATGTAAGATATAATGGTAAAATATGCTCTTGTTATTAGTGTTGTTATAGATTAATTGTGTTGAAAAATATGTTAGGAAAGTTTTGAAATTTGGATGAAGGGACATTGAGTTCGTTGATTTAATGGATATATGTTTCTAGGCATTAAAAAGGATTGGGTCTAGTGGTAATTCAAAGAAAACTTGAAGAAAACTTTATCCTCCATTTAATGCAAAGATTCGGCCTAGACATATAAATGAGAGGATGAGCTTAATTGTTTTAATTGCTATGGAATTTGAGTTGAATGAGGTTAGAATAGATATGAAATAAATTGGTAAAGGTTTATATGGAATAATTAAAAAGGGAATCATCCCTCACCATGAATGAAGGCATTCGGCCAAATGAAGAAGAAATAAGGAGATAAGACTTTGATTCATTTTCTATGAAAACTAGGTATGGATACATATATTTGTATAAAGAAAATTAGGTAGAGTGTCAATGGGAAGAATTTTAAAAAGATTCAAATTCTCATCATAATATGGAATCCAACCAAAAATGAAAATCTTGAACTTGAGTTTATTCGACCTAATGTTACGGGGATTTTTATGGGATTGTGGTTTGTTGAATGCCAAATGAATTGTGTTATGTTTGAAATAATAGATTAATGTGAGGAAAATGTCATTTTGTGGAATTTTAACGTTGTCCAAATGGATAATAAAAGAGGAGGAAAAGGTTAAATTAAGGCGTACATGGAATTATGATGAAAATATGTTGTTAAATTTACTAAAGATGAAGTAAAGTGGACTTATGAAAAAGAACTGGAAAACTCATCATGAAAATAAATAAATAAAAAATAAGGTCATTCGGCCCAGAGATGGTTTGATAAGGAAAATGAATTAGTTTCAATGGTATGAATAAATGCAAGGATGTGATGTTACTAAGTCTGTACATGAGGGATTGAGTAGACAAAAATAAAATAAAATAAATTAAGATTGTTAGGTCATGTTTAAAGATACTCAGTCTGGAAAAACAAGTCATGAAAAGAAAGGAAATAAATAAATAAATATGCGAATGCATGTGTCATGCGATTCTAAATTTAAATGAATTTTAGAATGGAATGTTCAATTATGGTGGAGCCACATTTGATATGTATCTTTAATGATACAGGAGAGATTGCAAAATCTGTTCAGTAGCATGGGACTTTTGCGCGAGTTCAAGCATTAGGTAGGTGACTTACCCCTTCCTTTTTCATACGTTGAATAATGAAATACTTTAGCATGAATATTACTATATTGTGTTATAACCGATATTAGCTTGTTGAACGCTTAAATGTTGGCAAATGGTTGATTAGCTTCGGCTAATGGCATCCGAATGGATGACCGGGAAGAAGGACTGATTAGCTTCGGCTAATGGCATCCGGATGGATGGCCGGAACAAACGAATGATTAGCTTCGGCTAATGGCATCCGAATGGATGACCGGGATGAAGGATTGATTAGCTTCGGCTAATGGCATCCGAATGGATGGCCGGGACAAAGAATGATTAGCTTCGACTAATGGCATCCGAAGTGGATGACGGGGGTGAGTGAACGGTTAACCTCAGCAAATTATGCCTTAAGAGGATAGCGGGGTTTAAGATTATGGTTGATTGTAAAACAATTAGTGCAACTATATGTACTACAAATTGTTTATACCAAGCACATGAAGAAATTATAAACATGGCTAACAAAAGAAGTTAGCTGGATGTTGGGAAATTCATATGAAATTACCGGATTGACTTTGGCAACCAAGATGGGTTAGCCAAATTTATTTGGTAATTAAGAGAATTATCGGGTTTATTGGTTAACAAGGAAGTTAACTGGATATGGGGTAATTCGTATGGAATTACCAGATTAATTGGCTAACAAAAGAGGTTAGCCGGATGTTGGGTAATTCATATGGAATTACCAGATTGACTTTGGCAACCAAGATGGGTTAGCCAAATTTATTTGGTAATTAAGAGAATTATCGGGTTTATTGGTTAACAAGGAAGTTAACTGGATATGGGGTAATTCGTATGGAATTACCAGATTAATTGGCTAACAAAAGAGGTTAGCCGGATGTTGGGTAATTCATATGGAATTACCAGATTGACTTTGGAAACCAAGATGGGTTAGCCAAATTTATTTGGTAATTAAGAGAATTATCGGGTTTATTGGTTAACAAGGAAGTTAATTGGATATGGGGTAATTCGTATGGAATTACAAGATTGATTGACTAACAAAAGAAGTTAACTGGAGGCTGGGTAATTCGTATGGAATTACCAGATGTACTGGTAATCTAGGAAGGTTAACAAAAAATGTGGGTAATTATATGAACTTACCAGAATTATTGGCAATCAAGATGAGTAAGGTTTTGAAAAGAGTATGTGAATTAATTGATTGAAGTTAGAAATAGTAAATTCTAAATGTTATGAGCAAAATAATTAATATAGGACTAAGATATTGAGTAAATTACATAATCACAATTACTTAGAGATTAGAAGGGAATTGATAGATAATTGGTCACCATAATGATGGTGGCTAAGGGTATAAATTGATACTTGGCACTATGATGAGAGTGACCAAGGTTATGTGAAGGATGCATAGTGACTGTAGTGTCGATAACTAAGATTGTATGCAAATAATACTTGGCAACCGTGGTTACAATGCATATGATGTTAATAAGAAAAATAAAAGGGGTTTGGATTGCTAATGACATTGATTAGCTATCCAGGTGTGGATTGCTAATGGTTTTACTGAGGTTTCATCGGTGCCGGTATTTCTTAAATTGATTAGTCTAGCCCAATATTGGAAGACAAATGATGCTAATAAGATTTATTAGTTTCGGCGATTACCTTCTAGCAACAGATTCAGAAAAGGGAAATATTGATTAGCTATTCCAAAAGAATGAGATAAGCTAATGATACTAAGAAAGGAATATTTTGTTATCAAGTGAAAATTGATTTATAAGAAGATGGTGTTCGCAAACGGTTGAGTTGTGTTGAGATTTCCAAGATGGAATTATTCTTGGCAAATGAAATAGGATATTAGATGAATATTGGTAATAGATGGAAAATATATGTTGTAAAAGAGGTTTATGATGAATTGTATATATCATAAGAAATTCCATAGAGATTATTATCTGCCAATGTTATTACTTGTTACTATCTTTTATATTTATGTGTACATGTTAATTTCTATTTTCAGGTCCATCAGGGTCGCGTCAAGAATAATACTAGTTTTAATATCTTTTGCTTTTGACCATGTAAATTATTTGTAAATGAAAAGACGGGTCTCCTAAAAGAAAAAAAAAAAAACTTGAGATGTAATATTAATCCGTAAATTTGAATGTATGTCCTTACTCTAATGGTTGAAGCTCTTAGTACCTATTTGACCATGCATGTTTCTAGATGGAATTGAATCTTTCATTTGAACTACATTGTATGATGTTATTGAATAAGATGTTTTGTGTTGTTGATAATGAGTTGGTTTGAGACCCAGGATGATTGGGTCATGATTTTGAGTTATGAGATGTGAGTTATTAGAACTGTAAACAGGGTTTATGTCGATAACTTAGGATCTACTAGTATAAAGGAGACTTTGCTGAAATTTTGGTGGAACCTGTATATATATATATATATATATAAAAAAAAATTACCCGAAAAATTTCCAATGTATCGCGAAATTGGATGTGGAAAATCGGGGTTGTTACAATTGGTATCAGAGCGCGGTTGTGATTCAGTAGACTTATTAAGCATGGAAAGTATAATGAATCGTGTATCTTGATATAGAATGAACTAGGCATGTATATATTTATATATGTACCTGGTTACCACAAGTGTGATAAATAAGGAAGTGATATTGGGTTGTCAAGAAGTCGGTAACTTGGGAAACGAGCTTTTACTTCGTGATTGTGGTATTGGTAGCAAATAATAAATGTGTAACCATTGTTTGATAATATGTTAGATAGAAGTAAAGGATTCATGAACAAAATAAATTTGAAATATTAATAAAATGATAATGTAACAAAGGTATGTGTTGTCTTGATGAAATATGAATGGATGGGATGAAACCATATATGAATTAATATTAGAGTGAATATATGATTGATTAGGCCTAATCAAGTGTTGATGTAAATGCTATCGATTCAAACTTCTGACATTGCGTATGGATAGAGGCAAGACTGTTTTGTGATTAATGCCTTAATAAATAATTATGTTAAGATGGCAGTGAGACCCTGCATATTGGGCCCTTGCTCTAATTGACAATACTTTATCTTGAAGTGTAAAGGAATACTAGTTTGGTACATAACAAAATAGACAACACAAGTTTATTTCTGGCGTTGTAGATATGAGGTAAAGACTTGGAAATTGGTTATGAAAAGCATTATTAAGTTGCCTTACGAGAATCCACCTAAAAAAATCAAGAATGAATTAAGGATTGTAGGCGTGGTTATCTTTGTAGACATAAAGGAGAAATGGTTAAAAACATGAACATGGATGTAATACCTGTTGTGAAATGTTATGGGTTAACAGTAAGACACTAAGTTACCGTCATACAAGATAATAAATAAATAAATAAATTGGCAAGCTACCTATAAGAGTCGTTGAGGAGGTCACGAGTGTGCAATGTATGTACACGTTGTAGTAAAAATGCATAGTTAATAAGGAAACTAGAAAAGAGATGAATTTAGGGAGTGAAGGGATCTAATATGCACTAATGATGAGACGTAAATAAACGTTGATTAAGGAGTTAATACTTAATATTACAAGTGTTTGTATACAAAAGTTGAGTAACTATGGTTACAGAGTGTTACTTGGTGGGCTCTAAATACGATTAGGATGTGAAAATACGATGGTATGAACAAGTAGTTAAGTATGAAATTATAGGAACCATGAGTATTCCTATATTGAAACACTAAATAGCTAAGATAAATCATAGTTGTTAAACTGTAAGGAGTGCAACATGAAATTGGAAAACTATGACAATGACAAGAATTACATGTTAATCGTAATAGACTTGAATGATGGATCTTGAAAGTACCTAATAATATTCACAAATATAAGTAGAAATTCTAAATTTCGAGGACGAAATTTCTTGAAGGAGGGAAGAATGTGAAACCTTAGAAAATTTATGATTTAAATATGCGGATGTATAACCTGCCATGTAAACGTAAGACTGAAAGTGATATATAATGGAGGGGATGACCTCCATAAAATGAATTTTGTTTTAGAATTCATAAAGACAAAGAAACTGATAACGTGTTTTGATGAATAAAATAATGAGAGAAATGACAAAATGAATATATTCCAAAATAATAAAATGACCTTAAAGGTTTAGAAGGATAATTGATATTATTTTATGTGAAGATTGAACAAGAAAATTTGGATAGTTGACGAAAAGTCATAAACTGACCAATTTTACATTAGAAAGCAAAGCTCTCAATCCAATCGTCGGATTGGGATGAAATTTTGCATGAAGTCTATTAATATGTTTTCCTACATTGGTGAAAGATATCATCCCAATGAGAGTTTGATAAAGACTAACGATTTAAGCAAAAACAAACCGGATGGTTTCCATGAAAAAAAAAACAAATAATATATAAATACATAAATGAGGGACATAAAGGTAATTAGCAAAACAATGGTGCCTTTAAAAACAGAAAAAGGCCACCAGATTAAAGAAAAAAAAAGAGAGAAAGAAAAACGAAAAGGGGTGAGAGACAATAGAGAATTCGGTTACATAGAGGTGCAGGATTTGGATGAACCAATAATGCTTCGGTGGCCATATCTCTTGAATCCACCGTTGGATCATGTTGATATTTGGATATATTGTTCTTCTCGCACTCCTCTATAAACTGACCGGAGGGATTTGAAGGAACATAATCCATTGAGCAGCCATCATCACCGGAAGTGTCCTGGAAAACAAAAGGGAATATACCTACAGGGAAGTTTTGGTCGCCGGCCGATTTCTCTCTCTTCCACCGTTGGATCGTGCCTATTTTTGGATATGTGGTGCACCTAGATGTAACCTACATTCTGGACGGTGGAGATCGGAAACGCACTCTCCGGCAAGGTTTGGTTCATGTTGAACAGTAGCTCATCCATTTTCAGGTTAGTTCGGTTTTATTCAAATCTATGGAGATCCAACCGTTGGATTATTCTGATTTTGAGATATATTGTACACAACACAATGATATATATTCTGACCGTTGAGTTCAAGGAAATAATCATAGGTGGATGAGTTGTTGCTATTTGAATCTATTGCTAGTCTTAGTAAAACATTTAGGAAGCTTGATTTAATTACATGTTTTGATGAAATTAGAATTGTGTGGGTGTAGGGTTTATGTAAGATATAATGGTAAAATATGCTCTTGTTATTAGTGTTATAGATTAATTGTGTTGTAAAATGTGTTAGGGAAGTTTTGAAATTTGGATGAAGGGACGAGAATTCGGTTACATAGAGGTGCAGGATTTGGATGAACCAATAATTCTTCGGTGGCTATATCTCTTGAATCCACCATTGGATCATGTTGATTTTTGGATATAGTGTTCTTATCACACTCCTCTATAAACTGACCAGAGGGATTTGAAGGAACGTAATCCATGGAGCAGCCATCATCATCGGAAGTGTCCTGGAAAACAAAAGGGAATATACCTGCAGGGAAGTTTTGGTCGCCGGCCGATTTCTCTCTCTTCCACCGTTGGATCGTGCCTAGTTTTGGATATGTGATGCACCTAGATGTGGCCTACATTCTGGACGGTGGAGATCGGAAACACACTCTCCGACAAGGTTTGGTTCATGTTGAACAGTAGCTCGTCCAGTTTCAGGTTAGTTCAATTTTATTCAGATCTATGGAGATCCAACCGTTGGATGATTTTGATTTTGAGATATATTGTACACAACACAATGATATATATTCTGACCGTTGAGTTCAAAGAAATAATCAAAAGTGGATGAGTTGTTTCTATTTGAATCTATGGGTTTATGTAAGATATAATGGTAAAATATGCTCTTGTTATTAGTGTTGTTATAGATTAATTGTGTTGAAAAATATGTTAGGAAAGTTTTGAAATTTGGATGAAGGGACATTGAGTTCGTTGATTTAATGGATATATGTTTCTAGGCATTAAAAAGGATTGGGTCTAGTGGTAATTCAAAGAAAACTTGAAGAAAACTTTATCCTCCATTTAATGCAAAGATTCGGCCTAGACATATAAATGAGAGGATGAGCTTAATTGTTTTAATTGCTATGGAATTTGAGTTGAATGAGGTTAGAATAGATATGAAATAAATTGGTAAAGGTTTATATGGAATAATTAAAAAGGGAATCATCCCTCACCATGAATGAAGGCATTCGGCCAAATGAAGAAGAAATAAGGAGATAAGACTTTGATTCATTTTCTATGAAAACTAGGTATGGATACATATATTTGTATAAAGAAAATTAGGTAGAGTGTCAATGGGAAGAATTTTAAAAAGATTCAAATTCTCATCATAATATGGAATCCAACCAAAAATGAAAATCTTGAACTTGAGTTTATTCGACCTAATGTTACGGGGATTTTTATGGGATTGTGGTTTGTTGAATGCCAAATGAATTGTGTTATGTTTGAAATAATAGATTAATGTGAGGAAAATGTCATTTTGTGGAATTTTAACGTTGTCCAAATGGATAATAAAAGAGGAGGAAAAGGTTAAATTAAGGCGTACATGGAATTATGATGAAAATATGTTGTTAAATTTACTAAAGATGAAGTAAAGTGGACTTATGAAAAAGAACTGGAAAACTCATCATGAAAATAAATAAATAAAAAATAAGGTCATTCGGCCCAGAGATGGTTTGATAAGGAAAATGAATTAGTTTCAATGGTATGAATAAATGCAAGGATGTGATGTTACTAAGTCTGTACATGAGGGATTGAGTAGACAAAAATAAAATAAAATAAATTAAGATTGTTAGGTCATGTTTAAAGATACTCAGTCTGGAAAAACAAGTCATGAAAAGAAAGGAAATAAATAAATAAATATGCGAATGCATGTGTCATGCGATTCTAAATTTAAATGAATTTTAGAATGGAATGTTCAATTATGGTGGAGCCACATTTGATATGTATCTTTAATGATACAGGAGAGATTGCAAAATCTGTTCAGTAGCATGGGACTTTTGCGCGAGTTCAAGCATTAGGTAGGTGACTTACCCCTTCCTTTTTCATACGTTGAATAATGAAATACTTTAGCATGAATATTACTATATTGTGTTATAACCGATATTAGCTTGTTGAACGCTTAAATGTTGGCAAATGGTTGATTAGCTTCGGCTAATGGCATCCGAATGGATGACCGGGAAGAAGGACTGATTAGCTTCGGCTAATGGCATCCGGATGGATGGCCGGAACAAACGAATGATTAGCTTCGGCTAATGGCATCCGAATGGATGACCGGGATGAAGGATTGATTAGCTTCGGCTAATGGCATCCGAATGGATGGCCGGGACAAAGAATGATTAGCTTCGACTAATGGCATCCGAAGTGGATGACGGGGGTGAGTGAACGGTTAACCTCAGCAAATTATGCCTTAAGAGGATAGCGGGGTTTAAGATTATGGTTGATTGTAAAACAATTAGTGCAACTATATGTACTACAAATTGTTTATACCAAGCACATGAAGAAATTATAAACATGGCTAACAAAAGAAGTTAGCCGGATGTTGGGAAATTCATATGAAATTACCGGATTGACTTTGGCAACCAAGATGGGTTAGCCAAATTTATTTGGTAATTAAGAGAATTATCGGGTTTATTGGTTAACAAGGAAGTTAACTGGATATGGGGTAATTCGTATGGAATTACCAGATTAATTGGCTAACAAAAGAGGTTAGCCGGATGTTGGGTAATTCATATGGAATTACCAGATTGACTTTGGCAACCAAGATGGGTTAGCCAAATTTATTTGGTAATTAAGAGAATTATCGGGTTTATTGGTTAACAAGGAAGTTAACTGGATATGGGGTAATTCGTATGGAATTACCAGATTAATTGGCTAACAAAAGAGGTTAGCCGGATGTTGGGTAATTCATATGGAATTACCAGATTGACTTTGGAAACCAAGATGGGTTAGCCAAATTTATTTGGTAATTAAGAGAATTATCGGGTTTATTGGTTAACAAGGAAGTTAATTGGATATGGGGTAATTCGTATGGAATTACAAGATTGATTGACTAACAAAAGAAGTTAACTGGAGGCTGGGTAATTCGTATGGAATTACCAGATGTACTGGTAATCTAGGAAGGTTAACAAAAAATGTGGGTAATTATATGAACTTACCAGAATTATTGGCAATCAAGATGAGTAAGGTTTTGAAAAGAGTATGTGAATTAATTGATTGAAGTTAGAAATAGTAAATTCTAAATGTTATGAGCAAAATAATTAATATAGGACTAAGATATTGAGTAAATTACATAATCACAATTACTTAGAGATTAGAAGGGAATTGATAGATAATTGGTCACCATAATGATGGTGGCTAAGGGTATAAATTGATACTTGGCACTATGATGAGAGTGACCAAGGTTATGTGAAGGATGCATAGTGACTGTAGTGTCGATAACTAAGATTGTATGCAAATAATACTTGGCAACCGTGGTTACAATGCATATGATGTTAATAAGAAAAATAAAAGGGGTTTGGATTGCTAATGACATTGATTAGCTATCCAGGTGTGGATTGCTAATGGTATTACTGAGGTTTCATCGGTGCCGGTATTTCTTAAATTGATTAGTCTAGCCCAATATTGGAAGACAAATGATGCTAATAAGATTTATTAGTTTCGGCGATTACCTTCTAGCAACAGATTCAGAAAAGGGAAATATTGATTAGCTATTCCAAAAGAATGAGATAAGCTAATGATACTAAGAAAGGAATATTTTGTTATCAAGTGAAAATTGATTTATAAGAAGATGGTGTTCGCAAACGGTTGAGTTGTGTTGAGATTTCCAAGATGGAATTATTCTTGGCAAATGAAATAGGATATTAGATGAATATTGGTAATAGATGGAAAATATATGTTGTAAAAGAGGTTTATGATGAATTGTATATATCATAAGAAATTCCATAGAGATTATTATCTGCCAATGTTATTACTTGTTACTATCTTTTATATTTATGTGTACATGTTAATTTCTATTTTCAGGTCCATCAGGGTCGCGTCAAGAATAATACTAGTTTTAATATCTTTTGCTTTTGACCATGTAAATTATTTGTAAATGAAAAGACGGGTCTCCTAAAAGAAAAAAAAAAAAACTTGAGATGTAATATTAATCCGTAAATTTGAATGTATGTCCTTACTCTAATGGTTGAAGCTCTTAGTACCTATTTGACCATGCATGTTTCTAGATGGAATTGAATCTTTCATTTGAACTACATTGTATGATGTTATTGAATAAGATGTTTTGTGTTGTTGATAATGAGTTGGTTTGAGACCCAGGATGATTGGGTCATGATTTTGAGTTATGAGATGTGAGTTATTAGAACTGTAAACAGGGTTTATGTCGATAACTTAGGATCTACTAGTATAAAGGAGACTTTGCTGAAATTTTGGTGGAACCTGTATATATATATATATATATATAAAAAAAAAAATTACCCGAAAAATTTCCAATGTATCGCGAAATTGGATGTGGAAAATCGGGGTTGTTACAATTGGTATCAGAGCGCGGTTGTGATTCAGTAGACTTATTAAGCATGGAAAGTATAATGAATCGTGTATCTTGATATAGAATGAACTAGGCATGTATATATTTATATATGTACCTGGTTACCACAAGTGTGATAAATAAGGAAGTGATATTGGGTTGTCAAGAAGTCGGTAACTTGGGAAACGAGCTTTTACTTCGTGATTGTGGTATTGGTAGCAAATAATAAATGTGTAACCATTGTTTGATAATATGTTAGATAGAAGTAAAGGATTCATGAACAAAATAAATTTGAAATATTAATAAAATGATAATGTAACAAAGGTATGTGTTGTCTTGATGAAATATGAATGGATGGGATGAAACCATATATGAATTAATATTAGAGTGAATATATGATTGATTAGGCCTAATCAAGTGTTGATGTAAATGCTATCGATTCAAACTTCTGACATTGCGTATGGATAGAGGCAAGACTGTTTTGTGATTAATGCCTTAATAAATAATTATGTTAAGATGGCAGTGAGACCCTGCATATTGGGCCCTTGCTCTAATTGACAATACTTTATCTTGAAGTGTAAAGGAATACTAGTTTGGTACATAACAAAATAGACAACACAAGTTTATTTCTGGCGTTGTAGATATGAGGTAAAGACTTGGAAATTGGTTATGAAAAGCATTATTAAGTTGCCTTACGAGAATCCACCTAAAAAAATCAAGAATGAATTAAGGATTGTAGGCGTGGTTATCTTTGTAGACATAAAGGAGAAATGGTTAAAAACATGAACATGGATGTAATACCTGTTGTGAAATGTTATGGGTTAACAGTAAGACACTAAGTTACCGTCATACAAGATAATAAATAAATAAATAAATTGGCAAGCTACCTATAAGAGTCGTTGAGGAGGTCACGAGTGTGCAATGTATGTACACGTTGTAGTAAAAATGCATAGTTAATAAGGAAACTAGAAAAGAGATGAATTTAGGGAGTGAAGGGATCTAATATGCACTAATGATGAGACGTAAATAAACGTTGATTAAGGAGTTAATACTTAATATTACAAGTGTTTGTATACAAAAGTTGAGTAACTATGGTTACAGAGTGTTACTTGGTGGGCTCTAAATACGATTAGGATGTGAAAATACGATGGTATGAACAAGTAGTTAAGTATGAAATTATAGGAACCATGAGTATTCCTATATTGAAACACTAAATAGCTAAGATAAATCATAGTTGTTAAACTGTAAGGAGTGCAACATGAAATTGGAAAACTATGACAATGACAAGAATTACATGTTAATCGTAATAGACTTGAATGATGGATCTTGAAAGTACCTAATAATATTCACAAATATAAGTAGAAATTCTAAATTTCGAGGACGAAATTTCTTGAAGGAGGGAAGAATGTGAAACCTTAGAAAATTTATGATTTAAATATGCGGATGTATAACCTGCCATGTAAACGTAAGACTGAAAGTGATATATAATGGAGGGGATGACCTCCATAAAATGAATTTTGTTTTAGAATTCATAAAGACAAAGAAACTGATAACGTGTTTTGATGAATAAAATAATGAGAGAAATGACAAAATGAATATATTCCAAAATAATAAAATGACCTTAAAGGTTTAGAAGGATAATTGATATTATTTTATGTGAAGATTGAACAAGAAAATTTGGATAGTTGACGAAAAGTCATAAACTGACCAATTTTACATTAGAAAGCAAAGCTCTCAATCCAATCGTCGGATTGGGATGAAATTTTGCATGAAGTCTATTAATATGTTTTCCTACATTGGTGAAAGATATCATCCCAATGAGAGTTTGATAAAGACTAACGATTTAAGCAAAAACAAACCGGATGGTTTCCATGAAAAAAAAAAACAAATAATATATAAATACATAAATGAGGGACATAAAGGTAATTAGCAAAACAATGGTGCCTTTAAAAACAGAAAAAGGCCACCAGATTAAAGAAAAAAAAAGAGAGAAAGAAAAACGAAAAGGGGTGAGAGACAATAGAGAATTCGGTTACATAGAGGTGCAGGATTTGGATGAACCAATAATGCTTCGGTGGCCATATCTCTTGAATCCACCGTTGGATCATGTTGATATTTGGATATATTGTTCTTCTCGCACTCCTCTATAAACTGACCGGAGGGATTTGAAGGAACATAATCCATTGAGCAGCCATCATCACCGGAAGTGTCCTGGAAAACAAAAGGGAATATACCTACAGGGAAGTTTTGGTCGCCGGCCGATTTCTCTCTCTTCCACCGTTGGATCGTGCCTATTTTTGGATATGTGGTGCACCTAGATGTAACCTACATTCTGGACGGTGGAGATCGGAAACGCACTCTCCGGCAAGGTTTGGTTCATGTTGAACAGTAGCTCATCCATTTTCAGGTTAGTTCGGTTTTATTCAAATCTATGGAGATCCAACCGTTGGATTATTCTGATTTTGAGATATATTGTACACAACACAATGATATATATTCTGACCGTTGAGTTCAAGGAAATAATCATAGGTGGATGAGTTGTTGCTATTTGAATCTATTGCTAGTCTTAGTAAAACATTTAGGAAGCTTGATTTAATTACATGTTTTGATGAAATTAGAATTGTGTGGGTGTAGGGTTTATGTAAGATATAATGGTAAAATATGCTCTTGTTATTAGTGTTATAGATTAATTGTGTTGTAAAATGTGTTAGGGAAGTTTTGAAATTTGGATGAAGGGACGAGAATTCGGTTACATAGAGGTGCAGGATTTGGATGAACCAATAATTCTTCGGTGGCTATATCTCTTGAATCCACCATTGGATCATGTTGATTTTTGGATATAGTGTTCTTATCACACTCCTCTATAAACTGACCAGAGGGATTTGAAGGAACGTAATCCATGGAGCAGCCATCATCATCGGAAGTGTCCTGGAAAACAAAAGGGAATATACCTGCAGGGAAGTTTTGGTCGCCGGCCGATTTCTCTCTCTTCCACCGTTGGATCGTGCCTAGTTTTGGATATGTGATGCACCTAGATGTGGCCTACATTCTGGACGGTGGAGATCGGAAACACACTCTCCGACAAGGTTTGGTTCATGTTGAACAGTAGCTCGTCCAGTTTCAGGTTAGTTCAATTTTATTCAGATCTATGGAGATCCAACCGTTGGATGATTTTGATTTTGAGATATATTGTACACAACACAATGATATATATTCTGACCGTTGAGTTCAAAGAAATAATCAAAAGTGGATGAGTTGTTTCTATTTGAATCTATGGGTTTATGTAAGATATAATGGTAAAATATGCTCTTGTTATTAGTGTTGTTATAGATTAATTGTGTTGAAAAATATGTTAGGAAAGTTTTGAAATTTGGATGAAGGGACATTGAGTTCGTTGATTTAATGGATATATGTTTCTAGGCATTAAAAAGGATTGGGTCTAGTGGTAATTCAAAGAAAACTTGAAGAAAACTTTATCCTCCATTTAATGCAAAGATTCGGCCTAGACATATAAATGAGAGGATGAGCTTAATTGTTTTAATTGCTATGGAATTTGAGTTGAATGAGGTTAGAATAGATATGAAATAAATTGGTAAAGGTTTATATGGAATAATTAAAAAGGGAATCATCCCTCACCATGAATGAAGGCATTCGGCCAAATGAAGAAGAAATAAGGAGATAAGACTTTGATTCATTTTCTATGAAAACTAGGTATGGATACATATATTTGTATAAAGAAAATTAGGTAGAGTGTCAATGGGAAGAATTTTAAAAAGATTCAAATTCTCATCATAATATGGAATCCAACCAAAAATGAAAATCTTGAACTTGAGTTTATTCGACCTAATGTTACGGGGATTTTTATGGGATTGTGGTTTGTTGAATGCCAAATGAATTGTGTTATGTTTGAAATAATAGATTAATGTGAGGAAAATGTCATTTTGTGGAATTTTAACGTTGTCCAAATGGATAATAAAAGAGGAGGAAAAGGTTAAATTAAGGCGTACATGGAATTATGATGAAAATATGTTGTTAAATTTACTAAAGATGAAGTAAAGTGGACTTATGAAAAAGAACTGGAAAACTCATCATGAAAATAAATAAATAAAAAATAAGGTCATTCGGCCCAGAGATGGTTTGATAAGGAAAATGAATTAGTTTCAATGGTATGAATAAATGCAAGGATGTGATGTTACTAAGTCTGTACATGAGGGATTGAGTAGACAAAAATAAAATAAAATAAATTAAGATTGTTAGGTCATGTTTAAAGATACTCAGTCTGGAAAAACAAGTCATGAAAAGAAAGGAAATAAATAAATAAATATGCGAATGCATGTGTCATGCGATTCTAAATTTAAATGAATTTTAGAATGGAATGTTCAATTATGGTGGAGCCACATTTGATATGTATCTTTAATGATACAGGAGAGATTGCAAAATCTGTTCAGTAGCATGGGACTTTTGCGCGAGTTCAAGCATTAGGTAGGTGACTTACCCCTTCCTTTTTCATACGTTGAATAATGAAATACTTTAGCATGAATATTACTATATTGTGTTATAACCGATATTAGCTTGTTGAACGCTTAAATGTTGGCAAATGGTTGATTAGCTTCGGCTAATGGCATCCGAATGGATGACCGGGAAGAAGGACTGATTAGCTTCGGCTAATGGCATCCGGATGGATGGCCGGAACAAACGAATGATTAGCTTCGGCTAATGGCATCCGAATGGATGACCGGGATGAAGGATTGATTAGCTTCGGCTAATGGCATCCGAATGGATGGCCGGGACAAAGAATGATTAGCTTCGACTAATGGCATCCGAAGTGGATGACGGGGGTGAGTGAACGGTTAACCTCAGCAAATTATGCCTTAAGAGGATAGCGGGGTTTAAGATTATGGTTGATTGTAAAACAATTAGTGCAACTATATGTACTACAAATTGTTTATACCAAGCACATGAAGAAATTATAAACATGGCTAACAAAAGAAGTTAGCCGGATGTTGGGAAATTCATATGAAATTACCGGATTGACTTTGGCAACCAAGATGGGTTAGCCAAATTTATTTGGTAATTAAGAGAATTATCGGGTTTATTGGTTAACAAGGAAGTTAACTGGATATGGGGTAATTCGTATGGAATTACCAGATTAATTGGCTAACAAAAGAGGTTAGCCGGATGTTGGGTAATTCATATGGAATTACCAGATTGACTTTGGCAACCAAGATGGGTTAGCCAAATTTATTTGGTAATTAAGAGAATTATCGGGTTTATTGGTTAACAAGGAAGTTAACTGGATATGGGGTAATTCGTATGGAATTACCAGATTAATTGGCTAACAAAAGAGGTTAGCCGGATGTTGGGTAATTCATATGGAATTACCAGATTGACTTTGGAAACCAAGATGGGTTAGCCAAATTTATTTGGTAATTAAGAGAATTATCGGGTTTATTGGTTAACAAGGAAGTTAATTGGATATGGGGTAATTCGTATGGAATTACAAGATTGATTGACTAACAAAAGAAGTTAACTGGAGGCTGGGTAATTCGTATGGAATTACCAGATGTACTGGTAATCTAGGAAGGTTAACAAAAAATGTGGGTAATTATATGAACTTACCAGAATTATTGGCAATCAAGATGAGTAAGGTTTTGAAAAGAGTATGTGAATTAATTGATTGAAGTTAGAAATAGTAAATTCTAAATGTTATGAGCAAAATAATTAATATAGGACTAAGATATTGAGTAAATTACATAATCACAATTACTTAGAGATTAGAAGGGAATTGATAGATAATTGGTCACCATAATGATGGTGGCTAAGGGTATAAATTGATACTTGGCACTATGATGAGAGTGACCAAGGTTATGTGAAGGATGCATAGTGACTGTAGTGTCGATAACTAAGATTGTATGCAAATAATACTTGGCAACCGTGGTTACAATGCATATGATGTTAATAAGAAAAATAAAAGGGGTTTGGATTGCTAATGACATTGATTAGCTATCCAGGTGTGGATTGCTAATGGTATTACTGAGGTTTCATCGGTGCCGGTATTTCTTAAATTGATTAGTCTAGCCCAATATTGGAAGACAAATGATGCTAATAAGATTTATTAGTTTCGGCGATTACCTTCTAGCAACAGATTCAGAAAAGGGAAATATTGATTAGCTATTCCAAAAGAATGAGATAAGCTAATGATACTAAGAAAGGAATATTTTGTTATCAAGTGAAAATTGATTTATAAGAAGATGGTGTTCGCAAACGGTTGAGTTGTGTTGAGATTTCCAAGATGGAATTATTCTTGGCAAATGAAATAGGATATTAGATGAATATTGGTAATAGATGGAAAATATATGTTGTAAAAGAGGTTTATGATGAATTGTATATATCATAAGAAATTCCATAGAGATTATTATCTGCCAATGTTATTACTTGTTACTATCTTTTATATTTATGTGTACATGTTAATTTCTATTTTCAGGTCCATCAGGGTCGCGTCAAGAATAATACTAGTTTTAATATCTTTTGCTTTTGACCATGTAAATTATTTGTAAATGAAAAGACGGGTCTCCTAAAAGAAAAAAAAAAAAACTTGAGATGTAATATTAATCCGTAAATTTGAATGTATGTCCTTACTCTAATGGTTGAAGCTCTTAGTACCTATTTGACCATGCATGTTTCTAGATGGAATTGAATCTTTCATTTGAACTACATTGTATGATGTTATTGAATAAGATGTTTTGTGTTGTTGATAATGAGTTGGTTTGAGACCCAGGATGATTGGGTCATGATTTTGAGTTATGAGATGTGAGTTATTAGAACTGTAAACAGGGTTTATGTCGATAACTTAGGATCTACTAGTATAAAGGAGACTTTGCTGAAATTTTGGTGGAACCTGTATATATATATATATATATATAAAAAAAAATTACCCGAAAAATTTCCAATGTATCGCGAAATTGGATGTGGAAAATCGGGGTTGTTACAATTGGTATCAGAGCGCGGTTGTGATTCAGTAGACTTATTAAGCATGGAAAGTATAATGAATCGTGTATCTTGATATAGAATGAACTAGGCATGTATATATTTATATATGTACCTGGTTACCACAAGTGTGATAAATAAGGAAGTGATATTGGGTTGTCAAGAAGTCGGTAACTTGGGAAACGAGCTTTTACTTCGTGATTGTGGTATTGGTAGCAAATAATAAATGTGTAACCATTGTTTGATAATATGTTAGATAGAAGTAAAGGATTCATGAACAAAATAAATTTGAAATATTAATAAAATGATAATGTAACAAAGGTATGTGTTGTCTTGATGAAATATGAATGGATGGGATGAAACCATATATGAATTAATATTAGAGTGAATATATGATTGATTAGGCCTAATCAAGTGTTGATGTAAATGCTATCGATTCAAACTTCTGACATTGCGTATGGATAGAGGCAAGACTGTTTTGTGATTAATGCCTTAATAAATAATTATGTTAAGATGGCAGTGAGACCCTGCATATTGGGCCCTTGCTCTAATTGACAATACTTTATCTTGAAGTGTAAAGGAATACTAGTTTGGTACATAACAAAATAGACAACACAAGTTTATTTCTGGCGTTGTAGATATGAGGTAAAGACTTGGAAATTGGTTATGAAAAGCATTATTAAGTTGCCTTACGAGAATCCACCTAAAAAAATCAAGAATGAATTAAGGATTGTAGGCGTGGTTATCTTTGTAGACATAAAGGAGAAATGGTTAAAAACATGAACATGGATGTAATACCTGTTGTGAAATGTTATGGGTTAACAGTAAGACACTAAGTTACCGTCATACAAGATAATAAATAAATAAATAAATTGGCAAGCTACCTATAAGAGTCGTTGAGGAGGTCACGAGTGTGCAATGTATGTACACGTTGTAGTAAAAATGCATAGTTAATAAGGAAACTAGAAAAGAGATGAATTTAGGGAGTGAAGGGATCTAATATGCACTAATGATGAGACGTAAATAAACGTTGATTAAGGAGTTAATACTTAATATTACAAGTGTTTGTATACAAAAGTTGAGTAACTATGGTTACAGAGTGTTACTTGGTGGGCTCTAAATACGATTAGGATGTGAAAATACGATGGTATGAACAAGTAGTTAAGTATGAAATTATAGGAACCATGAGTATTCCTATATTGAAACACTAAATAGCTAAGATAAATCATAGTTGTTAAACTGTAAGGAGTGCAACATGAAATTGGAAAACTATGACAATGACAAGAATTACATGTTAATCGTAATAGACTTGAATGATGGATCTTGAAAGTACCTAATAATATTCACAAATATAAGTAGAAATTCTAAATTTCGAGGACGAAATTTCTTGAAGGAGGGAAGAATGTGAAACCTTAGAAAATTTATGATTTAAATATGCGGATGTATAACCTGCCATGTAAACGTAAGACTGAAAGTGATATATAATGGAGGGGATGACCTCCATAAAATGAATTTTGTTTTAGAATTCATAAAGACAAAGAAACTGATAACGTGTTTTGATGAATAAAATAATGAGAGAAATGACAAAATGAATATATTCCAAAATAATAAAATGACCTTAAAGGTTTAGAAGGATAATTGATATTATTTTATGTGAAGATTGAACAAGAAAATTTGGATAGTTGACGAAAAGTCATAAACTGACCAATTTTACATTAGAAAGCAAAGCTCTCAATCCAATCGTCGGATTGGGATGAAATTTTGCATGAAGTCTATTAATATGTTTTCCTACATTGGTGAAAGATATCATCCCAATGAGAGTTTGATAAAGACTAACGATTTAAGCAAAAACAAACCGGATGGTTTCCATGAAAAAAAAAACAAATAATATATAAATACATAAATGAGGGACATAAAGGTAATTAGCAAAACAATGGTGCCTTTAAAAACAGAAAAAGGCCACCAGATTAAAGAAAAAAAAAGAGAGAAAGAAAAACGAAAAGGGGTGAGAGACAATAGAGAATTCGGTTACATAGAGGTGCAGGATTTGGATGAACCAATAATGCTTCGGTGGCCATATCTCTTGAATCCACCGTTGGATCATGTTGATATTTGGATATATTGTTCTTCTCGCACTCCTCTATAAACTGACCGGAGGGATTTGAAGGAACATAATCCATTGAGCAGCCATCATCACCGGAAGTGTCCTGGAAAACAAAAGGGAATATACCTACAGGGAAGTTTTGGTCGCCGGCCGATTTCTCTCTCTTCCACCGTTGGATCGTGCCTATTTTTGGATATGTGGTGCACCTAGATGTAACCTACATTCTGGACGGTGGAGATCGGAAACGCACTCTCCGGCAAGGTTTGGTTCATGTTGAACAGTAGCTCATCCATTTTCAGGTTAGTTCGGTTTTATTCAAATCTATGGAGATCCAACCGTTGGATTATTCTGATTTTGAGATATATTGTACACAACACAATGATATATATTCTGACCGTTGAGTTCAAGGAAATAATCATAGGTGGATGAGTTGTTGCTATTTGAATCTATTGCTAGTCTTAGTAAAACATTTAGGAAGCTTGATTTAATTACATGTTTTGATGAAATTAGAATTGTGTGGGTGTAGGGTTTATGTAAGATATAATGGTAAAATATGCTCTTGTTATTAGTGTTATAGATTAATTGTGTTGTAAAATGTGTTAGGGAAGTTTTGAAATTTGGATGAAGGGACGAGAATTCGGTTACATAGAGGTGCAGGATTTGGATGAACCAATAATTCTTTGGTGGCTATATCTCTTGAATCCACCATTGGATCATGTTGATTTTTGGATATAGTGTTCTTATCACACTCCTCTATAAACTGACCAGAGGGATTTGAAGGAACGTAATCCATGGAGCAGCCATCATCATCGGAAGTGTCCTGGAAAACAAAAGGGAATATACCTGCAGGGAAGTTTTGGTCGCCGGCCGATTTCTCTCTCTTCCACCGTTGGATCGTGCCTAGTTTTGGATATGTGATGCACCTAGATGTGGCCTACATTCTGGACGGTGGAGATCGGAAACACACTCTCCGACAAGGTTTGGTTCATGTTGAACAGTAGCTCGTCCAGTTTCAAGTTAGTTCAATTTTATTCAGATCTATGGAGATCCAACCGTTGGATGATTTTGATTTTGAGATATATTGTACACAACACAATGATATATATTCTGACCGTTGAGTTCAAAGAAATAATCAAAAGTGGATGAGTTGTTTCTATTTGAATCTATGGGTTTATGTAAGATATAATGGTAAAATATGCTCTTGTTATTAGTGTTGTTATAGATTAATTGTGTTGAAAAATATGTTAGGAAAGTTTTGAAATTTGGATGAAGGGACATTGAGTTCGTTGATTTAATGGATATATGTTTCTAGGCATTAAAAAGGATTGGGTCTAGTGGTAATTCAAAGAAAACTTGAAGAAAACTTTATCCTCCATTTAATGCAAAGATTCGGCCTAGACATATAAATGAGAGGATGAGCTTAATTGTTTTAATTGCTATGGAATTTGAGTTGAATGAGGTTAGAATAGATATGAAATAAATTGGTAAAGGTTTATATGGAATAATTAAAAAGGGAATCATCCCTCACCATGAATGAAGGCATTCGGCCAAATGAAGAAGAAATAAGGAGATAAGACTTTGATTCATTTTCTATGAAAACTAGGTATGGATACATATATTTGTATAAAGAAAATTAGGTAGAGTGTCAATGGGAAGAATTTTAAAAAGATTCAAATTCTCATCATAATATGGAATCCAACCAAAAATGAAAATCTTGAACTTGAGTTTATTCGACCTAATGTTACGGGGATTTTTATGGGATTGTGGTTTGTTGAATGCCAAATGAATTGTGTTATGTTTGAAATAATAGATTAATGTGAGGAAAATGTCATTTTGTGGAATTTTAACGTTGTCCAAATGGATAATAAAAGAGGAGGAAAAGGTTAAATTAAGGCGTACATGGAATTATGATGAAAATATGTTGTTAAATTTACTAAAGATGAAGTAAAGTGGACTTATGAAAAAGAACTGGAAAACTCATCATGAAAATAAATAAATAAAAAATAAGGTCATTCGGCCCAGAGATGGTTTGATAAGGAAAATGAATTAGTTTCAATGGTATGAATAAATGCAAGGATGTGATGTTACTAAGTCTGTACATGAGGGATTGAGTAGACAAAAATAAAATAAAATAAATTAAGATTGTTAGGTCATGTTTAAAGATACTCAGTCTGGAAAAACAAGTCATGAAAAGAAAGGAAATAAATAAATAAATATGCGAATGCATGTGTCATGCGATTCTAAATTTAAATGAATTTTAGAATGGAATGTTCAATTATGGTGGAGCCACATTTGATATGTATCTTTAATGATACAGGAGAGATTGCAAAATCTGTTCAGTAGCATGGGACTTTTGCGCGAGTTCAAGCATTAGGTAGGTGACTTA
This sequence comes from Populus alba x Populus glandulosa, assembly GCA_033617975.1. NCBI lineage: Eukaryota > Viridiplantae > Streptophyta > Magnoliopsida > Malpighiales > Salicaceae > Populus > Populus alba x Populus glandulosa. Next base: position 20,942,660 of record CM066144.1, on the reverse strand, counting down.
CCCCTTCCTTTTTCATACGTTGAATAATGAAATACTTTAGCATGAATATTACTATATTGTGTTATAACCGATATTAGCTTGTTGAACGCTTAAATGTTGGCAAATGGTTGATTAGCTTCGGCTAATGGCATCTGAATGGATGACCGGGAAGAAGGACTGATTAGCTTCGGCTAATGGCATCCGGATGGATGGCCGGAACAAACGAATGATTAGCTTCGGCTAATGGCATCCGAATGGATGACCGGGATGAAGGATTGATTAGCTTCGGCTAATGGCATCCGAATGGATGGCCGGGACAAAGAATGATTAGCTTCGACTAATGGCATCCGAAGTGGATGACGGGGGTGAGTGAACGGTTAACCTCAGCAAATTATGCCTTAAGAGGATAGCGGGGTTTAAGATTATGGTTGATTGTAAAACAATTAGTGCAACTATATGTACTACAAATTGTTTATACCAAGCACATGAAGAAATTATAAACATGGCTAACAAAAGAAGTTAGCCGGATGTTGGGAAATTCATATGAAATTACCGGATTGACTTTGGCAACCAAGATGGGTTAGCCAAATTTATTTGGTAATTAAGAGAATTATCGGGTTTATTGGTTAACAAGGAAGTTAACTGGATATGGGGTAATTCGTATGGAATTACCAGATTAATTGGCTAACAAAAGAGGTTAGCCGGATGTTGGGTAATTCATATGGAATTACCAGATTGACTTTGGCAACCAAGATGGGTTAGCCAAATTTATTTGGTAATTAAGAGAATTATCGGGTTTATTGGTTAACAAGGAAGTTAACTGGATATGGGGTAATTCGTATGGAATTACCAGATTAATTGGCTAACAAAAGAGGTTAGCCGGATGTTGGGTAATTCATATGGAATTACCAGATTGACTTTGGAAACCAAGATGGGTTAGCCAAATTTATTTGGTAATTAAGAGAATTATCGGGTTTATTGGTTAACAAGGAAGTTAATTGGATATGGGGTAATTCGTATGGAATTACAAGATTGATTGACTAACAAAAGAAGTTAACTGGAGGCTGGGTAATTCGTATGGAATTACCAGATGTACTGGTAATCTAGGAAGGTTAACAAAAAATGTGGGTAATTATATGAACTTACCAGAATTATTGGCAATCAAGATGAGTAAGGTTTTGAAAAGAGTATGTGAATTAATTGATTGAAGTTAGAAATAGTAAATTCTAAATGTTATGAGCAAAATAATTAATATAGGACTAAGATATTGAGTAAATTACATAATCACAATTACTTAGAGATTAGAAGGGAATTGATAGCTAATTGGTCACCATAATGATGGTGGCTAAGGGTATAAATTGATACTTGGCACTATGATGAGAGTGACCAAGGTTATGTGAAGGATGCATAGTGACTGTAGTGTCGATAACTAAGATTGTATGCAAATAATACTGGCAACCGTGGTTACAATGCATATGATGTTAATAAGAAAAATAAAAGGGGTTTGGATTGCTAATGACATTGATTAGCTATCCAGGTGTGGATTGCTAATGGTATTACTGAGGTTTCATCGGTGCCGGTATTTCTTAAATTGATTAGTCTAGCCCAATATTGGAAGACAAATGATGCTAATAAGATTTATTAGTTTCGGCGATTACCTTCTAGCAACAGATTCAGAAAAGGGAAATATTGATTAGCTATTCCAAAAGAATGAGATAAGCTAATGATACTAAGAAAGGAATATTTTGTTATCAAGTGAAAATTGATTTATAAGAAGATGGTGTTCGCAAACGGTTGAGTTGTGTTGAGATTTCTAAGATGGAATTATTCTTGGCAAATGAAATAGGATATTAGATGAATATTGGTAATAGATGGAAAATATATGTTGTAAAAGAGGTTTATGATGAATTGTATATATCATAAGAAATTCCATAGAGATTATTATCTGCCAATGTTATTACTTGTTACTATCTTTTATATTTATGTGTACATGTTAATTTCTATTTTCAGGTCCATCAGGGTCGCGTCAAGAATAATACTAGTTTTAATATCTTTTGCTTTTGACCATGTAAATTATTTGTAAATGAAAAGACGGGTCTCCTAAAAGAAAAAAAAAAACTTGAGATGTAATATTAATCCGTAAATTTGAATGTATGTCCTTACTCTAATGGTTGAAGCTCTTAGTACCTATTTGACCATGCATGTTTCTAGATGGAATTGAATCTTTCATTTGAACTACATTGTATGATGTTATTGAATAAGATGTTTTGTGTTGTTGATAATGAGTTGGTTTGAGACCCAGGATGATTGGGTCATGATTTTGAGTTATGAGATGTGAGTTATTAGAACTGTAAACAGGGTTTATGTCGATAACTTAGGATCTACTAGTATAAAGGAGACTTTGCTGAAATTTTGGTGGAACCTGTATATATATATATATATATATATATATATATATAAAAAATTACCCGAAAAATTTCCAATGTATCGCGAAATTGGATGTGGAAAATCGGGGTTGTTACAGGTTGTGTCAGTGGAATTACCCGACCGGACATTGTAGTCGTGTCCTATCGATTCCACGCAACTCCATGGGAAACAGCCTCCGGAAACTCGTGAACGAAATTTGAGCGCGATCCAACGGTCGGATCTATAGTTATGGATCTTTTGAGCCGGTATTCTGGTCGTGTTCGTGGAAGTGCCCGACCGGACGTTGTAGTCGTGTCCTACCGATTCCACACAACACCATGGGAAATAGTCTTCGGAAACTCCTGAACAAAATTTGAGCGCGATCAAACGGTCGGATCTATAGTTACAGATCTTTTGAGCCGGTATTCTGGTCGTCTCAGTGGAATTGCCCGGCCGGACATTGTAGTCGTGCCCTATCATTCCACGCAACTCTATGGGAAACAGCCTCCGGAAACTCGTGAACGAAATTTGAGCGCGATCCAACGGTCGGATCTATAGTTATGGATCTTTTGAGCCGGTATTCTGGTCGTGTCAGTGGAATTGCCCGACCGGACATTGTAGTCGTGTCCTATCGATTCCACGCAACTCCATGGGAAACAGCCTCTGGAAACTCGTGAATGAAATTTGAGCGTGATCCAACGGTCGGATCTATAGTTATGGATCTTTTGAGCCGGTATTCTGGTCGTCTCTGCGGAATTGCCCGGCCGGACATTGTAGTCGTGTCCTATCGATTCCACGCAACTCCATGGGAAACAGCCTCCGGAAACTCGTGAACGAAATTTGAGCGCGATCCAACGGTCGGATCTATAGTTATGGATCTTTTGAGCCGGTATTCTGGTCGTGTCAGTGGAAGTCCCCGACCGGACGTTGTAGTCGTGTCCTATCGATTCCACACAACACCATGGGAAATAGACTCCGGAAACTCGTGAACAAAATTTGAGGGCGATCCAACGGTGGGATCTACAGTTATGGACCTTTTGAGCCGGTATTCTAGTCGTGTCGGTTGAATTGCCAGTGCGGACTTCGTATTCGTGTCTTATCGATTCCACGCAACTCCGTGTGAAACAGACTCTGAAAACTGGTGAAAAATATTTCAACGCAATCCAACGGTCGGATCTATAGTTATGGATCTTTTGAGCCGGTATTCTGGTCGTGTCAGTGGAATTGCCCGACTGGACATTGTAGTCGTTTCCTATCGATTCCACGCAGCTCCATGGGAAACAGCCTCTGGAAACTCGTGAATGAAATTTGAGCGCGATCCAACGGTCGGATCTATAGTTATGGATCTTTTGAGCCGGTATTCTGGTCGTCTCTGCGGAATTGCCCGGCCGGACATTGTAGTCGTGTCCTATCGATTCCACGCAACTCCATGGGAAACAGCCTCCGGAAACTCGTGAACGAAATTTGAGCGCGATCCAACGGTCGGATCTATAGTTATGGATCTTTTGAGCCGGTATTCTGGTCGTGTCAGTGGAAGTCCCCGACCGGACGTTGTAGTCGTGTCCTACCGATTCCACACAACACCATGGGAAATAGACTCCGGAAACTCGTGAACAAAATTTGAGGGCGATCCAACGGTGGGATCTACAGTTATGGACCTTTTGAGCCGGTATTCTAGTCGTGTCGGTTGAATTGCCAGTGCGGACTTCGTATTCGTGTCTTATCGATTCCACGCAACTCCGTGGGAAACAGACTCCGGAAACTGGTGAAAAATATTTCAACGCAATCCAACGGTCGGATCTATAGTTATGGATCTTTTGAGCCGGTATTCTGGTCGTGTCAGTGGAATTGCCCGACCGGACATTGTAGTCGTGTCCTATCGATTCCACGCAACTCCATGGGAAACAGCCTCCGGAAACTCGTGAACAAAATTTGAGCGCGATCCAACGGTCGGATCTATAGTTATGGATCTTTTAAGCCGGTATTCTGGTCGTGTCCGTGGAAGTGCCCGACCGGACGTTGTAGTCGTGTCCTACCGATTCCACACAACACCATGGGAAATAGACTCCGGAAACTCGTGAACAAAATTTGAGTGCGATCCAACGGTGGGATCTACAGTTATGGACCTTTTGAGCCGGTATTCTAGTCGTGTCGGTTGAATTGCCAGTCCGGACTTCGTATTCGTGTCGTATCGATTCCACGCAACTCCATGGGAAACAGACTCCGGAAACTCGTGAAAAACATTTCAGCGCAATCCAACGGTCGGATCTATAGTTATGGATCTTTTGAGCCGGTATTTTGGTCGTGTTAGTGGAATTGCCCGACCGGACATTGTAGTCGTGTCCCATCGATTCCACGCAACTCCATGGGAAACAGCCTGCGGAAACTCGTGAACGAAATTTGAGCGCGATCCAACGGTCGGATCTATACTTATGGATCTTTTGAGCCGGTATTCAGGTCGTGTCCGTGGAAGTGCCCGACCGGACGTTGTAGTCGTGTCGTACCGATACCACGCAACTCCATGGGAAAAAGACTGCGGAAACTCGTGAAAAAAATTTGACCGCGATCCAACGGTCGGATCTATAGTTACGGACCTTTTGAGCCGGTATTCTGGTAGTCTCGGTGGAATTGGCCGACCGGAGGTGGTAGTCGTGTCCTACCGATTCCACGCCACTCCATGGAAAACAGACCCCGGAAACTCGTGAATGAAATTTGAGCGCGATCCAACGGTCGGATCTATAGTTATGGATCTTTTGAGCCGGTATTCTGGTCGTGTCCGTGGAAGTGCCCGACCGGACGTTGTAGTCGTGTCCTACCGATTCCACACAACACCATGGGAAATAGACTCCGGAAACTCGTGAACAAAATTTGAGTGCGATCCAACGGTCGGATCTACAGTTAGGGACCTTTTGAGCCGGTATTCTAGTCGTGTCGGTTGAATTGCCAGTCCGGACTTCGTATTCGTGTCGTATCGATTCCACGCAACTCCATGGGAAACAGACTCCGGAAACTCGTGAAAAACATTTCAGCGCTATCCAACGGTCGGATCTATAGTTATGGATCTTTTGAGCCGGTATTCTGGTCGTGTCCGTGGAAGTGCCCGACCGGACGTTGTAGTCGTGTCCTACCGATTCCACACAACACCATGGGAAATACACTCCGGAAACTCGTGAACAAAATTTGAGTGCGATCCAACGGTGGGATCTACAGTTATGGACCTTTTGAGCCGGTATTCTAGTCGTGTCGGTTGAATTGCCAGTCCGGACTTCGTATTCGTGTCGTATCGATTCCACGCAACTCCATGGGAAACAGACTCCGGAAACTCGTGAAAAACATTTCAGCGCAATCCAACGGTCGGATCTATAGTTATGGATCTTTTGAGCCGGTATTCTGGTCGTCTCTGTGGAATTGCCCGGCCAGACATTGTAGTCGTGTCCTATTGATTCCACGCAACTCTATGGGAAACAGCCTCCGGAAACTCGTGAACGAAATTTGAGCGCAATCCAACGGTCGGATCTATAGTTATGGATCTTTTGAGCCGGTATTCTGGTCGTGTCCGTGGAAGTGCCCGACCGGACGTTGTAGTCGTGTCCTACCGATTCCACACAACACCATGGGAAATAGACTTCGGAAACTCGGGAACAAAATTTGAGCGCGATCCAACGGTCGGATCTATATTTACAGACCTTTTGAGCCGGTATTTTGGTCGTCTCTGTGGAATTGCCCGACCGGACATTGTAGTCGTGTCCTATCGATTCCACGCAACTCCATGGGAAACAGCCTTCGGAAACTCGTGAACGAAATTTGAGCGCGATCCAACGGTCGGATCTATAGTTAAGGATCTTTTGAGCCGGTATTCTGGTCGTGTCAGTGGAAGTCCCCGACCGGACGTTATAGTCGTGTCCTACCGATTCCACACAACACCATGGGAAATAGACTCCGGAAACTAGTGAACAAAATTTGAGTGCGATCCAACGGTGGGATCTATAGTTGTGGACCTTTTGAGCCGGTATTCTAGTCGTGTCGGTTGAATTGCCAGTCCGGACTTCGTATTCGTGTCGTATCGATTCCACGCAACTCCGTGGGAAACAGACTCCGGAAACTCGTGAAAAACATTTCAGCGCAATCCAACGGTCGGATCTATAGTTATGGATCTTCTGAGCCGGTATTCTGGTCGTGTCAGTGGAATTGCCCGAACGGACATTGTAGTCGTGTCCTATCGATTCCACGCAACTCTATGGGAAACAGCCTTCGGAAACTCGTGAACGAAATTTGAGCGCGATCCAACGGTCGGATCTATAGTTATGGATCTTTTGAGCCGGTATTCTGGTCGTGTCAGTGGAAGTCCCCGACCGGACGTTGTAGTCGTGTCCTACTGATTCCACACAACACCATGGGAAATAGACTTCGGAAACTCGTGAAAAAAATTTGAGCGCGATCCAACGGTCGGATCGATAGTTACAGATCTTTTGAGCCGGTATTCTGGTCGTCTCTATGGAATTGCCCGACCGGACATTGTAGTCGTGTCCTATCGATTCCACGCAACTCCATGGGAAACAGCCTCCGGAAACTCGTGAACGAAATTTGAGCGCGATCCAACGGTCGGATCTATAGTTATGGATCTTTTGAGCCGGTATTCTGGTCGTGTCAGTGGAACTCCCCGACCGGACGTTGTAGTCGTGTCCTACCGATTCCACACAACACCATGGGAAATAGACTTCGGAAACTCGGGAACAAAATTTGAGCGCGATCCAACGGTCGGATCTATATTTACAGACCTTTTGAGCTGGTATTTTGGTCGTCTCTGTGGAATTGCCCGACCGGACATTGTAGTCGTGTCCTATCGATTCCACGCAACTCCATGGGAAACAGCCTTCGGAAACTCGTGAACGAAATTTGAGCGCGATCCAACGATCGGATCTATAGTTATGGATCTTTTGAGCCGGTATTCTGGTCGTGTTAGTGGAATTGCCCGACCGGACGTTGTAGTCGTGTCCTACCGATTCCACACAACACCATGGGAAATAGACTCCGGAAACTCGTGAACAAAATTTGAGTGCGATCCAACGGTGGGATCTACAGTTAGGGACCTTTTGAGCCGGTATTCTAGTCGTGTCGGTTGAATTGCCAGTCCGGACTTCGTATTCGTGTCGTATCGATTCCACGCAACTCCATGGGAAACAGACTCCGGAAACTCGTGAAAAACATTTCAGCGCAATCCAACGGTCGGATCTATAGTTATGGATCTTTTGAGCCGGTATTCTGGTCGTGTTAGTGGAATTGCCCGAGCGGACATTGTACTCGTGTCCCATCGATTCCACGCAACTGCATGGGAAACAGCCTTCGGAAACTCGTGAACGAAATTTGAGCGCGATCCAACGGTCGGATCTATAGTTATGGATCTTTTGAGCCGGTATTCAGGTCGTGTCCGTGGAAGTGCCCGACCGGACGTTGTAGTCGTGTCCTACCGATTCCACACAACACCATGGGAAATGGACTCCGGAAACTCGTGAACAAAATTTGAGTGCAATCCAACGGTGGGATCTACAGTTATGGACCTTTTGAGCCGGTATTCTAGTCATGTCGGTTGAATTGCCAGTGCGGACTTCGTATTCGTGTCTTATCGATTCCACGCAACTCCGTGGGAAACAGACTCCGGAAACTGGTGAAAAACATTTCAGCGCAATCCAACGGTTGGATCTATAGTTATGGATCTTTTGAGCCGGTATTTTTGTCGTGTCAGTGGAATTGCCCGACCGGACATTGTAGTCGTGTCCTATCGATTCCACGCAACTTCATGGGAAACAGCCTCCGGAAACTCGTGAACGAAATTTGAGCGCGATCCAATGGTCGGATCTATAGTTATGGATCTTTTGAGCTGGTATTCTGGTCGTGTCCGTGGAAGTGCCCGACCGGACATTGTAGTCGTGTCCTACCGATTCCACACAACACCATGGGAAATAGACTTCGGAAACTCGTGAATAAAATTTGAGCGCGATCCAACGGTCGGATCTATATTTACAGACCTTTTGAGCCGGTATTTTGGTCGTCTCTGTGGAATTGCCCGACCGGACATTGTAGTCGTGTCCTATCGATTCCATGCAACACCATGGGAAACAGCCTTCGGAAACTCGTGAACGAAATTTGAGCGCGATCCAACGGTCGGATCTATAGTTATGGATCTTTTGAGCCGGTATTCTGGTCGTGTCAGTGGAAGTCCCCGACCGGACGTTATAGTCGTGTCCTACCGATTCCACACAACACCATGGGAAATAGACTCCGGAAACTAGTGAACAAAATTTGAGTGCGATCCAACGGTGGGATCTATAGTTGTGGACCTTTTGAGCCGGTATTCTAGTCGTGTCGGTTGAATTGCCAGTCCGGACTTCGTATTCGTGTCGTATCGATTCCACGCAACTCCGTGGGAAACAGACTCCGGAAACTCGTGAAAAACATTTCAGCGCAATCCAACGGTCGGATCTATAGTTATGGATCTTCTGAGCCGGTATTCTGGTCGTGTTAGTGGAATTGCCCGAGCGGACATTGTACTCGTGTCCCATCGATTCCACGCAACTCCATGGGAAACAGCCTTCGGAAACTCGTGAACGAAATTTGAGAGCGATCCAACGGTCGGATCTATAGTTATGGATCTTTTGAGCCGGTATTCAGGTCGTGTCCATGGAAGTGCCCGACCGGACGTTGTAGTCGTGTCCTACCGATTCCACACAACACCATGGGAAATGGACTCCGGAAACTCGTGAACAAAATTTGAGTGCAATCCAACGGTGGGATCTACAGTTATGGACCTTTTGAGCCGGTATTCTAGTCATGTCGGTTGAATTGCCAGTGGGGACTTCGTATTCGTGTCTTATCGATTCCACGCAACTCCGTGGGAAAGAGACTCCGGAAACTGGTGAAAAACATTTCAGCGCAATCCAACGGTCGGATCTATAGTTATGGATCTTTTGAGCCGGTATTTTTGTCGTGTCAGTGGAATTGCCCGACCGGACATTGTAGTCGTGTCCTATCGATTCCACGCAACTTCATGGGAAACAGCCTCCGGAAACTCGTGAACGAAATTTGAGCGCGATCCAACGGTCGGATCTATAGTTATGGATCTTTTGACCCGGTATTCTGGTCGTGTCCGTGGAAGTGCCCGACCGGACGTTGTAGTCGTGTCCTATCGATTCCACACAACACCATGGGAAATAGACTCCGGAAACTCGTGAACAAAATTTGAGTGCGATCCAACGGTGGGATCTACAGTTATGGACCTTTTGAGCCGGTATTCTAGTCGTGTCGGTTGAATTGCCAGTCCGGACTTCGTATTCGTGTCGTATCGATTCCATGCAACTTCGTGGGAAACAGACTCCGGAAACTCGTGAACAAAATTTGAGTGCGATCCAACGGTGGGATCTACAGTTATGGACCTTTTGAGCCGGTATTCTAGTTGTGTCGATTGAATTGCCAGTCCGGACTTCGTATTCGTGTCGTATGGATTCCACGCAACTCCATGGGAAACAGCCTCCGGAAACTCGTGAATGAAATTTGAGCGCAATCCAACGGTCGGATCTATAGTTATGGATCTTTTGAGCCGGTATTCTGGTCGTGTCCGTGGAAGTGCCCGACCGGACGTTGTAGTCGTGTCCTACCGATTCCACACAACACCATCGGAAATAGACTTCGGAAACTCCTGAACAAAATTTGAGCGCGATCAAACGGTCGGATCTATAGTTACAGATCTTTTGAGCCGGTATTCTGGTCGTCTCTGTGGAATTGCCCGGCCGGACATTGTAGTCGTGTCCTATCGATTCCACGCAACTCTATGGGAAACAGCCTCCGGAAACTCGTGAACGAAATTTGAGCGCGATCCAACGGTCGGATCTATAGTTATGGATCTTTTGAGCCGGTATTCTGGTCGTGTCCGTGGAAGTGCCCGACCGGACGTTGTAGTCGTGTCCTACCGATTCCACACAACACCATGGGAAATAGACTTCGGAAACTCGTGAATAAAATTTGAGCGCGATCCAACGGTCGGATCTATATTTACAGACCTTTTGAGCCGGTATTTTGGTCGTCTCTGTGGAATTGCCCGACCGGACATTGTAGTCGTGTCCTATCGATTCCACGCAACTCCATGGGAAACAGCCTTCGGAAACTCGTGAACGAAATTTGAGCGCGATCCAACGGTCAGATCTATAGTTATGGATCTTTTGAGCCGGTATTCTGGTCGTGTCAGTGGAAGTCCCCGACCGGACGTTATAGTCGTGTCCTACCGATTCCACACAACACCATGGGAAATAGACTCCGGAAACTAGTGAACAAAATTTGAGTGCGATCCAACGGTGGGATCTATAGTTGTGGACCTTTTGAGCCGGTATTCTAGTCGTGTCGGTTGAATTGCCAGTCCGGACTTCGTATTCGTGTCGTATCGATTCCACGCAACTCCGTGGGAAACAGACTCCGGAAACTCGTGAAAAACATTTCAGCGCAATCCAACGGTCGGATCTATAGTTATGGATCTTCTGAGCCGGTATTCTGGTCGTGTTAGTGGAATTGCCCGAGCGGACGTTATAGTCGTGTCCTACCGATTCCACACAACACCATGGGAAATAGACTTCGGAAACTCGTGAATAAAATTTGAGCGCGATCCAACGGTCGGATCTATATTTACAGACCTTTTGAGCCGGTATTTTGGTCGTCTCTGTGGAATTGCCCGACCGGACATTGTAGTCGTGTCCTATCGATTCCACGCAACTCCATGGGAAACAGCCTTCGGAAACTCGTGAACGAAATTTGAGCGCGATCCAACGGTCGGATCTATAGTTATGGATCTTTTGAGCCGGTATTCTGGTCGTGTCAGTGGAAGTCCCCGACCGGACGTTATAGTCGTGTCCTACCGATTCCACACAACACCATGGGAAATAGACTCCGGAAACTAGTGAACAAAATTTGAGTGCGATCCAACGGTGGGATCTATAGTTGTGGACCTTTTGAGCCGGTATTCTAGTCGTGTCGGTTGAATTGCCAGTCTGGACTTCGTATTCGTGTCGTATCGATTCCACGCAACTTCGTGGGAAACAGACTCCGGAAACTCGTGAACAAAATTTGAGTGCGATCCAACGGTGGGATCTACAGTTATGGACCTTTTGAGCCGGTATTCTAGTTGTGTCGGTTGAATTGCCAGTCCGGACTTCGTATTCGTGTCGTATGGATTCCACGCTACTCCATGGGAAACAGCCTCCGGAAACTCGTGAATGAAATTTGAGCGCAATCCAACGGTCGGATCTATAGTTATGGATCTTTTGAGCCGGTATTCTGGTCGTGTCCGTGGAAGTGCCCAACCGGACGTTGTAGTCGTGTCCTACCGATTCCACACAACACCATGGGAAATAGACTTCGGAAACTCCTGAACAAAATTTGAGCGCGATCAAACGGTCGGATCTATAGTTACAGATCTTTTGAGCCGGTATTCTGGTCGTCTCTGTGGAATTACCCGGCCGGACATTGTAGTCGTGTCCTATCGATTCCACGCAACTCTATGGGAAACAGCCTCCGGAAACTCGTGAACGAAATTTGAGCGCGATCCAACGGTCGGATCTATAGTTATGGATCTTTTGAGCCGGTATTCTGGTCGTGTCCGTGGAAGTGCCCGACCGGACGTTGTAGTCGTGTCCTACCGATTCCACACAACACCATGGGAAATAGACTCCGGAAACTAGTGAACAAAATTTGAGTGCGATCCAACGGTCGGATCTATAGTTGTGGACCTTTTGAGCCGGTATTCTAGTCGTGTCGGTTGAATTGCTAGTCCGGACTTCGTATTCGTGTCGTATCGATTCCACGCAACTCCGTGGGAAACAGACTCCGGAAACTCGTGAAAAACATTTCAGCGCAATCCAACGGTCGGATCTATAGTTATGGATCTTCTGAGCCGGTATTCTGGTCGTGTCAGTGGAAGTGCCCGACCGGACATTGTAGTCGTGTCCTATCGATTCCACGCAACTCCATGGGAAACAGCCTTCGGAAACTCCTGAACGAAATTTGAGCGCGATCCAACGGTCGGATCTATAGTTATGGATCTTTTGAGCCGGTATTCTGGTCGTGTCAGTGGAAGTCCCCGACCGGACGTTGTAGTCGTGTCCTACTGATTCCACACAACACCATGGGAAGTAGACTTCGGAAACTCGTGAAAAAAATTTGAGCGCGATCCCACGGTCGGATCGATAGTTACAAATCTTTTGAGCCGGTATTCTGGTCGTCTCTGTGGAATTGCCCGACCGGACATTGTAGTCGTGTCCTATCGATTCCACGCAACTCCATGGGAAACAGCCTCCGGAAACTCGTGAACGAAATTTGAGCGCGATCCAGCGGTCGGATCTATAGTTATGGATCTTTTGAGCCGGTATTCTAGTCGTGTCCGTGGAAGTCCCCGACCGGACGTTGTAGTCGTGTCCTACCGATTCCACACAACACCATGGGAAATAGACTTTGGAAACTCGTGTATAAAATTTGAGCGCGATCAAACGGTCGGATCTATAGTTACAGACCTTTTGAGGTGGTATTCTGGTCGTCTCTGTGGAATTGCCCGACCGGACATTGTAGTCGTGTCCTATCGATTCCATTCAACTCCATGGGAAACAACCTCCGGAAACTCGTGAACGAAATTTGAGCGCGATCCAACGGTCGGATCTATATTTTTTGGATCTTATGAGCCGGTATTTTGGTCGTGTCCGTGGAAGTGCCCGACCGGACGTTGTAGTCGTGTCCTACCGATTCCACCCAACACCATGGGAAATAGACTTCGGAAACTCGTGAACAAAATTTGAGGGCGATCCAACGGTGGGATCTACAGTTATGGACCTTTTGAGCCGGTATTCTAGTCGTGTCGGTTGAATTGCCAGTCCGAACTTCGTATTCGTGTCGTATCGATTCCACGCAACTCCATCGGAAACAGACTCCGGAAACTCATGAAAAACATTTCAGCGCTATCCAACGGTCGGATCTATAGTTATGGATCTTTTGAGCCGGTATTCTGGTCGTGTCAGTGGAATTGCCCGACCGGACATTATAGTCGTGTCCTATCGATTCCACGCAACTCCATGGGAAACAGCCTCCGGAAACTCGTGAACGAAATTTGAGCGCGATCCAACGGTCGATCTATAGTTATGGATCTTTTGAGCCGGTATTCTGGTCGTGTCCATGGAAGTGCCCGACCGGAAGTTGTAGTCGAGTCCTACCGATTCCACACAACACCATGGGAAATAGACTTTGGAAACTCGTGAACAAAATTTGAGCGCGATCAAACGGTCGGATCGATAGTTACAAATCTTTTGAGCCGGTATTCTGGTCGTCTCTGTGGAATTGCCCGACCGGACATTGTAGTCGTGTCCTATCGATTCCACGCAACTCCATGGGAAACAGCCTCCGGAAACTCGTGAACGAAATTTGAGCGCGATCCAACGGTCGGATCTATAGTTATGGATCTTTTGAGCCGGTATTCTAGTCGTGTCAGTGGAAGTCCCCGACCGGACATTGTAGTCGTGTCCTACCGATTCCACACAACACCATGGGAAATAGACTTTGGAAACTCGTGAACAAAATTTGAGCGCGATCAAACGGTCGGATCTATAGTTATGGATCTTTTGACCCGGTATTCTGGTCGTGTCAGTGGAAGTCCCCGACCGTACGTTGTAGTCGTGTCCTACCGATTCCACACAACACCATGGGAAATAGACTCCGGAAACTCGTGAACAAAATTTGAGGGCGATCCAACGGTTGGATCTACAGTTATGGACCTTTTGAGCCGGTATTCTAGTCGTGTCGGTTGAATTGCCAGTCCGGACTTCGTATTCGTGTCGTATGGATTCCACGCAACTCCATGGGAAACAGCCTCCGGAAACTCGTGAATGAAATTTGAGCGCAATCCAACGGTCGGATCTATAGTTCTGGATCTTTTGAGCCGGTATTCTGGTCGTGTCCGTGGAAGTGCCCGACCGGACGTTGTAGTCGTGTCCTACCGATTCCACACAACACCATGGGAAATAGACTTCGGAAACTCCTGAACAAAATTTGAGCGCGATCAAACGGTCGGATCTATAGTTACAGATCTTTTGAGCCGGTATTCTGGTCGTCTCTGTGGAATTGCCCGGCCGGACATTGTAGTCGTGTCCTATCGATTCCACGCAACTCTATGGGAAACAGCCTCCGGAAACTCGTGAACGAAATTTGAGCGCGATCCAACGGTCGGATCTATAGTTATGGATCTTTTGAGCCGGTATTCTGGTCGTGTCCGTGGAAGTGCCCGACCGGACGTTGTAGTCGTGTCCTACCGATTCCACACAACACCATGGGAAATAGACTCCGGAAACTAGTGAACAAAATTTGAGTGCGATCCAACGGTGGGATCTATAGTTGTGGACCTTTTGAGCCGGTATTCTAGTCGTGTCGGTTGAATTGCCAGTCCGGACTTCGTATTCGTGTCGTATCGATTCCACACAACTCCATGGGAAACAGACTCCGGAAACTCGTGAAAAACATTTCAGCGCTATCCAACGGTCGGATCTATAGTTATGGATCTTGTGAGCCGGTATTCTGGTCGTGTCAGTGGAATTGCCCGACCGGACATTGTAGTCGTGTCCTATCGATTCCACGCAACTCCATGGGAAACAGCCTTCGGAAACTCGTGAACGAAATTTGAGCGCGATCCAACGGTCGGATCTATAGTTATGGATCTTTTGAGCCGGTATTCTGGTCGTGTGAGTGGATGTCCCCGACCGGACGTTGTAGTCGTGTCCTACCGATTCCACACAACACCATGGGAAATAGACTTCGGAAACTCGTGAATAAAATTTGAGCGCGATCCAACGGTCGGATCGATAGTTACAGATCTTTTGAGCCGGTATTCTGGTCGTCTCTGTGGAATTGCCCGACCGGACATTGTAGTCGTGTCCTATCGATTCAACGCAACTCCATGGGAAACAGCCACCGGAAACTCGTGAACGAAATTTGAGCGAGATCCAACGGTCGGATCTGTAATTATGGATCTTTTGAGCCGGTATTCTGGTCGTGTCAGTGGAATTGCCCGACCGGACATTGTAGTCGTGTCCTATCGATTCCATACAACTCCATGGGAAACAACCTCCGGAAACTCGTGAACGAAATTTGAGCGCGATCCAACGGTCGGATCTATATTTTTTGGATCTTATGAGCCGGTATTCTGGTCGTGTCCGTGGAAGTGCCCGACCGGACGTTGTAGTCGTGTCCTACCGATTCCACCCAACACCATGGGAAATAGACTTCGGAAACTCGTGAACAAAATTTGAGGGCGATCCAACGGTGGGATCTACAGTTATGGACCTTTTGAGCCGGTATTCTAGTCGTGTCGGTTGAATTGCCAGTCCGGACTTCGTATTCGTGTCGTATCGATTCCACGCAACTCCATGGGAAACAGACTCCGGAAACTCGTGAAAAACATTTCAGCGCTATCCAACGGTCGGATCTATAGTTATGGATCTTTTGAGCCGGTATTCTGGTCGTGTCAGTGGAATTGCCCGACCGGACATTATAGTCGTGTCCTATCGATTCCACGCAACTCCATGGGAAACAGCCTCCGGAAACTCGTGAACGAAATTTGAGCGCGATCCAACGGTCGATCTATAGTTATGGATCTTTTGAGCCGGTATTCTGGTCGTGTCCATGGAAGTGCCCGACCGGAAGTTGTAGTCATGTCCTACCGATTCCACACAACACCATGGGAAATAGACTTCGGAAACTTGTGAATAAAATTTGAGCGCGATCCAACGGTCGGATCTATAGTTACAGACCTTTTGAGCCGGTATTCTGGTCGTCTCTGTGGAATTGCCCGACCGGACATTGTTGTCGTGTCCTATCGATTCCACGCAACTCCATGGGAAATAGCCTCCGGAAACTCGTGAATGAAATTTGAGCGCGATCCAACGGTCGGATCTATAGTTATGGATCTTTTGAGCCGGTATTCGGGTCGTGTCCGTGGAAGTGCCCGACCGGACGTTGTAGTCGTGTCCTACCGATTCCACACCACACCATGGGAAATAGACTCCGGAAACTCGTGAACAAAAATTGAGTGCGATCCAACGGTGGCATCTACAGTTATGGACCTTTTGAGCCGGTATTCTAATCGTGTTGGTTGAATTGCCAGTCCGGACTTCGTATTCGTGTCGTATCGATTCCACGCAACTCCATGGGAAACAGACTCCGGAAACTCGTGAAAAACATTTCAGCGCTATCCAACGGTCGGATCTATAGTTATGGATCTTTTAAGCCGGTATTCTGGTCGTGTCAGTGGAATTGCCCGACCGGACATTGTAGTCGTGTCCTATCGATTCCACGCAACTCCATGGGAAACAGCCTTCGGAAACTCGAGAACGAAATTTGAGCGCGATCCAACGGTCGGATGTATAGTTATGGATCTTTTGAGCCGGTATTCTGGTCGTGTCAGTGGAAGTCCCCGACCGGACGTTGTAGTCGTGTCCTACCGATTCCACACAACACCATGGGAAATAGACTTCGGAAACTCGTGAATAAAATTTGAGCTCGATCCAACGGTCGGATCGATAGTTACAGATCTTTTGAGCCGGTATTCTGGTCGTCTCTGCGGAATTGCCCGACCGGACATTGTAGTCGTGTCCTATCGATTCCACGCAACTCCATGGGAAACAGCCTCCGGAAACTCGTGAACGAAATTTGAGCGCGATCCAACGGTCGGATCTATAGTTATGGATCTTTTGAGCCGGTATTCTGGTCGTGTCAGTGGAAGTCCCCGACCGGACGTTGTAGTCGTGTCCTACCGATTCCACACAACACCATGGGAAATAGACTCCGGAAACTCGTGAACGAAATTGGAGCGCGATCCAACGGTCGGATCTATAGTTATGGATCTTTTGAGCCGGTATTCTGGTCGTGTCAGTGGAAGTCCCCGACCGGACGTTGTAGTCGTGTCCTACCGATTCCACACAACACCATGGGAAATAGACTCCGGAAACTCGTGAACGAAATTTGAGCGCGATCCAACGGTCGGATCTATAGTTATGGATCTTTTGAGCCGGTATTCTGGTCGTGTCAGTGGAAGTCCCCGACCGGACGTTGTAGTCGTGTCCTACCGATTCCATACAACACCATGGGAAATAGACTTCGGAAACTCGTGAATAAAATTTGAGCTCGATCCAACGGTCGGATCGATAGTTACAGATCTTTTGAGCCGGTATTCTGGTCGTCTCTGCGGAATTGCCCGACCGGACATTGTAGTCGTGTCCTATCGATTCCACGCAACTCCATGGGAAACAGCCTCCTGAAACTCGTGAACGAAATTTGAGCGCGATCCAACGGTCGGATCTATAGTTATGGATCTTTTGAGCCGGTATTCTGGTCGAGTCCGTGGAAGTGCCCGACCGGACGTTGTAGTCGTGTCCTACCGATTCCACACCACACCATGGGAAATAGACTCCGGAAACTCGTGAACAAAAATTGAGTGCGATCCAACGGTGGCATCTACAGTTATGGACCTTTTGAGCCGGTATTCTAATCGTGTTGGTTGAATTGCCAGTCCGGACTTCGTATTCGTGTCGTATCGATTCCACGCAACTCCATGGGAAACAGACTCCGGAAACTCGTGAAAAACATTTCAGCGCTATCCAACGGTCGGATCTATAGTTATGGATCTTTTAAGCCGGTATTCTGGTCGTGTCAGTGGAATTGCCCGACCGGACATTGTAGTCGTGTCCTATCGATTCCACGCAACTCCATGGGAAACAGCCTTCGGAAACTCGAGAACGAAATTTGAGCGCGATCCAACGGTCGGATGTATAGTTATGGATCTTTTGAGCCGGTATTCTGGTCGTGTGAGTGGAAGTCCCCGACCGGACGTTGTAGTCGTGTCCTACCGATTCCACACAACACCATGGGAAATAGACTTCGGAAACTCGTGAATAAAATTTGAGCGCGATCCAACGGTCGGATCGATAGTTACAGATCTTTTGAGCCGGTATTCTGGTCGTCTCTGTGGAATTGCCCGACCGGACATTGTAGTTGTGTCCTATCGATTCCACGCAACTCCATGGGAAACAGCCTCCGGAAACTCGTGAACGAAATTTGAGCGCGATCCAACGGTCGGATCTATAGTTATGGATCTTTTGAGCCGGTATTCTGGTCGTGTCAGTGGAAGTCCCCGACCGGACGTTGTAGTCGTGTCCTACCGATTCCACACAACACCATGGGAAATAGACTCCGGAAACTCGTGAACGAAATTGGAGCGCGATCCAACGGTCGGATCTATAGTTATGGATCTTTTGAGCCGGTATTCTGGTCGTGTCAGTGGAAGTCCCCGACCGGACGTTGTAGTCGTGTCCTACCGATTCCACACAACACCATGGGAAATAGACTCCGGAAACTCGTGAACGAAATTTGAGCGCGATCCAACGGTCGGATCTATAGTTATGGATCTTTTGAGCCGGTATTCTGGTCGTGTCAGTGGAAGTCCCCGACCGGACGTTGTAGTCGTGTCCTACCGATTCCATACAACACCATGGGAAATAGACTTCGGAAACTCGTGAATAAAATTTGAGCTCGATCCAACGGTCGGATCGATAGTTACAGATCTTTTGAGCCGGTATTCTGGTCGTCTCTGCGGAATTGCCCGACCGGACATTGTAGTCGTGTCCTATCGATTCCACGCAACTCCATGGGAAACAGCCTCCTGAAACTCGTGAACGAAATTTGAGCGCGATCCAACGGTCGGATCTATAGTTATGGATCTTTTGAGCCGGTATTCTGGTCGAGTCCGTGGAAGTGCCCGACCGGACGTTGTAGTCGTGTCCTACCGATTCCACACAACACCATGGGAAATAGACTTCGGAAACTCGTGAATAAAATTTGAGCGCGATCCAACGGTCGGATCGATAGTTACAGATCTTTTGAGCCGGTATTCTGGTCGTCTCTTTGGAATTGCCCGACCGGACATTGTAGTCGTGTCCTATCGATTCCACGCAACTCCATGGGAAACAGCCTCCGGAAACTCGTGAACGAAATTTGAGCGCGATCCAACGGTCGGATCTATAGTTATGGATCTTTTGAGCCGGTATTCTGGTCGTGTCAGTGGAAGTCCCCGACCGGACGTTGTAGTCGTGTCCTACCGATTCCACACAACACCATGGGAAATAGACTCCGGAAACTCGTGAACGAAATTGGAGCGCGATCCAACGGTCGGATCTATAGTTATGGATCTTTTGAGCCGGTATTCTGGTCGTGTCAGTGGAAGTCCCCGACCGGACGTTGTAGTCGTGTCCTACCGATTCCACACAACACCATGGGAAATAGACTCCGGAAACTCGTGAACGAAATTTGAGCGCGATCCAACGGTCGGATCTATAGTTATGGATCTTTTGAGCCGGTATTCTGGTCGTGTCAGTGGAAGTCCCCGACCGGACGTTGTAGTCGTGTCCTACCGATTCCACACAACACCATGGGAAATAGACTTCGGAAACTCGTGAATAAAATTTGAGCTCGATCCAACGGTCGGATCGATAGTTACAGATCTTTTGAGCCGGTATTCTGGTCGTCTCTGCGGAATTGCCCGACCGGACATTGTAGTCGTGTCCTATCGATTCCACGCAACTCCATGGGAAACAGCCTCCGGAAACTCGTGAACGAAATTTGAGCGCGATCCAACGGTCGGATCTATAGTTATGGATCTTTTGAGCCGGTATTCTGGTCGTGTCAGTGGAAGTCCCCGACCGGACGTTGTAGTCGTGTCCTACCGATTCCACACAACACCATGGGAAATAGACTCCGGAAACTCGTGAACGAAATTGGAGTGCGATCCAACGGTCGGATCTATAGTTATGGATCTTTTGAGCCGGTATTCTGGTCGTGTCAGTGGAAGTCCCCGACCGGACGTTGTAGTCGTGTCCTACCGATTCCACACAACACCATGGGAAATAGACTCCGGAAACTCGTGAACGAAATTTGAGCGCGATCCAACGGTCGGATCTATAGTTATGGATCTTTTGAGCCGGTATTCTGGTCGTGTCAGTGGAAGTCCCCGACCGGACGTTGTAGTCGTGTCCTACCGATTCCACACAACACCATGGGAAATAGACTTCGGAAACTCGTGAATAAAATTTGAGCTCGATCCAACGGTCGGATCGATAGTTACAGATCTTTTGAGCCGGTATTCTGGTCGTCTCTACGGAATTGCCCGACCGGACATTGTAGTCGTGTCCTATCGATTCCACGCAACTCCATGGGAAACAGCCTCCTGAAACTCGTGAACGAAATTTGAGCGCGATCCAACGGTCGGATCTATAGTTATGGATCTTTTGAGCCGGTATTCTGGTCGAGTCCGTGGAAGTGCCCGACCGGACGTTGTAGTCGTGTCCTACCGATTCCACACAACACCATGGGAAATAGACTCCGGAAACTCGTGAACAAAAATTGAGTGCGATCCAACGGTGGCATCTACAGTTATGGACCTTTTGAGCCGGTATTCTAGTCGTGTTGGTTGAATTGCCAGCCCGGACTTCGTATTCGTGTCGTATCGATTCCACGCAACTCCATGGGAAACAGACTCCGGAAACTCGTGAAAAACATTTCAGCGCTATCCAACGGTCGGATCTATAGTTATGGATCTTTTAAGTCGGTATTCTGGTCGTGTCAGTGGAATTGCCCGACCGGACATTGTAGTCGTGTCCTATCGATTCCACGCAATTCCATGGGAAACAGCCTTCGGAAACTCGTGAACGAAATTTAAGCGCGATCCAACGGTCGGATCTATAGTTATGGATCTTTTGAGCCGGTATTCTGGTCGTGTGAGTGGAAGTCCCCGACCGGACGTTGTAGTCGTGTCCTACCGATTCCACACAACACCATGGGAAATAGACTTCGGAAACTCGTGAATAAAATTTGAGCGCGATCCAACGGTCGGATCGATAGTTACAGATCTTTTGAGCCGGTATTCTGGTCGTCTCTGTGGAATTGCCCGACCGGACATTGTAGTCGTGTCCTATCGATTCCACGCAACTCCATGGGAAACAGCCTCCGGAAACTCGTGAACGAAATTTGAGCGCGATCCAACGGTGGGATCTACAGTTATGGACCTTTTGAGCCGGTATTCTAGTCATGTCGGTTGAATTGCTAGTGCGGACTTCGTATTCGTGTCTTATCGATTCCACGCAACTCCGTGGGAAACAGACTCCGGAAACTGGTGAAAAACATTTCAGCGCAATCCAACGGTCGGATCTATAGTTATGGATCTTTTGAGCCGGTATTCTGGTCGTGTCAGTGGAATTGCCCGACCGGACATTGTAGTCGTGTCCTATCGATTCCACGCAACTCCATGGGAAATAGCCTCTGGAAACTCGTGAACGAAATTTGAGCGCGATCCAACGGTCGGATCTATAGTTATGGATCTTTTGAGCCGGTATTCTGGTCGTGTCCGGGTAAGTGCCCGACCGGACGTTGTAGTCGTGTCCTACCGATTCCACACCACACCATGGGAAATAGACTCCGGAAACTCGTGAACAAAAATTGAGTGCGATCCAACGGTGGCATCTACAGTTATGGACCTTTTGAGCCGGTATTCAGGTCGTGTCCGTGGAAGTGCCCGACCGGACGTTGTAGTCGTGTCCTACCGATTCCACACCACACCATGGGAAATAGACTCCGGAAACTCGTGAACAAAAATTGAGTGCGATCCAACGGTGGCATCTACAGTTATGGACCTTTTGAGCCGGTATTCTAGTCGCGTTGGTTGAATTGCCAGTCCGGACTTCGTATTCGTGTCGTATCGATTCCACGCAACTCCATGTGAAACAGACTCCGGAAACTCGTGAAAAACATTTCAGCGCTATCCAACAGTCGGATCTATAGTTATGGATCTTTTAAGCCGGTATTCTGGTCGTGTCAGTGGAATTGCCCGACCGGACATTGTAGTCGTGTCCTATCGATTCCACGCAACTCCATGGGAAATAGCCTCTGGAAACTCGTGAACGAAATTTGAGCGCGATCCAACGGTCGGATCTATAGTTATGGATCTTTTGAGCCGGTATTCTGGTCGTGTCCGTGGAAATGCCCGACCGGACGTTGTAGTCGTGTCCTACCGATTCCACACCACACCATGGGAAATAGACTCCGGAAACTCGTGAACAAAAATTGAGTGCGATCCAACGGTCGCATCTACAGTTATGGACCTTTTGAGCCGGTATTCTAGTCGTGTTGGTTGAATTGCCCGACCGGACATTGTAGTCGTGTCCTATCGATTCCACGCAACTCCATGGGAAACAGCCTCCTGAAACTCGTGAACGAAATTTGAGCGCGATCCAACGGTTGGATCTATAGTTATGGATCTTTTGAGCCGGTATTCTGGTCGTGTCCTTGGAAGTGCCCGACCGGACGTTGTAGTCGTGTCCTACCGATTCCACACAACACCATGGGAAATAGACTTCGGAAACTCGTGAAAAAAATTTGAGCGCGATCCAACGGTCGGATCTATACTTACAGATCTTTTGAGCCGGTATTCTGGTCGTCTCTGTGGAATTGCCCGACCGGACATTGTAGTCGTGTCCTATCGATTCCACGCAACTCCATGGGAAACAGCCTTCGGAAACTCGTGAACGAAATTTGAGCGCGATCCAACGGTCGGATCTATAGTTATGGATCTTTTGAGCCGGTATTCTGGTCGTGTCCCTGGAAGTGCCCGACCGGACGTTGTAGTCGTGTCCTACCGATTCCACACAACACCATGGGAAATAGACTTCGGAAACTCGTGAAAAAAATTTGAGCGCGATCCAACGGTCGGATCTATAGTTACAGACCTTTTGAGCCGGTATTCTGGTCGTCTCTGCAGAATTGCCCGACCGGACATTGTAGTCGTGTCCTATCGATTCCACGCAACTCCATGGGAAACAGCCTCTGGAAACTCGTGAACGAAATTTGAGCGCGATCCAACGGTCGGATCTATAGTTATGAATCTTTTGAGCCGGTATTCTGGTCGAGTCCGTGGAAGTGCCCGCCCGGACGTTGTAGTCGTGTCCTATTGATTCCACACAACACCATGGGAAATAGACTCCGGAAACTCGTGAACCAAATTTGAGTGCGATCCAACGGTGGAATCTACAGTTATGGACCTTTTGAGCCGGTATTCTAGTCGTGTCGGTTGAATTGCCATTCCGGACTTCGTATTCGTGTCGTATTGATTCCACGCAACTCCATGGGAAACAGACTCCGGAAACTCGTGAAAAACATTTCAGCGCTATCCAACGGTCGGATCTATAGTTATGGATCTTTTGAGCCGGTATTCTGGTCGTGTCAGTGGAATTGCCCGACCGGACATTGTAGTCGTGTCCTATCGATTCCACGCAACTCCATGGGAAACGGCCTTCGGAAACTCGTGAACGAAATTTGAGCGCGATCCAACGGTCGGATCTATAGTTATTGATCTTTTGAGCCGGTATTCAGGTCGTGTCCGTGGAAGTGCCCGACCGGACGTTGTAGTCTTGTCCTACCGATTCCACACAACACCATGGGAAATAGACTCCGGAAACTCGTGAAGAAAATTTGAGTGCGATCCAACGGTGGGATCTACAGTTATGGACCTTTTGAACCGGTATTCTAGTCATGTCGGTTGAATTGCTAGTGTGGACTTCGTATTCGTGTCTTATCGATTCCACGCAACTCCGTGGGAAACAGACTCCGGAAACTGGTGAAAAACATTTCAGCGCAATCCAACGGTCGGATCTATAGTTATGGATCTTTTGAGCCGGTATTCTGGTCGTGTCAGTGGAATTGCCCGACCGGACATTGTAGTCGTGTCCTATCGATTCCACGCAACTCCATGGGAAATAGCCTCTGGAAACTCGTGAACGAAATTTGAGTGCGATCCAACGGTCGGATCTATAGTTATGGATCTTTTGAGCCGGTATTCTGGTCGTGTCAGTGGAAGTGCCCGACCGGACGTTGTAGTCGTGTCCTACCGATTCCACACCACACCATGGGAAATAGACTCCGAAAACTCGTGAACAAAAATTGAGTGCGATCCAACGGTGGAATCTACAGTTATGGACCTTTTGAGCCGGTATTCTAGTCGTGTCGGTTGAATTGCCAGTCCGGACTTCGTATTCGTGTCGTATCGATTCCACGCAACTCCATGGGAAACAGACTCCGGAAACTCGTGAAAAACATTTCAGCACTATCCAACGGTCGGATCTATAGTTATGGATCTTTTAAGCCGGTATTCTGGTCGTGTTAGTGGAATTGCCCGACCGGACATTGTAGTCGTGTCCTATCGATTCCACGCAACTCCATGGGAAACAGCCTTCGGAAACTCGTGAACGAAATTTGAGCGTGATCCAACGGTCGGATCTATAGTTATGGATCTTTTGAGCCGGTATTCTGGTCGTGTCAGTGGAAGTCCCCGACTGGACGTTGTAGTCGTGTCCTACCGATTCCACACAACACCATGGGAAATAGACTCCGGAAACTCGTGAACGAAATTTGAGCGCGATCCAACGGTCGGATCTATAGTTATGGATCTTTTGAGCAGGTATTCTGGTCGTGTCAGTGGAAGTCCCCGACCGGACGTTGTAGTCGTGTCCTACCGATTCCACACAACACCATGGGAAATAGACTCCGGAAACTCGTGAACGAAATTTGAGCGCGATCCAACGGTCGGATCTATAGTTATGGATCTTTTGAGCCGGTATTCGGGTCGTGTCAGTGGAAGTCCCCGACCGGACGTTGTAGTCGTGTCCTATCGATTCCACGCAACTCCATGAGAAACAGCCTCCGGAAACTCGTGAACGAAATTTGAGCGCGATCCAACGGTCGGATCTATAGTTATGGATCTTTTGAGCCGGTATTCTGGTCGTGTCAGTGGAGGTCCCCGACCGGACGTTGTAGTCGTGTCCTACCGATTCCACACAACACCATGGGAAATAGACTCCGGAAACTCGTGAACAAAATTTGAGGGCGATCCAACGGTGGGATCTATAGTTATGGACCTTTTGAGCCGGTATTCTAGTCGTGTCGGTTGAACTGCCAGTCCGGACTTCGTATTCGTGTCGTATCGATTCCACGCAACTTCGTGGGAAACAGACTCCGGAAACTCGTGAACGAAATTTGAGTGCGATCCAACGGTGGGATCTACAATTATGGACCTTTTGAGCCGGTATTCTAGTCGTGTCGGTTGAATTGCCAGTCCGGACTTCGTATTCGTGTCGTATCGATTCCACGCAACTCCATGGGAAACAGACTCCGGAAACTCGTGAAAAACATTTCAGCGCTATCCAACGGTCGAATCTATAGTTATGGATCTTTTGAGCCGGTATTCTGGTCGTGTCAGTGGAATTGCCCGCCCGGACATTGTAGTCGTGTCCTATCGATTCCACACAACTCCATGGGAAACAGCCTTCGGAAACTCGTGAACGAAATTTGAGCGCGATCCAACGGTCGGATCTATAGTTATGGATCTTTTCAGCCGGTATTCTGGTCGCGTCAGTGGAAGTCCCCGGCCGGACGTTGTAGTCGTGTCCTACAGATTCCACACCACACCATGGGAAATAGACTCCGGAAACTCGTGAACAAAAATTGAGTGCGATCCAACGGTGGCATCTACAGTTATGGACCTTTTGAGCCGGTATTCTAGTCGTGTCGGTTGAATTGCCAGTCCGGACTTCGTATTCGTGTCGTATCGATTCCACGCAACTCCATGGGAAACAGACTCCGGAAACTCGTGAAAAACATTTCAGCGCTATCCAACGGTCGGATCTATAGTTATGGATCTTTTAACCCGGTATTCTGGTCGTGTCAGTGGAATTGCCCGACCGGACATTGTAGTCGTGTCCTATCGATTCCACGCAACTCCATGGGAAACAGCCTGCGGAAACTCGTGAACGAAATTTGAGCGCGATCCAACGGTCGGATCTATAGTTATGGATCTTTTGAGCCGGTATTCTGGTCGTGTCAGTGGAAGTCCCCGGCCGGACGTTGTAGTCGTGTCCTACCGATTCCACACAACACCATGGGAAAGAGACTTCGGAAACTCGTGAATAAAATTTGAGCGCGATCCAACGGTCGGATCTATAGTTACAGATCTTTTGAGCCGGTATTCTGGTCGTCTCTGTGGAATTGCCCGACCAGACATTGTAGTCGTGTCCTATCGATTCCACGCAACTCCATGGGAAACAGCCTTCGGAAACTCGTGAACGAAATTTGAGCGCGATCCAACGGTCGGATCTATAGTTATGGATCTTTTGAGCCGGTATTCTGGTCGTGTCCATGGAAGTGCCCGACCGGACGTTGTAGTCGTGCCCTAACGATTCCACACAACACCATGGGAAATAGACTTCGGAAACTCGTGAAAAAAATTTGAGCGCGATCCAACGGTCGGATCTATAGTTACAGATCTTTTGAGCCGGTATTCTGGTCGTCTCTGTGGAATTGCCCGACCGGACATTGTAGTCGTGTCCTATCGATTCCACGCAACTCCATGGGAAACAGCCTCCGGAAACTCGTGAACGAAATTTGAGCGCGATCCAACGGTCGGATCTATAGTTATGGATCTTTTGAGCCGGTATTCTGGTCGTGTCAGTGGAAGTCCCCGACCGGACGTTGTAGTCGTGTCCTACCGATTCTACACAACACCATGGGAAATAGACTCCGGAAACTCGTGAACGAAATTTGAGCGCGATCCAACGGTCGGATCTATAGTTATGGATCTTTTGAGCCGGTATTCTGGTCGTGTCAGTGGAAGTCCCCGACCGGACGTTGTAGTCGTGTCCTACCGATTCCACACAACACCATGGGAAATAGACTCCGGAAACTCGTGAATGAAATTTGAGCGCGATCCAACGGTCAGATCTATAGTTATGGATCTTTTGAGCCGGTATTCTGGTCGTGTCAATGGAAGTCCCCGACCGGACATTGTAGTCGTGTCCTATCGATTCCACGCAACTCCATGGGAAACAGCCTCCGGAAACTCGTGAACGAAATTTGAGCGCGATCCAACGGTCGGATCTATAGTTACAGATCTTTTGAGCTGGTATTCTGGTCGTCTCTGTGGAATTGCCCGACCGGACATTGTAGTCGTGTCCTATCGATTCCACGCAACTCCATGGGAAACAGCCTCCGGAAACTCGTGAACGAAATTTGAGCGCGATCCAACGGTCGGATCTATAGTTATGGATCTTTTGAGCCGGTATTCTGGTCGTGTCAGTGGAAGTCCCCGACCGGACGTTGTAGTCGTGTCCTACCGATTCCACACAACACCATGGGAAATAGACTCCGGAAACTCGTGAACGAAATTTGAGCGCGATCCAACGGTCGGATCTATAGTTATGGATCTTTTGAGCCGGTATTCTGGTCGTGTCAGTGGAAGTCCCCGACCGGACGTTGTAGTCGTGTCCTACCGATTCCACACAACACCATGGGAAATAGACTTCGGAAACTCGTGAATAAAATTTGAGCGCGATCCAACGGTCGGATCGATAGTTACAGATCTTTTGAGCCGGTATTCTGGTCGTCTCTGTGGAATTGCCCGACCGGAGATTGTAGTCGTGTCCTATCGATGCCACGCAACTCCATGGGAAACAGCCTCCGGAAACTCGTGAACGAAATTTGAGCGCGATCCAACGGTCGGATCTATAGTTATGGATCTTTTGAGCCGGTATTCTGGTCGTGTCAGTGGAAGTCCCCGACCGGACGTTGTAGTCGTGTCCTACCGATTCTACACAACACCATGGGAAATAGACTCCGGAAACTCGTGAACGAAATTTGAGCGCGATCCAACGGTCGGATCTATAGTTATGGATCTTTTGAGCCGGTATTCTGGTCGTGTCAGTGGAAGTCCCCGACCGGACGTTGTAGTCGTGTCCTACCGATTCCACACAACACCATGGGAAATAGACTCCGGAAACTCGTGAACGAAATTTGAGCGCGATCCAACGGTCGGATCTATAGTTATGGATCTTTTGAGCCGGTATTCTGGTCGTGTCAGTGGAAGTCCCCGACCGGACGTTGTAGTCGTGTCCTACCGATTCCACACAACACCATGGGAAATAGACTCCGGAAACTCGTGAATGAAATTTGAGCGCGATCCAACGGTCAGATCTATAGTTATGGATCTTTTGAGCCGGTATTCTGGTCGTGTCAATGGAAGTCCCCGACCGGACATTGTAGTCGTGTCCTATCGATTCCACGCAACTCCATGGGAAACAGCCTCCGGAAACTCGTGAACGAAATTTGAGCGCGATCCAACGGTCGGATCTATAGTTACAGATCTTTTGAGCTGGTATTCTGGTCGTCTCTGTGGAATTGCCCGACCGGACATTGTAGTCGTGTCCTATCGATTCCACGCAACTCCATGGGAAACAGCCTCCGGAAACTCGTGAACGAAATTTGAGCGCGATCCAACGGTCGGATCTATAGTTATGGATCTTTTGAGCCGGTATTCTGGTCGTGTCAGTGGAAGTCCCCGACCGGACGTTGTAGTCGTGTCCTACCGATTCCACACAACACCATGGGAAATAGACTCCGGAAACTCGTGAACGAAATTTGAGCGCGATCCAACGGTCGGATCTATAGTTATGGATCTTTTGAGCCGGTATTCTGGTCGTGTCAGTGGAAGTCCCCGACCGGACGTTGTAGTCGTGTCCTACCGATTCCACACAACACCATGGGAAACAGCCTCCGGAAACTCGTGAACGAAATTTGAGCGCGATCCAACGGTCGGATCTATAGTTATGGATCTTTTGAGCCGGTATTCAGGTCGTGTCAGTGGAGGTCCCCGACCGGACGTTGTAGTCGTGTCCTACCGATTCCACACAACACCATGGGAAATAGACTCCGGAAACTCGTGAACAAAATTTGAGTGCGATCCAACGGCGGGATCTACACTTATGGACCTTTTGAGCCGGTATTCTAGTCGTGTCGGTTGAATTGCCAGTCCGGACTTCGTATTCGTGTCGTATCGATTCCACGCAACTCCATGGGAAACAGACTCCGGAAACTCGTGAAAAACATTTCAGCGCTATCCAACGGTCGAATCTATAGTTATGGATCTTTTGAGCCGGTATTCTGGTCGTGTCAGTGGAATTGCCCAACCGGACATTGTAGTCGTGTCCTATCGATTCCACGCAACTCCATGGGAAACAGCCTTCGGAAACTCGTGAACGAAATTTGAGCGCGATCCAACGGTCGAATCTATAGTTATGGATCTTTTGAGCCGGTATTCTGGTCGTGTCAGTGGAAGTCCCCGACCAGACGTTGTAGTGGTGTCGTACCGATTCCACACAACACCATGGGAAATAGACTCCGGAAACTCGTGAACAAAATTTGAGTGCGATCCAACGGTCGGATCGATAGTTACAGATTTTCTGAGCCGGTATTCTGGTCGTCTCTGTGGAATTGCCCGACCGGACATTGTAGTCGTGTCCTATCGATTCCACGCAACTCCATGGGAAATAGCCTCCGGAAACTCGTGAACGAAATTTGAGCGCGATCCAACGGTCGGATCTATAGTTATGGATCTTTTGAGCCGGTATTCTGGTCGTGTCAGTGGAGGTCCCCGACCGGACGTTGTAGTCGTGTCCTACCGATTTCACACAACACCATGGGAAATAGACTCCGGAAACTCGTGAACAAAATTTGAGGGCGATCCAACGGTGGGATCTATAGTTATGGACCTTTTGAGCCGGTATTCTAGTCGTGTCGGTTGAATTGCCAGTCCGGACTTCGTATTCGTGTCGTATCGATTCCACGCAACTTCGTGGGAAACAGACTCCGGAAACTCGTGAACAAAATTTGAGTGCGATCCAACGGTGGCATGTACAGTTATGGACCTTTTGAGCCGGTATTCTAGTCGTGTCGGTTGAATTGCCAGTCAGGACTTCGTATTCGTGTCGTATCGATTCCACGCAACTCCATGGGAAACAGACTCCGGAAACTCGTGAAAAACATTTCAGCGCTATCCAACGGTCGGATCTATAGTTATGGATCTTTTAAGCCGGTATTCTGGTCGTGTCAATGGAAGTCCCCGACCGGACATTGTAGTCGTGTCCTATCGATTCCACGCAACTCCATGGGAAACAGCCTCCGGAAACTCGTGAACGAAATTTGAGCGCGATCCAACGGTCGGATCTATAGTTACAGATCTTTTGAGCTGGTATTCTGGTCGTCTCTGTGGAATTGCCCGACCGGACATTGTAGTCGTGTCCTATCGATTCCACGCAACTCCATGGGAAACAGCCTCCGGAAACTCGTGAACGAAATTTGAGCGCGATCCAACGGTCGGATCTATAGTTATGGATCTTTTGAGCCGGTATTCTGGTCGTGTCAGTGGAAGTCCCCGACCGGACGTTGTAGTCGTGTCCTACCGATTCCACACAACACCATGGGAAATAGACTCCGGAAACTCGTGAACGAAATTTGAGCGCGATCCAACGGTCGGATCTATAGTTATGGATCTTTTGAGCCGGTATTCTGGTCGTGTCAGTGGAAGTCCCCGACCGGACGTTGTAGTCGTGTCCTACCGATTCCACACAACACCATGGGAAACAGCCTCCGGAAACTCGTGAACGAAATTTGAGCGCGATCCAACGGCGGGATCTACACTTATGGACCTTTTGAGCCGGTATTCTAGTCGTGTCGGTTGAATTGCCAGTCCGGACTTCGTATTCGTGTCGTATCGATTCCACGCAACTCCATGGGAAACAGACTCCGGAAACTCGTGAAAAACATTTCAGCGCTATCCAACGGTCGAATCTATAGTTATGGATCTTTTGAGCCGGTATTCTGGTCGTGTCAGTGGAATTGCCCAACCGGACATTGTAGTCGTGTCCTATCGATTCCACGCAACTCCATGGGAAACAGCCTTCGGAAACTCGTGAACGAAATTTGAGCGCGATCCAACGGTCGAATCTATAGTTATGGATCTTTTGAGCCGGTATTCTGGTCGTGTCAGTGGAAGTCCCCGACCAGACGTTGTAGTGGTGTCGTACCGATTCCACACAACACCATGGGAAATAGACTCCGGAAACTCGTGAACAAAATTTGAGTGCGATCCAACGGTCGGATCGATAGTTACAGATTTTCTGAGCCGGTATTCTGGTCGTCTCTGTGGAATTGCCCGACCGGACATTGTAGTCGTGTCCTATCGATTCCACGCAACTCCATGGGAAATAGCCTCCGGAAACTCGTGAACGAAATTTGAGCGCGATCCAACGGTCGGATCTATAGTTATGGATCTTTTGAGCCGGTATTCTGGTCGTGTCAGTGGAGGTCCCCGACCGGACGTTGTAGTCGTGTCCTACCGATTTCACACAACACCATGGGAAATAGACTCCGGAAACTCGTGAACAAAATTTGAGGGCGATCCAACGGTGGGATCTATAGTTATGGACCTTTTGAGCCGGTATTCTAGTCGTGTCGGTTGAATTGCCAGTCCGGACTTCGTATTCGTGTCGTATCGATTCCACGCAACTTCGTGGGAAACAGACTCCGGAAACTCGTGAACAAAATTTGAGTGCGATCCAACGGTGGCATGTACAGTTATGGACCTTTTGAGCCGGTATTCTAGTCGTGTCGGTTGAATTGCCAGTCAGGACTTCGTATTCGTGTCGTATCGATTCCACGCAACTCCATGGGAAACAGACTCCGGAAACTCGTGAAAAACATTTCAGCGCTATCCAACGGTCGGATCTATAGTTATGGATCTTTTAAGCCGGTATTCTGGTCGTGTCAGTGGAATTGCCCGACCGGACATTGTAGTCGTGTCCTATCGATTCCACGCAACTCCATGGGAAACAGCCTTCGGAAACTCGTGAATGAAATTTGAGCGCGATCCAACGGTCGGATCTATAGTTATGGATCTTTTTGAGCCGGTATTCTGGTCGTGTCAGTGGAAGTCCCCGACCGGACGTTGCAGTCGTGTCCTACCGATTCCACACAACACCATGGGAAATAGACTTCGGAAACTCGTGAATAAAATTTGAGCGCGATCCAACGGTCGGATCGATAGTTACAGATCTTTTGAGCCGGTATTCTGGTCGTCTCTGTGGAATTGCCCGACCGGACATTGTAGTCGTGTCCTATCGATTCCACGCAACTCCATGGGAAACAGCCTCCGGAAACTCGTGAACGAAATTTGAGCGCGATCCAACGGTCGGATCTATAGTTATGGATCTTTTGAGCCGGTATTCTGGTCGTGTCAGTGGAAGTCCCCGACCGGACGTTGTAGTCGTGTCCTACCGATTCCACACAACACCATGGGAAATAGACTCCGGAAACTAGTGAACAAAATTTGAGTGCGATCCAACAGTGGGATCTATAGTTATGGACCTTTCTAGTCGTGTCAGTGGAAGTGCCCGACCGGACGTCGTAGTCGTGGCCTACCGATTCCACGCAACTCAATGGAAAACAGCCTACGGAAACTAGTGAAAAAATTTTCAGCGCGATCCAACGATTGGATCTATAGTTATGGACCTTTTGAGCCGGTATTCTGGTCGTGGCGGTGGAATTGCCAGACCGGATGTCATAGATGTGTCGTACCGATTCCATGCAACTCCATGGGAAACAGACTCTGGAAACTCGTGAAAAACATTTGACCATGATCCAACGGTCAGATCTATAGTTAAGGACCTTTTAAGCCGGTATTCTGGTCGTCTCGGTGGAATTGCCAGTCCGGACTTCGTATTCGTGTCATATTGATTCCACGCAACTCCTTGGGAAACAGACTCCGGAAACTCGTGAAAAACATTTCAGCGCTATCCAACGGTCGGATCTATAGTTATGGATCTTTTGAGCCGGTATTCTGGTCGTGTCAGTGGAATTGCCCGACCGGACATTGTAGTCGTGTCCTATCGATTCCACGCAACTCCATGGGAAACAGCCTCCGGAAACTCGTGAACGAAATTTGAGCGCGATCCAACGGTCGGATCTATAGTTATGGATCTTTTGAGCCGATATTCTGGTCGTGTCCGTGGAAGTGCCCGACCGGACGTTGTAGTCCTGTCCTACCGATTCCACACAACACCATGGGAAATAGACTTCGGAAACTCGTGAATAAAATTTGAGCGCGATCCAACGGTCGGATCTATAGTTACAGATCTTTTGAGCTGGTATTCTGGTCGTCTCTGTGGAATTGCCCGGCCGGACAATGTAGTCGTGTCCTATTGATTCCACGCAACTCAATGGGAAACAACCTCCGGAAACTCGTGAACGAAATTTGAGCGCGATCCAACGGTCGGATCTATAGTTATGGATCTTTTGAGCCGGTATTCTGGCCGTGTCAGTGGAAGTCCCCGACCGGACGTTGTAGTCGTGTCCTACCGATTCCACACAACACCATGGGAAATAGACTCCGGAAACTCGTGAACAAAATTTGAGGGCGATCCAACGGTGGGATCTACAGTTATGGACCTTTTAAGCCGGTATTCTAGTCGTGTCGGTTGAATTGCCAGTCCGGACTTCGTATTCGTGTCGTATCAATTCCACGCAACTCCGTGGGAAACAGACTCCGAAAACTCGTGAAAACATTTCAGCGCAATCCAACGGTCGGATCTATAGTTATGGATCTTTTGAGCCGGTATTCTGGTCGTGTCAGTGGAGTTGCCCGACCGGACATTGTAGTAGTGTACTATCGATTCCACGCAACTCCATGGGAAACAGCCTCCGGAAACTCGTGAACGAAATTTGAGCGCGATCCAACGGTCGGATCTATAGTTATGGATCTTTTGAGCTGGTATTCTGGTCGTGTTCGTGGAAGTGCCCGACCGGACGTTGTAGTCGTGTCCTACCGATTCCACACAACACCATGGGAAATAGACTCCGGAAACTCGTGAACAAAATTTGAGTGCGATCCAACGGTGGGATCTACAGTTATGGACCTTTTGAGCCGGTATTCTAGTCGTGTCGGTTGAATTGCCAGTCCGGACTTCGTATTCGTGTCGTATCGATTCCACGCAACTCCATGGGAAACAGACTCCGGAAACTTGTGAAAAACATTTCAGCGCAATCCAACGGTCGGATCTATAGTTATGGATCTTTTGAGCCGGTATTCTGGTCGTGTCAGTGGAATTGCCCGACCGGACATTGTAGTCGTGTCCTATCGATTCCACGCAACTCCATGGGAAACAGCCTCCGGAAACTCGTGAACGAAATTTGAGCGCGATCCAACGATCGGATCTATAGTTATGGATCTTTTGAGCCGGTATTCTGGTCGTGTCCGTGGAAGTGCCCGACCGAACGTTGTAGTCCTGTCCTACCGATTCCACACAACACCATGGGAAATAGACTTCGGAAACTCGTGAATAAAATTTGAGCGCGATCCAACGGTCGGATCTATAGTTACAGATCTTTTGAGCTGGTATTCTGGTCGTCTCTGTGGAATCGCCCGGCCGGACATTGTAGTCGTGTCCTATCGATTCCACGCAACTCAATGGGAAACAGCCTCCAGAAACTCGTGAACGAAATTTGAGCGCGATCCAACGGTCGGATCTATAGTTATGGATCTTTTGAGCCGGTATTCTGGTCGTGTCAGTGGAAGTCCCCGACCGGACGTTGTAGTCGTGTCCTACCGATTCCACACAACACCATGGGAAATAGACTCCGGAAACTAGTGAACAAAATTTGAGTGCGATCCAACAGTGGGATCTATAGTTATGGACCTTTCTAGTCGTGTCAGTGGAAGTGCCCGACCGGACGTCGTAGTCGTGGCCTACCGATTCCACGCAACTCAATGGAAAACAGCCTACGGAAACTAGTGAAAAAATTTTCAGCGCGATCCAACGATTGGATCTATAGTTATGGACCTTTTGAGCCGGTATTCTGGTCGTGGCGGTGGAATTGCCAGACCGGATGTCATAGATGTGTCGTACCGATTCCATGCAACTCCATGGGAAACAGACTCTGGAAACTCGTGAAAAACATTTGACCATGATCCAACGGTCAGATCTATAGTTAAGGACCTTTTAAGCCGGTATTCTGGTCGTCTCGGTGGAATTGCCAGTCCGGACTTCGTATTCGTGTCATATTGATTCCACGCAACTCCTTGGGAAACAGACTCCGGAAACTCGTGAAAAACATTTCAGCGCTATCCAACGGTCGGATCTATAGTTATGGATCTTTTGAGCCGGTATTCTGGTCGTGTCAGTGGAATTGCCCGACCGGACATTGTAGTCGTGTCCTATCGATTCCACGCAACTCCATGGGAAACAGCCTCCGGAAACTCGTGAACGAAATTTGAGCGCGATCCAACGGTCGGATCTATAGTTATGGATCTTTTGAGCCGGTATTCTGGTCGTGTCCGTGGAAGTGCCCGACCGGACGTTGTAGTCCTGTCCTACCGATTCCATACAACACCATGGGAAATAGACTTCGGAAACTCGTGAATAAAATTTGAGCGCGATCCAACGGTCGGATCTATAGTTACAGATCTTTTGAGCTGGTATTCTGGTCGTCTCTGTGGAATTGCCCGGCCGGACAATGTAGTCGTGTCCTATTGATTCCACGCAACTCAATGGGAAACAACCTCCGGAAACTCGTGAACGAAATTTGAGCGCGATCCAACGGTCGGATCTATAGTTATGGATCTTTTGAGCCGGTATTCTGGCCGTGTCAGTGGAAGTCCCCGACCGGACGTTGTAGTCGTGTCCTACCGATTCCACACAACACCATGGGAAATAGACTCCGGAAACTCGTGAACAAAATTTGAGGGCGATCCAACGGTGGGATCTACAGTTATGGACCTTTTAAGCCGGTATTCTAGTCGTGTCGGTTGAATTGCCAGTCCGGACTTCGTATTCGTGTCGTATCAATTCCACGCAACTCCGTGGGAAACAGACTCCGAAAACTCGTGAAAACATTTCAGCGCAATCCAACGGTCGGATCTATAGTTATGGATCTTTTGAGCCGGTATTCTGGTCGTGTCAGTGGAGTTGCCCGACCGGACATTGTAGTAGTGTACTATCGATTCCACGCAACTCCATGGGAAACAGCCTCCGGAAACTCGTGAACGAAATTTGAGCGCGATCCAACGGTCGGATCTATAGTTATGGATCTTTTGAGCTGGTATTCTGGTCGTGTTCGTGGAAGTGCCCGACCGGACGTTGTAGTCGTGTCCTACCGATTCCACACAACACCATGGGAAATAGACTCCGGAAACTCGTGAACAAAATTTGAGTGCGATCCAACGGTGGGATCTACAGTTATGGACCTTTTGAGCCGGTATTCTAGTCGTGTCGGTTGAATTGCCAGTCCGGACTTCGTATTCGTGTCGTATCGATTCCACGCAACTCCATGGGAAACAGACTCCAGAAACTTGTGAAGAACATTTCAGCGCAATCCAACGGTCGGATCTATAGTTATGGATCTTTTGAGCCGGTATTCTGGTCGTGTCAGTGGAATTGCCCGACCGGACATTGTAGTCGTGTCCTATCGATTCCACGCAACTCCATGGGAAACAGCCTCCGGAAACTCGTGAACGAAATTTGAGCGCGATCCAACGGTCGGATCTATAGTTATGGATCTTTTGAGCCGGTATTCTGGTCGTGTCCGTGGAAGTGCCCGACCGAACGTTGTAGTCCTGTCCTACCGATTCCACACAACACCATGGGAAATAGACTTCGGAAACTCGTGAATAAAATTTGAGCGCGATCCAACGGTCGGATCTATAGTTACAGATCTTTTGAGCTGGTATTCTGGTCGTCTCTGTGGAATCGCCCGGCCGGACATTGTAGTCGTGTCCTATCGATTCCACGCAACTCAATGGGAAACAGCCTCCAGAAACTCGTGAACGAAATTTGAGCGCGATCCAACGGTCGGATCTATAGTTATGGTTCTTTTGAGCCGGTATTCTAGCCGTGTCAGTGGAAGTCCCCGACCGGACGTTGTAGTCGTGTCCTACCGATTCCACACAACACCATGGGAAATGGAATCCGGAAACTCGTGAACAAAATTTGAGGGCGATCCAACGGTGGGATCTACAGTTATGGACCTTTTAAGCCGGTATTCTAGTCGTGTCGGTTGAATTGCCAGTCCGGACTTCGTATTCGTGTCGTATCAATTCCACGCAACTCCGTGGGAAACAGACTCCGAAAACTCGTGAAAAACATTTCAGCGCAATCCAACGGTCGGATCTATAGTTATGGATCTTTTGAGCCGGTATTCTGGTCGTGTCAGTGGAAGTGCCCGACCGGACATTGTAGTCGTGTCCTATCGATTCCACGCAACTCCATGGGAAACAGCCTCCGGAAACTCGTGAACGAAATTTGAGCGCGATCCAACGGTCGGATCTATAGTTATGGATCTTTTGAGCCGGTATTCTGGTCGTGTCAGTGGAAGTCCCCGACCGGACGTTGTAGTCGTGTCCTACCGATTCCACACAACACCATGGGAAATAGACTTCGGAAACTCGTGAATAAAATTTGAGCGCGATCCAACGGTCGGATCTATAGTTACAGACCTTTTGAGCCGGTATTCTGGTCGTCTCTGCGGAATTGCCCGGCCGGACATTGTAGTCGTGTTATATCGATTCCACTCAACTCCATGGGAAATAGACTCCGGAAACTCGTGAAAAACATTTCAGCGCAATCCAACGGTCGGATCTATAGTTATGGATCTTTTGAGCCGGTATTCTGGTCGTGTCAGTGGAATTGCCCGACCGGACATTGTAGTCGTGTCCTATCGATTCCACGCAACTCCATGGGAAACAGCCTCCGGAAACTCGTGAACGAAATTTGAGCGCGATCCAACGGTCGGATCTATAGTTATGGATCTTTTGAGCTGGTATTCTGGTCGTGTTCGTGGAAGTGCCCGACCGGACGTTGTAGTCATGTCCTACCGATTCCACACAACACCATGGGAAATAGACTTCGGAAACTCGTGAACAAAATTTGAGTGCGATCCAACGGTGGGATCTACAGTTATGGACCTTTTGAGCCGGTATTCTAGTCGTGTCGGTTGAATTGCCAGTCCGGACTTCGTATTCGTGTCATATCGATTCCACGCAACTCCTTGGGAAACAGACTCCGGAAACTCGTGAAAAACATTTCAGCGCTATCCAACGGTCGGATCTATAGTTATGGATCTTTTGAGCCGGTATTCTGGTCGTGTCAGTGGAATTGCCCGACCGGACATTGTAGTCGTGTCCTATCGATTCCACGCAACTCCATGGGAAACAGACTCCGGAAACTCGTGAAAAACATTTCAGCGCTATCCAACGGTCGGATCTATAGTTATGGATCTTTTGAGCCGGTATTCTGGTCGTGTCCGTGGAAGTGCCCGACCGGACGTTGTAGTCCTGTCCTACCGATTCCACACAACACCATGGGAAATAGACTTCGGAAACTTGTGAATAAAATTTGAGCGCGATCCAACGGTCAGATCTATAGTTACAGACCTTTTGAGCCGGTATTCTGGTCGTCTCTGTGGAATTGCCCGACCGGACATTGTTGTCGTGTCCTATCGATTCCACGCAACTCCATGGGAAATAGCCTCCGGAAACTCGTGAATGAAATTTGAGCGCGATCCAACGGTCGGATCTATAGTTATGGATCTTTTGAGCCGGTATTCGGGTCGTGTCCGTGGAAGTGCCCGACCGGACGTTGTAGTCGTGTCCTACCGATTCCACACCACACCATGGGAAATAGACTCCGGAAACTCGTGAACGAAATTTGAGCGCGATCCAACGGTCGGATCTATAGTTATGGATCTTTTGAGCCGGTATTCTGGTCGTGTCAGTGGAAGTCCCCAACCGGACGTTGTAGTCGTGTCCTACCGATTCCACACAACACCATGGGAAATAGACTCCGGAAACTCGTGAACAAAATTTGAGGGCGATCCAACGGTGGGATCTACAGTTATGGACCTTTTAAGCCGGTATTCTAGTCGTGTCGGTTGAATTTGCCAGTCCGGACTTCGTATTCGTGTCGTATCAATTCCACGCAACTCCGTGGGAAACAGACTCCGAAAACTCGTGAAAACATTTCAGCGCAATCCAACGGTCGGATCTATAGTTATGGATCTTTTGAGCCGGTATTCTGGTCGTGTCAGTGGAGTTGCCCGACCGGACATTGTAGTCGTGTACTATCGATTCCACGCAACTCCATGGGAAACAGCCTCCGGAAACTCGTGAACGAAATTTGAGCGCGATCCAACGGTCGGATCTATAGTTATGGATCTTTTGAGCTGGTATTCTGGTCGTGTTCGTGGAAGTGCCCGACCGGACGTTGTAGTCGTGTCCTACCGATTCCACACAACACCATGGGAAATAGACTCCGGAAACTCGTGAACAAAATTTGAGTGCGATCCATCGGTGGCATCTACAGTTATGGACCTTTTGAGCCGATATTCTAGTCGTGTCGGTTGAATTGCCAGTCCGGACTTCGTATTCGTGTCGTATCGATTCCACGCAACTCCATGGGAAACAGACTCCGGAAACTCGTGAAAAACATTTCAGCGCAATCCAACGGTCGGATCTATAGTTATGGATCTTTTGAGCCGGTATTCTGGTCGTGTCAGTGGAATTGCCCGACCGGACATTGTAGTCGTGTCCTATCGATTCCACGCAACTCCATGGGAAACAGCCTCCGGAAACTCGTGAACGAAATTTGAGCGTGATCCAACGGTCGGATCTATAGTTATGGATCTTTTGAGCCGGTATTCTGGTCGTGTCCGTGGAAGTGCCCGACCGAACGTTGTAGTCCTGTCCTACCGATTCCACACAACACCATGGGAAATAGACTTCGGAAACTCGTGAATAAAATTTGAGCGCGATCCAACGGTCGGATCTATAGTTACAGATCTTTTGAGCTGGTATTCTGGTCGTCTCTGTGGAATCGCCCGGCCGGACATTGTAGTCGTGTCCTATCGATTCCACGCAACTCAATGGGAAACAGCCTCCGGAAACTCGTGAACGAAATTTGAGCGCGATCCAACGGTCGGATCTATAGTTATGGTTCTTTTGAGCCGGTATTCTAGCCGTGTCAGTGGAAGTCCCCGACCGGACGTTGTAGTCGTGTCCTACCGATTCCACACAACACCATGGGAAATGGACTCCGGAAACTCGTGAACAAAATTTGAGGGCGATCCAACGGTGGGATCTACAGTTATGGACCTTTTAAGCCGTTATTCTAGTCGTGTCGGTTGAATTGCCAGTCCGGACTTCGTGTTCATGTCGTATCAATTCCACGCAACTCCGTGGGAAACAGACTCCGAAAACTCGTGAAAAACATTTCAGCGCAATCCAACGGTCGGATCTATAGTTATGGATCTTTTGAGCCGGTATTCTGGTCGTGTTAGTGGAGTTGCCCGACCGGACATTGTAGTCGTGTCCTATCGATTCCACGCAACTCCATGGGAAACAGCCTCCGGAAACTCGTGAATGAAATTTAAGCGCGATCCAACGTTCGGATCTATAGTTATGGATCTTTTGAGCCGGTATTCTGGTCGTGTCAGTAGAATTGCCCGACCAGACATTGTAGTCGTGTCCTATCGATTCCACGCAACTCCATGGGAAACAACCTCCAGAAACTCGTGAACGAAATTTGAGCGCGATCCAACGGTCGGATCTATAGTTATGGATCTATTGAGCCGGTATTCTGGTCGTCTCTGCGGAATTGCCCGGTCGGACATTGTAGTCGTGTCCTATCGATTCCACGCAACTCCATGGGAAACAGCCTCCGGAAACTCGTGAATGAAATTTGAGCGCGATCCAACGGTCGGATCTATAGTTATGGATCTTTTGAGCCGGTATACTGGTCGTGTCAGCGGAAGTCCCCGACCGGACGTTGTAGTCGTGTCCTACCGATTCCACACAACACCATGGGAAGTAGATTCCGGAAACTCGTGAACAAAATTTGAGGGCGATCCAACGGTGGGATCTACAGTTATGGACCTTTTAAGCCGGTATTCTATTCGTGTCGGTTGAATTGCCAGTCCGGACTTCGTATTCGTGTCGTATCAATTCCACGCAACTCCGTGGTAAACAGACTCCGGAAACTCGTGAAAAACATTTCAGCGCAATCCAACGGTCGGATCTATAGTTATGGATCTTTTGAGCCGGTATTCTGGTCGTGTCAGTGGAATTGCCCGACCGGACATTGTAGTCGTGTCCTATCGATTCCACGCAACTCCATGGGAAACAGCCTCCGGAAACTCGTGAACGAAATTTGAGCGTGATCCAACGGTCGGATCTATAGTTATGGATCTTTTGAGCCGGTATTCTGGTCGTGTCCGTGGAAGTGCCCGACCGAACGTTGTAGTCCTGTCCTACCGATTCCACACAACACCATGGGAAATAGACTTCGGAAACTCGTGAATAAAATTTGAGCGCGATCCAACGGTCGGATCTATAGTTACAGATCTTTTGAGCTGGTATTCTGGTCGTCTCTGTGGAATCGCCCGGCCGGACATTGTAGTCGTGTCCTATCGATTCCACGCAACTCAATGGGAAACAGCCTCCGGAAACTCGTGAACGAAATTTGAGCGCGATCCAACGGTCGGATCTATAGTTATGGTTCTTTTGAGCCGGTATTCTAGCCGTGTCAGTGGAAGTCCCCGACCGGACGTTGTAGTCGTGTCCTACCGATTCCACACAACACCATGGGAAATGGACTCCGGAAACTCGTGAACAAAATTTGAGGGCGATCCAACGGTGGGATCTACAGTTATGGACCTTTTAAGCCGTTATTCTAGTCGTGTCGGTTGAATTGCCAGTCCGGACTTCGTGTTCATGTCGTATCAATTCCACGCAACTCCGTGGGAAACAGACTCCGAAAACTCGTGAAAAACATTTCAGCGCAATCCAACGGTCGGATCTATAGTTATGGATCTTTTGAGCCGGTATTCTGGTCGTGTTAGTGGAGTTGCCCGACCGGACATTGTAGTCGTGTCCTATCGATTCCACGCAACTCCATGGGAAACAGCCTCCGGAAACTCGTGAATGAAATTTAAGCGCGATCCAACGTTCGGATCTATAGTTATGGATCTTTTGAGCCGGTATTCTGGTCGTGTCAGTAGAATTGCCCGACCAGACATTGTAGTCGTGTCCTATCGATTCCACGCAACTCCATGGGAAACAACCTCCAGAAACTCGTGAACGAAATTTGAGCGCGATCCAACGGTCGGATCTATAGTTATGGATCTATTGAGCCGGTATTCTGGTCGTCTCTGCGGAATTGCCCGGTCGGACATTGTAGTCGTGTCCTATCGATTCCACGCAACTCCATGGGAAACAGCCTCCGGAAACTCGTGAACGAAATTTGAGCGCGATCCAACGGTCGGATCTATAGTTATGGATCTTTTGAGCCGGTATACTGGTCGTGTCAGCGGAAGTCCCCGACCGGACGTTGTAGTCGTGTCCTACCGATTCCACACAACACCATGGGAAGTAGATTCCGGAAACTCGTGAACAAAATTTGAGGGCGATCCAACGGTGGGATCTACAGTTATGGACCTTTTAAGCCGGTATTCTATTCGTGTCGGTTGAATTGCCAGTCCGGACTTCGTATTCGTGTCGTATCAATTCCACGCAACTCCGTGGTAAACAGACTCCAGAAACTCGTGAAAAACATTTCAGCGCAATCCAACGGTCGTATCTATAGTTATGGATCTTTAGAGCCGGTATTCTGGTCGTGTCAGTGGAAGTGCCCGACCGGACATTGTAGTCGTGTCCTATCGATTCCACGCAACTCCATTGGAAACAGCCTCCGGAAACTCGTGAATGAAATTTGAGCGCGATCCAACGGTCGGATCTATAGTTATGGATCTATTGAGCCGGTATTCTGGTCGTCTCTACGGAATTGCCCGGCCGGACATTGTAGTCGTGTCCTATCGATTCCACGCAACTCCATGGGAAACAGCCTCCGGAAACTCGTGAACGAAATTTGAGCGTGATCAAACGGTCGGATCTATAGTTATGGATCTTTTGAGCCGGTATTCTGGTCGTGTCCGTGGAAGTGCCCGACCGGACGTTGTAGTCGTGTCCTACCGATTCCACACAACACCATGGGAAATAGACTTCGAAAACTCGTGAATAAAATTTGAGCGCGATCCAACGGTCGGATCTATAGTTACAGACCTTTTGAGCCGGTATTCTGGTCGTCTCTGCTGAATTGCCGGGCCGGACATTGTAGTCGTGTCATATCGATTCCACGCAACTCCATGGGAAACAGACTCCAGAAACTCGTTAAAAACATTTCAGCGCAATCCAACGGTCGGATCTATAGTTATGGATCTTTTGAGCCGGTATTCTGGTCGTGTCAGTGGAATTGCCCGACCGGACATTGTAGTCGTGTCCTACCGATTCCACGCAACTCCATGGGAAACAACCTCCGGAAACTCGTGAACGAAATTTGAGCGCGATCCAGCGGTCGGATCTATAGTTACAGATCTTTTGAGCCGGTATTCTGGTCGTCTCTGTGGAATTGCCCGACCGGACATTGTAGTCGTGTCCTATCGATTCCACGCAACTCCATGGGAAACAGCCTCCGGAAACTCGTGAACGAAATTTGAGCGCGATCCAACGGTCGGATCTATAGTTATGGATCTTTTGAGCTATTATTCTGGTCGTGTCAGTGGAAGTCCCCGACCGGACGTTGTAGTCGTGTCCTACCGATTCCACACAACACCATGGGAAATAGACTCCGGAAACTCGTGAACAAAATTTGAGGGCGATCCAACGGTGGGATCTATAGTTATGGACCTTTTGAGCCGGTATTCTAGTCGTGTCGGTTGAATTGCCAGTCCGGACTTCGTATTCGTGTCGTATCGATTCCACGCAACTTCGTGGGAAACAGACTCCGGAAACTCGTGAAAAACATTTCAGCGCAATCCAACGGTCGGATCTATAGTTATGGATCTTTTGAGCCGATATTCTGGTCGTGTTAGTGGAATTGCCCGACCGGACATTGTAGTCGTGTCCTATCGATTCCACGCAGCTCCATGGGAAACAGCCTCCGGAAACTCGTGAACGAAATTTGAGCGCGATCCAACGGTCGGATCTATAGTTATGGATCTATTGAGCCGGTATTCTGGTCGTCTCTGCGGAATTGCCCAGCCGGACATTGTAGTCGTGTCCTATCGATTCCACGCAACTCCATGGGAAACAGCCTCCGGAAACTCGTGAACGAAATTTGAGCGTGATCCAACGGTCGGATCTATAGTTATGGATCTTTTGAGCCGGTATACTGGTCGTGTCAGCGGAAGTCCCCGACCGGACGTTGTAGTCGTGTCCTACCGATTCCACACAACACCATGGGAAGTAGATTCCGGAAACTCGTGAACAAAATTTGAGGGCGATCCAACGGTGGGATCTACAGTTATGGACCTTTTAAGCCGGTATTCTATTCGTGTCGGTTGAATTGCCAGTCCGGACTTCGTATTCGTGTCGTATCAATTCCACGCAACTCCGTGGTAAACAGACTCCAGAAACTCGTGAAAAACATTTCAGCGCAATCCAACGGTCGTATCTATAGTTATGGATCTTTAGAGCCG
Organism: Populus alba x Populus glandulosa; assembly: GCA_033617975.1. Classification (NCBI taxonomy): domain Eukaryota; kingdom Viridiplantae; phylum Streptophyta; class Magnoliopsida; order Malpighiales; family Salicaceae; genus Populus; species Populus alba x Populus glandulosa. The sequence continues at coordinate 20,897,759 of CM066144.1, read as the reverse complement.
GTATTCTGGTCGTGTCAGTGGAAGTGCCCGACCGGACATTGTAGTCGTGTCCTATCGATTCCACGCAACTCCATTGGAAACAGCCTCCGGAAACTCGTGAACGAAATTTGAGCGCGATCCAACGGTCGGATCTATAGTTATGGATCTATTGAGCCGGTATTCTGGTCGTCTCTACGGAATTGCCCGGCCGGACATTGTAGTCGTGTCCTATCGATTCCACGCAACTCCATGGGAAACAGCCTCCGGAAACTCGTGAACGAAATTTGAGCGTGATCAAACGGTCGGATCTATAGTTATGGATCTTTTGAGCCGGTATTCTGGTCGTGTCCGTGGAAGTGCCCGACCGGACGTTGTAGTCGTGTCCTACCGATTCCACACAACACCATGGGAAATAGACTTCGAAAACTCGTGAATAAAATTTGAGCGCGATCCAACGGTCGGATCTATAGTTACAGACCTTTTGAGCCGGTATTCTGGTCGTCTCTGCTGAATTGCCGGGCCGGACATTGTAGTCGTGTCATATCGATTCCACGCAACTCCATGGGAAACAGACTCCAGAAACTCGTTAAAAACATTTCAGCGCAATCCAACGGTCGGATCTATAGTTATGGATCTTTTGAGCCGGTATTCTGGTCGTGTCAGTGGAATTGCCCGACCGGACATTGTAGTCGTGTCCTACCGATTCCACGCAACTCCATGGGAAACAACCTCCGGAAACTCGTGAACGAAATTTGAGCGCGATCCAGCGGTCGGATCTATAGTTACAGATCTTTTGAGCTGGTATTCTGGTCGTCTCTGTGGAATTGCCCGACCGGACATTGTAGTCGTGTCCTATCGATTCCACGCAACTCCATGGGAAACAGCCTCCGGAAACTCGTGAACGAAATTTGAGCGCGATCCAACGGTCGGATCTATAGTTATGGATCTTTTGAGCTATTATTCTGGTCGTGTAAGTGGAAGTCCCCGACCGGACGTTGTAGTCGTGTCCTACCGATTCCACACAACACCATGGGAAATAGACTCCGGAAACTCGTGAACAAAATTTGAGGGCGATCCAACGGTGGGATCTATAGTTATGGACCTTTTGAGCCGGTATTCTAGTCGTGTCGGTTGAATTGCCAGTCCGGACTTCGTATTCGTGTCGTATCGATTCCACGCAACTTCGTGGGAAACAGACTCCGGAAACTCGTGAAAAACATTTCAGCGCAATCCAACGGTCGGATCTATAGTTATGGATCTTTTGAGCCGGTATTCTGGTCGTGTTAGTGGAATTGCCCGACCGGACATTGTAGTCGTGTCCTATCGATTCCACGCAGCTCCATGGGAAACAGCCTCCGGAAACTCGTGAACGAAATTTGAGCACGATCCAACGGTCGGATCTATAGTTATGGATCTTTTGAGCCGGTATTCAGGTCGTGTCCGTGGAAGTGCCCGACCGGACGTTGTAGTCGTGTCCTACCGATTCCACACAACACCATGGGAAATAGACTCCGGAAACTCGTGAACAAAATTTGAGTGCGATCCAACGGTGGGATCTACAGTTATGGATCTTTTGAGCCGGTATTCTAGTCATGTCGGTTGAATTGCCAGTGCTGACTTCGTATTCGTGTCTTATCGATTCCACGCAACTCCGTGGGAAACAGACTCCGGAAACTGGTGAAAAACATTTCAGCGCAATCCAACGGTCGGATCTATAGTTATGGATCTTTTGAGCCGGTATTCTGGTCGTGTCTGTGGAAGTGCCCGACCGGACGTTGTAGTCGTGTCCTACCGATTCCACCTAACACCATGGGAAATAGACTCCGGAAACTCGTGAACAAAATTTGAGTGTGATCCAACGGGGGGATCTACAGTTATGGACCTTTTGATTCGGTATTCTAGTCGTGTCGGTTGAATTGCCAGTCCGGACTTCGTATTCGTGTCGTATCGATTCCACGCAACTCCATGGGAAACATCCTCCGGAAACTGTTGAACGAAATTTGAGCGCGATACAACGGTCGGATCTATAGTTATGGATCTTTTGAGCCGGTATTCTGGTCGTGTCAGTGGAATTGCCCGACCGGACATTGTAGTCGTGTCCTATCGATTCCACGCAACTCCATGGGAAAAAACCTCCGGAAACTCGTGAACGAAATTTGAGCGCGATCAAACGGTCGGATCTATAGTTATGGATCTTTTGAGCCGGTATTCTGGTCGTGTCCGTGGAAGTGCCCGACCGGACGTTGTAGTCGTGTCCTACCGATTCCACACAACACCATGGGAAATAGACTTCGGAAACTCGTGAATAAAATTTGAGCGCGATCCAACGGTCGGATCTATAGTTACAGACCTTTTGAGCCGGTATTCTGGTCGTCTCTGCGGAATTGCCCAGCCGGACATTGTAGTCGTGTCATATCGATTCCACGCAACTCCATGGGAAACAGACTCCGGAAACTCGTGAAAAACATTTCATCGCAATCCAATGGTCGGATCTATAGTTATGGATCTTTTGAGCCGGTATTCTGGTCATGTCAGTGGAATTGCCCGACCGGACATTGTAGTCGTGTCCTATCGATTCCACGCAACTCCATGGGAAACAGCCTCCGGAAACTCGTGAACGAAATTTGAGCGCGATCCAACGGTCGGATCTATAGTTATGGCTCTTTTGAGCCGGTATTCTGGTCGTGTCCGTGGAAGTGCCCGACCGGACGTTGTAGTGGTGTCGTACCGATTCCACACAACACCATGGGAAATAGACTTCGGAAACTCGTGAATAAAATTTGAGCGCGATCCAACGGTCGGATCTATAGTTACAGATCTTTTGAGCCGGTATTCTGGTCGTCTCTGTGGAATTGCTCGACCGGACATTGTAGTCGTGTCCTATCGATTCCACGCAACTCCATGGGAAACAGCCTCCGGAAACTCGTGAACGAAATTTGAGCGCGATCCAACGGTCGGATCTATTGTTATGGATCTTTTGAGCTATTATTCTGGTCGCGTCAGTGGAAGTCCCCGACCGGACGTTGTAGTCGTGTCCTACCGATTCCACACAACACCATGGGAAATAGACTCCGGAAACTCGAGAACAAAATTTGAGGGCGATCCAACAGTGGGATCTACAGTTATGGACCTTTTGAGCCGGTATTCTAGTCGTGTCAGTTGAATTGCCAGTCCGGACTTCGTATTCGTGTCTTATCGATTCCACGCAACTCCGTGGGAAACAGACTCCGGAAACTCGTGAAGAACATTTCAGCGCAATCCAACGGTCGGATCTATAGTTATGGATCTTTAGAGCCGGTATTCTGGTCGTGTTAGTGGAATTGCTCGACCAGACATTGTAGTCGTGTCCTATCGATTCCACGCAACTCCATGGGAAACAACCTCCAGAAACTCGTGAACGAAATTTGAGCGCGATCCAACGGTCGGATCTATAGTTATGGATCTTTTGAGCCGGTATTCTGGTCGTCTCTGCGGAATTGCCCGACCGGACATTGTAGTCGTGTCCTATCGATTCCACGCAACTCCATGGGAAACAGCCTCCGGAAACTGGTGAACGAAATTTGAGCGCGATACAACGGTCGGATCTATAGTTATGGATCTTTTGAGCCGGTATTCTGGTCGTGTCAGTGGAATTGCCCGACCGGACATTGTAGTCGTGTCCTATCGATTCCACGCAACTCCATGGGAAAAAACCTCCGGAAACTCGTGAATGAAATTTGAGCGCGATCAAACGGTCGGATCTATAGTTATGGATCTTTTGAGCCGGTATTCTGGTCGTCTCTGCGGAATTGCCCAGCCGGACATTGTAGTCGTGTCATATCGATTCCACGCAACTCCATGGGAAACAGACTCCGGAAACTCGTGAAAAACATTTCATCGCAATCCAATGGTCGGATCTATAGTTATGGATCTTTTGAGCCGGTATTCTGGTCGTGTCAGTGGAATTGCCCGACCGGACATTGTAGTCGTGTCCTATCGATTCCACGCAACTCCATGGGAAACAGCCTCCGGAAACTCGTGAACGAAATTTGAGTGCGATCCAACGGTCGGATCTAAAGTTATGGATCTTTTGAGCCGGTATTCTGGTCGTGTCCGTGGAAGTGCCCGACCGGACGTTGTAGTCGTGTCCTACCGATTCCACACAACACCATGGGAAATAGACTTCGGAAACTCGTGAACAAAATTTGAGGGCGATCCAACGGTGGGATCTACAGTTATGGACCTTTTGAGCCGGTATTCTAGTCGTGTCGGTTGAATTGCCTGACCGGACATTGTAGTCGTGTCCTATCGATTCCTCGCAACTCCATGGGAAACAGCCTCCGGAAACTCGTGAACGAAATTTGAGCGCGATCCAACGGTCGGATCTATAGTTATGGATCTTTTGAGCCGGTATTCTGGTCGTGTCAGTGGAAGTCCCCGACCGGACGTTGTATTCGTGTCCTACCGATTCCACACAACACCATGGGAAATAGACTTCGGAAACTCGTGAATAAAATTTGAGCGCGATCCAACGGTCGGATCTATAGTTACAGATCTTTTGAGCCGGTATTCTGGTCGTCTCTGCGGAATTGCCCGGCCGGACATTGTAGTCGTGTCCTAACGATTCCACGCAACTCCATGGGAAACAGCCTCCGGAAACTCGTGAGCGAAATTTGAGCGCGATCCAACGGTCGGATCTATAGTTATGGATCTTTTGAGCCGGTATTCTGGTCGTGTCCGTGGAAGTGCCCGACCGGACGTTGTAGTCGTGTCCTACCGATTCCACACAACACCATGGGAAATAGACTTCGGAAACTCGTGAATAAAATTTGAGCGCGATGCAACGGTCGGATCTATAGTTACAGACCTTTTGAGCCGGTATTCTGGTCGTGTCAGTGGAATTGCCCGACCAGACATTGTAGTCGTGTCCTATCGATTCCACACAACTCCATGGGAAACAGCCTGCGGAAACTCGTGAACAAAATTTGAGCGCGATCCAACGGTCGGATCTATAGTTATGGATCTTTTGAGCCGGTATTCTGGTCGTGACAGTGGAAGTCCCCGACCGGACATTGTAGTCGTGTCGTACCGATTCCACACAACACCATGGGAAATAGACTCCGGAAACTCGTGAACAAAATTTGAGGGCGATCCAACGGTGGGATCTATAGTTATGGTCCTTTTGAGCCGGTATTCTAGTCGTGTCGGTTGAATTGCCTGTCCGGACTTCGTATTCGTGTCGTATCGATTCCACGCAACTTCGTGGGAAACAGACTCCGGAAACTCGTGAAAAACATTTCAGCGCAATCCAACGGTCGGATCTATAGTTATGGATCTTTAGAGCCGGTATTCTGGTCGTGTCAGTGGAATTGCCCGACCGGACATTGTAGTCGTGTCCTATCGATTCCACGCAACTCCATGGGAAACAGCCTCCGGAAACTCGTGAATGAAATTTAAGCGCGATCCAACGGTCGGATCTATAGTTATGGATCTTTTGAGCCGGTATTCTGGTCGTGTCAGTGGAATTGCCCGACCAGACATTGTAGTCGTGTCCTATCGATTCCACGCAACTCCATGGGAAACAGCCTGCGGAAACTCGTGAACGAAATTTGAGCGCGATCCAACGGTCGGATCTATAGTTATGGATCTATTGAGCCGGTATTCTGGTCGTGACAGTGGAAGTCCCCGACCGGACATTGTAGTCGTGTCCTACCGATTCCACACAACACCATGGGAAATAGACTCCGGAAACTCGTGAACAAAATTTGAGGGCGATCCAACGGTGGGATCTATAGTTATGGTCCTTTTGAGCCGGTATTCTAGTCGTGTCGGTTGAATTGCCAGTCCGGACTTCGTATTCGTGTCTTATCGATTCCACGCAACTTCGTGGGAAACAGACTCCGGAAACTCGTGAAAAACATTTCAGCGCAATCCAACGGTCGGATCTATAGTTATGGATCTTTTGAGCCGGTATTCTGGTCGTGTTAGTGGAATTGCCCGACCGGACATTGTAGTCGTGTCCTATCGATTCCACGCAACTCCATGGGAAACAGCCTCCGGAAACTCGTGAACAAAATTTGAGCGCGATCCAACGGTCGGATCTATAGTTATGGATCTTTTGAGCCGATATTCTGGTCGTGTCCGTGGAAGTGCCCGACCGGACGTTGTAGTCGTGTCCTATCGATTCCACACAACACCATGAGAAATAGACTCCGGAAACTCGTGAACAAAATTTGAGTGCGATCCAACGGTGGGATCTACAGTTATGGACCTTTTGAGCCGGTATTCTAGTCATGTCGGTTGAATTGCCAGTGCTGACTTCGTACTCGTGTCTTATCGATTCCACGCAACTCCGTGGGAAACAGACTCCGGAAACTGGTGAAAAACATTTCAGCGCAATCCAACGGTCGGATCTATAGTTATGGATCTTTTGAGCCGGTATTCTGGTCGTGTCCGTGGAAGTGCCCGACCGGACATTGTAGTCGTGTCTTACCGATTCCACACAACACCATGGGAAATAGACTCCAGAAATCGTGAATGAAATTTGAGCGCGATCCAACGGTCGGATCTATAGTTATGGATCTTTTGAGCCGGTATTCTGGTCGTGTCAGTGGAAGTCCCCGACCGGACGTTGTAGTCGTGTCCTACCGATTCCACACAACACCATGGGAAATAGACTTTGAAAACTCGTGAATAAAATTTGAGCGCGATCCAACGGTCGGATCTATAGTTACAGACCTTTTGAGCCGGTATTCTGGTCGTCTCTGTGGAATTGCCCGACCGGACATTGTAGTCGTGTCCTATCGATTCCACGCAACTCCATGGGAAACAGCCTCCAGAAATCGTGAATGAAATTTGAGCGCGATCCAACGGTCGAATCTATAGTTATGGATCTTTTGAGCCGGTATTCTGGTCGTGTCAGTGGAAGTCCCCGACCGGACGTTGTAGTCGTGTCCTACCGATTCCACCCAACACCATGGGAAATAGACTCCGGAAACTCGTGAACAAAATTTAAGGGCGATCCAACGGTGGGATCTACAGTTATGGACCTCTTGAGCCGGTATTCTAGTCATGTCGGTTGAATTGCCAGTGCGGACTTCGTATTCGTGTCTTATCGATTCCACGCAACTCCGTGGGAAACAGACCCCGGAAACTGGTGAAAAACATTTCAGCGCAATCCAACGGTCGGATCTATAGTTATGGATCTTTTGAGCTGGTATTCTGGTCGTGTCAGTGGAATTGCCCGACCGGACATTGTAGTCGTGTCCTATCGATTCCACGCAACTCCATGGGAAACAGCCTCCGGAAACTCGTGAACGAAATTTGAGCGCGATCCAACGGTCGGATCTATAGTTATGGATCTTTTGAGCCGGTATTCTGGTCGTGTCCGTGGAAGTGCCTGACCGGACGTTGTAGTCGTGTCCTACCGATTCCACACAACACCATGGGAAATAGACTCCGGAAACTCGTGAACAAAATTTGAGTGCGATCCAACGGTGGGATCTACAGTTATGGACCTTTTGAGCCGGTATTCTAGTCGTGTCGGTTGAATTGCCAGTCCGGACTTCGTATTCGTGTCGTATCGATTCCACGCAACTCCATGGGAAACAGACTCCGGAAACTCGTGAAAAACATTTCAGCGCTATCCAACGGTCGGATCTATAGTTATGGATCTTTTGAGCCGGTATTTTGGTCGTGTTAGTGGAATTGCCCGACCGGACATTGTAGTCGTGTCCCATCGATTCCACGCAACTCCATGGGAAACAGCCTGCGGAAACTCGTGAATGAAATTTGAGCGCGATCCAACGGTCGGATCTATAATTATGGATCTTTTGAGCCGGTATTCAGGTCGTGTCCGTGGAAGTGCCCGACCGGACGTTGTAGTCGTGTCGTACCGATGCCACGCAACTCCATGGGAAAAAGACTGCGGAAACTCGTGAAAAAAATTTGACCGCGATCCAACGGTCGGATCTATAGTTACGGACCTTTTGAGCCGGTATTCTAGTAGTCTCGGTGGAATTGGCCAACCGGAGGTGGTAGTCGTGTCCTACCGATTCCACGCCACTCCATGGAAAACAGCCCCCGGAAACTCGTGAATGAAATTTGAGCGCGATCCAACGGTCGGATCTATAGTTACAGACCTTTTGAGCCGGTATTCTGGTCGTCTCTGTGGAATTGCCCGACCGGACATTGTAGCCGTGTCCTATCGATTCCACGCAACTCCATGGGAAACAGCCTCCAGAAATCGTGAATGAAATTTGAGCGCGATCCAACGGTCGGATCTATAGTTATGGATCTTTTGAGCCGGTATTCTGGTCGTGTCAGTGGAAGTCCCCGACCGGACGTTAGAGTCTTGTCCTACCGATTCCACCCAACACCATGGGAAATAGACTCCGGAAACTCGTGAACAAAATTTGAGGGCGATCCAACGGTGGGATCTATAGTTATGGACCTTTTGAGCCGGTATTCTAGTCATGTCGGTTGAATTGCCAGTGCAGACTTCGTATTCGTGTCTTATCGATTCCACGCAACTCCGTGGGAAACAGACTCCGGAAACTGGTGAAAAACATTTCAGCGCAATCCAACGGTCGGATCTATAGTTATGGATCTTTTGAGCCGGTATTCTGGTCGTGTCAGTGGAATTGCCCGACCGGACATTGTAGTCGTGTCCTATCGATTCCACGCAACTCCATGGGAAACAGCCTCCGGAAACTCGTGAACGAAATTTGTGCGCGATCCAACGGTCGGATCTATAGTTATGGATCTTTTGAGCCGGTATTCTGGTCGTGTCAGTGGAATTGCCCGACCGGACCTTGTAGTCGTGTCCTATCGATTCCACGCAACTCCATGGGAAAAAACCTCCGGAAACTCGTGAACGAAATTTGAGCGCGATCCAACGGTCGGATCTATAGTTATGGATCTTTTGAGCCGGTATTCTGGTCGTGTCCGTGGAAGTGCCCGACTGGACGTTGTAGTCGTGTCCTACCGATTCCACACAACACCATGGGAAATAGACTTTGGAAACTCGTGAATAAAATTTGAGCGCGATCCAACGGTCGGATCTATAGTTACAGACCTTTTGAGCCGGTATTCTGGTCGTCTCTGTGGAATTGCCCGGCCGGACATTGTAGTCGTGTTATATCGATTCCACGCAACTCCATGGGAAACAGACTCCGGAAACTGGTGAAAAACATTTCAGCGCAATCCAACGGTCGGATCTATAGTTATGGATCTTTTGAGCCGGTATTCTGGTCGTGTCAGTGGAATTGCCCGACCGGACATTGTAGTCGTGTCCTATCGATTCCACGCAACTCCATGGGAAACAGCCTCCGGAAACTCGTGAACGAAATTTGAGCGCGATCCAACGGTCGGATCTATAGTTATGGATCTTTTGAGCCGGTATTCTGGTCGTGTCTGTGGAAGTGCCTGACCAGACGTTGTAGTCGTGTCCTACCGATTCCACACAACACCATGGGAAATAGACTTTGGAAACTCGTGAATAAAATTTGAGCGCGATCCAACGGTCGGATCTATAGTTACAGACCTTTTGAGCCGGTATTGTGGTCGTCTCTGCGGAATTGCCCGGCCGGACATTGTAGTCGTGTTATATCGATTCCACACAACTCCATGGGAAACAGACTCCGGAAACTGGTGAAAAACATTTCAGCGCAATCCAACGGTCGGATCTATAGTTATGGATCTTTTGAGCCGGTATTCTGGTCGTGTCAGTGGAATTGCCCGACCGGACATTGTAGTCGTGTCCTATCGATTCCACGCAACTCCATGGGAAACAGCCTCCGGAAACTCGTGAACGAAATTTGAGCACGATCCAACGGTGGGATCTACAGTTATGGACCTTTTGAGCCGGTATTCTAGTCATGTCGGTTGAATTGCCAGTGCGGACTTCGTATTCGTGTCTTATCGATTCCACGCAACTCCGTGGGAAACAGACTCCGGAAACTGGTGAAAAACATTTCAGCGCAATCCAACGGTCGGATCTATAGTTATGGATCTTTTGAGCCAGTATTCTGGTCGTGTTAGTGGAATTGCCCGACCGGACATTGTAGTCGTGTCCTATCGATTCCACGCAACTCCATGGGAAACAGCCTCCGGAAACTCGTGAACGAAATTTGAGCGCGATCCAACGGTCGGATCTATAGTTATGGATCTTTTGAGCCGGTATTCTGGTCGTGTCCGTGGAAGTGCCCGACCAGACGTTGTAGTCGTGTCCTACCGATTCCACACAACACCATGGGAAATAGACTCCGGAAACTCGTGAACAAAATTTGAGTGCGATCCAACGGTGGGATCTACAGTTATGGACCTTTTGAGCCGGTATTCTAGTCGTGTCGGTTGAATTGCCAGTCCGGACTTCGTATTCGTGTCGTATCGATTCCACGCAACTCCATGGGAAACAGACTCCGGAAACTCGTGAACGAAATTTGAGCACGATCCAACGGTGGGATCTACAGTTATGGACCTTTTGAGCCGGTATTCTAGTCATGTCGGTTGAATTGCCAGTGCGGACTTCGTATTCGTGTCTTATCGATTCCACGCAACTCCGTGGGAAACAGACTCCGGAAACTGGTGAAAAACATTTCAGCGCAATCCAACGGTCGGATCTATAGTTATGGATCTTTTGAGCCGGTATTCTGGTCGTGTCAGTGGAATTGCCCGACCGGACATTGTAGTCGTGTCCTATCGATTCCACGCAACTCCATGGGAAACAGCCTCCGGAAACTCGTGAACGAAATTTGAGCGCGATCCAACGGTCGGATCTATAGTTATGGATCTTTTGAGCCGGTATTCTGGTCGTGTCTGTGGAAGTGCCTGACCAGACGTTGTAGTCGTGTCCTACCGATTCCACACAACACCATGGGAAATAGACTTTGGAAACTCGTGAATAAAATTTGAGCGCGATCCAACGGTCGGATCTATAGTTACAGACCTTTTGAGCCGGTATTGTGGTCGTCTCTGCGGAATTGCCCGGCCGGACATTGTAGTCGTGTTATATCGATTCCACGCAACTCCATGGGAAACAGACTCCGGAAACTGGTGAAAAACATTTCAGCGCAATCCAACGGTCGGATCTATAGTTATGGATCTTTTGAGCCGGTATTCTGGTCGTGTCAGTGGAATTGCCCGACCGGACATTGTAGTCGTGTCCTATCGATTCCACGCAACTCCATGGGAAACAGCCTCCGGAAACTCGTGAACGAAATTTGAGCACGATCCAACGGTGGGATCTACAGTTATGGACCTTTTGAGCCGGTATTCTAGTCATGTCGGTTGAATTGCCAGTGCGGACTTCGTATTCGTGTCTTATCGATTCCACGCAACTCCGTGGGAAACAGACTCCGGAAACTGGTGAAAAACATTTCAGCGCAATCCAACGGTCGGATCTATAGTTATGGATCTTTTGAGCCAGTATTCTGGTCGTGTTAGTGGAATTGCCCGACCGGACATTGTAGTCGTGTCCTATCGATTCCACGCAACTCCATGGGAAACAGCCTCCGGAAACTCGTGAACGAAATTTGAGCGCGATCCAACGGTCGGATCTATAGTTATGGATCTTTTGAGCCGGTATTCTGGTCGTGTCCGTGGAAGTGCCCGACCAGACGTTGTAGTCGTGTCCTACCGATTCCACACAACACCATGGGAAATAGACTCCGGAAACTCGTGAACAAAATTTGAGTGCGATCCAACGGTGGGATCTACAGTTATGGACCTTTTGAGCCGGTATTCTAGTCGTGTCGGTTGAATTGCCAGTCCGGACTTCGTATTCGTGTCGTATCGATTCCACGCAACTCCATGGGAAACAGACTCCGGAAACTCGTGAACAAAATTTGAGGGCGATCCAACGGTGGGATCTACAGTTATGGACCTTTTGAGCTGGTATTCTAGTCATGTCGGTTGAATTGCCAGTGCGGACTTCGTATTCGTGTCTTATCGATTCCACGCAACTCTGTGGGAAACAGACTCCGGAAACTGGTGAAAAACATTTCAGCGCAATCCAACGGTCGGATCTATAGTTATGGATCTTTTGAGCCGGTATTCTGGTCGTGTCAGTGGAATTGCCCGACCGGACATTGTAGTCGTGTCCTATCGATTCCACGCAACTCCATGGGAAACAGCCTCCGGAAACTCGTGAACGAAATTTGAGCGCGATCCAACGGTCGGATCTATAGTTATGGATCTTTTGAGCCGGTATTCTGGTCGTGTCCGTGGAAGTGCCCGACCGGACGTTGTAGTCGTGTCCTACCGATTCCACACAACACCATGGGAAATAGACTCCGGAAACTCGTGAACAAAATTTGAGTGCGATCCAACGGTGGGATCTACAGTTATGGACCTTTTGAGCCGGTATTCTAGTCGTGTCGGTTGAATTGCCAGTCCGGACTTCGTATTCGTGTCGTATCGATTCCACGCAACTCCATGGGAAACAGACTCCGGAAACTCGTGAAAAACATTTCAGCGCTATCCAACGGTCGGATCTATAGTTATGGATCTTTTGAGCCGGTATTTTGGTCGTGTTAGTGGAATTGCCCGACCGGACATTTTAGTCGTGTCCCATCGATTCCACGCAACTCCATGGGAAACAGCCTGCAGAAACTCGTGAACGAAATTTGAGCGCGATCCAACGGTCGGATCTATAATTATGGATCTTTTGAGCCGGTATTCAGGTCGTGTCCGTGGAAGTGCCCGACCGGACGTTGTAGTCGTGTCGTACCGATGCCACGCAACTCCATGGGAAAAAAACTGCGGAAACTCGTGAAAAAAATTTGACCGCGATCCAACGGTCCGATCTATAGTTACGGACCTTTTGAGCCGGTATTCTGGTAGTCTCGGTGGAATTGGCCGACCGGAGGTGGTAGTCGTGTCCTACCGATTCCACGCCACTCCATGGAAAACAGCCCTCGGAAACTCGTGAATGAAATTTGAGCGCGATCCAACGGTCGGATCTATAGTTACAGACCTTTTGAGCCGGTATTCTGGTCGTCTCTGTGGAATTGCCCGACCGGACATTGTAGTCGTGTCCTATCGATTCCACGCAACTCCATGGGAAACAGCCTCCGGAAACTCGTGAAAAACATTTCAGCGTAATCCAACGGTCGGATCTATAGTTACGGACCTTTTTAGCCGGTATTCTAGTCGTGTCGGTGGAAGTGCCCGACCGGACGTTGTAGTCGTGGCCTACCGATTCCACGCAACTCAATGGAAAACAGCCTACGGAAACTCGTGAAAAAATTTTCAGCGCGATCCAACGATCGGATCTATAGTTATGGACCTTTTAAGCCGGTATTCTGGTCGTGGCGGTGGAATGGCCAGACCGGATGCCGTAGTCGTGTCGTACCGATTCCATGCAACTCCATGGGAAACAGACTCTGGAAACTCGTGAAAAACATTTGACCACGATCCAACGGTCAGATCTATAGCTATGGACTTTTTGAGCTGGTATTCTAGTCGGCTCGGTGGAATTGCCCGACCGGACGTTGTAGTCGTGTCCTACCGATTCCACGCAACTCCATGGGAAACAGCCTCTGGAAACTCGTGAACGAAAATTGAGTGCGATCCAATGGTGGGATCTATAGATATTGACCTTTGAGCCGGTATTCTAGTCGTGTCGGTTGATTTGCCAGTCCGGACTTCGTATTCGCGTCGTATCGATTCCACGCAACTCCGTTGGAAACAGACTCCGGAAACTTGTGGAAAACATTTCAGCACAATCCAACGGTCGAATCTATAGTTATGGACCTTTTGAGCCGATATTCTGGTCGTCTCGGTGGAATTGCCCGACCGGACGTCGTAGTCGTTTCCTACCGATTCCACGCAACTCCATGGGAAAAAGACTCCGGAAACTCGTGAAAAAAATGTGACCGCGATACAACTGTCAGATCTATAGTTATGGACCTTTTGAGCCGGTATTCTGGTCGTCTGGGTGGAATTGCCTGACCGGACGTTGTAGACATATCCTACCGATTCCACACAACTCCATGGGAAACAGCCTCCGGAAACTCGTGAATGAAATTTGAGCGCGATCCAACGGTCGGATCTATAGTTATGGACCTTTTAAGCCGGTATTCTGGTCGTCTCGGTGCAATTGCCCAACCGGACGTTGTAGTCATATCCTACCGATTCCACGCAACTGCATGGGAAACGAACTCCGGAAACTCGTGAACGAATTGTGACCGCGATACTATAGTTATGGACCTTTTGAGCTAGTTTTCTGGTCGTCTCTGTGGAATTGCCCGACCGGACATTGTAGTCGTGTCCTATCGATTCCATGCAACTACATGGGAAACAACCTCCGTAAACTCGTGAACGAAATTTGAGCGCGATCCAACGGTCGGATCTATAGTTATGGATCTTTTGAGCCGGTATTCTGGTCGTGTTAGTGGAAGTGCCCGACCGGACATTTTAGTCGTGATCTACCGAGTCCACGCAACTCCATGGGAAACAGACTCCGGAAACTCGTGAACAAAATTTGTGTCGATCCAACGGTCGGATCTAAAGTTACGAACCTTTTCAGCCGGTATTCTGGTCGGGTCGGTGGAATTGCCAGATCGGATATCGTAGTCGTGTCGTACCGATTCCACGCAACTCCATGGGAAACACCCTCCGAAAACTCTTGAATGAAATTGGGGCGCGATCCAACGGTCGGATCTATAGTTATGGACCTTTTGAGCCGGTATTCTATCGTCTCGGTGGAATTGCCAGACCGGATGTCGTAGTCGTATCGTACTGATTCCACGCAACTCCATGTGAAACAGACTCTGAAAACTCGTGAAAAAAATCTGACCGCGATCCAACGGTCCTATCTATAGTTATGGCCCTTTTGAGGCGGTATTCCTTTCGTCTTTGTGGAATTGCCAGACCGGATGTTGTAGTCGTGTCCTAACGATTCCACGCAACTTCATGAGAAACAGACTGCGGAAACTCGTGAATGAAATTTGAGCGCGATCCAACGGTCGGATCTATAGTTATGGACCTTTTGAGCCGGTATTCTGGTCGTGTCAGTGGAAGTGCCCGACCGGACGTTGTACTCGTGGCCTACCGATTCCACGCAACTCCATGGGAAACAACTTGCGGAAACTCGTGAATCAAATTTGAGAGCGATCCAACGGTCGGATCTATAGTTATGGACCTTTTAAGCTGGTATTCTCGTCGTCTCGGTGGAAGTGCCCGACCGGACGTTGTAATCGTGGCCTACTGATTCCAAGCACTCCATGGGAAACAGCCTGCGGAAACTCGTGAATGAAATTTGAGCGCGATCCAACGGTCAGATCTATAGTTATGGACCTTTTGAGCCGGTATTCTGGTCGTGTCGGTGGAAGTGCCCGACCGGACGTTGTAGTCATGTCCTATTGATTCCACGCAACTCCATGGGAAACAGCCTCTGGAAACTAGTGAACGAAATTTGAGCGCTATCCAACGGTCGGATCTATAGTTATCGACCTTTTGAGCCGGTATTCTGGTCGTCTCTGTGGAATTGCCCGACCTGACGTTATAGTCGTGGCCTATCGATTCCACACAACTACATGGGAAACAGCCTGCGGAAACGCATCAATGAAATTTGAGCGCGGTCCAACGATCGGATCTATAGTTAAGGACCTTTTGAGCCGGTATTCTGGTCGTCTCGGTGGAATTGCCCGACCGGACGTTGTAGTCGTGTCCTACTGATTCCAAGCAACTTCATGAGAAACAGACTGCGGAAACTCGTGAATGAAATTTGAGCGCGATCCAACGGTCGGATCTATAGTTATGGACCTTTTGAGCCGGTATTCTGGTCGTGTCAGTGGAAGTGCCCGACCGGACGTTGTACTCGTGGCCAACCGATTCCACGCAACTCCATGGGAAACAACTTGCGGAAACTCGTGAATGAAATTTGAGAGCAATCCAACGGTCGGATCTATAGTTATGGACCTTTTGAGCCGGTATTCTAGTCGTCTCGGTGGAAGTGCCCGACCGGACGTTGTAATCGTGGCCTACCGATTCCACGCACTCGATGGGAAACAGCCTGCGGAAACTCGTGAATGAAATTTGAGCGCGATCCAACGGTCAGATCTATAGTTATGGACCTTTTGAGCCGGTATTCGGGTCGTGTCGGTGGAAGTGCCCGACCGGACGTTGTAATCGTGGCCTACCGATTCCACGCACTCGATGGGAAACGGCCTGCGGAAACTCGTGAATGAAATTTGAGCGCGATCCAACGGTCAGATCTATAGTTATGGACCTTTTGAGCCGGTATTCGGGTCGTGTCGGTGGAAGTGCCCGACCGGACGTTGTAGTCGTGTCCTACTGATTCCAAGCAACTCCATGGGAAACAGCCTCTAGAAACTAGTGAACGAAATTTGAGTGCGATCCAACGGTCGGATCTACAGTTATGGACCTTTTGAGCCGGTATTCTAGTCGTGTCGGTTGAATTGCCAGTCCGGACTTCGTATTCGTGTCGTATCGATTCCACGCAACTCCATGGGAAACAGACTCCGGAAACTCGTGAAAAACATTTCAGCGCTATCCAACGGTCGGATCTATAGTTATGGATCTTTTGAGCCGGTATTTTGGTCGTGTTAGTGGAATTGCCCGACCGGACATTGTAGTCGTGTCCCATCGATTCCACGCAACTCCATGGGAAACAGCCTGCGGAAACTCGTGAACGAAATTTGAGCGCGATCCAACGGTCGGATCTATAATTATGGATCTTTTGAGCCCGTATTCAGGTCGTGTCCGTGGAAGTGCCCGACCGGACGTTGTAGTCGTGTCGTACCGATGCCACGCAACTCCATGGGAAAAAGACTGCGGAAACTCGTGAAAAAAATTTGACCGCGATCCAACAGTCGGATCTATAGTTACGGACCTTTTGAGCCGGTATTCTGGTAGTCTCGGTGGAATTGGCCGACCGGAGGTGGTTGTCGTGTCCTACCGATTCCACGCCACTCCATGGAAAACAGCCCCCGGAAACTCGTGAATGAAATTTGAGCGCGATCCAACGGTCGGATCTATAGTTACAGACCTTTTGAGCCGGTATTCTGGTCGTCTCTGTGTAATTGCCCGACCGGACATTGTAGTCGTGTCCTATCGATTCCACGCAACTCCATGGGAAACAGCCTCCAGAAATCGTGAACGAAATTTGAGCGCGATCCAACGGTCGGATCTATAGTTATGGATCTTTTGAGCCGGTATTCTGGTCGTGTCAGTGGAAGTCCCCGACCGGACGTTGTAGTCGTGTCCTACCGATTCCACCCAACACCATGGGAAATAGACTCCGGAAACTCGTGAACAAAATTTGAGGGCGATCCAACGGTGGGATCTACAGTTATGGACCTTTTGAGCCGGTATTCTAGTCATGTCGGTTGAATTGCCAGTGCGGACTTCGTATTCGTGTCTTATCGATTCCACGCAACTCCGTGGGAAACAGGCTCCGGAAACTGGTGAAAAACATTTCAGCGCAATCCAACGGTCGGATCTATAGTTATGGATCTTTTGAGCCGGTATTCTGGTCGTGTCAGTGGAATTGCCCGACCGGACATTGTAGTCGTGTCCTATCGATTCCACGCAACCCCATGGGAAACAACCTCCGGAAACTCGTGAATGAAATTTGAGCGCGATCCAACGGTCGGATCTATAGTTATGGATCTTTTGAGCCGGTATTCTGGTCGTGTCCGTGGAAGTGACCGACCGGACGTTGTAGTCGTGTCCTACCGATTCCACACAACACCATGGGAAATAGACTTCGAAAACTCGTGAATAAAATTTGAGCACGATCCAATGGTCGGATCTATAGTTACAGACCTTTTGAGCCGGTATTCTGGTCGTGTCAGTGGAAGTCCCCGACCGGACGTTGTAGTCGTGTCCTACCGATTCCACCCAACACCATGGGAAATAGACTCCGGAAACTCGTGAACAAAATTTGAGGTCGATCCAACGGTGGGATCTACAGTTATGGACCTTTTGAGCCGGTATTCTAGTCATGTCGGTTGAATTGCCAGTGCGGACTTCGTATTCGTGTCTTATCGATTCCACGCAACTCCGTGGGAAACAGACTCCGGAAACTGGTGAAAAACATTTCAGCGCAATCCAACGGTCGGATCTATAGTTATGGATCTTTTGAGCCGGTATTCTGGTCGTGTCAGTGGAATTGCCCGACCGGACATTGTAGTCGTGTCCTATCAATTCCACGCAACCCCATGGGAAATAGCCTCCGGAAACTCGTGAACGAAATTTGAGCGCGATCCAACGGTCGGATCTATAGTTATGGATCTTTTGAGCCGGTATTCTGGTCGTGTCAGTGGAAGTCCCCGACCGGACGTTGTAGTCGTGTCCTACAGATTCCACACAACACCATGGGAAATAGACTCCGGAAACTCGTGAACAAAATTTGAGTGCGATCCAACGGTGGGATCTACAGTTATGGACCTTTTGAGCCGATATTCTAGTCGTGTCGGTTGAATTGCCAGTCCGGACTTCGTATTCGTGTCGTATCGATTCCACACAACTCCATGGGAAACAGACTCCGGAAACTCGTGAAAAACATTTCAGCGCTATCCAACGGTCGGATCTATAGTTATGGATCTTTTGAGCCGGTATTCTGGTCGTGTTAGTGGAATTGCCCGACCGGACATTGTAGTGGTGTCCTATCGATTCCACGCAACTCCATGGGAAACAGCCTCCGGAAACTCGTGAACGAAATTTGAGCGCGATCCAACGGTCGGATCTATAGTTATGGATCTTTTGAGCCGGTATTCTGGTCGTGTCCGTGGAAGTGACCGACCGGACGTTGTAGTCGTGTCCTACCGATTCCACACAACACCATGGGAAATAGACTTCGAAAACTCGTGAATAAAATTTGAGCGCGATCCAATGGTCGGATCTATAGTTACAGACCTTTTGAGCCGGTATTCTGGTCGTGTCAGTGGAAGTCCCCGACCGGACGTTGTAGTCGTGTCCTACCGATTCCACACAACACCATGGGAAATAGACTCCGGAAACTAGTAAACAAAATTTGAGTGCGATCCAACGGTGGGATCTATAGTTATGGACCTTTTGAGCCGGTATTCTAGTCGTGTCGGTTGAATTGCCAGTCCGGACTTCGTATTCGTGTCGTATCGATTCCACGCAACTCCGTGGGAAACAGACTCCGGAAACTCGTGAAAAACATTTCAGCGTAATCCAACGGTCGGATCTATAGTTACGGACCTTTTTAGCCGGTATTCTAGTCGTGTCGGTGGAAGTGCCCGACCGGACGTTGTAGTCGTGGCCTACCGATTCCACGCAACTCAATGGAAAACAGCCTACGGAAACTCGTGAAAAAATTTTCAGTGCGATCCAACGATCGGATCTATAGTTATGGACCTTTTGAGCCGGTATTCTGGTCGTGGCGGTGGAATGGCCAGACCGGATGCCGTAGTCGTGTCGTACCGATTCCATGCAACTCCATGGGAAACAGACTCTGGAAACTCGTGAAAAACATTTGACCACGATCCAAGGTCAGATCTATAGCTATGGACTTTTTGAGCTGGTATTCTAGTCGGCTCGGTGGAATTGCCCGACCGGACGTTGTAGTCGTGTCCTACCGATTCCACGCAACTCCATGGGAAACAGCCTCTGGAAACTCGTGAACGAAAATTGAGCGCGATCCAATGGTGGGATCTATAGATATTGACCTTTGAGCCGGTATTCTAGTCGTGTCGGTTGATTTGCCAGTCCGGACTTCGTATTCGCGTCGTATCGATTCCACGCAACTCCGTTGGAAACAGACTCCGGAAACTTGTGGAAAACATTTCAGCACAATCCAACGGTCGAATCTATAGTTATGGACCTTTTGAGCCGATATTCTGGTCGTCTCGGTGGAATTGCCCGACCGGACGTCGTAGTCATGTCCTACCGATTCCACGCAACTCCATGGGAAAAAGACTCCGGAAACTCGTGAAAAAAATGTGACCGCGATACAACTGTCAGATCTATAGTTATGGACCTTTTGAGCCGGTATTCTGGTCGTCTGGGTGGAATTGCCTGACCGGACGTTGTAGACATATCCTACCGATTCCACACAACTCCATGGGAAACAGCCTCCGGAAACTCGTGAATGAAATTTGAGCGCGATCCAACGGTCGGATCTATAGTTATGGACCTTTTAAGCCGGTATTCTGGTCGTCTCGGTGCAATTGCCCAACCGGAGGTTGTAGTCATATCCTACCGATTCCACGCAACTCCATGGGAAACGAACTCCGGAAACTCGTGAACGAATTGTGACCGCGATACTATAGTTATGGACCTTTTGAGCTAGTTTTCTGGTCGTCTCTGTGGAATTGCCCGACCGGACATTGTAGTCGTGTCCTATCGATTCCATGCAACTACATGGGAAACAACCTCCGTAAACTCGTGAACGAAATTTGAGCGCGATCCAACGGTCGGATCTATAGTTATGGATCTTTTGAGCCGGTATTCTGGTCGTGTTAGTGGAAGTGCCCGACCGGACATTTTAGTCGTGATCTACCGAGTCCACGCAACTCCATGGGAAACAGACTCCGGAAACTCGTGAACAAAATTTGTGTCGATCCAACGGTCGGATCTAAAGTTACGAACCTTTTCAGCCGGTATTCTGGTCGGGTCGGTGGAATTGCCAGATCGGATATCGTAGTCGTGTCGTACCGATTCCACGCAACTCCATGGGAAACACCCTCCGAAAACTCTTGAATGAAATTGGGGCGCGATCCAACGGTCGGATCTATAGTTATGGACCTTTTGAGCCGGTATTCTATCGTCTCGGTGGAATTGCCAGACCGGATGTCGTAGTCGTATCGTACTGATTCCACGCAACTCCATGTGAAACAGACTCTGAAAACTCGTGAAAAAAATCTGACCGCGATCCAACGGTCCTATCTATAGTTATGGCCCTTTTGAGGCGGTATTCCTTTCGTCTTTGTGGAATTGCCAGACCGGATGTTGTAGTCGTGTCCTAACGATTCCACGCAACTTCATGAGAAACAGACTGCGGAAACTCGTGAATGAAATTTGAGCGCGATCCAACGGTCGGATCTATAGTTATGGACCTTTTGAGCCGGTATTCTGGTCGTGTCAGTGGAAATGCCCGACCGGACGTTCTACTCGTGGCCTACCGATTCCACGCAACTCCATGGGAAACAACTTGCGGAAACTCGTGAATCAAATTTGAGAGCGATCCAACGGTCGGATCTATAGTTATGGACGTTTTGAGCTGGTATTCTAGTCGTCTCGGTGGAAGTGCCCGACCGGACGTTGTAATCGTGGCCTACCGATTCCATGCACTCCATGGGAAACAGCCTGCGGAAACTCGTGAATGAAATTTGAGCGTGATCCAACGGTTAGATCTATAGTTATGGACCTTTTGAGCCGGTATTCTGGTCGTGTCGGTGGAAGTGCCCGACCGGACGTTGTAGTCATGTCCTATTGATTCCACGCAACTCCATGGGAAACAGCCTCTGGAAACTAGTGAACGAAATTTGAGCGCTATCCAACGGTCGGATCTATAGTTATCGACCTTTTGAGCCGGTATTCTGGTCGTCTCTGTGGAATTGCCCGACCTGACGTTATAGTCGTGGCCTATCGATTCCACGCAACTACATGGGAAACAGCCTGCGGAAACGCGTCAATGAAATTTGAGCGCGGTCCAACGATCGGATCTATAGTTAAGGACCTTTTGAGCCGGTATTCTGGTCGTCTCGGTGGAATTGCCCGACCGGACGTTGTAGTCGTGTCCTACTGATTCCAAGCAACTTCATGAGAAACAGACTGCGGAAACTCGTGAATGAAATTTGAGCGCGATCCAACGGTCGGATCTATAGTTATGGACCTTTTGAGCCGGTATTCTGGTCGTGTCAGTGGAAGTGCCCGACCGGGCGTTGTACTCGTGGCCTACCGATTCCACGCAACTCCATGGGAAACAACTTGCGGAAACTCGTGAATGAAATTTGAGAGCAATCCAACGGTCGGATCTATAGTTATGGACCTTTTGAGCCGGTATTCTAGTCGTCTCGGTGGAAGTGCCCGACCGGACGTTGTAATCGTGGCCTACCGATTCCACGCACTCGATGGGAAACAGCCTGCGGAAACTCGTGAATGAAATTTGAGCGCGATCCAACGATCAGATCTATAGTTATGGACCTTTTGAGCCGGTATTCGGGTCGTGTCGGTGGAAGTGCCCGACCGGACGTTGTAGTCGTGTCCTACTGATTCCAAGCAACTCCATGGGAAACAGCCTCTGGAAACTAGTGAACGAAATTTGAGCACGATCCAACGGTCGGATCTATAGTTATAGACCTTTTGAGCCGGTATTCCAGTCGTCTCAGTGGAATTGCCCGACCTGACGTTGTAGTCGTGGCCTATCGATTCCACGCAACTACATGGGAAACAGCCTGCGGAAACGCGTCAATGAAATTTGAGCGCAGTCCAACGGTCGGATCTATAGTTAAGGACCTTTTGAGCCGGTATTCTGGTCGTCTCGGTGGAATTGCCCGACCGGACGTTGTAGTCGTGTCCTACTGATTCCAAGCAACTCCATGGGAAACAGCCTCTGAAAACTCGTGAACAAAATTTGAGCGCGATCCAACGGTCGGATCTATGGTTATGGATCTTTTGAGCCGGTATTCTGGTCGTGTCAGTGGAAGTGCCCGACCGGACGTTTTAGTCGTGATCTACCGAGTCCATGCAACTCCATGGGAAACAGACTCCGGAAACTCGTGAATAAAATTTGTGTCGATCCAACGGTCGGATCTAAAGTTACGAACCTTTTCAGCCGGTATTCTGGTCGGGTCGGTGGAATTGCCAGATCGGATATCGTAGTCGTGTCGTACCGATTCCACGCAACTCCATGGGAAACAGCCTCCGAAAACTCTTGAATGAAATTTGGGCGCGATCCAACGGTCGGATCTATAGTTATGGACCTTTTGAGCAGGTATTCTGGTCGTCTCGGTGGAATTGCCCGACCGGACGTTGTAGTCGTGTCCTACCGATTCCACGCAACTTAATGGGAAACAGCCTCCGGAAACTCGTGAACGAAATTGGAGCGCGATCCAACGGTGGGATCTATAGTTCTGGACCTTTTGAGCCGGTATTCTGGTCGTGTCGGTGGAATGGACCGACCGGACATCGTCGTCGTGTCATACCGATTCAAGGCAACTCCATGGGAAAAAGCCACCGGAAACTAGTGAAAAAAATTTGAGAGCGATCCAATGGTCAGATCTATAGTTATGGACCTTTTGATCCGGTATTCTGGTTGTCTCGGTGGAATTGCCCGACCGGTCGTTGTAGTCGTGTCCTACTGATTCCACGCAACTCCATGGAAAACAACCTCCGGAAACTCGTGAATAAAATTTGAGCACGATCCAACGGTCGGATCTATAGTTAGGGACCTTTTGAGCTGGTATTCTGGTCGTGTCGGTGGAATTACCCGATCGGACGTTGTAGTCGTGTCCTACCGATTCCACGCAACTTCATGGAAAACAGCCTCCGGAAACTCGTGAATGAAATTGGAGCGCGATCCAACGGTCGGATCTATAGTTACGGACCTTTTGAGCCGGTATTCTGGTCGTCTCGGTGGAAGTGCCCGACCGGACGTTGTTGTCGTGTCCTACCGATTCCACGCAACTCCATCGGAAACAGCCTCCGGAAACTCGTGAACGAAATTTGAGCGCGATCCAACGGTGGGATCTATAGTTATAGACCTTTTGAGCCGGTATTCTGGTCATCTCGGTGGATTTGCCCGACCGAACATTGTAGTCGTGTCCTACCGATTCCATGCAACTCCATGGGAAATAGCTTGCGGAAACTCGTGAATGAAATATGAGCGCAATCCAAAGGTCGGATCAATAGTTAAGGACCTTTTGAGCCGGTATTCTGGTCGTGTCGATGGAATGGACCGACCGGACGTCGTCATCGTGTCGTACCGATTCAAGGAAACTCCATGGGAAACAGACTCCGGAAACTCGTGAACGAAATTTGAGCGCGATCCAACGATCGCATCTATAGTTAGGGACCTTTTGAGCCGGTATTCTGGTCGTGTCGGTGGAATTGCCTGACCGGACGTTGTAGTCGTGTCCTACCAATTCCGCGCAACTCCATGGGAAACAGCCTCCGGAAACTCGTGAACGAAATTTTTGCGCAATCCAACGGGTCGAATCTATAGTTACGGACGTTTTGAGCCGGTATTCTGGTCGTCTCGGTGGATTTACCCGACCGGACGTTGTAGTCGTGTCCTACCGATTCCACGCAACTCAATGGGAAACAGCCTTCGGAAACTCGTGAACGAAATTGGAGCGCGATCCAACGGTGGGATCTATAGTTCTGGACCTTTTGAGCCGGTATTCTGGTCGTGTCGGTGGAAGGGACCGACCGGACATCGTCGTCGTGTCGTACCGATTCAAGGCAACTCCATGGGAAAAAGCCACCGGAAACTTGTGAAAAACATTTGAGAGCGATCCAATGGTCAGATCTATAGTTATGGACCTTTTGATCCGGTATTCTGGTTGTCTCGGTGGAATTGCCCGACCGGTCGTTGTAGTCGTGTCCTACCGATTCCACGCAACTCCATGGAAAACAGCCTCCGGAAACTCGTGAATGAAATTGGAGCACGATCCAACGGTCGGATCTATAGTTAGGGACCTTTTGAGTTGGTATTCTGGTCGTGTCGGTGGAATTACCTGACCGGACGTTGTAGTCGTGTCCTACCGATTCCACGCAACTTCATGGAAAACAGCCTCCGGAAACTCGTGAATGAAATTGGAGCGCGATCCAACGGTCGGATCTATAGTTACGGACCTTTTGAGCCGGTATTCTGGTCGTCTCGGTGGAAGTGCCCGACCGGACGTTGTTGTCGTGTCCTACCGATTCCACGCAACTCCATGGGAAACAGCCTCCGGAAACTCGTGAACGAAATTTGAGCGCGATCCAACGGTGGGATCTATAGTTATGGACCTTTTGAGCCGGTATTCTGGTCGTCTCGGTGGAATTGCCCGACCGAACATTGTAGTCGTGTCCTACCGATTCCATGCAACTCCATGGGAAATAGCTTGCGGAAACTCGTGAATGAAATATGAGCGCAATCCAAAGGTCAGATCAATAGTTAAGGACCTTTTGAGCCGGTATTCTGGTCGTGTCGATGGAATGGACCGACCGGACGTCGTCATCGTGTCGTACCGATTCAAGGAAACTCCATGGGAAACAGACTCCGGAAACTCGTGAATGAAATTTGAGCGCGATCCAACGATCGCATCTATAGTTAGGGACCTTTTGAGCCGGTATTCTGGTCGTGTCGGTGGAATTGCCTGACCGGACGTTGTAGTCGTGTCCTACCAATTCCGTGCATCTCCATGGGAAACAGCCTTCGGAAACTCATGAACGAAATTTTTGCGCGATCCAACGGTCGAATCTATAGTTACGGACGTTTTGAGCCGGTATTCTGGTCGTCTCAGTGGATTTACCCGACCGGACTTTGTAGTCGTGTCCTACCGATTCCACGCAACTCAATGGGAAACAGCCTCTGGAAACTCGGGAATGAAATTTGAGCGTGATCCAATGGTGGGATCTATAGTTATGGACCTTTTGAGCCGGTATTCTAGTCGTGGCGGTGGAAAGGCCAGACCGGATGTCGTAGTCGTGTCGTACCGATTCCACGCAACTCCATGGGAAACGGACTCCGAAAACTCGTGAAAAAAATTTGACCGCGATCCAACGGTCGGATCTACAGTTAGGAACCTTTTGAGCCGGTATTCTGGTCGTGTCGGTGGAATTGCCCGACCGGACGTTGTAGTCGTGTCCTACCGATTCCACGCAACTACATGGGAAACAGCCTCCGGAAACTCGTGAATGAAATTTTTACGCGATCCAACGGTCAGATCTATAGTAATGGACCTTTTGAGTCGGTATTCTGGTCGTCTCGGTGGAATTGCCTGACCGGACGTTGTAGTCGTGTCTTACCGATTCCACGCAACTCCATGGGAAACAGACTCCGAAAACTCGTGAACGAAATTGGATCGCGATCCAATGGTGGGATCTATAGTTATAGACCTTTTGAGCCGGTATTCTGGTCGTCTCGGTGGAATTGCCCGACCGGACGTTGTAGTCGTGTCCTACCGATTCCACGCAACTACATGGGAAACAGCCTCCGGAAACTCGTGAATGAAATTTTTACGCGATCCAACGGTCAGATCTATAGTAATGGACCTTTTGAGTCGGTATTCTGGTCGTCTCGGTGGAATTGCCTAACCGGACGTTGTAGTCGTGTCCTACCGATTCCACGCAACTCCATGGGAAACAGCCTGCGGAAACTCGTGGACGAAATTGGAGCGCGATCCAACGGTGGGATCTATAGTTATGGCCATCTCTAGTTATGGATCTAGAGTGATGACTTGATCCATGTGTTGGCTTCCAGAACTACTTGCATTTGCATTGTATTGCCCCTTTGGATTTTGCTGTGGTTGAGAAGGAAACTTACCTTTTTCTTGGAAACTGAGAGCAGATGTTAATTTTGCAAGAGCATCTTTAAAATCGGTCATGCTTTGAGCAAGTTGAGTGTTGATTGTCTCCTGTTTTTCAATGAATGCATGCAATGTTTCCTCAAAATTTCTTCTAGGAGGTGGAGCATAAGGAGGTGCATATCCATGAGAATTTTGGAAATTATGGTGTGCTTGAAACGGTGGCTGTGAAGTTTGTGCATTATTACTATCACTCTTCCAACTGAAATTTGGGTGATTTCTCCAACCAGGGTTATACGTTTGTGAGTATGGGTTATGGTTGGGTCTTTGGAAACTGTTTAAAGCATGGGCTTGTTCATGGAGGCATTCCCTAAAAGAAGGCAAAGTTGGACAATCATTTGTTGAGTGTTCATTGGTTTCACAGATTTGACACACAATCTCTTGAACGGATTTTAATTGACCACTCCTTTTCAATTCAAGTGCTTCGACTTTTCTAGCTAAAGATGCAAACTTGGCTTGGAGGTCATGATCTTCCCTAAGGTTGTGCATACCTCCACTAGATGTATGAGGTTGAGTTTTACCTGGTGCCTCATAAGTACCTGTGGTGTCCCAATTTTGAGCATTTTCGGCTAGCAAGTCTAGGTACTCCATTGCTTCATTAGGGTCTTTATCTTCAAAGGTTCCATTGCACATCAATTCAACCATTTGCCTATCTCTAGGTGTTAAACCTTCATAAAAATGTGAAACCAATCTTCATGTTTCAAAACCATGATGAGGGCAAGTATTAAGCAGATCTCGATACCTATCCCAACATTGGTAAAATGTTTCTCCTGGTTTTTGAGTGAAAGTGATGATTTGTCTTTTGAAAGAGTTTGTTCTGTGAGATGGAAAAAACTTCTTTAAAAATTGTTGTTGCATATCATCCCAAGCACGAATGGATCCTGGTCTCAAATTTTGTAGCCATGTTTTAGCTTTATCTTTTAATGAAAAAGGAAAAAGCTTTAATCTAATGGTGTTCATGCTACAATTTGAGTCATTATAGGTATTACAGACCTCCTCAAATTCCCTTAAATGCAAGTATGGATTTTCTAGGTCTAAACCATGAAAAGAAGGTAGGAGTTGAATAATGCCTGGCTTAAAATTAAAATGAGATGCATCAGGAGGGAAAACTATGCATGAGGGTGCACTTGTTCTTGTGGGATTCATATGGTCTCTAAGTGTTCTCATACGGTTATTCTCATTATTCTCATTATGAAGTGATTGATTATCTTCTTCGGCCATATTTTCTGAAAATGATGAGGATACCCTACAAAGTCGACCACTTAATGTACGTGACCAAACTCTCATGCACGTGTAAGAAGAGAATAAAAGCAAGAAAAGAAAAGAGAAGAAAAAGAAACAAAAGAAAAGAAATGAAGCAAAATTAAATAAAATAAAAAATGAAAAGAGAAAATAAAATAAGTATTATAATTTATACAAGAATTTACCTCCCCGGCAACGGCGCCAAAAACTTGACACGACCAAAAGCTTGATGTCTTTTCCCAAGTGCAGGAGTGTCGAAGTAATAAATAACCCAGCAAGACCGGGGTCGAACCACAGAGAGGTTAATTGTATAAATTATAAATAACAATACAACAACAACAACAACAACAATAATAATAACAATAATAATAATTATAATACTCAGTACGTGGCGTTGTTATACCTGAGAATGATCTAAAAGATCGGGTCACAGGTTTCCAGCCTATATACTGAGTTTATGAAAAGATCAAAGATATATATATTATATAATATAAACAGAATGTAAATAATAATAATAACAATAATAATAATAATAAAAGCAGAAGATGAAGAAATTAATGAGAACTTTGAGATGAAAGATTAACGTACGGATTAAACAATGATAAAAACAAATGTCAAGGTTAGAGGATCCACTAATGGTACTTCAAACAAGTATAGTATAAACTCTTATTACTCAATTAGAAACCACACATAAAGGAGGTTCCATTCAGATTATAAATTGTTAACATGATTACATTAGTCATCTTATTCGAATAAAGCTAATACTTGTAAATGTTGGCAGACATTCATGATTATAACTTATGTTAACACCAAATCAAGTTCCTTTCATAGCTCAGGTGTCGGTTAAACCATACAGTATGGGCTATGAAAGTGCCAAGTATTTGTTGTACCAAGTGTTATACAACATAAATCCAGATTAACCATTTAACAAGCAAAGTATTAAAAGTGAACAAGATAACAAATATAAAACATGTTAGTATCCAACGTTAAGGTCCATGTTAAGTTTATATTATACTTGTTCTTACACCATAAGTGTACCCTTTTCACCTTGACATAATTAACTTAGCTAAACATAATGAAAGAAATAAACATAAATGAACAAGATAAGAACATAAATGAGAACGAAGTTAACTAAGTAAAGGAAAGGAAATAAAGTGCATGAACTTGATATTAATGAAAGCAAAACATAAGCAATACAAAGCAAGGTTGTTAAAATCGCGATTTTAACACGAAACGGAAAACCGTTCACAAACTCGGATCGTAAAAACGGATCGTAAAATCGTAATAAATTTTAAAATACATTAAAAAAAATTGAAAATTATTTCACCTTAAAAAGCATGCTTCAAATAAAAATTCATAAATATTTCAAGCCTCTTAAAATACATGATTTAAATAAAAGTTATACATAATTTAAAACAAAATGCTAAGACTATAATGAACAGGTGGTTTTGTTTTTTGAAGATCTTGGATTTGATCGTGAAACTATGGGACAGGTAGCCAGTCGTTGTCCTGAGATTTTTGCTGCAAGCATTGAGAAAACTCTAAAGAAGAAGATTGAATTCCTAGATCGAATTGGTGTTTCTAAAGGCCATCTTCCTCGTGTTATTAAAAAAATACCCTGAGCTTCTTGTTCTTGTTTCTGATGTCAACAGAAGTTAAAGAACTATACTTCGGTAATGCCTTTATAGTAAAAATGATGGTGTTCCAGATTAACTAAAAATGAAGTAAAAGGACTGATTCGACTAAAAACCAAAACACCAGTAATCAACATGTTTTTTTATTCAAAATATTAAGAACGCTTCACTATCTGGAAGTAAAAATTCCTCTCTGCCAATAATAATCCACAGAAATGGAGCACATCTCCCTCGCTCACTAACTCAAAAAAGAAAAAAAAAACCATCAAAATCAATCACAAATGAAGGAGAAACCGGTGGGGAGCTTTGCCGACTCGCCGGCGTCATTTGAACCGACAACTTCAAGGCGCCGGGCTGGAGGGCACAAAAGGAAAGCAAATCCACTTTCAAACTCTCTCTCTCCTCACCTCTACCATCGAAACGGCTCACTCGCGAGAAAGCTGGAATTTCTAATCTCTCAATCCATAACGGTTCGTTGACTAGAGCGAGACAAATCCCTAACATCTTGGCTTCTTTGGCGCCTTCAGCAGGCGTGAAGATCGAACAGAAGGTAGTTGCGGCAGTGCTGGATGCTGCTGCGGTGGTGGAGGAGGAGAGGAGGAGTAGGGTGGAGGAATTGCAAGCAGAAATTGAAACAGAGTTTGAGGTTATTAGATCTCGTGATTCTAATGCTCATGGAGATGAGGTTATTAGAAATTGAAGCAGAGAGGAGGAGTAGTTTTTTCTCCGAAAAGTTTGTGAGTCACGTGACTGGGAAAGAAAAATCCAATAATGAACTGACAGCTGGACATGGTAGGGGATTTTTTTTTACAGGGCCTCATTTTGTCAAAATCGCAAAATCGGTATTGAAATCGCGATTTTACCCGATTTCATCCGATTTTTGCGATTTTACTCGATTTGAACCCGATTTTACCCATTTTCGATTTTTTCAAGCGATTCAACCCGTAATGCATGTTTTGACTCGTAAAATCGTACGATTTTACGAGTCAAAACGCGATTTTGACAACCTTGATACAAAGAGAGAAAGCAAGAGCATGATCTTGATCTAAACACCAAGATGCCTCAATACATGGTAAGTGCCTCCTTTTATAGGCCAAAATTTAGAACTATTGATTTGTTGACTAATTGATGAGTGGGTGGCCACATCTTGAATTGATAACAATCCTTATCTTCTTGTCTGATCAAGACGTCATTGCTAACATCATAATTTTCCCAGAATCCTCAGGAATGTTCTAGGAAATTGTCTCAGCTTTCCAACAAAAAAAAGATGAGGTCATTTGGACTTCTAGAACTCAAGATATGGGCTGAACACTAAATAGTGTTTGGGCTGCAGGATAGCTTCGGACTTCTTCGTTGTTCCTTCAATTTTGACTTCAAAACGACCTTTTTAACCCTTGGGCTCCTCATGAAAATTGTAGGCCTTGGTCTTACCTTTCTATCCATATAAAATGGACCTAAATCCGAGATCTAGAGCTCCAGATATGATCCAATTACCAAGCAATGTTCCGGTTTGGACTGCATCGACATCTCTTTTCTAAGTTTGGCCATCTCTTTGTCCTTTCACTTTCAATACTTAAACTCATCAATCAATCCTTTTATTTATGTGATAGGCCTGCATATAAGATGAGCATTTACCATAAATTAAGGTATCTTATAGTATCAAACTTGTTATTATAAAACATTCTTTAGTTAAGGAGTTATTAATACTTCAAGTGCAAAATGATGATATAAAACCTTGATAAACATGCACTTTTAAGTACTAATCACCGGTATTCTGGTCGTCTCTATGGAATTGCCCGATCGGACTTTGTAGTCGTGTCCTATCGATTCCAGGCAACTCCATGAGAACCAGCCTCCGGAAACTCGTGAAAGAAAATTGAGTGCGATCCAACGGTCAGATCTATAGTTACGGACCTTTTGAGCCGGTATTCTGGTCGTGTCGGTGGAAGTGCCCGACCGGACGTTGTAGTCGTGGCCTACCGATTCCATGCTCCTCCATTCGCAACAGCCTCCGGAAACTCATTAACGAAATTGGTGCGCGATCCAACAGTCGGATCTATAGTTACGGACCTTTTGAGCCGGTATTCTGGTCGTCTCGGTGGAATTGCCCGACCGGACGTTGTAGTCGTGTCCTACCGATTCCACGCAACTCCATGGGAAACAGCCTTCGGAAACTCGTGAACAAAATTAGAGCGCGATCCAACGGTGGGATCTATAGTTGTGGACCTTTTGAGCCGGTATTCTGGTCGTCTCGGTGGAAGTGCCCGACCGGACGTTGTTGTCGTGGCCTACCTATTCCAGGCAACTCCATGAGAACCAGCCTCCGGAAACTCGTGAAAGAAAATTGAGTGCGATCCAACGGTCAGATCTATAGTTACGGACCTTTTGAGCCGGTATTCTGGTCGTGTCGGTGGAAGTGCCCGACCGGACGTTGTAGTCGTGGCCTACCGATTCCATGCACCTCCATTCGAAACAGCCTCCGGAAACTCATTAACGAAATTGGTGCGCGATCCAACAGTCGGATCTATAGTTACGGACCTTTTGAGCCGGTATTCTGGTCGTCTCTGTGGAATTGCCCGACCGGACGTTGTAGTCGTGTTCTACCGATTCCACGCAACTCCATAGGAAACAGCCTTCGGAAACTCGTGAAAAACATTTGACCGCGATCCAACGGTGGGATCTGTAGTTATGGACCTTTTGAGCCGGTATTCTAGTCGTCTCGGTGGAATTGCCCGACCAGACGTCGTAGTCGTGTCCTACCGATTCCACGAAACTCCATGGAAAACAGCCTACGAAAACTCATGAAAAAAGTTTGACCGAAATGCAACTGTCGGATCTATAGTTATGGACCTTTTGAGTCGGTATTCTAGTTGTGTCGATGGAATGGACCGACCGGACGTCGTCATCGTATCGTACCGATTCAAGGCAACCCCATGGGAAACAACCACCGGAAACTTGTGAACAAAATTTGAGAGCGATCCAACGGTCGGATCTATAGTTATGGACCTTTTGAGCCGGTATTCTAGTCGTCTCGGTGGAATTGCCCGACCGGACGTTGTAGTCGTGTCCTACCGATTCCACGCAACTCCATGGGAAACAGCCTGCGGAAACTCGTGAATGAAATATCAGCACGATCCAACGGGCGAATCAATAGTTAAGGACCTTTTGAGCCGGTATTCTGTTCGTCTCGGTGGAATTGCATGACCGGACATTGTAGTCGTGTCCTACCGATTCCACGCAAATCCATGAGAAACAGCCTCCGGAAACTCGTGAATGAAATTTGAGGGCGATCCAACGGTCGGATCTATAGTTAGGGACCTTTTGAGCCGGTATTCTGGTCGTGTCGGTGGAATTGCCCGACCGGACGTTTTTGTCGTGTCCTACCGATTCCACGCAACTCCATAGGAAACAACCTCTAGAAAATCGTGAACGAAATTTGAGCGCGATCCAACGGTGGGATCTATAGTTGTTGACCTTTTGAACCGGTATTCTGGTCGATGCGGTGGAATAGCCCGACTGGACGTTGTAGTCGTGTCCTACCGATTCCACGTAACTCCATGGGAACCAGCCTCCGGAAACTCGTTAACGAAAATTGAGTGCGATCCAACGGTCAGATCTATAGTTACGGACCTTTTGAGGCGGTATTCTGGTCGTGTCGGTGGAAGTGCCTGACCGGACGTTGTAGTCGTGGCCTACCGATTCCACGCACCTCCATTTGAAACAGCCTACGGAAACTCGTGAACGAAATTGGTGCGCGATCCAACGATCGGATCTATAGTTACGGACCTTTTGAGCCGGTATTCTAGTCGTCTCGGTGGAATTGCCCGACTGGACGTTGTAGTCGTGTCCTACCGATTCCACGCAACTCCATAGGAAACAGCCTCCAGAAAATCGTGAACGAAATTTGAGCGCGATCCAACGGTGGGATCTATAGTTATTGACCTTTTGAACCGGTATTCTGGTCGATGCGGTGGAATAGCCCGACTGGACGTTGTAGTCGTGTCCTACCGATTCCACGCAACTCCAAGTGAAACAGCATCCGGAAACTCATGAACGAAATTTGAGCATGATCCCACGCTCGGATCTATCCTTACGGACATTTTGAGCTGGTATTCTAGTCGTCTCGGTGGAATTGCCGAACCGGACGTTGTAGTCGTGTCCTACCGATTCCACGCCACTCCATGAAAAATAGCCTCCGGAAACTCGTGAAGGAAATTTGAGCGCGATCCAACAATCGGTTCTATAGTAATGGACCTTTTGAGCCGGTATTCTGGTCGTCTCGGTGGAAGTGCCCGACCGGACGTTGTAGTCGTGTCCTACCGATTCCACGCAACTCCATGGGAAACAGCCTTCGGAAACTCGTGAACGAAATTAGAGCGCGATCCAACGGTGGGATCTATAGTTATGGACCTTTTGAGCCGGTATTCTGGTCGTCTCGGTGGAAGTGCCCGACTAGACATCGTCGTCGTGTCCTACCTATTCCACACAACTCCATGGGAAACTGACTCCGGAAACTCGTGAAAAAGGTTTCAGCGCGATCCAACGATCAGATCTATAGTTATGGACCTTTTGAGCCAATATTCTGGTTGTCTCTGTGGAATTGCCCGACCGGACGTTGTAGTCGTGTTCTACCGATTCCACGCAACTCCATGGGAAACAGCCTCTGGAAACTCGTGAAAAAAATTTGACCGCGATCCAACGGTGGGATCTGTAGTTATGGACCTTTTGAGCCGGTATTCTAGTCGTCTCGGTGGAATTGCCCGACCAGACGTCGTAGTCGTGTCCTAACGATTCCACGAAACTCCATGGAAACCAGCCTACGGAAACTCGTGAACGAAATTGGTGCGCGATCCAACGGTCGGATCTATAGTTACGGACCTTTTGAGCCGGTATTCTAGTCGTCTCGGTGGAATTGCCCGACTGGACGTTGTAGTCGTGTCCTACCGATTCCACGCAACTCCATAGGAAACAGCATCCAGAAAATCGTGAACGAAATTTGAGCGCGATCCAACGGTGGGATCTATAGTTATTGACCTTTTGAACCGGTATTCTGGTTGTCTCTGTGGAATTGCCCGACCGGACGTTGTAGCCGTGTTCTACCGATTCCACGCAACTCCATGGGAAACAGCCTCTGGAAACTCGTGAAAAAAATTTGACCGCGATCCAATGGTGGGATCTAGAGTTATGGACCTTTTGAGCCGGTATTCTAGTTGTGGCAGTGGAAAGGCCAGACCGGACGTCGTCGTCGTGTCCTACCTATTCCACACAACTCCATGGAAAACAGCCTATGGAAACTCGTGAAAAAGGTTTCAGCGCGATCCAACGATCGGATCTATAGTTATGGACCTTTTGAGCCCATATTCTGGTCGTCTCTGTGGAATTGCCCGACCGGACGTTGTAGTCGTGTTCTACCGATTCCACGCCACTCCATGGAAAATAGCCTCCGGAAACTCGTGAATGAAATTTGAGCGCGATCCAACGGTCGGTTCCATAGTAATGGACCTTTTGAGCCGGTATTCTAGTCGTCTCGGTGGAATTGCCCGACCAGACGTCGTAGTCGTGTCCTACCGATTCCACGAAACTCCATGGAAAACAGCCTACGAAAACTCATGAAAAAAGTTTGACCGAAATGCAACTGTCGGATCTATAGTTATGGACCTTTTGAGTCGGTATTCTAGTTGTGTCGATGGAATGGACCGACCGGACGTCGTCGTCGTGTCGTACCGATTCAAGGCAACCCCATGGGAAACAACCACCGGAAACTTGTGAACAAAGTTTGAGAGGGATCCAACGGTCGGATCTATAGTTATGGACCTTTTGATCCAGTATTCTGGTCGTCTCGGTGGAAGTGCCCAACCGAACGTTGTAGTCAAGTCCTACCGATTCCACGCAACTCCATGGGAAACAGACTTCGAAAACTCGTGAAAAAAATTTAACTGCGATCCAACGGTCGGATCTATAGTTACGGACCTTTTGAGCAGGTATTCTGGTCGTCTCTATGGAATTGCCCGACCGGACTTTGTAGTCGTGTCCTACCGATTCCAGGCAACTCCATGGGAACCAGCCTCCGGAAACTCGTTAACGAAAATTGAGTGCGATCCAACGGTCAGATCTATAGTTACGGCCCTTTTGAGCCGGTATTCTGGTCGTGTCGGTGGAAGTGCCTGACCAGACGTTGTAGTCGTGGCCTACTGATTCCATGCACCTCCATTCAAAACAGCCTTCGGAAACTCGTGAACGAAATTGGTGCGCGATCCAACGGTCGGATCTATAGTTACGGACCTTTTGAGCCGGTATTCTAGTCGTCTCGGTGGAATTGCCTGACTGGACGTTGTAGTCGTGTCCTACCGATTCCACGCAACTCCATAGGAAACAGCCTCCAGAAAATCGTGAACGAAATTTGAGCGCGATCCAACGGTGGGATCTATAGTTATTGACCTTTTGAACTGGTATTCTGGTCGATGCGGTGGAATAGCCCGACTGGACGTTGTAGTCGTGTCCTACAGATTCCACGCAACTCCAAGTGAAACAGCATCCGGAAACTCATGAACGAAATTTGAGCATGATCCCACGCCCGGATCTATCCTTAAGGACATTTTGAGCTGGTATTCTGGTCATCTCGGTGGAATTGCCGAACCGGATGTTGTAGTCGTGTTCTACCGATTCCACGCCACTCCATGGAAAATAGCCTCCGGAAACTCGTGAATGAAATTTGAGCGCGATCCAACGGTCGGTTCCATAGTAATGGACCTTTTGAGCCGGTATTTTGGTCGGCTCGGTGGAAGTGCCCGACCGGACGTTGTAGTCGTGTCCTACCGATTCCACGAAACTCCATGGAAAACAGCCTACGGAAACTCATGAAAAACGTTTGACCGAAATGCAACGGTCGGATCTATAGTTATGGACCTTTTGAGTCGGTATTCTAGTTGTGTCGATGGAATGGACCGACCGGACGTCGTCGTCGTGTCGTACCGATTCAAGGCAACCCCATGGGAAACAACCACCGGAAACTTGTGAACAAAGTTTGAGAGCGATCCAACGGTCGGATCTATAGTTATGGACCTTTTGATCCGGTATTCTGGTCGTCTCGGTGGAAGTGCCCAACCGAACGTTGTAGTCAAGTCCTACCGATTCCACGCAACTCCATGGGAAACAGACTTCGAAAACTCGTGAAAAAAATTTAACTGCGATCCAACGGTCGGATCTATAGTTACGGACCTTTTGAGCAGGTATTCTGGTCGTCTCTATGGAATTGCCCGACCAGACTTTGTAGTCGTGTCCTACCGATTCCAGGCAACTCCATGGGAACCAGCCTCCGGAAACTCGTTAACAAAAATTGAGTGCGATCCAACGGTCAGATCTATAGTTAAGGACCTTTTGAGCCGGTATTCTGGTCGTGTTGGTGGAAGTGCCTGACCGGACGTTGTAGTCGTGGCCTACCGATTCCATGCACCTCCATTCAAAACAGCCTTCGAAAACTCGTGAACGAAATTGGTGCGCGATCCAACGGTCGGATCTATAGTTACGGACCTTTTGAGCCGGTATTCTAGTCGTCTCGGTGGAATTGCCCGACTGGACGTTGTAGTCGTGTCCTACCGATTCCACGCAACTCCATAGGAAACAGCCTCCAGAAAATCGTGAACGAAATTTGAGCGCGATCCAACGGTGGGATCTATAGTTATTGACCTTTTGAACTGGTATTCTGGTCGATGCGGTGGAATAGCCCGACTGGACGTTGTAGTCGTGTCCTACAGATTCCACGCAACTCCAAGTGAAACAGCATCCGGAAACTCATGAACGAAATTTGAGCATGATCCCACGCTCGGATCTATCCTTAAGGACATTTTGAGCTGGTATTCTGGTCATCTCGGTGGAATTGCCGAACCGGACGTTGTAGTCGTGTTCTACCGATTCCACGCCACTCCATGGAAAATAGCCTCCGGAAACTCGTGAATGAAATTTGAGCGCGATCCAACGGTCGGTTCCATAGTTATGGACCTTTTGAGCCGGTATTCTGGTCGTCTCGGTGGAACTGCCCAATCGGACGTTGTTGTCGTGGCCTACCTATTCCATGCAACTCCATAGGAAACAGCCTCCGAAAACTCGTGAATGAAATTTTAGCGCGATCCAACGGTCGGTTCTATAGTAAGGGACCTTCTGAGCCAGTATTCTGGTCGTCTCGATGGAAGTGCCCAACCGGACGTTATAGTCGTGTCCTACCGATTCCACGCAACTCCATGGGAAACAGCCTCCGGAAACTCGTGAACGAAATTTGAGCGCGATCCAACGGTGGGATCTATAGTAATGGACCTTTTAAGCCGGTATTCTGGTCGTCTCGGTGGAAGTGCCCGACCGGACATTGTAGTCATGTCGTACCGATTCCACGCAACTCTATGGGAAACAGATTTCGGAAACTCGTGAAAAAAATTTGACAGTGATCCAACGGTCGGATCTATAGTTACGAACCTTATGAGCCGGTATTGTGGTCGTCTCTATGGAATTGCACGACCGAACATGGTAGTCGTGTCCTACCGATTCCACGCCACTCCATGGAAAACAGCCCCCGGAAACTCGTGAATGAAATTTGAGCGCGATCCAACGGCCGGATCTATAGTAATGGACTTTTGAGCTGGTATTCTGGTCGTCTCAGTGGAAGTGCCTGACCGGACGTTGTAGTCGTTTCCTACCGATTCCACGCAAGTCCATAGGAAACAGCCTCTAGAAATTCGTGAACGAAATTTGAGCGCGATCCAACAGTGGGATCTATAGTTATCGACCTTTTGAGCCGGTATTCTGGTCGTGTCGGTGGAAGTGCCCGACCGGACATCGTAGTCGTGGCCTCTTGATTCCACGCACCTCAATTGGAAACATCCTCCGGAAACTCGTGAAAAAAATTTGAGCGCGATCCCACAGTCGGATCTATAGTTATGGAGCTTTTGAGCCGGTATTCTGGTCGTCACGGTGGAAGTGCCCGACGGGACGTTGTAGAAGTGTCGTACCAATTCCACGCAACTCCATGCGAACCAACCTCCAGAAACTCGTGAAAAAAATTAAGTGCGATCCAACGGTCAGATCTATAGTTACGGACCTTTTGAGCCGGTATTCTGGTCGTGTCGGTGGAAGTGCCCGACCGGACGTCGTAGTCGAGGCCTACCGATTCCACGCACCTCCATTGCAAACAACCTCCGGAAACTCGTGAAAAAAATTCTAGCGCGATCCAACAGTCGGATCTATAGTTACGGACCTTTTGAGCCGGTATTCTGGTCATCTCGGTGGAAGTGCCCGACCGGACGTTGTAGTCGTGTCCTACCGATTCCACGCAACTCCATCGGAAACAGCCTCTGGAAACTCGTGAATGAAATTTGAGCGCGATCCAACGGTGGGATCTATAGTTATGGACCTTTTGAGCCGGTATTCTGGTCGAGGCGATGGAATGGCCAGACCGGACATTGTAGACGTGTCGTACCGATGCCACACAACTCCATGGGAACCAAACTCCGGAAACTCGTGAAAGAAAATTGACGGCGATCCAACGGTCGGACCTATAGTTACGGACCTTTTGAGCCGATATTCTGGTCGTCTCTATGGAGTTGCCCGACCGGACGTTGTAGTCGTGTCCTACCGCTTCCAGGCAACTCCATGGGAAACAGCCTCTGGAAACTCGTGAATGAAATTTGAGCGCGATCCAACGGTGGGATCTATAGTTATGGACCTTTTGAGCCGGTATTCTGGTCGAGGCGATGGAATGGCCAGACCGGACATTGTAGACGTGTCGTACCGATGCCACACAACTCCATGGGAACCAAACTCCGGAAACTCGTGAAAGAAAATTGACGGCGATCCAACGGTGGGACCTATAGTTACGGACCTTTTGAACCGATATTCTGGTCGTCTCTATGGAGTTGCCCGACGGGACGTTGTAGTCGTGTCCTACCGATTCCAGGCAACTCCATGGGAACCACCCTCCGGAAACTCGTG
The DNA here is from genome assembly GCA_033617975.1 of Populus alba x Populus glandulosa. Lineage (NCBI taxonomy): Eukaryota > Viridiplantae > Streptophyta > Magnoliopsida > Malpighiales > Salicaceae > Populus > Populus alba x Populus glandulosa. Next base: position 20,858,437 of record CM066144.1, on the reverse strand, counting down.
AAAGAAAATTGAATGCGATCCAACGGTCCGATCTATAGTTACGGACCTTTTGAGTCGGTATTCTAGTCGTGCAGGTGGAAGTGCCCCACAGAATACTGTAGACGTGTCGTACCGATGCCACGCAACTCCATGGGAACCAGACTTCGGAAACTCATGAAGAAAATTTGACTGCGATCCAACGGTCAGATCTATGGTTACGGACCTTTTGAGCCGGTATTCTGGTCGTCTCGGTGGAATAGGCTGACCGAAGGTGGTAGTCGTGTCCTACCGATTCCACGCAACTCCATAGGAAACAGCCTATGGAAACTCGTGAATGAAATTTGAGCGCGATCCAACGGTGGGATCTATAGTTATGGACCTTTTGAGCCGGTATTCTAGTCGAGGCGAAGGAATGGCCAGACCGGACGTTGTAGACGTGTCGTACCGATGCCATAGAACTCCATGGGAACCAGCCTCTGGAAACTCGTGAGAGAAAATTGAGTGCCATCCAACGGTCCGATCTATAGTTACGAACCTTTTGAGCCGGTATTCTGGTCGTGTCGGTGGAATTGCCGGACCGGACGTTGTAGTCGTGGCCTACCGATTCCACGCAACTCCATGGGAAACAGCCTCCGGAAACTCGTGAACGAAATTTGAGCGCGATCCAAATGTGGGATCTATAGTTATGGACCTTTTGAACCGGTATTCTGGTCGAGGCGGTGGAAGAGCCAGACCGGATTTCGTAGTCGTGTCCTACCGATGCCACGCAGCTCCATGTGAAACAGCATCCGGAAACTCCTGAATGAAATTTGAGCGTGATCCAACGGTCGGATCTATAGTAATGGACCTTTTGAGCCGGTATTCTGGTCGTCTCGGTGGAAGTGCCCGACCGGACATTGTAGTCGTGTCCTACCAATTCCACGCCACTCCATGTGAAACAGCATCCGGAAACTCGTGAACGAAAATTATGCGCGATCCAACGCTCGGATCTATCGTTACGGACGTTTTGAGCTGGTAATATGGTCGTCTCGGTGGAATTGCCCGACCGGACGTTGTAGTCGTGTCCTACCGATTCCAAGCCACTCCATGGAAAACAGCCTCCGGAAACTCTTGAATGAAATTTGAGCGCGATCCAACGGTCGGATCTATAGTATGGGACCTTTTGAGCCGGTATTCTGGTCGTGTCGGTGGAAGTGCCCGACCGGACGTTGTAGTCGTGGCCTACCGATTCCACGCAACTCCATGGGAACCAGCCTCCGGAAACTCGTGAAAGAAAATTGAGTGCAATCCAACGGTTAGATCTATAGTTACGGACCTTTTGAGCCTGTATTCTGGTCGTGTCGGTGGAAGTGCCCGACCGGACGTTGTAGTCGTTGCCTACCGATTCCACGCAACTCCATAGGAAACATCCTCCGGAAACTCGTGAACGAAATTTGAGCGCGATCCAACGGTGGGATCTATAGTTATGGACCTTTTGAACCGGTATTTTGGTCGTCTCGGTGGAAGTGCCCGACCGGACGTTGTAGTCGTGTCCTCCCGATTCCACGCCACTCCATGTGAAACAGCATCCGGAAACTCGTGAACGAAAATTATGCGCGATCCAACGCTCGGATCTATCGTTACGGATGTTTTGAGCCGGTAATCTGGTCGTCTCGGTGGAATTGCCCGACCGGACGTTGTAGTTGTGTCCTACCGATTGCACGCCACTCCATGGAAAACAGCCTCTCGAAACTCTTGAATGAAATTTGAGGGCGATCCAACGGTCGGATCTATAGTATGGGACCTTTTGAGCCGGTATTCTGGTCGTCTCGGTGGAAGTGCCCGACCGGACGTTGTTGTCGTGTCCTACCGATTCCATGCAACTCCATAGGAAACAGCATCGGGAAACTCGTGAAAGAAAATTGATGGCGATCCAACGGTCGGACCTATAGTTACGGACCTTTTGAGCCGGTATTCTGGTCGTGTAGGTGGAAGTGCCCGACCGGACATTGTAGTCGTGGCCTACCGATTCCACGCAACTACATGGGAAATAGCCTCCGGAAACTCGTGAACGAAATTTGAGCGCGATCCAACGGTCGGCTCTATAGTTACGGACCTTTTGAGACGGTATTCTGGTCGTCTCGGTGGAATTGGCCGACCGGAGGTGGTAGTCGTATCCTACCGATTCCACGCCACTCCATGGAAAACAGCCCCCGGAAACTCGTGAATGAAATTTGAGCGCGATCCAACGGCCGCATCTATAGTAATGGACCTTTTGAACGGTATTCTGGTCGTCTCGGTGGAAGTGCCCGACCGGACGTTGTAGTCGTGTCCTACCGATTCCACGCAACTCCATAGGAAACAGCCTATGGAAACTCATGAACGAAATTTGAGCGCGATCCAACGATGGGATCTATAGTTATGGACATTTTGAGCCGGTATTCTGGTGGAATGGCCAGACCGGACGTTGTAGACGTGTCGTACCGATGCCACGCAACTCCATGGGAAACAGACTTCGGAAACTCGTGAAAAACATTTGACTGCGATCCAACGGTCGGATCTATAGTAATGGACCTTTTGAGCCGGCATTCTGGTTGAGTCTGTGGAATTGCCCGACCGGACGTTGTAGTCGTGGCCTACCGATTCCACGCAACTCCATGGGAAACAGCCTCCGGAAACTCGTGAACGAAATTTAAGCGCGATCCAATGGTGGGATCTATAGTTATGGACCTTTTGAGCCGGTATTCTAGTTGAGGCGGTGGAATGGCCAGATCGGACGTTGTAGACGTGTCGTACCGATGCCACGCAACTCCATGGGAAACAGACTTCGAAAACTCGTGAAAAAAATTTGACCGCAATCCAATGGTCGGATCTATAGTTACGGACCTTTTGAGCCGGTATTCTGGTCGTCTCGGTGGAAGTGCCGACCGGACGTTGTAGTCGTGTCCTACCGATTCCACGCAACTCCATAGGACACAGCCTATGGAAACTCGTGAACAAAATTTGAGCGCTATCCAACGGTGGGATCTATAGTTATGGACCTTTTGAGCCGGTATTCTGGTTGAGGCGGTGGAATGGCCAGACCGGACATTGTAGACGTGTCGTACCGATGCCACACAACTCCATGGGAAACAGACTGCGGAAACTCGTGAAAAAAATTTGACCGCGATCCAATGGTCGGATCTATAGTTACAGACCTTTTGAGCCGGTATTCTGGTCGTCTCGGTGGAATTGGCCGACCGGAGGTGGTAGTCGTGTCCGACCGATTCCACACCACTCCATGGGAAATAGACTTCGGAAACTCGTGAATGAAATTTGAGCGCGGTCCAACGGCCGAATCAATAGTAATGGACCTTTTGTGCCGGTATTCTGGTCGTCTCGGTGGAAGTGCCCGACCGGACGTTGTAGTCGTGTCCTACCGATTCCACGCAACTCCATAGGACACAGCCTATGGAAACTCGTGAACGAAATTTGAGCGCGATCCAACAGTCGGATCTATAGTTACAGACCTTTTGAGCCGGTATTCTGGTTAAGGCGGTGGAATGGCCAGACCGGACGTTGTAGACGTGTCGTACCGATGCACGCAACTCCATGGGAAACAGACTTCGGAAACTCGTGAAAAACATTTGAGTGTGATCCAACGGTCGAATCTATAGTTACGGACCTTTTGAGTCGGTATTCTGGTCGTCTCGGTGGAGTTGGCCGACCGGACGTTGTAGACGTGTCGTACCGTTTCCACGCAACTCCATGGGAAATAGACTTCGGAAACTCGTGAATGAAATTTGAGCGCGATCCAACGGCCGAATCTATAGTAATGGTCCTTTTGAGCCGGTATTCTGGTCGTATCGGTGGAAGTGCCCGACCGAACGTTGTAGTCGTGTCCTACCGATTCCACGCAACTCCATCGGAAACAACCTATGGAAACTCGTGAATGAAATTTGAGCGCGATCCAACGATGGGATCTATAGTTATGGACCTTTTGAGCCGGTATTCTGGTTGAGGCGGTGGAATGGCCAGACCGGACGTTGTAGACGTGTCGTACCGATGCCACGCAACTCCATGGGAAATAGACTTCGGAAACTCGTGAAAAAAATTTGACAGCAATCCAACGGTCGGATCTATAGTTACGGACCTTTTGAGCGAGTATTCTGGTCGTCTCGGTGGAAATGGCCGACCGGAGGTGGTAGTCGTGTCCTACCGATTCCACGCCACTCCATGGAAAACAGCCCCCGGAAACTCGTGAATGAAATTTGAGCGCGATCCAACGGCCGAATCTATAGTAATGGACCTTTCGAGCCGGTATTCTGGTCGTCTCGATGGAAGTGCCCGACCGGACATTGTAGTCGTGTCCTACCGATTCCACGAAACTCCATAGGAAACAGCCTATGGAAACTCCTGAACGAAATTTGAGCGCGATCCAACGATGGGATCTATAGTTATGGACTTTTTGAGCCGGTATTCTGGTTGAGGCGGTGGAATGGCCAGACCGGACGTTGTAGACGTGTCGTACCGATGCCACGCAACTCCATGGGAAACAGACTTCGGAAACTCGTGAAAACAATTTGACCGCGATCCAACGGTCGGATCTATAGTTACGGACCTTTTGAGCCGGTATTCTGGTCGTCTCTGTGGAATTGCCCGACCGGACGTTGTAGTCGTGTCCTACCGATTCCACGCCACTCCATGGAAAACAGCCCCCGGAAACTTGTGAATGAAATTTGAGCGCGATCCAACGGTGGGATCTATAGTAATGGACCCTTTAAGCCGGTATTCTGGTCGTCTCGGTGGAAGTGCCCGACCGGACATTGTAGTCATGTCGTACCGATTCCACGCAACTCTATGGGAAACAGATTTTGGAAACTCGTGAAAAAAATTTGACAGCGATCCAACGGTCGGATCTATAGTTACGAACCTTATGAGTCGGTATTGTGGTCGTCTCTGTGGAATTGCACGACCGGACATGGTAGTCGTGTCCTACCGATTCCACGCCACTCCATGGAGAACAGCCCCCGGAAACTCGTGAATGAAATTTGAGCGCGATCCAACGGCCGGATCTATAGTAATGGACTTTTGAGCTGGTATTCTGGTCGTCTCCGTGGAAGTGCCTGACCGGACGTTGTAGTCGTTTCCTACCGATTCCACGCAAGTCCATAGGAAACAGCCTCTGGAAACTCGTGAACGAAATTTGAGCGCGATCCAACAGTGGGATCTATAGTTATCGACCTTTTGAGCCGGTATTCTGGTCGTGTCGGTGGAAGTGCCCGACCGGACATCGTAGTCGTGGCCTCTTGATTCCATGCACCTCAATTGGAAACATCCTCCGGAAACTCGTGAAAAAAATTTGAGCGCGATCCCACAGTCGGATCTATAGTTATGGAGCTTTTGAGCCGGTATTCTGGTCGTCACGGTGGAAGTGCCCGACGGGACGATGTAGAAGTGTCGTACCGATTCCACGCAACTCCATGCGAACCATCCTCCAGAAACTCGTGAAAAAAAATTAAGTGCGATCCAACGGTCAGATCTATAGTTACGGACCTTTTGAGCCGGTATTCTGGTCGTGTCGGTGGAAGTGCCCGACCGGACGTCGTAGTCGAGGCCTACCGATTCCACACACCTCCATTGGAAACAACCTCCGGAAACTCGTGAAAAAAATTCTAGCGCGATCCAACAGTCGGATCTATAGTTACGGACCTTTTGAGCCGGTATTCTGGTTGAGGCGGTGGAATGGCCAGACCGGACGTTGTAGACGTTTCGTACCGATGCCACGCAACTCCATGGGAAACAGACTTCGGAAACTCGTGAAAAACATTTGACTGCGATCCAACGGTCGGATCAATCGTTACGGACGTTTTAAGCCGGTATTCTAGTCGTCTCGGTGGAATTGGCCGACCGGAGGTGGTAGTCGTGTCCTACCGATTCCACGCCACTCCATGGAAAACAGCCCCCGGAAACTCGTGAATGAAATTTGAGCGCGATCCAACGGCCGAATCTATAGTAATGGACCTTTTGAGCCGGTATTCTGGTCGTCTCGATGGAAGTGCCCGACCGGACATTGTAGTCGTGTCCTACTGATTCCACGCAACTCCATAGGAAACAGCCTATGGAAACTCGTGAACGAAATTTGAGCGCGATCCAACGATGGGATCTATAGTTATGGACCTTTTGAACCGGTATTCTGGTTGAGGCGGTGGAATGGCCAGACCGGACGTTGTAGACGTGTCGTACCGATGCCACGCAACTCCATGGGAAACAGACATCGGAAACTCGTGAAAACAATTTGATCGCGATCCAACGGTCGGATCTATAGTTACAGACCTTTTGAGCCGGTATTCTGGTCGTCTCTGTGGAATTGCCCGACCGGACGTTGTAGTCGTGTCCTATCGATTCCAGGCAACTCCATGGGAACCAGCCTCCGCAAACTCGTGAAAGAAAATTGACGGCGATCCAATGGTCGGATCTATAGTGTTGGACCTTTTGAGCCGGTATTCTGGTCGTCTCGGTGGAAGTGCCCGACCGCACGTTGTAGTCGTGTCCTACCGATTCCACGCAACTCCATCGGAAACAGCCTCTGGAAACTCATGAATGAAATTTGAGCTCGATCCAACGGTGGGATCTATAGTTATGGACCTTTTGATCCGGTATTCTGGTCGAGGCGATTGAATAGCCAGACCGGACGTTGTAGACGTGTCGTACCGATGCCACAGAACTCCATGGGAACCAAACTCCGGAAACTCGTGAAAGAAAATTGACGGCGATCCAACGGTGGGACCTATAGTTACGGACCTTTTGAGCCGATATTCTGGTCGTCTCTATGGAGTTGCCCGACGGGACGTTGTAGTCGTGTCCTACCGATTCCAGGCAACTCCATGGGAACCACCCTCCGGAAACTCGTGAAAGAAAATTGAGTGCGATCCAGCGGTCCGATCTATAGTTACGGACCTTTTGAGCCGGTATTCTAGTCGTGTAGGTGGAAGTGCCCCACCGAACGTTGTAGTCGTGGCCTACCGATTCCACGCAAGTCCATGGGAAACAGCCTCCGAAAACTCGTGAACGAAATTTGAGCGCAATCCAATGGTGGGATCTATAGTTAGGGACCTTTTGAGCCGGTATTCTGGTTGAGGCGGTGGAATGGCCAGACCGGACGTTGTAGACGTGTCGTACCGATGCCACGCAACTCCATGGGAAACAGACTTCGGAAACTCATGAAAAAAATTTGACTGCGATCCAACGGTCAGATCTATAGTTACGGACCTTTTGAGCCGGTATTCTGGTCGTCTCGGTGGAATTGGCTGACCGAAGGTGGTAGTCGTGTCCTACCGATTCCACGCCACTCCATGGAAAACAGCCCCCGGAAACTCGTGAATGAAATTTGAGCGAGATCCAACGGCCGAATCTATAGTAGTGGACCTTTTGAGCCGGTATTCTGGTCGTCTCGGTGGAAGTGCCCGAACGGACGTTGTAGTTGTGTCCTACCGATTCCACGCAACTCCATAGGAAACAGCCTATGGAAACTCGTGAACGAAATTTGAGCGCGATCCAACAGTGGGATCTATAGTTATGGACCTTTTGAGCCGGTATTCTAGTCGAGGCGATGGAATGGCCAGACCGGACGTTGTAGACGTGTCGTACCGATGCCATAGAACTCCATGGGAACCAGCCTCTGGAAACTCGTGAGAGAAAATTGAGTGCCATCCAACGATCAGATCTATAGTTACGAACCTTTTGAGCCGGTATTCTGGTCGTGTCGGTGGAATTGCCGGACCGAACGTTGTAGTCGTGGCCTACCGATTCCACGCAAGTCCATGGGAAACAGCCTCCGAAAACTCGTGAACGAAATTTGAGCGCCATCCAATGGTGGGATCTATAGTTAGGGACCTTTTGAGCCGGTATTCTGGTTGAGGCGGTGGAATGGCCAGACCGGACGTTGTAGACGTGTCGTACCGATGCCACGCAACTCCATGGGAAACAGACTTCGGAAACTCATGAAAAAAATTTGACTGCGATCCAACGGTCAGATCTATAGTTACGGACCTTTTGAGCCGGTATTCTGGTCGTCTCGGTGGAATTGGCTGACCGAAGGTGGTAGTCGTGTCCTACCGATTCCACGCCACTCCATGGAAAACAGCCCCCGGAAACTCGTGAATGAAATTTGAGCGAGATCCAACGGCCGAATATATAGTAGTGGACCTTTTGAGCCGGTATTCTGGTCGTCTCGGTGGAAGTGCCCGAACGGACGTTGTAGTTGTGTCCTACCGATTCCACGCAACTCCATAGGAAACAGCCTATGGAAACTCGTGAACGAAATTTGAGCGCGATCCAACGGTGGGATCTATAGTTATGGACCTTTTGAACCGGTATTCTGGTCGAGGCGGTGGAAGAGCTAGACCGGATTTCGTAGTCGTGTCCTACCGATGCCACGCAACTCCATGTGAAACAGCATCCGGAAACTCCTGAATGAAATTTGAGCACGATCCAACGGTCGGATCTATAGTAATGGACCTTTTGAGCCGGTATTCTGGTCGTCTCGGTGGAAGTGCCCGACCGGACATTGTAGTCGTGTCCTACCAATTCCACGCCACTCCATGTGAAACAGCATCCGGAAACTCGTGAACGAAAATTATGCGCGATCCAACGCTCGGATCTATCGTTACGGACGTTTTGAGCCCGTAATATGGTCGTCTCGGTGGAATTGCCCGACCGGACGTTGTAGTCGTGTCCTACCGATTCCACGCCACTCCATGGAAAACAGCCTCCGGAAACTCTTGAATGAAATTTGAGCGCGATCCAACGGTCGGATCTATAGTATGGGACCTTTTGAGCCGGTATTCTGGTCGTGTCGGTGGAAGTGCCCGACCGGACGTTGTAGTCGTGGCCTACCGATTCCACGCAACTCCATGGGAACCAGCCTCCCGAAACTCGTGAAAGAAAATTGAGTGCAATCCAACGGTTAGATCTATAGTTACGGACCTTTTGAGCCTGTATTCTGGTCGTGCCGGTGGAAGTGCCCGACCGGACGTTGTAGTCGTTGCCTACCGATTCCACGCAACTCCATAGGAAACATCCTCCGCAAACTCGTGAACGAAATTTGAGCGCGATCCAACGGTGGGATCTATAGTTATGGACCTTTTGAACCGGTATTCTGGTCGAGGCGGTGGAAGAGCCAAACCGGATGTCGTAGTCGTGTCCTACCGATGCCACGCAACTCCATGGGAAACAGCATCCAGAAACTCCTGAATGAAATTTGATCGCGATCCAACGGTCGGATCTATAGTAATGGACCTTTTGACCCGATATTTTGGTCGTCTCGGTGGAAGTGCCCGACCGGACGTTGTAGTCGTGTCCTACCGATTCCACGCCACTCCATGTGAAACAGCATCCGGAAACTCGTGAACAAAAATTATGCGCGATCCAACGCTCGGATCTATCGTTACGGATGTTTTGAGCCGGTAATCTGGTCGTCTCGGTGGAATTGCCCGACCGGACGTTGTAGTTGTGTCCTACCGATTCCACGCCACTCCATGGAAAACAGCCTCTCGAAACTCTTGAATGAAATTTGAGTGCGATCCAACGGTCGGATCTATAGTATGGGACCTTTTGAGCCGGTATTCTGGTCGTCTCGGTGGAAGTGCCCGACCGGACGTTGTTGTCGTGTCCTACCGATTCCATGCAACTCCATAGGAAACAGCCTCGGGAAACTCGTGAAAGAAAATTGATGGCGATCCAACGGTCGGACCTATAGTTACGGACCTTTTGAGCCGGTATTCTGGTCGTGTAGGTGGAAGTGCCCGACCGGACATTGTAGTCGTGGCCTACCGATTCCACGCAACTCCATGGGAAATAGCCTCCGGAAACTCGTGAACGAAATTTGAGCGCGATCCAACGATCGGCTCTATAGTTACGGACCTTTTGAGATGGTATTCTGGTCGTCTCGGTGGAATTGGCCGACCGGAGGTGGTAGTCGTATCCTACCGATTCCACGCAACTCCATAGGAAACAGCCTATGGAAACTCATGAACAAAATTTGAGGGCGATCCAACGATGGGATCTATAGTTATGGACATTTTGAGCCGGTATTCTGGTGGAGGCGGTGGAATGGCCAGACCGGACGTTGTAGACGTGTCGTACCGATGCCACGCAACTCCATGGGAAACAGACTTCGGAAACTCGTGAGAAACATTTGACTGCGATCCAACGGTCGGATCTATAGTAATGGACCTTTTGAGCCGGCATTCTGGTTGAGTCTGTGGAATTGCCCGACCGGACGTTGTAGTCGTGGCCTACCGATTCCACGCAACTCCATGGGAAACAGCCTCTGGAAACTCGTGAACGAAATTTAAGCGCGATCCAACGGTGGGATCAATAGTTATGGACCTTTTGAGCCGGTATTCTAGTTGAGGCGGTGGAATGGCCAGACCGGACGTTGTAGACGTGTCGTACCGATGCCACGCAACTCCATGGGAAACAGACTTCGAAAACTCGTGAAAAAAATTTGACCGCAATCCAATGGTCGGATCTATAGTTACGAACCTTTTGAGCCGGTATTCTGGTCGTCTCGGTGGAAGTGCCGACCGGACGTTGTAGTCGTGTCCTACCGATTCCACGCAACTCCATAGGACACAGCCTATGGAAACTCGTGAACAAAATTTGAGCGCGATCCAACGGTGGGATCTATAGTTATGGACCTTTTGAGCCGGTATTCTGGTTGAGGCAGTGGAATGGCCAGACCGGACGTTGTAGACGTGTCGTATCGATGCCACACAACTCCATGGGAAACAGAGTGCGGAAACTCGTGAAAAAAATTTGACCGCGATCCAATGGTCGGATCTATAGTTACGGACCTTTTGAGCCGGTATTCTGGTCGTCTCGGTGGAATTGGCCGACCGCAGGTGGTAGTCGTGTCCGACCGATTCCACGCCACTCCATGGAAAACAGCCCCCGGAAACTCGTGAACGAAATTTGAGCGCGATCCAACGGTGGGATCTATAGTTATGGACCTTTTGAGCCGGTATTCTAGTTAAGGCGGTGGAATGGCCAGACCGGACGTTGTAGACGTGTCGTACCGATGCACGCAACTCCATGGAAAACAGACTTCGGAAACTCGTGAAAAAAATTTGAGTGTGATCCAACGGTCGAATCTATAGTTACGGACCTTTTGAGTCGGTATTCTGGTCGTCTCGGTGGAGTTGGCCGACCGGACGTTGTAGACGTGTCATACCGTTTCCACGCAACTCCATGGGAAATAGACTTCGGAAACTCGTGAATGAAATTTGAGCGCGATCCAACGGCCGAATCTATAGTAATGCTCCTTTTGAGCCGGTATTCTGGTCGTATCGGTGGAAGTGCCCGACCGAACGTTGTAGTCGTGTCCTACCGATTCCACGCAACTCCATCGGAAATAACCTATGGAAACTCGTGAATGAAATTTGAGCGCGATCCAACGATGGGATCTATAGTTATGGACCTTTTGAGCCGGTATTCTGGTTGAGGCGGTGGAATGGCCAGACCGGACGTTGTAGACGTGTCGTACCGATGCCACGCAACTCCATGGGAAAGAGACTTCGGAAACTCGTGAAAAAAATTTGACAGCGATCCAACGGTCGGATCTATAGTTACGGACCTTTTGAGCCAGTATTCTGGTCGTCTCGGTGGAATTGGCCGACCGGAGGTGGTAGTCGTGTCCTACCGATTCCACGCCACTCCATGGAAAACAGCCTCTCGAAACTCTTGAATGAAATTTGAGTGCGATCCAACGGTCGGATCTATAGTATGGGACCTTTTGAGCCGGTATTCTGGTCGTCTCGGTGGAAGTGCCCGACCGGACGTTATTGTCGTGTCCTACCGATTCCATGCAACTCCATAGGAAACAGCCTCGGGAAACTCGTGAAAGAAAATTGATGGCGATCCAACGGTCGGACCTATAGTTACGGACCTTTTGAGCCGGTATTCTGGTCGTGTAGGTGGAAGTGCCCGACCGGACATTGTAGTCGTGGCCTACCGATTCCACGCAACTCCATGGGAAATAGCCTCCGGAAACTCGTGAACGAAATTTGAGCGCGATCCAACGGTCGGCTCTATAGTTACGGACCTTTTGAGATGGTATTCTGGTCGTCTCGGTGGAATTGGGCGACCGGAGGTGGTAGTCGTATCCTACCGATTCCACGCAACTCCATAGGAAACAGCCTATGGAAACTCATGAACAAAATTTGAGGGCGATCCAACGATGGGATCTATAGTTATGGACTTTTTGAGCCGGTATTCTGGTTGAGGCGGTGGAATGGCCAGACCGGACGTTGTAGACGTGTCGTACCGATGCCAGGCAACTCCATGGGAAACAGACTTTGGAAACTCGTGAAAACAATTTGACCGCGATCCAACGGTCGGATCTATAGTTACGGACCTTTTGAGCCGGTATTCTGGTCGTCTCTGTGGAATTGCCCGACCGGACGTTGTAGTCGTGTCCTACCGATTCCACGCCACTCCATGGAAAACAGCCCCCAGAAACTCGTGAATGAAATTTGAGCGCGATCCAACGGTGGGATCTATAGTAATGGACCCTTTAAGCCGGTATTCTGGTCGTCTCGGTGGAAGTGCCCGACCGGACATTGTAGTCATGTCGTACCGATTCCACGCAACTCTATGGGAAACAGATTTTGGAAACTCGTGAAAAAAATTTGACAGCGATCCAACGGTCGGATCTATAGTTACGAACCTTATGAGTCGGTATTGTGGTCGTCTCTGTGGAATTGCACGACCGGACATGGTAGTCGTGTCCTACCGATTCCACGCCACTCCATGGAGAACAGCCCCCGGAAACTCGTGAATGAAATTTGAGCGCGATCCAACGGCCGGATCTATAGTAATGGACTTTTGAGCTGGTATTCTGGTCGTCTCAGTGGAAGTGCCTGACCGGACGTTGTAGTCGTTTCCTACCGATTCCACGCAAGTCCATAGGAAACAGCCTCTGGAAACTCGTGAACGAAATTTGAGCGCGATCCAACAGTGGGATCTATAGTTATCGACCTTTTGAGCCGGTATTCTGGTCGTGTCGGTGGAAGTGCCCGACCGGACATCGTAGTCGTGGCCTCTTGATTCCATGCACCTCAATTGGAAACATCCTCCGGAAACTCGTGAAAAAAATTTGAGCGCGATCCCACAGTCGGATCTATAGTTATGGAGCTTTTGAGCCGGTATTCTGGTCGTCACGGTGGAAGTGCCCGACGGGACGATGTAGAAGTGTCGTACCGATTCCACGCAACTCCATGCGAACCATCCTCCAGAAACTCGTGAAAAAAAATTAAGTGCGATCCAACGGTCAGATCTATAGTTACGGACCTTTTGAGCCGGTATTCTGGTCGTGTCGGTGGAAGTGCCCGACCGGACGTCGTAGTCGAGGCCTACCGATTCCACACACCTCCATTGGAAACAACCTCCGGAAACTCGTGAAAAAAATTCTAGCGCGATCCAACAGTCGGATCTATAGTTACAGACCTTTTGAGCCGGTATTCTGGTTGAGGCGGTGGAATGGCCAGACCGGACGTTGTAGACGTTTCGTACCGATGCCACACAACTCCATGGGAAACAGACTTCGGAAACTCGTGAAAAACATTTGACTGCGATCCAACGGTCGGATCAATCGTTACGGACGTTTTAAGCCGGTATTCTAGTCGTCTCGGTGGAATTGGCCGACCGGAGGTGGTAGTCGTGTCCTACCGATTCCACGCCACTCCATGGAAAACAGCCCCCGGAAACTCGTGAATGAAATTTAAGCGCGATCCAACGGCCGAATCTATAGTAATGGACCTTTTGAGCCGGTATTCTGGTCGTCTCGATGGAAGTGCCCGACCGGACATTGTAGTCGTGTCCTACTGATTCCACGCAACTCCATAGGAAACAGCCTATGGAAACTCGTGAACGAAATTTGAGCGCGATCCAACGATGGGATCTATAGTTATGGACCTTTTGAGCCGGTATTCTGTTTGAGGCGTTGGAATCGCCAGACCGGACGTTGTAGACGTGTCGTACCGATGCCACGCAACTCCATGGGAAACAGACATCGGAAACTCGTGAAAACAATTTGACCGCGATCCAACGGTCGGATCTATAGTTACAGACCTTTTGAGCCGGTATTCTGGTCGTCTCTGTGGAATTGCCCGACCGGACGTTGTAGTCGTGTCCTATCGATTCCAGGCAACTCCATGGGAACCAGCCTCCGAAAACTCGTGAAAGAAAATTGAGTGCCATCCAACGATCAGATCTATAGTTACGGACCTTTTGAGCCGGTATTCTGGTTGTGTCGGTGGAAGTGCCCGACCGGACGTTGTAGTCGTGGCCTACCGATTCCACGCAACTCCATAGGAAACAGCCTATGGAAACTCGTGAACGAAATTGGAGCGCGATCCAACGGTGGGATCTATAGTTATGGACCTTTTGAGCCGGTATTCTGGTTGAGGCGGTGGAATGGCCAGACCGGACGTTGTAGACGTTTCGTACCGATGCCACGCAACTGCATGGGAAACAGACTGCGGAAACTCGTGAAAAAAATTTGAGGGCGATCCAACGGTCGGATCTATAGTTACGGACCTCTTGAGCCGGTATTCTGGTTGAGGCGGTGGAATGGCCAGACCGGACGTTGTAGACGTTTCGTACCGATGCCACGCAACTGCATGGGAAACAGACTGCGGAAACTCGTGAAAAAAATTTGACCGCGATCCAACGGTCGGATCTATAGTTACGGACCTTTTGAGCCGGTATTCTGGTCGTCTTGGTGGAATTGGCCGACCGGAGGTGGTAGTCATGTCCTACCGATTCCACGCCACTCCATGGAAAACAGCCCGCACAAACTCGTGAATGAAATTTGAGCGCGATCCAACGGTGGGATCTATAGTTATGGACCTTTTGAGCCGGTATTCTGGTTGAGGCGGTGGAAGGGCCAGAACGGATGTTGTAGACGTGTCGTACCGATACCACGCAACTCCAAGGGAAACAGACTTCGGAAACTCGTGAAAAACATCTGACCGCGATCCAACGGTCAGATCTATAGTTACGGACCTTTAGAGCCGGTATTCTGGTCGGGTCGGTGGAACTGCCCGACCGAACGCTGTAGTCGTGGCCTACCGATTCCACGAAACTCCATGGGAAAGAGCCTCCGGAAACACGTGAACGAAATTTGAGCGCGATCCAACGGTGGGATCTATAGTTATGTACCTTTTGAGCCGGTATTCTGGTTGAGGCGGTGGAATGGCCAGACCGGACGTTGTAGATGTGTCGTACCGATGCCACGCAACTCCATGGGAAACAGACTTCGGAAACTCGTGAAAAACATTTGACCGCGATCCAACGGTCAGATCTATAGTTACGGACCTTTAGAGCCGGTATTCTGGTCGGGTCGGTGGAACTGCCCGACCGAACGCTGTAGTCGTGGCCTACCGATTCCACGAAACTCCATGGGAAAGAGCCTCCGGAAACACGTGAACGAAATTTGAGCGCGATCCAACGGTGGGATCTATAGTTATGTACCTTTTGAGCCGGTATTCTGGTTGAGGCGGTGGAATGCCCAGACCGGACGTTGTAGATGTGTCGTACCGATGCTACGCAACTCCATGGGAAACAGACTCTGGAAATTCCTGAATGAAATTTGAGCGCGATCCAACGGTCGGATCTATAGTAATGGACCTTTTGAGCCGGTATTCTGGTCGTGTCGGTGGAAGTGCCCGACCGGACGTTGTAGTCGTGGCCTACCGATTCCACGCAACTCCATGGGAAATAGCTTCCGGATACTCGTGAACGAAATTTGAGCGCGATCCAACGGTGGGATCTATAGGTATGGACATTCTGAACCGGTATTTTGGTCGAGGCGGTGGAATAGCTAGACCGGATGTCGTAGTCGTGTCATACCGATGCTACGCAACTCCATGGGAAACAGACTCCGGAAATTCCTGAATGAAATTTGAGCGCGATCCAACGATCGGATCTATAGTAATGGACCTTTTGAGCCGGTATTCTGGTCGTGTCGGTGGAAGTGCCCGACCGGACGTTGTAGTCGTGTCCTACCGATTCCATGCAACTCCATAGGAAACAGCCTATGGAAACACGTGAACGAAATTTGAGCGCGATCCAACGATGGGATCTATAGTTATGGACCTTTTGAGCCGGTATTCTGGTTGAGGCGGTGGAATGGCCAGACCGGACGTTGTAGACGTGTCATACCGATGCCACGCAACTCCATGGGAAATAGACTTCGGAAACTCGTGAAAGAAAATTGAGTGCCATCCAACGGTCAGATCTATAGTTACGGACCTTTTGAGCCGGTATTCTGGTCGTGTCGGTGGAAGTGCCCGACCGGACGTTGTAGTCGTGGCCTACCGATTCCACGCAACTCCATAGGAAACAGCCTATGGAAACTCGTGAATGAAATTTGAGCGCGATCCAACGGTGGGATCTATAGTTATGGACCTTTTGAGCCGGTATTCTGGTTCAGGCGATGGAATGACCAGACCGGACGTTGTAGACGTGTCGTACCGATGCCACGCAACTCCATGGGAAACAGACTGCGGAAACTCGTGAAAAAAATTTGACCGCGATCCAACGGTCGGATCTATAGTTACGGACCTTTTGAGCCGGTATTCTGGTCGTCTTGGTGGAATTGGCCGACCGGAGGTGGTAGTCATGTCCTACCGATTCCACGCCACTCCATGGAAAACAGCCCGCACAAACTCGTGAATGAAATTTGAGCGCGATCCAACGACCGAATCTATAGTTAATGGACCTTTTGAGCCGGTATTCTGGTCGTCTCGGTGGAAGTGCCCGACCGGACGTAGTCGTGTCCTACCGATTCCACGCAACTCCATAGGAAACAGCCTATGGAAACTCGTGAACGAAATTTGAGCGCGATCCAACGGTGGCATCTATAGTTATGGACCTTTTGAGCCGGTATTCTGGTTGAGGCGGTGGAAGGGCCAGAACGGATGTTGTAGACGTGTCGTACCGATACCACGCAACTCCAAGGGAAACAGACTTCGGAAACTCGTGAAAAACATTTGACCGCGATCCAACGGTCAGATCTATAGTTACGGACCTTTAGAGCCGGTATTCTGGTCGGGTCGGTGGAACTGCCCGACCGAACGCTGTAGTCGTGGCCTACCGATTCCACGAAACTCCATGGGAAAGAGCCTCCGGAAACACGTGAACGAAATTTGAGCGCGATCCAACGGTGGGATCTATAGTTATGTACCTTTTGAGCCGGTATTCTGGTTGAGGCGGTGGAATGGCCAGACCGGACGTTGTAGATGTGTCGTACCGATGCCACGCAACTCCATGGGAAACAGACTTCGGAAACTCGTGAAAACAATTTGACCGCGATCCAACGGTCGGATCTATAGTTACGGACCTTTTGAGCCGGTATTCTGGTCGTCTCTGAGGAATTGCCCGACCGGACGTTGTAGTCGTGTCCTACCGATTCAAGGCAACTACATGGGAACCAGCCTCCGGAAACTCGTGAAAGAAAATTGAGTGCCATCCAACGGT
Source organism: Populus alba x Populus glandulosa (assembly GCA_033617975.1). Lineage (NCBI taxonomy): Eukaryota > Viridiplantae > Streptophyta > Magnoliopsida > Malpighiales > Salicaceae > Populus > Populus alba x Populus glandulosa. The sequence continues at coordinate 20,840,956 of CM066144.1, read as the reverse complement.
CAGATCTATAGTTACGGACCTTTTGAGCTGGTATTCTGGTCGTGTCGGTGGAAGTGCCCGACCGGACGTTGTAGTCGTGGCCTACCGATTCCACGCAACTCCATAGGAAACAGCCTATGGAAACTCGTGAATGAAATTTGAGCGCGATCCAACGGTGGGATCTATAGTTATGGACCTTTTGAGCCGGTATTCTGGTTCAGGCGATGGAATGACCAGACCGGACGTTGTAGACGTGTCGTACCGATGCCACGCAACTCCATGGGAAACAGACTGCGGAAACTCGTGAAAAAAATTTGACCGCGATCCAACGGTCGGATCTATAGTTACGGACCTTTTGAGCCGGTATTCTGGTCGTCTTGGTGGAATTGGCCGACCGGAGGTGGTAGTCATGTCCTACCGATTCCACGCCACTCCATGGAAAACAGCCCGCACAAACTCGTGAATGAAATTTGAGCGCGATCCAACGACCGAATCTATAGTTAATGGACCTTTTGAGCCGGTATTCTGGTCGTCTCGGTGGAAGTGCCCGACCGGACGTAGTCGTGTCCTACCGATTCCACGCAACTCCATAGGAAACAGCCTATGGAAACTCGTGAACGAAATTTGAGCGCGATCCAACGGTGGCATCTATAGTTATGGACCTTTTGAGCCGGTATTCTGGTTGAGGCGGTGGAAGGGCCAGAACGGATGTTGTAGACGTGTCGTACCGATACCACGCAACTCCAAGGGAAACAGACTTCGGAAACTCGTGAAAAACATTTGACCGCGATCCAACGGTCAGATCTATAGTTACGGACCTTTAGAGCCGGTATTCTGGTCGGGTCGGTGGAACTGCCCGACCGAACGCTGTAGTCGTGGCCTACCGATTCCACGAAACTCCATGGGAAAGAGCCTCCGGAAACACGTGAATGAAATTTGAGCGCGATCCAACGGTGGGATCTATAGTTATGTACCTTTTGAGCCGGTATTCTGGTTGAGGCGGTGGAATGGCCAGACCGGACGTTGTAGATGTGTCGTACCGATGCCACGCAACTCCATGGGAAACAGACTTCGGAAACTCGTGAAAACAATTTGACCGCGATCCAACGGTCGGATCTATAGTTACGGACCTTTTGAGCCGGTATTCTGGTCGTCTCTGAGGAATTGCCCGACCGGACGTTGTAGTCGTGTCCTACCGATTCCAGGCAACTACATGGGAACCAGCCTCCGGAAACTCGTGAAAGAAAATTGAGTGCCATCCAACGGTCAGATCTATAGTTACGGACCTTTTGAGCTGGTATTCTGGTCGTGTCGGTGGAAGTGCCCGACCGGACGTTGTAGTCGTGGCCTACCGATTCCACGCAACTCCATAGGAAACAGCCTATGGAAACTCGTGAATGAAATTTGAGCGCGATCCAACGGTGGGATCTATAGTTATGGACCTTTTGAGCCGGTATTCTGGTTCAGGCGATGGAATGGCCAGACCGGACGTTGTAGACGTGTCGTACCGATGCCACGCAACTCCATGGGAAACAGACTGCGGAAACTCGTGAAAAAAATTTGACCGCGATCCAACGGTCGGATCTATAGTTACGGACCTTTTGAGCCGGTATTCTGGTCGTCTTGGTGGAATTGGCCGACCGGAGGTGGTAGTCATGTCCTACCGATTCCACGCCACTCCATGGAAAACAGCCCCCAGAAACTCGTGAATGAAATTTGAGCGCGATCCAACGGCCGAATCTATAGTTAATGGACCTTTTGAGCCGGTATTCTGGTCGTGTCGGTGGAAGTGCCCGACCGGACGTAGTCGTGTCCTACCGATTCCACGCAACTCCATAGGAAACAGCCTATGGAAACTAGTGAATGAAATTTGAGCGCGATCCAACGGTGGGATCTATAGTTATGGACCTTTTGAGCCGGTATTCTGGTTGAGGCGGTGGAATGGCCAGACCGGACGTTGTAGACGTGTCGTACCGATGCCACGCAACTCCATGGGAAACAGACTTCGGAAACTCGTGAAAACAATTTGACCGCGATCCAACGGTGGGATCTATAGTTACGGACCTTTTGAGCCGGTATTCTGGTCGTCTCTGTGGAATTGCCCGACCGGACGTTGTAGTCGTGTCCTACCGATTCCAGGCAACTCCATGGGAACCAGCCTCCGGAAACTCGTGAAAGAAAATTGAGTGCCATCCAACGGTCAGATCTATAGTTACGGACCTTTTGAGCCGGTATTCTGGCCGTGTCGGTGGAAGTGCTCGACCGGACGTTGTAGTCGTGGCCTACCGATTCCACGCAACTCCATAGGAAACAGCCTATGGAAACTCGTGAATGAAATTTGAGCGCGATCCAACGGTGGGATCTATAGTTATGGACCTTTTGAGCCGGTATTCTGGTTCAGGCGATGGAATGGCCAGACCGGACGTTGTAGACGTGTCGTACCGATGCCACGCAACTCCATGGGAAACAGACTGCGGAAACTCGTGAAAAAAATTTGACCGCGATCCAACGGTCGGATCTATAGTTACGGACCTTTTGAGCCGGTATTCTGGTCGTCTTGGTGGAATTGGCCGACCGGAGGTGGTAGTCCTGTCCTACCGATTCCACGCCACTCCATGGAAAACAGCCCCCAGAAACTCGTGAATGAAATTTAAGCGCGATCCAACGGCCGAATCTATAGTTAATGGACCTTTTGAGCCGGTATTCTGGTCGTCTCGGTGGAAGTGCCCGACCGGACGTAGTCGTGTCCTACCGATTCCACGCAACTCCATAGAAAACAGCCTATGGAAACTAGTGAATGAAATTTGAGCGCGATCCAACGGTGGGATCTATAGTTATGGACCTTTTGAGCCGGTATTCTGGTTGAGGTGGTGGAATGGCCAGACCGGACGTTGTAGACGTGTCGTACCGATGCCACGCAACTCCATGGGAAACAGACTTCGGAAACTCGTGAAAACAATTTGACCGCGATCCAACGGTCGGATCTATAGTTACGGACCTTTTGAGCCGGTATTCTGGTCGTCTCTGTGGAATTGCCCGACCGGACGTTGTAGTCGTGTCCTACCGATTCCACGCAACTCCATAGGAAACAACCTATGGAAACTCGTGAATGAAATTTAAGCGCGATCCAACGGCCGAATCTATAGTTAATGGACCTTTTGAGCCGGTATTCTGGTCGTCTCGGTGGAAGTGCCCGACCGCACGTAGTCGTGTCCTACCGATTCCACGCAACTCCATAGGAAACAGCCTATGGAAACTAGTGAATGAAATTTGAGCGCGATCCAACGGTGGGATCTATAGTTATGGGCCTTTTGAGCCGGTATTCTGGTTGAGGCGGTGGAATGGCCAGACCGGACGTTGTAGACGTGTCGTACCGATGCCACGCAACTCCATGGGAAACAGACTTCGGAAACTCGTGAAAACAATGTGACCGCGATCCAACGGTCAGATCTATAGTTACGGACCTTTTGAGCTGGTATTCTGGTCGTGTCGGTGGAAGTGCCCGACCGGACGTTGTAGTCGTGGCCTACCGATTCCACGCAACTCCATAGGAAACAGCCTATGGAAACTCGTGAATGAAATTTGAGCGCGATCCAACGGTGGGATCTATAGTTATGGACCTTTTGAGCCGGTATTCTGGTTCAGGCGATGGAATGGCCAGACCGGACGTTGTAGACGTGTCGTACCGATGCCACGCAACTCCATGGGAAACAGACTGCGGAAACTCGTGAAAAAAATTTGACCGCGATCCAACGGTCGGATCTATAGTTACGGACCTTTTGAGCCGGTATTCTGGTCGTCTTGGTGGAATTGGCCGACCGGAGGTGGTAGTCATGTCCTACCGATTCCACGCCACTCCATGGAAAACAGCCCGCACAAACTCGTGAATGAAATTTGAGCGCGATCCAACGACCGAATCTATAGTTAATGGACCTTTTGAGCCGGTATTCTGGTCGTCTCGGTGGAAGTGCCCGACCGGACGTAGTCGTGTCCTACCGATTCCACGCAACTCCATAGGAAACAGCCTATGGAAACACGTGAACGAAATTTGAGCGCGATCCAACGGTGGGATCTATAGTTATGTACCTTTTGAGCCGGTATTCTGGTTGAGGCGGTGGAATGGCCAGACCGGACGTTGTAGATGTGTCGTACCGATGCCACGCAACTCCATGGGAAACAGACTTCGGAAACTCGTGAAAAACATTTGACCGCGATCCAACGGTCAGATCTATAGTTACGGACCTTTAGAGCCGGTATTCTGGTCGGGTCGGTGGAACTGCCCGACCGAACGCTGTAGTCGTGGCCTACCGATTCCACGAAACTCCATGGGAAAGAGCCTCCGGAAACACGTGAACGAAATTTGAGCGCGATCCAACGGTGGGATCTATAGTTATGTACCTTTTGAGCCGGTATTCTGGTTGAGGCGGTGGAATGGCCAGACCGGACGTTGTAGATGTGTCGTACCGATGCCACGCAACTCCATGGGAAACAGACTTCGGAAACTCGTGAAAACAATTTGACCGCGATCCAACGGTCGGATCTATAGTTACGGACCTTTTGAGCCGGTATTCTGGTCGTCTCTGAGGAATTGCCCGACCGGACGTTGTAGTCGTGTCCTACCGATTCCAGGCAACTACATGGGAACCAGCCTCCGGAAACTCGTGAAAGAAAATTGAGTGCCATCCAACGGTCAGATCTATAGTTACGGACCTTTTGAGCTGGTATTCTGGTCGTGTCGGTGGAAGTGCCCGACCGGACGTTGTAGTCGTGGCCTACCGATTCCACGCAACTCCATAGGAAACAGCCTATGGAAACTCGTGAATGAAATTTGAGCGCGATCCAACGGTGGGATCTATAGTTATGGACCTTTTGAGCCGGTATTCTGGTTGAGGCGGTGGAATGGCCAGACCGGACGTTGTAGACGTGTCGTACCGATGCCACGCAACTCCATAGGAAACAGCCTATGGAAACTAGTGAATGAAATTTGAGCGCGATCCAACGGTGGGATCTATAGTTATGGACCTTTTGAGCCGGTATTCTGGTTGAGGCGGTGGAATGGCCAGACCGGACGTTGTAGACGTGTCGTACCGATGCCACGCAACTCCATGGGAAACAGACTTCGGAAACTCGTGAAAACAATTTGACCGCGATCCAACGGTGGGATCTATAGTTACGGACCTTTTGAGCCGGTATTCTGGTCGTCTCTGTGGAATTGCCCGACCGGACGTTGTAGTCGTGTCCTACCGATTCCAGGCAACTCCATGGGAACCAGCCTCCGGAAACTCGTGAAAGAAAATTGAGTGCCATCCAACGGTCAGATCTATAGTAATGGACCTTTTGAGCCGGTATTCTGGTCGTCTCGGTGGAAGTGCCCGACCGGACGTTGTTGTCGTGTCCTACCGATTCCACGTAACTCCATAGGAAACAACCTATGGAAACTCGTGAACGAAATTTGAGCGCGATCCAACGGTGGGATCTATAGTTATGGACCTTTTGAGCCGGTATTCTGGTTGAGGCGGTGGAATGGCCAGACCGGACGTTATAGACGTGTCGTACCGATGCCACGCAACTCCATGGGAAACAGACTCCGGAAACTCGTGAAAACAATTTGACCACGATCCAACGGTCGGATCTATAGTTACGGACCCTTTGAGCCGGTATTCTGGTCGTCTCTGTGGAAGTGCCCGACCGGACGTTGTAGTCGTGTCCTACCGATTCCAGGCAACTCCATGGGAACCAGCCTCCGGAAACTCGTGAATGAAATTTGACTGCCATCCAACAGTCAGATCTATAGTTACGGACCTTTTAAGCCGGTATTCTGGTCGTGTCGGTGGAAGTGCCCGACCGGACGTTGTAGTCGTGGCCTACCGATTCCACGAAACTTCATGGGAAACAGCCTCCGGAAACTCGTGAACGAAATTTGAGCGCGATCCAACGGTGGGATCTATAGTTATGGACCTTTTGAGCCGGTATTCTGGTTAAGGCGATGGAATGGCCAGACCGGACGTTGTAGACGTGTCGTACCGATGCCACGCAACTCCATGGGAAACAGACTGCGGAAACTCGTGAAAAAAATTTGACCGCGATCCAACGGTCGGATCTATAGTTACGGACCTTTTGAGCCGGTATTCTGGTCGTCTTGGTGGAATTGGCCGACCGGAGGTGGTAGTCATGTCCTACCGATTCCACGCCACTCCATGGAAAACAGCCCCCAGAAACTCGTGAATGAAATTTAAGCGCGATCCAACGGCCGAATCTATAGTTAATGGACCTTTTGAGCCGGTATTCTGGTCGTCTCGGTGGAAGTGCCCGACCGCACGTAGTCGTGTCCTACCGATTCCACGCAACTCCATAGGAAACAGCCTATGGAAACTAGTGAATGAAATTTGAGCGCGATCCAACGGTGGGATCTATAGTTATGGGCCTTTTGAGCCGGTATTCTGGTTGAGGCGGTGGAATGGCCAGACCGGACCTTGTAGACGTGTCGTACCGATGCCACGCAACTCCATGGGAAACAGCCTCCGGAAACTCGTGAACGAAATTGGAGCGCGATCCAACGGTGGGATCTATAGTTATGGACCTTTTGAGCCGGTATTCTGGTTGAGGGGGTGGAATGGCCAGACCGGACGTTATAGACGTGTCGTACCGATGCCACGCAACTCCATGGGAAACAGACTCCGGAAACTCGTGAAAACAATTTGACCGCGATCCAACGGTCGGATCTATAGTTACGGACCTTTTGAGCCGGTATTCTGGTCGTCTCTGTGGAAGTGCCCGACCGGACGTTGTAGTCGTGTCCTACCGATTCCACGCAACTCCATAGGAAACAACCTATGGAAACTCGTGAACGAAATTTGAGCGCGATCCAACGGTGGGATCTATAGTTATGGACCTTTTGAGCCGGTATTCTGGTTGAGGCGGTGGAATGGCCAGACCGGACGTTGTAGACGTGTCGTACCGATGCCACGTAACTCCATAGGAACCAAACTACGGAAACTCGTGAAAAACATTTGACGGCGATCCAACTGTCGGATCTATAGTTACGGACCTTTTGAGCCGGTATTCTGCTAGTCTCGGTGGAATTGACCGACCGGAGGTGGTAGTTGTGTCCTACCGATTCCACGGCACTCCATGGAAAACAGCCCCCGGAAACTCGTGAATGAAATTTGAGCGCGATCCAACGGCCGCATCTATAGTAATGGACCTTTTGAGCCGGTATTCTGGTCGTCTCGGTGGAAGTGCCCGACCGGACGTTGTAGTCGTGTCCTACCGATTCCACGTAACTCCATAGGAAACAGCCTATGGAAACTCGTGAATGAAATTTGAGCGCGATCCAACGGTGGGATCTATAGTTATGGACCTTTTGAGCCGGTATTCTGGTGGAGGCGGTGGAATGGCCAGACCGGACGTTATAGACGTGTCGTACCGATGCCACGCAACTCCATGGGAAACAGACTCCGGAAACTCGTGAAAACAATTTGACCGCGATCCAACGGTCGGATCTATAGTTACGGACCTTTTGAGCCGGTATTCTGGTCGTCTCTATGGAAGTGCCCGACCGGACGTTGTAGTCGTGTCCTACCGATTCCACGCAACTCCATAGGAAACAACCTATGGAAACTCGTGAACGAAATTGGAGCGCGATCCAACGGTGGGATCTATAGTTATGGACCTTTTGAGCCGGTATTCTGGTTGAGGCGGTGGAATGGCCAGACCGGACGTTGTAGACGTGTCGTACCGATGCCACTCAACTCCATGGGAAACAGACTGCGGAAACTCGTGAAAAAAATTTGACCGCGATCCAACGGTCGGATCTATAGTTATGGACCTTTTGAGCCGGTATTCTGGTCGTGTCGGTTGAAGTGCCCGACCGGACGTTGTAGTCGTGGCCTACCGATTCCACGCAACTCCATGGGAAACAGCCTCCGGAAACTCGTGAACGAAATTTGAGCGCGATCCAACGGTGGGATCTATAGTTATGGACCGTTTGAACCGGTATTCTGGTCGAGGCGGTGGAATAGCCAGACCGGATGTCGTAGTCGTGTCATACCGATGCTACGCAACTCCATGGGAAACAGACTCCGGAATTTCCTTAATGAAATTTGAGCGCGATCCAACGGTCGTATCTATAGTAATTGACCTTTTGAGCCGGTATTCTGGTCGTATCGGTGGAAGTGCCCGACCGGACGTTGTAGTCGTGGCCTACCGATTCCACGCAACTCCATGGGAAATAGCCTCCGGAAACTCATGAATGAAATTTGAGCGCGATCCAACGATGGGATCTATAGTTATGGACCTTTTGAACCGGTATCATGGTCGAGGCGGTGGAATAGCCAGACCGTATGTCGTAGTCGTGTCATACCGATGCTACGCAACTCCATGGGAAACAGACTCTGGAAATTCCTTAATGAAATTTGAGCGCGATCCAACGGGCGGATCTATAGTAATGGACCTTTTGAGCCGGTATTCTGGTCGTGTCGGTGGAAGAGCCCGACCGGACGTTGTAGTCGTGGCCTACCGATTCCATGCAACTCCATGGGAAACAGCCTCCGGAAACTCGTGAACGAAATTCGAGCGCGATCCAACGGTGGGATCTATACTTATGGACCTTTGGACCCGGTATTCTGGTGGAGGCGGTGGAATAGCCAGACCGGATGTCGTAGTCGTGTCGTACCGATGCCACGCAACTCCCTGGGAAACAGATAGCGAAAACTCGTGAAAAAAATTTGACTGTGATCCAACGGTCGGATCTATAGTTACGGACCTTTTGAGCCGGTATTCTGGTTGAGGCGGTGGAATGGCCAGACCGGACGTTTTAGACGTGTCGTACCGATGCCACGCAACTCCATAGGAAACAGACTGCGGAAACTCGTGAAAAAAATTTGACGGCGATCCAACGGTGGCATCTATAGTAATGGACCTTTTGAGCCGGTATTCTGGTCGTCTCGGTGGAAGTGCCCGACCGGACGTAGTCGTGTCTTACCGATTCCACGCACCTCCATAGGAAACAGCCTATGGAAACTCGTGAATGAAATTTGAGCGCGATCCAACGGTGGGATCTATAGTTATGGACCTTTTGAGCCGGTATTCTGGTTGAGGCGGTGGAATGGCCAGACCGGACGTTGTAGACGTTTCGTACCGATGCCACGCAACTCCATGGGAAACAGACTTCGGAAATTCGTGAACGAAATTTGACTGTGATCCAACGGTGGGATCTATAGTTACGGACCTTTTGAGTCGGTATTCTGGTTGAGGTGGTGAAATGGCCAGACCGGACGTTCTAGACGTGTCGTACCGATGCCACGCAACTCCATGGGAAACAGACTGCGGAAACTCGTGAAAAAAATTTGACGGCGATCCAACGGTCGGATCTATAGTTACGGACCTTTTGAGCCGGTATTCTGGTTGAGGCGGTGGAATGGCCAGACCGGACGTTGTAGACGTGTCGTACCAATGCCACGCAACTCCATGGGAAACAGACTGCGGAAACTCGTGAAAAAAATTTGACCGCGATCCAACGGTCGGATCTATAGTTACGGACCTTTTGAGCCGGTATTCTGGTCGTGTCGGTTGAAGTGCCCGACCGGACGTTGTAGTCGTGTCCTACCGATTCCACGCAACTCCATAGGAAACAGCCTATGGAAACTAGTGAATGAAATTTGAGCGCGATCCAACGGTGGGATCTATAGTTATGGACCTTTTGAGCCGGTATTCTGGTTGAGGCGGTGGAATGGCCAGACCGGACGTTGTAGACGTGTCGTACCGATGCCACGCAACTCCATGGGAAACAGACTGCGGAAACTCGTGAAAAAAATTTGACCGCGATCCAACGGTCGGATCTATAGTTACGGACCTTTTGAGCCGGTATTCTGGTCGTCTTGGTGGAATTGGCCGACCGGAGGTGGTAGTCATGTCCTACCGATTCCACGCCACTCCATGGAAAACAGCCCCCAGAAACTCGTGAATGAAATTTGAGCGCGATCCAACGGCCGAATCTATAGTTAATGGACCTTTTGAGCCGGTATTCTGGTCGTGTCGGTGGAAGTGCCCGACCGGACGTAGTCGTGTCCTACCGATTCCACGCAACTCCATAGGAAACAGCCTATGGAAACTAGTGAATGAAATTTGAGCGCGATCCAACGGTGGGATCTATAGTTATGGACCTTTTGAGCCGGTATTCTGGTTGAGGCGGTGGAATGGCCAGACCGGACGTTGTAGACGTGTCGTACCGATGCCACGCAACTCCATGGGAAACAGACTTCGGAAACTCGTGAAAACAATTTGACCGCGATCCAACGGTGGGATCTATAGTTACGGACCTTTTGAGCCGGTATTCTGGTCGTCTCTGTGGAATTGCCCGACCGGACGTTGTAGTCGTGTCCTACCGATTCCAGGCAACTCCATGGGAACCAGCCTCCGGAAACTCGTGAAAGAAAATTGAGTGCCATCCAACGGTCAGATCTATAGTAATGGACCTTTTGAGCCGGTATTCTGGTCGTCTCGGTGGAAGTGCCCGACCGGACGTTGTTGTCGTGTCCTACCGATTCCACGTAACTCCATAGGAAACAACCTATGGAAACTCGTGAACGAAATTTGAGCGCGATCCAACGGTGGGATCTATAGTTATGGACCTTTTGAGCCGGTATTCTGGTTGAGGCGGTGGAATGGCCAGACCGGACGTTATAGACGTGTCGTACCGATGCCACGCAACTCCATGGGAAACAGACTCCGGAAACTCGTGAAAACAATTTGACCACGATCCAACGGTCGGATCTATAGTTACGGACCCTTTGAGCCGGTATTCTGGTCGTCTCTGTGGAAGTGCCCGACCGGACGTTGTAGTCGTGTCCTACCGATTCCAGGCAACTCCATGGGAACCAGCCTCCGGAAACTCGTGAATGAAATTTGACTGCCATCCAACAGTCAGATCTATAGTTACGGACCTTTTAAGCCGGTATTCTGGTCGTGTCGGTGGAAGTGCCCGACCGGACGTTGTAGTCGTGGCCTACCGATTCCACGAAACTTCATGGGAAACAGCCTCCGGAAACTCGTGAACGAAATTTGAGCGCGATCCAACGGTGGGATCTATAGTTATGGACCTTTTGAGCCGGTATTCTGGTTAAGGCGATGGAATGGCCAGACCGGACGTTGTAGACGTGTCGTACCGATGCCACGCAACTCCATGGGAAACAGACTGCGGAAACTCGTGAAAAAAATTTGACCGCGATCCAACGGTCGGATCTATAGTTACGGACCTTTTGAGCCGGTATTCTGGTCGTCTTGGTGGAATTGGCCGACCGGAGGTGGTAGTCATGTCCTACCGATTCCACGCCACTCCATGGAAAACAGCCCCCAGAAACTCGTGAATGAAATTTAAGCGCGATCCAACGGCCGAATCTATAGTTAATGGACCTTTTGAGCCGGTATTCTGGTCGTCTCGGTGGAAGTGCCCGACCGCACGTAGTCGTGTCCTACCGATTCCACGCAACTCCATAGGAAACAGCCTATGGAAACTAGTGAATGAAATTTGAGCGCGATCCAACGGTGGGATCTATAGTTATGGGCCTTTTGAGCCGGTATTCTGGTTGAGGCGGTGGAATGGCCAGACCGGACCTTGTAGACGTGTCGTACCGATGCCACGCAACTCCATGGGAAACAGCCTCCGGAAACTCGTGAACGAAATTGGAGCGCGATCCAACGGTGGGATCTATAGTTATGGACCTTTTGAGCCGGTATTCTGGTTGAGGGGGTGGAATGGCCAGACCGGACGTTATAGACGTGTCGTACCGATGCCACGCAACTCCATGGGAAACAGACTCCGGAAACTCGTGAAAACAATTTGACCGCGATCCAACGGTCGGATCTATAGTTACGGACCTTTTGAGCCGGTATTCTGGTCGTCTCTGTGGAAGTGCCCGACCGGACGTTGTAGTCGTGTCCTACCGATTCCACGCAACTCCATAGGAAACAACCTATGGAAACTCGTGAACGAAATTTGAGCGCGATCCAACGGTGGGATCTATAGTTATGGACCTTTTGAGCCGGTATTCTGGTTGAGGCGGTGGAATGGCCAGACCGGACGTTGTAGACGTGTCGTACCGATGCCACGTAACTCCATAGGAACCAAACTACGGAAACTCGTGAAAAACATTTGACGGCGATCCAACTGTCGGATCTATAGTTACGGACCTTTTGAGCCGGTATTCTGCTAGTCTCGGTGGAATTGACCGACCGGAGGTGGTAGTTGTGTCCTACCGATTCCACGGCACTCCATGGAAAACAGCCCCCGGAAACTCGTGAATGAAATTTGAGCGCGATCCAACGGCCGCATCTATAGTAATGGACCTTTTGAGCCGGTATTCTGGTCGTCTCGGTGGAAGTGCCCGACCGGACGTTGTAGTCGTGTCCTACCGATTCCACGTAACTCCATAGGAAACAGCCTATGGAAACTCGTGAATGAAATTTGAGCGCGATCCAACGGTGGGATCTATAGTTATGGACCTTTTGAGCCGGTATTCTGGTGGAGGCGGTGGAATGGCCAGACCGGACGTTATAGACGTGTCGTACCGATGCCACGCAACTCCATGGGAAACAGACTCCGGAAACTCGTGAAAACAATTTGACCGCGATCCAACGGTCGGATCTATAGTTACGGACCTTTTGAGCCGGTATTCTGGTCGTCTCTATGGAAGTGCCCGACCGGACGTTGTAGTCGTGTCCTACCGATTCCACGCAACTCCATAGGAAACAACCTATGGAAACTCGTGAACGAAATTTGAGCGCGATCCAACGGTGGGATCTATAGTTATGGACCTTTTGAGCCGGTATTCTGGTTGAGGCGGTGGAATGGCCAGAACGGACGTTGTAGACGTGTCGTACCGATACCACGCAACTCCATGGGAAACAGACACCGGAAATTCCTGAATGAAATTTGAGCGTGATCCAACGGTCGGATCTATAGTAATGGACCTTTTGAGCCGGTATTCTGGTCGTCTCGGTGGAAGTGCCCGACTGGACGTTGTAGTCGTGTCCTACCGATTCCACGCAACTCCATAGGAAACAGCCTATGGAAACTTGTGAACGAAATTTGAGCGCGATCCAACGGTGGGATCTATACTTATGGACCTTTTGAGCCGGTATTCTGGTTGAGGCGGTGGAATGGCCAGAACGGACGTTGTAGACGTGTCGTACCGATGCCACGCAACTCCATGGGAAACAGACTTCGGAAACTCGTGAAAAAACTTTGACCGCGATCAAATGGTCGGATCTATAGTTACGGACCTTTTGGGCCGGTAATCTAGTCGTCTCTGTGGAATTGCCCGACCGGACGTTGTAGTCGTGGCCTACCGATTCCACGAAACTCCATGGGAAATAGCCTCCGGAAACTCGTGAAAGAAAATTGAGTGCCATCCAACGGTGGGATCTATAGTTATGGACCTTTTGAACCGGTATTCTGGTCGAGGCGGTGGAATAGCCAGACCGGATGTCGTAGTCGTGTCCTACCGTTTCCACGCCACTCCATGGAAAACAGCCCCCGGAAACTCGTGAATGAAATTTGAGCGCGATCCAACGGTCGGATCTATAGTTATGGACCTTTTGAGCCGGTATTCTGGTCGTCTCGGTGAAAGTGCCCGACCGGACGTTGTAGTCGTGTCCTACCTATTCCACGCAACTCCATAGGAAATAGCCTATGGAAACTCGTGAATGAAATTTGAGCGCGATCCAACGGTGGGATCTATAGTTATGGACCTTTTGAGCCAGTATTCGTGTTGAGGCGGTGGAATGGCCAGATCGGACGTTGTAGACGTGTCGTACCAATGCCACGTAACTCCATGGGAAACAGACTGCGGAAACTCGTGAAAAACATTTGACGGCGATCCAACGGTCGGATCTATAGTTACAGACCTTTTAAGCCGGTATTCTGGTAGTCTCTGTGGAATTGCCCGACTGGACGTTGTAGTCGTGTCCTACCGATTCCACGAAACTCCATGGGAAATAGCCTCCGGAAACTCGTGAACGAAATTTGAGCACGATCCAACGGTGGGATCTATAGTTATGGACCTTTTGAACCGGTATTCTGGTCGAGGTGGTGGAATAGCCAGACCGGATGTCGTAGTCGTGTCCTACCGTTTCCACGCCACTCCATGGAAAACAGCCCCCGGAAACTCGTGAATGAAATTTGAGCGCGATCCAACGGTCGGATCTATAGTAATGGACCTTTGGAGCCGGTATTCTGGTCGTCTCGGTGAAAGTGCCCGACCGGACGTTGTAGTCGTGTCGTACCGATGCCACGCAACTCCATGGGAAACAGACTTCGGAAACTCGTGAAAAAACTTTGAGCGCGATCCAACGGTGGGATCTATAGTTATGGACCTTTTGAGCCGGTATTCGGGTTGAGGCGGTGGAATGGCCAGACCGGACGTTGTAGACGTGTCGTACCGATGCCACGCAACTCCATAGGAAACAGACTGCGGAAACTCGTGAAAAACATTTGATGGCGATCCAACGGTCGGATCTATAGTTACGGACCTTTTGAGCCGGTATTCTGGTAGTCTCGGTGGAATGGACCGACCGGAGGTGGTAGTTGTGTCCTACCAATTCCACGGCACTCCATGGAAAACAGCCCCCGGAAACTCGTGAATGAAATTTGAGCGCGATCCAACGGCCGCATCTATAGTAATGGACCTTTTGAGCCGGTATTCTGGTCGTCTCGGTGGAAGTGCCCGACCGGACGTTGTAGTCGTGTCCTACCGATTCCACGCAACTCCATAGGAAACAGCCTATGGAAACTCGTGAATGAAATTTGAGGGCGATCCAACGGTGGGATCTATAGTTATGGACCTTTTGAGCCGGTATTCTGGTTGAGGCGGTGGAATGGCCAGAACGGACGTTGTAGACGTGTCGTACCGATGCCACGCAACTCCATGGGAAACAGACTTCGGAAACTCGTGAAAACAATTTAACCGCGATCCAACGGTCGGATCTATAGTTACGGACCTTTTGAGCCGGTATTCTGGTCGTCTCTGTGGAATTGCCCGACCGGACGTTGTAGTCGTGTTCTACCGATTCCAGGCACCTCCATAGGAACCAGCCTCCGGAAACTCGTGAAAGAAAATTGAGTGCCATCCAACGGTCCGATCTATAGTTACGGACCTTTTGAGCCGGTATTCTGGTCGTGTCGGTGGAAGTGCCCGACCGGACGTTGTAGTCGTGGCCAACCGATTCCACGCAACTCCATGGGAAAGAGCCTCCGGAAACTCTTGAACGAAATTTAAGCGCGATCCAACAATGGGATCTATAGTTATGGACCTTTTGAACCGGTATTCTGGTCGAGGCGGTGGAATAGCCAGACCGGATGTCGTAGTCGTGTCATACCGATGCTACTCAACTCCATGGGAAACAGACTCCGGAAATTCCTTAATGAAATTTGAGCGCGATCCAACGGTCGGATCTATAGTAATGGACCTTTTGAGCCGGTATTCTGGTCGTGTCGGTGGAAGTGCCCGACCGGACGTTGTAGTCGTGGCCTACCGATTCCACGCAACTCCATGGGAAATAGCCTCCGGAAACTCGTGAACGAAATTGGAGCGCGATCCAACGGTGGGATCTATAGTTATGGACCTTTTGAGCCGGTATTCTGGTTGAGGCGGTGGAATGGCCAGACCGGACGTTGTAGACGTGTCGTACCGATGCCACTCAACTCCATGGGAAACAGACTGCGGAAACTCGTGAAAAAAATTTGACCGCGATCCAACGGTCGGATCTATAGTTATGGACCTTTTGAGCCGGTATTCTGGTCGTGTCGGTTGAAGTGCCCGACCGGACGTTGTAGTCGTGGCCTACCGATTCCACGCAACTCCATGGGAAACAGCCTCCGGAAACTCGTGAACGAAATTTGAGCGCGATCCAACGGTGGGATCTATAGTTATGGACCGTTTGAACCGGTATTCTGGTCGAGGCGGTGGAATAGCCAGACCGGATGTCGTAGTCGTGTCATACCGATGCTACGCAACTCCATGGGAAACAGACTCCGGAATTTCCTTAATGAAATTTGAGCGCGATCCAACGGTCGTATCTATAGTAATTGACCTTTTGAGCCGGTATTCTGGTCGTATCGGTGGAAGTGCCCGACCGGACGTTGTAGTCGTGGCCTACCGATTCCACGCAACTCCATGGGAAATAGCCTCCGGAAACTCATGAATGAAATTTGAGCGCGATCCAACGATGGGATCTATAGTTATGGACCTTTTGAACCGGTATCATGGTCGAGGCGGTGGAATAGCCAGACCGTATGTCGTAGTCGTGTCATACCGATGCTACGCAACTCCATGGGAAACAGACTCTGGAAATTCCTTAATGAAATTTGAGCGCGATCCAACGGGCGGATCTATAGTAATGGACCTTTTGAGCCGGTATTCTGGTCGTGTCGGTGGAAGAGCCCGACCGGACGTTGTAGTCGTGGCCTACCGATTCCATGCAACTCCATGGGAAACAGCCTCCGGAAACTCGTGAACGAAATTCGAGCGCGATCCAACGGTGGGATCTATACTTATGGACCTTTGGACCCGGTATTCTGGTGGAGGCGGTGGAATAGCCAGACCGGATGTCGTAGTCGTGTCGTACCGATGCCACGCAACTCCCTGGGAAACAGATAGCGAAAACTCGTGAAAAAAATTTGACTGTGATCCAACGGTCGGATCTATAGTTACGGACCTTTTGAGCCGGTATTCTGGTTGAGGCGGTGGAATGGCCAGACCGGACGTTTTAGACGTGTCGTACCGATGCCACGCAACTCCATAGGAAACAGACTGCGGAAACTCGTGAAAAAAATTTGACGGCGATCCAACGGTGGCATCTATAGTAATGGACCTTTTGAGCCGGTATTCTGGTCGTCTCGGTGGAAGTGCCCGACCGGACGTAGTCGTGTCTTACCGATTCCACGCACCTCCATAGGAAACAGCCTATGGAAACTCGTGAATGAAATTTGAGCGCGATCCAACGGTGGGATCTATAGTTATGGACCTTTTGAGCCGGTATTCTGGTTGAGGCGGTGGAATGGCCAGACCGGACGTTGTAGACGTTTCGTACCGATGCCACGCAACTCCATGGGAAACAGACTTCGGAAATTCGTGAACGAAATTTGACTGTGATCCAACGGTGGGATCTATAGTTACGGACCTTTTGAGTCGGTATTCTGGTTGAGGTGGTGAAATGGCCAGACCGGACGTTCTAGACGTGTCGTACCGATGCCACGCAACTCCATGGGAAACAGACTGCGGAAACTCGTGAAAAAAATTTGACGGCGATCCAACGGTCGGATCTATAGTTACGGACCTTTTGAGCCGGTATTCTGGTTGAGGCGGTGGAATGGCCAGACCGGACGTTGTAGACGTGTCGTACCAATGCCACGCAACTCCATGGGAAACAGACTGCGGAAACTCGTGAAAAAAATTTGACCGCGATCCAACGGTCGGATCTATAGTTACGGACCTTTTGAGCCGGTATTCTGGTCGTGTCGGTTGAAGTGCCCGACCGGACGTTGTAGTCGTGGCCTACCGATTCCACGCAACTCCATGGGAAACAGCCTCCGGAAACTCGTGAACGAAATTTGAGCGCGATCCAACGGTGGGATCTATAGTTATGGACCGTTTGAACCGGTATCATGGTCGAGGCGGTGGAATAGCCAGACCGGATGTCGTAGTCGTGTCATACCGATGCTACGCAACTCCATGGGAAACAGACTCCGGAAATTCCTTAATGAAATTTGAGCGCGATCCAACGGTCGGATCTATAGTAATGGACCTTTTGAGCCGGTATTCTGGTCGTGTCGGTGGAAGTGCTCGACCGGACGTTGTAGTCGTGGCCTATCGATTCCATGCAACTCCATGGGAAACAGCCTCCGGAAACTCGTGAACGAAATTTGAGCGCGATCCAACGATGGGATCTATAGTTATGGACCTTTTGAGCCGGTATTCTGGTTGAGGCGGTGGAATGGCCAGACCGGACGTTGTAGACGTGTCGTACCGATGCCACGCAACTCCATGGGAAACAGACTTCGGAAACTCGTGAACGAAATTTGACTGTGATCCAACGGTGGGATCTATAGTTAGGGACCTTTTGAGCCGGTATTCTGGTTGAGGCGGTGGAATGGCCAGACCGGACGTTGTAGACGTGTCGTACCGATGCCACGCAACTCCATGGGAAAAAGACTGCGGAAACTCGGGAAAAAAATTTGAGGGCGATCCAACGGTCGGATCTATAGTTACGGACCTTTTGAGCCGGTATTCTGGTTGAGGCGGTGGAATGGCCAGACCGGACGTTGTAGACGTGTCGTACCGATGCCACGCAACTCCATGGGAAACAGACTTTGGAAACTCGTGAATAAAATTTGACAGCGATCCAACGGTCGGATCTATAGTTACGGACCTTTTGAGCCGGTATTCTGGTCGTTTATGTGGAATTGCCCGACCGGACGTTGTAGTCGTGTCCTACCGATTCCAGGCAATTCCATGGGAACCAGCTTCTGGAAACTCGAGAAAGAAAATTGAGTGCCATCCAACGGTCAGATCTATAGTTACGGACCTTTTGAGCCGGTATTCAGGTCGTGTCGGTGGAAGTGCCCGACCGGACGTTGTAGTCGTGGCCTACCGATTCCACGAAACTCCATGGAAAATAGCCTCCGGAAACTCGTGAACGAAATTTGAGCGCGATCCAACGGTGGGATCTATAGTTATGGACCTTTTGAACCGGTCTTCTGGTCGAGGCGGTGGAATAGCCAGACCGGATGTCGTAGTCGTGTCATACCGATGCCACGCAACTCCATGGGAAACAGACTCTGGAAATTCCTGAATGAAATTTGAGCGCGATCCAACGGTCGGATCTATAGTAATGGACCTTTGGAGCCGGTATTCTGGTCGTCTCGGTGAAAGTGCCCGACCGGACGTTGTAGTCGTGGCCTACGGATTCCACGCAACTCCATAGGAAACAGCCTATGGAAACTCGTGAATGAAATTGGAGCGCGATCCAACGGTGGGATCTATAGTTACGGTCCTTTTGAGCCGGTATTCTGGTGGAGGCGGTGGAATGGCCAGACCGGACGTTGTAGACGTGTCGTACCGATGCCACGCAACTCCATGGGAAACAGACTCTGGAAATTCCTGAATGAAATTTGAGCGCGATCCAACAGTGGGATCTATAGTTATGGACCTTTTGAACCGGTATTCTGGTCGTCTCGGTGGAAGTGCCCGACCGGACGTTGTAGTCGTGTCCTACCAATTCCACGCAACTCCATGGGAACCAGCCTCCGGAAACTCGTGAAAGAAAATTGAGTGCCATCCAACGATCAGATCTATAGTTACGACCTTTTGAGCCGGTATTCTGGTCGTGTCGGTAGAAGTGCCCGACCGGACGTTGTAGTCGTGGCCTACCGATTCCACAAACTCCATGGGAAATAGCCTCCGGAAACTCGTGAACGAAATTTGAGCGCGATCCAACGGTGGGATCTATAGTTATGGACCTTTTGAACCGGTCTTCTGGTCGAGGCGGTGGAATAGCCAGACCGGATGTCGTAGTCGTGTCATACCGATGCTACGCAACTCCATGGGAAACAGACTCTGGAAATTCCTGAATGAAATTTGAGCGCGATCCAACGGTCGGATCTATAGTAATGGACCTTTGGAGCCGGTATTCTGGTCGTCTCGGTGAAAGTGCCCGACCGGACGTTGTAGTCGTGGCCTACGGATTCCACGCAACTCCATAGGAAACAGCCTATGGAAACTCGTGAATGAAATTGGAGCGCGATCCAACGGTGGGATCTATAGTTACGGTCCTTTTGAGCCGGTATTCTGGTTGAGGCGGTGGAATGGCCAGACCGGACGTTGTAGACGTGTCGTACCGATGCCACGCAACTCCATGGGAAAAAGACTGCGGAAACTCGTGAAAAAAATTTGAGGGCGATCCAACGGTCGGATCTATAGTTACGGACCTTTTGAGCCGGTATTCTGGTCGTCTCGGTGGAAGTGCCCGACCGGACGTTGTAGTCGTGGCCTATCGATGCCACGCAACTCCATGGGAAATAGCCTCCGGAAACTCGTGAACGAAATTTGAGCGCGATCCAACGGTGGGATCTATAGTTATGGACCTTTTGAACCGGTATTCTGGTCGTCTCGGTGGAAGTGCCCGACCGGACGTTGTAGTCGTGTCCTACCAATTCCACGCAACTCCATAGGAAACAGCCTATGGAAACTCGTGAACGAAATTTGAGCGCGATCGAACGGTGGGATCTATTGTTATGGACCTGTTGAGCCGGTATTCTGGTTGAGGCGGTGGAATGGCCAGAACGGACATTGTAGACGTCTCGTACCGATGCAACGCAACTCCATGGGAAGCAGACTTCGGAAACTCGTGAAAAAAATTTGACCGCGATCCAACGGTCGGATCTATAGTTACGGACCTTTTGAGCCGGTATTCTAGTCGTCTCTGTGGAATTGCCCGACCGGACGTTGTAGTCGTGTCCTACCGATTCCAGGCAACTCCATGGGAACCAGCCTCCGGAAACTCGTGAAAGAAAATTGAGTGCCATCCAACGGTCAGATCTATAGTTACGACCTTTTGAGCCGGTATTCTGGTCCTGTCGGTAGAAGTGCCCGACCGGACGTTGTAGTCGTGGCCTACCGATTCCACAAACTCCATGCGAAATAGCCTCCGGAAACTCGTGAACGAAATTTGAGCGCGATCCAACGGTGGGATCTATAGTTATGGACCTTTTGAACCGGTATTCTGGTCGTCTCGGTGGAAGTGCCCGACCGGACGTTGTAGTCGCGTCCTACCAATTCCACGCAACTCCATAGGAAACAGCCTATGGAAACTCGTGAACGAAATTTGAGCGCGATCCAACGGTGGGATCTATTGTTATGGACCTTTTGAGCCGGTATTCTGGTTGAGGCGGTGGAATGGCCAGAACGGACATTGTAGACGTGTCGTACCGATGCAACGCAACTCCATGGGAAGCAGACTTCGGAAACTCGTGAAAAAAATTTGACCGCGATCCAACGGTCGGATCTATAGTTACGGACCTTTTG
This sequence comes from Populus alba x Populus glandulosa, assembly GCA_033617975.1. Classification (NCBI taxonomy): domain Eukaryota; kingdom Viridiplantae; phylum Streptophyta; class Magnoliopsida; order Malpighiales; family Salicaceae; genus Populus; species Populus alba x Populus glandulosa. Next base: position 20,819,897 of record CM066144.1, on the reverse strand, counting down.
AGCCGGTATTCTAGTCGTCTCTGTGGAATTGCCCGACCGGACGTTGTAGTCGTGTCCAACCGATTCCAGGCAACTCCATGGGAACCAGCCTCCGGAAACTCGTGAAAGAAAATTGAGTGCCATCCAACGGTCAGATCTATAGTTAGGACCTTTTGAGCCGGTATTCTGGTCGTGTCGGTAGAAGTGCCCGACCGGACGTTGTAGTCGTGGCCTACCGATTCCACAAACTCCATGGGAAATAGCCTCCGGAAACTCGTGAACGAAATTTGAGCGCGATCCAACGGTGGGATCTATAGTTATGGACCTTTTGAACCGGTATTCTGGTCGTCTCGGTGGATGTGCCCGACCGGACGTTGTAGTCGTGTCCTACCAATTCCACGCAACTCCATAGGAAACAGCCTATGGAAACTCGTGAACGAAATTTGAGCGCGATCGAACGGTGGGATCTATTGTTATGGACCTGTTGAGCCGGTATTCTGGTTGAGGCGGTGGAATGGCCAGAACGGACATTGTAGACGTGTCGTACCGATGCAACGCAACTCCATAGGAAGCAGACTTCGGAAACTCGTGAAAAAAATTTGACCGCGATCCAACGGTCGTATCTATAGTTACGGACCTTTTGAGCCGGTATTCTAGTCGTCTCTGTGGAATTGCCCGACCGGACGTTGTTGTCGTGTCCTACCGATTCCAGGCAACTCCATGGGAACCAGCCTCCGGAAACTCGTGAAAGAAAATTGAGTGCCATCCAACGGTCAGATCTATAGTTACGACCTTTTGAGCCGGTATTCTGGTCCTGTCGGTAGAAGTGCCCGACCGGACGTTGTAGTCGTGGCCTACCGATTCCACAAACTCCATGCGAAATAGCCTCCGGAAACTCGTGAACGAAATTTGAGCGCGATCCAACGGTGGGATCTATAGTTGTGGACCTTTTGAACCGGTATTCTGGTCGAGGCGGTGGAATAGCCAGACCGGATGTCGTAGTCGTGTCATACCGATGCTACGCAACTCCATGGGAAACAGACTCTGGAAATTCCTGAATGAAATTTGAGCGCGATCCAACGGTCGGATCTATAGTAATGGACCTTTTGAGCCGGTATTCTGGTCGTGTCGGTGGAAGTGCCCGACCGGACGTTGTAGTCGTGGCCTACCGATTCCACGCAACTCCATGGGAAATAGCCTCCGGAAACTCGTGAACGAAATTGGAGCGCGATCCAACAGTGGGATCTATAGTTATGGACCTTTTGAGCCGGTATTCTGGTTGAGGCGGTGGGATGGCCAGACCGGACGTTGTAGACGTGTCATACCGATGCCACGCAACTCCATGGGAAACAGACTTCGGAAACTCGTGAACGAAATTTGACTGTGATCCAACGGTGGGATCTATAGTTACGGACCTTTTGAGTCGGTATTCTGGTTGAGGCGGTGGAAGTGCCCGACCGGACGTTGTAGTCGTGGCCTACCGATTCCACAAACTACATGGGAAATAGCCTCCGGAAACTCGTGAACGAAATTTGAGCGCGATCCAACCGTGGGATCTATACTTATGGACCTTTTGAACCGGTATTCTGGTCGAGGCTGTGGAATAGCCAGACCGGATGTCGTAGTCGTGTCATACCGATGCTACGCAACTCCATGGGAAACAGACTCTGGAAATTCCTGAATGAAAATTTGAGCGCGATCCAACGGTCGGATCTATAGTAATGGACCTTTTGAGCCGGTATTCTGGTCGTGTCGGTGGAAGTGCCCGACCGGATGTTGTAGTCGTGGCCTACCGATTCCACGCAACTCCATGGGAAATAGCCTCCGGAAACTCGTGAACGAAATTGGAGCGCGATCCAACGGTGGGATCTATAGTTATGGACCTTTTGAGCCGGTATTCTGGTTGAGGCGGTGGAATGGCCAGACCGGACGTTGTAGACGTGTCGTACCGATGCCACGCAACTCCATGGGAAACAGACTTCGGAAACTCCTGAACGAAATTTGACTGGGATCCAACGGTGGGATCTATAGTTACGGACCTTTTGAGGCGGTATTCTGGTTGAGGCGGTGGAATGGCCAGACCGGACGTTGTAGACGTGTCGTACCGATGCCACGCAACTCCATAGGAAAAAGACTGCGGAAACTCGTGAAAAAAATTTGAGGGCGATCCAACGGTCGGATCTATAGTTACGGACCTTTGGAGCCGGTATTCTAGTTGAGGCGGTGGAATGGCCAGACCAGACGTTGTAGACGTGTCGTACCGATGCCACGCAAGTCCATGGGAAACAGACTTTGGAAACTCGTGAATAAAATTTGACCGCGATCCAACGGACGCATCTATAGTTACGGACCTTTTGAGCCGGTATTCTGGTCGTCTTTGTGGAATTGCCCGACCGGACGTTGTAGTCGTGTCCTACCGATTCCAGGCAACTCCATGGGAACCAGCCTCCGGAAACTCGTGAAAGAAAATTGAGTGCCATCCAACGGTCAGATCTATAGTTACGACCTTTTGAGCCGGTATTCTGGTCGTGTCGGTAGAAGTGCCCCACCGGACGTTGTAGTCGTGGCCTACCGATTCCACAAACTCCATGGGAAATAGCCTCCGGAAACTCGTGAACGAAATTTGAGCGCGATCCAACGGTGGGATCTATAGTTATGGACCTTTTGAACCGGTATTCTGGTCGAGGCGGTGGAATAGCCAGACCGGATGTCGTAGTCGTGTCATACCGATGCTACGCAACTCCATGGGAAACAGACTCTGGAAATTCCTGAATGAAATTTGAGCGCGATCCAACGGTCGGATCTATAGTAATGGACCTTTGGAGCCGTATTCTGGTCGTCTCGGTGAAAGTGCCCGACCGGACGTTGTAGTCGTGGCCTACAGATTCCACGCAACTCCATAGGAAACAGCCTATGGAAACTCGTGAATGAAATTGGAGCGCGATCCAACGGTGGGATCTATAGTTACGGTCCTTTTGAGCCGGTATTCTGGTTGAGGCGGTGGAATGGCCAGACCGGACGTTGTAGACGTGTCGTACCGATGCCACGCAACTCCATGGGAAACAGACTTCGGAAACTCATGAACGAAATTTGACTAGGATCCAACGGTGGGATCTATAGTTACGGACCTTTTGAGGCGGTATTCTGGTTGAGGCGGTGGAATGGCCAGACCGGACGTTGTAGACGTGTCGTACCGATGCCACGCAACTCCATAGGAAAAAGACTGCGGAAACTCGTGAAAAAAATTTGAGGGCGATCCAACGGTCGGATCTATAGTTACGGACCTTTGGAGCCGGTATTCTGGTTGAGGCGGTGGAAGGGCCAGACCAGACGTTGTAGACGTGTCGTACCGATGCCACGCAACTCCATGGGAAACAGACTTTGGAAACTCGTGAATAAAATTTGACCGCGATCCAACGGACGCATCTATAGTTACGGACCTTTTGAGCCGGTATTCTGGTCGTCTTTGTGGAATTGCCCGACCGGACGTTGTAGTCGTGTCCTACCGATTCCAGGCAACTCCATGGGAACCAGCCTCCGGAAACTCGTGAAAGAAAATTGAGTGCCATCCAACGGTCAGATCTATAGTTACGACCTTTTGAGCCGGTATTCTGGTCGTGTCGGTAGAAGTGCCCAACCGGACGTTGTAGTCGTGGCCTACCGATTCCACAAACTCCATGGGAAATAGCCTCCGGAAACTCGTGAACGAAATTTGAGCGCGATCCAACGGTGGGATCTATAGTTATGGACCTTTTGAACCGGTATTCTGGTCGAGGCGGTGGAATAGCCAGACCGGATGTCGTAGTCGTGTCATACCGATGCTACGCAACTCCATGGGAAACAGACTCTGGAAATTCCTGAATGAAATTTGAGCGCGATCCAACGGTCGGATCTATAGTAATGGACCTTTGGAGCCGTATTCTGGTCGTCTCGGTGAAAGTGCCCGACCGGACGTTGTAGTCGTGGCCTACAGATTCCACGCAACTCCATAGGAAATAGCCTATGGAAACTCGTGAATGAAATTGGAGCGCGATCCAACGGTGGGATCTATAGTTACGGTCCTTTTGAGCCGGTATTCTGGTTGAGGCGGTGGAATGGCCAGACCGGACGTTGTAGACGTGTCGTACCGATGCCACGCAACTCCATGGGAAACAGACTTCGGAAACTCGTGAACGAACTTTGACTGTGATCCAACGGTGGGATCTATAGTTACGGACCTTTTGAGTCGGTATTCTGGTTGAGGCGGTGGAATGGCCAGACCGGACGTTGTAGACGTGTCGTACCGATGCCATGCAACTCCATGGGAAAAAGACTGCGGAAACTCGTGAAAAAAAATTGACGGCGATCCAACGGTCGGATCTATAGTTACGGACCTTTTGAGCCGGTATTCTGGTTGAGGCGGTGGAATGGCCAGACCGGACGTTGTAGACGTGTCGTACCGATGCCACGCAACTCCATGGGAAACAGACTTTGGAAACTTGTGAATAAAATTTGACAGCGATCCAACGGTCGGATCTATAGTTACGGACCTTTGGAGCCGGTATTCTGGTCGTCTTTGAGGAATTGCCCGACCGGACGTTGTAGTCGTGTCCTACCGATTCCAGGCAACTCCATGGGAACCAGCCTCTGGAAACTCGTGAAAGAAAATTGAGTGCCATCCAACGGTCAGATCTATAGTTACGGACCTTTTGAGCGGGTATTCTGGTCGTGTCGGTGGAAGTGCCCGACCGGACATTGTAGTCGTGGCCTACCGATTCCACGAAACTCCATGGAAAATAGCCTCCGGAAACTCGTGAACGAAATTTGAGCGCGATCCAACGGTGGGATCTATAGTTATGGACCTTTTGAACCGGTATTCTGGTCGTCTCGGTGGAAGTGCCCGACCGGACGTTGTAGTCGTGTCCTACCAATTCCACGCAACTCCATAGGAAACAGCCTATGGAAACTCGTGAACGAAATTTGAGCGCGATCCAACGGTGGGATCTATTGTTATGGACCTTTTGAGCCGGTATTCTGGTTGAGGCGGTGGAATGGCCAGAACGGACATTGTAGACGTGTCGTACCGATGCAACGCAACTCCATGGGAAGCAGACTTCGGAAACTCGTGAAAAAAATTTGACCGCGATCCAACGGTCGGATCTATAGTTACGGACCTTTTGAGCCGGTATTCTAGTCGTCTCTGTGGAATTGCCCGACCGGACGTTGTAGTCGTGTCCTACCGATTCCAGGCAACTCCATGGGAACCAGCCTCCGGAAACTCGTGAAAGAAAATTGAGTGCCATCCAACGGTGAGATCTATAGTTAGGACCTTTTGAGCCGGTATTCTGGTCGTGTCGGTAGAAGTGCCCGACCGGACGTTGTAGTCGTGGCCTACCGATTCCACAAACTCCATGGGAAATAGCCTCCGGAAACTCGTGAACGAAATTTGAGCGCGATCCAACGGTGGGATCTATAGTTATGGACCTTTTGAACCGGTATTCTGGTCGAGACGGTGGAATAGCCAGACCGGATGTCGTAGTCGTGTCATACCGATGCTACGCAACTCCATGGGAAACAGACTCTGGAAATTCCTGAATGAAATTTGAGCGCGATCCAACGGTCGGATCTATAGTAATGGACCTTTTGAGCCGGTATTCTGGTCGTGTCGGTGGAAGTGCCCGACCGGACGTTGTAGTCGTGGCCTACCGATTCCACGCAACTCCATGGGAAATAGCCTCCGGAAACTCGTGAACGAAATTGGAGCGCGATCCAACGGTGGGATCTATAGTTATGGACCTTTTGAGCCGGTATTCTGGTTGAGGCGGTGGAATGGCCAGACCGGACGTTGTAGACGTGTCGTACCGATGCCACGCAACTCCATGGGAAACAGACTTCGGAAACTCGTGAACGAAATTTGACTGTGATCCAACGGTGGGATCTATAGTTACGGACCTTTTGAGTCGGTATTCTGGTTGAGGCGGTGGAATGGCCAGACCGGACGTTGTAGACGTGTCATACCGATGCCACGCAACTCCATAGGAAAAAGACTGCGGAAACTCGTGAAAAAAATTTGAGGGCGATCCAACGGTCGGATCTATAGTTACGGACCTTTTGAGCCGGTATTCTGGTTGAGGCGGTGGAATGGCCAGACCGGACGTTGTAGACATGTCGTACCGATGCCACGCAACTCCATGGGAAACAGACTTTGGAAACTCGTGAATAAAATTTGACTGCGATCCAACGGACGCATCTATAGTTACGGACCTTTTGAGCCGGTATTCTGGTCGTCTTTGTGGAATTGCCCGACCGGACGTTGTAGTCGTGTCCTACCGATTCCAGACAACTCCATGGGAACCAGCCTTCGGAAACTCGTGAAAGAAAATTGAGTGCCATCCAACGGTCAGATCTATAGTTACGACCTTTTGAGCCGGTATTCTGGTCCTGTCGGTAGAAGTGCCCGACCGGACGTTGTAGTCGTGGCCTATCGATTCCACAAACTCCATGCGAAATAGCCTCCGGAAACTCGTGAACGAAATTTGAGCGCGATCCAACGGTGGGATCTATAGTTGTGGACCTTTTGAACCGGTATTCTGGTCGAGGCGGTGGAATAGCCAGACCGGATGTCGTAGTCGTGTCATACCGATGCTACGCAACTCCATGGGAAACAGACTGTAACGACCCAACCTTTTCAAGGCTAAAGCCGCTGGATTTTTTTTTTTTTTTCATCATCTCGACTTATTCATCATTTCCATTTTTTTTCTGTTCTATTCTCGTATTACCACGAGTTCATACATTATCATTCGTAATCCATTTCAATATTTAATTACTAGTTTTTACAAAAGGAATCGAATGACTAATTAAGTGATTTACATGTTCGTTCATGCAGAACTCATATCACCCATAATATACGAGTATATAATTCTTTTTCGAATGTGTGTGCCACGAAATGAATCTCCTGATGCCCCATATTGGTATGATGTCCCTGTTCCAACACAAGGTAATTTTAAGCATTATAGACCATTGAAGAAGTATAGTAAAACAAGATTAAAGTCACATTTCATTCATGGACCAAAAAGCATAATTCTTTAATTTCCCTTTACTTATGTCAACACAAACACCACCGTTAATAATCCGTCAATTAACGAGACAATTTCAATACTCAAACCCGATCATTCCTCTCGAATGTCGTTAGCCGAATTAATGTCTTTCTTTGGTTAAAGCATAACTAGTAGAATGCTTTCATATACTTAGTATATACGAAACGTAGTATACATGACCACATTAGTTCTTCTTAAAACTAACTCATAAACTCAAATCCGACAATCCTCTTTGGAGGCCATTAGTCGAAGTCAATCATTTCTTCATCTTGCTATCCACTAGGGTGCCATTAACCGTTTCTTCTTCTTCTTCTTTTTCTCTTCTTCTTCTTCTTCCTTTTCTTTTCTTTTTACATCACGGTCATCCCTTAGGATGCAATTAGCTGAAGCTAGTCATTTCTTCATCCTGATTATCCATTTAGAATGCTATTAGCCAAAGGTAGTAATTTCATTATCTCGATTATCAATTTAGGATGTCATCAGTCGTAATTAATCATTTGTTCACCTTGACTATCCACCTAGGATGTTATTAGTCGAAGCTAGTAATTCATACATCTCGGTTATCCATTTAGGATGCCATATACCAAAGCTAATCATTTATTCATTCTGGTAATTCATCTATGGTGCCATTACCATAGCAATTCATTTACTCATTCTGGTAATTCATCTATGGTGTCATTACCATAGTTAAATTTGCCATTTACCAAAGCTAATCATTTATTCAATTTGGTAATACATCTATGGTGCCATTACCATAGCTAATCATTTATTCAGCTCGATGATCCCTTTAGGATGCCATTTATCGAATGTAAATCATTTATTCGTTTTGGTAATTCATCTATGGTGTCATTACCATAGTTAGTCATTTATTAATCTCGATGATCCCTTCAGGATGCCATTTATCAAATGTACATCATTTATTCATTTTGGTAATTCATCTATGGTGTCATTACCATAGCTAATCATTCATTAATCTCGATGATCCCTTTAGGATGCCATTTATCGAATGTAAATCATTTATTCGTTTTGGTAATTCATCTATGGTGTCATTACCATAGTTAGTCATTTATTAATCTCGATGATCCCTTCAGGATGCCATTTATCAAACGTACATCATTTATTCATTTTGGTAATTCATTTATGGTGTCATTACCATAGCTAATCATTCATTAATCTCGATGATCCCTTTAGGATGCCATTTATCGAATGTAAATCATTTATTCGTTTTGGTAATTCATCTATGGTGTCATTACCATAGTTAGTCATTTATTAATCTCGATGATCCCTTCAGGATGCCATTTATCAAACGTACATCATTTATTCATTTTGGTAATTCATTTATGGTGTCATTACCATAGCTAATCATTCATTAATCTCGATGATCCCTTTAGGATGCCATTTATCGAATGTAAATCATTTATTCATTTTGGTAATTCATTTATGGTGTCATTACCATGGCTAATCATTTATTAATCTGATAATTCATCTATGATGTCATTACCATAGTTATCCATTTAGGATGCCACTTACCAAAACTAAACATTTATTCATCCCAATCATACTTTGGATGCCCATAGTCAGAGCTAATCAATTGTTTACCCTTGACATCCCTTCGGATGTCATTAGCCAAAACTAATTAATCGTTTGTTCCGGTCATCCACTGGATGCCATTAGCTGAAGCCAATCAATCGTTTGTTCCGGTCATCCATTCGGATGCCATTAGCCGAAGCTAATCAATCGTTTGTTCCGGCCATCCACTCGGATGCCATTAGCCGAAGCTAATCAGTCGTTTGTTCCGGTCATCCACTTGGATGCCATTAGCCGAAGCTAATCATTGTTTTATCAAACAATTCATGACAATTTGACATTCCTTGCAACATCAAACTAAACCCTTGGGGATACTTGTACCACCGTTTCCTAGTAATTTATCATTCCGTAACACGATGATAGATCCCTTTGTAATGCAAAAACCAAACATCCCACAACAGTTTAGCATTCAATATAACACAACACAACAGTACCCTTTGTATCATTCATCCAACCATTCTTGACAGTTAACGTTCAATGCAACATCATAATAAATCCCCAGTAATACTCACACCACCATTCGTGGTAATTAACCATCAATACGATACAATGATAGGTCTTTCATAACACTCATACAATCAATAAATGATAGATCCTTGGTAACACATTCATCACGATTACATTCAATATAATAAAATAGTAGATCTCTCATAATACTCATACAATCATTCATCACCATTACATTCAATAAGAATACAAAAGTAGATCCTTTGTACGACACATACTACCATTCATTAGTAGCTCAAATTCATAACAGCCCCCAACATCACATTCGGTTTAGTATTCATCACAACTCAATAAGATGTTCACCTCAAAAGGGTCAGTTTAGAACTCTAACATTTTCACCATTGTTTCAACATTCATTAAGAACTTGTTCGACATTTCATAGTCATTTCGACAATCATCAAGAATTTAATCCAACTCTTCTTCGTCATTTCTTCTTACAACAAGGATTTAATAACATATCATCACAAATTAACCATTTCAAAACATAAACATCAAAATGAGAAAAAGGTGGAAACCACCTACCTGCTCCACTTGTGGTCTGTCCTTGTCCTGGCAATGGTCCGATTCCGGCCACAACACCTCAAAATGGGCGAGCTACTGTTCAACATGAACCAAACCTTGCCGGAGAGTGCGTTTCCGATCTCCACCGTCCAGAATGTAGGTAACATCTAGATGCAGCACATATCCAAAAATAGGCACGATCCAACGGTGGAAGAGAGAGACATTGGCCGGCGACCAAAACTGCCCTGCAGGTATATTTTCTTTTGTTTTCCAGGACACTTCCGATGATGATGGCTGCTCAATGGATTATGTTCCTTCAAATCCCTCCGGTCCGTTTATATATGAGTGTGAGAAGAACCATATATCCAAATATCAACATGATCCAACGGTGGATGCAAGAGATATGGCCACCGAAGCATTATTGGTTCATCCAAATCCTGCACCTCTATGTAACCGAATTCTCTATTGTCCTCCCTTCATCCAAATTTCAAAACTTCCCTAACACATTTTACAACACAATTAATCTATAACAACACTAATAACAAGAGCACATTTTACCATTATATCTTACATAAACCCTATACCCACACCATTCTAATTTCATCAAAACATGTAATTAAATCAAGCTTCCTAAATGTTTTACTAAGACTAGCAATAGATTCAAATAGCAACAACTCATCCACCTTTGATTATTTCCTTGACCTCAACGGTCAGAATATATATCATTGTGTTGTGTACAATATATCTCAAAATCAGAATAATCCAACGGTTTGATCTCCACAGATTTGAATAAAACCGAACTAACCTGAAAATGGACGAGCTACTGTTCAACATGAACCAAACCTTGCCGGAGAGTGCGTTTCCGATCTCCACCGTCCAGAATGTAGGCCACACCTAGGTGCAGCACATATCCAAAAATAGGCACGATCCAACGGTGGAAAAGAGAGAAATCGGCCGGCGACCAAAACTTCCCTGCAGGTATATTGCCTTTTGTTTTCCAGGAAACTTCCGATGATGATGGATGCTCAATGGATTATGTTCCTTCAAATCCCTCCGGTCAGTTTATAGAGGAGTGTGAGAAGAACAATATATCCAAAACGCAACATGATCCAACGGTGGATGCAAGAGATATGGCCACCGAAGCAGTATTGGTTCATCCAAATCCTGCACCTCTATGTAGCCGAATTCTCTATCATCTCTCACCCCTTTTCGTTTTTCTTTCTCTCTTTTCTTTTTTAATCTGGTGGCCTTTGCTGTTTTTAAAGGCACCATTGTTTTACTAATTACCTTTATGTCCCTCATTTATGTATTTATATATTATTTGTTTTTTTTTTCATGGAAACCATCCGGTTTGTTTCTGCTTAAATCGTTAGTCTTTACCAAACTCTCATTGGGATGATATCTTTCACCAATGTAGGAAAACATATTAATAGACTTCATGCAAAATTCCATCCCAATCCGACGATTGGATTGAGAGCTCTGCTTTCTAATGTAAAATTGGTCAGTTTATGACTTTTCGTCAACTATCCAAATTTTCTTGTTCAATCTTCACATAAAATAATATCAATTATCCTTCTAAACCTTTAAGGTCATTTTATTATTTTGGAATATATTCATTTTGTCATTTCTCTCATTATTTTATTCATCAAAACACGTTACCAGTTTCTTTGTCTTTATGAATTCTAAAACAAAATTCATTTTATGGAGGTCATCCCCTCCATTATATGACACTTTCAGTCTTATGTTTACATGGCAGGTTATACATCCGCATATTTAAATCATAAATTTTCTAGGGTTTCACACAGACTCTGGAAATTTCTGAATGAAATTTGAGCGCGATCCAACGGTCGGATCTATAGTAATGGACCTTTGGAGCCGGTATTCTGGTCGTCTCGGTGAAAGTGCCCGACCGGACGTTGTAGTAGTGGCCTACGGATTCCACGCAACTCCATAGGAAACAGCTTATGGAAACTCGTGAATGAAATTGGAGCGCGATCCAACGGTGGGATCTATAGTTACGGTCCTTTTGAGCCGGTATTCTGGTTGAGGCGGTGGAATGGCCAGACCGGACGTTGTAGACGTGTCGTACCGATGCCACGCAACTCCATGGGAAAAAGACTGCGGAAACTCGTGAAAAAAATTTGACGGCGATCCAACGGTCGGATCTATAGTTACGGACCTTTTGAGCCGGTATTCTGGTTGAGGCGGTGGAATGGCCAGACCAGACGTTGTAGACGTGTCGTAGCGATGCCACGCAACTCCATGGGAAACAGACTTTGGAAACTCGTGAATAAAATTTGACAGCGATCCAACGGTCGGATCTATAGTTACGGACCTTTTGAGCCGGTATTCTGGTCGTCTCTATGGAATTGCCCGACCGGACGTTGTAGTCGTGTCCTACCGATTCCAGGCAACTCCATGGGAACCAGCCTCTGGAAACTCGTGAAAGAAAATTGAGTGCCATCCAACGGTCAGATCTATAGTTACGGACCTTTTGAGCCGGTATTCTGGCCGTGTCGGTGGAAGTGCCCGACGGGACGTTGTAGTCGTGGCCTACCGATTCCACGAAACTCCATGGAAAATAGCCTTCGGAAACTCGTGAACGAAATTTGAGCGCGATCCAACGGTGGGATCTATAGTTATGGACCTTTTGAACCGGTATTCTGGTCGTCTCGGTGGAAGTGCCCGACCGGACGTTGTAGTCGTGTCCTCCCAATTCCACGCAACTCCATAGGAAACAGCCTATGGAAACTCGTGAACGAAATTGGAGCGCGATCCAACGGTGGGATCTATTGTTATGGACCTTTTGAGCCGGTATTCTGGTTGAGGCGGTGGAATGGCCAGAACGGACATTGTAGACATGTCGTACCGATGCAACGCAACTCCATGGGAAGCAGACTTCGAAAACTCGTGAAAAAAATTTGACGGCGATCCAACGGTCGGATCTATAGTTACGGACCTTTTGAGCCGGTATTCTAGTCGTCTCTGTGGAATTGCCCGACCGGACGTTGTAGTCGTGTCCTACCGATTCCAGGCAACTCCATGGGAACCAGCCTCCGGAAACTCGTGAAAGAAAATTGAGTGACATCCAACGGTCAGATCTATAGTTACGACCTTTTGAGCCGGTATTCTGGTCGTGTCGGTAGAAGTGCCCGACCGGACGTTGTAGTTGTGGCCTACCGATTCCTCAAACTCCATGGGAAATAGCCTCCGGAAACTCGTGAACGAAATTTGAGCGCGATCCAACGGTGGGATCTATAGTTATGGACCTTTTGAACCGGTATTCTGGTCGAGGCGGTGGAATAGCCAGACCGGATGTCGTAGTCGTGTCATACCAATGCTACGCAACTCCATGGGAAACAGACTCTGGAAATTCCTGAATGAAATTTGAGCGCGATCCAACGGTCGGATCTATAGTAATGGACCTTTTGAGCCGGTATTCTGGTCGTCTCGGTGAAAGTGCCCGACCGGACGTTGTAGTCGTGGCCTACGGATTCCACGCAACTCCATAGGAAACAGCCTATGGAAACTCGTGAATGAAATTGGAGCGCGATCCAACGGTGGGATCTATAGTTACGGTCCTTTTGAGCCGGTATTCTGGTTGAGGCGGTGGAATGGCCAGACCGGACGTTGTAGACGTGTCGTACCGATGCCACGCAACTCCATGGGAAACAGACTTCGGAAACTCGTGAACGAAATTTGACTGGGATCCAACGGTGGGATCTATAGTTACGGACCTTTTGAGGCTGTATTCTGGTTGAGGCGGTGGAATGGCCAGACCGGACGTTGTAGACGTGTCGTACCGATGCCACGCAACTCCATGGGAAAAAGACTGCGGAAACTCGTGAAAAAAATTTGACGCGATCCAACGGTCGGATCTATAGTTACGGACCTTTTGAGCCGGTATTCTGGTTGAGGCGGTGGAATGGCCAGACCGGACGTTGTAGACGTGTCGTACCGATGCCACGCAACTCCTTGGGAAACAGACTTTGGAAACTCGTGAATAAAATTTGACAGCGATCCTACGGTCGGATCTATAGTTACGGACCTTTTGAGCCGGTATTCTGGTCGTCTCTGTGGAATTGCCCGACCGGACGTTGTAGTCGTGTCCTACCGATTCCAGGCAACTCCATGGGAACCAGCCTCTGGAAACTCGTGAAAGAAAATTGAGTGCCATCCAACGGTCAGATCTATAGTTACGGACCTTTTGAGCGGGTATTCTGGTCGTGTCGGTGGAAATGCCAGATCGGACGTTGTAGTCGTGGCCTACCGATTCCACGAAACTCCATGGAAAATAGCCTCCGGAAACTCGTGAACGAAATTTGAGCGCGATCCAACGGTGGGATCTATAGTTATGGACCTTTTGAACCGGTATTCTGGTCGAGGCGGTGGAATAGCCAGACCGGATGTCGTAGTCGTGTCATACCGATGCTACGCAACTCCATGGGAAACAGACTCCGGAAATTCCTGAATGAAATTTGAGCGCGATCCAACGGTGGGATCTATTGTTATGGACCTTTTGAGCCGGTATTCTTGTTGACGCGGTGGAATGGCCAGAACGGACATTGTAGACGTGTCGTACCGATGCCACGCAACTCCATGGGAAGCAGACTTCGGAAACTCGTGAAAAAAATTTGACCGCGATCCAACGGTCGGATCTATAGTTACGGACCTTTTGAGCCGGTATTCTGGTCGTCTCGGTGGAAGTGCCCGACCGGACGTTGTAGTCGTGTCCTACCGATTCCACGCAACTCCATAGGAAACAGCCTATGGAAACTCGTGAACAAAATTTGAGCGCGATACAACGGTGGGATCTATAGTTATGGACCTTTTGAGCCGGTATTCTGGTTGAGGCGGTGGAATGGCCAGAACGGACGTTGTAGACGGGTCGTACCGATACCACGTAACTCCATGGGAAACAGAATTCGGAAACTCGTGAAAAAAATTTGACTGCGATCCAACGGTCGGATCTATAGTTACGGACCTTTTGAACCGGTATTGTGGTCGTCTCTGTGGAATTGCCCGACCGGACGTTGTAGTCGTGTCCTACTGATTCCAGGCAACTCCATGGGAACCAGCCTCCGAAAACTCGTGAAAGAAAATTGAGTGCCATCCAACGGTCAGATCTATAGTTACGGACCTTTTGAGCCGGTATTCTGGTCGTGTCGGTGGAAGTGCGCGACCGGACGTTGTAGTCGTGGCCTACCGATTCCACGCAACTCCATGGGAAATAGACTTCGGAAACTCATGAACGAAATATGACTGGGATCCAACAGTGGGATCTATAGTTACGGACCTTTTGAGGCGGTATTCTGGTTGAGGCGGTGGAATGGCCAGACCGGACGTTGTAGACGTGTCGTACCGATGCCACGCAACTCCATGGGAAACAGACTGCAGAAACTCGTAAACGAAATTTGAGCGCGATCCAACGATGGGATCTATAGTTATGGACCTTTTGAGCCGGTATTCTGGTTGAGGCGGTGGAATCGCCAGACCGGACGTTGTAGACGTGTCGTACCGCTGCCACGCAACTCCATGGGAAACAGACTTCGGAAACTCATGAACGAAATATGACTGTGATCCAATGGTGGGATCTATAGTTACGGACCTTTTGAGGCGGTATTCTGGTTGAGGCTGTGGAATGGCTAGACCGGACGTTGTAGACGTGTCGTACCGATGCCACGCAACTCCATGGGAAAGAGCCTCCGGAAACTCGGGAATGAAATTTGAGCGCGATCCAACGGTGGGATCTATAGTTATGGACCTTTTGAGCCGGTATTCTAGTTGAGGCGGTGGAATAGCCAGACCGGACGTTGTAGACGTGTCGTACCGATGCCACGCAACACCATGGGAAACAGACTTCGGAAACTCGTGAAAAAAATTTGACCGCGATCCAACGGTCAGATCTATAGTTACGGACCTTTTGAGCCGGTATTCTGGTCGAGGCGGTGGAATAGCCAGACCGGATGTCGTAGTCGTGGCCTACCGATTCCAGGCAACTCCATGGGAACCAGCCTCCAGAAACTCGTGAAAGAAAATTGAGTGCCATCCAACGGCGGATCTTTAGTTACGGACCTTTTGAGCCGGTATTCTGGTCGTGTCGGTGGAAGTGCCCGACCGGACGTTGTAGACGTGGCCTACCGATTCCACGCAACTCCATAGGAAACAACCTATGGAAACTCGTGAATGAAATTTGAGCGCGATCCAACGGTGGGATCTATAGTTATGGACCTTTTGAGCCGGTATTCTGGTTCAGGCGGTGGAATGGCCAGACCGGACGTTGTAGACGTGTCGTACCGATGCCACGCAACTCCATGGGAAACAGACTGCGGAAACTCGTCAAAAAAATTTGACCGCGATCCAACGGTCGGATCTATAGTTACGGACTTTTTGAGCCGGTATTCTGGTCGAGGCGGTGGAATAGCCAGACCGGATGTCGTAGTCGTGTCCTACCGATGCTACGCAACTCCATGGGAAACAAACTCCGGAAATTCCTGAATGAAATTTGAGCGCGATCCAACGGTCCGATCTATAGTAATGGACCTTTTGAGTCGGTATTCTGGTCGTCTCGGTGGAAGTGCCCGACAGGACGTTGTAGTCGTGTCCTACCGATTTCACGCAACTCCATAGGAAACAGCCTATGGAAACTCGTGCATGCAATTTGAGCGCGATCCAACGGTGGGATCTATAGTTATGGACCTTTTGAGCCGGTATTCTGGTTGAGGCGGTGGAATGGCCTGAACGGACGTTGTAGACGTGTCGTACCGATGCCACGCAACTCCATGGGAAACAGACTTCGGAAACTCGAGAAAAAAATTTGACCGCGATCCAACGGTTGGATCTATAGTTACGGACCTTTTGAGCCGGTATTCTGGTCGTCTCGGTGGAAGTGCCCGACCGGACGTTGTAGACGTGGCCTACCGATTCCACGCAACTCCATAGGAAACAACCTATGGAAACTCGTGAATGAAATTTGAGCGCGATCCAACGGTGGGATCTATAGTTATGGACCTTTTGAGCCGGTATTCTGGTTCAGGCGGTGGAATGGCCAGACCGGACGTTGTAGACGTGTCGTACCGATGCCACGCAACTCCATGGGAAACAGACTGCGGAAACTCGTCAAAAAAATTTGACCGCGATCCAACGGTCGGATCTATAGTTACGGACTTTTTGAGCCGGTATTCTGGTCGAGGCGGTGGAATAGCCAGACCGGATGTCGTAGTCGTGTCCTACCGATGCTACGCAACTCCATGGGAAACAAACTCCGGAAATTCCTGAATGAAATTTGAGCGCGATCCAACGGTCCGATCTATAGTAATGGACCTTTTGAGTCGGTATTCTGGTCGTCTCGGTGGAAGTGCCCGACAGGACGTTGTAGTCGTGTCCTACCGATTTCACGCAACTCCATAGGAAACAGCCTATGGAAACTCGTGCATGCAATTTGAGCGCGATCCAACGGTGGGATCTATAGTTATGGACCTTTTGAGCCGGTATTCTGGTTGAGGCGGTGGAATGGCCTGAACGGACGTTGTAGACGTGTCGTACCGATGCCACGCAACTCCATGGGAAACAGACTTCGGAAACTCGAGAAAAAAATTTGACCGCGATCCAACGGTTGGATCTATAGTTACGGACCTTTTGAGCCGGTATTCTGGTCGTCTCGGTGGAAGTGCCCGACCGGACGTTGTAGACGTGGCCTACCGATTCCACGCAACTCCATAGGAAACAACCTATGGAAACTCGTGAATGAAATTTGAGCGCGATCCAACGGTGGGATCTATAGTTATGGACCTTTTGAGCCGGTATTCTGGTTCAGGCGGTGGAATGGCCAGACCGGACGTTGTAGACGTGTCGTACCGATGCCACGCAACTCCATGGGAAACAGACTGCGGAAACTCGTCAAAAAAATTTGACCGCGATCCAACGGTCGGATCTATAGTTACGGACTTTTTGAGCCGGTATTCTGGTCGAGGCGGTGGAATAGCCAGACCGGATGTCGTAGTCGTGTCCTACCGATGCTACGCAACTCCATGGGAAACAAACTCCGGAAATTCCTGAATGAAATTTGAGCGCGATCCAACGGTCCGATCTATAGTAATGGACCTTTTGAGTCGGTATTCTGGTCGTCTCGGTGGAAGTGCCCGACAGGACGTTGTAGTCGTGTCCTACCGATTTCACGCAACTCCATAGGAAACAGCCTATGGAAACTCGTGCATGCAATTTGAGCGCGATCCAACGGTGGGATCTATAGTTATGGACCTTTTGAGCCGGTATTCTGGTTGAGGCGGTGGAATGGCCTGAACGGACGTTGTAGACGTGTCGTACCGATGCCACGCAACTCCATGGGAAACAGACTTCGGAAACTCGAGAAAAAAATTTGACCGCGATCCAACGGTTGGATCTATAGTTACGGACCTTTTGAGCCGGTATTCTGGTCGTCTCTGTGGAATTGCCCGACCGGACGTTGTAGTCGTGTCCTACCGATTCCAGGCAACTCCATGGGAACCAGCCTCCGGAAACTCGTGAAAGAAAATTGAGTGCCATCCAACGGTCAGATCTATAGTTACGGACCTTTTCAGCCGGTCTTCTGGTCGTGTCGGTGGAAGTGCCCGACCGGACGTTGTAGTCGTGGCCTACCGAGTCCACGAAACTCCATGGGAAATACCCTCCGGATACTCGTAAACAAAATTTGAGCGCGATCCAACGGTGGGATCTATAGTTATGGACCTTTTGAACCGGTATTCTGGTCGAGGCGGTGGAATAGCCAGACCGGATGTCGTAGTCGTGTCATACCGATGCTACGCAACTCCATGGGAAACAGACTCCGGAAATTCCTTAATGAAATTTGAGCGCGATCCAACGGTCGGATCTATAGTAATGGACCTTTTGAGCCGGTATTCTAGTCGTCTCGGTGGAAGTGCCCCACCGGACGTTGTAGTCGTGGCCTATCGATTCCACGCAACTCCATGGGAAAGAACCTTTGGAAACTCGTGAATGAAATTTGAGCACGATCCAACGGTCGGATATATAGTTGAGGACCTTTTGAGCCGATATTCTGGTCGTCTCTGTGGAATTGCCCGACCGGACGTTGTTGTCGTGTCCTACCGATTCCAGGCAACTCCATGGGAACCAGCCTCCGGAAACTCGTGAAGAAAATTGAGTGCCATCCAACGGTCAGATCTATAGTTACGACCTTTTGAGCCGGTATTCTGGTCGTGTCGGTGGAAGTGCCCGACCGGATGTTGTAGTCGTGGCCTACCGATTCCACAAACTCCATGGGAAAGAGCCTCCGGAAACTCGTGAAAAAAATTTGAGCGCGATCCAACGGTGGGATCTATAGTTATGGACCTTTTGAGCCGGTATTCTGGTTGAGGCGGTGGAATGGCCAGACCGGACGTTGTAGACGTGTCGTACCGATGCCACGCAACTCCATGGGAAACAGACTTCGAAAACTCGTGAAAAAAATTTGACCGCGATCCAACGGTCGGATCTATAGTTACGGACCTTTTGAGCCGGTATTCTGGTCGACTCTGTGGAATTGGCCGACCGGACGTTGTTGTCGTGTCCTACCGATTCCAGGCAACTCCATGGGAACCATCCTCCGGAAACTCGTGAAAGAAAATTGAGTGCCATCCAACGGTCAGATCTATAGTTACGGACGTTTTGAGCCGGTATTCTGGTCGTCTCTGTGGAATTGCCCGACCGGACGTTGTAGTCGTGTCCTACCGATTCCAGGCAACTCTATGGGAACCAGCCTCCGGAAACTCGTGAAGGAAAATTGAGTGCCATCCAACGGTCAGATCTATAGTTACGGACATTTTGAGCCGGTATTCTGGTCGTGTCGGTGGAAGTGCCCGACCGGACGTTGTAGTCGTGGCCTACCGATTCCACGAAACTCCATGGGAAATAGCCTCCGGAAACTCGTGAGCGAAATTTGAGCGCGATCCAACGGTGGGATCTATAGTTATGGACCTTTTGAACCGGTATTCTGGTCAAGGCGGTGGAATAGCCAGACCGGATGTCGTAGTCGTGTCATACCGATGCTACGCAACTCCATGGGAAACAGACTCCGGAAATTCCTTAATGAAATTTGAGCGCGATCCATCGGTCGGATCTATAGTAATGGACATTTTGAGCCGGTATTCTGGTCGTCTCGGTGAAAGTGCCCGACCGGACGTTGTAGTCGTGTTCTACCAATTCCACGCAACTCCATAGGAAACAGCCTATGGAAACTCGTGAATGAAATTTGAGCGCGATCCAACGGTGGGATCTATAGTTGTGGACCTTTTGAGCTGGTATTCTGGTTGAGGCGGTGGAATGGCCAGACCGGACGTTGTAGACGTGTCGTACCGATGCCATGCAACTCCATGGGAAACAGACTGCGAAAACTCGTGAAAAAAATTTGACCGCGATCCGAGGGTCGGATCTATAGTTACGGACCTTTTGAGCCGGTATTCTGGTCGTCTCTGTGGAATTGCCCGACCGGACGTTGTAGTCGTGTCCTACCGATTCCAGGCAACTCCATGGGAACCAGCCTCCGGAAACTCGTGAATGAAATTTGACTGCCATCCAACGGTCAGATCTATAGTTACGGACCTTTTAAGCCGATATTCTGGTCGTGTCAGTGGAAGTGCCCGACCGGATGTTGTAGTCGTGGCCTACCGATTCCACGCAACTCCATGGGAAACAGCCTCCGGAAACTCGTGAATGAAATTTGAGCGCGATCCAACGGTGGGATCTATAGTTATGGACCTTTTGAGACGGTATTCTGGTAGAGGCGGTGGAATGGCCAGAACGGACGTTGTACACGTGTCGTACCGATGTCACGCAACTCCATGGGAAACAAACTTCGGAAACTCGTGAAAAAAATTTGACCGCGATCCAACGGTCGGATCTATAGTTACGGACCTTTTAAGCCGGTATTCTGGTCGTCTCTTTGGAATTGCTCGACCGGACATCGTAGTCGTGTCCTACCGATTCCAGGCAACTCCATGGGAACCAGCCTCCGGAAACTCGTGAAAGAAAATTGAGTGCCATCCAACGGTCAGATCTATAGTTACGGACCTTTTGATCCGGTATTCTGGTCGTGTCGGTGGAAGTGCCCGACCTGACGTTGTAGTCGTGGCCTGCCGATTCCACGCAACTCCATGGGAAACAGCCTCCGGAAACTCGTGAATGAAATTTGAGCGCGATCCAACGGTGGGATCTATAGTTATGGACCTTTTGAGCCGGTATTCTGGTAGAGGCGGTGGAATGGCCAGAACGGACGTTGTACACGTGTCGAACCGATGGCACGCAACTCCATGGGAAACAAACTTCGAAAACTCGTGAACGAAATTTCAGCGCGATCCAACGGTGGGATCTATAGTTATGGACCTTTTGAGACGGTATTCTGGTTGAGGCGGTGGAATGGCCAGACCGGACGTTGTAGACGTGTCGTACCGGTGCCACGCAACTCCATGGGAAACAGACTGCGGAAACTCGTGAAAAAAATTTGACCGCGATGCAACGGTCGGATCTATAGTTACGGACCTTTTAAGCCGGTATTCTGGTCGTCTCTGTGGACGTGCCCGACCGGACGTTGTAGTCGTGTCCTACCGATTCCACGCAAGTCCATAGGAAACAGCCTCTGGAAACTCGTGAACCAAATTTGAGCGCGATCCAACGGTGCGATCTATAGTAATGGACCTTTTGAGCTGGTATTCTAGTCATCTCGGTGGAAGTGCCCGACCGGACGTTGTAGTTGTGTCCTACCGATTCCACGCCACTCCATGGAAAACAGCCTCCGGAAACTTGTGAACGAAATTTGAGCGTGATCCAACAGTGGGATCTATAGTTATGGACCTTTTGAACCGGTATTCTGGTCGAGGCGGTGGAAGGGCCAGACCGGATGTCGTAGTCGTGTCGTACCGATGCCACGCAACTCCGTGGGAAACAGACTCCGGAAACTCCTGAATGAAATTTGAGCGCGATCCAATGGTCGGATCTATAGTAATGGACCTTTTGAGCCGATATTCTAGTCATCTAGGTGGAAGTGCCCGACCGGACGTTGTAGTCGTGTCCTACCGATTCCACGCAAGTCCATAGGAAACAGCCTCTGGAAACTCGTGAACCAAATTTGAGCGCGATCCAACGGTGGGATCTATAGTTATGGACCTTTCGAGCCGGTATTCTGGTCGAGGTGATGGAATGGCCAGACCGGACGTTGTAGACGTGTCGTACCGATGCCACGCAACTCCATGGGAACCAACCTCCGGAAAATCGTGAAAGAAAATTGAGGGCGATCCAACGGCCGGACCTATAGTTACGGACCTTTTGAGCCGGTATTCAGGTCGTCTCTGTGGAATTGCATGACCGGACATTGTAGTCGCGTCCTACCGATTCCAGGCAACTCCATGGGAACCAGACTCCGGAAACTCGTGAAAGAAAATTGAGTGCCATCCAACGGTCAGACCTATAGTTATGGACCTTTTGAGCCGGTATTCTGGTCGTGTCGGTGGAAGTGCCCGACCGGACGTTGTAGTCGTGGCCTACCGATTCCACGCAACTCCACGGGAAACAGCCTCCGAAAACTCGTGAATGAAATTTGAGCGCAATCCAACGGTCGGATCTATAGTTATGGACCTTTTGAACCGATATTCTGGTCAAGGCGGTGGAATTGCCAAACCGGATGTCGTAGTCGTGTCGTACCGACGCCACGCAACTCCATGAGAACAGACTCCGAAAACTCGTGAAAAAAATATGACCACGATCCAATTGTCGGACCTATAGTTATGGATCTTTTGGCCGGTATTGTGGACGTCTCTATGGAATTGCCCGACCGGACGTTGTAGTCGTGTCCTACCGATTCCACGCAACTCCAAGTGAAACAGCATTCGGAAACTAGTGAACAAAATTTGTGCGCGATCCAACGTTCGGATCTACCGGATTGAGCCGGTATTCTGGTCGTGTCGGAGGAATTGGCCGACCGGATGTGGTAGTCGTGTCCTACCGATTCCACGCCACTCTATGGAAAACAGCCCCCGGAAACTCGTAAATGAAATTTGACCGCGATCCAACGGCCGGATCTATAGTAATGGACCTTTTGAGCCGGTATTCTGGTCAAGGCGGTGGAATTGCCAGACCGGATGTCGTAGTCGTGTCGTACCGACGCCACGCAACTCCATGAGAAACAGACTCCGGAAACTCGTGAATGAAATTTGACCGCGATCCAACGGCCGGATCTATAGTAATGGACCTTTTGAGCCGGTATTCTGGTCGGCTCTATGGAAGTGCCCGACCGGACGTTGTAGTCGTGTCCTATCGACTCCACGCAAGTCCATAGGAAACAGCCTCTAGAAACTCGTGAACCAAATTTGAGCGCGATCCAACAGTGGGATCTATAGTTATGGACCTTTTGAGTCGGTATTCTGGTCGCGGCGGTGGAATGGACAGACCGGACGTTGTAGACGTGTCGTACCGATGCCACGCAACTCCATGGGAAACAAACTTTGAAAACTCGTGAAAAACATTTGACTGCGATCCAACAGTCGGATCTATAGTTACGGACCTTTTGAGCCGGTATTCTGGTCGTCTCTGTGGAGTTGCCCGACCGGACGTTGTAGTCGTGTCCTACCAATTCCAGGCAAATCCATGGGAACCAATCTTCGGAAACTCATGAAAGAAAATTGAGTGCGATCCAACGGTCAGATCTATAGTTACGGACCTTTTGAGCTGGTATTCTGGTCGTGTCGGTGGAAGTGCCCGATCGGATGTTGTAGCCGTGGCCTGCCGATTCCACGCAACTCCATGGGAAACAGCCTACGAAAACTCGTGAACGAAATTTGAGCGCGATCCAACGGTGGGATCTATAGTTATGGACCTTTTGAACCGGTATTCTGGTCGAGTCTGTGGAATTGCACGACCGGACGTTGTAGTCGTGTCCTACCGATTCCACGCAACTCCATGGGAAACAGCCTACGGAAACTCGTGAACGAAATTTGAGCGCGGTCCAATGGTGGGATCTATAGTTATGGACCTTTTGAGCCGGTATTCGGGTCAAGGCGGTGGAATGGCCAGATCGGATGTCGTAGTCGTGTTGTACTGATGCCACGCAACTCCATGGGAAACAGACTCCGGAAACTCGTGAAAACAATTTGACCGCGATCCAACGGTCGGACCTATAGTTACGGACCTTTTGAGCCGGTATTCTGGTCGTCTCTGTGGAGTTGCCCGACTGGACGTTGTAGTCGTGTCCTACCGATTCCTGGCAACTCCATGGGAACCAACCTCCAGAAACTCGTAAAAGAAAATTGAGTGCAATCCAACCATCAGATCTATAGTTACGGACCTTTTGAGCCGACATTCTGGTCGTGTCGGTGGAAGTGCCCGACCGGACATTGTAGTCGTGGCCTACCGATTCCACGCAACTCCATTGGACACAGCCTCCGGAAACTCGTGAATGAAATTTGAGCGCGATCCAACGGTGGGATCTATAGTTATGGACCTTTTGAACCGGTATTCTAGTCGAGGCGGTGGAATGGCTAGACCAGATGTCGTAGTCGTGTCGTACCAATGCCACGCAACTCCATGGGAAACAGACTCCGGAAACTCCTGAATGAAATTTGAGCGCGATCCAACGGTCAAATCTATAGTAATGGACCTTTTGAGCCGGTATTCTGGTCATCTCGGTGGAAGTGCCCGACCGGACATTGTAGTCGTGTTCTACCGATTCCACGCCACTCCATGGAAAACAGCCTCCCGGAACTCGTGAACAAAATTTGAGCGCGATCCAACGGTGGGATCTATAGTTATGGACCTTTTGAGCCGGTATTCTGGTGGAGGCGGTGGAATAGCTAGACCAGATGTCGTAGTCGTGTCGTACCGATGCCACGCAACTCCATGGGAAACAGACTCCGGAAACTCCTGAATGAAATTTGAGCGTGATCCAACTGTCGGATCTATAGTAATGGACCTTTTGAGCCGGTATTCTGGTCATCTCGGTGGAAGTGCCCGACCAAACGTTGTAGTCGTGTCCTACCGATTCCACGCCACTCCATGGAAAACAGCCTCCGGAAACTCGTGAACGAAATTTGATCGCGATCCAACGGTGGGATCTATAGTTATGGACCTTTTGAACCGGTATTCTGGTCGAGGCGGTGGAAAGGCCAGACCGGATGTCGTAGTCGTGTCAAACCGATGCCACGCAACTCCATGGGAAACAGACTTCGGAAACTCCTGAATGAAATTTGAGCGCGATCCAACGGTCGGATCTATAGTAATGGACCTTTTAAGCCGGTATTCTGGTCATCTCGGTGGAAGTGCCCGACCGGACGTTGTAGTCGTGTCCTACCGATTCCACGCCACTCCATGGAAAACAGCCTCCCGGAACTCGTGAACAAAATTTGAGCGCGATCCAACGGTGGGATCTATAGTTATGGACCTTTTGAGCAGGTATTCTGGTGGAGGCGGTGGAATAGCTAGACCAGATGTCGTACCGATGCCACGCAACTCCATGGGAAACAGACTCCGGAAACTCCTGAATGAAATTTGAGCGTGATCCAACTGTCGGATCTATAGTAAAGGACCTTTTGAGCCGGTATTCTGGTCATCTCGGTGGAAGTGCCCGACCAAACGTTGTAGTCGTGTCCTACCGATTCCACGCCACTCTATGGAAAACAGCCTCCGGAAACTCGTGAACGAAATTTGAGCGCGATCCAACGGTGGGATCTATAGTTATGGACCTTTTGAACCGGTATTCTGGTCGAGGCGGTGGAAAGGCCAGACCGGATGTCGTAGTCGTGTCAAACCGATGCCACGCAACTCCATGGGAAACAGACTTCGGAAACTCCTGAATGAAATTTGAGCGCGATCCAACGGTCGGATCTATAGTAATGGACCTTTTAAGCCGGTATTCTGGTCATCTCGGTGGAAGTGCCCGACCGGACGTTGTAGTCGTGTCCTACCGATTCCACGCCACTCCATGGAAAACAGCCTCCGGAAACTCCTGAACGAAATTTGAGCGCGATCCAACGGTGGCATCTATAGTTATGGACCTTTTGAACCGGTATTCTGGTGGAGGCGGTGGAAAGGCCAGACCGGATGTCGTAGTCGTGTCGTATCGATGCCACGCAACTCCATGGGAAACAGACTTCAAAAACTCCTGAATGAAATTTGAGCGCGATCCAACGGTCGGATCTATAGTAATGGACCTTTTAAGCCGGTTTTCTGGTCCTCTCGGTGGAAGTGCCCGACCGGACGTTGTAGTCGTGTCCTACCGATTCCACGCCACTCCATGGAAAACAGCCTCCCGGAACTCGTGAACGAAATTTGAGCGCGATCCAACGGTGGGATCTATAGTTATGGACCTTTTGAGCCGGTATTCTGGTCGAGGCGGTGGAATGGCTAGACGAGATGTCGTAGTCGTGTCGTACCGATGCCACGCAATTCCATGGGAAACAGACTCCGGAAACTCCTGAATGAAATTTGAGCGTGATCCAACTGTCGGATCTATAGTAATGGACCTTTTAAGCCGGTATTCTGGTCATCTCGGTGGAAGTGCCCGACCAAACGTTGTAGTCGTGTCCTACCGATTCCACGCCACTCCATGGAAAACAGCCTCCGGAAACTCGTGAACGAAAATTGAGCGCGATCCAACGGTGGGATCTATAGTTATGGACCTTTTGAACCGGTATTCTGGTTGAGGCGGTGGAAAGGCCAGACCGGATGTCGTAGTCGTGTCAAACCGATGCCACGCAACTCCATGGGAAACAGACTTCGGAAACTCCTGAATGAAATTTGAGCGCGATCCAACGGTCGGATCTATAGTAATGGACCTTTTAAGCCGGTATTCTGGTCATCTCGGTGGAAGTGCCCGACCGGACGTTGTAGTCGTGTCCTACCGATTCCACGCCACTCCATGGAAAACAGCCTCCCGGAACTCGTGAACAAAATTTGAGCGCGATCCAACGGTGGGATCTATAGTTATGGACCTTTTGAGCCGGTATTCTGGTGGAGGCGGTGGAATAGCTAGACCAGATGTCGTACCGATGCCACGCAACTCCATGGGAAACAGACTCCGGAAACTCCTGAATGAAATTTGAGCGTGATCCAACTGTCGGATCTATAGTAAAGGACCTTTTGAGCCGGTATTCTGGTCATCTCGGTGGAAGTGCCCGACCAAACGTTGTAGTCGTGTCCTACCGATTCCACGCCACTCTATGGAAAACAGCCTCCGGAAACTCGTGAACGAAATTTGAGCGCGATCCAACGGTGGGATCTATAGTTATGGACCTTTTGAACCGGTATTCTGGTCGAGGCGGTGGAAAGGCCAGACCGGATGTCGTAGTCGTGTCAAACCGATGCCACGCAACTCCATGGGAAACAGACTTCGGAAACTCCTGAATGAAATTTGAGCGCGATCCAACGGTCGGATCTATAGTAATGGACCTTTTAAGCCGGTATTCTGGTCATCTCGGTGGAAGTGCCCGACCGGACGTTGTAGTCGTGTCCTACCGATTCCACGCCCCTCCATGGAAAACAGCCTCCGGAAACTCCTGAACGAAATTTGAGCGCGATCCAACGGTGGCATCTATAGTTATGGACCTTTTGAACCGGTATTCTGGTGGAGGCGGTGGAAAGGCCAGACCGGATGTCGTAGTCGTGTCGTATCGATGCCACGCAACTCCATGGGAAACAGACTTCAAAAACTCCTGAATGAAATTTGAGCGCGATCCAACGGTTGGATCTATAGTAATGGACCTTTTAAGCCGGTATTCTGGTCCTCTCGGTGGAAGTGCCCGACCGGACGTTGTAGTCGTGTCCTACCGATTCCACGCCACTCCATGGAAAACAGCCTCCCGGAACTCGTGAACGAAATTTGAGCGCGATCCAACGGTGGGATCTATAGTTATGGACCTTTTGAGCCGGTATTCTGGTCGAGGCGGTGGAATGGCTAGACGAGATGTCGTAGTCGTGTCGTACCGATGCCACGCAATTCCATGGGAAACAGACTCCGGAAACTCCTGAATGAAATTTGAGCGTGATCCAACTGTCGGATCTATAGTAATGGACCTTTTAAGCCGGTATTCTGGTCATCTCGGTGGAAGTGCCCGACCAAACGTTGTAGTCGTGTCCTACCGATTCCACGCCACTCCATGGAAAACAGCCTCCGGAAACTCGTGAACGAAATTTGAGCGCGATCCAACGGTGGGATCTATAGTTATGGACCTTTTGAACCGGTATTCTGGTTGAGGCGGTGGAAAGGCCAGACCGGATGTCGTAGTCGTGTCAAACCGATGCCACGCAACTCCATGGGAAACAGACTTCGGAAACTCCTGAATGAAATTTGAGCGCGATCCAACGGTCGGATCTATAGTAATGGACCTTTTAAGCCGGTATTCTGGTCATCTCGGTGGAAGTGCCCGACCGGACGTTGTAGTCGTGTCCTACCGATTCCACGCCACTCCATGGAAAACAGCCTCCCGGAACTCGTGAACAAAATTTGAGCGCGATCCAACGGTGGGATCTATAGTTATGGACCTTTTGAGCCGGTATTCTGGTGGAGGCGGTGGAATAGCTAGACCAGATGTCGTACCGATGCCACGCAACTCCATGGGAAACAGACTCCGGAAACTCCTGAAAGAAATTTGAGCGTGATCCAACTGTCGGATCTATAGTAATGGACCTTTTGAGCCGGTATTCTGGTCATCTCGGTGGAAGTGCCCGACCAAACGTTGTAGTCGTGTCCTACCGATTCCACGCCACTCCATGGAAAACAGCCTCCGGAAACTCGTGAACGAAATTTGAGCGCGATCCAACGGTGGGATCTATAGTTATGGACCTTTTGAACCGGTATTCTAGTCGAGGCGGTGGAAAGGCCAGACCGGATGTCGTAGTCGTGTCGTATCGATGCCACGCAACTCCATGGGAAACAGACTCCGGAAACTCCTGAATGAAATTTGAGCGTGATCCAACTGTCGGATCTATAGTAATGGACCTTTTGAGCCGGTATTCTGGTCATCTCGGTGGAAGTGCCCGACCAAACGTTGTAGTCGTGTCCTACCGATTCCACGCCACTCCATGGAAAACAGCCTCCGGAAACTCGTGAACGAAATTTGAGCACGATCCAACGGTGGGATCTATAGTTATGGACCTTTTGAACCGGTATTCTGGTCGAGGCGGTGGAAAGGCCAGACCGGATGTCGTAGTCGTGTCAAACCGATGCCACGCAACTCCATGGGAAACAGACTACGGAAACTCCTGAATGAAATTTGAGCGCGATCCAACGGTCGGATCTATAGTAATGGACCTTTTAAGCCGGTATTCTGGTCATCTCGGTGGAAGTGCCCGACCAAACGTTGTAGTCGTGTCCTACCGATTCCACGCCACTCCATGGAAAACAGCCTCCGGAAACTCGTGAACGAAAATTGAGCGCGATCCAACGGTGGGATCTATAGTTATGGACCTTTTGAACCGGTATTCTGGTTGAGGCGGTGGAAAGGCCAGACCGGATGTCATAGTCGTGTCAAACCGATGCCACGCAACTCCATGGGAAACAGACTCCGGAAACTCCTGAATGAAATTTGAGCGTGATCCAACTGTCGGATCTATAGTAATGGACCTTTTAAGCCGGTATTCTGGTCCTCTCGGTGGAAGTGCCCGACCGGACGTTGTAGTCGTGTCCTACCGATTCCACGCCACTCCATGGAAAACAGCCTCCCGGAACTCGTGAACGAAATTTGAGCGCGATCCAACGGTGGGATCTATAGTTATGGACCTTTTGAGCCGGTATTCTGGTCGAGGCGGTGGAATGGCTAGACGAGATGTCGTAGTCGTGTCGTACCGATGCCACGCAATTCCATGGGAAACAGACTCCGGAAACTCCTGAATGAAATTTGAGCGTGATCCAACTGTCGGATCTATAGTAATGGACCTTTTAAGTCGGTATTCTGGTCATCTCGGTGGAAGTGCCCGACCAAACGTTGTAGTCGTGTCCTACCGATTCCACGCCACTCCATGGAAAACAGCCTCCGGAAACTCGTGAACGAAAATTGAGCGCGATCCAACGGTGGGATCTATAGTTATGGACCTTTTGAACCGGTATTCTGGTCGAGGCGGTGGAAAGGCCAGACCGGATGTCGTAGTCGTGTCAAACCGATGCCACGCAACTCCATGGGAAACAGACTTCGGAAACTCCTGAATGAAATTTGAGCGCGATCCAACGGTCGGATCTATAGTAATGGACCTTTTAAGCCGGTATTCTGGTCATCTCGGTGGAAGTGCCCGACCGGACGTTGTAGTCGTGTCCTACCGATTCCACGCCACTCCATGGAAAACAGCCTCCGGAAACTCCTGAACGAAATTTGAGCGCGATCCAACGGTGGCATCTATAGTTATGGACCTTTTGAACCGGTATTCTGGTCGAGGCGGTGGAAAGGCCAGACCGGATGTCGTAGTCGTGTCGTATCGATGCCACGCAACTCCATGGGAAACAGACTTCGGAAACTCCTGAATGAAATTTGAGCGCGATCCAACGGTCGGATCTATAGTAATGGACCTTTTAAGCCGGTATTCTGGTCATCTCGGTGGAAGTGCCCGACCGGACGTTGTAGTCGTGTCCTACCGATTCCACGCCACTCCATGGAAAACAGCCTCCCGGAACTCGTGAACAAAATTTGAGCGCGATCCAACGGTGGGATCTATAGTTATGGACCTTTTGAGCCGGTATTCTGGTGGAGGCGGTGGAATAGCTAGACCAGATGTCGTACCGATGCCACGCAACTCCATGGGAAACAGACTCCGGAAACTCCTGAATGAAATTTGAGCGTGATCCAACTGTCGGATCTATAGTAATGGACCTTTTGAGCCGGTATTCTGGTCATCTCGGTGGAAGTGCCCGACCAAACGTTGTAGTCGTGTCCTACCGATTCCACGCCACTCCATGGAAAACAGCCTCCGGAAACTCGTGAACGAAATTTGAGCGCGATCCAACGGTGGGATCTATAGTTATGGACCTTTTGAACCGGTATTCTGGTCGAGGCGGTGGAAAGGCCAGATCGGATGTCGTAGTCGTGTCAAACCGATGCCACGCAACTCCATGGGAAACAGACTTCGGAAACTCCTGAATGAAATTTGAGCGCGATCCAACGGTCGGATCTATAGTAATGGACCTTTTAAGCCGGTATTCTGGTCATCTCGGTGGAAGTGCCCGACCGGACGTTGTAGTCGTGTCCTACCGATTCCACGCCACTCCATGGAAAACAGCCTCCGGAAACTCCTGAACGAAATTTGAGCGCGATCCAACGGTGGCATCTATAGTTATGGACCTTTTGAACCGGTATTCTGGTCGAGGCGGTGGAAAGGCCAGACCGGATGTCGTAGTCGTGTCAAACCGATGCCACGCAACTCCATGGGAAACAGACTTCGGAAACTCCTGAATGAAATTTGAGCGCGATCCAACGGTCGGATCTATAGTAATGGACCTTTTAAGCCGGTATTCTGGTCATCTCGGTGGAAGTGCCCGACCGGACGTTGTAGTTGTGTCCTACCGATTCCACGCCACTCCATGGAAAACAGCCTCCGGAAACTCCTGAACGAAATTTGAGCGCGATCCAACGGTGGCATCTATAGTTATGGACCTTTTGAACCGGTATTCTGGTGGAGGCGGTGGAAAGGCCAGACCGGATGTCGTAGTCGTGTCGTATCGATGCCACGCAACTCCATGGGAAACAGACTACGGAAACTCCTGAATGAAATTTGAGCATGATCCAACTGTCGGATCTATAGTAATGGACCTTTTGAGCCGGTATTCTGGTCATCTCGGTGGAAGTGCCCGACCAAACGTTGTAGTCGTGTCCTACCGATTCCACGCCACTCCATGGAAAACAGCCTCCGGAAACTCGTGAACGAAATTTGAGCGCGATCCAACGGTGGGATCTATAGTTATGGACCTTTTGAACTGGTATTCTGGTCGAGGCGGTGGAATGGCTAGACGAGATGTCGTAGTCGTGTCGTACCGATGCCACGCAATTCCATGGGAAACAGACTCCGGAAACTCCTGAATGAAATTTGAGCGTGATCCAACTGTCGGATCTATAGTAATGGACCTTTTAAGCCGGTATTCTGGTCATCTCGGTGGAAGTGCCCGACCAAACGTTGTAGTCGTGTCCTACCGATTCCACGCCACTCCATGGAAAACAGCCTCCGGAAACTCGTGAACGAAAATTGAGCGCGATCCAACGGTGGGATCTATAGTTATGGACCTTTTGAACCGGTATTCTGGTCGAGGCGGTGGAAAGGCCAGACCGGATGTCGTAGTCGTGTCAAACCGATGCCACGCAACTCCATGGGAAACAGACTTCGGAAACTCCTGAATGAAATTTGAGCGCGATCCAACGGTCGGATCTATAGTAATGGACCTTTTAAGCCGGTATTCTGGTCATCTCGGTGGAAGTGCCCGACCGGACGTTGTAGTCGTGTCCTACCGATTCCACGCCACTCCATGGAAAACAGCCTCCCGGAACTCGTGAACAAAATTTGAGCGCGATCCAACGGTGGGATCTATAGTTATGGACCTTTTGAGCCGGTATTCTGGTGGAGGCGGTGGAATAGCTAGACCAGATGTCGTACCGATGCCACGCAACTCCATGGGAAACAGACTCCGGAAACTCCTGAATGAAATTTGAGCGTGATCCAACTGTCGGATCTATAGTAATGGACCTTTTGAGCCGGTATTCTGGTCATCTCGGTGGAAGTGCCCGACCAAACGTTGTAGTCGTGTCCTACCGATTCCACGCCACTCCATGGAAAACAGCCTCCGGAAACTCGTGAACGAAATTTGAGCGCGATCCAACGGTGGGATCTATAGTTATGGACCTTTTGAACCGGTATTCTGGTCGAGGCGGTGGAAAGGCCAGACCGGATGTCGTAGTCGTGTCAAACCGATGCCACGCAACTCCATGGGAAACAGACTTCGGAAACTCCTGAATGAAATTTGAGCGCGATCCAACGGTCGGATCTATAGTAATGGACCTTTTAAGCCGGTATTCTGGTCATCTCGGTGGAAGTGCCCGACCGGACGTTGTAGTCGTGTCCTACCGATTCCACGCCACTCCATGGAAAACAGCCTCCGGAAACTCCTGAACGAAATTTGAGCGCGATCCAACGGTGGCATCTATAGTTATGGACCTTTTGAACCGGTATTCTGGTGGAGGCGGTGGAAAGGCCAGACCGGATGTCGTAGTCGTGTCGTATCGATGCCACGCAACTCCATGGGAAACAGACTTCGAAAACTCCTGAATGAAATTTGAGCGCGATCCAACGGTCGGATCTATAGTAATGGACGTTTTAAGCCGGTATTCTGGTCCTCTCGGTGGAAGTGCCCGACCGGACGTTGTAGTCGTGTCCTACCGATTCCACGCCACTCCATGGAAAACAGCCTCCCGGAACTCGTGAACGAAATTTGAGCGCGATCCAACGGTGGGATCTATAGTTATGGACCTTTTGAGCCGGTATTCTGGTCGAGGCGGTGGAATGGCTAGACCAGATGTCGTAGTCGTGTCGTACCGATGCCACGCAACTCCATGGGAAACAGACTCCGGAAACTCCTGAATGAAATTTGAGCGTGATCCAACTGTCGGATCTATAGTAATGGACCTTTTAAGCCGGTATTCTGGTCATCTCGGTGGAAGTGCCCGACCAAACGTTGTAGTCGTGTCCTACCGATTCCACGCCACACCATGGAAAACAGCCTCTGGAAACTCGTGAATGAAATTTGAGCGCGATCCAACAGTGGGATCTATAGTTATGGACCTTTTGAACCGGTATTCTGGTTGAGGCGGTGGAAAGGCCAAACCGGATGTCGTAGTCGTGTCAAACCGATGCCACGCAACTCCATGGGAAACAGACTTCGAAAACTCCTGAATGAAATTTGAGCGCGATCCAACGGTGGGATCTATAGTTATGGACCTTTTGAGCCGGTATTCTAGTCGAGGCGGTGGAATGGCTAGACCAGATGTCGTAGTCGTGTCGTACCGATGCCACGCAACTCCATGGGAAACAGACTCCGGAAACTCCTGAATGAAATTTGAGCGTGATTCAACTGTCGGATCTATAGCAATGGACCTTTTGAGCCGGTATTCTGGTCCTCTCAGTGGAAGTGCCCGACCGGACGTTGTAGTCGTGTCCTACCGATTCCACGCCACTCCATGGAAAACAGCCTCCGGAAACTCGTGAAAAACATTTAACCGTGATCCAACGGTCGGACCTATAGTTATGGATCTTTTGGCCGGTATTCTGGTCGTCTCTGTGGAAGTGCCCGTCCGGATGTGGTAGTCGTGTCCTACCGATTCCACGCCACTCCATGGAAAACAGCCCCCGGAAACTCGTGAACGAAATTTATGCGCGATCCAACGCTCGGATTTATCGTTACGGATGTTTTCAGCCGGTATTCTGGTCGTCTCGGTGGAATTGCCCGACCGGACGTTGTAGTCGTGTCCTACCGATTCCACGTCACTCCATGGAAAACAGCCTTCGGAAACTCATGAATGAAATTTAAGCGCGATCCAACGGTCGGATCTATACTAATGGACCTTTTGAGCTGGTATTCTGGTCGTCTCGGTTGAAGTGCCCAACCGGACTTTGTAGTCGTGTTCTACCGATTCCACGCAAGTCCATAGGAAACAGCCTCTGGAAACTTGTGACCGAAATTTGAGCGCGATCCAACGGTGGGATCTATAGTTATGGACCTTTTGAGCCGGTATTCTGGTCGCGGCGATGGAATGGCCAGACTGGACGTTGTAGTCGTGTCCTACCGATTCCACGCAACTCCATGGGGAACAGCCTACGGAAACTCGTGAACGAAATTTGAGCGCGATCTAATGATGGGATCTATAGTTATGGACCTTTTGAGCCGGTATTCTGGTCGCGGCGTTGGAATGGCCAGACCGGACGTTGTAAACGTGTCGTACCGATTCCACGCAACTCCATTGGAAACAGCCTCCGGGAACTCGTGAACGAAATTTGAGCGCGATCCAACGGTGGGATCTATAGTTATGGACCTTTTGAACCGGTATTCTGGTCGAGTCTGTGGAATTGCCCGACCGGACGTTGTAGTCGTGTCCTACCGATTCCACGCAACTCCATGGGAAACAGCCTATGGAAACTCGTGAACGAAATTTGAGCGCGATCTAATGGTGGGATCTATAGTTATGGACCTTTTGAGCCGGTATTCTGGTCGCGGCGTTGGAATGGCCAGACCGGACGTTGCAGACGTGTCGTACCAATGCCACGCAAGTCCATAGGAAACACCCTCTGGAAACTCGTGAAAAATATTTGACTGCAATCCAACAATCGGATCTACAGTTACGAACCTTTTGAGCCGGTATTCTGGTCGTCTATATGGAGTTGCCCGACCGGACGTTGTAGTCATGTCCTACCGATTCCAGGCAACTCCATGGGAACCAGCCTCCGGAAACTCGTGAAAGAAAATTGAGTGCAATCCAACGGTCAGATCTATAGTTACGGACCTTTTGAGCCGACATTCTGGTCGTGTCGGTGGAAGTGCCCGACCGGACGTTGTAGTCGTGGCCTACCGATTCCACGCAACTCCATGGGAAACAGCCTCCGGAAACTCGTGAACGAAATTTGAGCGCGATCCAAAGGTGGGATCTATAGTTATGGACCTTTTGAACCGGTATTCTGGTCCAGGCGGTGGAATTGCCAGACCGGATGTCGTAATCGTGGCGTACCGATTCCACGCAACTCCATGGGAAACAGACTCCGAAAACTCGAGAACAAAATTTGAGCGCGATCCAACGGTGGGATCTATAGTTATGGACCTTTTGACCGGTATTCTGGTCGAGGCGGTGGAAGGGCCAGACCGGATGTCGTAGTCGGGTCGTACCGATGCCACGCAACTCCATGGGAAACAGACTCCGGAAACTCGTGAAAAAAATTTAACCGCGATCCAATGGTCGGACCTATATTTATGGATCTTTTGGCCGGTATTATGGTCGTCTCTGTGGAATTGCCCGACCGGACGTTTTAGTCGTGTCCTACCGATTCCACGCAACTCCATGTGAAACAGCATCCGGAAACTCGTGAACAAAATTTATGCGCGATCCAACGCTCGGATCTATCCTTACGGACGTTTTGAGCCGGTATTCTGGTCGTGTTGGTGGAAGTGTCCGACCGGACGTTGTAGACGTGTCCTACCAATTCCACGAAACTCCATGGGAAACAGACTTCGGAAAATCGTGAAAAAAATTTGACCGCGATGCAACGGTCGGATCTATAGTTACGGACCTTTTGAGCCGGTATTCTAGTCGTCTATGTGGAATTGCCCGACCGGACGTTGTAGTCGTGGCCTACCGATTCCAAGCAACTCCATGGGAACCAGCCTCCGGAAACTCGTGAAAGAAAATTGAGTGCAATCCAACGGTCAGATCTATAGTTACGGACCTTTTGAGCTGACATTCTGGTCGTGTCGGTGGAAGTGCCCGACCGGACGTTGTAGTCGTGGCCTACCGATTCCACGCAACTCCATGGGAAACAGCCTCCGGAAACTCGTGAACGAAATTTGAGCGCGATCCAAAGGTGGGATCTATAGTTATGGACCTTTTGAACCGGTATTCTGGTCAAGGCGGTGGAATTGCCAGACCGGATGTCGTAGTCGTGTCGTACCGACGCCACGCAACTCCATGAGAAACAGACTCCGGAAACTCGTGAATGAAATTTGACCGCGATCCAACGGCCGGATCTATAGTAATGGACCTTTTGAGCCGGTATTCTGGTCGGCTCTATGGAAGTGCCCGACCGGACGTTGTTGTCGTGTCCTATCGACTCCACGCAAGTCCATAGGAAACAGCCTCTAGAACCTCGTGAACCAAATTTGAGCGCGATCCAACAGTGGGATCTATAGTTATGGACCTTTTGAGTCGGTATTCTGGTCGCGGTGGTGGAATGGACAGACCGGACGTTCTAGATGTGTCGTACCGGTGCCACGCAACTCCATGGGAAACAAACTTTGAAAACTCGTGAAAAACATTTGACCGCGATCCAACAGTCGGATCTATAGTTACGGACCTTTTGAGCCGGTATTCTGGTCGTCTCTGTGGAGTTGCCCGACCGGACGTTGTAGTCGTGTCCTACCAATTCCAGGCAACTCCATGGGAACCAATCTTCGGAAACTCATGAAAGAAAATTGAGTGCGATCCAACGGTCAGATCTATAGTTACGGACCTTTTGAGCCGGTATTCTGGTCGTGTCGGTGGAAGTGCCCGATCGGATGTTGTAGCCGTGGCCTGCCGATTCCACGCAACTCCATGGGAAATAGCCTACGGAAACTCGTGAACGAAATTTGAGCGCGATCCAACGGTGGGATCTATAGTTATGGACCTTTTGAACCGGTATTCTGGTCGAGTCTGTGGAATTGCACGACCGGACGTTGTAGTCGTGTCCTACCGATTCCACGCAACTCCATGGGAAACAGCCTACGGAAACTCGTGAACGAAATTTGAGCGCGGTCCAATGGTGGGATCTATAGTTATGGACCTTTTGAGCCGGTATTCGGGTCAAGGCGGTGGAATGGCCAGACCGGATGTCGTAGTCGTGTTGTACTGATGCCACGCAACTCCATGGGAAACAGACTCCGGAAACTCGTGAAAACAATTTGACCGCGATCCAACGGTCGGACCTATAGTTACGGACCTTTTGAGCCGGTATTCTGGTCGTCTCTGTGGAGTTGCCCGACTGGACGTTGTAGTCGTGTCCTACCGATTCCTGGCAACTCCATGGGAACCAACCTCCAGAAACTCGTAAAAGAAAATTGAGTGCAATCCAACCATCAGATCTATAGTTACGGACCTTTTGAGCCGACATTCTGGTCGTGTCGGTGGAAGTGCCCGACCGGACATTGTAGTCGTGGCCTACCGATTCCACGCAACTCCATTGGACACAGCCTCCGGAAACTCGTGAATGAAATTTGAGCGCGATCCAACGGTGGGATCTATAGTTATGGACCTTTTGAACCGGTATTCTAGTCGAGGCGGTGGAATGGCTAGACCAGATGTCGTAGTCGTGTCGTACCAATGCCACGCAACTCCATGGGAAACAGACTCCGGAAACTCCTGAATGAAATTTGAGCACGATCCAACGGTCAGATCTATAGTAATGGACCTTTTGACCCGGTATTCTGGTCATCTCGGTGGAAGTGCCCGACCGGACATTGTAGTCGTGTTCTACCGATTCCACGCCACTCCATGGAAAACAACCTCCGGGAACTCGTGAACGAAATTTGAGCGCGATCCAACGGTGGGATCTATAGTTATGGACCTTTTGAGCCGGTATTCTGGTCGAGGCGGTGGAATGGTTAGACCAGATGTCGTAGTCGTGTCGTACCGATGCCACGCAACCCCATGGGAAACGGACTCCGGAAACTCCTGAATGAAATTTGAGCGTGATCCAACTGTCGGATCTATAGCAATGGACCTTTTGAGCCGGTATTCTGGTCCTCTCGGTGGAAGTGCCCGACCGGACGTTGTAGTCGTGTCCTACCGATTCCACGCCACTCCATGGAAAACAGCCTCCGGAAACTCGTGAACGAAATTTGAGCGCGATCCAACGATGGCATCTATAGTTATGGACCTTTTGAACTGGTATTCTGGTCGAGGCGGTGGAAAGGCCAGACCGGATGTCGTAGTCGTGTCGTATCGATGCCACGCAACTACATGGGAAACAGGCTTCGAAAACTCCTAAATGAAATTTGAGCGCGATCCAACGGTCGGATCTATAGTAATGGACCTTTTAAGCCGGTATTCTGGTCATCTCGGTGGAAGTGCCCGACCGGACGTTGTAGTCGTGTCCTACCGATTCCACGCCACTCCATGGAAAACAGCCTCCCGGAACTCGTGAACAAAATTTGAGCGCGATCCAACGGTGGGATCTATAGTTATGGACCTTTTGAGCCGGTATTCTGGTGGAGGCGGTGGAATAGCTAGACCAGATGTCGTAGTCGTGTCGTACCGATGCCACGCAACTCCATGGGAAACAGACTCCGGAAACTCCTGAATGAAATTTGAGCGTGATCCAACTGTCGGATCTATAGTAATGGACCTTTTGAGCCGGTATTCTGGTCATCTTGGTGGAAGTGCCCGACCAAACGTTGTAGTCGTGTCCTACCGATTCCACGCCACTCCATGGAAAACAGCCTCCGGAAACTCGTGAACGAAATTTGAGCGCGATCCAACGGTGGGATCTATAGTTATGGACCTTTTGAACCGGTATTCTGGTCGAGGCGGTGGAAAGGCCAGACCGGATGTCGTAGTCGTGTCAAACCGATGCCACGCAACTCCATGGGAAACAGACTTCGGAAACTCCTGAATGAAATTTGAGCGCGATCCAACGGTCGGATCTATAGTAATGGACCTTTTAAGCCGGTATTCTGGTCATCTCGGTGGAAGTGCCCGACCGGACGTTGTAGTCGTGTCCTACCGATTCCACGCCACTCCATGGAAAACAGCCTCCGGAAACTCGTGAACGAAATTTGAGCGCGATCCAACGGTGGCATCTATAGTTATGGACCTTTTGAACCGGTATTCTGGTGGAGGCGGTGGAAAGGCCAGACCGGATGTCGTAGTCGTGTCGTATCGATGCCACGCAACTCCATGGGAAACAGACTTCGAAAACTCCTGAATGAAATTTGAGCGCGATCCAACGGTCGGATCTATAGTAATGGACCTTTTAAGCCGGTATTCTGGTCCTCTCGGTGGAAGTGCCCGACCGGACGTTGTAGTCGTGTCCTACCGATTCCACGCCACTCCATGGAAAACAGCCTCCCGGAACTCGTGAACGAAATTTGAGCGCGATCCAACGGTGGGATCTATAGTTATGGACCTTTTGAGCTGGTATTCTGGTCGAGGCGGTGGAATGGCTAGACCAGATGTCGTAGTCGTGTCGTACCAATGCCACGCAACTCCATGGGAAACAGACTCCGGAAACTCCTGAATGAAATTTGAGCGTGATCCAACTGTCGGATCTATAGTAATGGACCTTTTAAGCCGGTATTCTGGTCATCTCGGTGGAAGTGCCCGACCAAACGTTGTAGTCGTGTCCTACCGATTCCACGCCACACCATGGAAAACAGCCTCTGGAAACTCGTGAATGAAATTTGAACGCGATCCAACAGTGGGATCTATAGTTATGGACCTTTTGAACCGGTATTCTGGTCGAGGCGGTGGAAAGGCCAAACCGGATGTCGTAGTCGTGTCAAACCGATGCCACGCAACTCCATGGGAAACAGACTTCGAAAACTCCTGAATGAAATTTGAGCGCGATCCAACGGTGGGATCTATAGTTATGGACCTTTTGAGCCGGTATTCTAGTCGAGGCGGTGGAATGGCTAGACCAGATGTCGTAGTCGTGTCGTACCGATGCCACGCAACTTCATGGGAAACAGACTCCGGAAACTCCTGAATGAAATTTGAGCGTGATTCAACTGTCGGATCTATAGCAATGGACCTTTTGAGCCGGTATTCTGGTCCTCTCGGTGGAAGTGCCCGACCGGACGTTGTAGTCGTGTCCTACCGATTCCACGCCACTCCATGGAAAACAGCCTCCGGAAACTCGTGAAAAACATTTAACCGTGATCCAACGGTCGGACCTATAGTTATGGATCTTTTGGCCGGTATTCTGGTCGTCTCTGTGGAAGTGCCCGTCCGGATGTGGTAGTCGTGTCCTACCGATTCCACGCCACTCCATGGAAAACAGCCCCCGGAAACTCGTGAACGAAATTTATGCGCGATCCAACGCTCGGATTTATCGTTACGGACGTTTTCAGCCGGTATTCAGGTCGTCTCGGTGGAATTGCCCGACCGGACGTTGTAGTCGTGTCCTACCGATTCCACGTCACTCCATGGAAAACAGCCTTCGGAAACTCATGAATGAAATTTAAGCGCGATCCAACGGTCGGATCTATACTAATGGACCTTTTGAGCTGGTATTCTGGTCGTCTCGGTTGAAGTGCCCAACCGGACTTTGTAGTCGTGTTCTACCGATTCCACGCAAGTCCATAGGAAACAGCCTCTGGAAACTTGTGACCGAAATTTGAGCGCGATCCAACGGTGGGATCTATAGTTATGGACCTTTTGAGCCGGTATTCTGGTCGCGGCGATGGAATGGCCAGACTGGACGTTGTAGTCGTGTCCTACCGATTCCACGCAACTCCATGGGAAACAGCCTACGGAAACTCGTGAACGAAATTTGAGCGCGATCTAATGATGGGATCTATAGTTATGGACCTTTTGAGCCGGTATTCTGGTCGCGGCGTTGGAATGGCCAGACCGGACGTTGTAGACGTGTCGTACCGATTCCACGCAACTCCATTGGAAACAGCCTCCGGGAACTCGTGAACGAAATTTGAGCGCGATCCAACGGTGGGATCTATAGTTATGGACCTTTTGAACCGGTATTCTGGTCGAGTCTGTGGAATTGCCCGACCGGACGTTGTAGTCGTGTCCTACCGATTCCACACAACTCCATGGGAAACAGCCTACGGAAACTCGTGAACGAAATTTGAGCGCGATCTAATGGTGGGATCTATAGTTATGGACCTTTTGAGCCGGTATTCTGGTCGCGGCGTTGGAATGGCCAGACCGGACGTTGCAGACGTGTCGTACCAATGCCACGCAAGTCCATAGGAAACACCCTCTGGAAACTCGTGAAAAATATTTGACTGCAATCCAACAATCGGATCTACAGTTACGAACCTTTTGAGCCGGTATTCTAGTCGTCTATATGGAGTTGCCCGACCGGACGTTGTAGTCATGTCCTACCGATTCCAGGCAACTCCATGGGAACCAGCCTCCGGAAACTCGTGAAAGAAAATTGAGTGCAATCCAACGGTCAGATCTATAGTTACGGACCTTTTGAGCCGACATTCTGGTCGTGTCGGTGGAAGTGCCCGACCGGACGTTGTAGTCGTGGCCTACCGATTCCACGCAACTCCATGGGAAACAGCCTCCGGAAACTCGTGAACGAAATTTGAGCGCGATCCAAAGGTGGGATCTATAGTTATGGACCTTTTGAACCGGTATTCTGGTCCAGGCGGTGGAATTGCCAGACCGGATGTCGTAGTCGTGGCGTACCGATTCCACGTAACTCCATGGGAAACAGACTCCGGAAACTCGAGAACAAAATTTGAGCGCGATCCAACGGTGGGATCTATAGTTATGGACCTTTTGACCGGTATTCTGGTCGAGGCGGTGGAAGGGCCAGACCGGATGTCGTAGTCGGGTCGTACCGATGCCACGCAACTCCATGGGAAACAGACTCCGGAAACTCGTGAAAAAAATTTAACCGCGATCCAATGGTCGGACCTATATTTATGGATCTTTTGGCCGGTATTGTGGTCGTCTCTGTGGAATTGCCCGACCGGACGTTTTAGTCGTGTCCTACCGATTCCACGCAACTCCATGTGAAACAGCATCCGGAAACTCGTGAACAAAATTTATGCGCGATCCAACGCTCGGATCTATCCTTACGGACGTTTTGAGCCGGTATTCTGGTCGTGTTGGTGGAAGTGTCCGATCGGACGTTGTAGACGTGTCCTACCGATTCCACGCAACTCCATGGGAAACAAACTTCGGAAAATCGTGAAAAAAATTTGACCGCGATCCAACGGTCGGATCTATAGTTACGGACCTTTTGAGCCGGTATTCTAGTCGTCTATGTGGAATTGCCCGACCGGACGTTGTAGTCGTGGCCTACCGATTCCAGGCAACTCCATGGGAACCAGCGTCCGGAAACTCGTGAAAGAAAATTGAGTGCAATCCAACGGTCAGATCTATAGTTACGGACCTTTTGAGCCGACATTCTGGTCGTGTCGGTGGAAGTGCCCGACCGGACGTTGTAGTCGTGGCCTACCGATTCCACGCAACTCCATGGGAAACAGCCTCCGAAAACTCGTGAACGAAATTTGAGCGCGATCCAAAGGTGGGATCTATAGTTATGGACCTTTTGAACCGGTATTCTGGTCCAGGCGGTGGAATGGCCAGAACGGATGTCGTAGTCGTGGCGTACCGATTCCACGCAACTCCATGGGAAACAGACTCTGGAAACTCGTGAAAAAAATTTCACCGCGATCGAACAGTCGGACCTATAGTTTTGGATCTTTTGGCCGGTATTGTGGTCGTCTCTATGAAATTGCCCGACCGAATGTGGTAGTCGTGTCCTACCGATTCCATGCCACTCCATGGAAAACATCCCCCGGAAACTCGTGAATGAAATTTGAGCGCGATCCAACAGCCGGATCTATAGTAATTGACCTTTTGAGCCGGTATTGTAGTCGTCTCGGTGGAAGTGCCCGACCGGACGTTGTAGTAGTTTCCTACCGATTCCACGCAAGTCCATAGGAAACAACCTCTAGAAAATCGTAAACGAAATTGGAGCACGATCCAACGGTCGGATCTATAGTTACGGACCTTTTGAGCCGGTATTCTAGTCGTCTCTGTGGAATTGCCCGACCGGACGTTGTAGTCGTGTCCT
The DNA here is from genome assembly GCA_033617975.1 of Populus alba x Populus glandulosa. Lineage (NCBI taxonomy): Eukaryota > Viridiplantae > Streptophyta > Magnoliopsida > Malpighiales > Salicaceae > Populus > Populus alba x Populus glandulosa. The sequence goes on along the minus strand of CM066144.1, from coordinate 20,776,728 downwards.
ACCAATTCCAGGCAACCCCATGGGAACCAGCCTCCGGAAACTCGTGAAAGAAAATTGAGTGCGATCCAACGGTCAGATCTATAGTTACGGACCTTTTGATCCGGTATTCTGGTCGTGTCGGTAGAAGTGCCCGACCGGACGTTGTAGTCGAGGCCTACCGATTCCATGCACCTCAATGGGAAACAGCCTCCGAAAACTCGGGAACGAAATTTAAGCGCGATCCAACGGTGGGATCTATAGTTATGGACCTTTTGAGCCGGTATTCTGGTCGTCACGGTGGAAGTGGCCGACTGGACGTTGTAGACGTGTCCTACCGATTCCACGCAACTCCAAGGAAAAAAGCCTCCGAAAACTCGTGAATGAAATTTGTGCGCGATCCAACGGTCGGATCTATAGTTACGGACCTTTTGATCCGGTATTCTGGTCGTCTCTGTGGAATTGCCCGACCGGACGTTGTAGTCGTGTCCTACCAATTCCAGACAACTCCATGGGAACCAACCTTCGGAAAATCGTGAAAGAAAATTGAGTGCGATCCAACGGTCAGATCTATAGTTACGGACCTTTTGAGCCGGTATTCTGGTCGTGTCGGTGGAAGTGCCCGACCGGATGTTGTAGTCGTGGCCTACCGATTCCTCGCAACTCCATGGGAAACAGCCTCCGAAAACTCGTGAACATTATTTGAGTGCGATCCATTGATGGGATCTATAGTTATGGACCTTTTGAACCGGTATTCTGGTCGAGGCGGTGGAATAGCCAAACCGGATGTCGTGGTCGTGTCGTACCGATGCCACGCATCTCCATGGGAAACAGACTCCGGAAACTCGTGAAACAAATTTAACCGCGATCCAATGGTCGGACCTATATTTATGGATCTTTTGGCCGGTATTGTGGTCGTCTCTGTGGAATTGCCTAACCGGACGTTTTAGTCGTGTCCTACCGATTCCACGCAACTCCATGTGAAACAGCATCCGGAAACTCGTGATCGAAATTTGTGCGCGATCCAACGCTCGGAGCTATCGTTACGGACGTTTTGAGACGGTATTCTGTTCTTCTCGGTGGAATAGGCCGACTGGACGTTGTAGACGTGTCCTACCGATTCCACGCCAATCCCTGGAAAACAGCCCCCGGAAACTCGTGAATGAAATTTGAGCGCGATCCAACGGCCGGATCTATAGTAAAGGACCTTTTGAGCCAGTATTCTGGTCGTCTCGCTGGAAGTGCCCGACCGGACGTTGTAGTCGTGTCCTACCGATTCCACGCGAGTCCATAGGAAACAGCCTCTGGAAACTTGTGAATGAAATTTGAGCGCGATCCAACGGTGGGATCTATAGTTATGTACCTTTTGAGCCGGTATTGTGGTCGTCACGGTGAAAGTGGCCGACTGGACGTTGTAGACGTGTTATACCGATTCCACGCAACTCCATGGGAAACAGACTCCGGAAACTCGAGAACAAAATTTGAGCGCGATCCAACGGTGGGATCAATAGTTATGGACCTTTCGAACCGGTATTCTGGTCGAGGCGGTGGAAGGGCCAGACCGGATGTCGTAGTCGGGTCGTACCGATGCCGCGCAAGTCCATAGGAAACACCCTCTGGAAACTCGTGAAAAATATTTGACTGCAATCCAACAATCGGATCTACAGTTACGAACCTTTTGAGCCGGTATTCTAGTCGTCTATATGGAGTTGCCCGACCGGACGTTGTAGTCATGTCCTACCGATTCCAGGCAACTCCATGGGAACCAGCCTCCGGAAACTCGTGAAAGAAAATTGAGTGCAATCCAACGGTCAGATCTATAGTTACGGACCTTTTGAGCCGACATTCTGGTCGTGTCGGTGGAAGTGCCCGACCGGACGTTGTAGTCGTGGCCTACCGATTCCACGCAACTCCATGGGAAACAGCCTCCGGAAACTCGTGAACGAAATTTGAGCGCGATCCAAAGGTGGGATCTATAGTTATGGACCTTTTGAACTGGTATTCTGGTCCAGGCGGTGGAATTGCCAGACCGGATGTCGTAGTCGTGGCGTACCGATTCCACGCAACTCCATGGGAAACAGACTCCGGAAACTCGAGAACAAAATTTGAGCGCGATCCAACGGTGGGATCTATAGTTATGGACCTTTTGACCGGTATTCTGGTCGAGGCGGTGGAAGGGCCAGACCGGATGTCGTAGTCGGGTCGTACCGATGCCACGCAACTCCATGGGAAACAGACTCCGGAAACTCGTGAAAAAAATTTAACCGCGATCCAATGGTCTGACCTATATTTATGGATCTTTTGGCCGGTATTGTGGTCGTCTCTGTGGAATTGCCCGACCGGACGTTTTAGTCGTGTCCTACCGATTCCACGCAACTCCATGTGAAACAGCATCCGGAAACTCGTGAACGAAACTTATGCGCGATCCAACGCTCGGATCTATCATTACGGACGTTTTGAGCCGGTATTCTGGTCGTGTTGGTGGAAGTGCCCGACCGGATGTTGTAGTCGTGGCCTACCGATTCCACACACCCCCATTGGAAACAGCCTCCGGAATTTCGTGAACATTATTTGAGCGCGATCCAATGGTCGGATCTATAGTTATGGACCTTTTGAGCCGGTATTCTTGTCGTCACGGTGGAAGCGCCCGACTGGACGTTGTAGACGTGTCCTACCGATTCCACGCAACTCCATGGGAAACAGACTTCGGAAAATCGTGAAAAAAATTTGACCGCGATCCAACGGTCGGATCTATAGTTACGGACCTTTTGAGCCGGTATTCTAGTCGTCTATGTGGAATTGCCCGACCGGACGTTGTAGTCGTGGCCTACCGATTCCAGGCAACTCCATGGGAACCAGCCTCCGGAAACTCGTGAAAGAAAATTGAGTGCGATCCAACGGTCAGATCTATAGTTACGGACCTTTTGATCCGGTATTCTGGTCGTGTCGGTAGAAGTGCCCGACCGGACGTTGTAGTCGTGGCCTACCGATTCCACGCACCTCAATGGGAAACAGCCTCCGGAAACTCGTTAAAGAAATTTGAGCGGGATCCAACAGTGGGATCTATAGTTATGGACCTTTTGAACCGGTATTCTGGTCGAGGCGGTGGAATGGCTAGACCGGATGTCGTAGTCGTGTCGTACCGATTCCACCCAACTCCATGGGAAACAGAATCTGGAAACTCGTGAAAAAAACTTGACCGCGATCCAACGGTCGGACCTATAGTTATGGATCTTTTTGCCGGTATTGTGGTCGTCTCTGTGGAATTGCCCGACTGGACGATGTAGTCGTGTCCTACCGATTCCACGCAACTCCATGTGAAACAGCATCTGGAAACTCGTGAACAGAATTTGTGCGCAATCCAACGCTCGGATCTATCGTTACGGACGTTTCGAGCCAGTATTCTGGTCGTCTCCGTGGAATTTCCCGATTGGACATTGTAGTCGTGTCCTACCGATTCCACGCCACTCCATGGAAAACAGCCTCCGGAAACTCGTGAATGAAATTTGTGCGCGATCCAATGGTCGGATCTATAGTTACGGACCTTTTGATCCGGTATTCTGGTCGTCTCTGTGGAATTGCCCGACCGGACGTTGTAATCGTGTCCTACCGATTCCAGGCAACTCCATGGAAACCACCCTCCGGAAACTCGTGAAAGAAAATTGAGTGCGATCCAACGATCAGATCTATAGTTACGGACTTTTGAGCCGGTATTCTGGTCGTGTCAGTGGAAGTACCTTACCGGACGTTGTAGTCGTGTCCTACCGATTCCACGCGAGTCCATAGGAAACAGCCTCTGGAAACTCGTGAACGAAATTTGAGCGCGATCCAACGGTGGGATCTATAGTTATGTACCTTTTGAGCCGGTATTGTGGTCGTCACGGTGGAAGTGGTCGACTGGACGTTGTAGACGTGTTCTACCGATTCCACGCAACTCCATGGGAAACAGACTCTGGAAACTCGAGAACAAAATTTGAGCGCAATCCAACGGTGGGATCTATAGTTATGGACCTTTTGAACTGGTATTCTGGTCGAGGCGGTGGAAGGGCCAGACCGGATGTCGTAGTCGGGTCGTACCGATGCCACGCAACTCCATGGGAAACAGACTTCCGAAACTCGTGAAAAAAATTTGACTGCGATCCAACAGTCGGATCTATAGTTACGGACCTTTTGAGCCGGTATTCTAGTCGTCTCTATGGAATTGCACGATTGGACGTTGTAGTCGTGTCCTACCGATTCCAGGAAACTGCATGGGAACCAGCCTCCGGAAACTCGTGAAAGAAAATTGAGTGCGATCCAACGGTCAGATCTATAGTTACGGACCTTTTGAGCCGGTATTCTGGTCGTGTCGGTGGAAGTGCCCGATCGGACGTTGTAGTCGTGGCCTACCGATTCCACGCAACTCCATGGGAAGCAGCCTCCGGAAACTCGAGAACGAAATTTGAGCGCGATCCAATGGTGGGATCTATAGTTATGGACCTTTTGAACCGGTATTCTGGTCGAGGCGGTGGAATGGCCAGACCGGATGTCGTAGTCGTGTCGTACCGATGCCACGCAACTCCATGGGAAACAGACTGCGGAAACTCGTGAAAAAAATTTGACCGCGATCCAACGGTCGGCTTATTTATAGCCTTCCATGTAGCCCCTTAATCCTAGAAACAAAAGGAAAAGGTAGCCACCATGTTGTTTCCAAGTTGTAGTAGGATTCTTTTGTTTCCTTTGTTGTCCTCATCCCATGGCCCAAATAAGGTTGTATTGGACCCCTCTTGCACATGGATAAGATGTACTAGGATCTCCTCTTGATACTCCAATGGACCTTCCAATTCTGACTTGGTGGAAACCTTCAAAACCAATGCATTCAATGCGTCTTTCAATGTCTTTGTCTTGAACCGAGTCATTGGTCCATTTGGAACATGTAATGGGTCCTTGCTAGTGTTTCTGGGCTGGTCTGCATCAACTTGGGTAGGACTTACCCATTTACTGTCAGAAATAGGAGAAATAATTTCATTATCTAGAAGCTTAATGACTTCATTTTCACTACTCTTTCATATTAGGATTAAGTCTTCGTTGCATTTCTCTGGATGGCTTAGCATTTTCCTCCAAATAAATCCTGTGTGTGCAAATCAAAGGACTGGATTCATATCAAGGGACATCCTTCCCTTATTGTCATCAACATCAGAGCCTTCAAAGCATTTAAAAAATTCAATTTGGGGCTAAGGTGTAGTTGTTTTTTTTTTTTGGTAAGCTGACTTATGTATTAAAAGAAAATGATACAAAGAATATAATGGGCATACCCAAGATTTACAATGTGAACAGAAACGAAAACCAACAAATGGCTACAGGCTAGCCACATAACAAAACAAAAACTTAGACCAACTAGATATGCTAGGGGTACAAAAACAACCAGCTATATATCAAATTAAGAGTCCATGTTATTGACCCTCCAAAGTCTTTGGATCCTTATGTTTTCATCTGTTTGTTGAACATTCCTCATCAAAACAAGCTTATCGCGAATGATACATTCGATTTGATCAAAAACCAAATTCGAAGCTTTAGACACATCTGCAAAGATCCTTGCGTTCCGTTCTTGCCAGATACAATACACTGTAGCTGCGAAACCCAGTTTACGAGAAAAGTTGACGAAACTTTTGCCATGCCAAGAGACAGTGGCCAATCGAATCCATTCATCCAAGCTTTTTGTCATTCTTGGAATGTCGCATCTGTCACAAACATTCCACCATAATGCTTTCGTAAAGGAGCATTCAAAGAACAAGTGGTTGTGATCTTCATTATTGCGGAGACAAAGTGAGCACCTATTGGGACCATGAATACCAAACCGATGAAGTCTATCCTGCGTTGAGAGTTTCCGTTGGATAGCCACCCAAAGAAGAAATGCATGTCTTGGGACAGCATTCTTGAACCACACGATGTCATGCCAATCAACCGTCTGATGATGAATTCTTAGTTGTTCCCAAGCTACTTTGACCGAGAAACTCTGATTTGGCGAATCCAACCAAACAATCTCATCCTTTTGCCCCTTAGGAGTAGATGTGGAAGGAATAGCTTCTATAATGGGGTGCCAGCCAATAGCATGAGTGATAGGAATTCTCCATTCTAAGTTATTAATCAGCACGTTCACTCTCGCATTGTGTTCCATACCTGAATCATAGATGAATCGTTCACCGTAAGTATCAGCGAGCGGGCTGTGAGGATGCCAATTGTCAAACCATAGAGAGGTTGTCATTCCATCTCCGATAATGTGCTTCATCTTCGGCCATGCTAAGGATCTGAGCTTTAGAATCTTTCCCCAAGCCCAAGAGCAGCTTCCTGGCGCCTTGATTGTCCAGAAATTCCTACCTCGCAAGAGATTGGATCTGATCCAAGTAGACCAGATTGAGCCATCCGAGTCATTGCACAAGTTCCAAATGTGTTTCAACAAGGCAATCTTGTTCCATTCTGTTATCCTTTTTATGCCTAGCCCCCCCTCCTTTCTTGGAAGACATACCTGATCCCAAGCCACTTTAGCCCTAGTAGTGCTCATATCTGAACCTGACCAAAGAAATGATCTCATAATTTGCTCAACGTTTTTCACTACTTGCCCAGGTAATAGGAATAGAGATGCCCAATAGACCTGGATGGAGAATAAAACTGAGTTAATCAGTTGTACTCGCCCTGCGAAAGAGAGTGTTCTGCAGGTCCAATGTCGTACTTTAGCGGTAATTCGATCCACGAGGCCCTTACAATCAACAGCCTTTAGTCTGGACGAGATAAGAGGCACTCCCAAATATTTCATTGGAAGCTCCCCCTCTCTAAACCCAAGAATACTGATAATCTGTTCCCTCTCAACACCTAACACACCGCTCAAGAAGATGTCACTTTTGTTTGGATTTGGATATAGACCTGATAGATCTTGAAACTCTATGAGTGCATTTTTGATCATACGAACTGAGTGTACATCCCCTTTGCTGAATATCATCAAGTCGTCGGCAAAGCAAAGATGAGAAATTCTGTCCTTCTTGCATCTCCAGTGGAACTTGAAGTTTTGATTGGCACTCATATTGCAGAACAGCCCTGACAGGATTTCCATGCAAAGGACAAACAAATATGGAGATAATGGATCACCTTGTCTCAGCCCTCTACCCCCATGAAAGTAACCTGCAAGTTCACCGTTGACGTTGATTGAGAATTGACACGATGTAACACACACCATGATCCAATCAACCACTGTTCTAGGGAATCCCATTTTTATTAACGTAGCATCAACGAAATCCCACCGAACCGAGTCATAAGCCTTCATCAGATCTACTTTCATAGCACAACGAGCCGGACCCGTAGATTTATGATAGCCTTTCATTAGCTCCTGAGACAAAAGAATATTGTCGCTGATTCTCCGTCCAGAGATAAAAGCTGTCTGATACGGACCTACTAAGGACGGCAAAACAAGTTTCATTCTCCCAGCTAGAATCTTCGCGATGCATTTGTATACTGTATTGCAGCAAGATATAGGACGAAAATCTGTCAACCTCGTAGGATTAGCAACTTTAGGGATAAGGGAAATGGATGTAGCATTCATTTCTTTAAGCATTCTACGAGTCTGAAAGAAGGAGCTAACAGCTTTGATTACATCTTCCCCCACTATATGCCACATTCTTTTGAAGAAACCTACGTTGAAGCCATCCGGGCCAGGGGCTTTGTTGTTTTTCAAACTAAACATAGCATTCTTAATCTCCTCCCTTGTTACTTCTTGTGCTAGTTCATGCTGTTGAGTCGAAGATAGTTTGCAGTTAATTGCCGATTGCATCACTTCCTCGTTCAAGACCCTAGGCATCTGATTCACTCCCAACACACGCTGGAAGTATGCAATTACTTCTGATTTGACTGCCTCGTGTCCTTCAACGACTTCCCCATCCTCCCTTGTAACGGAGAGAAGCTTATTTCTATTCTGTCTTCCATTTACTGATTTGTGGAAGTAGCTAGTATTCTGATCCCCCAAGCTAAGCCATTGCATCCTTGCCTTTTGTTTGAAAAAACTCTCTTCCGCCCTGACAGTAGAAGCATAGTTACGAACAGCATCTCTTTCTCGCATACGCAATGTTGGATTCTCAGGCGCTGTATGCAGAGCTTGTTGAGCCTTATCCATGTGATCTTTTGCATCTTTGACTCTATCAGAAATATTGGAGAAGTGAGTCTTATTGAAATGTTTAAGTTCCTGCTTTAGCTTCCTTAGTTTGCAACACAACTGATACATTGGACAACCTCCCGAATGCTGATCCCATACTTTCTTCACCAAGGGCATGAACTCGTCATGATCCATCCACATATCGAAGAATCTGAATGGTTTCTTTATGTTCTGAACATTGCCAGTGACTTTTACCACCATGGGAGAATGATCCGACATACCAGCAGGCAAGAATCTTGCTTCCGACAATGGGAAGTGCATATTCCACTTCTCATTTACAAGCACTCTATCTAGTTTCCGCATAATCATATTCTCAGGACATTGGTTCGTCCAAGTATAATGCATACCTGAATACCGAAGATCATCCACTTTCGCTTCACGTATACATGTTTCCAATCTGTCCATATGACCAGCCCACGTAGAAGACCCTCCTAACCTCTCTGACTGGTTGCGGATAGCATTAAAGTCGCCCATAAGAATCCATGGGGTTGACTCCCATCCATCACTACGACTCACAATATCAGACCATAAAGCCTCACGTAAGGATGCATTATTGTCTCCGTAAATGATTGAAGCATTAAAACAGATATTGGTAGCTAATATCATGACAGAAACATGGATAGCCTGGTCTGACATTCCCAGAACATCCACCTTCACCAAATCAGCATTCCAACAAACCCAAATACGACCACGACAAGAGAAATCATAATTATACAAGAATGACCAATTACGCAGAAGAAGTTGCGAAACATTATCTTTATTCCTGTCTCTAACCCGAGTTTCAACCAAACCAAAAAAAACCATCCTCTCTTGATGGATGAGCTGACGCAGTTCTGAATGCTTTATGGGATCATTCAAACCTCTAACATTCCAACATCCAATAATCATAGGGAATTAGAGAGGAGTACCAAACAGCAACACACTGATTACCTTGACTTGCCCCCCCTCGAGGAGCCAGATTTCTTACTCTTCTTTGAAAAGCCTGGAGAACCCGTTTTCTTTTTCTCTAGAGAGTCTCTAGCCTTGCTAGCTAACTGATTAATAAAAGTTTCCCCGTCAGAAGAAATCGGACTTTGCGGACTTGTTGGGATCAGTGACGTCGACTCCTTATCCTCGTCTTCCTTACCTGTATCGGCTCCCATAGCTCCAATATCAACATTCACCTCATGACTAACAGGGTTCATGGTTGCATAAGCAATTGTATTACAGATGGTTAAACTTTGATCTAAAGAAGTACATGCAGCCCCTTCCTCCGGCACCATGTCTGCTCGTAAACTCTTCAAAACAAGAGGAGAGGTAGGATTTTCATCTTCATAACAACCAGCATTGGGCACATCTGATGTCGCAGTTTCATTCGTATGACAATCAGCAATATGTAAAGCAGATGCTACAGAACCATTCTCATTACAATTAAGCTCTTTAGATGCCAAACAATCATTCTCACCAATCGTAACACCCTTATTTCGTTTACCAACTACCTGCCATTGAAGCTGATTCTGCTTATTATCTGCAGGTTTAGAGTTCACAACTCTTATTTTCCTTTTTCCATCTGCCCCCATTGTACGATCATCAACTTTACTGGTAACACATATCGCTGTGGTATGTCCAAAGACATTGCAATTATTGCACCTTGAAGGTATCCATTCATAATCCGCTGAAATTGTTATGAATAACCCATTTGGACAGCGAAGGTCGTATTCCTTCACCAGCGTTTTCGAAGCTTCTATCCGCTAAGGTGTAGTTGTTCTTGTTGCTTAGACCCAACCTTCAACTCATCAACTTTAAAACCCAACACAGGATTCATGTAATGACTATTTAGCATATCTTGGAGCTCTAATTGTAAGGTATGTCCAGATTTAACTCTATTGTGTTGTTCAATGTCAGAGCTAACCATTGGAACAATTCGACAGCAGAACACAAAGACAATTTGGCAGCATACAAATACTAGATAGAACGTTCTAAGGACAAAGACTTAGTCCAAGAAGCACTAATAAGCGACCAGCACTTTGATTGGAACAACGATCCGTTCGGTCAAAAATCCCAACGGTTCAAAGGTAGATACACATGTTATGTATAACATATTCAAAAATCAGCACAGTTTAACGGTTGGATCTCCACAGATGTCAATTATATCGAAACTGACCTGAGAATGACGACCTTCTATTGAACATGTAGAAAACGTTGCTCGAGGCTTAATTTCTAATCTCCACCATTCAGAATGTGTATCATAACCAGATGCATCACATATCCAAATATAAGCTTGATCCAACGGTGGAAGAAGGCGAAATATTCCGGTGGCTCTGACTGTTCCGAGAAGGATTTTTCCAGAAATATTCAAATGGCTAGCTTCTGCAGGAGGAAACCAATATGGACGATCCCTCTGGACAGAATGTAGGCAATATAGATGTTCACAACATACCAAAAACTGGTCTGGATCCAACGGTATAACAAGGCAAAATCGTCCGGCGACTCTGACAGCACTAGGGGGTTTTCCAGAAAATTTCAATTGTCTAGATTTCTTAAACGGCGGCAGCTTTAGAAGAACCAAATCTTGGCTTGATCCAACGGTGGTCGCCGGAGATATGGCTGTCGGAGCACCGCCCCTTTGTATCTTTCCTCTCTAACCTCTGCTTTCAATAAAGTAAGTAGACAAATTTAACTAACTCAACGTTTATTTGTTTGTGCCACAGAAAACTAATCAGGTTCAAATCATTTGGTGTTAGAGCTTGGCTCTACTAATCAGGTTATATCATTCAGAAATTTTCGTTTCCTATTTTTTCCGCAAAAATTACTTAGTGTCCAATTTCTCCTTCTATTTGATTTTGCAGCACAGGAAAAAATATATAAATTTTTTTTGTTATTTCAATCGATTACTTTCCAAAATATATCAACTCCAAATGAGCTCAAATTATATAAAAAACAAAAGAAAAAAGACAAAAAATAGTTCAAAAGGACGTTTATTTGTTTGTGCCACAGAAAACTAAACAAGGAAAAATTGGATCAAATCAACTTCGAGTTAGCTCAAATTTGATAACCCTAGTTCCGGGTTCCGTGACTGCACTGCATATTAAGTTTTGGGTCAATTGGATATCATTTGCTTTGGTTTTCAATTTCGGGTCTAATCAGGTCTGATTCATAACGTTTTTGCATCAGTATATCAAACCTTATAGGAAATTGCTCAAACTTTATATCCTGTCTATTTCGGTTGATATACCACCATATCTAAAATTGTAGATCAAATGGACATCATTTACTTCAGGTTTCAGATTTGGACTTAACTTGTCGTAAACGAGTATGTCTTGTGTCAACTTTTGAAATTAACTTTCTTTCTGTTGTTTTTGTTTCTTGCATTATGTTTTCAACATATCCAACATACTTGGGTGCTGTTTCATAATTTTTGCATATTTTGTTTCTACTTTTATTCGAGTCTTCAATTTCGATCATATTACAGATACATTAGCTTGGTACTCGCGAGACTATCATTGAGGTTTTGTTTTTTCTTTTTGTTTTTTTCTAGCATTTATTGCTTCATGAGTCATATATACATATTTGAAGTGCGTTGCTAAGTTGGTTCTATTTGGTGTTGGTTTGATTCCGCAAGAAGGTGAGACGATCGAAGCTGATTTCCTTGGCTTTCTGGGAATTGATGTCTTTGTGTGTGGGTTGCGTGACCACTTATCACCAAGTTCAAATCATTTGGTGTTAGAGCTTGGCTCTACTAATCAGGTTATATCATTCAGAAATTTTCGTTTCCTATTTTTTCCGCAAAAATTACTTAGTGTCCAATTTCTCCTTCTATTTGATTTTGCAGCACATGAAAAAATATATAAATTTTTTTTGTTATTTCAATCGATTACTTTCCAAAATATATCAACTCCAAATGAGCTCAAATTATATAAAAAAACAAAAGAAAAAAGACAAAAAATAGTTCAAAAGGACGTTTATTTGTTTGTGCCACAGAAAACTAAACAAGGGAAAATTGGATCAAATCAACTTCGAGTTAGCTCAAATTTGATAACCCTAGTTCCGGGTTCCTAAAGGCACTGCATATTAAGTTTTGGGTCAATTGGATATCGTTTGCTTTGGTTTTCAATTTCGGGTCTAATCAGGTCTCATTCATAACGTTTTTGCATCAGTATATCAAACCTTCTCGGAAATTTCTCAAACTTTATATCCTGTCTATTTGAGTTGAGATACCACCATATCTGAAATTGTAGATCAAATGGACATCATTTACTTGAGGTTTCAGATTCGGACTTAACTCGTCGTAAACGAGTATGTCTTGTGTCAACTTTTGAAATTCACTTTCTTTCTGTTGTTTTCGTTTCTTGCATTATGTTTTCAAAATATCCAACATACTTGGGTGTTGTTTCATCATTTTTGCATATGTTTTTTCTACTTTTATTCGAGTCTTCACTTTCGATCATTTTCAGATAGTAAATTTCGGGTCTAATCAGGTCTCATTCATAACGTTTTTGCATCAGTATATCAAACCTTCTCGGAAATTTCTCAAACTTTATATCCTGTCTATTTGGGTTGAGATACCACCATATCTGAAATTCTAGATCAAATGGACATCATTTACTTCAGGTTTTAAATTCGGACTTAACTCTTCGCAAACGAGAATGTCTTGTGTCAACTTTTGAATTTCACTTACTTTCTGTTGTTTTCGTTTCTTGCATTATGTTTTCAACATATCCAACATACTTGGGTGTTGTTTCATCATTTTTGCATATGTTTTTTCTACTTTTATTCGAGTCTTCACTTTCGATCATATTTCAGACAGTAAATTTCGGGTCTAATTAGGTCTCATTCATAACGTTTTTGCATTAGTATATCAAACCTTCTCGGAAATTTCTCAAACTTTATATCCTGTCTTTTTGGGTTGATATACCACTATATCTGAAATTGTAGATCAAATGAACATCATTTACTTCAGGTTTCAGATTCGGACTTAACTCGTCGTAAACGAGTATGTCGTGTGTCAACTTTTGAAATTCACTTTCTTTCTGTTGTTTTCGTTTCTTGCATTATGTTTTCAACATATGCAACATACTTGGGTGTTGTTTCATCATTTTTCCATATGTTTTTTCTACTTTTATTCGAGTCTTCACTTTCGATCATATTTCAGACAGTAAATTTCGGGTCTAATTAGGTCTCATTCATAACGTTTTTGCATTAGTATATCAAACCTTCTCGGAAATTTCTCAAACTTTATATCCTGTCTATTTGGGTTGAGATGCCACCATATCTGAAATTCTAGATCAAATGGACATCATTTACTTCAGGTTTCAGATTCGGACTTAACTCGTCGTAAACGACTATGTCTTGTGTCAACTTTTGAAATTCACTTTCTTTTTGTTGTTTTCGTTTCTTGCATTATGTTTTCAACATATCCAACATACTTGGGTGTTGCTTCATCATTTTTGCATATGTTTTTTCTACTTTTATTCGAGTCTTCACTTTCGATCATATTTCAGATAGTAAATTTCGGGTCTAATTAGGTCTCATTCATAACGTTTTTGCATTAGTATATCAAACCTTATCGGAAATTTCTCAAACTTTATATCCTGTCTTTTTGGGTTGATATACCACTATATCAGAAATTCTAGATCAAATGGACATCATTTACTTCAGGTTTCAGATTCGGACTTAAGTCATCGTAAACGAGTATGTCTTGTGTCAACTTTTGAAATTCACTTTCTTTCTCTTGTTTTCGTTTCTTGCATTATGTTGTCAACATATCCAACATACTTGGGTTTTGTTTCATCATTTTTACATATGTTTTTTTTACTTTTATTCGAGTCTTCGCTTTCGATCATGTTTCAGATAGTAAATTTCGGGTCTAATCAGGTCTCATTCATAACGTTTTTGCATCAGTATATCAAACCTTCTCGGAAATTTCTCAAACTTTATATCCTGTCTTTTTGGGTTGATATACCACTATATCTGAAATTGTAGATCAAATGGACATCATTTACTTCAGGTTTCAGATTCGGACTTAACTCGTCGTAAACGAGTATGTCTTGTGTCAACTTTTGAAATTCACTTTCTTTCTGTTGTTTTCGTTTCTTGCATTATGTTGTCAACATATCCAACATACTTGGGTTTTGTTTCATCTTTTTTACGTATGTTTTTTCTACTTTTATTCGAGTCTTCACTTTCGATCATGTTTCAGATAGTAAATTTCGGGTCTAATCAGGTCTAATTCATAACGTTTTTGCATCAGTATATCAAGAATGTCTTGTGTCAACTTTTGAAATTCACTTTCTTTCTGTTGTTTTCATTTCTTGCATTATGTTTTCAACATATCCAACATACTTGGGTGTTGTTTCATCATTTTTGCATATGTTTTTTCTACTTTTATTCGAGTCTTCACTTTCGATCATATTTCAGACAGTAAATTTCGGGTCTAATTAGGTCTCATTCATAACGTTTTTGCATTAGTATATCAAACCTTCTCGGAAATTTCTCAAACTTTATATCCTGTCTATTTGGGTTGAGATGCCACCATATCTGAAATTCTAGATCAAATGGACATCATTTACTTCAGGTTTCAGATTCGGACTTAACTCGTCGTAAACGACTATGTCTTGTGTCAACTTTTGAAATTCACTTTCTTTTTGTTGTTTTCGTTTCTTGCATTATGTTTTCAACATATCCAACATACTTGGGTGTTGCTTCATCATTTTTGCATATGTTTTTTCTACTTTTATTCGAGTCTTCACTTTCGATCATATTTCAGATAGTAAATTTCGGGTCTAATCAGGTCTCATTCATAACGTTTTTGCATCAGTATATCAAACCTTCTCGGAAATTTCTCAAACTTTATATCCTGTCTATTTGGGTTGAGATACCACCATATCTGAAATTCTAGATCAAATGGACATCATTTACTTCAGGTTTTAAATTCGGACTTAACTCGTCGTAAACGAGAATGTGTTGTGTCAACTTTTGAATTTCACTTTCTTTCTGTTGTTTTCGTTTCTTGCATTATGTTTTCAACATATCCAACATACTTGGGTGTTGTTT
This sequence comes from Populus alba x Populus glandulosa, assembly GCA_033617975.1. NCBI lineage: Eukaryota > Viridiplantae > Streptophyta > Magnoliopsida > Malpighiales > Salicaceae > Populus > Populus alba x Populus glandulosa. The sequence continues at coordinate 20,761,541 of CM066144.1, read as the reverse complement.
CATCATTTTTGCATATGTTTTTTCTACTTTTATTCGAGTCTTCACTATCGATCAAATTTCGGCTCTCATCAGGTCTGATTCATAACGTTTTTGCATCAGTATATCAAACCTTCTCAGAAATTTCTCAAACTTTATATCCTGTCTATTTGGGTTGAGATACCACCATATCTGAAATTCTAGATCAAATGGACATCATTTACTTCAGGTTTCATATTCGGACTTAACTCGTCGTAAACGAGTATGTCTTGTGTCAACTTTTGAAATTCACTTTCTTTCAGTTGTTTTCGTTTCTTGCATAATGTTTTCAACATATCCAACATACTTGGGTGTTGTTTCATCATTTTTGCATATGTTTTTTCTACTTTTATTCGAGTCTTCACTATCGATCAAATTTCGGCTCTCATCAGGTTTGATTCATAACGTTTTTGCATCATTATATCAAACCTTCTCCGAAATTTCTCAAACTTTATATCCTGTCTATTTGGGTTGAGATACCACCATATCTGAAATTCTAGATCAAATGGACATCATTTACTTCAGGTTTCATATTCGGACTTAACTCGTCGTAAACGAGTATGTCTTGTGTCAACTTTTGAAATTCACTTTCTTTCAGTTGTTTTCGTTTCTTGCATAATGTTTTCAACATATCCAACATACTTGGGTGTTGTTTCATCATTTTTGCATATGTTTTGCCGTCCTTATTAGGTTCGTATCAGACAGCTTTTATCTCTGGACGGAGAATCAGCGACAATATTCTTTTGTCTCAGGAGCTAATGAAAGGCTATCATAAATCTACGGGTCCGGCTCGTTGTGCTATGAAAGTAGATCTGATGAAGGCTTATGACTCGGTTCGGTGGGATTTCGTTGATGCTACGTTAATAAAAATGGGATTCCCTAGAACAGTGGTTGATTGGATCATGGTGTGTGTTACATCGTGTCAATTCTCAATCAACGTCAACGGTGAACTTGCAGGTTACTTTCATGGGGGTAGAGGGCTGAGACAAGGTGATCCATTATCTCCATATCTGTTTGTCCTTTGCATGGAAATCCTGTCAGGGCTGTTCTGCAATATGAGTGCCAATCAAAACTTCAAGTTCCACTGGAGATGCAAGAAGGACAGAATTTCTCATCTTTGCTTTGCCGACGACTTGATGATATTCAGCAAAGGGGATGTACACTCAGTTCGTATGATCAAAAATGCACTCATAGAGTTTCAAGATCTATCAGGCCTATATCCAAATCCAAACAAAAGTGACATCTTCTTGAGCGGTGTGTTAGGTGCTGAGAGGGAACAGATTATCAGTATTCTTGGGTTTAGAGAGGGGGAGCTTCCTATGAAATATTTGGGAGTGCCTCTTATCTCGTCCAGACTAAAGGCTGTTGATTGTAAGGGCCTCGTGGATCGAATTACCGCTAAAGTACGACATTGGACCTGCAAAACACTCTCTTTCGCAGGGCGAGTACAACTGATTAACTCAGTTTTATTCTCCATCCAGGTCTATTGGGCATCTCTATTCCTATTACCTGGGCAAGTAGTGAAAAACGTTGAGCAAATTATGAGATCATTTCTTTGGTCAGGTTCAGATATGAGCACTACTAGGGCTAAAGTGGCTTGGGATCAGGTATGTCTTCCAAGAAAGGAGGGGGGGCTAGGCATAAAAAGGATAACAGAATGGAACAAGATTGCCTTGTTGAAACACATTTGGAACTTGTGCAATGACTCGGATGGCTCAATCTGGTCTACTTGGATCAGATCCAATCTCTTGCGAGGTAGGAATTTCTGGACAATCAAGGCGCCAGGAAGCTGCTCTTGGGCTTGGGGAAAGATTCTAAAGCTCAGATCCTTAGCATGGCCGAAGATGAAGCACATTATCGGAGATGGAATGACAACCTCTCTATGGTTTGACAATTGGCATCCTCACAGCCCGCTCGCTGATACTTACGGTGAACGATTCATCTATGATTCAGGTATGGAACACAATGCGAGAGTGAACGTGCTGATTAATAACTTAGAATGGAGAATTCCTATCACTCATGCTATTGGCTGGCACCCCATTATAGAAGCTATTCCTTCCACATCTACTCCTAAGGGGCAAAAGGATGAGATTGTTTGGTTGGATTCGCCAAATCAGAGTTTCTCGGTCAAAGTAGCTTGGGAAAAACTAAGAATTCATCATCAGATGGTTGATTGGCATGACATCGTGTGGTTCAAGAATGATGTCCCAAGACATGCATTTCTTCTTTGGGTGGCTATCCAACGGAAACTCTCAACGCAGGATAGACTTCATCGGTTTGGTATTCATGGTCCCAATAGGTGCTCACTGTGTCTCCGCAATAATGAAGATCACAACCACTTGTTCTTTGAATGCTCCTTTACGAAAGCATTATGGTGGAATGTTTGTGACAGATGCGACATTCCAAGAATGACAAAAAGCTTGGATGAATGGATTCGATTGGCCACTGTCTCTTGGCATGGCAAAAGTTTCGTCAACGTTTCTCGTAAACTGGGTTTCGCAGCTACAATGTATTGTATCTGGCAAGAACGGAACGCAAGGATCTTTGCAGATGTGTCTAAAGCTTCGAATTTGGTTTTTGATCAAATCGAATGTATCATTCGCGATAAGCTTGTTTTGATGAGGAATGTTCAACAAACAGATGAAAACATAAGGATCCAAAGACTTTGGAGGGTCAATAACATAGACTCTTAATTTGATGTTTAGCTGGTTGTTTTTGTACCCCTAGCATATCTAGTTGGTCTAAGTTTTTGTTTTGTTATGTGGCTAGCCTGTAGCCATTTGTTGGTTTTCATTTCTGTTCACATTGTAAATCTTGGGTATGCCCATTATATTCTTTGTATCATTTTCTTTTAATACATAAGTCAGCTTACCAAAAAAAAAATTTTTGCATATGTTTTTTCTACTTTTATTCGAGTCTTCACTATCGATCAAATTTCGACTCTCATCAGGTCTGATTCATAACGTTTTTGCATCAGTATATCAAACCTCATCGGAAATTTCTCAAACTTTATATCCTGCCTTTTTGGGTTGATATACCACTATATCTAAAATTGTAGATCAAATGGACATCATTTACTTCAGGTTTCAGATTCGGACTTAAGTCGTCGTAAACGAGTATGTCTTGTGTCAACTTTTGAAATTCACTTTCTTTCAGTTGTTTTCGTTTCTTGCATAATGTTTTCAACATATCCAACATACTTGGGTGTTGTTTCATCATTTTTGCATATGTTTTTTCTACTTTTATTCGAGTCTTCACTATCGATCAAATTTCGGCTCTCATCAGGTCTGATTCATAACGTTTTTGCATCAGTATATCAAACCTTCTCAGAAATTTCTCAAACTTTATATCCTGTCTATTTGGGTTGAGATACCACCATATCTGAAATTCTAGATCAAATGGACATCATTTACTTCAGGTTTCATATTCGGACTTAACTCGTCGTAAACGAGTATGTCTTGTGTCAACTTTTGAAATTCACTTTCTTTCAGTTGTTTTCGTTTCTTGCATAATGTTTTCAACATATCCAACATACTTGGGTGTTGTTTCATCATTTTTGCATATGTTTTTTCTACTTTTATTCGAGTCTTCACTATCGATCAAATTTCGGCTCTCATCAGGTCTGATTCATAACGTTTTTGCATCAGTATATCAAACCTTCTCAGAAATTTCTCAAACTTTATATCCTGTCTTTTTGGGTTGATATACCACTATATCTGAAATTGTAGATCAAATGGACATCATTTACTTCAGGTTTCAGATTCGGACTTAACTCGTCGTAAACGAGTATGTCTTGTGTCAACTTTTGAAATTCACTTTCTTTCTGTTGTTTTCATTTCTTGCATTATGTTTTCAACATATCCAACATACTTCGGTGTTGTTTCATCATTTTTGCATATGTTTTTTCTACTTTTATTCGAGTCTTCACTTTCGATCATATTTCAGATAGTAAATTTCGGGTCTAATCAGGTCTCATTCATAACGTTTTTGCATCAGTATATCAAACCTTCTCGGAAATTTCTCAAACTTTATATCCTGTCTATTTGGGTTGAGATACCACCATATCTGAAATTCTAGATCAAATGGACATCATTTACTTCAGGTTTTAAATTCGGACTTAACTCGTCGTAAACGAGAATGTGTTGTGTCAACTTTTGAATTTCACTTTCTTTCTGTTGTTTTCGTTTCTTGCATTATGTTTTCAACATATCCAACATACTTGGGTGTTGTTTCATCATTTTTGCATATGTTTTTTCTACTTTTATTCGAGTCTTCACTATCGATCAAATTTCGGCTCTCATCAGGTCTGATTCATAACGTTTTTGCATCAGTATATCAAACCTTCTCCGAAATTTCGCAAACTTTATATCCTGTCTTTTTGGGTTGATATACCACTATATCTGAAATTGTAGATCAAATGGACATCATTTACTTCAGGTTTCAGATTCGGACTTAACTCGTCGTAAACGAGTATGTCTTGTGTCAACTTTTGAAATTCACTTTCTTTCTGTTGTTTTCGTTTCTTGCATTATGTTGTCAACATATCCAACATACTTGGGTTTTGTTTCATCTTTTTTACGTATGTTTTTTCTACTTTTATTCGAGTCTTCACTTTCGATCATGTTTCAGATAGTAAATTTCGGGTCTAATCAGGTCTGATTCATAACGTTTTTGCATCAGTATATCAAGAATGTCTTGTGTCAACTTTTGAAATTCACTTTCTTTCTGTTGTTTTCATTTCTTGCATTATGTTTTCAACATATCCAACATACTTGGGTGTTGTTTCATCATTTTTGCATATGTTTTTTCTACTTTTATTCGAGTCTTCACTTTCGATCATATTTCAGATAGTAAATTTCGGGTCTAATCAGGTCTCATTCATAACGTTTTTGCATCAGTATATCAAACCTTCTCGGAAATTTCTCAAACTTTATATCCTGTCTATTTGGGTTGAGATACCACCATATCTGAAATTCTAGATCAAATGGACATCATTTACTTCAGGTTTTAAATTCGGACTTAACTCGTCGTAAACGAGAATGTGTTGTGTCAACTTTTGAATTTCACTTTCTTTCTGTTGTTTTCGTTTCTTGCATTATGTTTTCAACATATCCAACATACTTGGGTGTTGTTTCATCATTTTTGCATATGTTTTTTCTACTTTTATTCGAGTCTTCACTATCGATCAAATTTCGGCTCGCATCAGGTCTGATTCATAACGTTTTTGCATCAGTATATCAAACCTTCTCCGAAATTTCGCAAACTTTATATCCTGTCTTTTTGGGTTGATATACCACTATATCTGAAATTGTAGATCAAATGGACATCATTTACTTCAGGTTTCAGATTCGGACTTAACTCGTCGTAAACGAGTATGTCTTGTGTCAACTTTTGAAATTCACTTTCTTTCTGTTGTTTTCGTTTCTTGCATTATGTTTTCAAAATATCCAACATACTTGGGTGTTGTTTCATCATTTTTGCATATGTTTTTTCTAGTTTTATTCGAGTCTTCACTATCGATCAAATTTCGGCTCTCATCAGGTCTGATTCATAACGTTTTTGCATCAGTATATCAACCCTTATCGGAAATTTCTCAAACTTTATATCCTGTCTTTTTGGGTTGATATACCACTATATCTGAAATTGTAGATCAAATGGACATCATTTACTTCAGGTTTCAGATTCGGACTTAAGTCGTCGTAAACGAGTATGTCTTGTGTCAACTTTTGAAATTCACTTTCTTTCTGTTGTTTTCGTTTCTTGCATTATGTTTTCAACATATCCAATATACTTGGGTGTTGTTTCATCATTTTTGCATATGTTTTTTCTACTTTTATTCGAGTCTTCACTATCGATCAAATTTCGGCTCTCATCAGGTCTGATTCATAACGTTTTTACATCAGTATATCAAACCTTATCGGAAATTTCTCAAACTTTATATCCTGTCTTTTTGGGTTGATATACCACCATATCTGAAATTCTAGATCAAATGGACATCATTTACTTCAGGTCTCAGATTCGGACTTAACTCGTCGTAAACGAGTATGTCTTGTGTCAACTTTTGAAATTCACTTTCTTTCTGTTGTTTTCGTTTCTTGCATTATGTTTTCAACATATCCAACATACTTGGGTGTTGTTTCATCATTTTTGCATATGTTTTTTCTACTTTTATTCGAGTCTTCACTATCGATCAAATTTCGGCTCTCATCAGGTCTGATTCTTAACGTTTTTGCATCAGTATATCAAACCTTATCAAAAATTTCTCAAACTTTATATCCTGTCTTTTTGGGTTGATATACCACCATATCTGAAATTGTAGATCAAATGGACATCATTTACTTCAGGTTTCAGATTCGGACTTAAGTCGTCGTAAACGAGCATGTCTTGTGTCAACTTTTGAAATTCACTTTCTTTCTGTTGTTTTCGTTTCTTGCATTATGTTGTCAACATATCCAACATACTTGGGTTTTGTTTCATCTTTTTTACGTATGTTTTTTCTACTTTTATTCGAGTCTTCACTTTCGATCATGTTTCAGATAGTAAATTTCGGGTCTAATCAGGTCTGATTCATAACGTTTTTGCATCAGTATATCAAACCTTCTCGGAAATTTCTCAAACTTTATATCCTGTCTATTTGGGTTGAGATACCACCATATCTGAAATTCTAGATCAAATGGACATCATTTACTTCAGGTTTTAAATTCGGACTTAACTCTTCGCAAACAAGAATGTCTTGTGTCAAGTTTTGAATTTCACTTTCTTTCTGTTGGTTTCGTTTCTTGCATTATGTTTTCAACATATCCAACATACTTGGCTGTTGTTTCATCATTTTTGCATATGTTTTTTCTAGTTTTATTCGAGTCTTCACTATCGATCAAATTTCGGCTCTCATCAGCTCTGATTCATAACGTTTTTGCATCAGTATATCAAACCTTCTCCGAAATTTCGCAAACTTTATATCCTGTCTTTTTGGGTTGATATACCACTATATCTGAAATTGTAGATCAAATGGACATCATTTACTTCAGGTTTCAGATTCGGACTTAAGTCGTCGTAAACGAGTATGTCTTGTGTCAACTTTTGAAATTCACTTTCTTTCTGTTGTTTTCGTTTCTTGCATTATGTTTTCAAAATATCCAACATACTTGGGTGTTGTTTCATCATTTTTGCATATGTTTTTTCTACTTTTATTCGAGTCTTCACTATCGATCAAATTTCGGCTCTCATCAGGTCTGATTCATAACGTTTTTGCATCAGTATATCAACCCTTATCGGAAATTTCTCAAACTTTATATCCTGTCTTTTTGGGTTGATATACCACTATATCTGAAATTGTAGATCAAATGGACATCATTTACTTCAGGTTTCAGATTCGGACTTAAGTCGTCGTAAACGAGTATGTCTTGTGTCAACTTTTGAAATTCACTTTCTTTCTGTTGTTTTCGTTTCTTGCATTATGTTTTCAACATATCCAACATACTTGGGTGTTGTTTCATCATTTTTGCATATGTTTTTTCTACTTTTATTCGAGTCTTCACTATCGATCAAATTTCGGCTCTCATCAGGTCTGATTCATAACGTTTTTACATCAGTATATCAAACCTTATCGGAAATTTCTCAAACTTTATATCCTGTCTTTTTGGGTTGATATACCACCATATCTGAAATTCTAGATCAAATGGACATCATTTACTTCAGGTCTCAGATTCGGACTTAACTCGTCGTAAACGAGTATGTCTTGTGTCAACTTTTGAAATTCACTTTCTTTCTGTTGTTTTCGTTTCTTGCATTATGTTTTCAACATATCCAACATACTTGGGTGTTGTTTCATCATTTTTGCATATGTTTTTTCTAGTTTTATTCGAGTCTTCACTATCGATCAAATTTCGGCTCGCATCAGGTCTGATTCATAACGTTTTTGCATCAGTATATCAAACCTTCTCCGAAATTTCGCAAACTTTATATCCTGTCTTTTTGGGTTGATATACCACTATATCTGAAATTGTAGATCAAATGGACATCATTTACTTCAGGTTTCAGATTCGGACTTAACTCGTCGTAAACGAGTATGTCTTGTGTCAACTTTTGAAATTCACTTTCTTTCTGTTGTTTTCGTTTCTTGCATTATGTTTTCAAAATATCCAACATACTTGGGTGTTGTTTCATCATTTTTGCATATGTTTTTTCTAGTTTTATTCGAGTCTTCACTATCGATCAAATTTCGGCTCTCATCAGGTCTGATTCATAACGTTTTTGCATCAGTATATCAACCCTTATCGGAAATTTCTCAAACTTTATATCCTGTCTTTTTGGGTTGATATACCACTATATCTGAAATTGTAGATCAAATGGACATCATTTACTTCAGGTTTCAGATTCGGACTTAAGTCGTCGTAAACGAGTATGTCTTGTGTCAACTTTTGAAATTCACTTTCTTTCTGTTGTTTTCGTTTCTTGCATTATGTTTTCAACATATCCAATATACTTGGGTGTTGTTTCATCATTTTTGCATATGTTTTTTCTACTTTTATTCGAGTCTTCACTATCGATCAAATTTCGGCTCTCATCAGGTCTGATTCATAACGTTTTTACATCAGTATATCAAACCTTATCGGAAATTTCTCAAACTTTATATCCTGTCTTTTTGGGTTGATATACCACCATATCTGAAATTCTAGATCAAATGGACATCATTTACTTCAGGTCTCAGATTCGGACTTAACTCGTCGTAAACGAGTATGTCTTGTGTCAACTTTTGAAATTCACTTTCTTTCTGTTGTTTTCGTTTCTTGCATTATGTTTTCAACATATCCAACATACTTGGGTGTTGTTTCATCATTTTTGCATATGTTTTTTCTAGTTTTATTCGAGTCTTCACTATCGATCAAATTTCGGCTCTCATCAGGTCTGATTCATAACGTTTTTGCATCAGTATATCAAACCTTATCAAAAATTTCTCAAACTTTATATCCTGTCTTTTTGGGTTGATATACCACCATATCTGAAATTGTAGATCAAATGGACATCATTTACTTCAGGTTTCAGATTCGGACTTAAGTCGTCGTAAACGAGCATGTCTTGTGTCAACTTTTGAAATTCACTTTCTTTCTGTTGTTTTCGTTTCTTGCATTATGTTGTCAACATATCCAACATACTTGGGTTTTGTTTCATCTTTTTTACGTATGTTTTTTCTACTTTTATTCGAGTCTTCACTTTCGATCATGTTTCAGATAGTAAATTTCGGGTCTAATCAGGTCTGATTCATAACGTTTTTGCATCAGTATATCAAACCTTCTCGGAAATTTCTCAAACTTTATATCCTGTCTATTTGGGTTGAGATACCACCATATCTGAAATTCTAGATCAAATGGACATCATTTACTTCAGGTTTTAAATTCGGACTTAACTCTTCGCAAACAAGAATGTCTTGTGTCAAGTTTTGAATTTCACTTTCTTTCTGTTGTTTTCGTTTCTTGCATTATGTTTTCAACATATCCAACATACTTGGCTGTTGTTTCATCATTTTTGCATATGTTTTTTCTAGTTTTATTCGAGTCTTCACTATCGATCAAATTTCGGCTCTCATCAGCTCTGATTCATAACGTTTTTGCATCAGTATATCAAACCTTCTCCGAAATTTCGCAAACTTTATATCCTGTCTTTTTGGGTTGATATACCACTATATCTGAAATTGTAGATCAAATGGACATCATTTACTTCAGGTTTCAGATTCGGACTTAACTCGTCGTAAACGAGTATGTCTTGTGTCAACTTTTGAAATTCACTTTCTTTCTGTTGTTTTCGTTTCTTGCATTATGTTTTCAAAATATCCAACATACTTGGGTGTTGTTTCATCATTTTTGCATATGTTTTTTCTACTTTTATTCGAGTCTTCACTATCGATCAAATTTCGGCTCTCATCAGGTCTGATTCATAACGTTTTTGCATCAGTATATCAACCCTTATCGGAAATTTCTCAAACTTTATATCCTGTCTTTTTGGGTTGATATACCACTATATCTGAAATTGTAGATCAAATGGACATCATTTACTTCAGGTTTCAGATTCGGACTTAAGTCGTCGTAAACGAGTATGTCTTGTGTCAACTTTTGAAATTCACTTTCTTTCTGTTGTTTTCGTTTCTTGCATTATGTTTTCAACATATCCAACATACTTGGGTGTTGTTTCATCATTTTTGCATATGTTTTTTCTACTTTTATTCGAGTCTTCACTATCGATCAAATTTCGGCTCTCATCAGGTCTGATTCATAACGTTTTTACATCAGTATATCAAACCTTATCGGAAATTTCTCAAACTTTATATCCTGTCTTTTTGGGTTGATATACCACCATATCTGAAATTCTAGATCAAATGGACATCATTTACTTCAGGTCTCAGATTCGGACTTAACTCGTCGTAAACGAGTATGTCTTGTGTCAACTTTTGAAATTCACTTTCTTTCTGTTGTTTTCGTTTCTTGCATTATGTTTTCAACATATCCAACATACTTGGGTGTTGTTTCATCATTTTTGCATATGTTTTTTCTAGTTTTATTCGAGTCTTCACTATCGATCAAATTTCGGCTCTCATCAGGTCTGATTCATAACGTTTTTGCATCAGTATATCAAACCTTATCAAAAATTTCTCAAACTTTATATCCTGTCTTTTTGGGTTGATATACCACCATATCTGAAATTGTAGATCAAATGGACATCATTTACTTCAGGTTTCAGATTCGGACTTAAGTCGTCGTAAACGAGCATGTCTTGTGTCAACTTTTGAAATTCACTTTCTTTCTGTTGTTTTCGTTTCTTGCATTATGTTGTCAACATATCCAACATACTTGGGTTTTGTTTCATCTTTTTTACGTATGTTTTTTCTACTTTTATTCGAGTCTTCACTTTCGATCATGTTTCAGATAGTAAATTTCGGGTCTAATCAGGTCTGATTCATAACGTTTTTGCATCAGTATATCAAACCTTCTCGGAAATTTCTCAAACTTTATATCCTGTCTATTTGGGTTGAGATACCACCATATCTGAAATTCTAGATCAAATGGACATCATTTACTTCAGGTTTTAAATTCGGACTTAACTCTTCGCAAACAAGAATGTCTTGTGTCAAGTTTTGAATTTCACTTTCTTTCTGTTGTTTTCGTTTCTTGCATTATGTTTTCAACATATCCAACATACTTGGCTGTTGTTTCATCATTTTTGCATATGTTTTTTCTACTTTTATTCGAGTCTTCACTTTCGATCAAATTTCAGCTCTCATCAGCTCTGATTCATAACGTTTTTGCATCAGTATATCAAATCTTCTCATAAATTTCTCAAACTTTATATCCTGTTTTTTTGGGTTGATATACCACTATATCTGAAATTGTAGATCAAATGGACATCATTTACTTCAGGTTTCAGATTCGGACTTAACTCTTCGTAAACGAGTATGTCTTGTGTCAACTTTTGAAATTCACTTTCTTTCTGTTGTTTTCGTTTCTTGCATTATGTTTTCAACATATACAACATACTTGGGTGTTGTTTCATCATTTTTGCATATGTTTTTTCTACTTTTATTCGAGTCTTCACTTTTGATCATATTTCAGATAGTCAATTTCGGGTCTAATCAGGTCGCATTCATAACGTTTTTGCATCAGTATATCAAACCTTCTCGGAAATTTCTCAAACTTTATATCCTGTCTATTTGGGTTGAGATACCACCATATCTGAAATTCTAGATCAAATGGACATCATTTACTTCAGGTTTTAAATTCGGACTTAACTCGTCGTAAACGAGAATGTGTTGTGTCAACTTTTGAATTTCACTTTCTTTCTGTTGTTTTCGTTTCTTGCATTATGTTTTCAACATATCCAACATACTTGGGTGTTGTTTCATCATTTTTGCATATGTTTTTTCTAGTTTTATTCGAGTCTTCACTATCGATCAAATTTCGGCTCTCATCAGGTCTGATTCATAACGTTTTTGCATCAGTATATCAAACCTTCTCCGAAATTTCGCAAACTTTATATCCTGTCTTTTTGGGTTGATATACCACTATATCTGAAATTGTAGATCAAATGGACATCATTTACTTCAGGTTTCAGATTCGGACTTAACTCGTCGTAAACGAGTATGTCTTGTGTCAACTTTTGAAATTCACTTTCTTTCTGTTGTTTTCGTTTCTTGCATTATGTTTTCAAAATATCCAACATACTTGGGTGTTGTTTCATCATTTTTGCATATGTTTTTTCTACTTTTATTCGAGTCTTCACTATCGATCAAATTTCGGCTCTCCTCAGGTCTGATTCATAACGTTTTTGCATCAGTATATCAATCCTTATCGGAAATTTCTCAAACTTTATATCCTGTCTTTTTGGGTTGATATACCACTATATCTGAAATTGTAGATCAAATGGACATCATTTACTTCAGGTTTCAGATTCGGACTTAAGTCGTCGTAAACGAGTATGTCTTGTGTCAACTTTTGAAATTCACTTTCTTTCTGTTGTTTTCGTTTCTTGCATTATGTTTTCAACATATCCAACATACTTGGGTGTTGTTTCATCATTTTTGCATATGTTTTTTCTACTTTTATTCGAGTCTTCACTATCGATCAAATTTCGGCTCTCATCAGGTCTGATTCATAACGTTTTTACATCAGTATATCAAACCTTATCGGAAATTTCTCAAACTTTATATCCTGTCTTTTTGGGTTGATATACCACCATATCTGAAATTCTAGATCAAATGGACATCATTTACTTCAGGTCTCAGATTCGGACTTAACTCGTCGTAAACGAGTATGTCTTGTGTCAACTTTTGAAATTCACTTTCTTTCTGTTGTTTTCGTTTCTTGCATTATGTTTTCAACATATCCAACATACTTGGGTGTTGTTTCATCATTTTTGCATATGTTTTTTCTACTTTTATTCGAGTCTTCACTATCGATCAAATTTCGGCTCTCATCAGGTCTGATTCATAACGTTTTTGCATCAGTATATCAAACCTTATCAAAAATTTCTCAAACTTTATATCCTGTCTTTTTGGGTTGATATACCACCATATCTGAAATTGTAGATCAAATGGACATCATTTACTTCAGGTTTCAGATTCGGACTTAAGTCGTCGTAAACGAGCATGTCTTGTGTCAACTTTTGAAATTCACTTTCTTTCTGTTGTTTTCGTTTCTTGCATTATGTTGTCAACATATCCAACATACTTGGGTTTTGTTTCATCTTTTTTACGTATGTTTTTTCTACTTTTATTCGAGTCTTCACTTTCGATCATGTTTCAGATAGTAAATTTCGGGTCTAATCAGGTCTGATTCATAACGTTTTTGCATCAGTATATCAAACCTTCTCGGAAATTTCTCAAACTTTATATCCTGTCTATTTGGGTTGAGATACCACCATATCTGAAATTCTAGATCAAATGGACATCATTTACTTCAGGTTTTAAATTCGGACTTAACTCTTCGCAAACAAGAATGTCTTGTGTCAAGTTTTGAATTTCACTTTCTTTCTGTTGTTTTCGTTTCTTGCATTATGTTTTCAACATATCCAACATACTTGGCTGTTGTTTCATCATTTTTGCATATGTTTTTTCTACTTTTATTCGAGTCTTCACTATCGATCAAATTTCAGCTCTCATCAGCTCTGATTCATAACGTTTTTGCATCAGTATATCAAACCTTCTCCGAAATTTCGCAAACTTTATATCCTGTCTTTTTGGGTTGATATACCACTATATCTGAAATTGTAGATCAAATGGACATCATTTACTTCAGGTTTCAGATTCGGACTTAACTCGTCGTAAACGAGTATGTCTTGTGTCAACTTTTGAAATTCACTTTCTTTCTGTTGTTTTCGTTTCTTGCATTATGTTTTCAACATATCCAACATACTTGGGTGTTGTTTCATCATTTTTGCATATGTTTTTTCTACTTTTATTCGAGTCTTCACTATCGATCAAATTTCGGCTCTCATCAGGTCTGATTCATAACGTTTTTACATCAGTATATCAAACCTTATCGGAAATTTCTCAAACTTTATATCCTGTCTTTTTGGGTTGATATACCACCATATCTGAAATTCTAGATCAAATGGACATCATTTACTTCAGGTCTCAGATTCGGACTTAACTCGTCGTAAACGAGTATGTCTTGTGTCAACTTTTGAAATTCACTTTCTTTCTGTTGTTTTCGTTTCTTGCATTATGTTTTCAACATATCCAACATACTTGGGTGTTGTTTCATCATTTTTGCATATGTTTTTTCTACTTTTATTCGAGTCTTCACTATCGATCAAATTTCGGCTCTCATCAGGTCTGATTCATAACGTTTTTGCATCAGTATATCAAACCTTATCAAAAATTTCTCAAACTTTATATCCTGTCTTTTTGGGTTGATATACCACCATATCTGAAATTGTAGATCAAATGGACATCATTTACTTCAGGTTTCAGATTCGGACTTAAGTCGTCGTAAACGAGCATGTCTTGTGTCAACTTTTGAAATTCACTTTCTTTCTGTTGTTTTCGTTTCTTGCATTATGTTGTCAACATATCCAACATACTTGGGTTTTGTTTCATCTTTTTTACGTATGTTTTTTCTACTTTTATTCGAGTCTTCACTTTCGATCATGTTTCAGATAGTAAATTTCGGGTCTAATCAGGTCTGATTCATAACGTTTTTGCATCAGTATATCAAACCTTCTCGGAAATTTCTCAAACTTTATATCCTGTCTATTTGGGTTGAGATACCACCATATCTGAAATTCTAGATCAAATGGACATCATTTACTTCAGGTTTTAAATTCGGACTTAACTCGCCGTAAACGAGAATGTGTTGTGTCAACTTTTGAATTTCACTTTCTTTCTGTTGTTTTCGTTTCTTGCATTATGTTTTCAACATATCCAACATACTTGGCTGTTGTTTCATCATTTTTGCATATGTTTTTTCTAGTTTTATTCGAGTCTTCACTATCGATCAAATTTCGGCTCTCATCAGGTCTGATTCATAACGTTTTTGCATCAGTATATCAAACCTTCTCCGAAATTTCGCAAACTTTATATCCTGTCTTTTTGGGTTGATATACCACTATATCTGAAATTGTAGATCAAATGGACATCATTTACTTCAGGTTTCAGATTCGGACTTAACTCGTCGTAAACGAGTATGTCTTGTGTCAACTTTTGAAATTCACTTTCTTTCTGTTGTTTTCGTTTCTTGCATTATGTTTTCAAAATATCCAACATACTTGGGTGTTGTTTCATCATTTTTGCATATGTTTTTTCTAGTTTTATTCGAGTCTTCACTATCGATCAAATTTCGGCTCTCATCAGGTCTGATTCATAACGTTTTTGCATCAGTATATCAACCCTTATCGGAAATTTCTCAAACTTTATATCCTGTCTTTTTGGGTTGATATACCACTATATCTGAAATTGTAGATCAAATGGACATCATTTACTTCAGGTTTCAGATTCGGACTTAACTCGTCGTAAACGAGTATGTCTTGTGTCAACTTTTGAAATTCACTTTCTTTCTGTTGTTTTCGTTTCTTGCATTATGTTTTCAACATATCCAACATACTTGGCTGTTGTTTCATCATTTTTGCATATGTTTTTTCTACTTTTATTCGAGTCTTCACTATCGATCAAATTTCGGCTCTCATCAGGTCTGATTCATAACGTTTTTGCATCAGTATATCAAACCTTCTCGTAAATTTCTCAAACTTTATATCGTGTCTTTTTGGGTTGATATACCACTATATCTGAAATTGTAGATCAAATGGACATCATTTACTTCAGGTTTCAGATTCGGACTTAACTCGTCGTACAAGAGTATGTCTTGTGTCAACTTTTGAAATTCAGTTTCTTTCTGTTGCTTTCGTTTCTTGCATTATGTTTTCAACATATACAACATACTTGGGTGTTGTTTCATCATTTTTGCATATGTTTTTTCTACTTTTATTCGAGTCTTTACTTTCGATCATATTTCAGATAGTCAATTTCGGGTCTAATCAGGTCTCATTCATAACGTTTTTGCATCAGTATATAAAACCTTCTCGGAAATTCCTCAAACTTTATATCCTGTCTATTTGGTTTGAGATACCACCATATCTGAAATTCTAGATCAAATGGACATCATTTACTTCAGGTTTCAGATTTGGACTTAACTTGTCGTAAACGAGTATGTCTTGTGTCAACTTTTGAAATTAACTTTCTTTCTGTTGTTTTTGTTTCTTGCATTATGTTTTCAACATATCCAACATACTTGGGTGCTGTTTCATAATTTTTGCATATTTTGTTTCTACTTTTATTCGAGTCTTCAATTTCGATCATATTACAGATACATTAGCTTGGTACTCGCGAGACTATCATTGAGGTTTTGTTTTTTCTTTTTGTTTTTTTTCTGGCATTTATTGCTTCATGAGTCATATATACATATTTGAAGTGCTTTGCTAAGTTGGTTCTATTTGGTGTTGGTTTGATTCCGCAAGAAGGTGAGACGATCGAAGCTGATTTCCTTGGCTTTCTGGGAATTGATGTCTTTGTGTGTGGGTTGCGTGACCACTTATCACCAAGTTCAAATCATTTGGTGTTAGAGCTTGGCTCTACTAATCAGGTTATATCATTCAGAAATTTTCGTTTCCTATTTTTTCCGCAAAAATTACTTAGTGTCCAATTTCTCCTTCTATTTGATTTTGCAGCACAGGAAAAAATATATAAATTTTTTTTGTTATTTCAATCGATTACTTTCCAAAATATATCAACTCCAAATGAGCTCAAATTATATAAAAAACCAAAAGAAAAAAGACAAAAAATAGTTCAAAAGGACGTTTATTTGTTTGTGCCACAGAAAACTAAACAAGGGAAAATTGGATCAAATCAACTTCGAGTTAGCTCAAATTTGATAAACCTAGTTCCGGGTTCCTAAAGGCACTGCATATTAAGTTTTGGGTCAATTGGATATCGTTTGCTTTGGTTTTCAATTTCGGGTCTAATCAGGTCTCATTCATAATGTTTTTGCATCAGTATATCAAACCTTCTCGGAAATTTCTCAAACTTTATATCCTGTCTATTTGAGTTGAGATACCACCATATCTGAAATTGTAGATCAAATGGACATCATTTACTTGAGGTTTCAGATTCGGACTTAACTCGTCGTAAACGAGTATGTCTGGTGTCAACTTTTGAAATTCATTCTCCTTCTGTTGTTTTCTTTTCTTGCATATGTTTTTTCTACTTTTATTCGATTCTTCAGTTTCGATCAAATTTCAGATAGTCAATTTCGGATCTAATCAGGTCTGATTCATAACGTTTTTGCATCAGTATATCAAACCTTCTCGAAACTTTCTCAAACTTTATATCCTGTCTTTTTGGGTTGATATACCCTATATCTGAAATTGTAGATCAAATGGACATCATTTACTAGAGGTTTCAGATTCAGACTTAACTCGTCGTAAACGAGAATGTCTTGTGTCAACTTTTGAATTTCACTTTCTTTCTGTTGTTTTCGTTTCATGCATTATGTTTTCAACATATCCAACATACTTGGGTGTTGTTTCATCATTTTTGCATATGTTTTTTCTACTTTTATTCGAGTCTTCACTTTCGATCATATTTCAGATAGTCAATTTCGGGTCTAATCAGGTCTCATTCATAACGTTTTTGCATCAGTATATCAAACCTTCTCGGAAATTTCTCAAACTTTATATCCTGTCTATTTGGGTTGAGATACCACCATATCTGAAATTGTAGATCAAATGGACATCATTTACTTCAGGTTTTAAATTCGGACTTAACTCTTCGCAAACAAGAATGTGTTGTGTCAACTTTTGAATTTCACGTTCTTTCTGTTGTTTTCGTTTCTTGCATTATGTTTTCAACATATCCAACATACTTGGGTGTTGTTTCATCATTTTTGCAGATGTTTTTTCTACTTTTATTCTAGTCTTCACTTTCGATCATATTTCAGATAGTAAATTTCGGGTCTAATCAGGTCTCATTCATAACGTTTTTGCATCAGTATATCAAACCTTCTCCGAAATTTCTCAAACTTTATATCCTGTCTATTTGGGTTGAGATACCACCATATCTGAAATTCTAGATCAAATGGACATCATTTACTTCAGGTTTTAAATTCGGACTTAACTCTTCACAAACGAGAATGTCTTGTGTCAACTTTTGAATTTCACTTTCTTTCTGTTGTTTTCGTTTCTTGCATTATGTTTTCAACATATCCAACATACTTGGGTGTTGTTTCATCATTTTTGCATATGTTTTTTCTACTTTTATTCGAGTCTTCACTTTCGATCAAATTTCGGCTCTCATCAGGTCTGATTCATAACGTTTTTGCAACAGTATATCAAACCTTCTCTGAAATTTCTCAAACTTTATATCCTGTCTTTTTGGGTTGATATACCACTATATCTGAAATTGTGGATCAAATGGACATCATTTACTTCAGGTTTCAGATTCGGACTTAACTCGTCGTAAACGAGTATGTCTTGTGTCAACTTTTGAAATTCACTTTCTTTCTGTTGTTTTCGTTTCTTGCATTATGTTTTCAACATATACAACATACTTGGGTGTTGTTTCATCATTTTTGCATATGTTTTTTCTACTTTTATTCGAGTCTTCACTATCGATCAAATTTCGGCCCTCATCAGGTCTGATTCATAACGTTTTTACATCAGTATATCAAACCTTCTCGGAAATTTCTCAAACTTTATATCCTGTCTATTTGGGTTGATATACCACTATATCTGAAATTGTAGATCAAATGGACATCATTTACTTCAGGTTTCAGATTCGGACTTAACTCGTCGTAAACGAGTATGTCTTGTGTCAACTTTTGAAATTCACTTTCTTTCTGTTGTTTTCGTTTCTTGCATTATGTTGTCAACATATCCAACATACTTGGGTTTTGTTTCATCTTTTTTACGTATGTTTTTTCTACTTTTATTCGAGTCTTCACTTTCGATCATGTTTCAGATAGTAAATTTCGGGTCTAATCAGGTCTGATTCATAACGTTTTTACATCAGTATATCAAGAATGTCTTGTGTCAACTTTTGAAATTCACTTTCTTTCTGTTGTTTTCATTTCTTGCATTATGTTTTCAACATATCCAACATACTTGGGTGTTGTTTCATCATTTTTGCATATGTTTTTTCTACTTTTATTCGAGTCTTCACTTTCGATCATATTTCAGATAGTAAATTTCGGGTCTAATCAGGTCTCATTCATAACGTTTTTGCATCAGTATATCAAACCTTCTCGGAAATTTCTCAAACTTTATATCCTGTCTATTTGGGTTGAGATACCACCATATCTGAAATTCTAGATCAAATGGACATCATTTACTTCAGGTTTTAAATTCGGACTTAACTCTTCGCAAAAAAGAATGTCTTGTGTCAAGTTTTGAATTTCACTTTCTTTCTGTTGTTTTCGTTTCTTGCATTATGTTTTCAACATATCCAACATACTTGGGTGTTGTTTCATCATTTTTGCATATGTTTTTTCTAGTTTTATTCGAGTCTTCACTATCGATCAAATTTCGGCTCTCATCAGGTCTGATTCATAACGTTTTTGCATCAGTATATCAAACCTTCTCCGAAATTTCGCAAACTTTATATCCTGTCTTTTTGGGTTGATATACCACTATATCTGAAATTGTAGATCAAATGGACATCATTTACTTCAGGTTTCAGATTCGGACTTAACTCGTCGTAAACGAGTATGTCTTGTGTCAACTTTTGAAATTCACTTTCTTTCTGTTGTTTTCGTTTCTTGCATTATGTTTTCAACATATCCAACATACTTGGGTGTTGTTTCATCATTTTTGCATATGTTTTTTCTACTTTTATTCGAGTCTTCACTTTCGATCAAATTTCGGCTCTCATCAGGTCTGATTCATAACGTTTTTGCAACAGTATATCAAACCTTCTCTGAAATTTCTCAAACTTTATATCCTGTCTTTTTGGGTTGATATACCACTATATCTGAAATTGTGGATCAAATGGACATCATTTACTTCAGGTTTCAGATTCGGACTTAACTCGTCGTAAACGAGTATGTCTTGTGTCAACTTTTGAAATTCACTTTCTTTCTGTTGTTTTCGTTTCTTGCATTATGTTTTCAACATATACAACATACTTGGGTGTTGTTTCATCATTTTTGCATATGTTTTTTCTACTTTTATTCGAGTCTTCACTATCGATCAAATTTCGGCTCACATCAGGTCTGATTCATAACGTTTTTACATCAGTATATCAAACCTTCTCGGAAATTTCTCAAACTTTATATCCTGTCTATTTGGGTTGATATACCACTATATCTGAAATTGTAGATCAAATGGACATCATTTACTTCAGGTTTCAGATTCGGACTTAACTCGTCGTAAACGAGTATGTCTTGTGTCAACTTTTGAAATTCACTTTCTTTCTGTTGTTTTCGTTTCTTGCATTATGTTGTCAACATATCCAACATACTTGGGTTTTGTTTCATCTTTTTTACGTATGTTTTTTCTACTTTTATTCGAGTCTTCACTTTCGATCATGTTTCAGATAGTAAATTTCGGGTCTAATCAGGTCTGATTCATAACGTTTTTGCATCAGTATATCAAGAATGTCTTGTGTCAACTTTTGAAATTCACTTTCTTTCTGTTGTTTTCATTTCTTGCATTATGTTTTCAACATATCCAACATACTTGGGTGTTGTTTCATCATTTTTGCATATGTTTTTTCTACTTTTATTCGAGTCTTCACTTTTGATCATATTTCAGATAGTAAATTTCGGGTCTAATCAGGTCTCATTCATAACGTTTTTGCATCAGTATATCAAACCTTCTCGGAAATTTCTCAAACTTTATATCCTGTCTATTTGGGTTGAGATACCACCATATCTGAAATTCTAGATCAAATGGACATCATTTACTTCAGGTTTTAAATTCGGACTTAACTCTTCGCAAACAAGAATGTCTTGTGTCAAGTTTTGAATTTCACTTTCTTTCTGTTGTTTTCGTTTCTTGCATTATGTTTTCAACATATCCAACATACTTGGGTGTTGTTTCATCATTTTTGCATATGTTTTTTCTAGTTTTATTCGAGTCTTCACTATCGATCAAATTTCGGCTCTCATCAGGTCTGATTCATAACGTTTTTGCATCAGTATATCAAACCTTCTCCGAAATTTCGCAAACTTTATATCCTGTCTTTTTGGGTTGATATACCACTATATCTGAAATTGTAGATCAAATGGACATCATTTACTTCAGGTTTCAGATTCGGACTTAAGTCGTCGTAAACGAGTATGTCTTGTGTCAACTTTTGAAATTCACTTTCTTTCTGTTGTTTTCGTTTCTTGCATTATGTTTTCAACATATCCAACATACTTGGGTGTTGTTTCATCATTTTTGCATATGTTTTTTCTACTTTTATTCGAGTCTTCACTATCGATCAAATTTCGGCTCTCATCAGGTCTGATTCATAACGTTTTTACATCAGTATATCAAACCTTATCGGAAATTTCTCAAACTTTATATCCTGTCTTTTTGGGTTGATATACCACCTTATCTGAAATTCTAGATCAAATGGACATCATTTACTTCAGGTCTCAGATTCGGACTTAACTCGTCGTAAACGAGTATGTCTTGTGTCAACTTTTGAAATTCACTTTCTTTCTGTTGTTTTCGTTTCTTGCATTATGTTTTCAACATATCCAACATACTTGGGTGTTGTTTCATCATTTTTGCATATGTTTTTTCTACTTTTATTCGAGTCTTCACTATCGATCAAATTTCGGCTCTCATCAGGTCTGATTCATAACGTTTTTGCATCAGTATATCAAACCTTATCAAAAATTTCTCAAACTTTATATCCTGTCTTTTTGGGTTGATATACCACCATATCTGAAATTGTAGATCAAATGGACATCATTTACTTCAGGTTTCAGATTCGGACTTAAGTCGTCGTAAACGAGCATGTCTTATGTCAACTTTTGAAATTCACTTTCTTTCTGTTGTTTTCGTTTCTTGCATTATGTTTTCAAAATATCCAACATACTTGGGTTTTGTTTCATCATTTTTACATATGTTTTTTCTACTTTTATTCGAGTCTTCACTTTCGATCAAATTTCGGCTCTAATCAGGTCTGATTCATAACGTTTTTGCATCAGTATATCAAACCTTCTCGTAAATTTCTCAAACTTTGTATCCTGTCTTTTTGGGTTGATATACCACTATATCTGAAATTGTAGATCAAATGGACATCATTTACTTCAGGTTTCAGATTCGGACTTAACTATTCGCAAACGTGTATGTCTTGTGTCAACTTTTGAATTTCACTTTCTTTCTGTTGTTTTCGTTTCTTGCATTATGTTTTCAACATATCCAACATACTTGGGTGTTGTTTCATCATTTTTGCATATGTTTTTTCTACTTTTATTCGAGTCTTCACTATCGATCAAATTTCGGCTCTCATCAGGTCTGATTCATAACGTTTTTGCATCAGTATATCAAACCTTATCGAAAATTTCTCAAACTTTATATCCTGTCTATTTGGGTTGAGATACCACCATATCTGAAATTGTAGATCAAATGGACATCATTTACTTCAGGTTTTAAATTCAGACTTAACTCTTCGCAAACAAGAATGTCTTGTGTCAACTTTTGAAATTCACTTTCTTTCTGTTGTTTTCGTTTCTTGCATTATGTTGTCAACATATCCAACATACTTGGGTTTTGTTTCATCATTTTTACATATGTTTTTTCTACTTTTATTCGAGTCTTCACTTTCGATCATGTTTCAGATAGTAAATTTCGGGTCTAATCAGGTCTCATTCATAACGTTTTTGCATCAGTATATCAAACCTTCTCGGAAATTTCTCAAACTTTATATCCTGTCTATTTGGGTTGAGATACCACCATATCTGAAATTCTAGATCAAATGGACATCATTTACTTCAGGTTTTAAATTCGGACTTAACTCTTCGCAAACCAGAATGTCTTGTGTCAACTTTTGAATTTCACTTTCTTTCTGTTGTTTTCGTTTCTTTTTTTTTTTGGTAAGCTGACTTATGTATTAATAGAAAATGATACAAAGAATATAATGGGCATACCCAAGATTTACAATGTGAACAGAAATGAAAACCAACAAATGGCTACAGGCTAGCCACATAACAAACAAAAACTTAGACCAACTAGATATGCTAGGGGTACAAAAACAACCAGCTAAGCATCAAATTAAGAGTCCATGTTATTGACCCTCCAAAGTCTTTGGATCCTTATGTTTTCATCTGTTTGTTGAACATTTCTCACTGTTGTTTTCGTTTCTTGCATTATGTTTTCAACATATCCAACATACTTGGGTGTTGTTTCATCATTTTTGCATATGTTTTTTCTACTTTTATTCGAGTCTTCACTATCGATCAAATTTCGGCTCTCATTAGGTCTGATTCATAACGTTTTTGCATCAGTATATCAAACCTTCTCGTAAATTTCTCAAACTTTGTATCCTGTCTTTTTGGGTTGATATACCACTATATCTGAAATTGTAGATCAAATGGACATCATTTACTTCAGGTTTCAGATTCGGACTTAACTATTCGCAAACGAGTATGTCTTCTGTCATCTTTTGAATTTCACTTTCTTTCTGTTGTTTTCGTTTCTTGCATTATGTTTTCAACATATCCAACATACTTGGGTCTTGTTTCATCATTTTTGCATATGTTTTTTCTACTTTTATTCGAGTCTTCACTATCGATCAAATTTCGGCTCTCATCAGGTTTGATTCATAACGTTTTTGCATCAGTATATCAAACCTTCTCGGAAATTTCTCAAACTTAATATCCTGTCTATTTGGGTTGAGATACCACCGTGTCTGAAATTCTAGATCAAATGGACATCATTTACTTCAGGTTTTAAATTCGGACTTAACTCTTCGCAAACGAGAATGTCTTGTGTCAACTTTTGAAATTCACTTTCTTTCTGTTGTTTTCGTTTCTTGCATTATGTTGTCAACATATCCAACATACTTGGGTTTTGTTTCATCTTTTTTACGTATGTTTTTTCTACTTTTATTCGAGTCTTCACTTTCGATCATGTTTCAGATAGTAAATTTCGGGTCTAATCAGGTCTCATTCATAACGTTTTTGCATCAGTATATCAAACCTTCTCGGAAATTTCTCAAACTTTATATCCTGTCTATTTGGGTTGAGATACCACCATATCTGAAATTGTAGATCAAATGGACATCATTTACTTCAGGTTTCAGATTCGGACTTAACTCGTCGTAAACGAGTATGTCTTGTGTCAACTTTTGAAATTCACTTTCTTTCTGTTGTTTTCGTTTCTTGCATTATGTTTTCAACATATCCAACATACTTGGGTGTTGTTTCATCATTTTTGCATATGTTTTTTCTACTTTTATTCGAGTCTTCACTATCGATCAAATTTCGGCTCTCATCAGGTCTCATTCATAACGTTTTTGCATCAGTATATCAAACCTTCTCGTAAATTTCTCAAACTTTGTATCCTGTCTTTTTGGGTTGATATACCACGATATTTGAAATTGTAGATCAAATGGACATCATTTACTTCAGGTTTCAGATTCGGACTTAACTCTTCGCAAACGAGTATGTCTTGTGTCAACTTTTGAATTTCACTTTCTTTCTGTTGTTTTCGTTTCTTGCATTATGTTTTCAACATATCCAACATACTTGGGTGTTGTTTCATCATTTTTGCATATGTTTTTTCTACTTTTATTCGAGTCTTCACTTTCGATCAAATTTCGGCTCTCATCAGGTCTGATTCATAACGTTTTTGCATCAGTATATCAAACCTTCTCAGAAATTTCTCAAACTTTATATCCTGTCTTTTTGGGTTGATATACCACTATATCTGAAATTGTAGATCAAATGGACATCATTTACTTCAGGTTTCAGATTCGGACTTAACTCGTCGTAAACGAGTATGTCTTGTGTCAACTTTTGAAATTCACTTTCTTTCTGTTGTTTTCGTTTCTTGCATTATGTTGTCAACATATCCAACATACTTGGGTTTTGTTTCATCATTTTTACATATGTTTTTTCTACTTTTATTCGAGTCTTCACTTTCGATCATGTTTCAGATAGTGAATTTCGGGTCTAATCAGCTCTGATTCATAACGTTTTTGCATCAGTATATCAAACCTTCTCGGAAATTTCTCAAACTTTATATCCTGTCTATTTGGGTTGAGATACAACCATATCTGAAATTGTAGATCAAATGGACATCATTTACTTCAGGTTTCACATTCGGACTTAACTCGTCGTAAACGAGTATGTCTTGTGTCAACTTTTGAATTTCACTTTCTTTCTGTTGTTTTCGTTTCTTGCATTATGTTTTCAACATATCCAACATACTTGGGTGTTGTTTCATCATTTTTGCATATGTTTTTTCTACTTTTATTCGAGTCTTCACTTTCGATCATCTTTCAGATAGTCAATTTCGGGTCTAATCAGGTCTCATTCATAACGTTTTTTCATCAGTATATCAAACCTTCTCGGAAATTTCTCAAACTTTATATCCTGTCTATTTGGGTTGAGATACCACCATATCTGAAATTCTAGATCAAATGGACATCATTTACTTCAGGTTTTAAATTCGGACTTAACTCTTCGCAAACAAGAATGTCTTGTGTTAACTTTTGAAATTCACTTTCTTTCTGTTGTTTTCGTTTCTTGCATTATGTTTTCAACATATACAACATACTTGGGTGTTGTTTCATCATTTTTGCATATGTTTTTTCTACTTTTATTCGAGTCTTCACTTTCGATCATGTTTAAGATAGTAAATTTCGGGTCTAATCAGGTCTCATTCATAACGTTTTTGCATCAGTATATCAAACCTTCTCGGAAATTTCTCAAACTTTATATCCTGTCTATTTGGGTTGATATACCACCGTATCTGAAATTCTAGATCAAATGGACATCATTTACTTCAGGTTTTAAATTCGGACTTAACTCTTCGCAAACGAGAATGTCTTGTGTCAACTTTTGAAATTCACTTTCTTTCTGTTGTTTTCGTTTCTTGCATTATGTTTTCAACATATCCAACATACTTGGGTGTTGTTTCATCATTTTTGCATATGTTTTTTCTACTTTTATTCGAGTCTTCACTATCGATCAAATTTCGGCTCTCATCAGGTCTGATTCATAACGTTTTTGCATCACTATATCAAACCTTATCGGAAATTTCTCAAACTTTATATCCTGTCTATTTGGGTTGAGATACCACCATATCTGAAATTCTAGATCAAATGGACATCATTTACTTCAGGTTTCAGATTCGGACTTAACTCGTCGTAAACGAGTATGTCTTGTGTCAACTTTTGAAATTCACTTTCTTTCTGTTGTTTTCGTTTCTTGCATTATGTTTTCAACATATACAACATACTTGGGTGTTGTTTCATCATTTTTGCATATGTTTTTTCTACTTTTATTCGAGTCTTCACTTTCGACCATGTTTAAGATAGTAAATTTCGGGTCTAATCAGGTCTCATTCATAACGTTTTTGCATCAGTATATCAAACCTTCTCGGAAATTTCTCAAACTTTATATCCTGTCTATTTGGGTTGAGATACCACCGTATCTGAAATTCTAGATCAAATGGACATCATTTACTTCAGGTTTTAAATTCGGACTTAACTCTTCGCAAACGAGAATGTCTTGTGTCAAGTTTTGAATTTCACTTTCTTTCTGTTGTTTTCGTTTCTTGCATTATGTTTTCAACATATCCAACATACTTGGGTGTTGTTTCATCATTTTTGCATATGTTTTTTCTACTTTTATTCGAGTCTTCACTATCGATCAAATTTCGGCTCTCATCAGGTCTGATTCATAACGTTTTTGCATCACTATATCAAACCTTATCGGAAATTTCTCAAACTTTATATCCTGTCTATTTGGGTTGAGATACCACCATATCTGAAATTCTAGATCAAATGGACATCATTTACTTCAGGTTTCAGATTCGGACTTAAATCGTCGTAAACGAGTATGTCTT
Source organism: Populus alba x Populus glandulosa (assembly GCA_033617975.1). Taxonomy (NCBI): domain Eukaryota; kingdom Viridiplantae; phylum Streptophyta; class Magnoliopsida; order Malpighiales; family Salicaceae; genus Populus; species Populus alba x Populus glandulosa. Next base: position 20,734,481 of record CM066144.1, on the reverse strand, counting down.
GTGTCAACTTTTGAATTTCACTTTCTTTCTGTTGTTTTCGTTTCTTGCATTATGTTTTCAACATATACAACATACTTGGGTGTTGTTTCATCATTTTTTTTTTTTGGTAAGCTGACTTATGTATTAAAAGAAAATGATACAAAGAATATAATGGGCATACCCAAGATTTACAATGTGAACAGAAACGAAAACCAACAAATGGCTACAGGCTAGCCACATAACAAACAAAAACTTAGACCAACTAGATATGCTAGGGGTACAAAAACAATCAGCTAAGCATCAAATTAAAAGTCCATGTTATTGACCCTCCAAAGTCTTTGGATCCTTATGTTTTCATCTGTTTGTTGAACATTCCTCATCAAAACAAGCTTATCGCGAATGATACATTCGATTTGATCAAAAACCAAATTTGAAGCTTTAGACACATCTGCAAAGATCCTTGCGTTCCGTTCTTGCCAGATACAATACACTGTAGCTGCGAAACCCAGTTTACGAGAAAAGTTGACGAAACTTTTGCCATGCCAAGAGACAGTGGCCAATCGAATCCATTCATCCAAGCTTTTTGTCATTCTTGGAATGTCGCATCTGTCACAAACATTCCAACATAATGCTTTCGTAAAGGAGCATTCAAAGAACAAGTGGTTGTGATCTTCATTATTGCGGAGACAAAGTGAGCACCTATTGGGACCATGAATACCAAACCGATGAAGTCTATCCTGCGTTGAGAGTTTCCGTTGGATAGCCACCCAAAGAAGAAATGCATGTCTTGGGACAGCATTCTTGAACCACACGATGTCATGCCAATCAACCATCTGATGATGAATTCTTAGTTGTTCCCAAGCTACTTTGACCGAGAAACTCTGATTTGGCGAATCCAACCAAACAATCTCATCCTTTTGCCTCTTAGGAGTAGATGTGGAAGGAAGAGCTTCTATAATGGGGTGCCAGCCAATAGCATGAGTGATAGGAATTCTCCATTCTAAGTTATTAATCAGCACGTTCACTCTCGCATTGTGTTCCATACCTGAATCATAGATGAATCGTTCACCGTAAGTATCAGTGAGCGGGCTGTGAGGATGCCAATTGTCAAACCATAGAGAGGTTGTCATTCCATCTCCGATAATGTGCTTCATCTTCGGCCATGCTAAGGATCTGAGCTTTAGAATCTTTCCCCAAGCCCAAGAGCAGCTTCCTGGCGCCTTGATTGTCCAGAAATTCCTACCTCGCAAGAGATTGGATCTGATCCAAGTAGACCAGATTGAGCCATCCGAGTCATTGCACAAGTTCCAAATGTGTTTCAACAAGGCAATCTTGTTCCATTCTGTTATCCTTTTTATGCCTAGCCCCCCCTCCTTTCTTGGAAGACATACCTGATCCCAAGCCACTTTAGCCCTAGTAGTGCTCATATCTGAACCTGACCAAAGAAATGATCTCATAATTTGTTCAACGTTTTTCACTACTTGCCCAGGTAATAGGAATAGAGATGCCCAATAGACCTGGATGGAGAATAAAACTGAGTTAATCAGTTGTACTCGCCCAGCGAAAGAGAGTGTTCTGCAGGTCCAATGTCGTACTTTAGCGGTAATTCGATCCACGAGGCCCTTACAATCAACAGCCTTTAGTCTGGACGAGATAAGAGGCACTCCCAAATATTTCATAGGAAGCTCCCCCTCTCTAAACCCAAGAATACTGATAATCTGTTCCCTCTCAGCACCTAACACACCGCTCAAGAAGATGTCACTTTTGTTTGGATTTGGATATAGACCTGATAGATCTTGAAACTCTATGAGTGCATTTTTGATCATACGAACTGAGTGTACATCCCCTTTGCTGAAAATCATCAAGTCGTCGGCAAAGCAAAGATGAGAAATTTTGTCCTTCTTGCATCTCCAGTGGAACTTGAAGTTTTGATTGGCACTCATATTGCAGAACAGCCCTGACAGGATTTCCATGCAAAGGACAAACAAATATGGAGATAATGGATCACCTTGTCTCAGCCCTCTACCCCCATGAAAGTAACCTGCAAGTTCACCATTGACGTTGATTGAGAATTGACACGATGTAACACACACCATGATCCAATCAACCACTGTTCTAGGGAATCCCATTTTTATTAACGTAGCATCAACGAAATCCCACCGAACCGAGTCATAAGCCTTCATCAGATCTACTTTCATAGCACAACGAGCCGGACCCGTAGATTTATGATAGCCTTTCATTAGCTCCTGAGACAAAAGAATATTGTCGCTGATTCTCCGTCCAGAGATAAAAGCTGTCTGATACGGACCTACTAAGGACGGCAAAACAACTTTCACTCTCCCAGCTAGAATCTTCGCGATGCATTTGTATACTGTATTGCAGCAAGATATAGGACGAAAATCTGTCAACCTCGTAGGATTAGCAACTTTAGGGATAAGGGAAATGGATGTAGCATTCATTTCTTTAAGCATTCTACGAGTCTGAAAGAAGGAGCTAACAGCTTTGATTACATCTTCCCCCACTATATGCCACATTCTTTTGAAGAAACCTGCGTTGAAGCCATCCGGGCCAGGGGCTTTGTTGTTTTTCAAACTAAACATAGCATTCTTAATCTCCTCCCTTGTTACTTCTTGTGCTAGTTCATGCTGTTGAGTCGAAGACAGTTTGCAGTTAATTGCCGATTGCATCACTTCCTCGTTCAAGACCCTAGGCATCTGATTCACTCCCAACACACGCTGGAAGTATGCAATTACCTCTGATTTGACTGCCTCGTGTCCTTCAACGACTTCCCCATCCTCCCTTGTAACAGAGAGAAGCTTATTTCTATTCTGTCTTCCATTTACTGATTTGTGGAAGTAGCTAGTATTCTGATCCCCCAAGCTAAGCCATTGCATCCTTGCCTTTTGTTTGAAAAAACTCTCTTCCGCCCTGACAGTAGAAGCATAGTTACGAACAGCATCTCTTTCTCGCATACGCAATGTTGGATTCTCAGGCGCTGTATGCAGAGCTTGTTGAGCCTTATCCATGTGATCTTTTGCATCTTTGACTCTATCAGAAATATTGGAGAAGTGAGTCTTATTGAAATGTTTAAGTTCCTGCTTTAGCTTCCTTAGTTTGCAACACAACTGATACATTGGACAACCTCCCGAATGCTGATCCCATACTTTCTTCACCAAGGGCATGAACTCGTCATGATCCATCCACATATCGAAGAATCTGAATGGTTTCTTTATGTTCTGAACATTGCCAGTGACTTTTACCACCATGGGAGAATGATCCGACATACCAGCAGGCAAGAATCTTGCTTCCGACAATGGGAAGTGCATATTCCACTTCTCATTTACAAGCACTCTATCTAGTTTCCGCATAATCATATTCTCAGGACATTGGTTCGTCCAAGTATAATGCATACCTGAATACCGAAGATCATCCACTTTCGCTTCACGTATACATGTTTCCAATCTGTCCATATGACCAGCCCACGTAGAAGACCCTCCTAACCTCTCTGACTGGTTGCGGATAGCATTAAAGTCGCCCATAAGAATCCATGGGGTTGACTCCCATCCATCACTACGACTCACAATATCAGACCATAAAGCCTCACGTAAGGATGCATTATTTTCTCCGTAAATGATTGAAGCATTAAAACAGATATTGGTAGCTAATATCATGACAGAAACATGGATAGCCTGGTCTGACATTCCCAGAACATCCACCTTCACCAAATCAGCATTCCAACAAACCCAAATACGACCACGACAAGAGAAATCATAATTATACAAGAATGACCAATTACGCAGAAGAAGTTGCGAAACATTATCTTTATTCCTGTCTCTAACCCGAGTTTCAACCAAACCAAAAAAAACCATCCTCTCTTGATGGATGAGCTGACGCAGTTCTGAATGCTTTATGGGATCATTCAAACCTCTAACATTCCAACATCCAATAATCATAGGGAATTAGAGAGGAGTACCAAACAGCAACACACTGATTACCTTGACTTGCCCCCCCTCGAGGAGCCAGATTTCTTACTCTTCTTTGAAAAGCCTGGAGAACCCGTTTTCTTTTTCTCTAGAGAGTCTCTAGCCTTGCTAGCTAACTGATTAATAAAAGTTTCCCCGTCAGAAGAAATCGGACTTTGCGGACTTGTTGGGATCAGTGACGTCGACTCCTTATCCTCGTCTTCCTTACCTGTATCGGCTCCCATAGCTCCAATATCAACATTCACCTCATGACTAACAGGGTTCATGGTTGCATAAGCAATTGTATTACAGATGGTTAAACTTTGATCTAAAGAAGTACATGCAGCCCCTTCCTCCGGCACCATGTCTGCTCGTAAACTCTTCAAAACAAGAGGAGAGGTAGGATTTTCATCTTCATAACAACCAGCATTGGGCACATCTGATGTCGCAGTTTCATTCGTATGACAATCAGCAATATGTAAAGCAGATGCTACAGAACCATTCTCATTACAATTAAGCTCTTTAGATGCCAAACAATCATTCTCACCAATCGTAACACCCTTATTTCGTTTACCAACTACCTGCCATTGAAGCTGATTCTGCTTATTATCTGCAGGTTTAGAGTTCACAACTCTTATTTTCCTTTTTCCATCTGCCCCCATTGTACGATCATCAACTTTACTGGTAACACATATCGCTGTGGTATGTCCAAAGACATTGCAATTATTGCACCTTGAAGGTATCCATTCATAATCCGCTGAAATTGTTATGAATAACCCATTTGGACAGCGAAGGTCGTATTCCTTCACCAGCGTTTTCGAAGCTTCTATCTCAACGCAAACTCTTGCGTAGCTAAGCCTTTTACGCAATAATGTAGTGAGGTCAGCATGAAGGGGAACCCCAATAGCACTCGCTACACAACTCAACCCCTTAACAGTCCAATACTCGAGAGGAACATTATAGAGCTTAACCCATACCGGAACTCTATCCAGATCATCTTTCAAAAATTGCATGTTCGGATGCCAACGTTTAAGCACCAAAGGTCTGTTGGCCATGTGCCACGGGGCTCTCTCCAGAACATTAGTGGCGCGATCGACGGAATCAAAAGTGAAGAGAAAGAAACCATTATCAGAAGATAAAACATTAGTTGTTTCATCATTTTTGCATATGTTTTTTCTACTTTTATTCGAGTCTTCACTTTCGATCATGTTTAAGATAGTAAATTTCGGGTCTAATCAGGTCTCATTCATAACGTTTTTGCATCAGTATATCAAACCTTCTCGGAAATTTCTCAAACTTTATATCCTGTCTATTTGGGTTGAGATACCACCGTTTCTGAAATTCTAGATCAAATGGACATCATTTACTTCAGGTCGTAAATTCGGACTTAACTCTTCGCAAACGAGAATGTCTTGTGTCAACTTTTGAATTTCACTTTCTTTCTGTTGTTTTCGTTTCTTGCATTATGTTTTCAACATATCCAACATACTTGGGTGTTGTTTCATCATTTTTGCATATGTTTTTTCTACTTTTATTCGAGTCTTCACTTTCGATCAAATTTCGGCTCTCATCAGGTCTCATTCATAACGTTTTTGCATCAGTATATCAAACCTTCTCGGAAATTTCTCAAACTTTATATCCTGTCAATTTGGGTTGAGATACCACCGTATCTGAAATTCTAGATCAAATGGACATCATTTACTTCAGGTTTTAAATTCGGACTTAACTCTTCGCAAACGAGAATGTCTTGTGTCAACTTTTGAATTTCACTTTCTTTCTGTTGTTTTCGTTTCTTGCATTATGTTTTCAACATATCCAACATACTTGGGTGTTGTTTCATCATTTTTGCATATGTTTTTTCTACTTTTATTCGAGTCTTCACTATCGATCAAATTTCGGCTCTCATCAGGTCTTATTCATAACGTTTTTGCATCACTATATCAAACCTTATCGGAAATTTCTCAAACTTTATATCCTGTCTATTTGGGTTGAGATACCACCATATCTGAAATTCAAGATCAAATGGACATCATTTACTTCAGGTTTCAGATTCGGACTTAACTCGTCGTAAACGAGTATGTCTTGTGTCAACTTTTGAATTTCACTTTCTTTCTGTTGTTTTCGTTTTTTGCATTATGTTTTCAACATATACAACATACTTGGGTGTTGTTTCATCATTTTTGCATATGTTTTTTCTACTTTTATTCGAGTCTTCACTTTCGATCATGTTTAAGATAGTAAATTTCGGGTCTAATCAGGTCTCATTCATAACGTTTTTGCATCAGTATATCAAACCTTCTCGGAAATTTCTCAAACTTTATATCCTGTGTATTTGGGTTGAGATACCACCGTATCTGAAATTCTAGATCAAATGGACATCATTTACTTCAGGTTTTAAATTCGGACTTAACTCTTCGCAAACGAGAATGTCTTGTGTCAACTTTTGAATTTCACTTTCTTTCTGTTGTTTTCGTTTCTTGCATTATGTTTTCAACATATCCAACATACTTGGGTGTTGTTTCATCATTTTTGCATATGTTTTTTCTACTTTTATTCGAGTCTTCACTTTCGATCAAATTTCGGCTCTCATCAGGTCTTATTCATAACGTTTTTGCATCACTATATCAAACCTTATCGGAAATTTCTCAAACTTTATATCCTGTCTATTTGGGTTGAGATACCACCATATCTGAAATTCAAGATCAAATGGACATCATTTACTTCAGGTTTCAGATTCGGACTTAACTCGTCGTAAACGAGTATGTCTTGTGTCAACTTTTGAATTTCACTTTCTTTCTGTTGTTTTCGTTTTTTGCATTATGTTTTCAACATATACAACATACTTGGGTGTTGTTTCATCATTTTTGCATATGTTTTTTCTACTTTTATTCGAGTCTTCACTTTCGATCATCTTTCAGATAGTAAATTTCGGGTCTAATCAGGTCTCATTCATAACGTTTTTGCATCAGTATATCAAACCTTCTCGGAAATTTCTCAAACTTTATATCCTGTCTATTTGGGTTGAGATACCACCATATCTGAAATTCTAGATCAAATGGACATCATTTACTTCAGGTTTCAGATTCGGACTTAACTCTTCGCAAACCAGAATGTCTTGTGTCAAGTTTTGAATTTCACTTTCTTTCTGTTGTTTTCGTTTCTTGCATTATGTTTTCAACATATCCAACTTACTTGGGTGTTGTTTCATCATTTTTGCATATGTTTTTTCTACTTTTATTCGAGTCTTCACTATCGATCAAATTTCGGCTCTCATCAGGTCTGATTCATAACGTTTTTGCATCACTATATCAAACCTTATCGGAAATTTCTCAAACTTTATATCCTGTCTATTTGGGTTGAGATACCACCATATCTGAAATTCTAGATCAAATGGACATCATTTACTTCAGGTTTCAGATTCGGACTTAACTCGTCGTAAACGAGTATGTCTTGTGTCAACTTTTGAATTTCACTTTCTTTCTGTTGTTTTCGTTTCTTGCATTATGTTTTCAACATATACAACATACTTGGGCGTTGTTTCATCATTTTTGCATATGTTTTTTCTACTTTTATTCGAGTCTTCACTTTCGATCATGTTTAAGATAGTAAATTTCGGGTCTAATCAGGTCTCATTCATAACGTTTTTGCATCAGTATATCAAACCTTCTCGGAAATTTCTCAAACTTTATATCCTGTCTATTTGGGTTGAGATACCACCGTATCTGAAATTCTAGATCAAATGGACATCATTTACTTCAGGTTTTAAATTCGGACTTAACTCTTCGCAAACGAGAATGTCTTGTGTCAACTTTTGAATTTCACTTTCTTTCTGTTGTTTTCGTTTCTTGCATTATGTTTTCAACATATCCAACATACTTGGGTGTTGTTTCATCATTTTTGCATATGTTTTTTCTACTTTTATTCGAGTCTTCACTTTCGATCAAATTTCGGCTCTCATCAGGTCTGATTCATAACGTTTTTGCATCAGTATATCAAACCTTCTCAGAAATTTCTCAAACTTTATATCCTGTCTTTTTGGGTTGATATACCACTATATCTGAAATTGTAGATCAAATGGACATCATTTACTTCAGGTTTCAGAATCGGACTTAACTCGTCGTAAACGAGTATGTCTTGTGTCAACTTTTGAATTTCAGTTTCTTTATGTTGTTTTCGTTTCTTGCATTATGTTTTCAACATATACAACATACTTGGGTGTTGTTTCATCATTTTTGCATATGTTTTTTCTACTTTTATTCGAGTCTTCACTTTCGATCATCTTTCAGATAGTAAATTTCGGGTCTAATCAGGTCTCATTCATAACGTTTTTGCATCAGTATATCAAACCTTCTCGGAAATTTCTCAAACTTTATATCCTGTCTATTTGGGTTGAGATACCACCATATCTGAAATTCTAGATCAAATGGACATCATTTACTTCAGGTTTCAGATTCGGACTTAACTCTTTGCAAACCAGAATGTCTTGTGTCAAGTTTTGAATTTCACTTTCTTTCTGTTGTTTTCGTTTCTTGCATTATGTTTTCAACATATCCAACATACTTGGGTGTTGTTTCATCATTTTTGTATATGTTTTTTCTACTTTTATTCGAGTCTTCACTATCGATCAAATTTCGGCTCTCATCAGGTCTGATTCATAACGTTTTTGCATCAGTATATCAAACCTTCTCGTAAATTTCTCAAACTTTGTATCTTGTCTTTTTGGGTTGATATACCACTATATCTGAAATTGTAGATCAAATGGACATCATTTACTTCAGGTTTCAGATTCGGACTTAACTATTCGCAAACGAGTATGTCTTGTGTCAACTTTTGAATTTCACTTTCTTTCTGTTGTTTTCGTTTCTTGCATTATGTTTTCAACATATCCAACATACTTGGGTGTTGTTTCATCATTTTTGCATATGTTTTTTCTACTTTTATTCGAGTCTTCACTATCGATCAAATTTCGGCTCTCATCAGGTCTGATTCATAACGTTTTTGCATCAGTATATCAAACCTTATCGGAAATTTCTCAAACTTTATATCCTGTCTATTTGGGTTGAGATACCACCATATCTGAAATTGTAGATCAAATGGACATCATTTACTTCAGGTTTTAAATTCGGACTTAACTCTTCCCAAACAAGAATGTCTTGTGTCAACTTTTGAAATTCACTTTCTTTCTGTTGTTTTCGTTTCTTGCATTATGTTGTCAACATATCCAACATACTTGGGTTTTGTTTCATCATTTTTACATATGTTTTTTCTACTTTTATTCGAGTCTTCACTTTCGATCATGTTTCAGATAGTAAATTTCGGGTCTAATCAGGTCTCATTCGTAACGTTTTTGCATCAGTATATCAAACCTTCTCCGAAATTTCTCAAACTTAATATCCTGTCTATTTGGGTTGAGATACCACCGTGTCTGAAATTGTAGATCAAATGGACATCATTTACTTCAGGTTTCAGATTCGGACTTAACTCGTCGTAAACGAGTATGTCTTGTGTCAACTTTTGAAATTCACTTTCTTTCTGTTGTTTTCGTTTCTTGCATTATGTTTTCAACATATCCAACATACTTGGGTGTTGTTTCATCATTTTTGCATATGTTTTTTCTACTTTTATTCGAGTCTTCACTATCGATCAAATTTTGGCTCTCATCAGGTCTGATTCATAACGTTTTTGCATCAGTATATCAAACCTTATCGGAAATTTCTCAAACTTTATATCCTGTCTTTCTGGGTTGATATACCACTATATCTGAAATTGTAGATCAAATGGACATCATTTACTTCAGGTTTCAGATTCGGACTTAACTCGTCGTAAACGAGTATGTCTGGTGTCAACTTTTGAAATTCACTTTCTTTCTGTTGTTTTCGTTTCTTCCATTATGTTGTCAACATATCCAACATACTTGGGTTTTGTTTCATCTTTTTTACGTATGTTTTTTCTACTTTTATTCGAGTCTTCACTTTCGATCATGTTTCAGATAGTAAATTTCGGGTCTAATCAGGTCTCATTCATAACGTTTTTGCATCAATATATCAAACCTTATCGGAAATTTCTCAAACTTTATATCCTGTCTATTTGGGTTGAGATACCACCATATCTGAAATTCTAGATCAAATGGACATCATTTACTTCAGGTTTCAGATTCGGACTTAACTCGTCGTAAACGAGTATGTCTTGTGTCAACTTTTGAAATTCACTTTCTTTCTGTTGTTTTCGTTTCTTGCATTATGTTTTCAACATATACAACATACTTGGGTGTTGTTTCATCATTTTTGCATATGTTTTTTCTACTTTTATTCGAGTCTTCACTTTCGATCATATTTAAGATAGTAAATTTCGGGTCTAATCAGGTCTCATTCATAACGTTTTTGCATCAGTATATCAAACCTTCTCGGAAATTTCTCAAACTTTATATCCTGTCTATTTGGGTTGAGATACCACCGTATCTGAAATTCTAGATCAAATGGACATCATTTACTTCAGGTTTTAAATTCGGACTTAACTCTTCGCAAACGAGAATGTCTTGTGTCAACTTTTGAATTTCACTTTCTTTCTGTTGTTTTCGTTTCTTGCATTATGTTTTCAACATATCCAACATACTTGGGTGTTGTTTCATCATTTTTGCATATGTTTTTTCTACTTTTATTCAAGTCTTCACTTTCGATCAAATTTCGGCTCTCATCAGGTCTGATTCATAACGTTTTTGCATCAGTATATCAAACCTTCTCAGAAATTTCTCAAACTTTATATCCTGTCTTTTTGGGTTGATATACCACTATATTTGAAATTGTAGATCAAATGGACATCATTTACTTCAGGTTTCAGATTCGGACTTAACTCGTCGTAAACGAGTATGTCTTGTGTCAACTTTTGAATTTCACTTTCTTTCTGTTGTTTTCGTTTCTTGCATTATGTTGTCAACATATCCAACATACTTGGGTTTTGTTTCATCTTTTTTACGTATGTTTTTTCTACTTTTATTCGAGTCTTCACTTTCGATCATGTTTAAGATAGTAAATTTCGGGTCTAATCAGGTCTCATTCATAACGTTTTTGCATCAGTATATCAAACCTTCTCGGAAATTTCTCAAACTTTATATCCTGTCTATTTGGGTTGAGATACCACCATATCTGAAATTCTAGATCAAATGGACATCATTTACTTCAGGTTTTAAATTCGGACTTAACTCTTCGCAAACAAGAATGTCTTGTGTTAACTTTTGAATTTCACGTTCTTTCTGTTGTTTTCGTTTCTTGCATTATGTTTTCAACATATCCAACATACTTGGGTGTTGTTTCATCATTTTTGCATATGTTTTTTCTACTTTTATTCGAGTCTTCACTATCGATCAAATTTCGGCTCTCATCAGATCTGATTCATAACGTTTTTGCATCAGTATATCAAACCTTCTCTGAAATTTCTCAAACTTTATATCCTGTCTTTTTGGGTTGATATACCACTATATCTGAAATTTTAGATCAAATGGACATCATTTACTTCAGGTTTCAGATTCGGACTGAACTCGTCGTAAACGAGTATGTCTTGTGTCAACTTTTGAAATTCACTTTCTTTCTGTTGTTTTCGTTTCTTGCATTATGTTTTCAACATATCCAACATACTTGGGTGTTGTTTCATCATTTTTGCATATGTTTTTTCAACTTTTATTCGAGTCTTCACTATCGATCAAATTTCGGCTCTCATCAGGTCTGATTCATAACGTTTTTGCATCAGTATATCAAACCTTCTCGTAAATTTCTCAAACTTTGTATCCTGTCTTTTTGGGTTGATATACCACTATATCTGAAATTGTAGATCAAATGGACATCATTTACTTCAGGTTTCAGATTCGGACTTAAGTCGTCTTAAACGAGTATGTCTTGTGTCAACTTTTGAATTTCACTTTCTTTCTGTTGTTTTCGTTTCTTGCATTATGTTGTCAACATATCCAACATACTTGGGTTTTGTTTCATCATTTTTACATATGTTTTTTCTACTTTTATTCGAGTCTTCACTTTCGATCATGTTTCAGATAGTAAATTTCGGGTCTAATCAGGTCTCATTCATAACGTTTTTGCATCAGTATATCAAACCTTCTCGGAAATTTCTCAAACTTTATATCCTGTCTATTTGGGTTGAGATACCACCATATCTGAAATTCTAGATCAAATGGACATCATTTACTTCAGGTTTTAAATTCGGACTTAACTCTTCGCAAACCAGAATGTCTTGTGTCAACTTTTGAATTTCACTTTCTTTCTGTTGTTTTCGTTTCTTGCATTATGTTTTCAACATATCCAACATACTTGGGTGTTGTTTCATCATTTTTGCATATGTTTTTTCTACTTTTATTCGAGTCTTCACTATCGATCAAATTTCGGCTCTCATCAGGTCTGATTCATAACGTTTTTGCATCAGTATATCAAACCTTATCGGAAATTTCTCAAACTTTATATCCTGTCTATTTGGGTTGAGATACCACCATATCTGAAATTGTAGATCAAATGGACATCATTTACTTCAGGTTTTAAATTCGGACTTAACTCTTCCCAAACAAGAATGTCTTGTGTCAACTTTTGAAATTCACTTTCTTTCTGTTGTTTTCGTTTCTTGCATTATGTTGTCAACATATCCAACATACTTGGGTTTTGTTTCATCATTTTTACATATGTTTTTTCTACTTTTATTCGAGTCTTCACTTTCGATCATGTTTCAGATAGTAAATTTCGGGTCTAATCAGGTCTCATTCGTAACGTTTTTGCATCAGTATATCAAACCTTCTCCGAAATTTCTCAAACTTAATATCCTGTCTATTTGGGTTGAGATACCACCGTGTCTGAAATTGTAGATCAAATGGACATCATTTACTTCAGGTTTCAGATTCGGACTTAACTCGTCGGAAACGAGTATGTCTTGTGTCAACTTTTGAAATTCACTTTCTTTCTGTTGTTTTCGTTTCTTGCATTATGTTTTCAACATATCCAACATACTTGGGTGTTGTTTCATCATTTTTGCATATGTTTTTTCTACTTTTATTCGAGTCTTCACTATCGATCAAATTTTGGCTCTCATCAGGTCTGATTCATAACGTTTTTGCATCAGTATATCAAACCTTATCGGAAATTTCTCAAACTTTATATCCTGTCTTTCTGGGTTGATATACCACTATATCTGAAATTGTAGATCAAATGGACATCATTTACTTCAGGTTTCAGATTCGGACTTAACTCGTCGTAAACGAGTATGTCTGGTGTCAACTTTTGAAATTCACTTTCTTTCTGTTGTTTTCGTTTCTTCCATTATGTTGTCAACATATCCAACATACTTGGGTTTTGTTTCATCTTTTTTACGTATGTTTTTTCTACTTTTATTCGAGTCTTCACTTTCGATCATGTTTCAGATAGTAAATTTCGGGTCTAATCAGGTCTCATTCATAACGTTTTTGCATCAATATATCAAACCTTATCGGAAATTTCTCAAACTTTATATCCTGTCTATTTGGGTTGAGATACCACCATATCTGAAATTCTAGATCAAATGGACATCATTTACTTCAGGTTTCAGATTCGGACTTAACTCGTCGTAAACGAGTATGTCTTGTGTCAACTTTTGAAATTCACTTTCTTTCTGTTGTTTTCGTTTCTTGCATTATGTTTTCAACATATACAACATACTTGGGTGTTGTTTCATCATTTTTGCATATGTTTTTTCTACTTTTATTCGAGTCTTCACTTTCGATCATATTTAAGATAGTAAATTTCGGGTCTAATCAGGTCTCATTCATAACGTTTTTGCATCAGTATATCAAACCTTCTCGGAAATTTCTCAAACTTTATATCCTGTCTATTTGGGTTGAGATACCACCGTATCTGAAATTCTAGATCAAATGGACATCATTTACTTCAGGTTTTAAATTCGGACTTAACTCTTCGCAAACGAGAATGTCTTGTGTCAACTTTTGAATTTCACTTTCTTTCTGTTGTTTTCGTTTCTTGCATTATGTTTTCAACATATCCAACATACTTGGGTGTTGTTTCATCATTTTTGCATATGTTTTTTCTACTTTTATTCAAGTCTTCACTTTCGATCAAATTTCGGCTCTCATCAGGTCTGATTCATAACGTTTTTGCATCAGTATATCAAACCTTCTCAGAAATTTCTCAAACTTTATATCCTGTCTTTTTGGGTTGATATACCACTATATTTGAAATTGTAGATCAAATGGACATCATTTACTTCAGGTTTCAGATTCGGACTTAACTCGTCGTAAACGAGTATGTCTTGTGTCAACTTTTGAATTTCACTTTCTTTCTGTTGTTTTCGTTTCTTGCATTATGTTGTCAACATATCCAACATACTTGGGTTTTGTTTCATCTTTTTTACGTATGTTTTTTCTACTTTTATTCGAGTCTTCACTTTCGATCATGTTTAAGATAGTAAATTTCGGGTCTAATCAGGTCTCATTCATAACGTTTTTGCATCAGTATATCAAACCTTCTCGGAAATTTCTCAAACTTTATATCCTGTCTATTTGGGTTGAGATACCACCATATCTGAAATTCTAGATCAAATGGACATCATTTACTTCAGGTTTTAAATTCGGACTTAACTCTTCGCAAACAAGAATGTCTTGTGTGAACTTTTGAATTTCACGTTCTTTCTGTTGTTCTCGTTTCTTGCATTATGTTTTCAACATATCCAACATACTTGGGTGTTGTTTCATCATTTTTGCATATGTTTTTTCTACTTTTATTCGAGTCTTCACTATCGATCAAATTTCGGCTCTCATCAGATCTGATTCATAACGTTTTTGCATCAGTATATCAAACCTTCTCTGAAATTTCTCAAACTTTATATCCTGTCTTTTTGGGTTGATATACCACTATATCTGAAATTTTAGATCAAATGGACATCATTTACTTTAGGTTTCAGATTCGGACTGAACTCGTCGTAAACGAGTATGTCTTGTGTCAACTTTTGAAATTCACTTTCTTTCTGTTGTTTTCGTTTCTTGCATTATGTTTTCAACATATCCAACATACTTGGGTGTTGTTTCATTATTTTTGCATATGTTTTTTCTACTTTTATTCGAGTCTTCACTATCGATCAAATTTCGGCTCTCATCAGGTCTGATTCATAACGTTTTTGCATCAGTATATCAAACCTTCTCGTAAATTTCTCAAACTTTGTATCCTGTCTTTTTGCGTTGATATACCACTATATCTGAAATTGTAGATCAAATGGACATCATTTACTTCAGGTTTCAGATTCGGACTTAAGTCGTCTTAAACGAGTATGTCTTGTGTCAACTTTTGAATTTCACTTTCTTTCTGTTGTTTTCGTTTCTTGCATTATGTTGTCAACATATCCAACATACTTGGGTTTTGTTTCATCATTTTTACATATGTTTTTTCTACTTTTATTCGAGTCTTCACTTTCGATCATGTTTCAGATAGTAAATTTCGGGTCTAATCAGGTCTCATTCATAACGTTTTTGCATCAGTATATCAAACCTTCTCGGACATTTCTCAAACTTAATATCCTGTCTATTTGGGTTGAGATACCACCGTGTCTGAAATTGTAGATCAAATGGACATCATTTACTTCAGGTTTCAGATTCGGACTTAACTCGTCGTAAACGAGTATGTCTTGTGTCAACTTTTGAAATTCACTTTCTTTCTGTTGTTTTCGTTTCTTGCATTATGTTTTCAACATATCCAACATACTTGGGTGTTGTTTCATCATTTTTGCATATGTTTTTTCTACTTTTATTCGAGTCTTCACTATCGATCAAATTTTGGCTCTCATCAGGTCTGATTCATAACGTTTTTGCATCAGTATATCAAACCTTATCGGAAATTTCTCAAACTTTATATCCTGTCTTTCTGGGTTGATATACCACTATATCTGAAATTGTAGTTCAAATGGACATCATTTACTTCAGGTTTCAGATTCAGACTTAACTCGTCGTAAACGAGTATGTCTGGTGTCAACTTTTGAAATTCACTTTCTTTCTGTTGTTTTCGTTTCTTCCATTATGTTGTCAACATATCCAACATACTTGGGTTTTGTTTCATCTTTTTTACGTATGTTTTTTCTACTTTTATTCGAGTCTTCACTTTCGATCATGTTTCAGATAGTAAATTTCGGGTCTAATCAGGTCTCATTCATAACGTTTTTGCATCAGTATATCAAACCTTCTCGGAAATTTCTCAAACTTTATATCCTGTCTATTTGGGTTGAGATACCACCATATCTGAAATTCTAGATCAAATGGACATCATTTACTTCAGGTTTTAAATTCGGACTTAACTCTTCGCAAACAAGAATGTCTTGTGTCAAGTTTTGAATTTCACTTTCTTTCTGTTGTTTTCGTTTCTTGCATTATGTTTTCAACATATCCAACATACTTGGGTGTTGTTTCATCATTTTTGCATATGTTTTTTCTACTTTTATTCGAGTCTTCACTATCGATCAAATTTCGGCTCTCATCAGGTCTGATTCATAACGTTTTTCCATCAGTATATCAAACCTTATCGGAAATTTCTCAAACTTTGTATCCTGTCTATTTGGGTTGAGATACCACCATATCTGAAATTGTAGATAAAATGGACATCATTTACTTCAGGTTTCAGATTCGGACTTAACTATTCGCAAACGAGTATGTCTTGTGTCAACTTTTGAATTTCACTTTCTTTCTGTTGTTTTCGTTTCTTGCATTATGTTTTCTACATATCCAACATACTTGGGTGTTGTTTCATCATTTTTGCATATGTTTTTTCTACTTTTATTCGAGTCTTCACTATCGATCAAATTTCGGCTCTCATCAGGTCTGCTTCATAACGTTTTTGCATCAGTATATCAAACCTTATCGGAAATTTCTCAAACTTTATATCCTGTCTTTTTGGGTTGATATACCACCATATCTGAAATTGTAGATCAAATGGACATCATTTACTTCAGGTTTCAGATTCGGACTTAACTCGTCGTAAACGAGTATGTCTTGTGTCAACTTTTGAATTTCACTTTCTTTCTGTTGTTTTCGTTTCTTGCATTATGTTTTCAACATATCCAACATACTTGGGTGTTGTTTCATCATTTTTGCATATGTTTTTTCTACTTTTATTCGAGTCTTCACTTTCGATCATCTTTCAGATAGTAAATTTCGGGTCTAATCAGGTCTCATTCATAACGTTTTTGCATCAGTATATCAAACCTTCTCGGAAATTTCTCAAACTTTATATCCTGTCTATTTGGGTTGATATACCACTATATCTGAAATTGTAGATCAAATGGACATCATTTACTTCAGGTTTCAGATTCGGACTTAACTCGTCGTAAACGAGTATGTCTTGTGTCAACTTTTGAATTTCACTTTCTTTCTGTTGTTTTCGTTTCTTGCATTATGTTTTCAACATATCCAACATACTTGGGTGTTGTTTCATCATTTTTGCATATGTTTTTTCTACTTTTATTCGAGTCTTCACTATCGATCAAATTTCGGCTCTCATCAGGTCTGATTCATAACGTTTTTGCATCAGTATATCAAACCTTCTCGTAAATTTCTCAAACTTTGTATCTTGTCTTTTTGGGTTGATATACCACTATATCTGAAATTGTAGATCAAATGGACATCATTTACTTCAGGTTTCAGATTCGGACTTAACTATTCGCAAACGAGTATGTCTTGTGTCAACTTTTGAATTTCACTTTCTTTCTGTTGTTTTCGTTTCTTGCATTATGTTTTCAACATATCCAACATACTTGGGTGTTGTTTCATCATTTTTGCATATGTTTTTTCTACTTTTATTCGAGTCTTCACTATCGATCAAATTTCGGCTCTCATCAGGTCTGATTCATAACGTTTTTCCATCAGTATATCAAACCTTATCGGAAATTTCTCAAACTTTGTATCCTGTCTATTTGGGTTGAGATACCACCATATCTGAAATTGTAGATAAAATGGACATCATTTACTTCAGGTTTCAGATTCGGACTTAACTATTCGCAAACGAGTATGTCTTGTGTCAACTTTTGAATTTCACTTTCTTTCTGTTGTTTTCGTTTCTTGCATTATGTTTTCAACATATCCAACATACTTGGGTGTTGTTTCATCATTTTTGCATATGTTTTTTCTACTTTTATTCGAGTCTTCACTATCGATCAAATTTCGGCTCTCATCAGGTCTGATTCATAACGTTTTTGCATCAGTATATCAAACCTTCTCAGAAATTTCTAAAACTTTATATCCTGTCTTTTTGGGTTGATATACCACTATATCTGAAATTGTAGATCAAATGGACATCATTTACTTCAGGTTTCAGATTCGGACTTAACTCGTCGTAAACGAGTATGTCTTGTGTCAACTTTTGAAATTCACTTTCTTTCTGTTATTTTCGTTTCTTGCATTATGTTTTCTACATATCCAACATACTTGGGTGTTGTTTCATCATTTTTGCATATGTTTTTTCTACTTTTATTCGAGTCTTCACTATCGATCAAATTTCGGCTCTCATCAGGTCTGCTTCATAACGTTTTTGCATCAGTATATCAAACCTTATCGGAAATTTCTCAAACTTTATATCCTGTCTTTTTGGGTTGATATACCACCATATCTGAAATTCTAGATCAAATGGACATCATTTACTTCAGGTTTCAGATTCGGACTTAACTCGTCGTAAACGAGTATGTCTGGTGTCAACTTTTGAAATTCAATTTCTTTCTGTTGTTTTCGTTTCATGCATTATGTTTTCAACGTATCCAACATACTTGGGTGTTGTTTCATCATTTTTGCATATGTTTTTTCTACTTTTATTCGAGTCTTCACTATCGATCAAATTTCGGCTCTCATCAGGTCTGATTCATAACGTTTTTGCATCAGTATATCAAACCTTATCGGAAATTTCTCAAACTTTATATCCTGTCTTTTTGGGTTGATATACCACTATATCTGAAATTGTAGATCAAATGGACATCATTTACTTCAGGTTTCAGATTCGGACTTAAGTCGTCGTAAACGAGTATGTCTTGTGTCAACTTTTGAAATTCACTTTCTTTCTGTTGTTTTCGTTTCTTGCATTATGTTGTCAACATATCCAACATACTTGGGTTTTGTTTCATCTTTTTTACGTATGTTTTTTCTACTTTTATTCGAGTCTTCACTTTCGATCATGTTTCAGATAGTAAATTTCGGGTCTAATCAGGTCTGATTCATAACGTTTTTGCATCAGTATATCAAACCTTCTCGGAAATTGCTCAAACTTTATATCCTGTCTATTTGGGTTGAGATACCACCATATCTGAAATTCTAGATCAAATGGACATCATTTACTTCAGGTTTTAAATTCGGACTTAACTCTTCGCAAACAAGAATGTCTTGTGTCAAGTTTTGAAATTCACTTTCTTTCTGTTGTTTTCGTTTCTTGCATTATGTTGTCAATATATCCAACATACTTGGGTTTTGTTTCATCATTTTGACATATGTTTTTTCTAATTTTATTCGAGTCTTCACTTTCGATCATGTTTCAGATAGTAAATTTCGGGTCTAATCAGGTCTCATTCATAACGTTTTTGCATCAGTATATCAAACCTTATCGGAAATTTCTCAAACTTTATATCCTGTCTATTTGGGTTGAGATACCACCATATCTGAAATTCTAGATAAAATGGACATCATTTACTTCAGGTTTTAAATTCGGACTTAACTCTTCGCAAACAAGAATGTCTTGTGTCAACTTTTGAAATTCACTTTCTTTCTGTTGTTTTCGTTTCTTGCATTATGTTGTCAACATATCCAACATACTTGGGTGTTGTTTCATCATATTTGCATATGTTTTTTCTACTTTTATTCGAGTCTTCACTATCGATCAAATTTCGGCTCTCATCAGGTCTGATTCATAACGTTTTTGCATCAGTATATCAAACCTTCTCAGAAATTTCTCAAACTTTATATCCTGTCTTTTTGGGTTGATATACCACTATATCTGAAATTGTAGATCAAATGGACATCATTTACTTCAGGTTTCAGATTCGGACTTAACTCGTCGTAAACGAGTATGTCTTGTGTCAACTTTTGAAATTCACTTTCTTTCTGTTGTTTTCGTTTCTTGCATTATGTTTTCAACATATCCAACATACTTGGGTTTTGTTTCATCATTTTGACATATGTTTTTTCTACTTTTATTCGAGTCTTCACTTTCGATCATGTTTCAGATAGTAAATTTCGGGTCTAATCAGGTCTCATTCATAACGTTTTTGCATCAGTATATCAAACCTTCTCGGAAATTTCTCAAACTTTATATCCTGTCTATTTGGGTTGAGATACCACCATATCTGAAATTGTAGATCAAATGGACATCATTTACTTTCAGGTTTCAGATTCGGACTTAAGTCGTCGTAAACGAGTATGTCTTGTGTCAACTTTTGAATTTCACTTTCTTTCTGTTGTTTTCGTTTCTTGCATTATGTTTTCAACATATCCAACATACTTGGGTGTTGTTTCATCATTTTTGCATATGTTTTTTCTACTTTTATTCGAGTCTTCACTATCGATCAAATTTCGGCTCTCATCAGGTCTGATTCATAACGTTTTTGCATCTGTATATCAAACCTAATCGCAAATTTCTCAAACTTTATATCCTGTCTTTTTGGGTTGATATACCACTATATATGAAATTGATGCGAACGTCGTGAACACGTGGTCACGCAACCCACAATCAAGATTGAGATCTGATCCCGGAAAGCCGAAATAGGTCTGATATGAGTGCGACACAATGGAAACCTGCCCCAAGGCACCTACACTATTGGAATGAGTAGAATGACGCCACGAAACCAGTTAATCTTCGATAAGTCAGATTCAGCTCGTTCAAGAACTGAAGAATGCAAGAATCACTCTCACACGTTAAAATTGAAAAATTCAGAAGTAATTATCATCAAAGCTGCCGAAATTGTGGCTTACATGAGTTTAAATAGTTCTTGAAAAATTAACCCTAATGGACCTCTTATGTGGACTTATATGAGGTCCACCCAAAACTGGCCCAAAACCCTAAACTAAAAAGCCCATAACCTGATCCAAACAAGCCTTGGATCCTAGCTGAAAACAAACTATTAATTAAGCCCAAACATGAAAGAAAATAATAAAAAAAATAAGTAACTTGTCATTAAATACCACCAGCCCTTCTTTCCTTGTGTAGCTATGATGAAGAAGGAATCCTTAAAAGAAAAGGATTCTGAAACACTAATGAATCCTTGCCACACTAGGAGATTATATTGCAACTCATTAAAGATCCTTGTGGAACTAGGAAATTCCCAAAACCAGCTCCCACATCCTTGGAGGAAAAGAATCCTAATCAAATAGGAAGTCCACAAGTCAAATGGAAGTAAATAACAAAATCCGTACAGCCTCTGTTGACCAGTATTGGGGTGCCTTCCCGAAATCCGATTGACCTGAAATTCTAACCCAAGGTAGTAAGATATGTCTGGAGAGTCCACATAAAATATTAGCCCGATCCACCGGTCGGATTGAGAATTATGACTGTTGCCGTAAACCTGGACTGTTGCGCTTTTTACGCCAAAATCCGAATTTGACCTTACTTGGGTCGTATCACAGGGCTGAACCGTATCAGAAATTGTAGATCAAATGGACATCATTTACTTCAGGTTTCAGATTCGGACTTAAGTCGTCGTAAACGAGTATGTCTTGTGTCAACTTTTGAAATTCACTTTCTTTCTGTTGTTTTCGTTTCTTGCATTATGTTGTCAAAATATCCAACATACTTGGGTTTTGTTTCATCATTTTTACATATGTTTTTTCTACTTTTATTCGAGTCTTCACTTTCGATCATGTTTCAGATAGTAAATTTCGGCTCTCATCAGGTCTGATTCATAACGTTTTTGCATCAGTATATCAAACCTTCTCGGAAATTTCTCAAACTTTATATCCTGTCAATATAAACAGTTCAATAAGACTCACTTCTCCAATATTTCCGATAGAGTCAAAGATGCAAAAGATCACATGGATAAGGCTCAACAAGCTCTGCATACAGCGCCTGAGAATCCAACATTGCGTATGCGAGAAAGAGATGCTGTTCGTAACTATGCTTCTACTGTCAAGGCGGAAGAGAGTTTTTTCAAACAAAAGGCAAGGATGCAATGGCTTAGCTTGGGGGATCAGAATACTAGCTACTTCCACAAATCAGTAAATGGAAGACAGAATAGAAATAAGCTTCTCTCCGTTACAAGGGAGGATGGGGAAGTCGTTGAAGGACACGAGGCAGTCAAATCAGAAGTAATTGCATACTTCCAGCGTGTGTTGGGAGTGAATCAGATGCCTAGGGTCTTGAACGAGGAAGTGATGCAATCGACAATTAACTGCAAACTGTCTTCGACTCAACAGCATGAACTAGCACAAGAAGTAACAAGGGAGGAGATTAAGAATGCTATGTTTAGTTTGAAAAACAACAAAGCCCCTGGCCCGGATGGCTTCAACGCAGGTTTCTTCAAAAGAATGTGGCATATAGTGGGGGAAGATGTAATCAAAGCTGTTAGCTCCTTCTTTCAGACTCGTAGAATGCTTAAAGAAATGAATGCTACATCCATTTCCCTTATCCCTAAAGTTGCTAATCCTACGAGGTTGACAGATTTTCGTCCTATATCTTGCTGCAATACAGTATACAAATGCATCGCGAAGATTCTAGCTGGGAGAATGAAAGTTGTTTTGCCGTCCTTAGTAGGTCCGTATCAGACAGCTTTTATCTCTGGACGGAGAATCAGCGACAATATTCTTTTGTCTCAGGAGCTAATGAAAGGCTATCATAAATCTACGGGTCCGGCTCGTTGTGCTATGAAAGTAGATTTGATGAAGGCTTATGACTCGGTTCGGTGGGATTTCGTTGATGCTACGTTAATAAAAATGGGATTCCCTAGAACAGTGGTTGATTGGATCATGGTGTGTGTTACATCGTGTCAATTCTCAATCAACGTCAACGGTGAACTTGCAGGTTACTTTCATGGGGGTAGAGGGCTGAGACAAGGTGATCCATTATCTCCATATTTGTTTGTCCTTTGCATGGAAATCCTGTCAGGGCTGTTCTGCAATATGAGTGCCAATCAAAACTTCAAGTTCCACTGGAGATGCAAGAAGGACAGAATTTCTTATCTTTGCTTTGCCGACGACTTGATGATATTCAGCAAAGGGGATGTACACTCAGTTCGTATGATCAAAAATGCACTCATAGAGTTTCAAGATCTATCAGGTCTATATCCAAATCCAAACAAAAGTGACATCTTCTTGAGCGGTGTGTTAGGTGCTGAGAGGGAACAGATTATCAGTATTCTTGGGTTTAGAGAGGGGGAGCTTCCTATGAAATATTTGGGAGTGCCTCTTATCTCGTCCAGACTAAAGGCTGTTGATTGTAAGGGCCTCGTGGATCGAATTACCGCTAAAGTACGACATTGGACCTGCAGAACACTCTCTTTCGCAGGGCGAGTACAACTGATTAACTCAGTTTTATTCTCCATCCAGGTCTATTGGGCATCTCTATTCCTATTACCTGGGCAAGTAGTGAAAAACGTTGAGCAAATTATGAGATCATTTCTTTGGTCAGGTTCAGATATGAGCACTACTAGGGCTAAAGTGGCTTGGGATCAGGTATGTCTTCCAAGAAAGGAGGGGGGGCTAGGCATAAAAAGGATAACAGAATGGAACAAGATTGCCTTGTTGAAACACATTTGGAACTTGTGCAATGACTCGGATGGCTCAATCTGGTCTACTTGGATCAGATCCAATCTCTTGCGAGGTAGGAATTTCTGGGCAATCAAGGCGCCAGGAAGCTGCTCTTGGGCTTGGGGAAAGATTCTAAAGCTCAGATCCTTAGCATGGCCGAAGATGAAGCACATTATCGGAGATGGAATGACAACCTCTCTATGGTTTGACAATTGGCATCCTCACAGCCCGCTCGCTGATACTTACGGTGAACGATTCATCTATGATTCAGGTATGGAACACAATGCGAGAGTGAACGTGCTGATTAATAACTTAGAATGGAGAATTCCTATCACTCATGCTATTGGCTGGCACCCCATTATAGAAGCTATTCCTTCCACATCTACTCCTAAGGGGCAAAAGGATGAGATTGTTTGGTTGGATTCGCCAAATCAGAGTTTCTCGGTCAAAGTAGCTTGGGAACAACTAAGAATTCATCATCAGATGGTTGATTGGCATGACATCGTGTGGTTCAAGAATGCTGTCCCAAGACATGCATTTCTTCTTTGGGTGGCTATCCAACGGAAACTCTCAACGCAGGATAGACTTCATCGGTTTGGTATTCATGGTCCCAATAGGTGCTCACTGTGTCTCCGCAATAATGAAGATCACAACCACTTGTTCTTTGAATGCTCCTTTACGAAAGCATTATGGTGGAATGTTTGTGACAGATGCGACATTCCAAGAATGACAAAAAGCTTGGATGAATGGATTCGATTGGCCACTGTCTCTTGGCATGGCAAAAGTTTCGTCAACGTTTCTCGTAAACTGGGTTTCGCAGCTACAGTGTATTGTATCTGGCAAGAACGGAACGCAAGGATCTTTGCAGATGTGTCTAAAGCTTCGAATTTGGTTTTTGATCAAATCGAATGTATCATTCGCGATAAGCTTGTTTTGATGAGGAATGTTCAACAAACAGATGAAAACATAAGGATCCAAAGACTTTGGAGGGTCAATAACATGGACTCTTAATTTGATGTTTAGCTGGTTGTTTTTGTACCCCTAGCATATCTAGTTGGTCTAAGTTTTTGTTTTGTTATGTGGCTAGCCTGTAGCCATTTGTTGGTTTTCGTTTCTGTTCACATTGTAAATCTTGGGTATGCCCATTATATTCTTTGTATCATTTTCTTTTAATACATAAGTCAGCTTACCAAAAAAAAGGGTTGAGATACCACCATATCTGAAATTGTAGATCAAATGGACATCATTTACTTCAGGTTTCAGATTCGGACTTAACTCGTCGTAAACGAGTATGTCTTGTGTCAACTTTTGAAATTCACTTTCTTTCTGTTGTTTTCGTTTCTTGCATTATGTTGTCAACATATCCAACATACTTGGGTGTTGTTTCATCATTTTTGCATATGTTTTTTCTACTTTTATTCGAGTCTTCACTATCGATCAAATTTCGGCTCTCATCAGGTCTGATTCATAACGTTTTTCCATCAGTATATCAAACCTTATCGGAAATTTCTCAAACTTTATATCCTGTCTTTTTGGGTTGATATACCACTATATCTGAAATTGTAGATCAAATGGACATCATTTACTTCAGGTTTCAGATTCGGACTTAACTCGTCGTAAACGAGTATGTCTTGTGTCAACTTTTGAAATACACTTTCTTTCTGTTGTTTTCGTTTCTTGCATTATGTTGTCAACATATCCAACATACTTGGGTTTTGTTTCATCTTTTTTACGTATGTTTTTTCTACTTTTATTCGAGTCTTCACTTTCGATCATGTTTCAGATAGTAAATTTCGGGTCTAATCAGGTCTGATTCATAACGTTTTTGCATCAGTATATCAAACCTTCTCGGAAATTTCTCAAACTTTATATCCTGTCTATTTGGGTTGAGATACCACCATATCTGAAATTCTAGATCAAATGGACATCATTTACTTCAGGTTTTAAATTCGGACTTAACTCTTCGCAAACAAGAATGTCTTGTGTCAAGTTTTGAATTTCACTTTCTTTCTGTTGTTTTCGTTTCTTGCATTATGTTTTCAACATATCCAACATACTTGGGTGTTGTTTCATCATTTTTGCATATGTTTTTTCTACTTTTATTCGAGTCTTCACTATCGATCAAATTTCGGCTCTCATCAGGTCTGATTCATAACGTTTTTCCATCAGTATATCAAACCTTATCGGAAATTTCTCAAACTTTGTATCCTGTCTATTTGGGTTGAGATACCACCATATCTGAAATTGTAGATAAAATGGACATCATTTATTTCAGGTTTCAGATTCGGACTTAACTATTCGCAAACGAGTATGTCTTGTGTCAACTTTTGAATTTCACTTTCTTTCTGTTGTTTTCGTTTCTTGCATTATGTTTTCAACATATCCAACATACTTGGGTGTTGTTTCATCATTTTTGCATATGTTTTTTCAACTTTTATTCGAGTCTTCACTATCGATCAAATTTCGGCTCTCATCAGGTCTGATTCATAACGTTTTTCCATCTGTATATCAAACCTTATCGGAAATTTCTCAAACTTTGTATCCTGTCTATTTGGGTTGAGATACCACCATATCTGAAATTGTAGATAAAATGGACATCATTTACTTCAGGTTTCAGATTCGGACTTAACTATTCGCAAACGAGTATGTCTTGTGTCAACTTTTGAATTTCACTTTCTTTCTGTTGTTTTCGTTTCTTGCATTATGTTTTCAACATATCCAACATACTTGGGTGTTGTTTCATCATTTTTGCATATGTTTTTTCAACTTTTATTCGAGTCTTCACTATCGATCAAATTTCGGCTCTCATCAGGTCTGATTCATAACGTTTTTGCATCAGTATATCAAACCTTATCGGAAATTTCTCAAACTTTATATCCTGTCTATTTGGGTTGATATACCACTATATCTGAAATTGTAGATCAAATGGACATCATTTACTTCAGGTTTCAGATTCGGACTTAACTATTCGCAAACGAGTATGTCTTGTGTCAACTTTTGAATTTCACTTTCTTTCTGTTGTTTTCGTTTCTTGCATTATGTTTTCAACATATCCAACATACTTGGGTGTTGTTTCATCATTTTTGCATATGTTTTTTCTACTTTTATTCGAGTCTTCACTATCGATCAAATTTCGGCTCTCATCAGGTCTGATTCATAACGTTTTTCCATCAGTATATCAAACCTTATCGGAAATTTCTCAAACTTTGTATCCTGTCTATTTGGGTTGAGATACCACCATATCTGAAATTGTAGATAAAATGGACATCATTTACTTCAGGTTTTAAATTCGGACTTAACTCTTCGCAAACAAGAATGTCTTGTGTCAACTTTTGAAATTCACTTTCTTTCTGTTGTTTTCGTTTCTTGCATTATGTTGTCAACATATCCAACATACTTGGGTTTTGTTTCATCATTTTGACATATGTTTTTTCTACTTTTATTCGAGTCTTCACTTTCGATCATGTTTCAGATAGTAAATTTCGGGTCTAATCAGGTCTCATTCATAACGTTTTTGCATCAGTATAGCAAACCTTCTCGGAAATTTCTCAAACTTTATATCCTGTCTATTTGGGTTGAGATACCACCATATCTGAAATTCTAGATCAAATGGACATCATTTACTTCAGGTTTTAAATTCGGACTTAACTCTTCGCAAACCAGAATGTCTTGTGTCAACTTTTGAATTTCACTTTCTTTCTGTTGTTTTCGTTTCTTGCATTATGTTTTCAACATATCCAACATACTTGGGTGTTGTTTCATCATTTTTGCATATGTTTTTTCTACTTTTATTCGAGTCTTCACTATCGATCAAATTTCGGCTCTCATCAGGTCTGATTCATAACGTTTTTCCATCAGTATATCAAACCTTCTCAGAAATTTCTCAAACTTTATATCCTGTCTATTTGGGTTGAGATACCACCATATCTGAAATTCTAGATCAAATGGACATCATTTACTTCAGGTTTTAAATTCGGACTTAACTCTTCGCAAACCAGAATGTCTTGTGTCAACTTTTGAATTTCACTTTCTTTCTGTTGTTTTCGTTTCTTGCATTATGTTTTCAACATATACAACATACTTGGGTGTTGTTTCATCATTTTTGCATATGTTTTTTCTACTTTTATTCGAGTCTTCACTATCGATCAAATTTCGGCTCTCATCAGGTCTGATTCATAACGTTTTTGCATTAGTATATCAAACCTTATCGGAAATTTCTCAAACTTTATATCCTGTCTTTTTGGGTTGATATACCACTATATCTGAAATTGTAGATCAAATGGACATCATTTACTTCAGGTTTCAGATTCGGACTTAACTCGTCGTAAACGAGTATGTCTGGTGTCAACTTTTGAAATTCACTTTCTTTCTGTTGTTTTCGTTTCATGCATTATGTTTTCAACATATCCAACATACTTGGGTGTTGTTTCATCATTTTTGCATATGTTTTTTCTACTTTTATTCGAGTCTTCACTATCGATCAAATTTCGGCTCTCATCAGGTCTGATTCATAACGTTTTTGCATCAGTATATCAAACCTAATCGCAAATTTCTCAAACTTTATATCCTGTCTTTTTGGGTTGATATACCACTATATCTGAAATTGATGCGAACGTCGTGAACACGTGGTCACGCAACCCACAATCAAGATTGAGATCTGATCCCGGAAAGCCGAAATAGGTCTGATATGAGTGCGACACAATGGAAACCTGCCCCAAGGCACCTACACTATTGGAATGAGTAGAATGACGCCACGAAACCAGTTAATCTTCGATAAGTCAGATTCAGCTCGTTCAAGAACTGAAGAATGCAAGAATCACTCTCACACGTTAAAATTGAAAAATTCAGAAGTAATTATCATCAAAGCTGCCGAAATTGTGGCTTACATGAGTTTAAATAGTTCTTGAAAAATTAACCCTAATGGACCTCTTATGTGGACTTATATGAGGTCCACCCAAAACTGGCCCAAAACCCTAAACTAAAAAGCCCATAACCTGATCCAAACAAGCCTTGGATCCTAGCTGAAAACAAACTATTAATTAAGCCCAAACATGAAAGAAAATAATAAAAAAAATAAGTAACTTGTCATTAAATACCACCAGCCCTTCTTTCCTTGTGTAGCTATGATGAAGAAGGAATCCTTAAAAGAAAAGGATTCTGAAACACTAATGAATCCTTGCCACACTAGGAGATTATATTGCAACTCATTAAAGATCCTTGTGGAACTAGGAAATTCCCAAAACCAGCTCCCACATCCTTGGAGGAAAAGAATCCTAATCAAATAGGAAGTCCACAAGTCAAATGGAAGTAAATAACAAAATCCGTACAGCCTCTGTTGACCAGTATTGGGGTGCCTTCCCGAAATCCGATTGACCTGAAATTCTAACCCAAGGTAGTAAGATATGTCTGGAGAGTCCACATAAAATATTAGCCCGATCCACCGGTCGGATTGAGAATTATGACTGTTGCCGTAAACCTGGACTGTTGCGCTTTTTACGCCAAAATCCGAATTTGACCTTACTTGGGTCGTATCACAGGGCTGAACCGTATCAGAAATTGTAGATCAAATGGACATCATTTACTTCAGGTTTCAGATTCGGACTTAAGTCGTCGTAAACGAGTATGTCTTGTGTCAACTTTTGAAATTCACTTTCTTTCTGTTGTTTTCGTTTCTTGCATTATGTTGTCAAAATATCCAACATACTTGGGTTTTGTTTCATCATTTTTACATATGTTTTTTCTACTTTTATTCGAGTCTTCACTTTCGATCATGTTTCAGATAGTAAATTTCGGCTCTCATCAGGTCTGATTCATAACGTTTTTGCATCAGTATATCAAACCTTCTCGGAAATTTCTCAAACTTTATATCCTGTCTATTTGGGTTGAGATACCACCATATCTGAAATTGTAGATCAAATGGACATCATTTACTTCAGGTTTCAGATTCGGACTTAACTCGTCGTAAACGAGTATGTCTTGTGTCAACTTTTGAAATTCACTTTCTTTCTGTTGTTTTCGTTTCTTGCATTATGTTGTCAACATATCCAACATACTTGGGTGTTGTTTCATCATTTTTGCATATGTTTTTTCTACTTTTATTCGAGTCTTCACTATCGATCAAATTTCGGCTCTCATCAGGTCTGATTCATAACGTTTTTCCATCAGTATATCAAACCTTATCGGAAATTTCTCAAACTTTATATCCTGTCTTTTTGGGTTGATATACCACTATATCTGAAATTGTAGATCAAATGGACATCATTTACTTCAGGTTTCAGATTCGGACTTAACTCGTCGTAAACGAGTATGTCTTGTGTCAACTTTTGAAATACACTTTCTTTCTGTTGTTTTCGTTTCTTGCATTATGTTGTCAACATATCCAACATACTTGGGTTTTGTTTCATCTTTTTTACGTATGTTTTTTCTACTTTTATTCGAGTCTTCACTTTCGATCATGTTTCAGATAGTAAATTTCGGGTCTAATCAGGTCTGATTCATAACGTTTTTGCATCAGTATATCAAACCTTCTCAGAAATTTCTCAAACTTTATATCCTGTCTTTTTGGGTTGATATACCACTATATCTGAAATTGTAGATCAAATGGACATCATTTACTTCAGGTTTCAGATTCGGACTTAAGTCATCGTAAACGAGTATGTCTTGTGTCAACTTTTGAAATTCACTTTCTTTCTGTTGTTTTCGTTTCTTGCATTATGTTGTCAAAATATCCAACATAATTGGGTTTTGTTTCATCATTTTTACATATGTTTTTTCTACTTTTATTCGAGTCTTCACTTTCGATCATGTTTCAGATAGTAAATTTCGGGTCTAATCAGGTCTCATTCATAACGTTTTTGCATCAGTATATCAAACCTTCTCGGAAATTTATCAAACTTTATATCCTGTCTATTTGGGTTGAGATACCACCATATCTGAAATTGTAGATCAAATGGACATCATTTACTTCAGGTTTCAGATTCGGACTTAACTCGTCGTAAACGAGTATGTCTTGTGTCAACTTTTGAAATTCACTTTCTTTCTGTTGTTTTCGTTTCTTGCATTATGTTTTCAACATATCCAACATACTTGGGTGTTGTTTCATCATTTTTGCATATGTTTTTTCTACTTTTATTCGAGTCTTCACTATCGATCAAATTTCGGCTCTCATCAGGTCTGATTCATAACGTTTTTGCATCAGTATATCAAACCTTATCGGAAATTTCTCAAACTTTATATCCTGTCTTTTTGGGTTGATATACCACTATATCTGAAATTGTAGATCAAATGGACATCATTTACTTCAGGTTTCAGATTCGTACTTAACTCGTCGTAAACGAGTATGTCTTGTGTCAACTTTTGAAATTCACTTTCTTTCTGTTGTTTTCGTTTCTTGCATTATGTTTTCAACATATCCAACATACTTGGGTGTTGTTTCATCATTTTTGCATATGTTTTTTCTACTTTTATTCGAGTCTTCACTATCGATCAAATTTCGGCTCTCATCAGGTCTGATTCATAACGTTTTTCCATCAGTATATCAAACCTTATCGGAAATTTCTCAAACTTTGTATCCTGTCTATTTGGGTTGAGATACCACCATATCTGAAATTGTAGATAAAATGGACATCATTTATTTCAGGTTTCAGATTCGGACTTAACTATTCGCAAACGAGTATGTCTTGTGTCAACTTTTGAATTTCACTTTCTTTCTGTTGTTTTCGTTTCTTGCATTATGTTTTCAACATATCCAACATACTTGGGTGTTGTTTCATCATTTTTGCATATGTTTTTTCAACTTTTATTCGAGTCTTCACTATCGATCAAATTTCGGCTCTCATCAGGTCTGATTCATAACGTTTTTCCATCTGTATATCAAACCTTATCGGAAATTTCTCAAACTTTGTATCCTGTCTATTTGGGTTGAGATACCACCATATCTGAAATTGTAGATAAAATGGACATCATTTACTTCAGGTTTCAGATTCGGACTTAACTATTCGCAAACGAGTATGTCTTGTGTCAACTTTTGAATTTCACTTTCTTTCTGTTGTTTTCGTTTCTTGCATTATGTTTTCAACATATCCAACATACTTGGGTGTTGTTTCATCATTTTTGCATATGTTTTTTCAACTTTTATTCGAGTCTTCACTATCGATCAAATTTCGGCTCTCATCAGGTCTGATTCATAACGTTTTTGCATCAGTATATCAAACCTTATCGGAAATTTCTCAAACTTTATATCCTGTCTATTTGGGTTGATATACCACTATATCTGAAATTGTAGATCAAATGGACATCATTTACTTCAGGTTTCAGATTCGGACTTAACTATTCGCAAACGAGTATGTCTTGTGTCAACTTTTGAATTTCACTTTCTTTCTGTTGTTTTCGTTTCTTGCATTATGTTTTCAACATATCCAACATACTTGGGTGTTGTTTCATCATTTTTGCATATGTTTTTTCTACTTTTATTCGAGTCTTCACTATCGATCAAATTTCGGCTCTCATCAGGTCTGATTCATAACGTTTTTCCATCAGTATATCAAACCTTATCGGAAATTTCTCAAACTTTGTATCCTGTCTATTTGGGTTGAGATACCACCATATCTGAAATTGTAGATAAAATGGACATCATTTATTTCAGGTTTCAGATTCGGACTTAACTATTCGCAAACGAGTATGTCTTGTGTCAACTTTTGAATTTCACTTTCTTTCTGTTGTTTTCGTTTCTTGCATTATGTTTTCAACATATCCAACATACTTGGGTGTTGTTTCATCATTTTTGCATATGTTTTTTCAACTTTTATTCGAGTCTTCACTATCGATCAAATTTCGGCTCTCATCAGGTCTGATTCATAACGTTTTTCCATCTGTATATCAAACCTTATCGGAAATTTCTCAAACTTTGTATCCTGTCTATTTGGGTTGAGATACCACCATATCTGAAATTGTAGATAAAATGGACATCATTTACTTCAGGTTTCAGATTCGGACTTAACTATTCGCAAACGAGTATGTCTTGTGTCAACTTTTGAATTTCACTTTCTTTCTGTTGTTTTCGTTTCTTGCATTATGTTTTCAACATATCCAACATACTTGGGTGTTGTTTCATCATTTTTGCATATGTTTTTTCAACTTTTATTCGAGTCTTCACTATCGATCAAATTTCGGCTCTCATCAGGTCTGATTCATAACGTTTTTGCATCAGTATATCAAACCTTATCGGAAATTTCTCAAACTTTATATCCTGTCTATTTGGGTTGATATACCACTATATCTGAAATTGTAGATCAAATGGACATCATTTACTTCAGGTTTCAGATTCGGACTTAACTATTCGCAAACGAGTATGTCTTGTGTCAACTTTTGAATTTCACTTTCTTTCTGTTGTTTTCGTTTCTTGCATTATGTTTTCAACATATCCAACATACTTGGGTGTTGTTTCATCATTTTTGCATATGTTTTTTCTACTTTTATTCGAGTCTTCACTATCGATCAAATTTCGGCTCTCATCAGGTCTGATTCATAACGTTTTTCCATCAGTATATCAAACCTTATCGGAAATTTCTCAAACTTTGTATCCTGTCTATTTGGGTTGAGATACCACCATATCTGAAATTGTAGATAAAATGGACATCATTTACTTCAGGTTTTAAATTCGGACTTAACTCTTCGCAAACAAGAATGTCTTGTGTCAACTTTTGAAATTCACTTTCTTTCTGTTGTTTTCGTTTCTTGCATTATGTTGTCAACATATCCAACATACTTGGGTTTTGTTTCATCATTTTGACATATGTTTTTTCTACTTTTATTCGAGTCTTCACTTTCGATCATGTTTCAGATAGTAAATTTCGGGTCTAATCAGGTCTCATTCATAACGTTTTTGCATCAGTATATCAAACCTTCTCGGAAATTTCTCAAACTTTATATCCTGTCTATTTGGGTTGAGATACCACCATATCTGAAATTCTAGATCAAATGGACATCATTTACTTCAGGTTTTAAATTCGGACTTAACTCTTCGCAAACCAGAATGTCTTGTGTCAACTTTTGAATTTCACTTTCTTTCTGTTGTTTTCGTTTCTTGCATTATGTTTTCAACATATCCAACATACTTGGGTGTTGTTTCATCATTTTTGCATATGTTTTTTCTACTTTTATTCGAGTCTTCACTATCGATCAAATTTCGGCTCTCATCAGGTCTGATTCATAACGTTTTTGCATCAGTATATCAAACCTTCTCAGAAATTTCTCAAACTTTATATCCTGTCTTTTTGGGTTGATATACCACTATATCTGAAATTGTAGATCAAATGGACATCATTTACTTCAGGTTTCAGATTCGTACTTAAGTCGTCGTAAACGAGTATGTGTTGTGTCAACTTTTGAAATTCACTTTCTTTCAGTTGTTTTCGTTTCTTGCATTATGTTTTCAACATATCCAACATACTTGGGTGTTGTTTCATCATTTTTGCATATGTTTTTTCTACTTTTATTCGAGTCTTCACTATCGATCAAATTTCGGCTCTCATCAGGTCTGATTCATAACGTTTTTGCATCAGTATATCAAACCTTATCGGAAATTTCTCAAACTTTATATCCTGTCTTTTTGGGTTGATATACCACTATATCTGAAATTGTAGATCAAATGGACATCATTTACTTCAGGTTTCAGATTCGGACTTAACTCCTCGTAAACGAGTATGTCTGGTGTCAACTTTTGAAATTCACTTTCTTTCTGTTGTTTTCGTTTCATGCATTATGTTTTCAACATATCCAACATACTTGGGTGTTGTTTCATCATTTTTGCATATGTTTTTTCTACTTTTATTCGAGTCTTCACTATCGATCAAATTTCGGCTCTCATCAGGTCTGATTCATAACGTTTTTGCATCAGTATATCAAACCTAATCGCAAATTTCTCAAACTTTATATCCTGTCTTTTTGGGTTGATATACCACTATATCTGAAATTGATGCGAACGTCGTGATCAAGTGGTCACGAAACCCACAATCAAGATTGAGATCTGATCCCGGAAAGCCGAAATAGGTCTGATATGAGTGCGACACAATGGAAACCTGCCCCAAGGCACCTACACTATTGGAATGAGTAGAATGACGCCACGAAACCAGTTAATCTTCGATAAGTCAGATTCAGCTCGTTCAAGAACTGAAGAATGCAAGAATCACTCTCACACGTTAAAATTGAAAAATTCAGAAGTAATTATCATCAAAGCTGCCGAAATTGTGGCTTATATGAGTTTAAATAGTTCTTGAAAAATTAACCCTAATGGACCTCTTATGTGGACTTATATGAGGTCCACCCAAAACTGGCCCAAAACCCTAAACTAAAAAGCCCATAACCTGATCCAAACAAGCCTTGGATCCTAGCTGAAAACAAACTATTAATTAAGCCCAAACATGAAAGAAAATAATAAAAAAAATAAGTAACTTGTCATTAAATACCATCAGCCCTTCTTTCCTTGTGTAGCTATGATGAAGAAGGAATCCTTAAAAGAAAAGGATTCTGAAACACTAATGAATCCTTGCCACACTAGGAGATTATATTGCAACTCATTAAAGATCCTTGTGGAACTAGGAAATTCCCAAAACCAGCTCCCACATCCTTGGAGGAAAAGAATCCTAATCAAATAGGAAGTCCACAAGTCAAATGGAAGTAAATAACAAAATCCATACAGCCTCTGTTGACCAGTATTGGGGTGCCTTCCCGAAATCCGATTGACCTGAAATTCTAACCCAAGGTAGTAAGATATGTCTGGAGAGTCCACATAAAATATTAGCCCGATCCACCGGTCGGATTGAGAATTATGACTGTTGCCGTAAACCTGGACTGTTGCGCTTTTTACGCCAAAATCCGAATTTGACCTTACTTGGGTCGTATCACAGGGCTGAACCGTATCAGAAATTGTAGATCAAATGGACATCATTTACTTCAGGTTTCAGATTCGGACTTAAGTCGTCGTAAACGAGTATGTCTTGTGTCAACTTTTGAAATTCACTTTCTTTCTGTTGTTTTCGTTTCTTGCATTATGTTGTCAAAATATCCAACATACTTGGGTTTTGTTTCATCATTTTTACATATGTTTTTTCTACTTTTATTCGAGTCTTCACTTTCGATCATGTTTCAGATAGTAAATTTCGGCTCTCATCAGGTCTGATTCATAACGTTTTTGCATCAGTATATCAAACCTTCTCGGAAATTTCTCAAACTTTATATCCTGTCTATTTGGGTTGAGATACCACCATATCTGAAATTGTAGATCAAATGGACATCATTTACTTCAGGTTTCAGATTCGGACTTAAGTCGTCGGAAACGAGTATGTCTTGTGTCAACTTTTGAAATTCACTTTCTTTCTGTTGTTTTCGTTTCTTGCATTATGTTGTCAACATATCCAACATACTTGGGTTTTGTTTCATCTTTTTTACGTATGTTTTTTCTACTTTTATTCGAGTCTTCACTTTCGATCATGTTTCAGATAGTAAATTTCGGGTCTAATCAGGTCTGATTCATAACGTTTTTGCATCAGTATATCAAACCTTCTCGGAAATTTCTCAAACTTTATATCCTGTCTATTTGGGTTGAGATACCACCATATCTGAAATTCTAGATCAAATGGACAACATTTACTTCAGGTTTTAAATTCAGACTTAACTCTTCACAAACAAGAATGTCTTGTGTCAAGTTTTGAATTTCACTTTCTTTCTGTTGTTTTCGTTTCTTGCATTATGTTTTCAACATATCCAACATACTTGGGTGTTGTTTCATCATTTTTGCATATGTTTTTTCTACTTTTATTCGAGTCTTCACTTTCGATCATGTTCCGGCTCTCATCAGATCTGATTCATAACGTTTTTGCATCAGTATATCAAACCTTCTCAGAAATTTCTCAAACTTTATATCCTGTCTTTTTGGGTTGATATACCACTATATCTGAAATTGTAGATCAAATGGACATCATTTACTTCAGGTTTCAGATTCGGACTTAACTCGTCGTAAACGAGTATGTCTTGTGTCAACTTTTGAAATTCACTTTCTTTCTGTTGTTTTCGTTTCTTGCATTATGTTTTCTACATATCCAACATACTTGGGTGTTGTTTCATCATTTTTGCATATGTTTTTTCTACTTTTATTCGAGTCTTCACTATCGATCAAATTTCGGCTCTCATCAGGTCTGATTCATAACGTTTTTGCATCAGTATATCAAACCTTATCGGAAATTTCTCAAACTTTATATCCTGTCTTTTTGGGTTGATATACCACCATATCTGAAATTCTAGATCAAATGGACATCATTTACTTCAGGTTTCAGATTCGGACTTAACTCGTCGTAAACGAGTATGTCTGGTGTCAACTTTTGAAATTCAATTTCTTTCTGTTGTTTTCATTTCATGCATTATGTTTTCAACATATCCAACATACTTGGGTGTTGTTTCATCATTTTTGCATATGTTTTTTCTACTTTTATTCGAGTCTTCACTATCGATCAAATTTCGGCTCTCATCAGGTCTGATTCATAACGTTTTTGCATCAGTATATCAAACCTTATCGGAAATTTCTCAAACTTTATATCCTGTCTTTTTGGGTTGATATACCTCTATATCTGAAATTGTAGATCAAATGGACATCATTTACTTCAGGTTTCAGATTCGGACTTAAGTCGTCGTAAACGAGTATGTCTTGTGTCAACTTTTGAAATTCACTTTCTTTCTGTTGTTTTCGTTTCTTGCATTATGTTGTCAACATATCCAACATACTTGGGTGTTGTTTCATCATTTTTGCATATGTTTTTTCAACTTTTATTCGAGTCTT
The DNA here is from genome assembly GCA_033617975.1 of Populus alba x Populus glandulosa. NCBI lineage: Eukaryota > Viridiplantae > Streptophyta > Magnoliopsida > Malpighiales > Salicaceae > Populus > Populus alba x Populus glandulosa. The sequence goes on along the minus strand of CM066144.1, from coordinate 20,696,977 downwards.
CACTATCGATCAAATTTCGGCTCTCATCAGGTCTGATTCATAACGTTTTTCCATCTGTATATCAAACCTTATCGGAAATTTCTCAAACTTTGTATCCTGTCTATTTGGGTTGAGATACCACCATATCTGAAATTGTAGATAAAATGGACATCATTTACTTCAGGTTTTAAATTCGGACTTAACTATTCGCAAACGAGTATGTCTTGTGTCAACTTTTGAATTTCACTTTCTTTCTGTTGTTTTCGTTTCTTGCATTATGTTTTCAACATATCCAACATACTTGGGTGTTGTTTCATCATATTTGCATATGTTTTTTCTACTTTTATTCGAGTCTTCACTATCGATCAAATTTCGGCTCTCATCAGGTCTGATTCATAACGTTTTTGCATCAGTATATCAAACCTTATCGGAAATTTCTCAAACTTTATATCCTGTCTATTTGGGTTGATATACCACTATATCTGAAATTGTAGATCAAATGGACATCATTTACTTCAGGTTTCAGATTCGGACTTAACTATTCGCAAACGAGTATGTCTTGTGTCAACTTTTGAATTTCACTTTCTTTCTGTTGTTTTCGTTTCTTGCATTATGTTTTCAACATATCCAACATACTTGGGTGTTGTTTCATCATTTTTGCATATGTTTTTTCTACTTTTATTCGAGTCTTCACTATCGATCAAATTTCGGCTCTCATCAGGTCTGATTCATAACGTTTTTCCATCAGTATATCAAACCTTATCGGAAATTTCTCAAACTTTGTATCCTGTCTATTTGGGTTGAGATACCACCATATCTGAAATTGTAGATAAAATGGACATCATTTACTTCAGGTTTTAAATTCGGACTTAACTCTTCGCAAACAAGAATGTCTTGTGTCAACTTTTGAAATTCACTTTCTTTCTGTTGTTTTCGTTTCTTGCATTATGTTGTCAACATATCCAACATACTTGGGTTTTGTTTCATCATTTTGACATATGTTTTTTCTACTTTTATTCGAGTCTTCACTTTCGATCATGTTTCAGATAGTAAATTTCGGGTCTAATCAGGTCTCATTCATAACGTTTTTGCATCAGTATATCAAACCTTATCGGAAATTTCTCAAACTTTATATCCTGTCTATTTGGGTTGAGATACCACCATATCTGAAATTCTAGATAAAATGGACATCATTTACTTCAGGTTTTAAATTCGGACTTAACTCTTCGCAAACAAGAATGTCTTGTGTCAACTTTTGAAATTCACTTTCTTTCTGTTGTTTTCGTTTCTTGCATTATGTTGTCAACATATCCAACATACTTGGGTGTTGTTTCATCATATTTGCATATGTTTTTTCTACTTTTATTCGAGTCTTCACTATCGATCAAATTTCGGCTCTCATCAGGTCTGATTCATAACGTTTTTGCATCAGTATATCAAACCTTCTCAGAAATTTCTCAAACTTTATATCCTGTCTTTTTGGGTTGATATACCACTATATCTGAAATTGTAGATCAAATGGACATCATTTACTTCAGGTTTCAGATTCGGACTTAACTCGTCGTAAACGAGTATGTCTTGTGTCAACTTTTGAAATTCACTTTCTTTCTGTTGTTTTCGTTTCTTGCATTATGTTTTCAACATATCCAACATACTTGGGTTTTGTTTCATCATTTTGACATATGTTTTTTCTACTTTTATTCGAGTCTTCACTTTCGATCATGTTTCAGATAGTAAATTTCGGGTCTAATCAGGTCTCATTCATAACGTTTTTGCATCAGTATATCAAACCTTATCGGAAATTTCTCAAACTTTATATCCTGTCTATTTGGGTTGAGATACCACCATATCTGAAATTGTAGATCAAATGGACATCATTTACTTCAGGTTTCAGATTCGGACTTAACTCGTCGTAAACGAGTATGTCTTGTGTCAAGTTTTGAAATTCACTTTCTTTCTGTTGTTTTCGTTTCTTGCATTATGTTGTCAACATATCCAACATACTTGGGTTTTGTTTCATCTTTTTTACGTATGTTTTTTCTACTTTTATTCGAGTCTTCACTTTCGATCATGTTTCAGATAGTAAATTTCGGGTCTAATCAGGTCTCATTCATAACGTTTTTGCATCAGTATATCAAACCTTCTCGGAAATTTCTCAAACTTTATATCCTGTCTATTTGGGTTGAGATACCACCATATCTGAAATTGTAGATCAAATGGACATCATTTACTTCAGGTTTCAGATTCGGACTTAACTCGTCGTAAACGAGTATGTCTTGTGTCAACTTTTGAAATTCACTTTCTTTCTGTTGTTTTCGTTTCTTGCATTATGTTTTCAACATATCCAACATACTTGGGTGTTGTTTCATCATTTTTGCATATGTTTTTTCTACTTTTATTCGAGTCTTCACTATCGATCAAATTTCGGCTCTCATCAGGTCTGATTCATAACGTTTTTGCATCAGTATATCAAACCTTATCGGAAATTTCTCAAACTTTATATCCTGTCTATTTGGGTTGAGATACCACCATATCTGATATTGTAGATCAAATGGACATCATTTACTTCAGGTTTCAGATTCGGACTTAACTCGTCGTAAACGAGTATGTCTTGTGTCAAGTTTTGAAATTCACTTTCTTTCTGTTGTTTTCGTTTCTTGCATTATGTTGTCAACATATCCAACATACTTGGGTTTTGTTTCATCTTTTTTACGTATGTTTTTTCTACTTTTATTCGAGTCTTCACTTTCGATCATGTTTCAGATAGTAAATTTCGGGTCTAATCAGGTCTCATTCATAACGTTTTTGCATCAGTATATCAAACCTTCTCGGAAATTTCTCAAACTTTATATCCTGTCTATTTGGGTTGAGATACCACCATATCTGAAATTGTAGATCAAATGGACATCATTTACTTCAGGTTTCAGATTCGGACTTAACTCGTCGTAAACGAGTATGTCTTGTGTCAACTTTTGAAATTCACTTTCTTTCTGTTGTTTTCGTTTCTTGCATTATGTTTTCAACATATCCAACATACTTGGGTGTTGTTTCATCATTTTTGCATATGTTTTTTCTACTTTTATTCGAGTCTTCACTATCGATCAAATTTCGGCTCTCATCAGGTCTGATTCATAACATTTTTGCATCAGTATATCAAACCTTATCGGAAATTTCTCAAACTTTATATCCTGTCTTTTTGGGTCGATATACCACTATATCTGAAATTGTAGATCAAATGGACATCATTTACTTCAGGTTTCAGATTCGGACTTAACTCGTCGTAAACGAGTATGTCTTGTGTCAACTTTTGAAATTCACTTTCTTTCTGTTGTTTTCGTTTCTTGCATTATGTTGTCAACATCTCCAACATACTTGGGTGTTGTTTCATCATTTTTGCATATGTTTTTTCTACTTTTATTCGAGTCTTCACTATCGATCAAATTTCGGCTCTCATGAGGTCTGATTCATAACGTTTTTGCATCAGTATATCAAACCTTCTCGTAAATTTCTCAAACTTTGTATCCTGTCTTTTTGGGTTGATATACCACTATATCTGAAATTGTAGATCAAATGGACATCATTTACTTCAGGTTTCAGATTCGGACTTAACTCTTCGCAAACGAGTATGTCTTGTGTCAACTTTTGAATTTCACTTTCTTTCTGTTGTTTTCGTTTCTTGCATTATGTTTTCAACATATCCAACATACTTGGGTGTTGTTTCATCATTTTTGCATATGTTTTTTCTACTTTTATTCCAGTCTTCACTATCGATCAAATTTCGGCTCTCATCAGGTCTGATTCATAACGTTTTTGCATCAGTATATCAAACCTTCTCAGAAATTTCTCAAACTTTATATCCTGTCTTTTTGGGTTGATATACCACTATATCTGAAATTGTAGATCAAATGGACATCATTTACTTCAGGTTTCAGATTCGGACTTAACTCGTCGTAAACGAGTATGTCTTGTGTCAAGTTTTGAAATTCACTTTCTTTCTGTTGTTTTCGTTTCTTGCATTATGTTTTCAACATATCCAACATACTTGGGTGTTGTTTCATCATTTTTGCATATGTTTTTTCTACTTTTATTCGAGTCTTCACTATCGATCAAATTTCGGCTCTTATCAGGTCTGATTCATAATGTTTTTGCATCAGTATATCAAACCTTCTCGGAAATTTCTCAAACTTTATATCCTGTCTATTTGGGTTGAGATACCACCATATCTGAAATTCTAGATCAAATGGACATCATTTACTTCAGGTTTTAAATTCGGATTTAACTCTTCGCAAACCAGAATGTCTGGTGTCAACTTTTGAATTTCACTTTCTTTCTGTTGTTTTCGTTTCTTGCATTATGTTTTCAACATATCCAACATACTTGGGTGTTGTTCCATCATTTTTGCATATGTTTTTTCTACTTTTATTCGAGTCTTCACTATCGATCAAATTTCGGCTCTCATCAGGTCTGATTCATAACGTTTTTGCATCAGTATATCAAACCTTCTCCGAAATTTCTCAAACTTTATATCCTGTCTTTTTGGGTTGATATACCACTATATCAGAAATTGTAGATCAAATGGACATCATTTACTTCAGGTTTCAGATTCGGACTTAACTCGTCGTAAACGAGTATGTCTTGTGTCAACTTTTGAAATTCACTTTCTTTCTGTTGTTTTCGTTTCTTGCATTATGTTTTCAACATATCCAACATACTTGGGTGTTGTTTCATCATATTTGCATATGTTTTTTCTACTTTTATTCGAGTCTTCACTATCGATCAAATTTCGGCTCTCATCAGGTCTGATTCATAACGTTTTTGCATCAGTATATCAAACCTTCTCAGAAATTTCTCAAACTTTATATCCTGTCTTTTTGGGTTGATATACCACTATATCTGAAATTGTAGATCAAATGGACATCATTTACTTCAGGTTTCAGATTCGGACTTAACTCGTCGTAAACGAGTATGTCTTGTGTCAACTTTTGAAATTCACTTTCTTTCTGTTGTTTTCGTTTCTTGCATTATGTTTTCAACATATCCAACATACTTGGGTGTTGTTTCATCATATTTGCATATGTTTTTTCTACTTTTATTCGAGTCTTCACTATCGATCAAATTTCGGCTCTCATCAGGTCTGATTCATAACGTTTTTGCATCAGTATATCAAACCTTCTCAGAAATTTCTCAAACTTTATATCCTGTCTTTTTGGGTTGATATACCACTATATCTGAAATTGTAGATCAAATGGACATCATTTACTTCAGGTTTCAGATTCGGACTTAACTCGTCGTAAACGAGTATGTCTTGTGTCAACTTTTGAAATTCACTTTCTTTCTGTTGTTTTCGTTTCTTGCATTATGTTTTCAACATATCCAACATACTTGGGTGTTGTTTCATCATTTTTGCATATGTGATGCAGACCAGCCCAGAAACACCAGCAAGGATCCATTACATGTTCCAAATGGACCGATGACACGGTCCAAGACAAAGACATTGAAAGACGCATTGAATGCATTGGTTTTGAAGGTTTCCACCAAGTTAGAATTGGAAGGTCCATTGGAGTATCAAGAGGAGATCCTATTACATCTTATCCATGTGCAAAAGGGGTCCAATACAACCTTATTTGGGCCATGAGATAAGGGCTTTATTTTATTTTGTTAGCTACAGCCCAAGGCTAGTTTGGGCTTAATTCATACTTTGTTTTAAGCTAGGATCCAAGGCTTGTTTGGATTAAGTTATGGGCTTTTCATTTTAGGGTTTTGGGCCAGTTTTGAGTGGACCTCATATAAGTCCACATAAAGGGTCCATTAGGGTTAACTTTTCAAGAACTATTTAAACTCATGTAGGCCAAAATTTCCACTACAAGATTTCACAGTTTTACCGACGGACATATTCCGTCGGTGTGTGACAGAAAGTTCGTCGGTAAAGTATTTACCGACTATATTACCGACGGAATACTCCCGTCGGAATACCTTTTGTTGGTGATTCCACATTCCGTCGCTATATCGGTCGGTAATAAAAAAAACACGTTTACCGACGGCCCATGCGCGCCAAAAAAAAAAAATTTCCCGCTGAGAATATACCGACGGAATATTTTCCGTCGGTGTTATATAAATACTGACGGACTAACTCCGTCGGCAAAAGTGTCGGTGATATTTCATACCGACCGAATAAATCCGTCTGTAAATTCGTCGGTATTTTTATACCGACGGATTATTGCCGTCGGTGAGTATGTCGGTGATGGGATGGCATACCTCAGACACTGTTTAATGCCGACGGATTTATTCCGTCGGTAAATCCCTGTGTAATTTTTTTTTTTAATTATTTAGAAAAAATAATATAAATTAATAGTAATACAAACCAATTATGTAAATAAAATTTATATTAAGCAACAAAAACTCAAAGTTAAATAATATTCATTACAAAATGAATGTGTTTAAAAAAAAACAATTAATATAAAGGTGGAGGTGGAGGAGGAGGAGGGTGGGGGTTAGGCGGCCAAAAAGGATTTGGCGCACATGTTCCGCCTTGTGTCATGTTCATGACCATTTGACGAAGCTCTTCATAGGCCGCTCTTTGTTGTTCAGACTCTGCTCTGCGTTGTTCGTCCGCCAATCTGTGTTGTTCGTTCGCCAATCTTTGCTCTTCTTTGAGTTGTGTGTACGCCTCTGATAGGTGGTCGCACCTTTGCTGCAAGGCCACAAACTCCTTAGATTGGGAGCTCGATACAGATTGGGAGCTCCCACCGGTTGAAGCAGTACCGGTCGACCGCAACTTGGCAGCGGTAGTGTTGGAGAGCCCGTAAACCCGATTTTTATCGGGTCCACCTGACGATCCAGCCTCCATCCACAAATCCGGATCGAATTCCAGATGGGTCGAAGGATCATCCCCATATCTCTCCCTCAACCGATTATTATAGGTCTCCTGAAAAAAAAAATAAGCATATTCAATTCAATAAACATAATAATAACTTACAAAATAAAATGGTTGAACAAACACACCACAAACTGTTGAGCACGGTTGTCAACGAACTGTTGCGTCCCCTTTTGGCGGTCATGACTCCGCACGTGCGTCTCCACAAACAGCTCCATAGGGCTCGGCTCACGTCCAAGAGACGTAGCCTATATATAATGAAAAAAATTTATTAACAACAAATTAATTGAATGATATATTTCATTTAAATTAATCTTACCATCCGTTTTGCATGTGCAGCAAACGGAACGGAGCCGCCGGTGTGCGTTGTAACCGAGCCATGAATTTGCCGATTCCGGTTGCCTGCACCGGACTGTGAGCGTCGAGTGAACCGCTCAGACGTCACGTGCTGAAGATAGTGCGGCCATATATCTTCCGGGATGTATATTGGTTTGAAATCCCTCCAAACCGCAACATCGTTCCAGCCTTGTAACCCCTTATCCCTCGCTGTTTTTTTTGCTTTTTTCTGGGCGTCATACCAAAAATCACGCAACCTAATTCACGCACGAAAAAATAACATTTCAAAACATAAATAATTATGTAAAAAAAAGTCGTATTGTTTTCGATGTTACCTAATTGCCGCGTGATTTTCCCACACCCTCCTCACAACACTGTCATGTTCATCGTCCCAGCAGAATCGATGCTGTATATAAAAAAATAATTTTTTAAAATGTTAATAATTTATTTACAATTATAACTTGAATTTATTAGAAATAAGGTGAAAATTATATATTAACACGAACCTCAAATCTATGAAACCATGCATCGATTTGAGGCATCCATTCAGGATGTCTGGATATTTGACTCCATTGAAACAATGGAATCTCCATCGACGCTTTAAACGCCGATGATATTACTCGGGCGGCCTCAATGTTTGTGAACCTGGAAAGAAATGAAATTAATTTGTGATTACTTCATAAATTACGATTTAAAATTGTTTTTTTTTATATAAAAAAAAACTAAAACCTTAACAAACTTACATTGAAAGATCGTCCTTCCACTGTGCCTCGAACTGGTGGGTAAATTCATTCCGCTTCGAAGGCATGCCGCGTCTGCGATGTGAAACATCGCTGGAAGAGGCAGCATCGGTTGACAGCGCAGGTGGTGTAGGTGCCTCTTCTTGAGAGGCACCTAAGGAAACATCATCATCGCTGCTAGACGAACTTGATTCGACTGGACGACCAGCTCTGGTTTTCATTTTGCGCATCTAAACAATTTTATATTAATAATTGTAAAATAAAATTCAAAAGTTAAAAAAAAATCGGCAGCACCTCCCCTATACTGGATACTACCCAAATCCACAAACCTGCAAATATTAACAATAGCCACAACCAATCGAACCAATCTATACTAACTATTAATCCTAAGATAAATTCAACGTTAACAATTACAATTCACAAATTAATCAATAATTATATTCAAAACAATAAAAAATATAACAAAAAATAAATTCAATAAATTCAACAAATTATACTTCAACAAATTAACAATTACAATTCAACATTAACAATTATAATTCAACAAATTAAAAAAATTCAAAAAATATTCAAATATTCAACTTTAACTAATTCTAAGTTAAATTAACTAATAACAATTCTAACAACACAACAACAAAAAATATTCAATAAATTCAACAATTAAATTCAATTATTCAACAATTAAATTAACAAATATTCAACAAATTCAAAAAATTCAAAAAATATTCAAATATTCAACTTTAACTAATTCTAAGTTAAATTAACTAATAACAATTCTAACAACACAACAACAAAAAATATTCAATAAATTCAACAATTAAATTAACAAAAATTCAAAAAATTCAAAAAATATTCAAATATTCAACTTTAACTAATTCTAAGTTAAATTAACTAATAACAATTCTAACAACACAACAACAAAAAATATTCAATAGATTCAACAATTAAATTCAATTATTCAACAATTAAATTAACAAATATTCAACAAATTAAAAAAATTCAAAAAAAATTCAAAAAATTCAACTTTAACTAATTCTAAGTTAAATTAACTAATAACAATTCTAACAACACAACAACAAAAAATATTCAATAAATTCAACAATTAAATTCAATTATTCAACAATTAAATTAACAAATATTCAACAAATTCAAAAAATTCAAAAAAAATTCAAAAAATTCAACTTTAACTAATTCTAAGTTAAATTAACTAATAACAATTCTAACAACACAACAACAAAAAATATTCAATAAATTCAACAATTAAATTCAATTATTCAACAATTAAATTAACAAATATTCAACAAATTCAAAAAATTCAAAAAAAATTCAAAAAATTCAACTTTAACTAATTCTAAGTTAAATTAACTAATAACAATTCTAACAACACAAAAACAAAAAATATTCAATAAATTCAACAATTAAATTCAATTATTCAACAATTAAATTAACAAATATTCAAAAAATATTCAAAAAATTAAAAAAAAAAAGGAACGAAATATACATACCTTAATAATGTGTCAAATTCAAAACTTTATCTACATTGCAACAAAAAACACCAACACAACAAAAATAAAAACAACTAAAAATAAAATAAAATAAAATAAATTAGAAAAAAAACACATACCTTTTGATATAATGAAGATTTACAACACCAAATCTTGCTAGAGATTAAAGGTGAAAGTGTTTAAGGATTGAGGGGGGAAAAATGAAAAATCTAAGGTGAAAAACGGAGGAGAAGCGAAGAAGCGGCGGGGAGAAGAAGAAAAAATGAGGCGAAGCGGCGGGGCTGGAACTTATAGGTCAATTTTACCGACGGCATCACCGACGGCCCTAACATCCGTCGGTAAAAGGTCAAAATTCCGTCGGTAACAGATCAAACTTCCGTCGGTATTTTTCGAATTTCGCCCCCAATTTTTAAAAGCCCTCCAAAATTTTCGCAGTCCGTCGGTGATTCCGTCGGTAATCTGACAAGTTCAGAGGCGCATTAATTAACGCACTTTGGAAAACGCGCGGTCCGTCGGTAATTCTGTCGGTAATATGTGTAACCGACAAATTACCGACAGACCTACGCCGTCGGTAATCCCGTCGATGGTGGTGTTATGTTTTCGAGCTTACTGTGAGATGCCGACGGACTATAATCCGTCGGTAATCCCGTCGATGGTGGTGGATGTTTTTCGAGCTTACTGTGAGATGCCGACGGAATATGTTCCGTCGGTAATCCCGTCGATGGTGGTGGATGTTTTCGAGCTCACTGTGATATGCCGACGGATTTCATTCCGTCAGTATAGTTGTCGGTGAAGCCGTCGGTAATGTAGTCGGTGTTGGTGGCATTTCGCGTAAATATTGACGAACTCTCTGTGAGATACCGACGGAATATAGATCCGTCGGTATTTACGTCGGTGATTGTAGCATTATGCAGGAAAGGTTGTCTTTGTATTGCCTGTTTACCTTCCTGCAATAACTTAACTGATAAACTGTCTATCACATAAAACAATAACCACATTGCTTAAACAATAAATATTTTGTTTTACAAAATACATCATCAATAATCTAAATTACATGAGACAAATGTTTTTACATAGAGCTTCATTTTTATAATTAGTCGGAATTTTCTTCTTCTTCCTCATCAATTGAATTGTCATCATCTTCATCGCAATCTTCAATATGGATATCATCTTCTTCATCGACATTTGGTTGTCCGCTAGAGCTGAGAACAACATTCAACTCCTCTCCGTCAATATCAACAAGACTATCATCGAGAACTCGAAAATTTGAATTTTCTTCCAATTCAATCGAAGGAGCAACTCGATATGGTTCAACCAACTCACGAACTTGAAAGACTTCATCTCGCACACTTGTGTCTTCGTTCTCATCCTGAACACTAACCTCGACACGACCCCGTGGTTTCGTTTTTAAAACGGACAACCAATCAACTCTTGAACGATCCTTTCTAAATGAAGGGGTGTATGTGTAATAAACTTGTTGACATTGCTTTGCGAAAACAAAGACATCGTTTATGTTGCGGAGTCTAGCTTTTGAGTTGATTTCGACCAGACCATGGTGCGGATCAACTCTGATTCCTCTGTCCGTCGTGTCATACCAATAGCATTTGAATAAAAACACTTTATTATGCTCGCTATGATATTGCAGTTCGACGACCTCTTCTAATCTACCATAGTAGTCAACTTCTAACTGGCTACTTGTGGATCCCTTAACACAAACACCGCAGTTGTATGTCTTTCTTCCTTGCCCGTATTCTTCAGTATGGAAAACATATCCATTGACAAAATACCCGTTGTAGCACTTAACTTTTCTTTCAGGGCCGAGGCTTAGTGAAGACAATGACTTGGGCGCACTCCTTCCCATTTGATAAACCTTGTAAATATATGTAATTAAATGTACATCAATACACGGTAAATGAACGAGAATCTCGTAATGACATGCATACGTTAGAATGAGTTTGTGATAGTGCTTACATGTGTTCTGAACCATGTGGCAAATTGTTCATCTTGTAATTGAAAGATCTGGGATTCGGTCAGCTGCGAGTTATTGGAGAGCAAATATTGTTGATGTTGCCTGCAAGTGATAATGAGTGTATGATATTACAATATATAATTAATAGTATATTACTGACAAAGTTTAATTACTATTACACATATATAGACTTACTGAATAAATGGTCTCAGCTCATCACAGTTAAATAGAACATAGTTGTGTGCTTGTTTGAATTCTATTTCCGACAAATATCTTCCTCTTACGGCATTTTTAGGTGTGGGTCGTCCAGTATTGGAGAATATTGACAAGTTCCCACTGGAAGGCACTTCACCGCCATCGTCATGCCGTGGAACGCGATTGAGTCTTGTTCTCAGATGAGGTTCGAAATAGTACGAGATAAATGTTGATATCTCTTCAACAATATAGGCCTCAGATATCGAAGCCTCAACATGCGCCTTGTTCTTAACCTTTTTTTTTAGATTAAACAAGTACCTGCATTGAAGTACAATTCAAGTATTTTCAAATAAGAAAAACATAGAAAATACTTTAAGATATGAATTCCATTGCAACTGTAATATCTCACCGTTCGAATGGGTACATCCATCTATACTGGACCGGTCCTCCAGCTTTTGCCTCGAACGGTAGATGTATAGGGAGATGCTCCATTGAGTCAAAAAATGAAGGAGGGAATATCATCTCAAGTTTGCATAGTGTCTCGATGATATTCGTTTGAAGCATCTCAATGTGCTCAACATTCATCTTGCTGGAGCATATATCTCTGAAGAAATGACTGATCTCCGTTAGTGCATCCCATATTCCCTTTGGCAACAAATCACGAAAAGCTAATGGGATGAGTGTTTGTATAAACACGTGGCAGTCATGGCTCTTCATTCCATACAATCTGCAGTCCTCTATGTTAACAAGCCTTGATATGTTCGATGCATGTCCATCCGGGAAACGCAGACTCTTAAGCCATTTGTAGACTAGCAGTTGTGCGTTTTTCTCTAACACGAAGCTTGCCCTTGGTTTTGCAACCCGTGACTCGTCATAAACCAACTCCATATTTTTACGGTTACAGTATAAAGCTATATCCAATCTAGCCTTCATGTTGTCCTTTGTCTTCCCCTTCACATCCATGACGGTGTTGAAAATATTCTCAAACACGTTCTTTTCGACGTGCATGACGTCAAGGTTATGGCGGAGAAGATTAGTCTTCCAATACGGAAGCTCCCAAAAGATACTTCGCTTTACCCAATTATGGGTCAAACCAAAACCAGGAAACTTTTGCTTACCTGATTGAAGGCCAAACACAATATCACCGTACTCTGATACAACATGATGCAATTCTTCACCAGAAATACGCGGGGATGCAACATCTTTTTCAACTCTACCAACAAAGAAATCTTTTCTGTTCTTTCTGAACCTGTGATTGAGTGGCAAGAAGCGACGGTGACAGTCAAAAAAAGAAGCTTTACCTCTGTTTGCTAGCGTGAATGCCTTGTTGTTTTCCATGCAGTATGGACATGCGAGTTTCCCATGCGTGCTCCAACCAGAAAGCATTCCATAAGCTGGAAAATCACTGATAGTCCACATCAAAGCCGCCCTCATAAGGAAATTTTGTTTCCTAGATATATCATAAGTCAGAGATCCGGAGGACCACAACTGCGCCAGCTCATCTATCAACGGTCGAAGACAAACATCTATATTCCGCCCCGGGCTGCTTGGACCGGGTATGACAGTAGATAGAAACATGAACTCCGGCCTCATACACATTCCCGGTGGCAAGTTATAAACTGTGAGAATGACCGGCCAACAAGAATAGGGAGCAGCAAATGACCCAAATGGGTTGAACCCGTCTGTACACAACCCAAGTCGAACATTCCTTGATTCAACAGAAAAGTCAGGATGAACACTGTTAAAGCGTTTCCACGCTTCGCCGTCAGAAGGATGCGCCATCACACCATCAACGACATCGTGTGTTTGGTGCCATGTCATGTGCTCAGCAGTCCTTGGTGACATAAATAACCTCTGTAGTCTAGGTGTGATCGGGAAATATCTAAGTTTTTTATATGCCACTAGAGTCTTCCCCCTGCCAGTTCTGGGTTGGTAACGAGAATGCCCGCATGTCATGCACTCGGTCATCACAGCATTTTGAAGGTAGTATAACATGCAGAAGTTAGGGCACATGTCAATTTTCTGGTATCCTAAACCGAGGGGTTTCATCATGGACTTCGCAGCATAGAAGTTCTCTTTGAGCCTGTTCCCTTCTGGTAAAATGCTTCTTGCCCAATCAATAATTTTGTCATACCCGGCCTCACTCAACCCGTGATCTGACTTGATGGTGAACACCTGTGCCACAGCCGATAATTTACTGTGGTTTGTGCAGCCATCCCATAATGGTTCGTCAGAATCTTTCAACAAATCAAAAAACCTAGCTGCCTCTGCATTAGGTTCTTCTTCTATGATTGGACATTGATTGACATTATGTTGATTCATTCTCATTGCATCCATAACCATGTTTTTGTAAGGATTAGTGTTGTCATTTGCCGCTTCATGCACGTTGCTAGCACTAGAAGTTGACCCAACCACCGTTTCTCTCATTCTCCTATTACTAACAAATACCTCTCCATGTGCATACCAACACTCGTAATTCTCCACAAACCCTTTGTGTATAAGATGCATCATTACAACATCTGGATGCAGATACTTTTTATTTTGACACTTCCTGCATGGACACCTAATACCGCCTCCAGTAAAATTTCTGGGAATAGATGTTGCGAAATTAATAAAACCCTGAACCCCGTTACAATAATCCATCCTCCGCAATCCTTGGGGTGAATCTAGATACATCCATGAACGATCATCCATGACTTCTATCGAACCTCTATAAAAAGGACCCATTAATTAAGCAAGCTCTTAATTATTTCAAAACACAACATGTAATTCGGTAGTTCTACAAATTAAGTTTTAACAATTTTCAAACAAATACAATCTTACAAAATCTAAAACAAACCATAACAAGTATAAAATTATACATTCATATACTACAAGTTTGTTTGAGAAATAACAGTAAAACATGTACATCTACTAAAAAAATTAATACATATACTAAAAAAACAATAAAATTAACATTTAAATGTTAAAATTTTAAAAGATAGAATTACTTACAAAAAATGATAAAATCCGTCGGTAAATCAGAACACGGATGCTGTGACCACAAAACAAATACAACTTGTTGTGCTGAGATGAGAAAGATTTTGTTTTGGGGCGAGGGGGGGCTGGTTATTTTGCAGATGGGGAGGGTTAGGATTAGGAAGAAGAAGGAGAAATGGGGGAGGAGAGTGTCGGCAGAGGGGCCATATATTCACTTTTACCGACGGACTTACCGACGGGTTTTATTCCGTCGGTGAATCCTTCGGCGAAACCGTCGGTAATTATGACGGGCAATCGACACGTCACCGCACGGACCTGCTATTCAAATCCCTCGGTGATTCCGTCGGTAGTTTTAACGGTGCACCCGTCACGTCACCGGTACGGATCTGGCATTTCACGCGTACGGGCCCCAGTTTTTAATTCCGTCGGTGATTCCGTCGGAAAAATCACCCGCCAAACCCTCCGCGCCACTGCCCGCCCTTTTTTCATTGATTCTGAATTTTCGGTCGGTAATTACCGACGAATATTTGCCGTCGGTGATTTCGGCCGAGAAATACCGACAGAAAAAATTCCGTCGGTATGTCCGTTGGTATTTAGCGATTTTCTGGTAGTGTTCGGCAGCTTTGATGATAATTACTTCTGAATTTTTCAGTTTTAACGTGTGAGAGTGATTCTTGCATTCTTCAGTTCTTGAACGAACTGAATCTGACTTATCGAAGATTAATTGGCTTCGTGGCGTCGTTCTACTCATTCCAATAGTGTAGGTGCCTTGGGGCAGGTTTCCATTGTGTCGCACTCCTATCAGACCTATTTTGGCTTTCCGGGATCAGATCTCAATCTTGATTGTGGGTTGCGTGACCACGTGATCACGAGGTTCGCATCAGTTGGTATCAGGGCTAGGCTCCGAAACAAGGTCATATCTCTGTTATTTTCGTTTTTTTTTTTTGTGTCCCTTAAGATTTTCAGTGTTTGCATCCATCTTCTTGTTCTTCGTGTCTGTGTCATCTAAGCAAAAAAAAAAAAAAGAGTTTATATTTCATCTTGTTACTGTCTCTAATCATATCAGTTTGTTAAAAAAAAAAACAAATCAGAAAGAAATAGAGAAAAGAGTGATTAGTTGAAATTTGAAGGATCATTCAATTTTTGCCGCAGAAACACAAATCTTGGTGAACCATAAGCAAACCACCTCGGAATCAATTTAAACTTCATATTCAGTCTATTGGGGGTGGGATTGCATGATATATCAAAGTTGGGCTTATTTTGATATTATTTGTTTGAGGTTTTAATTCGAGTTTCAATTCTGCCGCAAAACACTACTCTTAGTGAACCCTAGGTAAAACACCTTGGAATCTATTGGAACTTCATATTCCGAGTATTGGGTATGCGATTGCACCACATATTAAATTTGGGATTGTTTTGATATCGGCTTCTGGAGGTTTTAATTGGAGGATCAATTCTGCCGCAAACTGATCATACAAGGAGTTTGGGTGCCTAGAAATAAGAGAACGACCTATAAATTGATTTTTGGTGATTTCATAGTATTGTAATAATACAAATTAAATTCGAGGTCATTTGGATATCGGTTTCTTTAGGTTTCCCGAATTAGGTCTTGTTTTGTCGTAACGGGTCTGTTTGGTGTTATCTTTCAAAACTTGTTTTGTTTCTGTTGATTTCGTTCCTGCCATTATACTATCATCATATTTTGATATTTGGCTGTTGTTTGAGTCATTTTCATCACCCTCGCATTAGTTTGTTTTTCGATAAGTTCGGGTCCATACAAAAGTCAGATTTGTATTCTCGAGTCTAAATCAATGTTCGTCGTGCTATAAACTCTATTCTTGTCATCGTCTTCTTGTTTTTTCCCCTATCTGTGTCATGTATCCACTAAGGGAGAGAGAACAGAGGAGGATTGTAGATCAACGATGCGAAATACTAAGCCATGGTTTGGGGGTTCTAGAACGAGAAGTTGATAAGTGTAAAAGATTATTCTATGATCTTGAAGCTTCATGGGAAAAAGAGGTACAACGCCAAAAGGATGAAAGATGAAGGAGAGTCGCCGTGGTTATCATTCAAAAGTATGTGCGCAAGTGGTTAGTACGGCGTGCTTATTTGAAATTCTTGTCAGTCACTACTTCTATACAGTGTTGTTGGAGGAAGGTGTTAGCAATAAGGGGATTCCGAAGGCTTAAACAAGAGGCTACTGAAGTCGCCATTCAAGATTCGAGGGCGAATCTTCTTGAAGAGGGAGGGAATGATACGGTTCAGCCCTGTGATACGACCCAAGTAAGGTCAGATTCGGATTTTGGCGTAAAAAGCGCAACAGTCCAGGTTTACGGAAACAGTCATAATTCTCAATCCGACCGTTGGACCGGGCTAATATTTTATGTGGACTCTCCAGACATATCTTACTACCTTGGGCTAAAATTGCATGTCAATCGGAGTTCGGGAAGGCACCCCAATACTGGTCAACAGAGGCTGTACGGATTTTGTTATTTACTTCTATTTGACTTGTGGACTTCCTATTTGATTAGGATTCTTTTCCTCCAAGGATGTGGGAGCTGGTTTTGGGAATTTCCTAGTTCCACAAGGATCTTTAATATGAGTTGCAATATAATCTCCTAGTGTGGCAAGGATTCATTAATATTTCAGAATTCTTTTCTTATAAGGATTCTTTATTCATCCTAGCTACACAAGGAAAGAAGGGCTGGTGGTATTTAATGACAAGTTACTTATTTTTTATTATTTTCTTTCATGTTTGGGCTTAATTAATACTTTGTTTTCAGCTAGGATCCAAGGCTTGTTTGGATCAGGTTATGGGCTTTTCATTTTAGGGTTTTGGGCCAGTTTTGAGTGGACCTCATATAAGTCCACATAAAGGGTCCATTAGGGTTAACTTTTCAAGAACTATTTAAACTCATGTAGACCAAAGTTTCAGCAGCTTTGATGATAATTACTTCTGAATTTTTCAGTTTTAACGTGTGAGAGTGATTCTTGCATTCTTCAGTTCTTGAACGAACTGAATCTGACTTATCGAAGATTAACTGGCTTCGTGGCGTCGTTCTACTCATTCCAATAGTGTAGGTGCCTTGGGGCAGGTTTCCATTGTGTCGCACTCCTATCAGACCTATTTTGGCTTTCCGGGATCAGATCTCAATCTTGATTGTGGGTTGCGTGACCACGTGATCACGAGGTTCGCATCAGGAGACCATGGCAATATGATAGGAAGGCAATTCATGATGGGGTTAAAAATAGGTATACCATTGTAAAAGATGGTAAAACCATCACTCTTGTACCTCTTACACCCAAACAGGTGTATGATGATCAAATAAAGCTAAAAAGTGAGCATGAGGCGATGGGGAGAGAAAATCAAGGTGAGGAACAAGGGGAGAGAAGACCATCAGATTCGGCTAGAACCCAAATCACTACAACCCATTCGGCCACCCATCCAAACACAAGCAAATATTCAGCCAACACTCCAAACAAATCAAACCATTCGACCAGAACTCAAAAAAACCCAAATCTGGCCGAGAGTGGAGGTAAGACAAGAGGAGTGAAGAAAGTCAGCAAGTGTGATGAGAATTGTGTGGAAAAACTAAAGAAACAACCCAATTTTTATGCTAGAGAGGGTGAGGTCAGATCTACATTTTTCACTAACAAGCCAATGATCTTACTTGTGTACAAAGAGGCTTACTTTAATACTAATGATCTTGATCATATTGTGCCTAGTGTTGCTATTTCTTTGTTGCAGGGATTTGATGATGTGTTCCCCGACGATACTCCTAGCGGATTACCACCATTGAGGGGGATAGAGCATCAGATTGATTTCGTACCCGGAGCTTCAATTCCTAACCGACCAGCTTATATAAGCAATCCCGAGGAGACGAAGGAACTTCAAAGGCAAGTTGATGAGCTGATGGAAAAGGGCTACATTCGTGAAAGTATGAGCCCGTGTGCTGTACCCGTGCTACTTGTGCCAAAGAAGGATGGAACATGGAGGATGTGTGTTGATTGCCAAGCCATCAACAACATAACGGTAAAGTATAGACATCCCATTCCTAGGCTTGATGACATGTTAGATGAGTTACATGGATCCTGTATCTTCTCTAAAATTGACTTGAAAAGTGGGTACCATCAAATTAGGATGAAAGAAGGTGATGAGTGGAAAACAGCATTTAAGACTAAGCTTGGTTTGTATGAATGGTTAGTAATGCCGTTTGGACTTACAAATGCACCTAGTACGTTTATGCGTTTAATGAATCATGTGTTGCGTGCATTCATAGGTAAGTTTGTGGTTGTGTATTTTGATGACATTTTGATATATAGCAAGAACTTAACTGAGCATCTTGATCATTTGCGTAATGTACTTAGTGTGTTGCGTAGTGAGAAATTGTATGCTAATTTTACAAAGTGTGCCTTTTGCATGGAAAAAATTGTGTTTCTTGGCTATGTTGTAACTGCACAGGGTATCGAGATGGATGAGGAGAAAGTTAAGGCCATCCGGGATTGGCCTACACCCAAATCGGTAAGTGAGGTAAGGAGTTTTCATGGGTTAGCTAGTTTTTACAGGCGTTTTGTGAAAGATTTCAGTACAATAGCTGCCCCTTTAAATGAAGTTGTTAAAAAATCAGTTGGGTTTAAATGGGGGGAGGAACAAGAATTGGCATTTGTTCTTTTGAAAGAGAAATTATGTTCTGCACCTGTTTTGGGTTTACCTGACTTTACGAAAGCATTTGAAATAGAATGTGATGCGTCTGGAATAGGAATAGATGCTGTTTTGATGCAGGATCGGAGACCTATTGCGTATTTCAGTGAGAAGTTAAGTGGAGCGACCTTGAACTATCCAACTTACGACAAAGAACTCTATGCATTGGTAAGAGCACTTGAGACATGGCAGCATTACTTGTGGCCAAAAGAGTTCGTAATCTATTCGGATCATGAGTCCTTGAAACATCTGAAAGGACAAGGTAAGTTGAATAGGAGGCATGCAAAATGGGTTGAATTCATTGAAACTTTCCCTTACGTAATCAAGTATAAGCAAGGGAAAGAGAACATCGTAGCTGATGCACTCTCGCGCAGGTATGTTCTTTTACACACCATGAATACTAGATTGTTAGGTTTTGAATATGTGAAGGAATTGTATGATAATGACTCTGACTTTGCTGAGATTTATAATGCATGTGGACATTCGGCTTTCGGTAAGTTTTATTTGATGGATGGTTATTTGTTCAAAGAGAATAGATTGTGTGTTCCTGCTAGTTCTTTGCGTGAATTGCTTGTTCGTGAAGCACATGGGGGTGGTTTAATGGGTCACTTTGGGGTTGCGAAAACCTTGGATGTATTGCATGAGCATTTCTATTGGCCAAAGATGAAAAGAGATGTGCAACGAATTTGTGAACAGTGCATTGCTTGTAGAAAGGCAAAATCTAGAGTACAACCGCATGGACTATATACACCACTACCTGTGCCTACTGAACCTTGGGTAGATATCTCTATGGACTTTGTTTTAGGTTTACCTAGGTCAAAGAAAGGTAGAGACTCTATCTTTGTTGTGGTTGATAGGTTTTCTAAAATGGCGCATTTCATTGCATGCCATAAAACAGATGATGCATCTCATATCGTAGACTTGTTTTTTAGAGAGATTGTACGTTTGCATGGCATTCCTAAGAGTATAGTGTCAGATCGTGATGTTAAGTTCCTTAGTTACTTTTGGAAGACCTTATGGGGAAAGTTGGGAACTAAACTCTTATTTTCAACAACATGCCATCCTCAAACAGATGGACAAACTGAGGTAGTGAATAGAATATTATCCCAACTTTTACGTGCTGTAATTCAAAAGAATTTGAAAAGTTGGGAAGAATGTTTGCCTTTTGTTGAGTTTGCTTATAATAGAACTGTGCATTCAACTACTACTTTTTCTCCTTTTGAAATTGTTTATGGTTTTAATCCACTAACTCCTATGGACTTAATTCCTTTACCTTTTGAAGAAAAGGTAAGTTTAGATGGTGAAAAGAAGGCAAAGATGGTGAGAGAACTCCATGAGGGAGTTCGACTACAAATAGAGAAAAAGAACAGACTTTACGCTTCTAAAGCAAATAAGGGACGTAAACTGGTTGTTTTCCAACCCGGTGATTGGGTATGGGTGCACATGCGTAAGGAACGATTTCCTAACCAAAGGAAATCAAAATTACAGCCTCGTGGTGATGGTCCTTTTCAGGTTTTAGAGAGAATCAATGACAACGCATACAAAATTGACCTTCCAGGTGAGTATAGTGTTAGTGCTACCTTTAATGTTGCTGATCTTACTTTGTTTGACACAGATTTTGATTCGAGGTCGAATCCTTTCGAGGAGAGAGGGGATGATGCAGACCAGCCCAGAAACACCAGCAAGGATCCATTACATGTTCCAAATGGACCGATGACACGGTCCAAGACAAAGACATTGAAAGACGCATTGAATGCATTGGTTTTGAAGGTTTCCACCAAGTCAGAATTGGAAGGTCCATTGGAGTATCAAGAGGAGATCCTATTACATCTTATTCATGTGCAAAAGGGGTCCAATACAACCTTATTTGGGCCATGAGATAAGGGCTTAATTCATACTTTGTTTTAAGCTAGGATCCAAGGCTTGTTTGGATTAAGTTATGGGCTTTTCATTTTAGGGTTTTGGGCCAGTTTTGAGTGGACCTCATATAAGTCCACATAAAGGGTCCATTAGGGTCCACATAAAGGGCCAGTTTTTAGTGGACCTCATATAGAGAGTGATTCTTGCATTCTTCAGTTCTTGAACGAACTGAATCTGACTTATCGAAGATTAACTGGCTTCGTGGCGTCGTTCTACTCATTTCAATAGTGTAGGTGCCTTGGGGCAGGTTTCCATTGTGTCGCACTCCTATCAGACCTATTTCGGCTTTCCGGGATCAGATCTCAATCTTGATTGTGGGTTGCGTGACCCCGTGATCACGAGGTTCGCATCAATATGTTTTTTCTACTTTTATTCGAGTCTTCACTATCGATCAAATTTCGGCTCTCATCAGGTCTGATTCATAACGTTTTTGCATCAGTATATCAAACCTTATCGGAAATTTCTCAAACTTTATATCCTGTCTTTTTGGGTTGATATACCACTATATCTGAAATTGTAGATCAAATGGACATCATTTACTTCAGGTTTCAGATTCGGACTTAACTCGTCGTAAACGAGTATGTCTTGTGTCAACTTTTGAAATTCACTTTCTTTCTGTTGTTTTCGTTTCTTGCATTATGTTGTCAACATATCCAACATACTTGGGTGTTGTTTCATCATTTTTGCATATGTTTTTTCAACTTTTATTCGAGTCTTCACTTTCGATCATGTTTCAGATAGTAAATTTCGGGTCTAATCAGGTCTTATTCATAACGTTTTTGCATCAGTATATCAAACCTTCTCGGAAATTTCTCAAACTTTATGTCCTGTCTATTTGGGTTGAGATACCACCATATCTGAAATTGTAGATCAAATGGACATCATTTACTTCAGGTTTCAGATTCGGACTTAACTCGTCGTAAACGAGTATGTCTTGTGTCAACTTTTGAAATTAACTTTCTTTCTGTTGTTTTCGTTTCTTGCATTATGTTTTCAATATATCCAACATACTTGGGTGTTGTTTCATCATTTTTGCATATGTTTTTTCTACTTTTATTCGAGTCTTCACTATCGATCATGTTTCAGATAGTAAATTTCGGGTCTCATCAGGTCTTATTCATAACGTTTTTGCATCAGTATATCAAACCTTCTCGGAAATTTCTCAAACTTTATGTCCTGTCTATTTGGGTTGAGATACCACCATATCTGAAATTGTAGATCAAATGGACATCATTTACTTCAGGTTTCAGATTCGGACTTAACTCGTCGTAAACGAGTATGTCTTGTGTCAACTTTTGAAATTCACTTTCTTTCTGTTGTTTCGTTTCTTGCATTATGTTTTCAACATATCCAACATACTTGGGTGTTGTTTCATCATTTTTGCATATGTTTTTTCTACTTTTATTCGAGTCTTCACTATCGATCAAATTTCGGCTCTCATCAGGTCTGATTCATAACGTTTTTGCATCACTATATCAAACCTTATCGGAAATTTCTCAAACTTTATATCCTGTCTTTTTGGGTTGATATACCACTATATCTGAAATTGTAGATCAAATGGACATCATTTACTTCAGGTTTCAGATTCGTACTTAACTCGTCGTAAACGAGTATGTCTTGTGTCAACTTTTGAAATTCACTTTCTTTCTGTTGTTTTCGTTTCTTGCATTATGTTTTCAACATATCCAACATACTTGGGTGTTGTTTCATCATTTTTGCATATGTTTTTTCTACTTTTATTCGAGTCTTCACTATCGATCAAATTTCGGCTCTCATCAGGTCTGATTCCTAACGTTTTTGCATCACTATATCAAACCTTATCGGAAATTTCTCAACCTTTATATCCTGTCTTTTTGGGTTGATATACCACTATATCTGAAATTGGAGATCAAATGGACATCATTTACTTCAGGTTTCAGATTCGGACTTAACTCGTCGTAAACGAGTATGTCTTGTGTCAACTTTTGAAATTCACTTTCTTTCTGTTGTTTTCGTTTCTTGCATTATGTTTTCAACATATCCAACATACTTGGGTGTTGTTTCATCATTTTTGCATATGTTTTTTCTACTTTTATTCGAGTCTTCACTTTCGATCATGTTTCAGATAGTAAATTTCGGGTCTAATCAGGTCTGATTCATAACGTTTTTGCATCAGTATATCAAACCTTATCGGAAATTTCTCAAACTTTATATCCTGTCTTTTTGGGTTGATATACCACTATATCTGAAATTGTAGATCAAATGGACATCATTTACTTCAGGTTTTAAATTCGGACTTAACTCTTCGCAAACAAGAATGTCTTGTGTCAACTTTTGAATTTCACTTTCTTTCTGTTGTTTTCGTTTCTTGCATTATGTTTTCAACATATCCAACATACTTGGGTGTTGTTTCATCATTTTTGCATATGTTTTTTCTACTTTTATTCGAGTCTTCACTATCGATCAAATTTCGGCTCTCATCACGTCTGATTCATAACGTTTTTGCATCAATATATCAAACCTTATCGGAAATTTCTCAAACTTTATATCCTGTCTTTTTGGGTTGATATACCACCATATCTGAAATTGTAGATCAAATGGACATCATTTACTTCAGGTTTCAGATTCGGACTTAACTCGTCGTAAACGAGTACGTCTTGTGTCAACTTTTGAAATTCACTTTCTTTCTGTTGTTTTCGTTTCTTGCATTATGTTTTCAACATATCCAACATACTTGGGTGTTGTTTCATCATTTTTGCATATGTTTTTTCTACTTTTATTCGAGTCTTCACTATCGATCAAATTTCGGCTCTCATCAGGTCTGATTCATAACGTTTTTGCATCAGTATATCAAACCTTATCGGAAATTTCTCAAACTTTATATCCTGTCTTTTTGGGTTGATATACCACTATATCTGAAATTGTAGATCAAATGGACATCATTTACTTCAGGTTTCAGATTCGGACTTAACTCGTCGTAAACGAGTATGTCTTGTGTCAACTTTTGAAATTCACTTTCTTTCTGTTGTTTTCGTTTCTTGCATTATGTTTTCAACATATCCAACATACTTGGGTGTTGTTTCATCATTTTTGCATATGTTTTTTCTACTTTTATTCGAGTCTTCACTTTCGATCATGTTTCAGATAGTAAATTTCGGGTCTAATCAGGTCTTATTCATAACGTTTTTGCATCAGTATATCAAACCTTCTCGGAAATTTCTCAAACTTTATGTCCTGTCTATTTGGGTTGAGATACCACCATATCTGAAATTGTAGATCAAATGGACATCATTTACTTCAGGTTTCAGATTCGGACTTAACTCGTCATAAACGAGTATGTCTTGTGTCAACTTTTGAAATTCACTTTCTTTCTGTTGTTTTCGTTTCTTGCATTATGTTTTCAACATATCCAACATACTTGGGTGTTGTTTCATCATTTTTGCATATGTTTTTTCTACTTTTATTCGAGTCTTCACTTTCGATCATGTTTCAGATAGTAAATTTCGGGTCTAATCAGGTCTTATTCATAACGTTTTTGCATCAGTATATCAAACCTTCTCGGAAATTTCTCAAACTTTATGTCCTGTCTATTTGGGTTGAGATACCACCATATCTGAAATTGTAGATCAAATGGACATCATTTACTTCAGGTTTCAGATTCGGACTTAACTCGTCGTAAACGAGTATGTCTTGTGTCAACTTTTGAAATTCACTTTCTTTCTGTTGTTTTCGTTTCTTGCATTATGTTTTCAACATATCCAACATACTTGGGTGTTGTTTCATCATTTTTGCATATGTTTTTTCTACTTTTATTCGAGTCTTCACTATCGATCAAATTTCAGCTCTCATCAGGTCTGATTCATAACGTTTTTGCATCAGTATATCAAACCTTATCGGAAATTTCTCAAACTTTATATCCTGTCTTTTTGGGTTGATATACCACTATATCTGAAATTGTAGATCAAATGGACATCATTTACTTCAGGTTTCGGATTCGTACTTAACTCGTCGTAAACGAGTATGTCTTGTGTCAACTTTTGAAATTCACTTTCTTTCTGTTGTTTTCGTTTCTTGCATTATGTTGTCAAAATATCCAACATACTTGGGTTTTGTTTCATCATTTTTACATATGTTTTTTCTACTTTTATTCGAGTCTTCACTTTCGATCATGTTTCAGATAGTAAATTTCGGCTCTCATCAGGTCTGATTCATAACGTTTTTGCATCAGTATATCAAACCTTCTCGGAAATTTCTCAAACTTTATATCCTGTCTATTTGGGTTGAGATACCACCATATCTGAAATTGTAGATCAAATGGACATCATTTACTTCAGGTTTTAAATTCGGACTTAACTCTTCGCAAACAAGAATGTCTTGTGTCAACTTTTGAATTTCACTTTCTTTCTGTTGTTTTCGTTTCTTGCATTATGTTTTCAACATATCCAACATACTTGGGTGTTGTTTCATCATTTTTGCATATGTTTTTTCTACTTTTATTCGAGTCTTCACTATCGATCAAATTTCGGCTCTCATCAGGTCTGATTCATAACGTTTTTGCATCAGTATATCAAACCTTATCGGAAATTTCTCAAACTTTATATCCTGTCTTTTTGGGTTGATATACCACTATATCTGAAATTGTAGATCAAATGGACATCATTTACTTCAGGTTTCAGATTCGGACTTAACTCGTCGTAAACGAGTATGTCTTGTGTCAACTTTTGAAATTCACTTTCTTTCTGTTGTTTTCGTTTCTTGCATTATGTTTTCAACATATCCAACATACTTGGGTGTTGTTTCATCATTTTTGCATATGTTTTTTCTACTTTTATTCGAGTCTTCACTTTCGATCATGTTTCAGATAGTAAATTTCGGGTCTAATCAGGTCTTATTCATAACGTTTTTGCATCAGTATATCAAACCTTCTCGGAAATTTCTCAAACTTTATGTCCTGTCTATTTGGGTTGAGATACCACCATATCTGAAATTGTAGATCAAATGGACATCATTTACTTCAGGTTTCAGATTCGGACTTAACTCGTCATAAACGAGTATGTCTTGTGTCAACTTTTGAAATTCACTTTCTTTCTGTTGTTTTCGTTTCTTGCATTATGTTTTCAACATATCCAACATACTTGGGTGTTGTTTCATCATTTTTGCATATGTTTTTTCTACTTTTATTCGAGTCTTCACTTTCGATCATGTTTCAGATAGTAAATTTCGGGTCTAATCAGGTCTTATTCATAACGTTTTTGCATCAGTATATCAAACCTTCTCGGAAATTTCTCAAACTTTATGTCCTGTCTATTTGGGTTGAGATACCACCATATCTGAAATTGTAGATCAAATGGACATCATTTACTTCAGGTTTCAGATTCGGACTTAACTCGTCGTAAACGAGTATGTCTTGTGTCAACTTTTGAAATTCACTTTCTTTCTGTTGTTTTCGTTTCTTGCATTATGTTTTCAACATATCCAACATACTTGGGTGTTGTTTCATCATTTTTGCATATGTTTTTTCTACTTTTATTCGAGTCTTCACTATCGATCAAATTTCAGCTCTCATCAGGTCTGATTCATAACGTTTTTGCATCAGTATATCAAACCTTATCGGAAATTTCTCAAACTTTATATCCTGTCTTTTTGGGTTGATATACCACTATATCTGAAATTGTAGATCAAATGGACATCATTTACTTCAGGTTTCGGATTCGTACTTAACTCGTCGTAAACGAGTATGTCTTGTGTCAACTTTTGAAATTCACTTTCTTTCTGTTGTTTTCGTTTCTTGCATTATGTTGTCAAAATATCCAACATACTTGGGTTTTGTTTCATCATTTTTACATATGTTTTTTCTACTTTTATTCGAGTCTTCACTTTCGATCATGTTTCAGATAGTAAATTTCGGCTCTCATCAGGTCTGATTCATAACGTTTTTGCATCAGTATATCAAACCTTCTCGGAAATTTCTCAAACTTTATATCCTGTCTATTTGGGTTGAGATACCACCATATCTGAAATTGTAGATCAAATGGACATCATTTACTTCAGGTTTTAAATTCGGACTTAACTCTTCGCAAACAAGAATGTCTTGTGTCAACTTTTGAATTTCACTTTCTTTCTGTTGTTTTCGTTTCTTGCATTATGTTTTCAACATATCCAACATACTTGGGTGTTGTTTCATCATTTTTGCATATGTTTTTTCTACTTTTATTCGAGTCTTCACTATCGATCAAATTTCGGCTCTCATCAGGTCTGATTCATAACGTTTTTGCATCAGTATATCAAACCTTATCGGAAATTTCTCAAACTTTATATCCTGTCTTTTTGGGTTGATATACCACTATATCTGAAATTGTAGATCAAATGGACATCATTTACTTCAGGTTTCAGATTCGGACTTAACTCGTCGTAAACGAGTATGTCTTGTGTCAACTTTTGAAATTCACTTTCTTTCTGTTGTTTTCGTTTCTTGCATTATGTTTTCAACATATCCAACATACTTGGGTGTTGTTTCATCATTTTTGCATATGTTTTTTCTACTTTTATTCGAGTCTTCACTATCGATCAAATTTCAGCTCTCATCAGGTCTGATTCATAACGTTTTTGCATCAGTATATCAAACCTTATCGGAAATTTCTCAAACTTTATATCCTGTCTTTTTGGGTTGATATACCACTATATCTGAAATTGTAGATCAAATGGACATCATTTACTTCAGGTTTCGGATTCGTACTTAACTCGTCGTAAACGAGTATGTCTTGTGTCAACTTTTGAAATTCACTTTCTTTCTGTTGTTTTCGTTTCTTGCATTATGTTGTCAAAATATCCAACATACTTGGGTTTTGTTTCATCATTTTTACATATGTTTTTTCTACTTTTATTCGAGTCTTCACTTTCGATCATGTTTCAGATAGTAAATTTCGGCTCTCATCAGGTCTGAT
Organism: Populus alba x Populus glandulosa; assembly: GCA_033617975.1. Lineage (NCBI taxonomy): Eukaryota > Viridiplantae > Streptophyta > Magnoliopsida > Malpighiales > Salicaceae > Populus > Populus alba x Populus glandulosa. The sequence goes on along the minus strand of CM066144.1, from coordinate 20,668,855 downwards.
TCATAACGTTTTTGCATCAGTATATCAAACCTTCTCGGAAATTTCTCAAACTTTATATCCTGTCTATTTGGGTTGAGATACCACCATATCTGAAATTGTAGATCAAATGGACATCATTTACTTCAGGTTTTAAATTCGGACTTAACTCTTCGCAAACAAGAATGTCTTGTGTCAACTTTTGAATTTCACTTTCTTTCTGTTGTTTTCGTTTCTTGCATTATGTTTTCAACATATCCAACATACTTGGGTGTTGTTTCATCATTTTTGCATATGTTTTTTCTACTTTTATTCGAGTCTTCACTATCGATCAAATTTCGGCTCTCATCAGGTCTGATTCATAACGTTTTTGCATCAGTATATCAAACCTTATCGGAAATTTCTCAAACTTTATATCCTGTCTTTTTGGGTTGATATACCACTATATCTGAAATTGTAGATCAAATGGACATCATTTACTTCAGGTTTCAGATTCGGACTTAACTCGTCGTAAACGAGTATGTCTTGTGTCAACTTTTGAAATTCACTTTCTTTCTGTTGTTTTCGTTTCTTGCATTATGTTTTCAACATATCCAACATACTTGGGTGTTGTTTCATCATTTTTGCATATGTTTTTTCTACTTTTATTCGAGTCTTCACTTTCGATCATGTTTCAGATAGTAAATTTCGGGTCTAATCAGGTCTTATTCATAACGTTTTTGCATCAGTATATCAAACCTTCTCGGAAATTTCTCAAACTTTATGTCCTGTCTATTTGGGTTGAGATACCACCATATCTGAAATTGTAGATCAAATGGACATCATTTACTTCAGGTTTCAGATTCGGACTTAACTCGTCATAAACGAGTATGTCTTGTGTCAACTTTTGAAATTCACTTTCTTTCTGTTGTTTTCGTTTCTTGCATTATGTTTTCAACATATCCAACATACTTGGGTGTTGTTTCATCATTTTTGCATATGTTTTTTCTACTTTTATTCGAGTCTTCACTTTCGATCATGTTTCAGATAGTAAATTTCGGGTCTAATCAGGTCTTATTCATAACGTTTTTGCATCAGTATATCAAACCTTCTCGGAAATTTCTCAAACTTTATGTCCTGTCTATTTGGGTTGAGATACCACCATATCTGAAATTGTAGATCAAATGGACATCATTTACTTCAGGTTTCAGATTCGGACTTAACTCGTCGTAAACGAGTATGTCTTGTGTCAACTTTTGAAATTCACTTTCTTTCTGTTGTTTTCGTTTCTTGCATTATGTTTTCAACATATCCAACATACTTGGGTGTTGTTTCATCATTTTTGCATATGTTTTTTCTACTTTTATTCGAGTCTTCACTATCGATCAAATTTCAGCTCTCATCAGGTCTGATTCATAACGTTTTTGCATCAGTATATCAAACCTTATCGGAAATTTCTCAAACTTTATATCCTGTCTTTTTGGGTTGATATACCACTATATCTGAAATTGTAGATCAAATGGACATCATTTACTTCAGGTTTCGGATTCGTACTTAACTCGTCGTAAACGAGTATGTCTTGTGTCAACTTTTGAAATTCACTTTCTTTCTGTTGTTTTCGTTTCTTGCATTATGTTGTCAAAATATCCAACATACTTGGGTTTTGTTTCATCATTTTTACATATGTTTTTTCTACTTTTATTCGAGTCTTCACTTTCGATCATGTTTCAGATAGTAAATTTCGGCTCTCATCAGGTCTGATTCATAACGTTTTTGCATCAGTATATCAAACCTTCTCGGAAATTTCTCAAACTTTATATCCTGTCTATTTGGGTTGAGATACCACCATATCTGAAATTGTAGATAAAATGGACATCATTTACTTCAGGTTTTAAATTCGGACTTAACTCTTCGCAAACAAGAATGTCTTGTGTCAACTTTTGAATTTCACTTTCTTTCTGTTGTTTTCGTTTCTTGCATTATGTTTTCAACATATCCAACATACTTGGGTGTTGTTTCATCATTTTTGCATATGTTTTTTCTACTTTTATTCGAGTCTTCACTATCGATCAAATTTCGGCTCTCATCAGGTCTGATTCATAACGTTTTTGCATCAGTATATCAAACCTTATCGGAAATTTCTCAAACTTTATATCCTGTCTTTTTGGGTTGATATACCACTATATCTGAAATTGTAGATCAAATGGACATCATTTACTTCAGGTTTCAGATTCGGACTTAACTCGTCGTAAACGAGTATGTCTTGTGTCAACTTTTGAAATTCACTTTCTTTCTGTTGTTTTCGTTTCTTGCATTATGTTTTCAACATATCCAACATACTTGGGTGTTGTTTCATCATTTTTGCATATGTTTTTTCTACTTTTATTCGAGTCTTCACTTTCGATCATGTTTCAGATAGTAAATTTCGGGTCTAATCAGGTCTTATTCATAACGTTTTTGCATCAGTATATCAAACCTTCTCGGAAATTTCTCAAACTTTATGTCCTGTCTATTTGGGTTGAGATACCACCATATCTGAAATTGTAGATCAAATGGACATCATTTACTTCAGGTTTCAGATTCGGACTTAACTCGTCATAAACGAGTATGTCTTGTGTCAACTTTTGAAATTCACTTTCTTTCTGTTGTTTTCGTTTCTTGCATTATGTTTTCAACATATCCAACATACTTGGGTGTTGTTTCATCATTTTTGCATATGTTTTTTCTACTTTTATTCGAGTCTTCACTTTCGATCATGTTTCAGATAGTAAATTTCGGGTCTAATCAGGTCTTATTCATAACGTTTTTGCATCAGTATATCAAACCTTCTCGGAAATTTCTCAAACTTTATGTCCTGTCTATTTGGGTTGAGATACCACCATATCTGAAATTGTAGATCAAATGGACATCATTTACTTCAGGTTTCAGATTCGGACTTAACTCGTCGTAAACGAGTATGTCTTGTGTCAACTTTTGAAATTCACTTTCTTTCTGTTGTTTTCGTTTCTTGCATTATGTTTTCAACATATCCAACATACTTGGGTGTTGTTTCATCATTTTTGCATATGTTTTTTCTACTTTTATTCGAGTCTTCACTATCGATCAAATTTCAGCTCTCATCAGGTCTGATTCATAACGTTTTTGCATCAGTATATCAAACCTTATCGGAAATTTCTCAAACTTTATATCCTGTCTTTTTGGGTTGATATACCACTATATCTGAAATTGTAGATCAAATGGACATCATTTACTTCAGGTTTCGGATTCGTACTTAACTCGTCGTAAACGAGTATGTCTTGTGTCAACTTTTGAAATTCACTTTCTTTCTGTTGTTTTCGTTTCTTGCATTATGTTGTCAAAATATCCAACATACTTGGGTTTTGTTTCATCATTTTTACATATGTTTTTTCTACTTTTATTCGAGTCTTCACTTTCGATCATGTTTCAGATAGTAAATTTCGGCTCTCATCAGGTCTGATTCATAACGTTTTTGCATCAGTATATCAAACCTTCTCGGAAATTTCTCAAACTTTATATCCTGTCTATTTGGGTTGAGATACCACCATATCTGAAATTGTAGATCAAATGGACATCATTTACTTCAGGTTTTAAATTCGGACTTAACTCTTCGCAAACAAGAATGTCTTGTGTCAACTTTTGAATTTCACTTTCTTTCTGTTGTTTTCGTTTCTTGCATTATGTTTTCAACATATCCAACATACTTGGGTGTTGTTTCATCATTTTTGCATATGTTTTTTCTACTTTTATTCGAGTCTTCACTATCGATCAAATTTCGGCTCTCATCAGGTCTGATTCATAACGTTTTTGCATCAGTATATCAAACCTTATCGGAAATTTCTCAAACTTTATATCCTGTCTTTTTGGGTTGATATACCACTATATCTGAAATTGTAGATCAAATGGACATCATTTACTTCAGGTTTCAGATTCGGACTTAACTCGTCGTAAACGAGTATGTCTTGTGTCAACTTTTGAAATTCACTTTCTTTCTGTTGTTTTCGTTTCTTGCATTATGTTTTCAACATATCCAACATACTTGGGTGTTGTTTCATCATTTTTGCATATGTTTTTTCTACTTTTATTCGAGTCTTCACTTTCGATCATGTTTCAGATAGTAAATTTCGGGTCTAATCAGGTCTTATTCATAACGTTTTTGCATCAGTATATCAAACCTTCTCGGAAATTTCTCAAACTTTATGTCCTGTCTATTTGGGTTGAGATACCACCATATCTGAAATTGTAGATCAAATGGACATCATTTACTTCAGGTTTCAGATTCGGACTTAACTCGTCATAAACGAGTATGTCTTGTGTCAACTTTTGAAATTCACTTTCTTTCTGTTGTTTTCGTTTCTTGCATTATGTTTTCAACATATCCAACATACTTGGGTGTTGTTTCATCATTTTTGCATATGTTTTTTCTACTTTTATTCGAGTCTTCACTTTCGATCATGTTTCAGATAGTAAATTTCGGGTCTAATCAGGTCTTATTCATAACGTTTTTGCATCAGTATATCAAACCTTCTCGGAAATTTCTCAAACTTTATGTCCTGTCTATTTGGGTTGAGATACCACCATATCTGAAATTGTAGATCAAATGGACATCATTTACTTCAGGTTTCAGATTCGGACTTAACTCGTCGTAAACGAGTATGTCTTGTGTCAACTTTTGAAATTCACTTTCTTTCTGTTGTTTTCGTTTCTTGCATTATGTTTTCAACATATCCAACATACTTGGGTGTTGTTTCATCATTTTTGCATATGTTTTTTCTACTTTTATTCGAGTCTTCACTATCGATCAAATTTCAGCTCTCATCAGGTCTGATTCATAACGTTTTTGCATCAGTATATCAAACCTTATCGGAAATTTCTCAAACTTTATATCCTGTCTTTTTGGGTTGATATACCACTATATCTGAAATTGTAGATCAAATGGACATCATTTACTTCAGGTTTCGGATTCGTACTTAACTCGTCGTAAACGAGTATGTCTTGTGTCAACTTTTGAAATTCACTTTCTTTCTGTTGTTTTCGTTTCTTGCATTATGTTGTCAAAATATCCAACATACTTGGGTTTTGTTTCATCATTTTTACATATGTTTTTTCTACTTTTATTCGAGTCTTCACTTTCGATCATGTTTCAGATAGTAAATTTCGGCTCTCATCAGGTCTGATTCATAACGTTTTTGCATCAGTATATCAAACCTTCTCGGAAATTTCTCAAACTTTATATCCTGTCTATTTGGGTTGAGATACCACCATATCTGAAATTGTAGATCAAATGGACATCATTTACTTCAGGTTTTAAATTCGGACTTAACTCTTCGCAAACAAGAATGTCTTGTGTCAACTTTTGAATTTCACTTTCTTTCTGTTGTTTTCGTTTCTTGCATTATGTTTTCAACATATCCAACATACTTGGGTGTTGTTTCATCATTTTTGCATATGTTTTTTCTACTTTTATTCGAGTCTTCACTATCGATCAAATTTCGGCTCTCATCAGGTCTGATTCATAACGTTTTTGCATCAGTATATCAAACCTTATCGGAAATTTCTCAAACTTTATATCCTGTCTTTTTGGGTTGATATACCACTATATCTGAAATTGTAGATCAAATGGACATCATTTACTTCAGGTTTCAGATTCGGACTTAACTCGTCGTAAACGAGTATGTCTTGTGTCAACTTTTGAAATTCACTTTCTTTCTGTTGTTTTCGTTTCTTGCATTATGTTTTCAACATATCCAACATACTTGGGTGTTGTTTCATCATTTTTGCATATGTTTTTTCTACTTTTATTCGAGTCTTCACTTTCGATCATGTTTCAGATAGTAAATTTCGGGTCTAATCAGGTCTTATTCATAACGTTTTTGCATCAGTATATCAAACCTTCTCGGAAATTTCTCAAACTTTATGTCCTGTCTATTTGGGTTGAGATACCACCATATCTGAAATTGTAGATCAAATGGACATCATTTACTTCAGGTTTCAGATTCGGACTTAACTCGTCATAAACGAGTATGTCTTGTGTCAACTTTTGAAATTCACTTTCTTTCTGTTGTTTTCGTTTCTTGCATTATGTTTTCAACATATCCAACATACTTGGGTGTTGTTTCATCATTTTTGCATATGTTTTTTCTACTTTTATTCGAGTCTTCACTTTCGATCATGTTTCAGATAGTAAATTTCGGCTCTCATCAGGTCTGATTCATAACGTTTTTGCATCAGTATATCAAACCTTCTCGGAAATTTCTCAAACTTTATATCCTGTCTATTTGGGTTGAGATACCACCATATCTGAAATTGTAGATCAAATGGACATCATTTACTTCAGGTTTTAAATTCGGACTTAACTCTTCGCAAACAAGAATGTCTTGTGTCAACTTTTGAATTTCACTTTCTTTCTGTTGTTTTCGTTTCTTGCATTATGTTTTCAACATATCCAACATACTTGGGTGTTGTTTCATCATTTTTGCATATGTTTTTTCTACTTTTATTCGAGTCTTCACTTTCGATCATGTTTCAGATAGTAAATTTCGGGTCTAATCAGGTCTTATTCATAACGTTTTTGCATCAGTATATCAAACCTTCTCGGAAATTTCTCAAACTTTATGTCCTGTCTATTTGGGTTGAGATACCACCATATCTGAAATTGTAGATCAAATGGACATCATTTACTTCAGGTTTCAGATTCGGACTTAACTCGTCATAAACGAGTATGTCTTGTGTCAACTTTTGAAATTCACTTTCTTTCTGTTGTTTTCGTTTCTTGCATTATGTTTTCAACATATCCAACATACTTGGGTGTTGTTTCATCATTTTTGCATATGTTTTTTCTACTTTTATTCGAGTCTTCACTTTCGATCATGTTTCAGATAGTAAATTTCGGGTCTAATCAGGTCTTATTCATAACGTTTTTGCATCAGTATATCAAACCTTCTCGGAAATTTCTCAAACTTTATGTCCTGTCTATTTGGGTTGAGATACCACCATATCTGAAATTGTAGATCAAATGGACATCATTTACTTCAGGTTTCAGATTCGGACTTAACTCGTCGTAAACGAGTATGTCTTGTGTCAACTTTTGAAATTCACTTTCTTTCTGTTGTTTTCGTTTCTTGCATTATGTTTTCAACATATCCAACATACTTGGGTGTTGTTTCATCATTTTTGCATATGTTTTTTCTACTTTTATTCGAGTCTTCACTATCGATCAAATTTCAGCTCTCATCAGGTCTGATTCATAACGTTTTTGCATCAGTATATCAAACCTTATCGGAAATTTCTCAAACTTTATATCCTGTCTTTTTGGGTTGATATACCACTATATCTGAAATTGTAGATCAAATGGACATCATTTACTTCAGGTTTCGGATTCGTACTTAACTCGTCGTAAACGAGTATGTCTTGTGTCAACTTTTGAAATTCACTTTCTTTCTGTTGTTTTCGTTTCTTGCATTATGTTGTCAAAATATCCAACATACTTGGGTTTTGTTTCATCATTTTTACATATGTTTTTTCTACTTTTATTCGAGTCTTCACTTTCGATCATGTTTCAGATAGTAAATTTCGGCTCTCATCAGGTCTGATTCATAACGTTTTTGCATCAGTATATCAAACCTTCTCGGAAATTTCTCAAACTTTATATCCTGTCTATTTGGGTTGAGATACCACCATATCTGAAATTGTAGATCAAATGGACATCATTTACTTCAGGTTTTAAATTCGGACTTAACTCTTCGCAAACAAGAATGTCTTGTGTCAACTTTTGAATTTCACTTTCTTTCTGTTGTTTTCGTTTCTTGCATTATGTTTTCAACATATCCAACATACTTGGGTGTTGTTTCATCATTTTTGCATATGTTTTTTCTACTTTTATTCGAGTCTTCACTATCGATCAAATTTCGGCTCTCATCAGGTCTGATTCATAACGTTTTTGCATCAGTATATCAAACCTTATCGGAAATTTCTCAAACTTTATATCCTGTCTTTTTGGGTTGATATACCACTATATCTGAAATTGTAGATCAAATGGACATCATTTACTTCAGGTTTCAGATTCGGACTTAACTCGTCGTAAACGAGTATGTCTTGTGTCAACTTTTGAAATTCACTTTCTTTCTGTTGTTTTCGTTTCTTGCATTATGTTTTCAACATATCCAACATACTTGGGTGTTGTTTCATCATTTTTGCATATGTTTTTTCTACTTTTATTCGAGTCTTCACTTTCGATCATGTTTCAGATAGTAAATTTCGGGTCTAATCAGGTCTTATTCATAACGTTTTTGCATCAGTATATCAAACCTTCTCGGAAATTTCTCAAACTTTATGTCCTGTCTATTTGGGTTGAGATACCACCATATCTGAAATTGTAGATCAAATGGACATCATTTACTTCAGGTTTCAGATTCGGACTTAACTCGTCATAAACGAGTATGTCTTGTGTCAACTTTTGAAATTCACTTTCTTTCTGTTGTTTTCGTTTCTTGCATTATGTTTTCAACATATCCAACATACTTGGGTGTTGTTTCATCATTTTTGCATATGTTTTTTCTACTTTTATTCGAGTCTTCACTTTCGATCATGTTTCAGATAGTAAATTTCGGGTCTAATCAGGTCTTATTCATAACGTTTTTGCATCAGTATATCAAACCTTCTCGGAAATTTCTCAAACTTTATGTCCTGTCTATTTGGGTTGAGATACCACCATATCTGAAATTGTAGATCAAATGGACATCATTTACTTCAGGTTTCAGATTCGGACTTAACTCGTCGTAAACGAGTATGTCTTGTGTCAACTTTTGAAATTCACTTTCTTTCTGTTGTTTTCGTTTCTTGCATTATGTTTTCAACATATCCAACATACTTGGGTGTTGTTTCATCATTTTTGCATATGTTTTTTCTACTTTTATTCGAGTCTTCACTATCGATCAAATTTCAGCTCTCATCAGGTCTGATTCATAACGTTTTTGCATCAGTATATCAAACCTTATCGGAAATTTCTCAAACTTTATATCCTGTCTTTTTGGGTTGATATACCACTATATCTGAAATTGTAGATCAAATGGACATCATTTACTTCAGGTTTCGGATTCGTACTTAACTCGTCGTAAACGAGTATGTCTTGTGTCAACTTTTGAAATTCACTTTCTTTCTGTTGTTTTCGTTTCTTGCATTATGTTGTCAAAATATCCAACATACTTGGGTTTTGTTTCATCATTTTTACATATGTTTTTTCTACTTTTATTCGAGTCTTCACTTTCGATCATGTTTCAGATAGTAAATTTCGGCTCTCATCAGGTCTGATTCATAACGTTTTTGCATCAGTATATCAAACCTTCTCGGAAATTTCTCAAACTTTATATCCTGTCTATTTGGGTTGAGATACCACCATATCTGAAATTGTAGATCAAATGGACATCATTTACTTCAGGTTTTAAATTCGGACTTAACTCTTCGCAAACAAGAATGTCTTGTGTCAACTTTTGAATTTCACTTTCTTTCTGTTGTTTTCGTTTCTTGCATTATGTTTTCAACATATCCAACATACTTGGGTGTTGTTTCATCATTTTTGCATATGTTTTTTCTACTTTTATTCGAGTCTTCACTATCGATCAAATTTCGGCTCTCATCAGGTCTGATTCATAACGTTTTTGCATCAGTATATCAAACCTTATCGGAAATTTCTCAAACTTTATATCCTGTCTTTTTGGGTTGATATACCACTATATCTGAAATTGTAGATCAAATGGACATCATTTACTTCAGGTTTCAGATTCGGACTTAACTCGTCGTAAACGAGTATGTCTTGTGTCAACTTTTGAAATTCACTTTCTTTCTGTTGTTTTCGTTTCTTGCATTATGTTTTCAACATATCCAACATACTTGGGTGTTGTTTCATCATTTTTGCATATGTTTTTTCTACTTTTATTCGAGTCTTCACTTTCGATCATGTTTCAGATAGTAAATTTCGGGTCTAATCAGGTCTTATTCATAACGTTTTTGCATCAGTATATCAAACCTTCTCGGAAATTTCTCAAACTTTATGTCCTGTCTATTTGGGTTGAGATACCACCATATCTGAAATTGTAGATCAAATGGACATCATTTACTTCAGGTTTCAGATTCGGACTTAACTCGTCATAAACGAGTATGTCTTGTGTCAACTTTTGAAATTCACTTTCTTTCTGTTGTTTTCGTTTCTTGCATTATGTTTTCAACATATCCAACATACTTGGGTGTTGTTTCATCATTTTTGCATATGTTTTTTCTACTTTTATTCGAGTCTTCACTTTCGATCATGTTTCAGATAGTAAATTTCGGGTCTAATCAGGTCTTATTCATAACGTTTTTGCATCAGTATATCAAACCTTCTCGGAAATTTCTCAAACTTTATGTCCTGTCTATTTGGGTTGAGATACCACCATATCTGAAATTGTAGATCAAATGGACATCATTTACTTCAGGTTTCAGATTCGGACTTAACTCGTCGTAAACGAGTATGTCTTGTGTCAACTTTTGAAATTCACTTTCTTTCTGTTGTTTTCGTTTCTTGCATTATGTTTTCAACATATCCAACATACTTGGGTGTTGTTTCATCATTTTTGCATATGTTTTTTCTACTTTTATTCGAGTCTTCACTATCGATCAAATTTCAGCTCTCATCAGGTCTGATTCATAACGTTTTTGCATCAGTATATCAAACCTTATCGGAAATTTCTCAAACTTTATATCCTGTCTTTTTGGGTTGATATACCACTATATCTGAAATTGTAGATCAAATGGACATCATTTACTTCAGGTTTCGGATTCGTACTTAACTCGTCGTAAACGAGTATGTCTTGTGTCAACTTTTGAAATTCACTTTCTTTCTGTTGTTTTCGTTTCTTGCATTATGTTGTCAAAATATCCAACATACTTGGGTTTTGTTTCATCATTTTTACATATGTTTTTTCTACTTTTATTCGAGTCTTCACTTTCGATCATGTTTCAGATAGTAAATTTCGGCTCTCATCAGGTCTGATTCATAACGTTTTTGCATCAGTATATCAAACCTTCTCGGAAATTTCTCAAACTTTATATCCTGTCTATTTGGGTTGAGATACCACCATATCTGAAATTGTAGATCAAATGGACATCATTTACTTCAGGTTTTAAATTCGGACTTAACTCTTCGCAAACAAGAATGTCTTGTGTCAACTTTTGAATTTCACTTTCTTTCTGTTGTTTTCGTTTCTTGCATTATGTTTTCAACATATCCAACATACTTGGGTGTTGTTTCATCATTTTTGCATATGTTTTTTCTACTTTTATTCGAGTCTTCACTATCGATCAAATTTCGGCTCTCATCAGGTCTGATTCATAACGTTTTTGCATCAGTATATCAAACCTTATCGGAAATTTCTCAAACTTTATATCCTGTCTTTTTGGGTTGATATACCACTATATCTGAAATTGTAGATCAAATGGACATCATTTACTTCAGGTTTCAGATTCGGACTTAACTCGTCGTAAACGAGTATGTCTTGTGTCAACTTTTGAAATTCACTTTCTTTCTGTTGTTTTCGTTTCTTGCATTATGTTTTCAACATATCCAACATACTTGGGTGTTGTTTCATCATTTTTGCATATGTTTTTTCTACTTTTATTCGAGTCTTCACTTTCGATCATGTTTCAGATAGTAAATTTCGGGTCTAATCAGGTCTTATTCATAACGTTTTTGCATCAGTATATCAAACCTTCTCGGAAATTTCTCAAACTTTATGTCCTGTCTATTTGGGTTGAGATACCACCATATCTGAAATTGTAGATCAAATGGACATCATTTACTTCAGGTTTCAGATTCGGACTTAACTCGTCATAAACGAGTATGTCTTGTGTCAACTTTTGAAATTCACTTTCTTTCTGTTGTTTTCGTTTCTTGCATTATGTTTTCAACATATCCAACATACTTGGGTGTTGTTTCATCATTTTTGCATATGTTTTTTCTACTTTTATTCGAGTCTTCACTTTCGATCATGTTTCAGATAGTAAATTTCGGGTCTAATCAGGTCTTATTCATAACGTTTTTGCATCAGTATATCAAACCTTCTCGGAAATTTCTCAAACTTTATGTCCTGTCTATTTGGGTTGAGATACCACCATATCTGAAATTGTAGATCAAATGGACATCATTTACTTCAGGTTTCAGATTCGGACTTAACTCGTCGTAAACGAGTATGTCTTGTGTCAACTTTTGAAATTCACTTTCTTTCTGTTGTTTTCGTTTCTTGCATTATGTTTTCAACATATCCAACATACTTGGGTGTTGTTTCATCATTTTTGCATATGTTTTTTCTACTTTTATTCGAGTCTTCACTATCGATCAAATTTCAGCTCTCATCAGGTCTGATTCATAACGTTTTTGCATCAGTATATCAAACCTTATCGGAAATTTCTCAAACTTTATATCCTGTCTTTTTGGGTTGATATACCACTATATCTGAAATTGTAGATCAAATGGACATCATTTACTTCAGGTTTCGGATTCGTACTTAACTCGTCGTAAACGAGTATGTCTTGTGTCAACTTTTGAAATTCACTTTCTTTCTGTTGTTTTCGTTTCTTGCATTATGTTGTCAAAATATCCAACATACTTGGGTTTTGTTTCATCATTTTTACATATGTTTTTTCTACTTTTATTCGAGTCTTCACTTTCGATCATGTTTCAGATAGTAAATTTCGGCTCTCATCAGGTCTGATTCATAACGTTTTTGCATCAGTATATCAAACCTTCTCGGAAATTTCTCAAACTTTATATCCTGTCTATTTGGGTTGAGATACCACCATATCTGAAATTGTAGATCAAATGGACATCATTTACTTCAGGTTTTAAATTCGGACTTAACTCTTCGCAAACAAGAATGTCTTGTGTCAACTTTTGAATTTCACTTTCTTTCTGTTGTTTTCGTTTCTTGCATTATGTTTTCAACATATCCAACATACTTGGGTGTTGTTTCATCATTTTTGCATATGTTTTTTCTACTTTTATTCGAGTCTTCACTATCGATCAAATTTCGGCTCTCATCAGGTCTGATTCATAACGTTTTTGCATCAGTATATCAAACCTTATCGGAAATTTCTCAAACTTTATATCCTGTCTTTTTGGGTTGATATACCACTATATCTGAAATTGTAGATCAAATGGACATCATTTACTTCAGGTTTCAGATTCGGACTTAACTCGTCGTAAACGAGTATGTCTTGTGTCAACTTTTGAAATTCACTTTCTTTCTGTTGTTTTCGTTTCTTGCATTATGTTTTCAACATATCCAACATACTTGGGTGTTGTTTCATCATTTTTGCATATGTTTTTTCTACTTTTATTCGAGTCTTCACTTTCGATCATGTTTCAGATAGTAAATTTCGGGTCTAATCAGGTCTTATTCATAACGTTTTTGCATCAGTATATCAAACCTTCTCGGAAATTTCTCAAACTTTATGTCCTGTCTATTTGGGTTGAGATACCACCATATCTGAAATTGTAGATCAAATGGACATCATTTACTTCAGGTTTCAGATTCGGACTTAACTCGTCATAAACGAGTATGTCTTGTGTCAACTTTTGAAATTCTTGGGTCAATAACATGGACTCTTAATTTGATATTTAGCTGGTTGTTTTTGTACCCCTAGCATATCTAGTTGGTCTAAGTTTTTGTTTTGTTATGTGGCTAGCCTGTAGCCATTTGTTGGTTTTCGTTTCTGTTCACATTGTAAATCTTGGGTATGCCCATTATATTCTTTGTATCATTTTCTTTTAATACATAAGTCAGCTTACCAAAAAAAAAAACTTTTGAAATTCACTTTCTTTCTGTTGTTTTCGTTTCTTGCATTATGTTTTCAACATATCCAACATACTTGGGTGTTGTTTCATCATTTTTGCATATGTTTTTTCTACTTTTATTCGAGTCTTCACTTTCGATCATGTTTCAGATAGTAAATTTCGGGTCTAATCAGGTCTTATTCATAACGTTTTTGCATCAGTATATCAAACCTTCTCGGAAATTTCTCAAACTTTATGTCCTGTCTATTTGGGTTGAGATACCACCATATCTGAAATTGTAGATCAAATGGACATCATTTACTTCAGGTTTCAGATTCGGACTTAACTCGTCGTAAACGAGTATGTCTTGTGTCAACTTTTGAAATTCACTTTCTTTCTGTTGTTTTCGTTTCTTGCATTATGTTTTCAACATATCCAACATACTTGGGTGTTGTTTCATCATTTTTGCATATGTTTTTTCTACTTTTATTCGAGTCTTCACTATCGATCAAATTTCAGCTCTCATCAGGTCTGATTCATAACGTTTTTGCATCAGTATATCAAACCTTATCGGAAATTTCTCAAACTTTATATCCTGTCTTTTTGGGTTGATATACCACTATATCTGAAATTGTAGATCAAATGGACATCATTTACTTCAGGTTTCGGATTCGTACTTAACTCGTCGTAAACGAGTATGTCTTGTGTCAACTTTTGAAATTCACTTTCTTTCTGTTGTTTTCGTTTCTTGCATTATGTTGTCAAAATATCCAACATACTTGGGTTTTGTTTCATCATTTTTACATATGTTTTTTCTACTTTTATTCGAGTCTTCACTTTCGATCATGTTTCAGATAGTAAATTTCGGGTCTAATCAGGTCTCATTCATAACGTTTTTGCATCAGTATATCAAACCTTCTCGGAAATTTCTCAAACTTTATATCCTGTCTATTTGGGTTGAGATACCACCATATCTGAAATTGTAGATCAAATGGACATCATTTACTTCAGGTTTTAAATTCGGACTTAACTCTTCGCAAACAAGAATGTCTTGTGTCAACTTTTGAATTTCACTTTCTTTCTGTTGTTTTCGTTTCTTGCATTATGTTTTCAACATATCCAACATACTTGGGTGTTGTTTCATCATTTTTGCATATGTTTTTTCTACTTTTATTCGAGTCTTCACTATCGATCAAATTTCGGCTCTCATCAGGTCTGATTCATAACGTTTTTGCATCAGTATATCAAACCTTATCGGAAATTTCTCAAACTTTATATCCTGTCTTTTTGGGTTGATATACCACTATATCTGAAATTGTAGATCAAATGGACATCATTTACTTCAGGTTTCAGATTCGGACTTAACTCGTCGTAAACGAGTATGTCTTGTGTCAACTTTTGAAATTCACTTTCTTTCTGTTGTTTTCGTTTCTTGCATTATGTTTTCAACATATCCAACATACTTGGGTGTTGTTTCATCATTTTTGCATATGTTTTTTCTACTTTTATTCGAGTCTTCACTTTCGATCATGTTTCAGATAGTAAATTTCGGGTCTAATCAGGTCTTATTCATAACGTTTTTGCATCAGTATATCAAACCTTCTCGGAAATTTCTCAAACTTTATATCCTTTCTATTTGGGTTGAGATACCACCATATCTGAAATTGTAGATCAAATGGACATCATTTACTTCAGGTTTTAAATTCGGACTTAACTCT
Source organism: Populus alba x Populus glandulosa (assembly GCA_033617975.1). Classification (NCBI taxonomy): domain Eukaryota; kingdom Viridiplantae; phylum Streptophyta; class Magnoliopsida; order Malpighiales; family Salicaceae; genus Populus; species Populus alba x Populus glandulosa. Next base: position 20,653,360 of record CM066144.1, on the reverse strand, counting down.
TCGCAAACAAGAATGTCTTGTGTCAACTTTTGAATTTCACTTTCTTTCTGTTGTTTTCGTTTCTTGCATTATGTTTTCAACATATCCAACATACTTGGGTGTTGTTTCATCATTTTTGCATATGTTTTTTCTACTTTTATTCGAGTCTTCACTATCGATCAAATTTCGGGTCTAATCAGGTCTGATTCATAACGTTTTTGCATCAGTATATCAAACCTTATCGGAAATTTCTCAAACTTTATATCCTGTCTTTTTGGGTTGATATACCACTATATCTGAAATTGTAGATCAAATGGACATGATTTACTTCAGGTTTCAGATTCGGACTTAAGTCCTCGTAAACGAGTATGTCTTGTGTCAACTTTTGAATTTCACTTTCTTTCTGTTGTTTTCGTTTCTTGCATTATGTTTTCAACATATCCAACATACTTGGGTGTTGTTTCATCATTTTTGCATATGTTTTTTCTACTTTTATTCGAGTCTTCACTATCGATCAAATTTCAGCTCTCATCAGGTCTGATTCATAACGTTTTTGCATCAGTATATCAAACCTTATCGGAAATTTCTCAAACTTTATATCCTGTCTTTTTGGGTTGATATACCACTATATCTGAAATTGTAGATCAAATGGACATCATTTACTTCAGGTTTCAGATTCGGACTTAAGTCCTCGTAAACGAGTATGTCTTGTGTCAACTTTTGAAATTCACTTTCTTTCTGTTGTTTTCGTTTCTTGCATTATGTTGTCAACATATCCAACATACTTGGGTTTTGTTTCGTCATTTTTACATATGCTTTTTCTACTTTTATTCGAGTCTTCACTTTCGATCATGTTTCAGATAGTAAATTTCGGGTCTAATCAGGTCTCATTCATAACGTTTTTGCATCAGTATATCAAACCTTCTCGGAAATTTCTCAAACTTTATATCCTTTCTATTTGGGTTGAGATACCACCATATCTGAAATTGTAGATCAAATGGACATCATTTACTTCAGGTTTTAAATTCGGACTTAACTCTTCGCAAACAAGAATGTCTTGTGTCAACTTTTGAATTTCACTTTCTTTCTGTTGTTTTCGTTTCTTGCATTATGTTTTCAACATATCCAACATACTTGGGTGTTGTTTCATCATTTTTGCATATGTTTTTTCTACTTTTATTCGAGTCTTCACTATCGATCAAATTTCGGGTCTAATCAGGTCTGATTCATAACGTTTTTGCATCAGTATATCAAACCTTATCGGAAATTTCTCAAACTTTATATCCTGTCTTTTTGGGTTGATATACCACTATATCTGAAATTGTAGATCAAATGGACATCATTTACTTCAGGTTTCAGATTCGTACTTAACTCGTCGTAAACGAGTATGTCTTGTGTCAACTTTTGAAATTCACTTTCTTTCTGTTGTTTTCGTTTCTTGCATTATGTTTTCAACATATCCAACATACTTGGGTGTTGTTTCATCATTTTTGCATATGTTTTTTCTACTTTTATTCGAGTCTTCACTATCGATCAAATTTCGGGTCTAATCAGGTCTGATTCATAACGTTTTTGCATCAGTATATCAAACCTTATCGGAAATTTCTCAAACTTTATATCCTGTCTTTTTGGGTTGATATACCACTATATCTGAAATTGTAGATCAAATGGACATCATTTACTTCAGGTTTCAGATTCGGACTTAAGTCCTCGTAAACGAGTATGTCTTGTGTCAACTTTTGAAATTCACTTTCTTTCTGTTGTTTTCGTTTCTTGCATTATGTTGTCAACATATCCAACATACTTGGGTTTTGTTTCGTCATTTTTACATATGCTTTTTCTACTTTTATTCGAGTCTTCACTTTCGATCATGTTTCAGATAGTAAATTTCGGGTCTAATCAGGTCTCATTCATAAAGTTTTTGCATCAGTATATCAAACCTTATCGGAAATTTCTCAAACTTTATATCCTGTCTTTTTGGGTTGATATACCACTATATCTGAAATTGTAGATCAAATGGACATCATTTACTTCAGGTTTCCGATTCGGACTTAACTCGTCGTAAACGAGTATGTCTTGTGTCAACTTTTGAAATTCACTTTCTTTCTGTTGTTTTCGTTTCTTGCATTATGTTTTCAACATATCCAACATACTTGGGTGTTGTTTCATCATTTTTGCATATGTTTTTTCTACTTTTATTCGAGTCTTCACTATCGATCAAATTTCGGGTCTAATCAGGTCTGATTCATAACGTTTTTGCATCAGTATATCAAACCTTCTCGGAAATTTCTCAAACTTTATATCCTGTCTTTTTGGGTTGATATACCACTATATCTGAAATTGTAGATCAAATGGATATCATTTACTTCAGGTTTCAGATTCGGACTTAACTCGTCGTAAACGAGTATGTCTTGTGTCAACTTTTGAAATTCACTTTCTTTCTGTTGTTTTCGTTTCTTGCATTATGTTTTCAACATATCCAACATACTTGGGTGTTGTTTCATCATTTTTGCATATGTTTTTTCTACTTTTATTCGAGTCTTCACTATCGATCAAATTTCGGGTCTAATCAGGTCTGATTCATAACGTTTTTGCATCAGTATATCAAACCTTATCGGAAATTTCTCAAACTTTATATCCTGTCTTTTTGGGTTGATATACCACTATATCTGAAATTGTAGATCAAATGGACATCATTTACTTCAGGTTTCAGATTCGGACTTAAGTCCTCGTAAACGAGTATGTCTTGTGTCAACTTTTGAAATTCACTTTCTTTCTGTTGTTTTCGTTTCTTGCATTATGTTGTCAACATATCCAACATACTTGGGTTTTGTTTCGTCATTTTTACATATGCTTTTTCTACTTTTATTCGAGTCTTCACTTTCGATCATGTTTCAGATAGTAAATTTCGGGTCTAATCAGGTCTGATTCATAACGTTTTTGCATCAGTATATCAAACCTTATCGGAAATTTCTCAAACTTTATATCCTGTCTTTTTGGGTTGATATACCACTATATCTGAAATTGTAGATCAAATGGACATCATTTACTTCAGGTTTCAGATTCGGACTTAACTCGTCGTAAACGAGTATGTCTTGTGTCAACTTTTGAAATTCACTTTCTTTCTGTTGTTTTCGTTTCTTGCATTATGTTTTCAACATATCCAACATACTTGGGTGTTGTTTCATCATTTTTGCATATGTTTTTTCTACTTTTATTCGAGTCTTCACTATCGATCAAATTTCGGGTCTAATCAGGTCTGATTCATAACGTTTTTGCATCAGTATATCAAACCTTATCGGAAATTTCTCAAACTTTATATCCTGTCTTTTTGGGTTGATATACCACTATATCTGAAATTGTAGATCAAATGGACATCATTTACTCCAGGTTTCAGATTCGGACTTAAGTCCTCGTAAACGAGTATGTCTTGTGTCAACTTTTGAAATTCACTTTCTTTCTGTTGTTTTCGTTTCTTGCATTATGTTGTCAACATATCCAACATACTTGGGTTTTGTTTCGTCATTTTTACATATGCTTTTTCTACTTTTATTCGAGTCTTCACTTTCGATCATGTTTCAGATAGTAAATTTCGGGTCTAATCAGGTCTCATTCATAACGTTTTTGCATCAGTATATCAAACCTTATCGGAAATTTCTCAAACTTTATATCCTGTCTTTTTGGGTTGATATACCACTATATCTGAAATTGTAGATCAAATGGACATCATTTACTTCAGGTTTCAGATTCGGACTTAACTCGTCGTAAACGAGTATGTCTTGTGTCAACTTTTGAAATTCACTTTCTTTCTGTTGTTTTCGTTTCTTGCATTATGTTTTCAACATATCCAACATACTTGGGTGTTGTTTCATCATTTTTGCATATGTTTTTTCTACTTTTATTCGAGTCTTCACTATCGATCAAATTTCGGGTCTAATCAGGTCTGATTCATAACGTTTTTGCATCAGTATATCAAACCTTATCGGAAATTTCTCAAACTTTATATCCTGTCTTTTTGGGTTGATATACCACTATATCTGAAATTGTAGATCAAATGGACATCATTTACTTCAGGTTTCCGATTCGGACTTAACTCGTCGTAAACGAGTATGTCTTGTGTCAACTTTTGAAATTCACTTTCTTTCTGTTGTTTTCGTTTCTTGCATTATGTTTTCAACATATCCAACATACTTGGGTGTTGTTTCATCATTTTTGCATATGTTTTTTCTACTTTTATTCGAGTCTTCACTTTCGATCATGTTTCAGATAGTAAATTTCGGGTCTAATCAGGTCTTATTCATAACGTTTTTGCATCAGTATATCAAACCTTCTCGGAAATTTCTCAAACTTTATATCCTTTCTATTTGGGTTGAGATACCACCATATCTGAAATTGTAGATCAAATGGACATCATTTACTTCAGGTTTTAAATTCGGACTTAACTCTTCGCAAACAAGAATGTCTTGTGTCAACTTTTGAATTTCACTTTCTTTCTGTTGTTTTCGTTTCTTGCATTATGTTTTCAACATATCCAACATACTTGGGTGTTGTTTCATCATTTTTGCATATGTTTTTTCTACTTTTATTCGAGTCTTCACTATCGATCAAATTTCGGGTCTAATCAGGTCTGATTCATAACGTTTTTGCATCAGTATATCAAACCTTATCGGAAATTTCTCAAACTTTATATCCTGTCTTTTTGGGTTGATATACCACTATATCTGAAATTGTAGATCAAATGGACATCATTTACTCCAGGTTTCAGATTCGGACTTAAGTCCTCGTAAACGAGTATGTCTTGTGTCAACTTTTGAAATTCACTTTCTTTCTGTTGTTTTCGTTTCTTGCATTATGTTGTCAACATATCCAACATACTTGGGTTTTGTTTCGTCATTTTTACATATGCTTTTTCTACTTTTATTCGAGTCTTCACTTTCGATCATGTTTCAGATAGTAAATTTCGGGTCTAATCAGGTCTCATTCATAACGTTTTTGCATCAGTATATCAAACCTTATCGGAAATTTCTCAAACTTTATATCCTGTCTTTTTGGGTTGATATACCACTATATCTGAAATTGTAGATCAAATGGACATCATTTACTTCAGGTTTCAGATTCGGACTTAACTCGTCGTAAACGAGTATGTCTTGTGTCAACTTTTGAAATTCACTTTCTTTCTGTTGTTTTCGTTTCTTGCATTATGTTTTCAACATATCCAACATACTTGGGTGTTGTTTCATCATTTTTGCATATGTTTTTTCTACTTTTATTCGAGTCTTCACTATCGATCAAATTTCGGGTCTAATCAGGTCTGATTCATAACGTTTTTGCATCAGTATATCAAACCTTATCGGAAATTTCTCAAACTTTATATCCTGTCTTTTTGGGTTGATATACCACTATATCTGAAATTGTAGATCAAATGGACATCATTTACTTCAGGTTTCCGATTCGGACTTAACTCGTCGTAAACGAGTATGTCTTGTGTCAACTTTTGAAATTCACTTTCTTTCTGTTGTTTTCGTTTCTTGCATTATGTTTTCAACATATCCAACATACTTGGGTGTTGTTTCATCATTTTTGCATATGTTTTTTCTACTTTTATTCGAGTCTTCACTATCGATCAAATTTCGGGTCTAATCAGGTCTGATTCATAACGTTTTTGCATCAGTATATCAAACCTTCTCGGAAATTTCTCAAACTTTATATCCTGTCTTTTTGGGTTGATATACCACTATATCTGAAATTGTAGATCAAATGGATATCATTTACTTCAGGTTTCAGATTCGGACTTAACTCGTCGTAAACGAGTATGTCTTGTGTCAACTTTTGAAATTCACTTTCTTTCTGTTGTTTTCGTTTCTTGCATTATGTTTTCAACATATCCAACATACTTGGGTGTTGTTTCATCATTTTTGCATATGTTTTTTCTACTTTTATTCGAGTCTTCACTATCGATCAAATTTCGGGTCTAATCAGGTCTGATTCATAACGTTTTTGCATCAGTATATCAAACCTTATCGGAAATTTCTCAAACTTTATATCCTGTCTTTTTGGGTTGATATACCACTATATCTGAAATTGTAGATCAAATGGACATCATTTACTTCAGGTTTCAGATTCGGACTTAAGTCCTCGTAAACGAGTATGTCTTGTGTCAACTTTTGAAATTCACTTTCTTTCTGTTGTTTTCGTTTCTTGCATTATGTTGTCAACATATCCAACATACTTGGGTTTTGTTTCGTCATTTTTACATATGCTTTTTCTACTTTTATTCGAGTCTTCACTTTCGATCATGTTTCAGATAGTAAATTTCGGGTCTAATCAGGTCTGATTCATAACGTTTTTGCATCAGTATATCAAACCTTATCGGAAATTTCTCAAACTTTATATCCTGTCTTTTTGGGTTGATATACCACTATATCTGAAATTGTAGATCAAATGGACATCATTTACTTCAGGTTTCAGATTCGGACTTAACTCGTCGTAAACGAGTATGTCTTGTGTCAACTTTTGAAATTCACTTTCTTTCTGTTGTTTTCGTTTCTTGCATTATGTTTTCAACATATCCAACATACTTGGGTGTTGTTTCATCATTTTTGCATATGTTTTTTCTACTTTTATTCGAGTCTTCACTATCGATCAAATTTCGGGTCTAATCAGGTCTGATTCATAACGTTTTTGCATCAGTATATCAAACCTTATCGGAAATTTCTCAAACTTTATATCCTGTCTTTTTGGGTTGATATACCACTATATCTGAAATTGTAGATCAAATGGACATCATTTACTCCAGGTTTCAGATTCGGACTTAAGTCCTCGTAAACGAGTATGTCTTGTGTCAACTTTTGAAATTCACTTTCTTTCTGTTGTTTTCGTTTCTTGCATTATGTTGTCAACATATCCAACATACTTGGGTTTTGTTTCGTCATTTTTACATATGCTTTTTCTACTTTTATTCGAGTCTTCACTTTCGATCATGTTTCAGATAGTAAATTTCGGGTCTAATCAGGTCTCATTCATAACGTTTTTGCATCAGTATATCAAACCTTATCGGAAATTTCTCAAACTTTATATCCTGTCTTTTTGGGTTGATATACCACTATATCTGAAATTGTAGATCAAATGGACATCATTTACTTCAGGTTTCAGATTCGGACTTAACTCGTCGTAAACGAGTATGTCTTGTGTCAACTTTTGAAATTCACTTTCTTTCTGTTGTTTTCGTTTCTTGCATTATGTTTTCAACATATCCAACATACTTGGGTGTTGTTTCATCATTTTTGCATATGTTTTTTCTACTTTTATTCGAGTCTTCACTATCGATCAAATTTCGGGTCTAATCAGGTCTGATTCATAACGTTTTTGCATCAGTATATCAAACCTTATCGGAAATTTCTCAAACTTTATATCCTGTCTTTTTGGGTTGATATACCACTATATCTGAAATTGTAGATCAAATGGACATCATTTACTTCAGGTTTCCGATTCGGACTTAACTCGTCGTAAACGAGTATGTCTTGTGTCAACTTTTGAAATTCACTTTCTTTCTGTTGTTTTCGTTTCTTGCATTATGTTTTCAACATATCCAACATACTTGGGTGTTGTTTCATCATTTTTGCATATGTTTTTTCTACTTTTATTCGAGTCTTCACTATCGATCAAATTTCGGGTCTAATCAGGTCTGATTCATAACGTTTTTGCATCAGTATATCAAACCTTCTCGGAAATTTCTCAAACTTTATATCCTGTCTTTTTGGGTTGATATACCACTATATCTGAAATTGTAGATCAAATGGATATCATTTACTTCAGGTTTCAGATTCGGACTTAACTCGTCGTAAACGAGTATGTCTTGTGTCAACTTTTGAAATTCACTTTCTTTCTGTTGTTTTCGTTTCTTGCATTATGTTTTCAACATATCCAACATACTTGGGTGTTGTTTCATCATTTTTGCATATGTTTTTTCTACTTTTATTCGAGTCTTCACTATCGATCAAATTTCGGGTCTAATCAGGTCTGATTCATAACGTTTTTGCATCAGTATATCAAACCTTATCGGAAATTTCTCAAACTTTATATCCTGTCTTTTTGGGTTGATATACCACTATATCTGAAATTGTAGATCAAATGGACATCATTTACTTCAGGTTTCAGATTCGTACTTAACTCGTCGTAAACGAGTATGTCTTGTGTCAACTTTTGAAATTCACTTTCTTTCTGTTGTTTTCGTTTCTTGCATTATGTTTTCAACATATCCAACATACTTGGGTGTTGTTTCATCATTTTTGCATATGTTTTTTCTACTTTTATTCGAGTCTTCACTATCGATCAAATTTCGGGTCTAATCAGGTCTGATTCATAACGTTTTTGCATCAGTATATCAAACCTTATCGGAAATTTCTCAAACTTTATATCCTGTCTTTTTGGGTTGATATACCACTATATCTGAAATTGTAGATCAAATGGACATCATTTACTTCAGGTTTCAGATTCGGACTTAAGTCCTCGTAAACGAGTATGTCTTGTGTCAACTTTTGAAATTCACTTTCTTTCTGTTGTTTTCGTTTCTTGCATTATGTTGTCAACATATCCAACATACTTGGGTTTTGTTTCGTCATTTTTACATATGCTTTTTCTACTTTTATTCGAGTCTTCACTTTCGATCATGTTTCAGATAGTAAATTTCGGGTCTAATCAGGTCTCATTCATAAAGTTTTTGCATCAGTATATCAAACCTTATCGGAAATTTCTCAAACTTTATATCCTGTCTTTTTGGGTTGATATACCACTATATCTGAAATTGTAGATCAAATGGACATCATTTACTTCAGGTTTCCGATTCGGACTTAACTCGTCGTAAACGAGTATGTCTTGTGTCAACTTTTGAAATTCACTTTCTTTCTGTTGTTTTCGTTTCTTGCATTATGTTTTCAACATATCCAACATACTTGGGTGTTGTTTCATCATTTTTGCATATGTTTTTTCTACTTTTATTCGAGTCTTCACTATCGATCAAATTTCGGGTCTAATCAGGTCTGATTCATAACGTTTTTGCATCAGTATATCAAACCTTATCGGAAATTTCTCAAACTTTATATCCTGTCTTTTTGGGTTGATATACCACTATATCTGAAATTGTAGATCAAATGGACATCATTTACTTCAGGTTTCAGATTCGGACTTAACTCGTCGTAAACGAGTATGTCTTGTGTCAACTTTTGAAATTCACTTTCTTTCTGTTGTTTCCGTTTCTTGCATTATGTTTTCAACATATCCAACATACTTGGGTGTTGTTTCATCATTTTTGCATATGTTTTTTCTACTTTTATTCGAGTCTTCACTATCGATCAAATTTCGGGTCTAATCAGGTCTGATTCATAACGTTTTTGCATCAGTATATCAAACCTTATCGGAAATTTCTCAAACTTTATATCCTGTCTTTTTGGGTTGATATACCACTATATCTGAAATTGTAGATCAAATGGACATCATTTACTTCAGGTTTCAGATTCGGACTTAACTCGTCGTAAACGAGTATGTCTTGTGTCAACTTTTGAAATTCACTTTCTTTCTGTTGTTTTCGTTTCTTGCATTATGTTTTCAACATATCCAACATACTTGGGTGTTGTTTCATCATTTTTGCATATGTTTTTTCTACTTTTATTCGAGTCTTCACTATCGATCAAATTTCGGGTCTAATCAGGTCTGATTCATAACGTTTTTGCATCAGTATATCAAACCTTATCGGAAATTTCTCAAACTTTATATCCTGTCTTTTTGGGTTGATATACCACTATATCTGAAATTGTAGATCAAATGGACATCATTTACTTCAGGTTTCCGATTCGGACTTAACTCGTCGTAAACGAGTATGTCTTGTGTCAACTTTTGAAATTCACTTTCTTTCTGTTGTTTTCGTTTCTTGCATTATGTTTTCAACATATCCAACATACTTGGGTGTTGTTTCATCATTTTTGCATATGTTTTTTCTACTTTTATTCGAGTCTTCACTATCGATCAAATTTCGGGTCTAATCAGGTCTGATTCATAACGTTTTTGCATCAGTATATCAAACCTTCTCGGAAATTTCTCAAACTTTATATCCTTTCTATTTGGGTTGAGATACCACCATATCTGAAATTGTAGATCAAATGGACATCATTTACTTCAGGTTTTAAATTCGGACTTAACTCTTCGCAAACAAGAATGTCTTGTGTCAACTTTTGAATTTCACTTTCTTTCTGTTGTTTTCGTTTCTTGCATTATGTTTTCAACATATCCAACATACTTGGGTGTTGTTTCATCATTTTTGCATATGTTTTTTCTACTTTTATTCGAGTCTTCACTATCGATCAAATTTCGGCTCTCATCAGGTCTGATTCATAACGTTTTTGCATCAGTATATCAAACCTTATCGGAAATTTCTCAAACTTTATATCCTGTCTTTTTGGGTTGATATACCACTATATCTGAAATTGTAGATCAAATGGACATCATTTACTTCAGGTTTCAGATTCGGACTTAACTCGTCGTAAACGAGTATGTCTTGTGTCAACTTTTGAAATTCACTTTCTTTCTGTTGTTTTCGTTTCTTGCATTATGTTTTCAACATATCCAACATACTTGGGTGTTGTTTCATCATTTTTGCATATGTTTTTTCTACTTTTATTCGAGTCTTCACTTTCGATCATGTTTCAGATAGTAAATTTCGGGTCTAATCAGGTCTTATTCATAACGTTTTTGCATCAGTATATCAAACCTTCTCGGAAATTTCTCAAACTTTATGTCCTGTCTATTTGGGTTGAGATACCACCATATCTGAAATTGTAGATCAAATGGACATCATTTACTTCAGGTTTCAGATTCGGACTTAACTCGTCATAAACGAGTATGTCTTGTGTCAACTTTTGAAATTCACTTTCTTTCTGTTGTTTTCGTTTCTTGCATTATGTTTTCAACATATCCAACATACTTGGGTGTTGTTTCATCATTTTTGCATATGTTTTTTCTACTTTTATTCGAGTCTTCACTATCGATCAAATTTCGGGTCTAATCAGGTCTGATTCATAACGTTTTTGCATCAGTATATCAAACCTTCTCGGAAATTTCTCAAACTTTATATCCTGTCTTTTTGGGTTGATATACCACTATATCTGAAATTGTAGATCAAATGGATATCATTTACTTCAGGTTTCAGATTCGGACTTAACTCGTCGTAAACGAGTATGTCTTGTGTCAACTTTTGAAATTCACTTTCTTTCTGTTGTTTTCGTTTCTTGCATTATGTTTTCAACATATCCAACATACTTGGGTGTTGTTTCATCATTTTTGCATATGTTTTTTCTACTTTTATTCGAGTCTTCACTATCGATCAAATTTCGGGTCTAATCAGGTCTGATTCATAACGTTTTTGCATCAGTATATCAAACCTTATCGGAAATTTCTCAAACTTTATATCCTGTCTTTTTGGGTTGATATACCACTATATCTGAAATTGTAGATCAAATGGACATCATTTACTTCAGGTTTCAGATTCGTACTTAACTCGTCGTAAACGAGTATGTCTTGTGTCAACTTTTGAAATTCACTTTCTTTCTGTTGTTTTCGTTTCTTGCATTATGTTTTCAACATATCCAACATACTTGGGTGTTGTTTCATCATTTTTGCATATGTTTTTTCTACTTTTATTCGAGTCTTCACTATCGATCAAATTTCGGGTCTAATCAGGTCTGATTCATAACGTTTTTGCATCAGTATATCAAACCTTATCGGAAATTTCTCAAACTTTATATCCTGTCTTTTTGGGTTGATATACCACTATATCTGAAATTGTAGATCAAATGGACATCATTTACTTCAGGTTTCAGATTCGGACTTAAGTCCTCGTAAACGAGTATGTCTTGTGTCAACTTTTGAAATTCACTTTCTTTCTGTTGTTTTCGTTTCTTGCATTATGTTGTCAACATATCCAACATACTTGGGTTTTGTTTCGTCATTTTTACATATGCTTTTTCTACTTTTATTCGAGTCTTCACTTTCGATCATGTTTCAGATAGTAAATTTCGGGTCTAATCAGGTCTCATTCATAAAGTTTTTGCATCAGTATATCAAACCTTATCGGAAATTTCTCAAACTTTATATCCTGTCTTTTTGGGTTGATATACCACTATATCTGAAATTGTAGATCAAATGGACATCATTTACTTCAGGTTTCCGATTCGGACTTAACTCGTCGTAAACGAGTATGTCTTGTGTCAACTTTTGAAATTCACTTTCTTTCTGTTGTTTTCGTTTCTTGCATTATGTTTTCAACATATCCAACATACTTGGGTGTTGTTTCATCATTTTTGCATATGTTTTTTCTACTTTTATTCGAGTCTTCACTATCGATCAAATTTCGGGTCTAATCAGGTCTGATTCATAACGTTTTTGCATCAGTATATCAAACCTTATCGGAAATTTCTCAAACTTTATATCCTGTCTTTTTGGGTTGATATACCACTATATCTGAAATTGTAGATCAAATGGACATCATTTACTTCAGGTTTCAGATTCGGACTTAACTCGTCGTAAACGAGTATGTCTTGTGTCAACTTTTGAAATTCACTTTCTTTCTGTTGTTTCCGTTTCTTGCATTATGTTTTCAACATATCCAACATACTTGGGTGTTGTTTCATCATTTTTGCATATGTTTTTTCTACTTTTATTCGAGTCTTCACTATCGATCAAATTTCGGGTCTAATCAGGTCTGATTCATAACGTTTTTGCATCAGTATATCAAACCTTATCGGAAATTTCTCAAACTTTATATCCTGTCTTTTTGGGTTGATATACCACTATATCTGAAATTGTAGATCAAATGGACATCATTTACTTCAGGTTTCAGATTCGGACTTAAGTCCTCGTAAACGAGTATGTCTTGTGTCAACTTTTGAAATTCACTTTCTTTCTGTTGTTTTCGTTTCTTGCATTATGTTGTCAACATATCCAACATACTTGGGTTTTGTTTCGTCATTTTTACATATGCTTTTTCTACTTTTATTCGAGTCTTCACTTTCGATCATGTTTCAGATAGTAAATTTCGGGTCTAATCAGGTCTGATTCATAACGTTTTTGCATCAGTATATCAAACCTTATCGGAAATTTCTCAAACTTTATATCCTGTCTTTTTGGGTTGATATACCACTATATCTGAAATTGTAGATCAAATGGACATCATTTACTTCAGGTTTCAGATTCGGACTTAACTCGTCGTAAACGAGTATGTCTTGTGTCAACTTTTGAAATTCACTTTCTTTCTGTTGTTTTCGTTTCTTGCATTATGTTTTCAACATATCCAACATACTTGGGTGTTGTTTCATCATTTTTGCATATGTTTTTTCTACTTTTATTCGAGTCTTCACTATCGATCAAATTTCGGGTCTAATCAGGTCTGATTCATAACGTTTTTGCATCAGTATATCAAACCTTATCGGAAATTTCTCAAACTTTATATCCTGTCTTTTTGGGTTGATATACCACTATATCTGAAATTGTAGATCAAATGGACATCATTTACTTCAGGTTTCAGATTCGGACTTAAGTCCTCGTAAACGAGTATGTCTTGTGTCAACTTTTGAAATTCACTTTCTTTCTGTTGTTTTCGTTTCTTGCATTATGTTGTCAACATATCCAACATACTTGGGTTTTGTTTCGTCATTTTTACATATGCTTTTTCTACTTTTATTCGAGTCTTCACTTTCGATCATGTTTCAGATAGTAAATTTCGGGTCTAATCAGGTCTCATTCATAAAGTTTTTGCATCAGTATATCAAACCTTATCGGAAATTTCTCAAACTTTATATCCTGTCTTTTTGGGTTGATATACCACTATATCTGAAATTGTAGATCAAATGGACATCATTTACTTCAGGTTTCAGATTCGGACTTAACTCGTCGTAAACGAGTATGTCTTGTGTCAACTTTTGAAATTCACTTTCTTTCTGTTGTTTTCGTTTCTTGCATTATGTTTTCAACATATCCAACATACTTGGGTGTTGTTTCATCATTTTTGCATATGTTTTTTCTACTTTTATTCGAGTCTTCACTATCGATCAAATTTCGGGTCTAATCAGGTCTGATTCATAACGTTTTTGCATCAGTATATCAAACCTTATCGGAAATTTCTCAAACTTTATATCCTGTCTTTTTGGGTTGATATACCACTATATCTGAAATTGTAGATCAAATGGACATCATTTACTTCAGGTTTCCGATTCGGACTTAACTCGTCGTAAACGAGTATGTCGTGTCAACTTTTGAAATTCACTTTCTTTCTGTTGTTTTCGTTTCTTGCATTATGTTTTCAACATATCCAACATACTTGGGTGTTGTTTCATCATTTTTGCATATGTTTTTTCTACTTTTATTCGAGTCTTCACTATCGATCAAATTTCGGGTCTAATCAGGTCTGATTCATAACGTTTTTGCATCAGTATATCAAACCTTATCGGAAATTTCTCAAACTTTATATCCTGTCTTTTTGGGTTGATATACCACTATATCTGAAATTGTAGATCAAATGGACATCATTTACTTCAGGTTTCAGATTCGGACTTAACTCGTCGTAAACGAGTATGTCTTGTGTCAACTTTTGAAATTCACTTTCTTTCTGTTGTTTCCGTTTCTTGCATTATGTTTTCAACATATCCAACATACTTGGGTGTTGTTTCATCATTTTTGCATATGTTTTTTCTACTTTTATTCGAGTCTTCACTATCGATCAAATTTCGGGTCTAATCAGGTCTGATTCATAACGTTTTTGCATCAGTATATCAAACCTTATCGGAAATTTCTCAAACTTTATATCCTGTCTTTTTGGGTTGATATACCACTATATCTGAAATTGTAGATCAAATGGACATCATTTACTTCAGGTTTCAGATTCGGACTTAAGTCCTCGTAAACGAGTATGTCTTGTGTCAACTTTTGAAATTCACTTTCTTTCTGTTGTTTTCGTTTCTTGCATTATGTTGTCAACATATCCAACATACTTGGGTTTTGTTTCGTCATTTTTACATATGCTTTTTCTACTTTTATTCGAGTCTTCACTTTCGATCATGTTTCAGATAGTAAATTTCGGGTCTAATCAGGTCTGATTCATAACGTTTTTGCATCAGTATATCAAACCTTATCGGAAATTTCTCAAACTTTATATCCTGTCTTTTTGGGTTGATATACCACTATATCTGAAATTGTAGATCAAATGGACATCATTTACTTCAGGTTTCAGATTCGGACTTAACTCGTCGTAAACGAGTATGTCTTGTGTCAACTTTTGAAATTCACTTTCTTTCTGTTGTTTTCGTTTCTTGCATTATGTTTTCAACATATCCAACATACTTGGGTGTTGTTTCATCATTTTTGCATATGTTTTTTCTACTTTTATTCGAGTCTTCACTATCGATCAAATTTCGGGTCTAATCAGGTCTGATTCATAACGTTTTTGCATCAGTATATCAAACCTTATCGGAAATTTCTCAAACTTTATATCCTGTCTTTTTGGGTTGATATACCACTATATCTGAAATTGTAGATCAAATGGACATCATTTACTTCAGGTTTCAGATTCGGACTTAAGTCCTCGTAAACGAGTATGTCTTGTGTCAACTTTTGAAATTCACTTTCTTTCTGTTGTTTTCGTTTCTTGCATTATGTTGTCAACATATCCAACATACTTGGGTTTTGTTTCGTCATTTTTACATATGCTTTTTCTACTTTTATTCGAGTCTTCACTTTCGATCATGTTTCAGATAGTAAATTTCGGGTCTAATCAGGTCTCATTCATAAAGTTTTTGCATCAGTATATCAAACCTTATCGGAAATTTCTCAAACTTTATATCCTGTCTTTTTGGGTTGATATACCACTATATCTGAAATTGTAGATCAAATGGACATCATTTACTTCAGGTTTCCGATTCGGACTTAACTCGTCGTAAACGAGTATGTGTTGTGTCAACTTTTGAAATTCACTTTCTTTCTGTTGTTTTCGTTTCTTGCATTATGTTTTCAACATATCCAACATACTTGGGTGTTGTTTCATCATTTTTGCATATGTTTTTTCTACTTTTATTCGAGTCTTCACTATCGATCAAATTTCGGGTCTAATCAGGTCTGATTCATAACGTTTTTGCATCAGTATATCAAACCTTATCGGAAATTTCTCAAACTTTATATCCTGTCTTTTTGGGTTGATATACCACTATATCTGAAATTGTAGATCAAATGGACATCATTTACTTCAGGTTTCCGATTCGGACTTAACTCGTCGTAAACGAGTATGTCTTGTGTCAACTTTTGAAATTCACTTTCTTTCTGTTGTTTTCGTTTCTTGCATTATGTTTTCAACATATCCAACATACTTGGGTGTTGTTTCATCATTTTTGCATATGTTTTTTCTACTTTTATTCGAGTCTTCACTATCGATCAAATTTCGGGTCTAATCAGGTCTGATTCATAACGTTTTTGCATCAGTATATCAAACCTTATCGGAAATTTCTCAAACTTTATATCCTGTCTTTTTGGGTTGATATACCACGATATCTGAAATTGTAGATCAAATGGACATCATTTACTTCAGGTTTCAGATTCGGACTTAAGTCCTCGTAAACGAGTATGTCTTGTGTCAACTTTTGAAATTCACTTTCTTTCTGTTGTTTTCGTTTCTTGCATTATGTTGTCAACATATCCAACATACTTGGGTTTTGTTTCGTCATTTTTACATATGCTTTTTCTACTTTTATTCGAGTCTTCACTTTCGATCATGTTTCAGATAGTAAATTTCGGGTCTAATCAGGTCTCATTCATAACGTTTTTGCATCAGTATATCAAACCTTCTCGGAAATTTCTCAAACTTTATATCCTTTCTATTTGGGTTGAGATACCACCATATCTGAAATTGTAGATCAAATGGACATCATTTACTTCAGGTTTTAAATTCGGACTTAACTCTTTTTTTTTTTGGTAAGCTGACTTATGTATTAAAAGAAAATGATACAAAGAATATAATGGGCATACCCAAGATTTACAATGTGAACAGAAACGAAAACCAACAAATGACTACAGGCTAGCCACATAACAAAACAAAAACTTAGACCAACTAGATATGCTAAGGGTACAAAAACAACCAGCTAAACATCACATTAAGAGTCCATGTTATTGACCCTCCAAAGTCTTTGGATCCTTATGTTTTCATCTGTTTGTTGAACATTCCTCATCAAAACAAACTTATCGCGAATGATACATTCGATTTGATCAAAAACCAAATTCGAAGCTTTAGACACATCTGCAAAGATCCTTGCATTCCGTTCTTGCCAGATACAATACACTGTAGCTGCGAAACCCAGTTTAGGAGAAAAGTTGACGAAACTTTTGCCATGCCAAGAGACAGTGGCCAATCGAATCCATTCATCCAAGCTTTTTGTCATTCTTGGAATGTCGCATCTGTCACAAACATTCCACCATAATGCTTTCGTAAAGGAGCATTCAAAGAACAAGTGGTTGTGATCTTCATTATTGCGGAGACAAAGTGAGCACCTATTGGGACCATGAATACCAAACCGATGAAGTCTATCCTGCGTTGAGAGTTTCCGTTGGATAGCCACCCAAAGAAGAAATGCATGTCTTGGGACAGCATTCTTGAACCACACGATGTCATGCCAATCAACCATCTGATGATGAATTCTTAGTTGTTCCCAAGCTACTTTGACCGAGAAACTCTGATTTGGCGAATCCAACCAAACAATCTCATCCTTTTGCCCCTTAGGAGTAGATGTGGAAGGAATAGCTTCTATAATGGGGTGCCAGCCAATAGCATGAGTGATAGGAATTCTCCATTCTAAGTTATTAATCAGCACGTTCACTCTCGCATTGTGTTCCATACCTGAATCATAGATGAATCGTTCACCGTAAGTATCAGCGAGCGGGCTGTGAGGATGCCAATTGTCAAACCATAGAGAGGTTGTCATTCCATCTCCGATAATGTGCTTCATCTTCGGCCATGCTAAGGATCTGAGCTTTAGAATCTTTCCCCAAGCCCAAGAGCAGCTTCCTGGCGCCTTGATTGTCCAGAAATTCCTACCTCGCAAGAGATTGGATCTGATCCAAGTAGACCAGATTGAGCCATCCGAGTCATTGCACAAGTTCCAAATGTGTTTCAACAAGGCAATCTTGTTCCATTCTGTTATCCTTTTTATGCCTAGCCCCCCCTCCTTTCTTGGAAGACATACCTGATCCCAAGCCACTTTAGCCCTAGTAGTGCTCATATCTGAACCTGACCAAAGAAATGATCTCATAATTTGTTCAACGTTTTTCACTACTTGCCCAGGTAATAGGAATAGAGATGCCCAATAGACCTGGATGGAGAATAAAACTGAGTTAATCAGTTGTACTCGCCCAGCGAAAGAGAGTGTTCTGCAGGTCCAATGTCGTACTTTAGCGGTAATTCGATCCACGAGGCCCTTACAATCAACAGCCTTTAGTCTGGACGAGATAAGAGGCACTCCCAAATATTTCATAGGAAGCTCCCCCTCTCTAAACCCAAGAATACTGATAATCTGTTCCCTCTCAACACCTAACACACCGCTCAAGAAGATGTCACTTTTGTTTGGATTTGGATATAGACCTGATAGATCTTGAAACTCTATGAGTGCATTTTTGATCATACGAACTGAGTGTACATCCCCTTTGCTGAAAATCATCAAGTCGTCGGCAAAGCAAAGATGAGAAATTCTGTCCTTCTTGCATCTCCAGTGGAACTTGAAGTTTTCATTGGCACTCATATTGCAGAACAGCCCTGACAGGATTTCCATGCAAAGGACAAACAGATATGGAGATAATGGATCACCTTGTCTCAGCCCTCTACCCCCATGAAAGTAACCTGCAAGTTCACCGTTGACGTTGATTGAGAATTGACACGATGTAACACACACCATGATCCAATCAACCACTGTTCTAGGGAATCCCATTTTTATTAACGTAGCATCAACGAAATCCCACCGAACCGAGTCATAAGCCTTCATCAGATCTACTTTCATAGCACAACGAGGCGGACCCATAGATTTATGATAGCCTTTCATTAGCTCCTGAGACAAAAGAATATTGTCGCTGATTCTCCGTCCAGAGATAAAAGCTATCTGATACGGAC
This sequence comes from Populus alba x Populus glandulosa, assembly GCA_033617975.1. Taxonomy (NCBI): domain Eukaryota; kingdom Viridiplantae; phylum Streptophyta; class Magnoliopsida; order Malpighiales; family Salicaceae; genus Populus; species Populus alba x Populus glandulosa. The sequence goes on along the minus strand of CM066144.1, from coordinate 20,634,195 downwards.
CTACTAAGGACGGCAAAACAACTTTCACTCTCCCAGCTAGAATCTTCGCGATGCATTTGTATACTGTATTGCAGCAAGATATAGGACGAAAATCTGTCAACCTCGTAGGATTAGCAACTTTAGGGATAAGGGAAATGGATGTAGCATTCATTTCTTTAAGCATTCTACGAGTCTGAAAGAAGGAGCTAACAGCTTTGATTACATCTTCCCCCACTATATGCCACATTCTTTTGAAGAAACCTGCGTTGAAGCCATCCGGGCCAGGGGCTTTGTTGTTTTTCAAACTAAACATAGCATTCTTAATCTCCTCCCTTGTTACTTCTTGTGCTAGTTCATGCTGTTGAGTCGAAGACAGTTTGCAGTTAATTGCCGATTGCATCACTTCCTCGTTCAAGACCCTAGGCATCTGATTCACTCCCAACACACGCTGGAAGTATGCAATTACCTCTGATTTGACTGCCTCGTGTCCTTCAACGACTTCCCCATCCTCCCTTGTAACGGAGAGAAGCTTATTTCTATTCTGTCTTCCATTTACTGATTTGTGGAAGTAGCTAGTATTCTGATCCCCCAACCTAAGCCATTGCATCCTTGCCTTTTGTTTGAAAAAACTCTCTTCCGCCCTGACAGTAGAAGCATAGTTACAAACAGCATCTCTTTCTCGCATACGCAATGTTGGATTCTCAGGCGCTGTATGCAGAGCTTGTTGAGCCTTATCCATGTGATCTTTTGCATCTTTGACTCTATCAGAAATATTGGAGAAGTGAGTCTTATTGAAATGTTTAAGTTCCTGCTTTAGCTTCCTTAGTTTGCAACACAACTGATACATTGGACAACCTCTCGAATGCTGATCCCATACTTTCTTCACCAAGGGCATGAACTCGTCATGATCCATCCACATATCGAAGAATCTGAATGGTTTCTTTATGTTCTGAACATTGCCAGTGACTTTTACCACCATGGGAGAATGATCCGACATACCAGCAGGCAAGAATCTTGCTTCCGACAATGGGAAGTGCATATTCCACTTCTCATTTACAAGCACTCTATCTAGTTTCCGCATAATCATATTCTCAGGACATTGGTTCGTCCAAGTATAATGCATACCTGAATACCGAAGATCATCCACTTTCGCTTCACGTATACATGTTTCCAATCTGTCCATATGACCAGCCCACGTAGAAGACCCTCCTAACCTCTCTGACTGGTTGCGGATAGCATTAAAGTCGCCCATAAGAATCCATGGGGTTGACTCCCATCCATCACTACGACTCACAATATCAGACCATAAAGCCTCACGTAAGGATACATTATTGTCTCCGTAAATGATTGAAGCATTAAAACAGATATTGGTAGCTAATATCATGACAGAAACATGGATAGCCTGGTCTGACATTCCCAGAACATCCACCTTCACCAAATCAGCATTCCAACAAACCCAAATACGACCACGACAAGAGAAATCATAATTATACAAGAATGACCAATTACGCAGAAGAAGTTGCGAAACATTATCTTTATTCCTGTCTCTAACCCGAGTTTCAACCAAACCAAAAAAAACCATCCTCTCTTGATGGATGAGCTGACGCAGTTCTGAATGCTTTATGGGATCATTCAAACCTCTAACATTCCAACATCCAATAATCATAGGGAATTAGAGAGGAGTACCAAACAGCAACACACTGATTACCTTGACTTGCCCCCCCTCGAGGAGCCAGATTTCTTACTCTTCTTTGAAAAGCCTGGAGAACCCGTTTTCTTTTTCTCTAGAGAGTCTCTAGCCTTGCTAGCTAACTGATTAATAAAAGTTTCCCCGTCAGAAGAAATTTTCTTAACTCTTCGCAAACAAGAATGTCTTGTGTCAACTTTTGAATTTCACTTTCTTTCTGTTGTTTTCGTTTCTTGCATTATGTTTTCAACATATCCAACATACTTGGGTGTTGTTTCATCATTTTTGCATATGTTTTTTCTACTTTTATTCGAGTCTTCACTATCGATCAAATTTCGGGTCTAATCAGGTCTGATTCATAACGTTTTTGCATCAGTATATCAAACCTTATCGGAAATTTCTCAAACTTTATATCCTGTCTTTTTGGGTTGATATACCACTATATCTGAAATTGTAGATCAAATGGACATCATTTACTTCAGGTTTCCGATTCGGACTTAACTCGTCGTAAACGAGTATGTCTTGTGTCAACTTTTGAAATTCACTTTCTTTCTGTTGTTTTCGTTTCTTGCATTATGTTTTCAACATATCCAACATACTTGGGTGTTGTTTCATCATTTTTGCATATGTTTTTTCTACTTTTATTCGAGTCTTCACTATCGATCAAATTTCGGGTCTAATCAGGTCTGATTCCTAACGTTTTTGCATCAGTATATCAAACCTTATCGGAAATTTCTCAAACTTTATATCCTGTCTTTTTGGGTTGATATACCACTATATCTGAAATTGTAGATCAAATGGACATCATTTACTTCAGGTTTCAGATTCGGACTTAAGTCCTCGTAAACGAGTATGTCTTGTGTCAACTTTTGAAATTCACTTTCTTTCTGTTGTTTTCGTTTCTTGCATTATGTTGTCAACATATCCAACATACTTGGGTTTTGTTTCGTCATTTTTACATATGCTTTTTCTACTTTTATTCGAGTCTTCACTTTCGATCATGTTTCAGATAGTAAATTTCGGGTCTAATCAGGTCTCATTCATAACGTTTTTGCATCAGTATATCAAACCTTCTCGGAAATTTCTCAAACTTTATATCCTTTCTATTTGGGTTGAGATACCACCATATCTGAAATTGTAGATCAAATGGACATCATTTACTTCAGGTTTTAAATTCGGACTTAACTCTTCGCAAACAAGAATGTCTTGTGTCAACTTTTGAAATTCACTTTCTTTCTGTTGTTTTCGTTTCTTGCATTATGTTTTCAACATATCCAACATACTTGGGTGTTGTTTCATCATTTTTGCATATGTTTTTTCTACTTTTATTCGAGTCTTCACTATCGATCAAATTTCGGGTCTAATCAGGTCTGATTCATAACGTTTTTGCATCAGTATATCAAACCTTATCGGAAATTTCTCAAACTTTATATCCTGTATTTTTGGGTTGATATACCACTATATCTGAAATTGTAGATCAAATGGACATCATTTACTTCAGGTTTCAGATTCGGACTTCAGTCATCGTAAACGAGGATGTCTTGTGTCAACTTTTGAAATTCACTTTCTTTCTGTTGTTTTCGTTTCTTGCATTATGTTGTCAAAATATCCAACATAATTGGGTTTTGTTTCATCATTTTTACATATGTTTTTTCTACTTTTATTCGAGTCTTCACTTTCGATCATGTTTCAGATAGTAAATTTCGGGTCTAATCAGGTCTCATTCATAACGTTTTTGCATCACTATATCAAACCTTCTCGGAAATTTCTCAAACTTTATATCCTGTCTATTTGGGTTGAGATACCACCATATCTGAAATTCTAGATCAAATGGACATCATTTACTTCAGGTTTTAAATTCGGACTTAACTCTTCGCAAACAAGAATGTCTTGTGTCAACTTTTGAATTTCACTTTCTTTCTGTTGTTTTCGTTTCTTGCATTATGTTTTCAACATATCCAACATACTTGGGTGTTGTTTCATCATTTTTGCATATGTTTTTTCTACTTTTATTCGAGTCTTCACTATCGATCAAATTTCGGCTCTCATCAGGTCTCATTCATAACGTTTTTGCATCAGTATATCAAACCTTCTCGTAAATTTCTCAAACTTTGTATCCTGTCTTTTTGGGTTGATATACCACTATATTTGAAATTGTAGATCAAATGGACATCATTTACTTCAGGTTTCAGATTCGGACTTAACTCCTCGTCAACGAGTATGTCTTGTGTCAACTTTTGAAATTCACTTTCTTTCTGTTGTTTTCGTTTCTTGCATTATGTTTTCAACATATCCAACATACTTGGGTGTTGTTTCATCATTTTTGCATATGTTTTTTCTACTTTTATTCGAGTCTTCACTTTCGATCATGTTTCAGATAGTAAATTTCGGGTCTAATCAGGTCTCATTCATAACGTTTTTGCATCAGTATATCAAACCTTCTCGGAAATTTATCAAACTTTATATCCTGTCTATTTGGGTTGAGATACCACCATATCTGAAATTGTAGATCAAATGGACATCATTTACTTCAGGTTTCAGATTCGGACTTAACTCGTCGTCAACGAGTATGTCTTGTGTCAACTTTTGAAATTCACTTTCTTTCTGTTGTTTTCGTTTCTTGCATTATGTTTTCAACATATCCAACATACTTGGGTGTTGTTTCATCATTTTTGCATATGTTTTTTCTACTTTTATTCGAGTCTTCACTATCGATCAAATTTCGGCTCTCATCAGGTCTCATTCATAACGTTTTTGCATCAGTATATCAAACCTTATCGGAAATTTCTCAAACTTTATATCCTGTCTTTTTGGGTTGATATACCTCTATATCTGAAATTGTAGATCAAATGGACATCATTTACTTCAGGTTTCAGATTCGGACTTAAGTCATCGTAAACGAGTATGTCTTGTGTCAACTTTTGAAATTCACTTTCTTTCTGTTGTTTTCGTTTCTTGCATTATGTTGTCAAAATATCGAACATAATTGGGTTTTGTTTCATCATTTTTACATATGTTTTTTCTACTTTTATTCGAGTCTTCACTTTCGATCATGTTTCAGATAGTAAATTTCAGGTCTAATCAGGTCTCATTCATAACGTTTTTGCATCAGTATATCAAACCTTCTCGGAAATTTCTCAAACTTTATATCCTGTCTATTTGGGTTGAGATACCACCATATCTGAAATTGTAGATCAAATGGACATCATTTACTTCAGGTTTCCGATTCGGACTTAACTCGTCGTAAACGAGTATGTCTTGTGTCAACTTTTGAAATTCACTTTCTTTCTGTTGTTTTCGTTTCTTGCATTATGTTGTCAACATATCCAACATACTTGGGTTTTGTTTCGTCATTTTTACATATGTTTTTTCTACTTTTATTCGAGTCTTCACTTTCGATCATGTTTCAGATAGTAAATTTCGGGTCTAATCAGGTCTCATTCATAACGTTTTTGCATCAGTATATCAAACCTTCTCGGAAATTTATCAAACTTTATATCCTGTCTTTTTGGGTTGATATACCACTATATCTGAAATTGTAGATCAAATGGACATCATTTACTTCAGGTTTCAGATTCGGACTTAAGTCCTCGTAAACGAGTATGTCTTGTGTCAACTTTTGAAATTCACTTTCTTTCTGTTGTTTTCGTTTCTTGCATTATGTTGTCAACATATCCAACATACTTGGGTTTTGTTTCGTCATTTTTACATATGTTTTTTCTACTTTTATTCGAGTCTTCACTTTCGATCATGTTTCAGATAGTAAATTTCGGGTCTAATCAGGTCTCATTCATAACGTTTTTGCATCAGTATATCAAACCTTCTCGGAAATTTATCAAACTTTATATCCTGTCTATTTGGGTTGAGATACCACCATATCTGAAATTGTAGATCAAATGGACATCATTTACTTCAGGTTTCAGATTCGGACTTAAATCCTCGTAAACGAGTATGTCTTGTGTCAACTTTTGAAATTCACTTTCTTTCTGTTGTTTTCGTTTCTTGCATTATGTTTTCAACATATCCAACATACTTGGGTGTTGTTTCATCATTTTTGCATATGTTTTTTCTACTTTTATTCGAGTCTTCACTATCGATCAAATTTCGGCTCTCATCAGGTCTCATTCATAACGTTTTTGCATCAGTATATCAAACCTTATCGGAAATTTCTCAAACTTTATATCCTGTCTTTTTGGGTTGATATACCACTATATCTGAAATTGTAGATCAAATGGACATCATTTACTTCAGGTTTCCGATTCGGACTTAACTCGTCGTAAACGAGTATGTCTTGTGTCAACTTTTGAAATTCACTTTCTTTCTGTTGTTTTCGTTTCTTGCATTATGTTTTCAACATATCCAACATACTTGGGTGTTGTTTCATCATTTTTGCATATGTTTTTTCTACTTTTATTCGAGTCTTCACTATCGATCAAATTTCGGGTCTAATCAGGTCTGATTCATAACGTTTTTGCATCAGTATATCAAACCTTATCGGAAATTTCTCAAACTTTATATCCTGTCTTTTTGGGTTGATATACCACTATAGCTGAAATTGTAGATCAAATGGACATCATTTACTTCAGGTTTCAGATTCGGACTTAAGTCATCGTAAACGAGTATGTCTTGTGTCAACTTTTGAAATTCACTTTCTTTCTGTTGTTTTCGTTTCTTGCATTATGTTGTCAAAATATCCAACATAATTGGGTTTTGTTTCATCATTTTTACATATGTTTTTTCTACTTTTATTCGAGTCTTCACTTTCGATCATGTTTCAGATAGTAAATTTCAGGTCTAATCAGGTCTCATTCATAACGTTTTTGCATCAGTATATCAAACCTTCTCGGAAATTTCTCAAACTTTATATCCTGTCTATTTGGGTTGAGATACCACCATATCTGAAATTGTAGATCAAATGGACATCATTTACTTCAGGTTTCAGATTCGGACTTAACTCGTCGTAAACGAGTATGTCTTGTGTCAACTTTTGAAATTCACTTTCTTTCTGTTGTTTTCGTTTCTTGCATTATGTTTTCAACATATCCAACATACTTGGGCGTTGTTTCATCATTTTTGCATATGTTTTTTCTACTTTTATTCGAGTCTTAACTTTCGATCATGTTTCAGATAGTAAATTTCGGGTCTAATCAGGTCTCATTCATAACGTTTTTGCATCAGTATATCAAACCTTCTCGGAAATTTATCAAACTTTATATCCTGTCTATTTGGGTTGAGATACCACCATATCTGAAATTGTAGATCAAATGGACATCATTTACTTCAGGTTTCAGATTCGGACTTAACTCGTCGTCAACGAGTATGTCTTGTGTCAACTTTTGAAATTCACTTTCTTTCTGTTGTTTTCGTTTCTTGCATTATGTTTTCAACATATCCAACATACTTGGGTGTTGTTTCATCATTTTTGCATATGTTTTTTCTACTTTTATTCGAGTCTTCACTATCGATCAAATTTCGGCTCTCATCAGGTCTGATTCATAACGTTTTTGCATCAGTATATCAAACCTTATCGGAAATTTCTCAAACTTTATATCCTGTCTTTTTGGGTTGATATACCACTATATCTGAAATTGTAGATCAAATGGACATCATTTACTTCAGGTTTCCGATTCGGACTTAACTCGTCGTAAACGAGTATGTCTTGTGTCAACTTTTGAAATTCACTTTCTTTCTGTTGTTTTCGTTTCTTGCATTATGTTTTCAACATATCCAACATACTTGGGTGTTGTTTCATCATTTTTGCATATGTTTTTTCTACTTTTATTCGAGTCTTCACTTTCGATCATGTTTCAGATAGTAAATTTCAGGTCTAATCAGGTCTCATTCATAACGGTTTTGCATCAGTATATCAAACCTTCTCGGAAATTTCTCAAACTTTATATCCTGTCTATTTGGGTTGAGATACCACCATATCTGAAATTGTAGATCAAATGGACATCATTTACTTCAGGTTTCAGATTCGGACTTAACTCGTCGTAAACGAGTATGTCTTGTGTCAACTTTTGAAATTCACTTTCTTTCTGTTGTTTTCGTTTCTTGCATTATGTTGTCAACATATCCAACATACTTGGGTTTTGTTTCGTCATTTTTACATATGCTTTTTCTACTTTTATTCGAGTCTTCACTTTCGATCATGTTTCAGATAGTAAATTTCGGGTCTAATCAGGTCTCATTCATAACGTTTTTGCATCAGTATATCAAACCTTCTCGGAAATTTCTCAAACTTTATATCCTTTCTATTTGGGTTGAGATACCACCATATCTGAAATTGTAGATCAAATGGACATCATTTACTTCAGGTTTTAAATTCGGACTTAACTCTTCGCAAACAAGAATGTCTTGTGTCAACTTTTGAATTTCACTTTCTTTCTGTTGTTTTCGTTTCTTGCATTATGTTTTCAACATATCCAACATACTTGGGTGTTGTTTCATCATTTTTGCATATGTTTTTTCTACTTTTATTCGAGTCTTCACTATCGATCAAATTTCGGCTCTCATCAGGTCTGATTCATAACGTTTTTGCATCAGTATATCAAACCTTATCGGAAATTTTTCAAACTTTATATCCTGTCTTTTTGGGTTGATATACCACTATATCTGAAATTGTAGATCAAATGGACATCATTTACTTCAGGTTTCAGATTCGGACTTCAGTCATCGTAAACGAGGATGTCTTGTGTCAACTTTTGAAATTCACTTTCTTTCTGTTGTTTTCGTTTCTTGCATTATGTTGTCAAAATATCCAACATAATTGGGTTTTGTTTCATCATTTTTACATATGTTTTTTCTACTTTTATTCGAGTCTTCACTTTCGATCATGTTTCAGATAGTAAATTTCGGGTCTAATCAGGTCTCATTCATAACGTTTTTGCATCAGTATATCAAACCTTCTCGGAAATTTCTCAAACTTTATATCCTGTCTATTTGGGTTGAGATACCACCATATCTGAAATTGTAGATCAAATGGACATCATTTACTTCAGGTTTTAAATTCGGACTTAACTCTTCGCAAACAAGAATGTCTTGTGTCAACTTTTGAATTTCACTTTCTTTCTGTTGGTTTCGTTTCTTGCATTATGTTTTCAACATATCCAACATACTTGGGTGTTGTTTCATCATTTTTGCATATGTTTTTTCTACTTTTATTCGAGTCTTCACTATCGATCAAATTTCGGCTCTCATCAGGTCTCATTAATAACGTTTTTGCATCAGTATATCAAACCTTCTCGTAAATTTCTCAAACTTTGTATCCTGTCTTTTTGGGTTGATATACCACTATATTTGAAATTGTAGATCAAATGGACATCATTTACTTCAGGTTTCAGATTCGGACTTAAGTCATCGTAAACGAGTATGTCTTGTGTCAACTTTTGAAATTCACTTTCTTTCTGTTGTTTTCGTTTCTTGCATTATGTTTTCAACATATCCAACATACTTGGGTGTTGTTTCATCATTTTTGCATATGTTTTTTCTACTTTTATTCGAGTCTTCACTATCGATCAAATTTCGGCTCTCATCAGGTCTGATTCATAACGTTTTTGCATCAGTATATCAAACCTTATCGGAAATTTCTCAAACTTTATATCCTGTCTTTTTGGGTTGATATACCACTATAGCTGAAATTGTAGATCAAATGGACATCATTTACTTCAGGTTTCAGATTCGGACTTAAGTCATCGTAAACGAGTATGTCTTGTGTCAACTTTTGAAATTCACTTTCTTTCTGTTGTTTTCGTTTCTTGCATTATGTTGTCAAAATATCCAACATAATTGGGTTTTGTTTCATCATTTTTACATATGTTTTTTCTACTTTTATTCGAGTCTTCACTTTCGATCATGTTTCAGATAGAAAATTTCAGGTCTAATCAGGTCTCATTCATAACGTTTTTGCATCAGTATATCAAACCTTCTCGGAAATTTCTCAAACTTTATATCCTGTCTATTTGGGTTGAGATACCACCATATCTGAAATTGTAGATCAAATGGACATCATTTACTTCAGGTTTCAGATTCGGACTTAACTCGTCGTAAACGAGTATGTCTTGTGTCAACTTTTGAAATTCACTTTCTTTCTGTTGTTTTCGTTTCTTGCATTATGTTTTCAACATATCCAACATACTTGGGTGTTGTTTCATCATTTTGCATATGGTTTTTCTACTTTTATTCGAGTCTTCACTTTCGATCATGTTTCAGATAGTAAATTTCGGGTCTAATCAGGTCTCATTCATAACGTTTTTGCATCAGTATATCAAACCTTCTCGGAAATTTATCAAACTTTATATCCTGTCTATTTGGGTTGAGATACCACCATATCTGAAATTGTAGATCAAATGGACATCATTTACTTCAGGTTTCAGATTCGGACTTAACTCGTCGTCAACGAGTATGTCTTGTGTCAACTTTTGAAATTCACTTTCTTTCTGTTGTTTTCGTTTCTTGCATTATGTTTTCAACATATCCAACATACTTGGGTGTTGTTTCATCATTTTTGCATATGTTTTTTCTACTTTTATTCGAGTCTTCACTATCGATCAAATTTCGGCTCTCATCAGGTCTCATTCATAACGTTTTTGCATCAGTATATCAAACCTTATCGGAAATTTCTCAAACTTTATATCCTGTCTTTTTGGGTTGATATACCACTATAGCTGAAATTGTAGATCAAATGGACATCATTTACTTCAGGTTTCAGATTCGGACTTAAGTCATCGTAAACGAGTATGTCTTGTGTCAACTTTTGAAATTCACTTTCTTTCTGTTGTTTTCGTTTCTTGCATTATGTTGTCAAAATATCCAACATAATTGGGTTTTGTTTCATCATTTTTACATATGTTTTTTCTACTTTTATTCGAGTCTTCACTTTCGATCATGTTTCAGATAGTAAATTTCAGGTCTAATCAGGTCTCATTCATAACGTTTTTGCATCAGTATATCAAACCTTCTCGGAAATTTCTCAAACTTTATATCCTGTCTATTTGGGTTGAGATACCACCATATCTGAAATTGTAGATCAAATGGACATCATTTACTTCAGGTTTCAGATTCGGACTTAACTCGTCGTAAACGAGTATGTCTTGTGTCAACTTTTGAAATTCACTTTCTTTCTGTTGTTTTCGTTTCTTGCATTATGTTTTCAACATATCCAACATACTTGGGTGTTGTTTCATCATTTTTACATATGCTTTTTCTACTTTTATTCGAGTCTTCACTTTCGATCATGTTTCAGATAGTAAATTTCGGGTCTAATCAGGTCTCATTCATAACGTTTTTGCATCAGTATATCAAACCTTCTCGGAAATTTATCAAACTTTATATCCTGTCTATTTGGGTTGAGATACCACCATATCTGAAATTGTAGATCAAATGGACATCATTTACTTCAGGTTTCAGATTCGGACTTAACTCGTCGTCAACGAGTATGTCTTGTGTCAACTTTTGAAATTCACTTTCTTTCTGTTGTTTTCGTTTCTTGCATTATGTTTTCAACATATCCAACATACTTGGGTGTTGTTTCATCATTTTTGCATATGTTTTTTCTACTTTTATTCGAGTCTTCACTATCGATCAAATTTCGGCTCTCATCAGGTCTCATTCATAACGTTTTTGCATCAGTATATCAAACCTTATCGGAAATTTCTCAAACTTTATATCCTGTCTTTTTGGGTTGATATACCACTATAGCTGAAATTGTAGATCAAATGGACATCATTTACTTCAGGTTTCAGATTCGGACTTAAGTCATCGTAAACGAGTATGTCTTGTGTCAACTTTTGAAATTCACTTTCTTTCTGTTGTTTTCGTTTCTTGCATTATGTTGTCAAAATATCCAACATAATTGGGTTTTGTTTCATCATTTTTACATATGTTTTTTCTACTTTTATTCGAGTCTTCACTTTCGATCATGTTTCAGATAGTAAATTTCAGGTCTAATCAGGTCTCATTCATAACGTTTTTGCATCAGTATATCAAACCTTCTCGGAAATTTCTCAAACTTTATATCCTGTCTATTTGGGTTGAGATACCACCATATCTGAAATTGTAGATCAAATGGACATCATTTACTTCAGGTTTCAGATTCGGACTTAACTCGTCGTAAACGAGTATGTCTTGTGTCAACTTTTGAAATTCACTTTCTTTCTGTTGTTTTCGTTTCTTGCATTATGTTTTCAACATATCCAACATACTTGGGTGTTGTTTCATCATTTTTGCATATGTTTTTTCTACTTTTATTCGAGTCTTTACTTTCGATCATGTTTCAGATAGTAAATTTCGGGTCTAATCAGGTCTCATTCATAACGTTTTTGCATCAGTATATCAAACCTTCTCGGAAATTTATCAAACTTTATATCCTGTCTATTTGGGTTGAGATACCACCATATCTGAAATTGTAGATCAAATGGACATCATTTACTTCAGGTTTCAGATTCGGACTTAACTCGTCGTCAACGAGTATGTCTTGTGTCAACTTTTGAAATTCACTTTCTTTCTGTTGTTTTCGTTTCTTGCATTATGTTTTCAACATATCCAACATACTTGGGTGTTGTTTCATCATTTTTGCATATGTTTTTTCTACTTTTATTCGAGTCTTCACTATCGATCAAATTTCGGCTCTCATCAGGTCTCATTCATAACGTTTTTGCATCAGTATATCAAACCTTCTCGGAAATTTCTCAAACTTTATATCCTGTCTTTTTGGGTTGATATACCACTATATTTGAAATTGTAGATCAAATGGACATCATTTACTTCAGGTTTCAGATTCGGACTTAACTCTTCGTAAACGAGTATGTCTTGTGTCAACTTTTGAATTTCACTTTCTTTCTGTTGTTTTCGTTTCTTGCATTATGTTTTCAACATATCCAACATACTTGGGTGTTTCATCATTTTTGCATATGTTTTTCTACTTTTATTCGAGTCTTCACTATCGATCAAATTTCGGCTCTCATCAAGTCTGATTCATAACGTTTTTGCATCAGTATATCAAACCTTATCGGAAATTTCTCAAACTTTATATCCTGTATTTTTGGGTTGATATACCACTATATCTGAAATTGTAGATCAAATGGACATCATTTCCTTCAGGTTTCAGATTCGGACTTAACTCGTCGTAAACGAGTATGTCTTGTGTCAACTTTTGAAATTCACTTTCTTTCTGTTGTTTTCGTTTCTTGCATTATGTTTTCAACATATCCAACATACTTGGGTGTTGTTTCATCATTTTTGCATATGTTTTTTCTACTTTTATTCGAGTCTTTACTTTCGATCATGTTTCAGATAGTAAATTTCGGGTCTAATCAGGTCTCATTCATAACGTTTTTGCATCAGTATATCAAACCTTCTCGGAAATTTATCAAACTTTATATCCTGTCTATTTGGGTTGAGATACCACCATATCTGAAATTGTAGATCAAATGGACATCATTTACTTCAGGTTTCAGATTCGGACTTAACTCGTCGTCAACGAGTATGTCTTGTGTCAACTTTTGAAATTCACTTTCTTTCTGTTGTTTTCGTTTCTTGCATTATGTTTTCAACATATCCAACATACTTGGGTGTTGTTTCATCATTTTTGCATATGTTTTTTCTACTTTTATTCGAGTCTTCACTATCGATCAAATTTCGGCTCTCATCAGGTCTCATTCATAACGTTTTTGCATCAGTATATCAAACCTTCTCGGAAATTTCTCAAACTTTATATCCTGTCTTTTTGGGTTGATATACCACTATATTTGAAATTGTAGATCAAATGGACATCATTTACTTCAGGTTTCAGATTCGGACTTAACTCTTCGTAAACGAGTATGTCTTGTGTCAACTTTTGAATTTCACTTTCTTTCTGTTGTTTTCGTTTCTTGCATTATGTTTTCAACATATCCAACATACTTGGGTGTTTCATCATTTTTGCATATGTTTTTCTACTTTTATTCGAGTCTTCACTATCGATCAAATTTCGGCTCTCATCAAGTCTGATTCATAACGTTTTTGCATCAGTATATCAAACCTTATCGGAAATTTCTCAAACTTTATATCCTGTATTTTTGGGTTGATATACCACTATATCTGAAATTGTAGATCAAATGGACATCATTTCCTTCAGGTTTCAGATTCGGACTTAACTCGTCGTAAACGAGTATGTCTTGTGTCAACTTTTGAAATTCACTTTCTTTCTGTTGTTTTCGTTTCTTGCATTATGTTGTCAAAATATCCAACATACTTGGGTTTTGTTTCATCATTTTTACATATGGTTTTTCTACTTTTATTCGAGTCTTCACTTTCGATCATGTTTCAGATAGTAAATTTCGGGTCTAATCAGGTCTCATTCATAACGTTTTTGCATCAGTATATCAAACCTTCTCGGAAATTTATCAAACTTTATATCCTGTCTATTTGGGTTGAGATACCACCATATCTGAAATTGTAGATCAAATGGACATCATTTACTTCAGGTTTCAGATTCGGACTTAACTCGTCGTCAACGAGTATGTCTTGTGTCAACTTTTGAAATTCACTTTCTTTCTGTTGTTTTCGTTTCTTGCATTATGTTTTCAACATATCCAACATACTTGGGTGTTGTTTCATCATTTTTGCATATGTTTTTTCTACTTTTATTCGAGCCTTCACTATCGATCAAATTTCGGCTCTCATCAGGTCTGATTCATAACGTTTTGCATCAGTATATCAAACCTTATCGGAAATTTCTCAAACTTTATATCCTGTCTTTTTGAGTTGATATACCACTATATCTGAAATTGTAGATCAACTGGACATCATTTACTTCCGGTTTCAGATTCGGACTTAAGTCATCGTAAACGAGTATGTCTTGTGTCAACTTTTGAAATTCACTTTCTTTCTGTTGTTTTCGTTTCTTGCATTATGTTGTCAAAATATCCAACATACTTGGGTTTTGTTTCATCATTTTTACATATGTTTTTTCTACTTTTATTCGAGTCTTCACTTTCGATCATGTTTCAGATAGTAAATTTCGGGTCTAATCAGGTCTCATTCATAACGTTTTTGCATCAGTATATCAAACCTTCTCGGAAATTTATCAAACTTTATATCCTGTCTATTTGGGTTGAGATACCACCATATCTGAAATTGTAGATCAAATGGACATCATTTACTTCAGGTTTCAGATTCGGACTTCAGTCATCGTAAACGAGGATGTCTTGTGTCAACTTTTGAAATTCACTTTCTTTCTGTTGTTTTCGTTTCTTGCATTATGTTGTCAACAAATCCAACATACTTGGGTTTTGTTTCGTCATTTTTACATATGCTTTTTCTACTTTTATTCGAGTCTTCACTTTCGATCATGTTTCAGATAGTAAATTTCGGGTCTAATCAGGTCTCATTCATAACGTTTTTGCATCAGTATATCAAACCTTCTCGGAAATTTCTCAAACTTTATATCCTTTCTATTTGGGTTGAGATACCACCATATCTGAAATTGTAGATCAAATGGACATCATTTACTTCAGGTTTTAAATTCGGACTTAACTCTTCGCAAACAAGAATGTCTTGTGTCAACTTTTGAATTTCACTTTCTTTCTGTTGTTTTCGTTTCTTGCATTATGTTTTCAACATATCCAACATACTTGGGTGTTGTTTCATCATTTTTGCATATGTTTTTTCTACTTTTATTCGAGTCTTCACTATCGATCAAATTTCGGCTCTCATCAGGTCTGATTCATAACGTTTTTGCATCAGTATATCAAACCTTATCGGAAATTTCTCAAACTTTATATCCTGTCTTTTTGGGTTGATATACCACTATATCTGAAATTGTAGATCAAATGGACATCATTTACTTCAGGTTTCAGATTCGGACTTAACTCGTCGTAAACGAGTATGTCTTGTGTCAACTTTTGAAATTCACTTTCTTTCTGTTGTTTTCGTTTCTTGCATTATGTTTTCAACATATCCAACATACTTGGGTGTTGTTTCATCATTTTTGCATATGTTTTTTCTACTTTTATTCGAGTCTTCACTTTCGATCATGTTTCAGATAGTAAATTTCGGGTCTAATCAGGTCTTATTCATAACGTTTTTGCATCAGTATATCAAACCTTCTCGGAAATTTCTCAAACTTTATGTCCTGTCTATTTGGGTTGAGATACCACCATATCTGAAATTGTAGATCAAATGGACATCATTTACTTCAGGTTTCAGATTCGGACTTAACTCGTCATAAACGAGTATGTCTTGTGTCAACTTTTGAAATTCACTTTCTTTCTGTTGTTTTCGTTTCTTGCATTATGTTTTCAACATATCCAACATACTTGGGTGTTGTTTCATCATTTTTGCATATGTTTTTTCTACTTTTATTCGAGTCTTCACTTTCGATCATGTTTCAGATAGTAAATTTCGGGTCTAATCAGGTCTTATTCATAACGTTTTTGCATCAGTATATCAAACCTTCTCGGAAATTTCTCAAACTTTATGTCCTGTCTATTTGGGTTGAGATACCACCATATCTGAAATTGTAGATCAAATGGACATCATTTACTTCAGGTTTCAGATTCGGACTTAACTCGTCGTAAACGAGTATGTCTTGTGTCAACTTTTGAAATTCACTTTCTTTCTGTTGTTTTCGTTTCTTGCATTATGTTTTCAACATATCCAACATACTTGGGTGTTGTTTCATCATTTTTGCATATGTTTTTTCTACTTTTATTCGAGTCTTCACTATCGATCAAATTTCAGCTCTCATCAGGTCTGATTCATAACGTTTTTGCATCAGTATATCAAACCTTATCGGAAATTTCTCAAACTTTATATCCTGTCTTTTTGGGTTGATATACCACTATATCTGAAATTGTAGATCAAATGGACATCATTTACTTCAGGTTTCGGATTCGTACTTAACTCGTCGTAAACGAGTATGTCTTGTGTCAACTTTTGAAATTCACTTTCTTTCTGTTGTTTTCGTTTCTTGCATTATGTTGTCAAAATATCCAACATACTTGGGTTTTGTTTCATCATTTTTACATATGTTTTTTCTACTTTTATTCGAGTCTTCACTTTCGATCATGTTTCAGATAGTAAATTTCGGCTCTCATCAGGTCTGATTCATAACGTTTTTGCATCAGTATATCAAACCTTCTCGGAAATTTCTCAAACTTTATATCCTGTCTATTTGGGTTGAGATACCACCATATCTGAAATTGTAGATCAAATGGACATCATTTACTTCAGGTTTTAAATTCGGACTTAACTCTTCGCAAACAAGAATGTCTTGTGTCAACTTTTGAATTTCACTTTCTTTCTGTTGTTTTCGTTTCTTGCATTATGTTTTCAACATATCCAACATACTTGGGTGTTGTTTCATCATTTTTGCATATGTTTTTTCTACTTTTATTCGAGTCTTCACTATCGATCAAATTTCGGCTCTCATCAGGTCTGATTCATAACGTTTTTGCATCAGTATATCAAACCTTATCGGAAATTTCTCAAACTTTATATCCTGTCTTTTTGGGTTGATATACCACTATATCTGAAATTGTAGATCAAATGGACATCATTTACTTCAGGTTTCAGATTCGGACTTCAGTCATCGTAAACGAGGATGTCTTGTGTCAACTTTTGAAATTCACTTTCTTTCTGTTGTTTTCGTTTCTTGCATTATGTTGTCAAAATATCCAACATAATTGGGTTTTGTTTCATCATTTTTACATATGTTTTTTCTACTTTTATTCGAGTCTTCACTTTCGATCATGTTTCAGATAGTAAATTTCGGGTCTAATCAGGTCTCATTCATAACGTTTTTGCATCAGTATATCAAACCTTCTCGGAAATTTCTCAAACTTTATATCCTGTCTATTTGGGTTGAGATACCACCATATCTGAAATTCTAGATCAAATGGACATCATTTACTTCAGGTTTTAAATTCGGACTTAACTCTTCGCAAACAAGAATGTCTTGTGTCAACTTTTGAATTTCACTTTCTTTCTGTTGGTTTCGTTTCTTGCATTATGTTTTCAACATATCCAACATACTTGGGTGTTGTTTCATCATTTTTGCATATGTTTTTTCTACTTTTATTCGAGTCTTCACTATCGATCAAATTTCGGCTCTCATCAGGTCTCATTCATAACGTTTTTGCATCAGTATATCAAACCTTCTCGTAAATTTCTCAAACTTTGTATCCTGTCTTTTTGGGTTGATATACCACTATATTTGAAATTGTAGATCAAATGGACATCATTTACTTCAGGTTTCAGATTCGGACTTAAGTCATCGTAAACGAGTATGTCTTGTGTCAACTTTTGAAATTCACTTTCTTTCTGTTGTTTTCGTTTCTTGCATTATGTTTTCAACATATCCAACATACTTGGGTGTTGTTTCATCATTTTTGCATATGTTTTTTCTACTTTTATTCGAGTCTTCACTATCGATCAAATTTCGGCTCTCATCAGGTCTCATTCATAACGTTTTTGCATCAGTATATCAAACCTTATCGGAAATTTCTCAAACTTTATATCCTGTCTTTTTGGGTTGATATACCACTATAGCTGAAATTGTAGATCAAATGGACATCATTTACTTCAGGTTTCAGATTCGGACTTAAGTCATCGTAAACGAGTATGTCTTGTGTCAACTTTTGAAATTCACTTTCTTTCTGTTGTTTTCGTTTCTTGCATTATGTTGTCAAAATATCCAACATAATTGGGTTTTGTTTCATCATTTTTACATATGTTTTTTCTACTTTTATTCGAGTCTTCACTTTCGATCATGTTTCAGATAGTAAATTTCAGGTCTAATCAGGTCTCATTCATAACGTTTTTGCATAAGTATATCAAACCTTCTCGGAAATTTCTCAAACTTTATATCCTGTCTATTTGGGTTGAGATACCACCATATCTGAAATTGTAGATCAAATGGACATCATTTACTTCAGGTTTCAGATTCGGACTTAACTCGTCGTAAACTAGTATGTCTTGTGTCAACTTTTGAAATTCACTTTCTTTCTGTTGTTTTCGTTTCTTGCATTATGTTTTCAACATATCCAACATACTTGGGTGTTGTTTCATCATTTTTGCATATGTTTTTTCTACTTTTATTCGAGTCTTCACTATCGATCAAACTTCGGCTCTCATCAGGTCTCATTCATAACGTTTTTGCATCAGTATATCAAACCTTCTCGGAAATTTCTCAAACTTTATATCCTGTCTATTTGGGTTGGGATACCACCATATCTGAAATTCTAGATCAAATGGACATCATTTACTTCAGGTTTTAAATTAGGACTTAACTCTTCGCAAACAAGAATGTCTTGTGTCAACTTTTGAATTTCACTTTCTTTCTGTTGGTTTCGTTTCTTGCATTATGTTTTCAACATATCCAACATACTTGGGTGTTGTTTCATCATTTTTGCATATGTTTTTTCTACTTTTATTCGAGTCTTCACTATCGATCAAATTTCGGCTCTCATCAGGTCTCATTCATAACGTTTTTGCAGCAGTATATCAAACCTTCTCGTAAATTTCTCAAACTTTGTATCCTGTCTTTTTGGGTTGATATACCACTATATTTGAAATTGTAGATCAAATGGACATCATTTACTTCAGGTTTCAGATTCGGACTTAAGTCATCGTAAACGAGTATGTCTTGTGTCAACTTTTGAAATTCACTTTCTTTCTGTTGTTTTCGTTTCTTGCATTATGTTTTCAACATATCCAACATACTTGGGTGTTGTTTCATCATTTTTGCATATGTTTTTTCTACTTTTATTCGAGTCTTCACTATCGATCAAATTTCGGCTCTCATCAGGTCTCATTCATAACGTTTTTGCATCAGTATATCAAACCTTCTCGGAAATTTCTCAAACTTTATATCCTGTCTATTTGGGTTGAGATACCACCATATCTGAAATTGTAGATCAAATGGACATCATTTACTTCAGGTTTCAGATTCGGACTTAACTCGTCGTAAACGAGTATGTCTTGTGTCAACTTTTGAAATTCACTTTCTTTCTGTTGTTTTCGTTTCTTGCATTATGTTTTCAACATATCCAACATACTTGGGTGTTGTTTCATCATTTTTACATATGCTTTTTCTACTTTTATTCGAGTCTTCACTTTCGATCATGTTTCAGATAGTAAATTTCGGGTCTAATCAGGTCTCATTCATAACGTTTTTGCATCAGTATATCAAACCTTCTCGGAAATTTATCAAACTTTATATCCTGTCTATTTGGGTTGAGATACCACCATATCTGAAATTGTAGATCAAATGGACATCATTTACTTCAGGTTTCAGATTCGGACTTAACTCGTCGTCAACGAGTATGTCTTGTGTCAACTTTTGAAATTCACTTTCTTTCTGTTGTTTTCGTTTCTTGCATTATGTTTTCAACATATCCAACATACTTGGGTGTTGTTTCATCATTTTTGCATATGTTTTTTCTACTTTTATTCGAGTCTTCACTATCGATCAAATTTCGGCTCTCATCAGGTCTCATTCATAACGTTTTTGCATCAGTATATCAAACCTTATCGGAAATTTCTCAAACTTTATATCCTGTCTTTTTGGGTTGATATACCACTATAGCTGAAATTGTAGATCAAATGGACATCATTTACTTCAGGTTTCAGATTCGGACTTAAGTCATCGTAAACGAGTATGTCTTGTGTCAACTTTTGAAATTCACTTTCTTTCTGTTGTTTTCGTTTCTTGCATTATGTTGTCAAAATATCCAACATACTTGGGTTTTGTTTCATCATTTTTACATATGTTTTTTCTACTTTTATTCGAGTCTTCACTTTCGATCATGTTTCAGATAGTAAATTTCGGGTCTAATCAGGTCTCATTCATAACGTTTTTGCATCAGTATATCAAACCTTCTCGGAAATTTATCAAACTTTATATCCTGTCTATTTGGGTTGAGATACCACCATATCTGAAATTGTAGATCAAATGGACATCATTTACTTCAGGTTTCAGATTCGGACTTAACTCGTCGTCAACGAGTATGTCTTGTGTCAACTTTTGAATTTCACTTTCTTTCTGTTGTTTTCGTTTCTTGCATTATGTTTTCAACATATCCAACATACTTGGGTGTTGTTTCATCATTTTTGCATATGTTTTTTCTACTTTTATTCGAGTCTTCACTATCGATCAAATTTCGGTTCTCATCAGGTCTGATTCATAACGTTTTTGCATCAGTATATCAAACCTTCTCGTAAATTTCTCAAACTTTGTATCCTGTCTTTTTGGGTTGATATACCACTATATTTGAAATTGTAGATCAAATGGACATCATTTACTTCAGGTTTCGGATTCGGACTTAACACTTCGCAAACGAGTATGTCTTGTGTCAACTTTTGAATTTCACTTTCTTTCTGTTGTTTTCGTTTCTTGCATTATGTTTTCAACATATCCAACATACTTGGGTGTTTCATCATTTTTGCATATGTTTTTTCTACTTTTATTCGAGTCTTCACTATCGATCAAATTTCGGCTCTCATCAGGTCTGATTCATAACGTTTTTGCATCAGTATATCAAACCTTATCGGAAATTTCTCAAACTTTATATCCTGTCTTTTTGGGTTGATATACCACTATAGCTGAAATTGTAGATCAAATGGACATCATTTACTTCAGGTTTCAGATTCGGACTTAAGTCATCGTAAACGAGTATGTCTTGTGTCAACTTTTGAAATTCACTTTCTTTCTGTTGTTTTCGTTTCTTGCATTATGTTGTCAAAATATCCAACATACTTGGGTTTTGTTTCATCATTTTTACATATGTTTTTTCTACTTTTATTCGAGTCTTCACTTTCGATCATGTTTCAGATAGTAAATTTCGGGTCTAATCAGGTCTCATTCATAACGTTTTTGCATCAGTATATCAAACCTTCTCGGAAATTTATCAAACTTTATATCCTGTCTATTTGGGTTGAGATACCACCATATCTGAAATTGTAGATCAAATGGACATCATTTACTTCAGGTTTCAGATTCGGACTTAACTCGTCGTCAACGAGTATGTCTTGTGTCAACTTTTGAATTTCACTTTCTTTCTGTTGTTTTCGTTTCTTGCATTATGTTTTCAACATATCCAACATACTTGGGTGTTGTTTCATCATTTTTGCATATGTTTTTTCTACTTTTATTCGAGTCTTCACTATCGATCAAATTTCGGTTCTCATCAGGTCTGATTCATAACGTTTTTGCATCAGTATATCAAACCTTCTCGTAAATTTCTCAAACTTTGTATCCTGTCTTTTTGGGTTGATATACCACTATATTTGAAATTGTAGATCAAATGGACATCATTTACTTCAGGTTTCGGATTCGGACTTAACACTTCGCAAACGAGTATGTCTTGTGTCAACTTTTGAATTTCACTTTCTTTCTGTTGTTTTCGTTTCTTGCATTATGTTTTCAACATATCCAACATACTTGGGTGTTTCATCATTTTTGCATATGTTTTTTCTACTTTTATTCGAGTCTTCACTATCGATCAAATTTCGGCTCTCATCAGGTCTGATTCATAACGTTTTTGCATCAGTATATCAAACCTTATCGGAAATTTCTCAAACTTTATATCCTGTCTTTTTGGGTTGATATACCACTATATCTGAAATTGTAGATCAAATGGACATCATTTCCTTCAGGTTTCAGATTCGGACTTAACTCGTCGTAAACGAGTATGTCTTGTGTCAACTTTTGAAATTCACTTTCTTTCTGTTGTTTTCGTTTCTTGCATTATGTTGTCAAAATATCCAACATACTTGGGTTTTGTTTCATCATTTTTACATATGTTTTTTCTACTTTTATTCGAGTCTTCACTTTCGATCATGTTTCAGATAGTAAATTTCGGGTCTAATCAGGTCTCATTCATAACGTTTTTGCATCAGTATATCAAACCTTCTCGGAAATTTATCAAACTTTATATCCTGTCTATTTGGGTTGAGATACCACCATATCTGAAATTGTAGATCAAATGGACATCATTTACTTCAGGTTTCAGATTCGGACTTAACTCGTCGTCAACGAGTATGTCTTGTGTCAACTTTTGAAATTCACTTTCTTTCTGTTGTTTTCGTTTCTTGCATTATGTTTTCAACATATCCAACATACTTGGGTGTTGTTTCATCATTTTTGCATATGTTTTTTCTACTTTTATTCGAGTCTTCACTATCGATCAAATTTCGGCTCTCATCAGGTCTCATTCATAACGTTTTTGCATCAGTATATCAAACCTTATCGGAAATTTCTCAAACTTTATATCCTGTCTTTTTGGGTTGATATACCACTATAGCTGAAATTGTAGATCAAATGGACATCATTTACTTCAGGTTTCAGATTCGGACTTAAGTCATCGTAAACGAGTATGTCTTGTGTCAACTTTTGAAATTCACTTTCTTTCTGTTGTTTTCGTTTCTTGCATTATGTTGTCAAAATATCCAACATACTTGGGTTTTGTTTCATCATTTTTACATATGTTTTTTCTACTTTTATTCGAGTCTTCACTTTCGATCATGTTTCAGATAGTAAATTTCGGGTCTAATCAGGTCTCATTCATAACGTTTTTGCATCAGTATATCAAACCTTCTCGGAAATTTATCAAACTTTATATCCTGTCTATTTGGGTTGAGATACCACCATATCTGAAATTGTAGATCAAATGGACATCATTTACTTCAGGTTTCAGATTCGGACTTAACTCGTCGTCAACGAGTATGTCTTGTGTCAACTTTTGAATTTCACTTTCTTTCTGTTGTTTTCGTTTCTTGCATTATGTTTTCAACATATCCAACATACTTGGGTGTTGTTTCATCATTTTTGCATATGTTTTTTCTACTTTTATTCGAGTCTTCACTATCGATCAAATTTCGGTTCTCATCAGGTCTGATTCATAACGTTTTTGCATCAGTATATCAAACCTTCTCGTAAATTTCTCAAACTTTGTATCCTGTCTTTTTGGGTTGATATACCACTATATTTGAAATTGTAGATCAAATGGACATCATTTACTTCAGGTTTCGGATTCGGACTTAACACTTCGCAAACGAGTATGTCTTGTGTCAACTTTTGAATTTCACTTTCTTTCTGTTGTTTTCGTTTCTTGCATTATGTTTTCAACATATCCAACATACTTGGGTGTTTCATCATTTTTGCATATGTTTTTTCTACTTTTATTCGAGTCTTCACTATCGATCAAATTTCGGCTCTCATCAGGTCTGATTCATAACGTTTTTGCATCAGTATATCAAACCTTATCGGAAATTTCTCAAACTTTATATCCTGTCTTTTTGGGTTGATATACCACTATAGCTGAAATTGTAGATCAAATGGACATCATTTACTTCAGGTTTCAGATTCGGACTTAAGTCATCGTAAACGAGTATGTCTTGTGTCAACTTTTGAAATTCACTTTCTTTCTGTTGTTTTCGTTTCTTGCATTATGTTGTCAAAATATCCAACATACTTGGGTTTTGTTTCATCATTTTTACATATGTTTTTTCTACTTTTATTCGAGTCTTCACTTTCGATCATGTTTCAGATAGTAAATTTCGGGTCTAATCAGGTCTCATTCATAACGTTTTTGCATCAGTATATCAAACCTTCTCGGAAATTTATCAAACTTTATATCCTGTCTATTTGGGTTGAGATACCACCATATCTGAAATTGTAGATCAAATGGACATCATTTACTTCAGGTTTCAGATTCGGACTTAACTCGTCGTCAACGAGTATGTCTTGTGTCAACTTTTGAATTTCACTTTCTTTCTGTTGTTTTCGTTTCTTGCATTATGTTTTCAACATATCCAACATACTTGGGTGTTGTTTCATCATTTTTGCATATGTTTTTTCTACTTTTATTCGAGTCTTCACTATCGATCAAATTTCGGTTCTCATCAGGTCTGATTCATAACGTTTTTGCATCAGTATATCAAACCTTCTCGTAAATTTCTCAAACTTTGTATCCTGTCTTTTTGGGTTGATATACCACTATATTTGAAATTGTAGATCAAATGGACATCATTTACTTCAGGTTTCGGATTCGGACTTAACACTTCGCAAACGAGTATGTCTTGTGTCAACTTTTGAATTTCACTTTCTTTCTGTTGTTTTCGTTTCTTGCATTATGTTTTCAACATATCCAACATACTTGGGTGTTTCATCATTTTTGCATATGTTTTTTCTACTTTTATTCGAGTCTTCACTATCGATCAAATTTCGGCTCTCATCAGGTCTGATTCATAACGTTTTTGCATCAGTATATCAAACCTTATCGGAAATTTCTCAAACTTTATATCCTGTCTTTTTGGGTTGATATACCACTATATCTGAAATTGTAGATCAAATGGACATCATTTCCTTCAGGTTTCAGATTCGGACTTAACTCGTCGTAAACGAGTATGTCTTGTGTCAACTTTTGAAATTCACTTTCTTTCTGTTGTTTTCGTTTCTTGCATTATGTTGTCAAAATATCCAACATACTTGGGTTTTGTTTCATCATTTTTACATATGTTTTTTCTACTTTTATTCGAGTCTTCACTTTCGATCATGTTTCAGATAGTAAATTTCGGGTCTAATCAGGTCTCATTCATAACGTTTTTGCATCAGTATATCAAACCTTCTCGGAAATTTATCAAACTTTATATCCTGTCTATTTGGGTTGAGATACCACCATATCTGAAATTGTAGATCAAATGGACATCATTTACTTCAGGTTTCAGATTCGGACTTAACTCGTCGTCAACGAGTATGTCTTGTGTCAACTTTTGAAATTCACTTTCTTTCTGTTGTTTTCGTTTCTTGCATTATGTTTTCAACATATCCAACATACTTGGGTGTTGTTTCATCATTTTTGCATATGTTTTTTCTACTTTTATTCGAGTCTTCACTATCGATCAAATTTCGGCTCTCATCAGGTCTGATTCATAACGTTTTTGCATCAGTATATCAAACCTTATCGGAAATTTCTCAAACTTTATATCCTGTCTTTTTGGGTTGATATACCACTATATCTGAAATTGTAGATCAAATGGACATCATTTACTTCAGGTTTCAGATTCGTACTTAACTCGTCGTAAACGAAAGTATGTCTTGTGTCAACTTTTGAAATTCACTTTCTTTCTGTTGTTTTCGTTTCTTGCATTATGTTTTCAACATATCCAACATACTTGGGTGTTGTTTCATCATTTTTGCATATGTTTTTTCTACTTTTATTCGAGTCTTCACTATCGATCAAATTTCGGCTCTCATCAGGTCTCATTCATAACGTTTTTGCATCAGTATATCAAACCTTATCGGAAATTTCTCAAACTTTATATCCTGTCTTTTTGGGTTGATATACCACTATATCTGAAATTGTAGATCAAATGGACATCATTTACTTCAGGTTTCAGATTCGGACTTAAGTCATCGTAAACGAGTATGTCTTGTGTCAACTTTTGAAATTCACTTTCTTTCTGTTGTTTTCGTTTCTTGCATTATGTTGTCAAAATATCCAACATACTTGGGTTTTGTTTCATCATTTTTGCATATGTTTTTTCTACTTTTATTCGAGTCTTCACTTTCGATCATGTTTCAGATAGTAAATTTCGGGTCTAATCAGGTCTCATTCATAACGTTTTTGCATCAGTATATCAAACCTTCTCGGAAATTTCTCAAACTTTATATCCTGTCTTTTTGGGTTGATATACCACTATAGCTGAAATTGTAGATCAAATGGACATCATTTACTTCAGGTTTCAGATTCGGACTTAACTCGTCGTAAACGAGTATGTCTTGTGTCAACTTTTGAAATTCACTTTCTTTCTGTTGTTTTCGTTTCTTGCATTATGTTGTCAAAATATCCAACATACTTGGGTTTTGTTTCATCATTTTTACATATGTTTTTTCTACTTTTATTCGAGTCTTCACTATCGATCAAATTTCGGCTCTCATCAGGTCTCATTCATAACGTTTTTGCATCAGTATATCAAACCTTCTCGTAAATTTCTCAAACTTTGTATCCTGTCTTTTTGGGTTGATATACCATGATATTTGAAATTGTAGATCAAATGGACATCATTTACTTCAGGTTTCAGATTCGGACTTAACTCTTCGCAAACGAGTATGTCTTGTGTCAACTTTTGAATTTCACTTTCTTTCTGTTGTTTTCGTTTCTTGCATTATGTTTTCAACATATCCAACATACTTGGGTGTTGTTTCATCATTTTTGCATATGTTTTTTCTACTTTTATTCGAGTCTTCACTATCGATCAAATTTCGGCTCTCATCAGGTCTGATTCATAACGTTTTTGCATCAGTATATCAAACCTTCTCGGAAATTTATCAAACTTTATATCCTGTCTATTTGGGTTGAGATACCACCATATCTGAAATTGTAGATCAAATGGACATCATTTACTTCAGGTTTCAGATTCGGACTTAACTCGTCGTCAACGAGTATGTCTTGTGTCAACTTTTGAAATTCACTTTCTTTCTGTTGTTTTCGTTTCTTGCATTATGTTTTCAACATATCCAACATACTTGGGTGTTGTTTCATCATTTTTGCATATGTTTTTTCTACTTTTATTCGAGTCTTCACTATCGATCAAATTTCGGCTCTCATCAGGTCTCATTCATAACGTTTTTGCATCAGTATATCAAACCTTATCGGAAATTTCTCAAACTTTATATCCTGTCTTTTTGGGTTGATATACCACTATAGCTGAAATTGTAGATCAAATGGACATCATTTACTTCAGGTTTCAGATTCGGACTTAAGTCATCGTAAACGAGTATGTCTTGTGTCAACTTTTGAAATTCACTTTCTTTCTGTTGTTTTCGTTTCTTGCATTATGTTGTCAAAATATCCAACATAATTGGGTTTTGTTTCATCATTTTTACATATGTTTTTTCTACTTTTATTCGAGTCTTCACTTTCGATCATGTTTCAGATAGTAAATTTCAGGTCTAATCAGGTCTCATTCATAACGTTTTTGCATCAGTATATCAAACCTTCTCGGAAATTTCTCAAACTTTATATCCTGTCTATTTGGGTTGAGATACCACCATATCTGAAATTGTAGATCAAATGGACATCATTTACTTCAGGTTTCAGATTCGGACTTAACTCGTCGTCAACGAGTATGTCTTGTGTCAACTTTTGAAATTCACTTTCTTTCTGTTGTTTTCGTTTCTTGCATTATGTTTTCAACATATCCAACATACTTGGGTGTTGTTTCATCATTTTTACATATGCTTTTTCTACTTTTATTCGAGTCTTCACTTTCGATCATGTTTCAGATAGTAAATTTCGGGTCTAATCAGGTCTCATTCATAACGTTTTTGCATCAGTATATCAAACCTTCTCGGAAATTTATCAAACTTTATATCCTGTCTATTTGGGTTGAGATACCACCATATCTGAAATTGTAGATCAAATGGACATCATTT
Source organism: Populus alba x Populus glandulosa (assembly GCA_033617975.1). NCBI lineage: Eukaryota > Viridiplantae > Streptophyta > Magnoliopsida > Malpighiales > Salicaceae > Populus > Populus alba x Populus glandulosa. The sequence continues at coordinate 20,606,110 of CM066144.1, read as the reverse complement.
ACTTCAGGTTTCAGATTCGGACTTAACTCGTCGTCAACGAGTATGTCTTGTGTCAACTTTTGAAATTCACTTTCTTTCTGTTGTTTTCGTTTCTTGCATTATGTTTTCAACATATCCAACATACTTGGGTGTTGTTTCATCATTTTTGCATATGTTTTTTCTACTTTTATTCGAGTCTTCACTATCGATCAAATTTCGGCTCTCATCAGGTCTGATTCATAACGTTTTGCATCAGTATATCAAACCTTATCGGAAATTTCTCAAACTTTATATCCTGTCTTTTTGAGTTGATATACCACTATATCTGAAATTGTAGATCAACTGGACATCATTTACTTCCGGTTTCAGATTCGGACTTAAGTCATCGTAAACGAGTATGTCTTGTTTCAACTTTTGAAATTCACTTTCTTTCTGTTGTTTTCGTTTCTTGCATTATGTTGTCAAAATATCCAACATACTTGGGTTTTGTTTCATCATTTTTACATATGTTTTTTCTTCTTTTATTCGAGTCTTCACTTTCGATCATGTTTCAGATAGTAAATTTCGGGTCTAATCAGGTCTCATTCATAACGTTTTTGCATCAGTATATCAAACCTTCTCGGAAATTTCTCAAACTTTATATCCTGTCTATTTGGGTTGAGATACCACCATATCTGAAATTGTAGATCAAATGGACATCATTTACTTCAGGTTTCAGATTCGGACTTAACTCGTCGTAAACGAGTATGTCTTGTGTCAACTTTTGAAATTCACTTTCTTTTTGTTGTTTTCGTTTCTTGCATTATGTTTTCAACATATCCAACATACTTGGGTGTTGTTTCATCATTTTTGCATATGTTTTTTCTACTTTTATTCGAGTCTTCACTATCGATCAAATTTCGGCTCTCATCAGGTCTCATTCATAACGTTTTTGCATCAGTATATCAAACCTTATCGGAAATTTATCAAACTTTATATCCTGTCTATTTGGGTTGAGATACCACCATATCTGAAATTGTAGATCAAATGGACATCATTTACTTCAGGTTTCAGATTCGGACTTAACTCGTCGTAAACGAGTATGTCTTGTGTCAACTTTTGAAATTCACTTTCTTTCTGTTGTTTTCGTTTCTTGCATTATGTTTTCAACATATCCAACATACTTGGGTGTTGTTTCATCATTTTTGCATATGTTTTTTCTACTTTTATTCGAGTCTTCACTATCGATCAAATTTCGGCTCTCATCAGGTCTCATTCATAACGTTTTTGCATCAGTATATCAAACCTTATCGGAAATTTCTCAAACTTTATATCCTGTCTTTTTGGGTTGATATACCACTATATCTGAAATTGTAGATCAAATGGACATCATTTACTTCAGGTTTCAGATTCGGACTTAAGTCATCGTAAACGAGTATGTCTTGTGTCAACTTTTGAAATTCACTTTCTTTCTGTTGTTTTCGTTTCTTGCATTATGTTGTCAAAATATCCAACATACTTGGGTTTTGTTTCATCATTTTTGCATATGTTTTTTCTACTTTTATTCGAGTCTTCACTTTCGATCATGTTTCAGATAGTAAATTTCGGGTCTAATCAGGTCTCATTCATAACGTTTTTGCATCAGTATATCAAACCTTCTCGGAAATTTCTCAAACTTTATATCCTGTCTATTTGGGTTGAGATACCACCATATCTGAAATTGTAGATCAAATGGACATCATTTACTTCAGGTTTCAGATTCGGACTTAACTCGTCGTAAACGAGTATGTCTTGTGTCAACTTTTGAAATTCACTTTCTTTCTGTTGTTTTCGTTTCTTGCATTATGTTGTCAAAATATCCAACATACTTGGGTTTTGTTTCATCATTTTTACATATGTTTTTTCTACTTTTATTCGAGTCTTCACTTTCGATCATGTTTCAGATAGTAAATTTCGGGTCTAATCAGGTCTCATTCATAACGTTTTTGCATCAGTATATCAAACCTTCTCGGAAATTTATCAAACTTTACATCCTGTCTATTTGGGTTGAGATACCACCATATCTGAAATTGTAGATCAAATGGACATCATTTACTTCAGGTTTCAGATTCGGACTTAACTCGTCGTCAACGAGTATGTCTTGTGTCAACTTTTGAAATTCACTTTCTTTCTGTTGTTTTCGTTTCTTGCATTATGTTTTCAACATATCCAACATACTTGGGTGTTGTTTCATCATTTTTGCATATGTTTTTTCTACTTTTATTCGAGTCTTCACTATCGATCAAATTTCGGTTCTCATCAGGTCTGATTCATAACGTTTTTGCATCAGTATATCAAACCTTCTCGTAAATTTCTCAAACTTTGTATCCTGTCTTTTTGGGTTGATATACCACTATATTTGAAATTGTAGATCAAATGGACATCATTTACTTCAGGTTTCGGATTCGGACTTAACTCTTCGCAAACGAGTATGTCTTGTGTCAACTTTTGAATTTCACTTTCTTTCTGTTGTTTTCGTTTCTTGCATTATGTTTTCAACATATCCAACATACTTGGGTGTTTCATCATTTTTGCATATGTTTTTTCTACTTTTATTCGAGTCTTCACTATCGATCAAATTTCGGCTCTCATCAGGTCTGATTCATAACGTTTTTGCATCAGTATATCAAACCTTATCGGAAATTTCTCAAACTTTATATCCTGTATTTTTGGGTTGATATACCACTATATCTGAAATTGTAGATCAAATGGACATCATTTCCTTCAGGTTTCAGATTCGGACTTAACTCGTCGTAAACGAGTATGTCTTGTGTCAACTTTTGAAATTCACTTTCTTTCTGTTGTTTTCGTTTCTTGCATTATGTTGTCAAAATATCCAACATACTTGGGTTTTGTTTCATCATTTTTACATATGTTTTTTCTACTTTTATTCGAGTCTTCACTTTCGATCATGTTTCAGATAGTAAATTTCGGGTCTAATCAGGTCTCATTCATAACGTTTTTGCATCAGTATATCAAACCTTCTCGGAAATTTATCAAACTTTATATCCTGTCTATTTGGGTTGAGATACCACCATATCTGAAATTGTAGATCAATTGGACATCATTTACTTCAGGTTTCAGATTCGGACTTAACTCGTCGTCAACGAGTATGTCTTGTGTCAACTTTTGAAATTCACTTTCTTTCTGTTGTTTTCGTTTCTTGCATTATGTTTTCAACATATCCAACATACTTGGGTGTTGTTTCATCATTTTTGCATATGTTTTTTCTACTTTTATTCGAGTCTTCACTATCGATCAAATTTCGGCTCTCATCAGGTCTGATTCATAACGTTTTTGCATCAGTATATCAAACCTTATCGGAAATTTCTCAAACTTTATATCCTGTCTTTTTGGGTTGATATACCACTATATCTGAAATTGTAGATCAAATGGACATCATTTACTTCAGGTTTCAGATTCGTACTTAACTCGTCGTAAACGAGAGTATGTCTTGTGTCAACTTTTGAAATTCACTTTCTTTCTGTTGTTTTCGTTTCTTGCATTATGTTTTCAACATATCCAACATACTTGGGTGTTGTTTCATCATTTTTGCATATGTTTTTTCTACTTTTATTCGAGTCTTCACTATCGATCAAATTTCGGCTCTCATCAGGTCTCATTCATAACGTTTTTGCATCAGTATATCAAACCTTATCGGAAATTTCTCAAACTTTATATCCTGTCTTTTTGGGTTGATATACCACTATATCTGAAATTGTAGATCAAATGGACATCATTTACTTCAGGTTTCAGATTCGGACTTAAGTCATCGTAAACGAGTATGTCTTGTGTCAACTTTTGAAATTCACTTTCTTTCTGTTGTTTTCGTTTCTTGCATTATGTTGTCAAAATATCCAACATACTTGGGTTTTGTTTCATCATTTTTGCATATGTTTTTTCTACTTTTATTCGAGTCTTCACTTTCGATCATGTTTCAGATAGTAAATTTCGGGTCTAATCAGGTCTCATTCATAACGTTTTTGCATCAGTATATCAAACCTTCTCGGAAATTTCTCAAACTTTATATCCTGTCTTTTTGGGTTGATATACCACTATAGCTGAAATTGTAGATCAAATGGACATCATTTACTTCAGGTTTCAGATTCGGACTTAACTCGTCGTAAACGAGTATGTCTTGTGCCAACTTTTGAAATTCACTTTCTTTCTGTTGTTTTCGTTTCTTGCATTATGTTGTCAAAATATCCAACATACTTGGGTTTTGTTTCATCATTTTTACATATGTTTTTTCTACTTTTATTCGAGTCTTCACTATCGATCAAATTTCGGCTCTCATCAGGTCTCATTCATAACGTTTTTGCATCAGTATATCAAACCTTCTCGTAAATTTCTCAAACTTTGTATCCTGTCTTTTTGGGTTGATATACCACGATATTTGAAATTGTAGATCAAATGGACATCATTTACTTCAGGTTTCAGATTCGGACATAACTCTTCGCAAACGAGTATGTCTTGTGTCAACTTTTGAATTTCACTTTCTTTCTGTTGTTTTCGTTTCTTGCATTATGTTTTCAACATATCCAACATACTTGGGTGTTGTTTCATCATTTTTGCATATGTTTTTTCTACTTTTATTCAAGTCTTCACTATCGATCAAATTTCGGCTCTCATCAGGTCTGATTCATAACGTTTTTGCATTAGTATATCAAACCTTATCGGAAATTTCTCAAACTTTATATCCTGTCTTTTTGGGTTGATATACCACTATATCTGAAATTGTAGATCAAATGGACATCATTTACTTCAGGTTTCAGATTCGGACTTAAGTCATCATAAACGAGTATGTCTTGTGTCAACTTTTGAAATTCACTTTCTTTCTTTTGTTTTCGTTTCTTGCATTATGTTGTCAAAATATCCAACATAATTGGGTTTTGTTTCATCATTTTTACATATGTTTTTTCTACTTTTATTCGAGTCTTCACTTTCGATCATGTTTCAGATAGTAAATTTCGGGTCTAATCAGGTCTCATTCATAACGTTTTTGCATCAGTATATCAAACCTTCTCGGAAATTTCTCAAACTTTATATCCTGTCTATTTGGGTTGAGATACCACCATATCTGAAATTGTAGATCAAATGGACATCATTTACTTCAGGTTTCAGATTCGGACTTAACTCGTCGTAAACGAGTATGTCTTGTGTCAACTTTTGAAATTCACTTTCTTTCTGTTGTTTTCGTTTCTTGCATTATGTTTTCAACATATCCAACATACTTGGGTGTTGTTTCATCATTTTTGCATATGTTTTTTCTACTTTTATTCGAGTCTTCACTATCGATCAAATTTCGGCTCTCATCAGGTCTGATTCATAACGTTTTTGCATCAGTATATCAAACCTTCTCGGAAATTTCTCAAACTTTATAGCCTGTCTATTTGGGTTGAGATACCACCATATCTGAAATTGTAGATCAAATGGACATCATTTACTTCAGGTTTCAGATTCGGACTTAACTCATCGTAAACGAGTATGTCTTGTGTCAACTTTTGAATTTCACTTTCTTTCTGTTGTTTTCGTTTCTTGCATTATGTTGTCAAAATATCCAACATACTTGGGTTTTGTTTCATCATTTTTACATATGTTTTTTCTACTTTTATTCGAGTCTTCACTTTCGATCATGTTTCAGATAGTAAATTTCGGGTCTAATCAGGTCTCATTCATAACGTTTTTGCATCAGTATATCAAACCTTCTCAGAAATTTATCAAACTTTATATCCTGTCTATTTGGGTTGAGATACCACCATATCTGAAATTGTAGATCAAATGGACATCATTTACTTCAGGTTTCAGATTCAGACTTAACTCGTCGTCAACGAGTATGTCTTGTGTCAACTTTTGAAATTCACTTTCTTTCTGTTGTTTTCGTTTCTTGCATTATGTTTTCAACATATCCAACATACTTGGGTGTTGTTTCATCATTTTTGCATATGTTTTTTCTACTTTTATTCGAGTCTTCACTATCGATCAAATTTCGGTTCTCATCAGGTCTGATTCATAACGTTTTTGCATCAGTATATCAAACCTTCTCGTAAATTTCTCAAACTTTGTATCCTGTCTTTTTGGGTTGATATACCACTATATTTGAAATTGTAGATCAAATGGACATCATTTACTTCAGGTTTCAGATTCGGACTTAACTCTTCGCAAACGAGTATGTCTTGTGTCAACTTTTGAATTTCACTTTCTTTCTGTTGTTTTCGTTTCTTGCATTATGTTTTCAACATATCCAACATACTTGGGTGTTTCATCATTTTTGCATATGTTTTTTCTACTTTTATTCGAGTCTTCACTATCGATCAAATTTCGGCTCTCATCAGGTCTGATTCATAACGTTTTTGCATCAGTATATCAAACCTTATCGGAAATTTCTCAAACTTTATATCCTGTATTTTTGGGTTGATATACCACTATATCTGAAATTGTAGATCAAATGGACATCATTTCCTTCAGGTTTCAGATTCGGACTTAACTCGTCGTAAACGAGTATGTCTTGTGTCAACTTTTGAAATTCACTTTCTTTCTGTTGTTTTCGTTTCTTGCATTATGTTGTCAAAATATCCAACATACTTGGGTTTTGTTTCATCATTTTTACATATGTTTTTTCTACTTTTATTCGAGTCTTCACTTTCGATCATGTTTCAGATAGTAAATTTCGGGTCTAATCAGGTCTCATTCATAACGTTTTTGCATCAGTATATCAAACCTTCTCGGAAATTTATCAAACTTTATATCCTGTCTATTTGGGTTGAGATACCACCATATCTGAAATTGTAGATCAAATGGACATCATTTACTTCAGGTTTCAGATTCGGACTTAACTCGTCGTCAACGAGTATGTCTTGTGTCAACTTTTGAAATTCACTTTCTTTCTGTTGTTTTCGTTTCTTGCATTATGTTTTCAACATATCCAACATACTTGGGTGTTGTTTCATCATTTTTGCATATGTTTTTTCTACTTTTATTCGAGTCTTCACTATCGATCAAATTTCGGCTCTCATCAGGTCTGATTCATAACGTTTTTGCATCAGTATATCAAACCTTATCGGAAATTTCTCAAACTTTATATCCTGTCTTTTTGGGTTGATATACCACTATAGCTGAAATTGTAGATCAAATGGACATCATTTACTTCAGGTTTCAGATTCGGACTTAAGTCATCGTAAACGAGTATGTCTTGTGTCAACTTTTGAAATTCACTTTCTTTCTGTTGTTTTCGTTTCTTGCATTATGTTGTCAAAATATCCAACATACTTGGGTTTTGTTTCATCATTTTTACATATGTTTTTTCTACTTTTATTCGAGTCTTCACTATCGATCAAATTTCGGCTCTCATCAGGTCTCATTCATAACGTTTTTGCATCAGTATATCAAACCTTCTCGTAAATTTCTCAAACTTTGTATCCTGTCTTTTTGGGTTGATATACCACCATGTTTGAAATTGTAGATCAAATGGACATCATTTACTTCAGGTTTCAGATTCGGACTTAACTCTTCGCAAACGAGTTTGTCTTGTGTCAACTTTTGAATTTCACTTTCTTTCTGTTGTTTTCGTTTCTTGCATTATGTTTTCAACATATCCAACATACTTGGGTGTTGTTTCATCATTTTTGCATATGTTTTTTCTACTTTTATTCGAGTCTTCACTATCGATCAAATTTCGGGTCTAATCAGGTCTGATTCATAACGTTTTTGCATCAGTATATCAAACCTTATCGGAAATTTCTCAAACTTTATATCCTGTCTTTTTGGGTTGATATACCACTATATCTGAAATTGTAGATCAAATGGACATCATTTACTTCAGGTTTCAGATTCGGACTTAAGTCATCGTAAACGAGTATGTCTTGTGTCAACTTTTGAAATTCACTTTCTTTCTGTTGTTTTCGTTTCTTGCATTATGTTGTCAAAATATCCAACATAATTGGGTTTTGTTTCATCATTTTTACATATGTTTTTTCTACTTTTATTCGAGTCTTCACTTTCGATCATGTTTCAGATAGTAAATTTCGGGTCTAATCAGGTCTCATTCATAACGTTTTTGCATCAGTATATCAAACCTTCTCGGAAATTTCTCAAACTTTATATCCTGTCTATTTGGGTTGAGATACCACCATATCTGAAATTGTAGATCAAATGGACATCATTTACTTCAGGTTTCAGATTCGGACTTAACTCGTCGTAAACGAGTATGTCTTGTGTCAACTTTTGAAATTCACTTTCTTTCTGTTGTTTTCGTTTCTTGCATTATGTTTTCAACATATCCAACATACTTGGGTGTTGTTTCATCATTTTTGCATATGTTTTTTCTACTTTTATTCGAGTCTTCACTATCGATCAAATTTCGGGTCTAATCAGGTCTGATTCATAACGTTTTTGCATCAGTATATCAAACCTTATCGGAAATTTCTCAAACTTTATATCCTGTCTTTTTGGGTTGATATACCACTATATCTGAAATTGTAGATCAAATGGACATCATTTACTTCAGGTTTCAGATTCGGACTTAAGTCATCGTAAACGAGTATGTCTTGTGTCAACTTTTGAAATTCACTTTCTTTCTGTTGTTTTCGTTTCTTGCATTATGTTGTCAAAATATCCAACATAATTGGGTTTTGTTTCATCATTTTTACATATGTTTTTTCTACTTTTATTCGAGTCTTCACTTTCGATCATGTTTCAGATAGTAAATTTCGGGTCTAATCAGGTCTCATTCATAACGTTTTTGCATCAGTATATCAAACCTTCTCGGAAATTTCTCAAACTTTATATCCTGTCTATTTGGGTTGAGATACCACCATATCTGAAATTGTAGATCAAATGGACATCATTTACTTCAGGTTTCAGATTCGGACTTAACTCGTCGTAAACGAGTATGTCTTGTGTCAACTTTTGAAATTCACTTTCTTTCTGTTGTTTTCGTTTCTTGCATTATGTTTTCAACATATCCAACATACTTGGGTGTTGTTTCATCATTTTTGCATATGTTTTTTCTACTTTTATTCGAGTCTTCACTATCGATCAAATTTCGGCTCTCATCAGGTCTGATTCATAACGTTTTTGCATCAGTATATCAAACCTTATCGGAAATTTCTCAAACTTTATATCCTGTCTTTTTGGGTTGATATACCACTATATCTGAAATTGTAGATCAAATGGACATCATTTACTTCAGGTTTCAGATTCGTACTTAACTCGTCGTAAACGAGTATGTCTTGTGTCAACTTTTGAAATTCACTTTCTTTCTGTTGTTTTCGTTTCTTGCATTATGTTTTCAACATATCCAACATACTTGGGTGTTGTTTCATCATTTTTGCATATGTTTTTTCTACTTTTATTCGAGTCTTCACTATCGATCAAATTTCGGCTCTCATCAGGTCTGATTCATAACGTTTTTGCATCAGTATATCAAACCTTATCGGAAATTTCTCAAACTTTATATCCTGTCTTTTTGGGTTGATATACCACCATATCTGAAATTGTAGATCAAATGGACATCATTTACTTCAGGTTTCAGATTCGTACTTAACTCGTCGTAAACGAGTATGTCTTGTGTCAACTTTTGAAATTCACTTTCTTTCTGTTGTTTTCGTTTCTTGCATTATGTTTTCAACATATCCAACATACTTGGGTGTTGTTTCATCATTTTTGCATATGTTTTTTCTACTTTTATTCGAGTCTTCACTATCGATCAAATTTCGGCTCCCATCAGGTCTCATTCATAACGTTTTTCCATCAGTATATCAAACCTTATCGGAAATTTCTCAAACTTTATATCCTGTCTTTTTGGGTTGATATACCACTATATCTGAAATTGTAGATCAAATGGACATCATTTACTTCAGGTTTCAGATTCGGACTTAAGTCATCGTAAACGAGTATGTCTTGTGTCAACTTTTGAAATTCACTTTCTTTCTGTTGTTTTCGTTTCTTGCATTATGTTGTCAAAATATCCAACATACTTGGGTTTTGTTTCATCATTTTTGCATATGTTTTTTCTACTTTTATTCGAGTCTTCACTTTCGATCATGTTTCAGATAGTAAATTTCGGGTCTAATCAGGTCTCATTCATAACGTTTTTGCATCAGTATATCAAACCTTCTCGGAAATTTCTCAAACTTTATATCCTGTCTATTTGGGTTGAGATACCACCATATCTGAAATTGTAGATCAAATGGACATCATTTACTTCAGGTTTCAGATTGGGACTTAACTCGTCGTAAACGAGTATGTCTTGTGTCAACTTTTGAATTTCACTTTCTTTCTGTTGTTTTCGTTTCTTGCATTATGTTGTCAAAATATCGAACATACTTGGGTTTTGTTTCATCATTTTTACATATGTTTTTTCTACTTTTATTCGAGTCTTCACTTTCGATCATGTTTCAGATAGTAAATTTCGGGTCTAATCAGGTCTCATTCATAACGTTTTTGCATCAGTATATCAAACCTTCTCGGAAATTTATCAAACTTTATATCCTGTCTATTTGGGTTGAGATACCACCATATCTGAAATTGTAGATCAAATGGACATCATTTACTTCAGGTTTCAGATTCGGACTTAACTCGTCGTAAACGAGTATGTCTTGTATCAACTTTTGAAATTCACTTTCTTTCTGTTGTTTTCGTTTCTTGCATTATGTTTTCAACATATCCAACATACTTGGGTGTTGTTTCATCATTTTTGCATATGTTTTTTCTACTTTTATTCGAGTCTTCACTATCGATCAAATTTCGGCTCTCATCAGGTCTGATTCATAACGTTTTTGCATCAGTATATCAAACCTTATCGGAAATTTCTCAAACTTTATATCCTGTCTTTTTGGGTTGATATACCACTATAGCTGAAATTGTAGATCAAATGGACATCATTTACTTCAGGTTTCAGATTCGGACTTAAGTCATCGTAAACGAGTATGTCTTGTGTCAACTTTTGAAATTCACTTTCTTTCTGTTGTTTTCGTTTCTTGCATTATGTTGTCAAAATATCCAACATACTTGGGTTTTGTTTCATCATTTTTACATATGTTTTTTCTACTTTTATTCGAGTCTTCACTATCGATCAAATTTCGGCTCTCATCAGGTCTGATTCATAACGTTTTTGCATCAGTATATCAAACCTTCTCGTAAATTTCTCAAACTTTGTATCCTGTCTTTTTGGGTTGATATACCACCATGTTTGAAATTGTAGATCAAATGGACATCATTTACTTCAGGTTTCAGATTCGGACTTAACTCTTCGCAAACGAGTTTGTCTTGTGTCAACTTTTGAATTTCACTTTCTTTCTGTTGTTTTCGTTTCTTGCATTATGTTTTCAACATATCCAACATACTTGGGTGTTGTTTCATCATTTTTGCATATGTTTTTTCTACTTTTATTCGAGTCTTCACTATCGATCAAATTTCGGGTCTAATCAGGTCTGATTCATAACGTTTTTGCATCAGTATATCAAACCTTATCGGAAATTTCTCAAACTTTATATCCTGTCTTTTTGGGTTGATATACCACTATATCTGAAATTGTAGATCAAATGGACATCATTTACTTCAGGTTTCAGATTCGGACTTAAGTCATCGTAAACGAGTATGTCTTGTGTCAACTTTTGAAATTCACTTTCTTTCTGTTGTTTTCGTTTCTTGCATTATGTTGTCAAAATATCCAACATAATTGGGTTTTGTTTCATCATTTTTACATATGTTTTTTCTACTTTTATTCGAGTCTTCACTTTCGATCATGTTTCAGATAGTAAATTTCGGGTCTAATCAGGTCTCATTCATAACGTTTTTGCATCAGTATATCAAACCTTCTCGGAAATTTCTCAAACTTTATATCCTGTCTATTTGGGTTGAGAAACCACCATATCTGAAATTGTAGATCAAATGGACATCATTTACTTCAGGTTTCAGATTCGGACTTAACTCGTCGTAAACGAGTATGTCTTGTGTCAACTTTTGAAATTCACTTTCTTTCTGTTGTTTTCGTTTCTTGCATTATGTTTTCAACATATCCAACATACTTGGGTGTTGTTTCATCATTTTTGCATATGTTTTTTCTACTTTTATTCGAGTCTTCACTATCGATCAAATTTCGGCTCTCATCAGGTCTGATTCATAACGTTTTTGCATCAGTATATCAAACCTTATCGGAAATTTCTCAAACTTTATATCCTGTCTTTTTGGGTTGATATACCACTATATCTGAAATTGTAGATCAAATGGACATCATTTACTTCAGGTTTCAGATTCGTACTTAACTCGTCGTAAACGAGTATGTCTTGTGTCAACTTTTGAAATTCACTTTCTTTCTGTTGTTTTCGTTTCTTGCATTATGTTTTCAACATATCCAACATACTTGGGTGTTGTTTCATCATTTTTGCATATGTTTTTTCTACTTTTATTCGAGTCTTCACTATCGATCAAATTTCGGCTCTCATCAGGTCTGATTCATAACGTTTTTGCATCAGTATATCAAACCTTATCGGAAATTTCTCAAACTTTATATCCTGTCTTTTTGGGTTGATATACCACCATATCTGAAATTGTAGATCAAATGGACATCATTTACTTCAGGTTTCAGATTCGTACTTAACTCGTCGTAAACGAGTATGTCTTGTGTCAACTTTTGAAATTCACTTTCTTTCTGTTGTTTTCGTTTCTTGCATTATGTTTTCAACATATCCAACATACTTGGGTGTTGTTTCATCATTTTTGCATATGTTTTTTCTACTTTTATTCGAGTCTTCACTATCGATCAAATTTCGGCTCCCATCAGGTCTCATTCATAACGTTTTTCCATCAGTATATCAAACCTTATCGGAAATTTCTCAAACTTTATATCCTGTCTTTTTGGGTTGATATACCACTATATCTGAAATTGTAGATCAAATGGACATCATTTACTTCAGGTTTCAGATTCGGACTTAAGTCATCGTAAACGAGTATGTCTTGTGTCAACTTTTGAAATTCACTTTCTTTCTGTTGTTTTCGTTTCTTGCATTATGTTGTCAAAATATCCAACATACTTGGGTTTTGTTTCATCATTTTTGCATATGTTTTTTCTACTTTTATTCGAGTCTTCACTTTCGATCATGTTTCAGATAGTAAATTTCGGGTCTAATCAGGTCTCATTCATAACGTTTTTGCATCAGTATATCAAACCTTCTCGGAAATTTCTCAAACTTTATATCCTGTCTATTTGGGTTGAGATACCACCATATCTGAAATTGTAGATCAAATGGACATCATTTACTTCAGGTTTCAGATTGGGACTTAACTCGTCGTAAACGAGTATGTCTTGTGTCAACTTTTGAATTTCACTTTCTTTCTGTTGTTTTCGTTTCTTGCATTATGTTGTCAAAATATCGAACATACTTGGGTTTTGTTTCATCATTTTTACATATGTTTTTTCTACTTTTATTCGAGTCTTCACTTTCGATCATGTTTCAGATAGTAAATTTCGGGTCTAATCAGGTCTCATTCATAACGTTTTTGCATCAGTATATCAAACCTTCTCGGAAATTTATCAAACTTTATATCCTGTCTATTTGGGTTGAGATACCACCATATCTGAAATTGTAGATCAAATGGACATCATTTACTTCAGGTTTCAGATTCGGACTTAACTCGTCGTAAACGAGTATGTCTTGTATCAACTTTTGAAATTCACTTTCTTTCTGTTGTTTTCGTTTCTTGCATTATGTTTTCAACATATCCAACATACTTGGGTGTTGTTTCATCATTTTTGCATATGTTTTTTCTACTTTTATTCGAGTCTTCACTATCGATCAAATTTCGGCTCTCATCAGGTCTCATTCATAACGTTTTTGCATCAGTATATCAAACCTTATCGGAAATTTCTCAAACTTTATATCCTGTCTTTTTGGGTTGATATACCGCTATATCTGAAATTGTAGATCAAATGGACATCATTTACTTCAGGTTTCAGATTCGTACTTAACTCGTCGTAAATGAGTATGTCTTGTGTCAACTTTTGAAATTCACTTTCTTTCTGTTGTTTTCGTTTCTTGCATTATGTTTTCAACATATCCAACATACTTGGGTGTTGTTTCATCATTTTTGCATATGTTTTTTCTACTTTTATTCGAGTCTTCACTATCGATCAAATTTCGGCTCTCATCAGGTCTCATTCATAACGTTTTTGCATCAGTATATCAAACCTTATCGGAAATTTCTCAAACTTTATATCCTGTCTTTTTGGGTTGATATACCACTATATCTGAAATTGTAGATCAAATGGACATCATTTACTTCAGGTTTCAGATTCGTACTTAACTCGTCGTAAACGAGTATGTCTTGTGTCAACTTTTGAAATTCACTTTCTTTCTGTTGTTTTCGTTTCTTGCATTATGTTTTCAACATATCCAACATACTTGGGTGTTGTTTCATCATTTTTGCATATGTTTTTTCTACTTTTATTCGAGTCTTCACTATCGATCAAATTTCGGCTCCCATCAGGTCTCATTCATAACGTTTTTCCATCAGTATATCAAACCTTATCGGAAATTTCTCAAACTTTATATCCTGTCTTTTTGGGTTGATATACCACTATATCTGAAATTGTAGATCAAATGGACATCATTTACTTCAGGTTTCAGATTCGGACTTAAGTCATCGTAAACGAGTATGTCTTGTGTCAACTTTTGAAATTCACTTTCTTTATGTTGTTTTCGTTTCTTGCATTATGTTGTCAAAATATCCAACATACTTGGGTTTTGTTTCATCATTTTTACATATGTTTTTTCTACTTTTATTCGAGTCTTCACTTTCGATCATGTTTCAGATAGTAAATTTCGGGTCTAATCAGGTCTCATTCATAACGTTTTTGCATCAGTATATCAAACCTTCTCGGAAATTTCTCAAACTTTATATCCTGTCTATTTGGGTTGAGATACCACCATATCTGAAATTGTAGATCAAATGGACATCATTTACTTCAGGTTTCAGATTCAGACTTAACTCGTCGTCAACGAGTATGTCTTGTGTCAACTTTTGAAATTCACTTTCTTTCTGTTGTTTTCGTTTCTTGCATTATGTTTTCAACATATCCAACATACTTGGGTGTTGTTTCATCATTTTTGCATATGTTTTTTCTACTTTTATTCGAGTCTTCACTATCGATCAAATTTCGGTTCTCATCAGGTCTGATTCATAACGTTTTTGCATCAGTATATCAAACCTTCTCGTAAATTTCTCAAACTTTGTATCCTGTCTTTTTGGGTTGATATACCACTATATTTGAAATTGTAGATCAAATGGACATCATTTACTTCAGGTTTCAGATTCGGACTTAACTCTTCGCAAACGAGTATGTCTTGTGTCAACTTTTGAATTTCACTTTCTTTCTGTTGTTTTCGTTTCTTGCATTATGTTTTCAACATATCCAACATACTTGGGTGTTTCATCATTTTTGCATATGTTTTTTCTACTTTTATTCGAGTCTTCACTATCGATCAAATTTCGGCTCTCATCAGGTCTGATTCATAACGTTTTTGCATCAGTATATCAAACCTTATCGGAAATTTCTCAAACTTTATATCCTGTATTTTTGGGTTGATATACCACTATATCTGAAATTGTAGATCAAATGGACATCATTTCCTTCAGGTTTCAGATTCGGACTTAACTCGTCGTAAACGAGTATGTCTTGTGTCAACTTTTGAAATTCACTTTCTTTCTGTTGTTTTCGTTTCTTGCATTATGTTGTCAAAATATCCAACATACTTGGGTTTTGTTTCATCATTTTTACATATGTTTTTTCTACTTTTATTCGAGTCTTCACTTTCGATCATGTTTCAGATAGTAAATTTCGGGTCTAATCAGGTCTCATTCATAACGTTTTTGCATCAGTATATCAAACCTTCTCGGAAATTTATCAAACTTTATATCCTGTCTATTTGGGTTGAGATACCACCATATCTGAAATTGTAGATCAAATGGACATCATTTACTTCAGGTTTCAGATTCGGACTTAACTCGTCGTCAACGAGTATGTCTTGTGTCAACTTTTGAAATTCACTTTCTTTCTGTTGTTTTCGTTTCTTGCATTATGTTTTCAACATATCCAACATACTTGGGTGTTGTTTCATCATTTTTGCATATGTTTTTTCTACTTTTATTCGAGTCTTCACTATCGATCAAATTTCGGCTCTCATCAGGTCTGATTCATAACGTTTTTGCATCAGTATATCAAACCTTATCGGAAATTTCTCAAACTTTATATCCTGTCTTTTTGGGTTGATATACCACTATAGCTGAAATTGTAGATCAAATGGACATCATTTACTTCAGGTTTCAGATTCGGACTTAAGTCATCGTAAACGAGTATGTCTTGTGTCAACTTTTGAAATTCACTTTCTTTCTGTTGTTTTCGTTTCTTGCATTATGTTTTCAACATATCCAACATACTTGGGTGTTGTTTCATCATTTTTGCATATGTTTTTTCTACTTTTATTCGAGTCTTCACTATCGATCAAATTTCGGGTCTAATCAGGTCTGATTCATAACGTTTTTGCATCAGTATATCAAACCTTATCGGAAATTTCTCAAACTTTATATCCTGTCTTTTTGGGTTGATATACCACTATAGCTGAAATTGTAGATCAAATGGACATCATTTACTTCAGGTTTCAGATTCGGACTTAAGTCATCGTAAACGAGTATGTCTTGTGTCAACTTTTGAAATTCACTTTCTTTCTGTTGTTTTCGTTTCTTGCATTATGTTGTCAAAATATCCAACATAATTGGGTTTTGTTTCATCATTTTTACATATGTTTTTTCTACTTTTATTCGAGTCTTCACTTTCGATCATGTTTCAGATAGTAAATTTCGGGTCTAATCAGGTCTCATTCATAACGTTTTTGCATCAGTATATCAAACCTTCTCGGAAATTTCTCAAACTTTATATCCTGTCTATTTGGGTTGAGATACCACCATATCTGAAATTGTAGATCAAATGGACATCATTTACTTCAGGTTTCAGATTCGGACTTAACTCGTCGTAAACGAGTATGTCTTGTGTCAACTTTTGAAATTCACTTTCTTTCTGTTGTTTTCGTTTCTTGCATTATGTTTTCAACATATCCAACATACTTGGGTGTTGTTTCATCATTTTTGCATATGTTTTTTCTACTTTTATTCGAGTCTTCACTATCGATCAAATTTCGGCTCTCATCAGGTCTCATTCATAACGTTTTTGCATCAGTATATCAAACCTTATCGGAAATTTCTCAAACTTTATATCCTGTCTTTTTGGGTTGATATACCACTATATCTGAAATTGTAGATCAAATGGACATCATTTACTTCAGGTTTCAGATTCGTACTTAACTCGTCGTAAACGAGTATGTCTTGTGTCAACTTTTGAAATTCACTTTCTTTCTGTTGTTTTCGTTTCTTGCATTATGTTTTCAACATATCCAACATACTTGGGTGTTGTTTCATCATTTTTGCATATGTTTTTTCTACTTTTATTCGAGTCTTCACTATCGATCAAATTTCGGCTCTCATCAGGTCTGATTCATAACGTTTTTGCATCAGTATATCAAACCTTATCGGAAATTTCTCAAACTTTATATCCTGTCTTTTTGGGTTGATATACCACCATATCTGAAATTGTAGATCAAATGGACATCATTTACTTCAGGTTTCAGATTCGTACTTAACTCGTCGTAAACGAGTATGTCTTGTGTCAACTTTTGAAATTCACTTTCTTTCTGTTGTTTTCGTTTCTTGCATTATGTTTTCAACATATCCAACATACTTGGGTGTTGTTTCATCATTTTTGCATATGTTTTTTCTACTTTTATTCGAGTCTTCACTATCGATCAAATTTCGGCTCCCATCAGGTCTCATTCATAACGTTTTTCCATCAGTATATCAAACCTTATCGGAAATTTCTCAAACTTTATATCCTGTCTTTTTGGGTTGATATACCACTATATCTGAAATTGTAGATCAAATGGACATCATTTACTTCAGGTTTCAGATTCGGACTTAAGTCATCGTAAACGAGTATGTCTTGTGTCAACTTTTGAAATTCACTTTCTTTCTGTTGTTTTCGTTTCTTGCATTATGTTGTCAAAATATCCAACATACTTGGGTTTTGTTTCATCATTTTTGCATATGTTTTTTCTACTTTTATTCGAGTCTTCACTTTCGATCATGTTTCAGATAGTAAATTTCGGGTCTAATCAGGTCTCATTCATAACGTTTTTGCATCAGTATATCAAACCTTCTCGGAAATTTCTCAAACTTTATATCCTGTCTATTTGGGTTGAGATACCACCATATCTGAAATTGTAGATCAAATGGACATCATTTACTTCAGGTTTCAGATTGGGACTTAACTCGTCGTAAACGAGTATGTCTTGTGTCAACTTTTGAATTTCACTTTCTTTCTGTTGTTTTCGTTTCTTGCATTATGTTGTCAAAATATCGAACATACTTGGGTTTTGTTTCATCATTTTTGCATATGTTTTTTCTACTTTTATTCGAGTCTTCACTATCGATCAAATTTCGGCTCTCATCAGGTCTCATTCATAACGTTTTTGCATCAGTATATCAAACCTTATCGGAAATTTCTCAAACTTTATATCCTGTCTTTTTGGGTTGATATACCGCTATATCTGAAATTGTAGATCAAATGGACATCATTTACTTCAGGTTTCAGATTCGTACTTAACTCGTCGTAAACGAGTATGTCTTGTGTCAACTTTTGAAATTCACTTTCTTTCTGTTGTTTTCGTTTCTTGCATTATGTTTTCAACATATCCAACATACTTGGGTGTTGTTTCATCATTTTTGCATATGTTTTTTCTACTTTTATTCGAGTCTTCACTATCGATCAAATTTCGGCTCTCATCAGGTCTCATTCATAACGTTTTTGCATCAGTATATCAAACCTTATCGGAAATTTCTCAAACTTTATATCCTGTCTTTTTGGGTTGATATACCACTATATCTGAAATTGTAGATCAAATGGACATCATTTACTTCAGGTTTCAGATTCGTACTTAACTCGTCGTAAACGAGTATGTCTTGTGTCAACTTTTGAAATTCACTTTCTTTCTGTTGTTTTCGTTTCTTGCATTATGTTTTCAACATATCCAACATACTTGGGTGTTGTTTCATCATTTTTGCATATGTTTTTTCTACTTTTATTCGAGTCTTCACTATCGATCAAATTTCGGCTCCCATCAGGTCTCATTCATAACGTTTTTCCATCAGTATATCAAACCTTATCGGAAATTTCTCAAACTTTATATCCTGTCTTTTTGGGTTGATATACCACTATATCTGAAATTGTAGATCAAATGGACATCATTTACTTCAGGTTTCAGATTCGGACTTAAGTCATCGTAAACGAGTATGTCTTGTGTCAACTTTTGAAATTCACTTTCTTTCTGTTGTTTTCGTTTCTTGCATTATGTTTTCAACATATCCAACATACTTGGGTGTTGTTTCATCATTTTGCATATGTTTTTTCTACTTTTATTCGAGTCTTCACTATCGATCAAATTTCGGGTCTAATCAGGTCTGATTCATAACGTTTTTGCATCAGTATATCAAACCTTATCGGAAATTTCTCAAACTTTATATCCTGTCTTTTTGGGTTGATATACCACTATATCTGAAATTGTAGATCAAATGGACATCATTTACTTCAGGTTTCAGATTCGGACTTAAGTCATCGTAAACGAGTATGTCTTGTGTCAACTTTTGAAATTCACTTTCTTTCTGTTGTTTTCGTTTCTTGCATTATGTTGTCAAAATATCCAACATAATTGGGTTTTGTTTCATCATTTTTACATATGTTTTTTCTACTTTTATTCGAGTCTTCACTTTCGATCATGTTTCAGATAGTAAATTTCGGGTCTAATCAGGTCTCATTCATAACGTTTTTGCATCAGTATATCAAACCTTCTCGGAAATTTATCAAACTTTATATCCTGTCTATTTGGGTTGAGATACCACCATATCTGAAATTGTAGATCAAATGGACATCATTTACTTCAGGTTTCAGATTCGGACTTAACTCGTCGTAAACGAGTATGTCTTGTGTCAACTTTTGAAATTCACTTTCTTTCTGTTGTTTTCGTTTCTTGCATTATGTTTTCAACATATCCAACATACTTGGGTGTTGTTTCATCATTTTTGCATATGTTTTTTCTACTTTTATTCGAGTCTTCACTATCGATCAAATTTCGGCTCTCATCAGGTCTGATTCATAACGTTTTTGCATCAGTATATCAAACCTTATCGGAAATTTCTCAAACTTTATATCCTGTCTTTTTGGGTTGATATACCACTATATCTGAAATTGTAGATCAAATGGACATCATTTACTTCAGGTTTCAGATTCGTACTTAACTCGTCGTAAACGAGTATGTCTTGTGTCAACTTTTGAAATTCACTTTCTTTCTGTTGTTTTCGTTTCTTGCATTATGTTTTCAACATATCCAACATACTTGGGTGTTGTTTCATCATTTTTGCATATGTTTTTTCTACTTTTATTCGAGTCTTCACTTTCGATCATGTTTCAGATAGTAAATTTCGGGTCTAATCAGGTCTCATTCATAACGTTTTTGCATCAGTATATCAAACCTTCTCGGAAATTTATCAAACTTTATATCCTGTCTATTTGGGTTGAGATACCACCATATCTGAAATTGTAGATCAAATGGACATCATTTACTTCAGGTTTCAGATTCGGACTTAACTCGTCGTCAACGAGTATGTCTTGTGTCAACTTTTGAAATTCACTTTCTTTCTGTTGTTTTCGTTTCTTGCATTATGTTTTCAACATATCCAACATACTTGGGTGTTGTTTCATCATTTTTGCATATGTTTTTTCTACTTTTATTCGAGTCTTCACTATCGATCAAATTTCGGTTCTCATCAGGTCTGATTCATAACGTTTTTGCATCAGTATATCAAACCTTCTCGTAAATTTCTCAAACTTTGTATCCTGTCTTTTTGGGTTGATATACCACTATATTTGAAATTGTAGATCAAATGGACATCATTTACTTCAGGTTTCAGATTCGGACTTAACTCTTCGCAAACGAGTATGTCTTGTGTCAACTTTTGAATTTCACTTTCTTTCTGTTGTTTTCGTTTCTTGCATTATGTTTTCAACATATCCAACATACTTGGGTGTTTCATCATTTTTGCATATGTTTTTTCTACTTTTATTCGAGTCTTCACTATCGACCAAATTTCGGCTCTCATCAGGTCTGATTCATAACGTTTTTGCATCAGTATATCAAACCTTATCGGAAATTTCTCAAACTTTATATCCTGTCTTTTTGGGTTGATATACCACTATATCTGAAATTGTAGATCAAATGGACATCATTTCCTTCAGGTTTCAGATTCGGACTTAACTCGTCGTAAACGAGTATGTCTTGTGTCAACTTTTGAAATTCACTTTCTTTCTGTTGTTTTCGTTTCTTGCATTATGTTGTCAAAATATCCAACATACTTGGGTTTTGTTTCATCATTTTTGCATATGTTTTTTCTACTTTTATTCGAGTCTTCACTTTCGATCATGTTTCAGATAGTAAATTTCGGGTCTAATCAGGTCTCATTCATAACGTTTTTGCATCAGTATATCAAACCTTCTCGGAAATTTCTCAAACTTTATATCCTGTCTATTTGGGTTGAGATACCACCATATCTGAAATTGTAGATCAAATGGACATCATTTACTTCAGGTTTCAGATTGGGACTTAACTCGTCGTAAACGAGTATGTCTTGTGTCAACTTTTGAATTTCACTTTCTTTCTGTTGTTTTCGTTTCTTGCATTATGTTGTCAAAATATCCAACATACTTGGGTTTTGTTTCATCATTTTTACATATGTTTTTTCTACTTTTATTCGAGTCTTCACTTTCGATCATGTTTCAGATAGTAATTTTCGGGTCTAATCAGGTCTCATTCATAACGTTTTTGCATCAGTATATCAAACCTTCTCGGAAATTTCTCAAACTTTATATCCTGTCTATTTGGGTTGAGATACCACCATATCTGAAATTGTAGATCAAATGGACATCATTTACTTCAGGTTTCAGATTCGGACTTAACTCGTCGTAAACGAGTATGTCTTGTGTCAACTTTTGAAATTCACTTTCTTTCTGTTGTTTTCGTTTCTTGCATTATGTTTTCAACATATCCAACATACTTGGGTGTTGTTTCATCATTTTTGCATATGTTTTTTCTACTTTTATTCGAGTCTTCACTATCGATCAAATTTCGGCTCTCATCAGGTCTCATTCATAACGTTTTTGCATCAGTATATCAAACCTTATCGGAAATTTCTCAAACTTTATATCCTGTCTTTTTGGGTTGATATACCGCTATATCTGAAATTGTAGATCAAATGGACATCATTTACTTCAGGTTTCAGATTCGTACTTAACTCGTCGTAAACGAGTATGTCTTGTGTCAACTTTTGAAATTCACTTTCTTTCTGTTGTTTTCGTTTCTTGCATTATGTTTTCAACATATCCAACATACTTGGGTGTTGTTTCATCATTTTTGCATATGTTTTTTCTACTTTTATTCGAGTCTTCACTATCGATCAAATTTCGGCTCTCATCAGGTCTCATTCATAACGTTTTTGCATCAGTATATCAAACCTTATCGGAAATTTCTCAAACTTTATATCCTGTCTTTTTGGGTTGATATACCACTATATCTGAAATTGTAGATCAAATGGACATCATTTACTTCAGGTTTCAGATTCGTACTTAACTCGTCGTAAACGAGTATGTCTTGTGTCAACTTTTGAAATTCACTTTCTTTCTGTTGTTTTCGTTTCTTGCATTATGTTTTCAACATATCCAACATACTTGGGTGTTGTTTCATCATTTTTGCATATGTTTTTTCTACTTTTATTCGAGTCTTCACTATCGATCAAATTTCGGCTCCCATCAGGTCTCATTCATAACGTTTTTCCATCAGTATATCAAACCTTATCGGAAATTTCTCAAACTTTATATCCTGTCTTTTTGGGTTGATATACCACTATATCTGAAATTGTAGATCAAATGGACATCATTTACTTCAGGTTTCAGATTCGGACTTAAGTCATCGTAAACGAGTATGTCTTGTGTCAACTTTTGAAATTCACTTTCTTTCTGTTGTTTTCGTTTCTTGCATTATGTTTTCAACATATCCAACATACTTGGGTGTTGTTTCATCATTTTTGCATATGTTTTTTCTACTTTTATTCGAGTCTTCACTATCGATCAAATTTCGGGTCTAATCAGGTCTGATTCATAACGTTTTTGCATCAGTATATCAAACCTTATCGGAAATTTCTCAAACTTTATATCCTGTCTTTTTGGGTTGATATACCACTATATCTGAAATTGTAGATCAAATGGACATCATTTACTTCAGGTTTCAGATTCGGACTTAAGTCATCGTAAACGAGTATGTCTTGTGTCAACTTTTGAAATTCACTTTCTTTCTGTTGTTTTCGTTTCTTGCATTATGTTGTCAAAATATCCAACATAATTGGGTTTTGTTTCATCATTTTTACATATGTTTTTTCTACTTTTATTCGAGTCTTCACTTTCGATCATGTTTCAGATAGTAAATTTCGGGTCTAATCAGGTCTCATTCATAACGTTTTTGCATCAGTATATCAAACCTTCTCGGAAATTTATCAAACTTTATATCCTGTCTATTTGGGTTGAGATACCACCATATCTGAAATTGTAGATCAAATGGACATCATTTACTTCAGGTTTCAGATTCGGACTTAACTCGTCGTAAACGAGTATGTCTTGTGTCAACTTTTGAAATTCACTTTCTTTCTGTTGTTTTCGTTTCTTGCATTATGTTTTCAACATATCCAACATACTTGGGTGTTGTTTCATCATTTTTGCATATGTTTTTTCTACTTTTATTCGAGTCTTCACTATCGATCAAATTTCGGCTCTCATCAGGTCTGATTCATAACGTTTTTGCATCAGTATATCAAACCTTATCGGAAATTTCTCAAACTTTATATCCTGTCTTTTTGGGTTGATATACCACTATATCTGAAATTGTAGATCAAATGGACATCATTTACTTCAGGTTTCAGATTCGTACTTAACTCGTCGTAAACGAGTATGTCTTGTGTCAACTTTTGAAATTCACTTTCTTTCTGTTGTTTTCGTTTCTTGCATTATGTTTTCAACATATCCAACATACTTGGGTGTTGTTTCATCATTTTTGCATATGTTTTTTCTACTTTTATTCGAGTCTTCACTTTCGATCATGTTTCAGATAGTAAATTTCGGGTCTAATCAGGTCTCATTCATAACGTTTTTGCATCAGTATATCAAACCTTCTCGGAAATTTATCAAACTTTATATCCTGTCTATTTGGGTTGAGATACCACCATATCTGAAATTGTAGATCAAATGGACATCATTTACTTCAGGTTTCAGATTCGGACTTAACTCGTCGTCAACGAGTATGTCTTGTGTCAACTTTTGAAATTCACTTTCTTTCTGTTGTTTTCGTTTCTTGCATTATGTTTTCAACATATCCAACATACTTGGGTGTTGTTTCATCATTTTTGCATATGTTTTTTCTACTTTTATTCGAGTCTTCACTATCGATCAAATTTCGGTTCTCATCAGGTCTGATTCATAACGTTTTTGCATCAGTATATCAAACCTTCTCGTAAATTTCTCAAACTTTGTATCCTGTCTTTTTGGGTTGATATACCACTATATTTGAAATTGTAGATCAAATGGACATCATTTACTTCAGGTTTCAGATTCGGACTTAACTCTTCGCAAACGAGTATGTCTTGTGTCAACTTTTGAATTTCACTTTCTTTCTGTTGTTTTCGTTTCTTGCATTATGTTTTCAACATATCCAACATACTTGGGTGTTTCATCATTTTTGCATATGTTTTTTCTACTTTTATTCGAGTCTTCACTATCGACCAAATTTCGGCTCTCATCAGGTCTGATTCATAACGTTTTTGCATCAGTATATCAAACCTTATCGGAAATTTCTCAAACTTTATATCCTGTCTTTTTGGGTTGATATACCACTATATCTGAAATTGTAGATCAAATGGACATCATTTCCTTCAGGTTTCAGATTCGGACTTAACTCGTCGTAAACGAGTATGTCTTGTGTCAACTTTTGAAATTCACTTTCTTTCTGTTGTTTTCGTTTCTTGCATTATGTTGTCAAAATATCCAACATACTTGGGTTTTGTTTCAATATTTTTGCATATGTTTTTTCTACTTTTATTCGAGTCTTCACTTTCGATCATGTTTCAGATAGTAAATTTCGGGTCTAATCAGGTCTCATTCATAACGTTTTTGCATCAGTATATCAAACCTTCTCGGAAATTTCTCAAACTTTATATCCTGTCTATTTGGGTTGAGATACCACCATATCTGAAATTGTAGATCAAATGGACATCATTTACTTCAGGTTTCAGATTGGGACTTAACTCGTCGTAAACGAGTATGTCTTGTGTCAACTTTTGAATTTCACTTTCTTTCTGTTGTTTTCGTTTCTTGCATTATGTTGTCAAAATATCCAACATACTTGGGTTTTGTTTCATCATTTTTACATATGTTTTTTCTACTTTTATTCGAGTCTTCACTTTCGATCATGTTTCAGATAGTAAATTTCGGGTCTAATCAGGTCTCATTCATAACGTTTTTGCATCAGTATATCAAACCTTCTCGGAAATTTATCAAACTTTATATCCTGTCTATTTGGGTTGAGATACCACCATATCTGAAATTGTAGATCAAATGGACATCATTTACTTCAGGTTTCAGATTCGGACTTAACTCGTCGTAAACGAGTATGTCTTGTGTCAACTTTTGAAATTCACTTTCTTTCTGTTGTTTTCGTTTCTTGCATTATGTTTTCAACATATCCAACATACTTGGGTGTTGTTTCATCATTTTTGCATATGTTTTTTCTACTTTTATTCGAGTCTTCACTATCGATCAAATTTCGGCTCTCATCAGGTCTGATTCATAACGTTTTTGCATCAGTATATCAAACCTTATCGGAAATTTCTCAAACTTCCAATCTGTCCATATGACCAGTACGTGAAGCGAAAGTGGATGATCTTCGGTATTCAGGTATGCATTATACTTGGACGAACCAATGTCCTGAGAATATGATTATGCGGAAACTAGATAGAGTGCTTGTAAATGAGAAGTGGAATATGCACTTCCCATTGTCGGAAGCGAGATTCTTGCCTGCTGGTATGTCGGATCATTCTCCCATGGTGGTAAAAGTCACTGGTAATGTTCAGAACATAAAGAAACCATTCAGATTCTTCGATATGTGGATGGATCATGACGAGTTCATGCCCTTGGTGAAGAAAGTATGGGATCAGCATTCGGGGGGTTGTCCAATGTGTCAGTTGTGTTGCAAACTAAGGAAGCTAAAGATCTTAAACATTTCAATAAGACTCACTTCTCCAATATTTCCGATAGAGTCAAAGATGCAAAAGATCACATGGATAAGGCTCAACAAGCTCTGCATACAGCGCCTGAGAATCCAACATTGCGTATGCGAGAAAGAGATGCTGTTCGTAACTATGCTTCTACTGTCAGGGCGGAAGAGAGTTTTTTCAAACAAAAGGCAAGGATGCAATGGCTTAGCTTGGGGGATCAGAATACTAGCTACTTCCACAAATCAGTAAATGGAAGACAGAATAGAAATAAGCTTCTCTCCATTACAAGGGAGGATGGGGAAGTCGTTGAAGGACACGAGGCAGTCAAATCAGAAGTAATTGCATACTTCCAGCGTGTGTTGGGAGTGAATCAGATGCCTAGGGTCTTGAACGAGGAAGTGATGCAATCGGCAATTAACTGCAAACTGTCTTCGACTCAACAGCATGAACTAGCACAAGAAGTAACAAGGGAGGAGATTAAGAATGTTATGTTTAGTTTGAAAAACAACAAAGCCCCTGGCCCGGATGGCTTCAACGCAGGTTTCTTCAAAAGAATGTGGCATATAGTGGGGGAAGATGTAATCAAAGTTGTTAGCTCCTTCTTTCAGACTCGTAGAATGCTTAAAGAAATGAATGCTACATCCATTTCCCTTATCCCTAAAGTTGCTAATCCTACGAGGTTGACAGATTTTCGTCCTATATCTTGCTGCAATACAGTATACAAATGCATCGCGAAGATTCTAGCTGGGAGAATGAAAGTTGTTTTGCCGTCCTTAGTAGGTTCGTATCAGACAGCTTTTATCTCTGGACGGAGAATCAGCGACAATATTCTTTTGTCTCAGGAGCTAATGAAAGGCTATCATAAATCTACGGGTCCAGCTCGTTGTGCTATGAAAGTAGATCTGATGAAGGCTTATGACTCGGTTCGGTGGGATTTCGTTGATGCTACGTTAATAAAAATGGGATTCCCTAGAACAGTGGTTGATTGGATCATGGTGTGTGTTACATCGTGTCAATTCTCAATCAACGTCAACGGTGAACTTGCAGGTTACTTTCATGGGGGTAGAGGGCTGAGACAAGGTGATCCATTATCTCCATATCTGTTTGTCCTTTGCATGGAAATCCTGTCAGGGCTGTTCTGCAATATGAGTGCCAATCAAAACTTCAAGTTCCACTGGAGATGCAAGAAGGACAGAATTTCTCATCTTTGCTTTGCCGACGACTTGATGATATTCAGCAAAGGGGATGTACACTCAGTTCGTATGATCAAAAATGCACTCATAGAGTTTCAAGATCTATCAGGTCTATATCCAAATCCAAACAAAAGTGACATCTTCTTGAGCGGTGTGTTAGGTGCTGAGAGGGAACAGATTATCAGTATTCTTGGGTTTAGAGAGGGGGAGCTTCCTATGAAATATTTGGGAGTGCCTCTTATCTCGTCCAGACTAAAGGCTGTTGATTGTAAGGGCCTCGTGGATCGAATTACCGCTAAAGTACGACATTGGACCTGCAAAACACTCTCTTTCGCAGGGCGAGTACAACTGATTAACTCAGTTTTATTCTCCATCCAGGTCTATTGGGCATCTCTATTCCTATTACCTTGGCAAGTAGTGAAAAACGTTGAGCAAATTATGAGATCATTTCTTTGGTCAGGTTCAGATATGAGCACTACTAGGGCTAAAGTGGCTTGGGATCAGGTATGTCTTCCAAGAAAGGAGGGGGGGCTAGGCATAAAAAGGATAACAGAATGGAACAAGATTGCCTTGTTGAAACACATTTGGAACTTGTGCAATGACTCGGATGGCTCAATCTGGTCTACTTGGATCAGATCCAATCTCTTGCGAGGTAGGAATTTCTGGACAATCAAGGCGCCAGGAAGCTGCTCTTGGGCTTGGGGAAAGATTCTAAAGCTCAGATCCTTAGCATGGCCGAAGATGAAGCACATTATCGGAGATGGAATGACAACCTCTCTATGGTTTGACAATTGGCATCCTCACAGCCCGCTCGCTGATACTTACGGTGAACGATTCATCTATGATTCAGGTATGGAACACAATGCGAGAGTGAACGTGCTGATTAATAACTTAGAATGGAGAATTCCTATCACTCATGCTATTGGCTGGCACCCCATTATAGAAGCTATTCCTTCCACATCTACTCCTAAGGGGCAAAAGGATGAGATTGTTTGGTTGGATTCGCCAAATCAGAGTTTCTCGGTCAAAGTAGCTTGGGAACAACTAAGAATTCATCATCAGATGGTTGATTGGCATGACATCGTGTGGTTCAAGAATGCTGTCCCAAGACATGCATTTCTTCTTTGGGTGGCTATCCAACGGAAACTCTCAACGCAGGATAGACTTCATCGGTTTGGTATTCATGGTCCCAATAGGTGCTCACTGTGTCTCCGCAATAATGAAGATCACAACCACTTGTTCTTTGAATGCTCCTTTACGAAAGCATTATGGTGGAATGTTTGTGACAGATGCGACATTCCAAGAATGACAAAAAGCTTGGATGAATGGATTCGATTGGCCACTGTCTCTTGGCATGGCAAAAGTTTCGTCAACGTTTCTCGTAAACTGGGTTTCGCAGCTACAGTGTATTGTATCTGGCAAGAACGGAACGCAAGGATCTTTGCAGATGTGTCTAAAGCTTCGAATTTGGTTTTTGATCAAATCGAATGTATCATTCGCGATAAGCTTGTTTTGATGAGGAATGTTCAACAAACAGATGAAAACATAAGGATCCAAAGACTTTGGAGGGTCAATAACATGGACTCTTAATTTGATGGTTAGCTGGTTGTTTTTGTACCCCTAGCATATCTAGTTGGTCTAAGTTTTTGTTTTGTTATGTGGCTAACCTGTAGCCATTTGTTGGTTTTCATTTCTGTTCACATTGTAAATCTTGGGTATGCCCATTATATTCTTTGTATCATTTTCTTTTAATACATAAGTCAGCTTACCAAAAAAAAATTTCTCAAACTTTATATCCTGTCTTTTTGGGTTGATATACCACTATATCTGAAATTGTAGATCAAATGGACATCATTTACTTCAGGTTTCAGATTCGTACTTAACTCGTCGTAAACGAGTATGTCTTGTGTCAACTTTTGAAATTCACTTTCTTTCTGTTGTTTTCGTTTCTTGCATTATGTTTTCAACATATCCAACATACTTGGGTGTTGTTTCATCATTTTTGCATATGTTTTTTCTACTTTTATTCGAGTCTTCACTATCGATCAAATTTCGGCTCTCATCAGGTCTGATTCATAACGTTTTTGCATCAGTATATCAAACCTTATCGGAACTTTCTCAAACTTTATATCCTGTCTTTTTGGGTTGATATACCACTATATCTGAAATTGTAGATCAAATGGACATCATTTACTTCAGGTTTCAGATTCGGATTTAAGTCATCGTAAACGAGTATGTCTTGTGTCAACTTTTGAAATTCACTTTCTTTCTGTTGTTTTCGTTTCTTTCATTATGTTGTCAAAATATCCAACATACTTGGGTTTTGTTTCATCATTTTTTGCATATGTTTTTTCTACTTTTATTCGAGTCTTCACTTTCGATCATGTTTCAGATAGTAAATTTCGGGTCTAATCAGGTCTCATTCATAACGTTTTTGCATCAGTATATCAAACCTTCTCGGAAATTTCTCAAACTTTATATCCTGTCTATTTGGGTTGAGATACCACCATATCTGAAATTGTAGATCAAATGGACATCATTTACTTCAGGTTTCAGATTCGGACTTAACTCGTCGTAAACGAGTATGTCTTGTGTCAACTTTTGAATTTCACTTTCTTTCTGTTGTTTTCGTTTCTTGCATTATGTTGTCAAAATATCCAACATACTTGGGTTTTGTTTCATCATTTTTACATATGTTTTTTCTACTTTTATTCGAGTCTTCACTTTCGATCATGTTTCAGATAGTAAATTTCGGGTCTAATCAGGTCTCATTCATAACGTTTTTGCATCAGTATATCAAACCTTCTCGGAAATTTATCAAACTTTATATCCTGTCTATTTGGGTTGAGATACCACCATATCTGAAATTGTAGATCAAATGGACATCATTTACTTCAGGTTTCAGATTCGGACTTAACTCGTCGTCAACGAGTATGTCTTGTGTCAACTTTTGAAATTCACTTTCTTTCTGTTGTTTTCGTTTCTTGCATTATGTTTTCAACATATCCAACATACTTGGGTGTTGTTTCATCATTTTTGCATATGTTGTTTCTACTTTTATTCGAGTCTTCACTATCGATCAAATTTCGGTTCTCATCAGGTCTGATTCATAACGTTTTTGCATCAGTATATCAAACCTTCTCGTAAATTTCTCAAACTTTGTATCCTGTCTTTTTGGGTTGATATACCACTATATTTGAAATTGTAGATCAAATGGACATCATTTACTTCAGGTTTCAGATTCGGACTTAACTCTTCGCAAACGAGTATGTGTTGTGTCAACTTTTGAATTTCACTTTCTTTCTGTTGTTTTCGTTTCTTGCATTATGTTTTCAACATATCCAACATACTTGGGTGTTTCATCATTTTTGCATATGTTTTTTCTACTTTTATTCGAGTCTTCACTATCGATCAAATTTCGGCTCTCATCAGGTCTGATTCATAACGTTTTTGCATCAGTATATCAAACCTTATCGGAAATTTCTCAAACTTTATATCCTGTATTTTTGGGTTGATATACCACTATATCTGAAATTGTAGATCAAATGGACATCATTTCCTTCAGGTGTCAGATTCGGACTTAACTCGTCGTAAACGAGTATGTCTTGTGTCAACTTTTGAAATTCACTTTCTTTCTGTTGTTTTCGTTTCTTGCATTATGTTGTCAAAATATCCAACATACTTGGGTTTTGTTTCATCATTTTTACATATGTTTTTTCTACTTTTATTCGAGTCTTCACTTTCGATCATGTTTCAGATAGTAAATTTCGGGTCTAATCAGGTCTCATTCATAACGTTTTTGCATCAGTATATCAAACCTTATCGGAAATTTATCAAACTTTATATCCTGTCTATTTGGGTTGAGATACCACCATATCTGAAATTGTAGATCAAATGGACATCATTTACTTCAGGTTTCAGATTCGGACTTAACTCGTCGTCAACGAGTATGTCTTGTGTCAACTTTTGAAATTCACTTTCTTTCTGTTGTTTTCGTTTCTTGCATTATGTTTTCAACATATCCAACATACTTGGGTGTTGTTTCATCATTTTTGCATATGTTTTTTCTACTTTTATTCGAGTCTTCACTATCGATCAAATTTCGGCTCTCATCAGGTCTCATTCATAACATTTTTGCATCAGTATATCAAACCTTATCGGAAATTTCTCAAACTTTATATCCTGTCTTTTTGGGTTGATATACCACTATAGATGAAATTGTAGATCAAATGGACATCATTTACTTCAGATTTCAGATTCGGACTTAAGTCATCGTAAACGAGTATGTCTTGTGTCAACTTTTGAAATTCACTTTCTTTCTGTTGTTTTCGTTTCTTGCATTATGTTGTCAAAATATCCAACATACTTGGGTTTTGTTTCATCATTTTTACATATGTTTTTTCTACTTTTATTCGAGTCTTCACTATCGATCAAATTTCGGCTCTCATCAGGTCTCATTCATAACGTTTTTGCATCAGTATATCAAACCTTATCGGAAATTTCTCAAACTTTATATCCTGTCTTTTTGGGTTGATATACCACTATATCTGAAATTGTAGATCAAATGGACATCATTTACTTCAGGTTTCAGATTCGGACTTCAGTCATCGTAAACGAGTATGTCTTGTGTCAACTTTTGAAATTCACTTTCTTTCTGTTGTTTTCGTTTCTTGCATTATGTTGTCAAAATATCCAACATAATTGGGTTTTGTTTCATCATTTTTACATATGTTTTTTCTACTTTTATTCGAGTCTTCACTTTCGATCATGTTTCAGATAGTAAATTTCGGGTCTAATCAGGTCTCATTCATAACGTTTTTGCATCAGTATATCAAACCTTCTCGGAAATTTCTCAAACTTTATATCCTGTCTATTTGGGTTGAGATACCACCATATCTGAAATTCTAGATCAAATGGACATCATTTACTTCAGGTTTTAAATTCGGACTTAACTCTTCGCAAACAAGAATGTCTTGTGTCAACTTTTGAATTTCACTTTCTTTCTGTTGTTTTCGTTTCTTGCATTATGTTTTCAACATATCCAACATACTTGGGTGTTGTTTCATCATTTTTGCATATGTTTTTTCTACTTTTATTCGAGTCTTCACTATCGATCAAATTTCGGCTCTCATCAGGTCTCATTCATAACGTTTTTGCATCAGTATATCAAACCTTCTCGTAAATTTCTCAAACTTTGTATCCTGTATTTTTTGGGTTGATATACCACTATATTTGAAATTGTAGATCAAATGGACATCATTTACTTCAGGTTTCAGATTCGGACTTAACTCCTCGTCAACGAGTATGTCTTGTGTCAACTTTTGAAATTCACTTTCTTTCTGTTGTTTTCGTTTCTTGCATTATGTTTTCAACATATCCAACGTACTTGGGTGTTGTTTCATCATTTTTGCATATGTTTTTTCTACTTTTATTCGAGTCTTCACTTTCGATCATGTTTCAGATAGTAAATTTCGGGTCTAATCAGGTCTCATTCATAACGTTTTTGCATCAGTATATCAAACCTTCTCGGAAATTTCTCAAACTTTATATCCTGTCTATTTGGGTTGAGATACCACCATATCTGAAATTGTAGATCAAATGGACATCATTTACTTCAGGTTTTAAATTCGGACTTAACTCTTCGCAAACAAGAATGTCTTGTGTCAACTTTTGAATTTCACTTTCTTTCTGTTGTTTTCGTTTCTTGCATTATGTTGTCAAAATATCCAACATACTTTGGTTTTGTTTCATCATTTTTACATATGTTTTTTCTACTTTTATTCGAGTCTTCACTTTCGATCATGTTTCAGATAGTAAATTTCGGGTCTAATCAGGTCTCATTCATAACGTTTTTGCATCACTATATCAAACCTTCTCGGAAATTTCTCAAACTTTATATCCTGTCTTTTTGGGTTGGTATACCACTATATCTGAAATTGTAGATCAAATGGACATCATTTACTTCAGGTTTCAGATTCGGACTTAACTCGTCGTAAACGAGTATGTCTTGTGTCAACTTTTGAAATTCACTTTCTTTCTGTTGTTTTCGTTTCTTGCATTATGTTTTCAACATATCCAACATACTTGGGTGTTGTTTCATCATTTTTGCATATGTTTTTTCTACTTTTATTCGAGTCTTCACTTTCGATCATGTTTCAGATAGTAAATTTCGGGTCTAATCAGGTCTCATTCATAACGTTTTTGCATCAGTATATCAAACCTTCTCGGAAATTTCTCAAACTTTATATCCTGTCTATTTGGGTTGAGATACCACCATATCTGAAATTGTAGATCAAATGGACATCGTTTACTTCAGGTTTTACATTCGGACTTAACTCTTCGCAAACAAGAATGTCTTGTGTCAACTTTTGAATTTCACTTTCTTTCTGTTGTTTTCGTTTCTTGCATTATGTTTTCAACATATCCAACATACTTGGGTGTTGTTTCATCATTTTTGCATATGTTTTTTCTACTTTTATTCGAGTCTTCACTATCGATCAAATTTCGGCTCTTATCAGGTCTGATTCATAACGTTTTTGCATCAGTATATCAAACCTTATCGGAAATTTCTCAAACTTTATATCCTGTCTTTTTGGGTTTATATACCACTATATCTGAAATTGTAGATCAAATGGACATCATTTACTTCAGGTTTCAGATTCGGACTTAACTCGTCGTAAACGAGTATGTCTTGTGTCAACTTTTGAAATTCACTTTCTTTCTGTTGTTTTCGTTTCTTGCATTTTGTTGTCAACATATACAACATACTTGGGTTTTGTTTCATCATTTTTACATATGTTTTTTCTACTTTTATTCGAGTCTTCACTTTCGATCATGTTTCAGATAGTAAATTTCGGGTCTAATCAGGTCTCATTCATAACGTTTTTGCATCAGTATATCAAACCTTCTCGGAAATTTCTCAAACTTTATATCCTGTCTATTTGGGTTGAGATACCACCATATCTGAAATTGTAGATCAAATGGACATCATTTACTTCAGGTTTCAGATTCGGACTTAACTCGTCGTAAACGAGTATGTCTTGTGTCAACTTTTGAAATTCACTTTCTTTCTGTTGTTTTCGTTTCTTGCATTATGTTTTCAACATATCCAACATACTTGGGTGTTGTTTCATCATTTTTGCATATGTTTTTTCTACTTTTATTGGAGTCTTCACTATCGATCAAATTTCGGCTCTCATCAGGTCTGATTCATAACGTTTTTGCATCAGTATATCAAACCTTATCGGAAATTTCTCAAACTTTATATCCTGTCTTTTTGGGTTGATATACCACTATATCTGAAATTGTAGATCAAATGGACATCATTTACTTCAGGTTTCAGATTCGGACTTAAGTCATCGTAAACGAGTATGTCTTGTGTCAACTTTTGAAATTCACTTTCTTTCTGTTGTTTTCGTTTCTTGCATTATGTTGTCAAAATATCCAACATACTTGGGTTTTGTTTCATCATTTTTACATATGTTTTTTCTAGTTTTATTCGAGATTTCACTTTCGATCATGTTTCAGATAGTAAATTTCGGGTCTAATCAGGTCTCATTCATAACGTTTTTGCATCACTATATCAAACCTTCTCGAAAATTTCTCAAACTTTATATCCTGTATTTTTGGGTTGGTATACCACTATATCTGAAATTGTAGATCAAATGAACATCATTTACTTCAGGTTTCAGATTCGGACTTAACTCGTCGTAAACGAGTATGTCTTGTGTCAGGTTTTGAAATTCACTTTCTTTTTGCTGTTTTCGTTTCTTGTATTATGTTTTCAACATATCCATCATACTTGGGTGTTGTTTCATCATTTTTGCATATTTTTCTCTACTTTTATTCGAGTCTTCACTTTCGATCATATTTCAGATAGTCAATTTCGGGTCTAATCAGGTCTGATTCATAACGTTTTTGCATCAGTATATCAAACCTTTTCGGAAATTTCTCAAACTTTATATCCTGTCTTTTTGGGTTGATATACCACTATATCTGAAATTGTAGATCAAATGAACATCATTTACTTCAGGTTTCAGATTCGGACCTAACTCATCGTAAACGAGTATGTCTGGTGTCAAGTTTTGAAATTCACTTTCTTTTGGCTGTTTTAGTTTCTCTCATTACGTTTTCAAAATATCCAACATACTTGCGTGTTGTTTCATCATTTTTGCATATGTTTTTTCTACTTTTATTAGACTCTTCACTTTCGAACAAATTTCGGGTCTAATTAGGTCTGATTCATAACTTTTTTGCATCAGTATATCAAACCTTCTCGGAAATTTCTCAAATTTTATATCCTGTTTTTTTGGGTTGATATACCACTATATCTGAAATTGTAGATCAAATGAACATCATTTACTTCAGGCTTCAGATTCGGACCTAACTCGTCGTAAACGAGTATGTCTTGTGTCAACTTTTGAAATTCACTTTCTTTCTGTTGTTTTCGTTTCTTGCATTTTGTTTTCAACATATCCAACACACTTGGGTGTTGTTTCATCATTTTTGCATATTTTTCTCTACTTTTATTAGACTCTTCACTTTCGATCATATTTCAGATAGTCAATTTCGGGTCTAATCAGGTCTGATTCATAATGTTTTTGCATCAGTATATCAAACCTTCTCGGAAATTTCTCAAACTTTATATCCTGTCTTTTTGGGTTGATATACCACTGTATCTGAAATTGTATATCAAATGGACATCATGTACTTCAGGTTTCACATTCGGAATTACCTCGTCGTAAACGAGTATGTGTTGTGTCAACTTTTGAAATTCACTTTCTTTTTGCTGTTTTCGTTTCTCTCATTATGTTTTCAAAATATCCAACATACTTGGGTGTTGTTTCATCATTTTTGCATATGTTTTTTCTACTTTTATTAGACTCTTCACTTTCGATCAAATTTCGGGTCTAATCAGGTCTGATTCATAACGTTTTTGCATCAGTATATCAAATCTTTTCGGAAATTTCTCAAACTTTATATCCTGTCTTTTTGGGTTGATATACCACTATATCTGAAATTGTAGATCAAATGGACATCATTTACTTCAGGTTTCAGATTCGAAATTACCTCGTCGTAAACGAGTATGTGTTGTCAACTTTTGAAATTCACTTTCTTTCTGTTGTTTTCGTTTCTTGCATTATGTTTTCAACATATCCAACATACTTGGGTGTTGTTTCATCATTTTTGCATATTTTTCTCTACTTTTATTCGAGTCTTCACTTTCGATCATATTTCAGATAGTCAATTTCGGGTCTAATCAGGTCTGATTCATAACGTTTTTGCATCAGTATATCAAACCTTCTCGGAAATTTCTCAAACTTTATATCCTGTCTTTTTGGGTTGATATACCACTATATCTGAAATTGTAGATCAAATGAACATCATTTACTTCAGGTTTCAGATTCGGACCTAACTCGTCGTAAACGAGTATGTCTGGTGTCAAGTTTTGAAATTCACTTTCTTTTGGCTGTTTTAGTTTCTCTCATTATGTTTTCAAAATATCCAACATACTTGGGTGTTGTTTCATCATTTTTGCATATGTTTTTTCTACTTTTATTAGACTCTTCACTTTCGATCAAATTTCGGGTCGAATGAGGTCTGATTCATAACTTTTTTGCATCAGTATATCAAACCTTCTCGGAAATTTCTCAAACTTTATATCCTGTTTTTTTGGGTTGATATACCACTATATCTGAAATTGTAGATCAAATGAACATCATTTACTTCAGGTTTCAGATTCGGACCTAACTCGTCGTAAACGAGTATGTCTGGTGTCAAGTTTTGAAATTCACTTTCTTTTGGCTGTTTTAGTTTCTCTGATTATGTTTTCAAAATATCCAACATACTTGGGTGTTGTTTCATCATTTTTGCATATGTTTTTTCTACTTTTATTCGAGTCTTCACTTTCGATCAAATTTCGGGTCTAATCAGGTCTGATTCATAACTTTTTTGCATCAGTACATCAAACCTTCTCGGAAATTTCTCAAACTTTATATCCTGTTTTTTTGGGTTGATATACCACTATATCTGAAATTGTAGATCAAATGAACATCATTTACTTCAGGTTTCAGATTCGGACCTAACTCGTCGTAAACGAGTATGTCTGGTGTCAAGTTTTGAAATTCACTTTCTTTTGGCTGTTTTAGTTTCTCTCATTATGTTTTCAATGTATCCCACATACTTGGGTGTTGTTTCATCATTTTTGCATATGTTTTTTCTACTTTTATTAGACTCTTCACTTTCGATCAAATTTCGGGTCTAATCAGGTCCGATTCATAATGTTTTTGCATCATTTTTGCATATTTTTCTCAAACTTTTATTAGACTCTTCACTTTCGATCATATTTCAGATAGTCAATTTCGGGTCTAATCAGGTCTGATTCATAACGTTTTTGCATCAGTATATCAACTCTTTTCGGAAATTTCTCAAACTTTATATCCTGTCTTTTTGGGTTGATATACCACTATATCTGAAATTGTAGATCAAATGGACATCATTTACTTCAGGTTTCAGATTCGAAATTACCTCGTCGTAAACGAGTATGTGTTGTCAACTTTTGAAATTCACTTTCTTTTTGCTGTTTTCGTTTCTTGCATTATGTTTTCAACATATCCAACATACTTGGGTGTTGTTTCATCATTTTTGCATATTTTTCTCTACTTTTATTCGAGTCTTCACTTTCGATCATATTTCAGATAGTCAATTTCGGGTCTAATCAGGTCTGATTCATAACGTTTTTGCATCAGTATATCAAACCTTCTCGGAAATTTCTCAAACTTTATATCCTGTCTTTTTGGGTTGATATACCACTATATCTGAAATTGTAGATCAAATGAACATCATTTACTTCAGGTTTCAGATTCGGACCTAACTCGTCGTAAACGAGTATGTCTGGTGTCAAGTTTTGAAATTCACTTTCTTTTGGCTGTTTTAGTTTCTCTCATTATGTTTTAAAAATATCCAACATACTTGGGTGTTGTTTCATCATTTTTGCATATGTTTTTTCTACTTTTATTAGACTCTTCACTTTCGATCAAATTTCGGGTCTAATCAGTTCTGATTCATAACGTTTTTGCATTAGTATATCAAACCTTCTCGGAAATTTCTCAAACTTTATATCCTGTCTTTTTGGGTTGATATACCACTGTATCTGAAATTGTATATCAAATGGACATCATGTACTTCAGGTTTCACATCCGGAATTACCTCGTCGTAAACGAGTATGTGTTGTATCAAGAGGAGATCCTAGTACATCTTATCCATGTGCAAGAGGGGTCCAATACAACCTTATTTGGGCCATGAGATAAGGGCTTTATTTTATTTTGTTAGCTACAGCCCAAGGTTTGTTTGGGCTTAATTCATACTTTGTTTTAAGCTAGGATCCAAGGCTTGTTTGGATTAAGTTATGGGCTTTTCATTTTAGGGTTTTGGGCCAGTTTTGAGTGGACCTCATATAAGTCCACATAAAGGGTCCATTAGGGTTAACTTTTCAAGAACAATTTAAACTCATGTAGGCCAAAATTTCGGCAGCTTTGATGATTATTATTCTGAATTTTTCAGTTTTAACGTGTGAGAGTGATTCTTGCATTCTTCAGTTCTTGAACGAACTGAATCTGACTTATCGAAGATTAACTGGCTTCGTGGCGTCATTCTACTCATTCCAATAGTGTAGGTGCCTTGGGGCAGGTTTCCATTGTGTCGCACTCCTATCAGACCTATTTCGGCTTTCCGGGATCAGATCTCAATCTTGATTGTGGGTTGCGTGACCACGTGATCACGAGGTTCGCATCATCAAACCTTCTCGCAAATTTCTGAAACTTTATATCCTGTCCTTTTGGGTTGATATACCACTATATCTAAAATTGTAGATCAAATGGACATCATTTACTTCAGGTTTCAGATTCGGACTTAACTCGTCGTAAAAGAGTATGTCTTGTGTCAGGTTTTGAAATTCACTTTCTTTTTGCTGTTTTCGTTTCTCGCATTATGTTTTCAACATATCCAACATACTTGGGTGTTGTTTCATCATTTTTGCATATTTTTCTCTACTTTTATTCGAGTCTTCACTTTCGATCATATTTCAGATAGTCAATTTCGGGTCTAATCAGGTCTGATTCATAACGTTTTTTGCATCAGTATATCAAACCTTCTCGGAAATTTCTCAAACTTTATATCCTGTCTTTTTGGGTTGATATACCACTATATCTGAAATTGTAGATCAAATGAACATCATTTACTTCAGGTTTCAGATTCGGACCTAACTCGTCGTAAACGAGTATGTCTGGTGTCAAGTTTTGAAATTCACTTTCTTTTGGCTGTTTTAGTTTCTCTCATTATGTTTTCAATGTATCCCACATACTTGGGTGTTGTTTCATCATTTTTGCATATGTTTTTTCTACTTTTATTCGAGTCTTCACTTTCGATCAAATTTCGGGTCTAATCAGGTCTGATTCATAACTTTTTTGCATCAGTACATCAAACCTTCTCGGAAATTTCTCAAACTTTATATCCTGTTTTTTTGGGTTGATATACCACTATATCTGAAATTGTAGATCAAATGAACATCATTTACTTCAGGTTTCAGATTCGGACCTAACTCGTCGTAAACGAGTATGTCTTGTGTCCACTTTTGAAATTCACTTTCTTTCTGTTGTTTTCGTTTCTTGCATTATGTTTTCAACATATCCAACATACTTGGGTGTTGTTTCATCATTTTTGCATATTTTTCTCTACTTTTATTCGAGTCTTCACTTTCGATCATATTTCAGATAGTCAATTTCGGGTCTAATCAGGTCTGATTCATAACGTTTTTGCATCAGTATATCAAACCTTCTCGGAAATTTCTCAAACTTTATATCCTGTCTTTTTGGGTTGATATACCACTATATCTGAAATTGTAGATCAAATGAACATCATTTACTTCAGGTTTCAGATTCGGACCTAACTCGTCGTAAACGAGTATGTCTGGTGTCAAGTTTTGAAATTCACTTTCTTTTGGCTGTTTTAGTTTCTCTCATTATGTTTTCAATGTATCCCACATACTTGGGTGTTGTTTCATCATTTTTGCATATGTTTTTTCTACTTTTATTCGAGTCTTCACTTTCGATCAAATTTCGGGTCTAATCAGGTCTGATTCATAACTTTTTTGCATCAGTACATCAAACCTTCTCGGAAATTTCTCAAACTTTATATCCTGTTTTTTTGGGTTGATATACCACTATATCTGAAATTGTAGATCAAATGAACATCATTTACTTCAGGTTTCAGATTCGGACCTAACTCG
This sequence comes from Populus alba x Populus glandulosa, assembly GCA_033617975.1. NCBI lineage: Eukaryota > Viridiplantae > Streptophyta > Magnoliopsida > Malpighiales > Salicaceae > Populus > Populus alba x Populus glandulosa. The sequence continues at coordinate 20,565,163 of CM066144.1, read as the reverse complement.
TCGTAAACGAGTATGTCTTGTGTCCACTTTTGAAATTCACTTTCTTTCTGTTGTTTTCGTTTCTTGCATTATGTTTTCAACATATCCAACATACTTGGGTGTTGTTTCATCATTTTTGCATATTTTTCTCTACTTTTATTCGAGTCTTCACTTTCGATCATATTTCAGATAGTCAATTTCGGGTCTAATCAGGTCTGATTCATAACGTTTTTGCATCAGTATATCAAACCTTCTCAGAAATTTCTCAAACTTTATATCCTGTCTTTTTGGGTTGATATACCACAGTATCTGAAATTGTATATCAAATGGACATCATGTACTTCAGGTTTCACATCCGGAATTACCTCGTCGTAAACGAGTATGTGTTGTGTCAAGTTTTGAAATTCACTTTCTTTTTGCTGTTTTCGTTTGTCTCATTATGTTTTCAAAATATCCAACATACTTGGGTGTTGTTTCATCATTTTTGCATATGTTTTTTCTACTTTTATTAGACTCTTCACTTTCGATCAAATTTCGGGTCTAATCAGGTCCGATTCATAATGTTTTTGCATCATTTTTGCATATTTTTCTCAAACTTTTATTAGACTCTTCACTTTCGATCATATTTCAGATAGTCAATTTCGGGTCTAATCAGGTCTGATTCATAACGTTTTTGCATCAGTATATCAACTCTTTTCGGAAATTTCTCAAACTTTATATCCTGTCTTTTTGGGTTGATATACCACTATATCTGAAATTGTAGATCAAATGGACATCATTTACTTCAGGTTTCAGATTCGAAATTACCTCGTCGTAAACGAGTATGTGTTGTCAACTTTTGAAATTCACTTTCTTTTTGCTGTTTTCGTTTCTTGCATTATGTTTTCAACATATCCAACATACTTGGGTGTTGTTTCATCATTTTTGCATATTTTTCTCTACTTTTATTCGAGTCTTCACTTTCGATCATATTTCAGATAGTCAATTTCGGGTCTAATCAGGTCTGATTCATAACGTTTTTGCATCAGTATATCAAACCTTCTCGGAAATTTCTCAAACTTTATATCCTGTCTTTTTGGGTTGATATACCACTATATCTGAAATTGTAGATCAAATGAACATCATTTACTTCAGGTTTCAGATTCGGACCTAACTCGTCGTAAACGAGTATGTCTGGTGTCAAGTTTTGAAATTCACTTTCTTTTGGCTGTTTTAGTTTCTCTCATTATGTTTTAAAAATATCCAACATACTTGGGTGTTGTTTCATCATTTTTGCATATGTTTTTTCTACTTTTATTAGACTCTTCACTTTCGATCAAATTTCGGGTCTAATCAGTTCTGATTCATAACGTTTTTGCATTAGTATATCAAACCTTCTCGGAAATTTCTCAAACTTTATATCCTGTCTTTTTGGGTTGATATACCACTGTATCTGAAATTGTATATCAAATGGACATCATGTACTTCAGGTTTCACATCCGGAATTACCTCGTCGTAAACGAGTATGTGTTGTATCAAGAGGAGATCCTAGTACATCTTATCCATGTGCAAGAGGGGTCCAATACAACCTTATTTGGGCCATGAGATAAGGGCTTTATTTTATTTTGTTAGCTACAGCCCAAGGTTTGTTTGGGCTTAATTCATACTTTGTTTTAAGCTAGGATCCAAGGCTTGTTTGGATTAAGTTATGGGCTTTTCATTTTAGGGTTTTGGGCCAGTTTTGAGTGGACCTCATATAAGTCCACATAAAGGGTCCATTAGGGTTAACTTTTCAAGAACAATTTAAACTCATGTAGGCCAAAATTTCGGCAGCTTTGATGATTATTATTCTGAATTTTTCAGTTTTAACGTGTGAGAGTGATTCTTGCATTCTTCAGTTCTTGAACGAACTGAATCTGACTTATCGAAGATTAACTGGCTTCGTGGCGTCATTCTACTCATTCCAATAGTGTAGGTGCCTTGGGGCAGGTTTCCATTGTGTCGCACTCCTATCAGACCTATTTCGGCTTTCCGGGATCAGATCTCAATCTTGATTGTGGGTTGCGTGACCACGTGATCACGAGGTTCGCATCATCAAACCTTCTCGCAAATTTCTGAAACTTTATATCCTGTCCTTTTGGGTTGATATACCACTATATCTAAAATTGTAGATCAAATGGACATCATTTACTTCAGGTTTCAGATTCGGACTTAACTCGTCGTAAAAGAGTATGTCTTGTGTCAGGTTTTGAAATTCACTTTCTTTTTGCTGTTTTCGTTTCTCGCATTATGTTTTCAACATATCCAACATACTTGGGTGTTGTTTCATCATTTTTGCATATTTTTCTCTACTTTTATTCGAGTCTTCACTTTCGATCATATTTCAGATAGTCAATTTCGGGTCTAATCAGGTCTGATTCATAACGTTTTTTGCATCAGTATATCAAACCTTCTCGGAAATTTCTCAAACTTTATATCCTGTCTTTTTGGGTTGATATACCACTATATCTGAAATTGTAGATCAAATGAACATCATTTACTTCAGGTTTCAGATTCGGACCTAACTCGTCGTAAACGAGTATGTCTGGTGTCAAGTTTTGAAATTCACTTTCTTTTGGCTGTTTTAGTTTCTCTCATTATGTTTTCAATGTATCCCACATACTTGGGTGTTGTTTCATCATTTTTGCATATGTTTTTTCTACTTTTATTCGAGTCTTCACTTTCGATCAAATTTCGGGTCTAATCAGGTCTGATTCATAACTTTTTTGCATCAGTACATCAAACCTTCTCGGAAATTTCTCAAACTTTATATCCTGTTTTTTTGGGTTGATATACCACTATATCTGAAATTGTAGATCAAATGAACATCATTTACTTCAGGTTTCAGATTCGGACCTAACTCGTCGTAAACGAGTATGTCTTGTGTCCACTTTTGAAATTCACTTTCTTTCTGTTGTTTTCGTTTCTTGCATTATGTTTTCAACATATCCAACATACTTGGGTGTTGTTTCATCATTTTTGCATATTTTTCTCTACTTTTATTCGAGTCTTCACTTTCGATCATATTTCAGATAGTCAATTTCGGGTCTAATCAGGTCTGATTCATAACGTTTTTGCATCAGTATATCAAACCTTCTCGGAAATTTCTCAAACTTTATATCCTGTCTTTTTGGGTTGATATACCACTATATCTGAAATTGTAGATCAAATGAACATCATTTACTTCAGGTTTCAGATTCGGACCTAACTCGTCGTAAACGAGTATGTCTGGTGTCAAGTTTTGAAATTCACTTTCTTTTGGCTGTTTTAGTTTCTCTCATTATGTTTTCAATGTATCCCACATACTTGGGTGTTGTTTCATCATTTTTGCATATGTTTTTTCTACTTTTATTCGAGTCTTCACTTTCGATCAAATTTCGGGTCTAATCAGGTCTGATTCATAACTTTTTTGCATCAGTACATCAAACCTTCTCGGAAATTTCTCAAACTTTATATCCTGTTTTTTTGGGTTGATATACCACTATATCTGAAATTGTAGATCAAATGAACATCATTTACTTCAGGTTTCAGATTCGGACCTAACTCGTCGTAAACGAGTATGTCTTGTGTCCACTTTTGAAATTCACTTTCTTTCTGTTGTTTTCGTTTCTTGCATTATGTTTTCAACATATCCAACATACTTGGGTGTTGTTTCATCATTTTTGCATATTTTTCTCTACTTTTATTCGAGTCTTCACTTTCGATCATATTTCAGATAGTCAATTTCGGGTCTAATCAGGTCTGATTCATAACGTTTTTGCATCAGTATATCAAACCTTCTCAGAAATTTCTCAAACTTTATATCCTGTCTTTTTGGGTTGATATACCACTGTATCTGAAATTGTATATCAAATGGACATCATGTACTTCAGGTTTCACATCCGGAATTACCTCGTCGTAAACGAGTATGTGTTGTGTCAAGTTTTGAAATTCACTTTCTTTTTGCTGTTTTCGTTTGTCTCATTATGTTTTCAAAATATCCAACATACTTGGGTGTTGTTTCATCATTTTTGCATATGTTTTTTCTACTTTTATTAGACTCTTCACTTTCGATCAAATTTCGGGTCTAATCAGGTCCGATTCATAATGTTTTTGCATCATTTTTGCATATTTTTCTCAAACTTTTATTAGACTCTTCACTTTCGATCATATTTCAGATAGTCAATTTCGGGTCTAATCAGGTCTGATTCATAACGTTTTTGCATCAGTATATCAACTCTTTTCGGAAATTTCTCAAACTTTATATCCTGTCTTTTTGGGTTGATATACCACTATATCTGAAATTGTAGATCAAATGGACATCATTTACTTCAGGTTTCAGATTCGAAATTACCTCGTCGTAAACGAGTATGTGTTGTCAACTTTTGAAATTCACTTTCTTTTTGCTGTTTTCGTTTCTTGCATTATGTTTTCAACATATCCAACATACTTGGGTGTTGTTTCATCATTTTTGCATATTTTTCTCTACTTTTATTCGAGTCTTCACTTTCGATCATATTTCAGATAGTCAATTTCGGGTCTAATCAGGTCTGATTCATAACGTTTTTGCATCAGTATATCAAACCTTCTCGGAAATTTCTCAAACTTTATATCCTGTCTTTTTGGGTTGATATACCACTATATCTGAAATTGTAGATCAAATGAACATCATTTACTTCAGGTTTCAGATTCGGACCTAACTCGTCGTAAACGAGTATGTCTGGTGTCAAGTTTTGAAATTCACTTTCTTTTGGCTGTTTTAGTTTCTCTCATTATGTTTTAAAAATATCCAACATACTTGGGTGTTGTTTCATCATTTTTGCATATGTTTTTTCTACTTTTATTAGACTCTTCACTTTCGATCAAATTTCGGGTCTAATCAGTTCTGATTCATAACGTTTTTGCATTAGTATATCAAACCTTCTCGGAAATTTCTCAAACTTTATATCCTGTCTTTTTGGGTTGATATACCACTGTATCTGAAATTGTATATCAAATGGACATCATGTACTTCAGGTTTCACATCCGGAATTACCTCGTCGTAAACGAGTATGTGTTGTATCAAGAGGAGATCCTAGTACATCTTATCCATGTGCAAGAGGGGTCCAATACAACCTTATTTGGGCCATGAGATAAGGGCTTTATTTTATTTTGTTAGCTACAGCCCAAGGTTTGTTTGGGCTTAATTCATACTTTGTTTTAAGCTAGGATCCAAGGCTTGTTTGGATTAAGTTATGGGCTTTTCATTTTAGGGTTTTGGGCCAGTTTTGAGTGGACCTCATATAAGTCCACATAAAGGGTCCATTAGGGTTAACTTTTCAAGAACTATTTAAACTCATGTAGGCCAAAATTTCGGCAGCTTTGATGATTATTATTCTGAATTTTTCAGTTTTAACGTGTGAGAGTGATTCTTGCATTCTTCAGTTCTTGAACGAACTGAATCTGACTTATCGAAGATTAACTGGCTTCGTGGCGTCATTCTACTCATTCCAATAGTGTAGGTGCCTTGGGGCAGGTTTCCATTGTGTCGCACTCCTATCAGACCTATTTCGGCTTTCCGGGATCAGATCTCAATCTTGATTGTGGGTTGCGTGACCACGTGATCACGAGGTTCGCATCATCAAACCTTCTCGCAAATTTCTGAAACTTTATATCCTGTCCTTTTGGGTTGATATACCACTATATCTAAAATTGTAGATCAAATGGACATCATTTACTTCAGGTTTCAGATTCGGACTTAACTCGTCGTAAAAGAGTATGTCTTGTGTCAGGTTTTGAAATTCACTTTCTTTTTGCTGTTTTCGTTTCTCGCATTATGTTTTCAACATATCCAACATACTTGGGTGTTGTTTCATCATTTTTGCATATTTTTCTCTACTTTTATTCGAGTCTTCACTTTCGATCATATTTCAGATAGTCAATTTCGGGTCTAATCAGGTCTGATTCATAACGTTTTTTGCATCAGTATATCAAACCTTCTCGGAAATTTCTCAAACTTTATATCCTGTCTTTTTGGGTTGATATACCACTATATCTGAAATTGTAGATCAAATGAACATCATTTACTTCAGGTTTCAGATTCGGACCTAACTCGTCGTAAACGAGTATGTCTGGTGTCAAGTTTTGAAATTCACTTTCTTTTGGCTGTTTTAGTTTCTCTCATTATGTTTTCAATGTATCCCACATACTTGGGTGTTGTTTCATCATTTTTGCATATGTTTTTTCTACTTTTATTCGAGTCTTCACTTTCGATCAAATTTCGGGTCTAATCAGGTCTGATTCATAACTTTTTTGCATCAGTACATCAAACCTTCTCGGAAATTTCTCAAACTTTATATCCTGTTTTTTTGGGTTGATATACCACTATATCTGAAATTGTAGATCAAATGAACATCATTTACTTCAGGTTTCAGATTCGGACCTAACTCGTCGTAAACGAGTATGTCTTGTGTCCACTTTTGAAATTCACTTTCTTTCTGTTGTTTTCGTTTCTTGCATTATGTTTTCAACATATCCAACATACTTGGGTGTTGTTTCATCATTTTTGCATATTTTTCTCTACTTTTATTCGAGTCTTCACTTTCGATCATATTTCAGATAGTCAATTTCGGGTCTAATCAGGTCTGATTCATAACGTTTTTGCATCAGTATATCAAACCTTCTCGGAAATTTCTCAAACTTTATATCCTGTCTTTTTGGGTTGATATACCACTATATCTGAAATTGTAGATCAAATGAACATCATTTACTTCAGGTTTCAGATTCGGACCTAACTCGTCGTAAACGAGTATGTCTGGTGTCAAGTTTTGAAATTCACTTTCTTTTGGCTGTTTTAGTTTCTCTCATTATGTTTTCAATGTATCCCACATACTTGGGTGTTGTTTCATCATTTTTGCATATGTTTTTTCTACTTTTATTCGAGTCTTCACTTTCGATCAAATTTCGGGTCTAATCAGGTCTGATTCATAACTTTTTTGCATCAGTACATCAAACCTTCTCGGAAATTTCTCAAACTTTATATCCTGTTTTTTTGGGTTGATATACCACTATATCTGAAATTGTAGATCAAATGAACATCATTTACTTCAGGTTTCAGATTCGGACCTAACTCGTCGTAAACGAGTATGTCTTGTGTCCACTTTTGAAATTCACTTTCTTTCTGTTGTTTTCGTTTCTTGCATTATGTTTTCAACATATCCAACATACTTGGGTGTTGTTTCATCATTTTTGCATATTTTTCTCTACTTTTATTCGAGTCTTCACTTTCGATCATATTTCAGATAGTCAATTTCGGGTCTAATCAGGTCTGATTCATAACGTTTTTGCATCAGTATATCAAACCTTCTCAGAAATTTCTCAAACTTTATATCCTGTCTTTTTGGGTTGATATACCACTGTATCTGAAATTGTATATCAAATGGACATCATGTACTTCAGGTTTCACATCCGGAATTACCTCGTCGTAAACGAGTATGTGTTGTGTCAAGTTTTGAAATTCACTTTCTTTTTGCTGTTTTCGTTTGTCTCATTATGTTTTCAAAATATCCAACATACTTGGGTGTTGTTTCATCATTTTTGCATATGTTTTTTCTACTTTTATTAGACTCTTCACTTTCGATCAAATTTCGGGTCTAATCAGGTCCGATTCATAATGTTTTTGCATCATTTTTGCATATTTTTCTCAAACTTTTATTAGACTCTTCACTTTCGATCATATTTCAGATAGTCAATTTCGGGTCTAATCAGGTCTGATTCATAACGTTTTTGCATCAGTATATCAACTCTTTTCGGAAATTTCTCAAACTTTATATCCTGTCTTTTTGGGTTGATATACCACTATATCTGAAATTGTAGATCAAATGGACATCATTTACTTCAGGTTTCAGATTCGAAATTACCTCGTCGTAAACGAGTATGTGTTGTCAACTTTTGAAATTCACTTTCTTTTTGCTGTTTTCGTTTCTTGCATTATGTTTTCAACATATCCAACATACTTGGGTGTTGTTTCATCATTTTTGCATATTTTTCTCTACTTTTATTCGAGTCTTCACTTTCGATCATATTTCAGATAGTCAATTTCGGGTCTAATCAGGTCTGATTCATAACGTTTTTGCATCAGTATATCAAACCTTCTCGGAAATTTCTCAAACTTTATATCCTGTCTTTTTGGGTTGATATACCACTATATCTGAAATTGTAGATCAAATGAACATCATTTACTTCAGGTTTCAGATTCGGACCTAACTCGTCGTAAACGAGTATGTCTGGTGTCAAGTTTTGAAATTCACTTTCTTTTGGCTGTTTTAGTTTCTCTCATTATGTTTTAAAAATATCCAACATACTTGGGTGTTGTTTCATCATTTTTGCATATGTTTTTTCTACTTTTATTAGACTCTTCACTTTCGATCAAATTTCGGGTCTAATCAGTTCTGATTCATAACGTTTTTGCATTAGTATATCAAACCTTCTCGGAAATTTCTCAAACTTTATATCCTGTCCTTTTGGGTTGATATACCACTGTATCTGAAATTGTATATCAAATGGACATCATGTACTTCAGGTTTCACATCCGGAATTACCTCGTCGTAAACGAGTATGTGTTGTATCAAGAGGAGATCCTAGTACATCTTATCCATGTGCAAGAGGGGTCCAATACAACCTTATTTGGGCCATGAGATAAGGGCTTTATTTTATTTTGTTAGCTACAGCCCAAGGTTTGTTTGGGCTTAATTCATACTTTGTTTTAAGCTAGGATCCAAGGCTTGTTTGGATTAAGTTATGGGCTTTTCATTTTAGGGTTTTGGGCCAGTTTTGAGTGGACCTCATATAAGTCCACATAAAGGGTCCATTAGGGTTAACTTTTCAAGAACTATTTAAACTCATGTAGGCCAAAATTTCGGCAGCTTTGATGATTATTATTCTGAATTTTTCAGTTTTAACGTGTGAGAGTGATTCTTGCATTCTTCAGTTCTTGAACGAACTGAATCTGACTTATCGAAGATTAACTGGCTTCGTGGCGTCATTCTACTCATTCCAATAGTGTAGGTGCCTTGGGGCAGGTTTCCATTGTGTCGCACTCCTATCAGACCTATTTCGGCTTTCCGGGATCAGATCTCAATCTTGATTGTGGGTTGCGTGACCACGTGATCACGAGGTTCGCATCATCAAACCTTCTCGCAAATTTCTGAAACTTTATATCCTGTCCTTTTGGGTTGATATACCACTATATCTAAAATTGTAGATCAAATGGACATCATTTACTTCAGGTTTCAGATTCGGACTTAACTCGTCGTAAAAGAGTATGTCTTGTGTCAGGTTTTGAAATTCACTTTCTTTTTGCTGTTTTCGTTTCTCGCATTATGTTTTCAACATATCCAACATACTTGGGTGTTGTTTCATCATTTTTGCATATTTTTCTCTACTTTTATTCGAGTCTTCACTTTCGATCATATTTCAGATAGTCAATTTCGGGTCTAATCAGGTCTGATTCATAACGTTTTTTGCATCAGTATATCAAACCTTCTCGGAAATTTCTCAACCTTTATATCCTGTCTTTTTGGGTTGATATACCACTATATCTGAAATTGTAGATCAAATGAACATCATTTACTTCAGGTTTCAGATTCGGACCTAACTCGTCGTAAACGAGTATGTCTGGTGTCAAGTTTTGAAATTCACTTTCTTTTGGCTGTTTTAGTTTCTCTCATTATGTTTTCAATGTATCCCACATACTTGGGTGTTGTTTCATCATTTTTGCATATGTTTTTTCTACTTTTATTCGAGTCTTCACTTTCGATCAAATTTCGGGTCTAATCAGGTCTGATTCATAACTTTTTTGCATCAGTACATCAAACCTTCTCGGAAATTTCTCAAACTTTATATCCTGTTTTTTTGGGTTGATATACCACTATATCTGAAATTGTAGATCAAATGAACATCATTTACTTCAGGTTTCAGATTCGGACCTAACTCGTCGTAAACGAGTATGTCTTGTGTCCACTTTTGAAATTCACTTTCTTTCTGTTGTTTTCGTTTCTTGCATTATGTTTTCAACATATCCAACATACTTGGGTGTTGTTTCATCATTTTTGCATATTTTTCTCTACTTTTATTCGAGTCTTCACTTTCGATCATATTTCAGATAGTCAATTTCGGGTCTAATCAGGTCTGATTCATAACGTTTTTGCATCAGTATATCAAACCTTCTCAGAAATTTCTCAAACTTTATATCCTGTCTTTTTGGGTTGATATACCACTGTATCTGAAATTGTATATCAAATGGACATCATGTACTTCAGGTTTCACATCCGGAATTACCTTGTCGTAAACGAGTATGTGTTGTGTCAAGTTTTGAAATTCACTTTCTTTTTGCTGTTTTCGTTTCTCTCATTATGTTTTCAAAATATCCAACATACTTGGGTGTTGTTTCATCATTTTTGCATATGTTTTTTCTACTTTTATTAGACTCTTCACTTTCGATCAAATTTCGGGTCTAATCAGGTCCGATTCATAATGTTTTTGCATCATTTTTGCATATTTTTCTCAAACTTTTATTAGACTCTTCACTTTCGATCATATTTCAGATAGTCAATTTCGGGTCTAATCAGGTCTGATTCATAACGTTTTTGCATCAGTATATCAACTCTTTTCGGAAATTTCTCAAACTTTATATCCTGTCTTTTTGGGTTGATATACCACTATATCTGAAATTGTAGATCAAATGGACATCATTTACTTCAGGTTTCAGATTCGAAATTACCTCGTCGTAAACGAGTTTGTGTTGTCAACTTTTGAAATTCACTTTCTTTTTGCTGTTTTCGTTTCTTGCATTATGTTTTCAACATATCCAACATGCTTGGGTGTTGTTTCATCATTTTTGCATATTTTTCTCTACTTTTATTCGAGTCTTCACTTTCGATCATATTTCAGATAGTCAATTTCGGGTCTAACCAGGTCTCATTCATAATGTTTTTGCATCAATATATCAAACCTTCTCGGAAATTTCTCAAACTTTATATCCTGTTTTTTTGGGTTGCTATACCACTATATCTGAAATTGTTGATCAAATGAACATCATTTACTTCAGGTTTCAGATTCGGACCTAACTCGTCGTAAACGAGTATGTCTTGCGTCAACTTTTAAAATTCACTTTCTTTCTGTTGTTTTCGTTTCTTGCATTATGTTTTCAACGTATCCAACATCCTTGGGTGTTGTTTCATCATTTTGCATATTTTTCTCTACTTTTATTCGAGTCTTCACTTTCGATCATATTTCAGATAGTCAATTTCGGGTCTAAGCAGGTCTCATTCATAACGTTTTTGCATCAGTATATCAAACCTTCTCGGAAATTTCTCAAACTTTATATCCTGTCTTTTTGGGTTGATATACCACTATATCTGAAATTGTAGATCAAATGAACGTCATTTACTTCAGGTTTCAGATTCGGACCTAACTCGTCGTAAACGAGTATGTCTTGTGTCAACTTTTGAAATTCACTTTCTTTCTGTTGTTTTCGTTTCTTGCATTATGTTTTCAACATATCCAACATGCTTGGGTGTTGTTTCATCATTTTTGCATATTTTTCTCTACTTTTATTCGAGTCTTCACTTTGGATCATATTTCAGATAGTCAATTTCGGGTCTAACCAGGTCTCATTCATAATGTTTTTGCATCAGTGTATCAAACCTTCTCGGAAATTTCTCAAACTTTATATCCTGTTTTTTTGGGTTGCTATACCACTATATCTGAAATTGTTGATCAAATGAACATCATTTACTTCAGGTTTCAGATTCGGACCTAACTCGTCGTAAACGAGTATGTCTTGCGTCAACTTTTAAAATTCACTTTCTTTCTGTTGTTTTCGTTTCTTGCATTATGTTTTCAACGTATCCAACATCCTTGGGTGTTGTTTCATCATTTTTGCATATTTTTCTCTACTTTTATTCGAGTCTTCACTTTCGATCATATTTCAGATAGTCAATTTCGGGTCTAAGCAGGTCTGATTCATAACGTTTTTGCATCAGTATATCAAACCTTCTCGGAAATTTCTCAAACTTTATATCCTGTCTTTTTGGGTTGATATACCACTATATCTGAAATTGTAGATCAAATGAAGATCATTTACTTAAGGTTTAAGATTCGGACCTAACTCGTCGTAAACGAGTATGTCTTGTGTCAAGTTTTGAAATTGACTTTCTTTTGGCTGTTTTAGTTTCTCTCATTATGTTTTCAAAATATCCAACATACTTGGGTGTTGTTTCATCATTTTTGCATATTGTTTTCTACTTTTATTAGACTCTTCACTTTCGATCAAATTTCGGGTCTAATGAGGTCTGATTCATAACTTTTTTGCATCAGTATATCAAACCTTCTCGGAAATTTCTCAAACTTTATATCCTGTTTTTTTGGGTTGATATACCACTATATCTGAAATTGTAGATCAAATAAACATCATTTACTTCAGGTTTCAGATTCGGACCTAACTCGTCATAAACGAGTATGTATTGTGTCAACTTTTGAAATTCACTTTCTTTCTGTTGTTTTCGTTTCTTGCATTATGTTTTCAACATATCCAACATACTTGGGTGTTGTTTCATCATTTTTGCATATTTTTCTCTACTTTTATTAGACTCTTCACTTTCGATCATATTTCAGATAGTCAATTTCGGGTCTAATCAGGTCTGATTCATAACGTTTTTGCATCAGTATATCAAACCTTCTCGGAAATTTCTCAAACTTTATATCCTGTCTTTTTGGGTTGTTATACCACTATATCTGTAATTGTAGATCAAATGAACATCATTTACTTCAGGTTTCAGATTCGGACTTAACTCGTCGTAAACGAGTATGTCTTGAGTCAACTTTTGAATTTCACTTTCGTTCTGTTGTTTTCGTTTCTTGCATTATGTTTTCAACATATCCAACATACTTGGGTGTTGTTTCATCGTTTTTGCATATTTTTTTCTACTTTTATTCGAGTCTTCACTTTCGATCATATTTCAGATAGTCAATTTCGGGTCTAATCAAGTCTGATTCATAACGTTTTTGCATCAGTATATCAAACCTGCTCGAAAATTTCTCAAACTTTATATCCTGTCTTTTTGGGTTGATATACCACTATATCTGAAATTGTAGATCAAATGAACATCATTTACTTCAGGTTTCAGATTCGGACCTAACTCGTCGTAAACGAGTATGTCTTGTGTCAAGTTTTGAAATTCACTTTCTTTCTGTTGTTTTCGTTTCTTGCATTATGTTTTCAACATATCCAACATGCTTGGGTGTTGTTTCATCATTTTTGAAATTTTTCTCTACTTTTATTCGAGTCTTCACTTTCGATCATATTTCAGATAGTCAATTTCGGGTCTAAGCAGGTCTGATTCATAACGTTTTTGCATCAGTATATCAAACCTTCTCGGAAATTTCTCAAACTTTATATCCTGTCTTTTTGGGTTGATATACCACTATAGCTGAAATTGTAGATCACATGAACATCATTTACTTCAGGTTTCAGAGTCGGACTTAACTCGTCGTAAACGAGTATGTCTTGTGTCAACTTTTGAATTTCACTTTCTTTCTGTTGTTTTCGTTTCTTGCATTATGTTTTCAACATATCCAACATACTTGGGTGTTGTTTCATCGTTTTTGCATATTTTTTTCTACTTTTATTCGAGTCTTCACTTTCGATCATATTTCAGATAGTCAATTTCGGGTCTAATCAAGTCTGATTCATAACGTTTTTGCATCAGTATATCAAACCTTCTCGGAAATTTCTCAAACTTTATATCCTGTCTTTTTGGGTTGATATACCACTATATCTGTAATTGTAGATCAAATGAACATCATTTACTTCAGGTTTCAGATTCGGACTTAACTCGTCGTAAACGAGTATGTCTTGAGTCAACTTTTGAAATTCACTTTCTTTCTGTTGTTTTCGTTTCTTGCATTATGTTTTCAACATATCCAACATGCTTGGGTGTTGTTTCATCATTTTTGAATATTTTTCTCTACTTTTATTCGAGTCTTCACTTTCGATCATATTTCAGATAGTCAATTTCGGGTCTAATGAGGTCTCATTCATAATGTTTTTGCATCAGTATATCAAACCTTCTCGGAAATTTCTCAAACTTTATATCCTGTTTTTTTGGGTTGATATACCACTATATCTGAAATTGTTGATCAAATGAACATCATTTACTTCAGGTTTCAGATTCGGACCTAACTCGTCGTAAACGAGTATGTCTTGCGTCAACTTTTGAAATTCACTTTCTTTCTGTTGTTTTCGTTTCTTGCATTATTTTTTCAACGTATCCAACATACTTGGGTGTTGTTTCATCATTTTTGCATATTTTTCTCTACTTTTATTCGAGTCTTCACTTTCGATCATATTTCAGATAGTCAATTTCGGGTCTAATCAGGTCTGATTCATAACGTTTTTGCATCAGTATATCAAACCTTCTCGGAAATTTCTCAAACTTTATATCCTGTCTTTTTGGGTTGATATACCACTATATCTGAAATTGTAGATCAAATGAACGTCATTTACTTCAGGTTTCAGAGTCGGACTTAACTCGTCGTAAACGAGTATGTCTTGAGTCAACTTTTGAATTTCACTTTCTTTCTGTTGTTTTCGTTTCTTGCATTATGTTTTCAACATATCCAACATGCTTGGGTGTTGTTTCATCATTTTTGCATATTTTTCTCTACTTTTATTCGAGTCTTCACTTTGGATCATATTTCAGATAGTCAATTTCGGGTCTAACCAGGTCTCATTCATAATGTTTTTGCATCAGTATATCAAACCTTCTCGGAAATTTCTCAAACTTTATATCCTGTTTTTTTGGGTTGATATACCACTATATCTGAAATTGTTGATCAAATGAACATCATTTACTTCAGGTTTCAGATTCGGACCTAACTCGTCGTAAACGAGTATGTCTTGCGTCAACTTTTAAAATTCACTTTCTTTCTGTTGTTTTCGTTTCTTGCATTATGTTTTCAACATATCCAACATCCTTGGGTGTTGTTTCATCGTTTTTGCATATTTTTCTCTACTTTTATTCGAGTCTTCACTTTCGATCATATTTCAGATAGTCAATTTCGGGTCTAATCACGTCTGATTCATAACGTTTTTGCATCAGTATATCAAACCTTCTCGGAAATTTCTCAAACTTTATATCCTGTCTTTTTGGGTTGATATACCACTATAGCTGAAATTGTAGATCACATGAACATCATTTACTTCAGGTTTCAGAGTCGGACTTAACTCGTCGTAAACGAGTATGTCTTGAGTCAACTTTTGAATTTCACTTTCTTTCGGTTGTTTTCGTTTCTTGCATTATGTTTTCAACATATCCAACATACTTGGGTGTTGTTTCATCGTTTTTGCATATTTTTTTCTACTTTTATTCGAGTCTTCACTTTCGATCATATTTCAGATAGTCAATTTCGGGTCTAATCAGGTCTCATTCATAACGTTTTTGCATCAGTATATCAAACCTTCTCGGAAATTTCTCAAACTTTATATCCTGTCTTTTTGGGTTGATATACCACTATATCTGTAATTGTAGATCAAATGAACATCATTTACTTCAGGTTTCAGATTCGGACTTAACTCGTCGTAAACGAGTATGTCTTGAGTCAACTTTTGAATTTCACTTTCTTTCTGTTGTTTTCGTTTCTTGCATTATGTTTTCAACATATCCAACATACTTGGGTGTTGTTTCATCGTTTTTGCATATTTTTCTCTACTTTTATTCGAGTCTTCACTTTCGATCATATTTCAGATAGTCAATTTCGGGTCTAATCAAGTCTGATTCATAACGTTTTTGCATCAGTATATCAAACCTGCTCGGAAATTTCTCAAACTTTATATCCTGTCTTTTTGGGTTGATATACCACTATATCTGAAATTGTAGATCAAATGAACATCATTTACTTCAGGTTTCAGATTCGGACCTAACTCGTCGTAAACGAGTATGTCTTGTGTCCACTTTTGAAATTCACTTTCTTTCTGTTGTTTTCGTTTCTTGCATTATGTTTTCAACATATCCAACATACTTGGGTGTTGTTTCATCATTTTTGCATATTTTTCTCTACTTTTATTCGAGTCTTCACTTTCGATCATATTTCAGATAGTCAATTTCGGGTCTAATCAAGTCTGATTCATAACGTTTTTGCATCAGTATATCAAACCTTGTCGGAATCTTCTCAAACATTATATCCTGTCTTTTTGGGTTGATATACCACTATATCTGAAATTGTAGATCAAATGGACATCATTTACTTCAAGTTTCAGATTCAGACCTAACTCGTCGTAAACGAGTATGTCTTGTGTCAAGTTTTGAAATTCACTTTCTTTTGGCTGTTTTAGTTTCTCTCATTATGTTTTCAAAATATCCAACATACTTGGGTGTTGTTTCATCATTTTTGCATATTGTTTTCTACTTTTATTAGACTCTTCACTTTCGATCAAATTTCGGGTCTAATGAGGTCTGATTCATAACTTTTTTGCATCAGTATATCAAACCTTCTCGGAAATTTCTCAAACTTTATATCCTGTTTTTTTGGGTTGATATACCACTATATCTGAAATTGTAGATCAAATGAACATCATTTACTTCAGGTTTCAGATTCGGAATTACCTCGTCGTAAACGAGTATGTCTTGTGTCAACTTTTGAAATTCACTTTCTTTCTGTTGTTTTCGTTTCTTGCATTATGTTTTCAATGTATCCCACATACTTGGGTTTTGTTTCCTCATTTTTGCTTATGTTTTTTCTACTTTTATTCGACTCTTCACTTTCGATCAAATTTCGGGTCTAATCAGGTCTGATTAATAACGTTTTTGCATCAGTATATCAAACCTTCTCGCAAATTTCTCAAACTTTATATCCTGTCTTTTTGGGTTGATATACCACTATATCTGAAATTGTAGATCAAATGAACATCATTTTCTTCAGGTTTCAGATTCGGACCTAACTCGTCGTAAACGAGTATGTCTTGCGTCAACTTTTGAAATTCACTTTCTTTCTGTTGTTTTCGTTTCTTGCATTATGTTTTCAACATATCCAACATACTTGGGTGTTGTTTCATCATTTTTGCATATTTTTCTCTACTTTTATTCGAGTCTTCACTTTCGATCATATTTCAGATAGTCAATTTCGGGTCTAATCAAATCTGATTCATAACGTTTTTGCATCAGTATATCAAACCTTCTCGGAAATTTCTCAAACTTTATATCCTGTCTTTTTGGGTTGATATACCACTATATCTGAATTTGTAGATCAAATGAACATCATTTACTTCAGGTTTCAGATTCGGACCTAACTCGTCGTAAACGAGTATGTCTTGTGTCAAGTTTTGAAATTCACTTTCTTTCTGTTGTTTTCGTTTCTTGCATTATGTTTTCAACATATCCAACATGCTTGGGTGTTGTTTCATCATTTTTGAATATTTTTCTCTACTTTTATTCGAGTCTTCACTTTCGATCATATTTCAGATAGTCAATTTCGGGTCTAATGAGGTCTCATTCATAATGTTTTTGCATCAGTATATCAAACCTTCTCGGAAATTTCTCAAACTTTATATCCTGTCTTTTTGGGTTGATATACCACTATATCTGAAATTGTAGATCAAATGAACATCATTTACTTCAGGTTTCAGATTCGGACCTAACTCGTCGTAAACGAGTATGTCTTGCGTCAACTTTTGAAATTCACTTTCTTTCTGTTGTTTTCGTTTCTTGCATTATTTTTTCAACATATCCAACATACTTGGGTGTTGTTTCATCATTTTTGCATATTTTTCTCTACTTTTATTCGAGTCTTCACTTTCGATCATATTTCACATATCCTGTCTTTTTGGGTTGATATACCACTATATCTGAAATTGTAGATCAAATGAACATCATTTACTTCAGGTTTCAGATTCGGACCTAACTCGTCGTAAACGAGTATGTCTTGTGTCAAGTTTTGAAATTCACTTTCTTTCGGTTGTTTTCGTTTCTTGCATTATGTTTTCAACATATCCAACATGCTTGGGTGTTGTTTCATCATTTTTGAATATTTTTCTCTACTTTTATTCGAGTCTTCACTTTCGATCATATTTCAGATAGTCAATTTCGGGTCTAATCAGGTCTCATTCATAATGTTTTTGCATCAGTATATCAAACCTTCTCGGAAATTTCTCAAACTTTATATCCTGTCTTTTTGGGTTGATATACCACTATATCTGAAATTGTAGATCAAATGAACATCATTTACTTCAGGTTTCAGATTCGGACTTAACTCGTCGGAAACGAGTATGTCTTGAGTCAACTTTTGAATTTCACTTTCTTTCTGTTGTTTTCGTTTCTTGCATTATGTTTTCAACATATCCAACATACTTGGGTGTTGTTTCATCGTTTTTGCATATTTTTCTCTACTTTTATTCGAGTCTTCACTTTCGATCATATTTCAGATAGTCAATTTCGGGTCTAATCAAGTCTGATTCATAACGTTTTTGCATCAGTATATCAAACCTGCTCGGAAATTTCTCAAACTTTATATCCTGTCTTTTTGGGTTGATATACCACTATATCTGAAATTGTAGATCAAATGGACATCATTTACTTCAGGTTTCAGATTCGGACCTAACTCGTCGTAAACGAGTATGTCTTGTGTCCACTTTTGAAATTCACTTTCTTTCTGTTGTTTTCGTTTCTTGCATTATGTTTTCAACATATCCAACATACTTGGGTGTTGTTTCATCATTTTTGCATATTTTTCTCTACTTTTATTCGAGTCTTCACTTTCGATCATATTTCAGATAGTCAATTTCGGGTCTAATCAAGTCTGATTCATAACGTTTTTGCATCAGTATATCAAACCTTGTCGGAATCTTCTCAAACATTATATCCTGTCTTTTTGGGTTGATATACCACTATATCTGAAATTGTAGATCAAATGGACATCATTTACTTCAAGTTTCAGATTCAGACCTAACTCGTCGTAAACGAGTATGTCTTGTGTCAAGTTTTGAAATTCACTTTCTTTTGGCTGTTTTAGTTTCTCTCATTATGTTTTCAAAATATCCAACATACTTGGGTGTTGTTTCATCATTTTTGCATATTGTTTTCTACTTTTATTAGACTCTTCACTTTCGATCAAATTTCGGGTCTAATGAGGTCTGATTCATAACTTTTTTGCATCAGTATATCAAACCTTCTCGGAAATTTCTCAAACTTTATATCCTGTTTTTTTGGGTTGATATACCACTATATCTGAAATTGTAGATCAAATGAACATCATTTACTTCAGGTTTCAGATTCGGAATTACCTCGTCGTAAACGAGTATGTCTTGTGTCAACTTTTGAAATTCACTTTCTTTCTGTTGTTTTCGTTTCTTGCATTATGTTTTCAATGTATCCCACATACTTGGGTTTTGTTTCCTCATTTTTGCTTATGTTTTTTCTACTTTTATTCGACTCTTCACTTTCGATCAAATTTCGGGTCTAATCAGGTCTGATTAATAACGTTTTTGCATCAGTATATCAAACCTTCTCGCAAATTTCTCAAACTTTATATCCTGTCTTTTTGGGTTGATATACCACTATATCTGAAATTGTAGATCAAATGAACATCATTTTCTTCAGGTTTCAGATTCGGACCTAACTCGTCGTAAACGAGTATGTCTTGCGTCAACTTTTGAAATTCACTTTCTTTCTGTTGTTTTCGTTTCTTGCATTATGTTTTCAACATATCCAACATACTTGGGTGTTGTTTCATCATTTTTGCATATTTTTCTCTACTTTTATTCGAGTCTTCACTTTCGATCATATTTCAGATAGTCAATTTCGGGTCTAATCAAATCTGATTCATAACGTTTTTGCATCAGTATATCAAACCTTCTCGGAAATTTCTCAAACTTTATATCCTGTCTTTTTGGGTTGATATACCACTATATCTGAATTTGTAGATCAAATGAACATCATTTACTTCAGGTTTCAGATTCGGACCTAACTCGTCGTAAACGAGTATGTCTTGTGTCAAGTTTTGAAATTCACTTTCTTTCTGTTGTTTTCGTTTCTTGCATTATGTTTTCAACATATCCAACATGCTTGGGTGTTGTTTCATCATTTTTGAATATTTTTCTCTACTTTTATTCGAGTCTTCACTTTCGATCATATTTCAGATAGTCAATTTCGGGTCTAATGAGGTCTCATTCATAATGTTTTTGCATCAGTATATCAAACCTTCTCGGAAATTTCTCAAACTTTATATCCTGTCTTTTTGGGTTGATATACCACTATATCTGAAATTGTAGATCAAATGAACATCATTTACTTCAGGTTTCAGATTCGGACCTAACTCGTCGTAAACGAGTATGTCTTGCGTCAACTTTTGAAATTCACTTTCTTTCTGTTGTTTTCGTTTCTTGCATTATTTTTTCAACATATCCAACATACTTGGGTGTTGTTTCATCATTTTTGCATATTTTTCTCTACTTTTATTCGAGTCTTCACTTTCGATCATATTTCAGATAGTCAATTTCGGGTCTAATCACGTCTGATTCATAACGTTTTTGCATCAGTATATCAAACCTTGTCGGAATCTTCTCAAACATTATATCCTGTCTTTTTGGGTTGATATACCACTATATCTGAAATTGTAGATCAAATGGACATCATTTACTTCAGGTTTCAGATTCGGACCTAACTCGTCGTAAACGAGTATGTCTTGTGTCAAGTTTTGAAATTCACTTTCTTTTGGCTGTTTTAGTTTCTCTCATTATGTTTTCAAAATATCCAACATACTTGGGTGTTGTTTCATCATTTTTGCATATTTTTCTCTACTTTTATTCGAGTCTTCACTTTCGATCATATTTCAGATAGTCAATTTCGGGTCTAATCAGGTCTCATTCATAATGTTTTTGCATCAGTATATCAAACCTTTTCGGAAATTTCTCAAACTTTATATCCTGTCTTTTTGGGTTGATATACCACTATATCTGAAATTGTAGATCAAATGAACATCATTTACTTCAGGTTTCAGATTCGGACCTAACTCGTCGTAAACGAGTATGCCTTGTGTCAACTTTTGAAATTCACTTTCTTTCTGTTGTTTTCGTTTCTTGCATTATGTTTTCAACGTATCCCACATACTTGGGTTTTGTTTCATCATTTTTGCTTATGTTTTTTCTACTTTTATTCTACTCTTCACTTTCGATCAAATTTCGGGTCTAATTAGGTCTGATTAATAACGTTTTTGCATCAGTATATCAAACCTTCTCGCAAATTTCTCAAACTTTATATCCTGTCTTTTTGGGTTGATGTACCACTATATCTGAAATAGTAGATCAAATGAACATCATTTACTTCAGGTTTCAGATTCGGACCTAACTCGTCGTAAACGAGTATGTCTTGCGTCAACTTTTGAAATTCACTTTCTTTCTGTTGTTTTCGTTTCTTGCATTATGTTTTCAACGTATCCAACATCCTTGGGTGTTGTTTCATCATTTTTGCATATTTTTCTCTACTTTTATTCGAGTCTTCACTTTCGATCATATTTCAGATAGTCAATTTCGGGTCTAAGCAGGTCTCATTCATAACGTTTTTGCATCAGTATATCAAACCTTCTCGGAAATTTCTCAAACTTTATATCCTGTCTTTTTGGGTTGATATACCACTATATCTGAAATTGTAGATCAAATGAACATCATTTACTTAAGGTTTAAGATTCGGACCTAACTCGTCGTAAACGAGTATGTCTTGTGTCAAGTTTTGAAATTGACTTTCTTTTGGCTGTTTTAGTTTCTCTCATTATGTTTTCAAAATATCCAACATACTTGGGTGTTGTTTCATCATTTTTGCATATTGTTTTCTACTTTTATTAGACTCTTCACTTTCGATCAAATTTCGGGTCTAATGAGGTCTGATTCATAACTTTTTTGCATCAGTATATCAAACCTTCTCGGAAATTTCTCAAACTTTATATCCTGTTTTTTTGGGTTGATATACCACTATATCTGAAATTGTAGATCAAATGAACATCATTTACTTGAGGTTTCAGATTCGGAATTAACTCGTCGTAAACGAGTATGTCTTGTGTCAACTTTTGAAATTCACTTTCTTTCTGTTGTTTTCGTTTCTTGCATTATGTTTTCAACATATCCAACATACTTGGGTGTTGTTTCATCATTTTTGCATATTTTTCTCTACTTTTATTAGACTCTTCACTTTCGATCATATTTCAGATAGTCAATTTCGGGTCTAATCAGGTCTGATTCATAAGGTTTTTGCATCAGTATATCAAACCTTCTCGGAAATTTCTCAAACTTTATATCCTGTCTTTTTGGGTTGATATACCACTATATCTGTAATTGTAGATCAAATGAACATCATTTACTTCAGGTTTCAGATTCGGACTTAACTCGTCGCAAACGAGTATGTCTTGAGTCAGCTTTTGAATTTCACTTTCTTTCTGTTGTTTTCGTTTCTTGCATTATGTTTTCAACATATCCAACATACTTGGGTGTTGTTTCATCCTTTTTGCATATTTTTCTCTACTTTTATTCGAGTCTTCACTTTCGATCATATTTCAGATAGTCAATTTCGGGTCTAATCAAGTCTGATTCAAAACGTTTTTGCATCAGTATATCAAACCTGCTCGGAAATTTCTCAAACTTTATATCCTGTCTTTTTGGGTTGATATACCACTATATCTGAAATTGTAGATCAAATGAACATCATTTTCTTCAGGTTTCAGATTCGGACCTAACTCGTCGTAAACGAGTATGTCTTGCGTCAACTTTTGAAATTCACTTTCTTTCTGTTGTTTTCGTTTCTTGCATTATGTTTTCAACATATCCAACATACTTGGGTGTTGTTTCATCATTTTTGCATATTTTTCTCTACTTTTATTCGAGTCTTCACGTTCGATCATATTTCAGATAGTCAATTTCGGGTCTAATCAAGTCTGATTCATAACGTTTTTGCATCAGTATATCAAACCTTGTCGGAAATTTCTCAAACATTATATCCTGTCTTTTTGGGTTGATATACCACTATATCTGAAATTGTAGATCAAATGGACATCATTTACTTCAGGTTTCAGATTCGGACCTAACTCGTCGTAAACGAGTATGTCTTGAGTCAAGTTTTGAAATTCACTTTCTTTTGGCTGTTTTAGTTTCTCTCATTATGTTTTCAAAATATCCAACATACTTGGGTGTTGTTTCATCATTTTTGCATATTTTTTTCTACTTTTATTAGACTCTTCACTTTCGATCAAATTTCGGGTCTAATGAGGTCTGATTCATAACTTTTTTGCATCAGTATATCAAACCTTCTCGGAAATTTCTCAAACTTTATATCCTGTTTTTTTGGGTTGATATACCACTATATCTGAAATTGTAGATCAAATGAACATCATTTACTTCAGGTTTCAGATTCGGAATTACCTCGTCGTAAACGAGTATGTCTTGTGTCAACTTTTGAAATTCACTTTCTTTCTGTTGTTTTCGTTTCTTGCATTATGTTTTCAATGTATCCCACATACTTGGGTTTTGTTTACTCATTTTTGCTTATGTTTTTTCTACTTTTATTCGACTCTTCACTTTCGATCAAATTTCGGGTCTAATCAGGTCTGATTAATAACGTTTTTGCATCAGTATATCAAACCTTCTCGCAAATTTCTCAAACTTTATATCCTGTCTTTTTGGGTTGATATACCACTATATCTGAAATTGTAGATCAAATGAACATCATTTACTTCAGGTTTCAGATTCGGACCTAACTCGTCGTAAACGAGTATGTCTTGCGTCAACTTTTGAAATTCACTTTGTTTCTGTTGTTTTCGTTTCTTGCATTATGTTTTCAACATATCCAACATACTTGGGTGTTGTTTCATCATTTTTGCATATTTTTCTCTACTTTTATTCGAGTCTTCACTTTCGATCATATTTCAGATAGTCAATTTCGGGTCTAATCAAGTCTGATTCATAACGTTTTTGCATCAGTATATCAAACCTTCTCGGAAATTTCTCAAACTTTATATCCTGTCTTTTTGGGTTGATATACCACTATATCTGAAATTGTAGATCAAATGGACATCATTTACTTCAGGTTTCAGATTCGGACCTAACTCGTCGTAAACGAGTATGTCTTGTGTCAAGTTTTGAAATTCACTTTCTTTTGGCTGTTTTAGTTTCTCTCATTATGTTTTCAAAATATCCAACATACTTGGGTGTTGTTTCATCATTTTTGCATATTTTTTTCTACTTTTATTAGACTCTTCACTTTCGATCAAATTTCGGGTCTAATGAGGTCTGATTCATAACTTTTTTGCATCAGTATATCAAACCTTCTCGGAAATTTCTCAAACTTTATATCCTGTTTTTTTGGGTTGATATACCACTATATCTGAAATTGTAGATCAAATGAACATCATTTACTTCAGGTTTCAGATTCGGAATTACCTCGTCGTAAACGAGTATGTCTTGCGTCAACTTTTGAAATTCACTTTGTTTCTGTTGTTTTCGTTTCTTGCATTATGTTTTCAACATATCCAACATACTTGGGTGTTGTTTCATCATTTTTGCATATTTTTCTCTACTTTTATTCGAGTCTTCACTTTCGATCATATTTCAGATAGTCAATTTCGGGTCTAATCAAGTCTGATTCATAACGTTTTTGCATCAGTATATCAAACCTTCTCGGAAATTTCTCAAACTTTATATCCTGTCTTTTTGGGTTGATATACCACTATATCTGTAATTGTAGATCAAATGAACATCATTTACTTCTGGTTTCAGATTCGGACCTAACTCGTCGTAAACGAGTATGTCTTGAGTCAACTTTTGAATTTCACTTTCTTTTTGTTGTTTTCGTTTCTTGCATTATGTTTTCAACATATCCAACATACTTGGGTGTTGTTTCATCGTTTTTGCATATTTTTCTCTACTTTTATTCGAGTCTTCACTTTCGATCATATTTCAGATAGTCAATTTCGGGTCTAATCAGGCCTCATTCATAAGGTTTTTGCATCAGTATATCAAACCTTCTCGGAAATTTCTCAAACTTTATATCCTGTCTTTTTGGATTGATATACCACTATATCTGAAATTGTAGATCAAATGAACATCATTTACTTCAGGTTTCAGATTCGGAATTAACTCGTCGTAAACGAGTATGTCTTGTGTCAACTTTTGAAATTCACTTTCTTTCTGTTGTTTTCGTTTCTTGCATTATGTTTTCAACATATCCAACATACTTGGGTGTTGTTTCATCATTTTTGCATATTTTTCTCTACTTTTATTAGACTCTTCACTTTCAATCATATTTCAGATAGTCAATTTCGGGTCTAATCAGGTCTGATTCATAAGGTTTTTGCATCAGTATATCAAACCTTCTCGGAAATTTCTCAAACTTTATATCCTGTCTTTTTGGGTTGATATACCACTATATCTGAAATTGTAGATCACATGAACATCATTTACTTCAGGTTTCAGATTCGGAATTAACTCGTCGTAAACGAGTATGTCTTGTGTCAACTTTTGAAATTCACTTTCTTTCTGTTGTTTTCGTTTCTTGCATTATGTTTTCAACATATCCAACATACTTGGGTGTTGTTTCATCATTTTTGCATATTTTTCTCTACTTTTATTAGACTCTTCACTTTCGATCATATTTCAGATAGTCAATTTCGGGTCTAATCAGGTCTGATTCATAACGTTTTTGCATCAGTATATCAAACCTTCTCGGAAATTTCTCAAACTTTATATCCTGTCTTTTTGGGTTGATATACCACTATATCTGAAATTGTAGATCACATGAACATCATTTACTTCAGGTTTCAGATTCGGAATTAACTCGTCGTAAACGAGTATGTCTTGTGTCAACTTTTGAAATTCACTTTCTTTCTGTTGTTTTCGTTTCTTGCATTTTGTTTTCAACATATCCAACATACTTGGGTGTTGTTTCATCATTTTTGCATATTTTTCTCTACTTTTATTAGACTCTTCACTTTCGATCATATTTCAGATAGTCAATTTCGGGTCTAATCAGGTCTGATTCATAACGTTTTTGCATCAGTATATCAAACCTTCTCGGAAATTTCTCAAACTTTATATCCTGTCTTTTTGGGTTGATATACCACTATATCTGTAATTGTAGATCAAATGAACATCATTTACTTCAGGTTTCAGATTCGGACTTTGATGCGGACCAGCCCAGAAACACCAGCAAGGACCCATTACATGTTCCAAATGGACCGATGACACGGTCCAAGACAAAGACATTGAAAGACGCATTGAATGCATTGGTTTTAAAGGTTTCCACCAAGTCAGAATTGGAGTATCAAGAGGAAATCCTAGTACATCTTATCCATGTGCAAGAGGGGTCCAATACAACCTTATTTGGGCCATGAGATAAGAGCTTTATTTTATTTTGTTAGCTACAGCCCAAGGCTTGTTTGGGCTTAATTCATACTTTGTTTTAAGCTAGGATCCAAGGCTTGTTTGGATTAAGTTATGGGCTTTTTATTTTAGGGTTTTGGGCCAGTTTTGAGTGGACCTCATATAAGTCCACATAAAGGGTCCATTAGGGTTAACTTTTCAAGAACTATTTAAACTCATGTTAGGCCAAAATTTCGGCAGCTTTGATGATAATTACTTCTGAAATTTTCAGTTTTAACGTGGGAGAGTGATTCTTGCATTCTTCAGTTCTTGAACGAAATGAATCTGACTTATCGAAGATTAACTGGCTTCGTGGCATCATTCTACTCATTCCAATAGTGTAGGTGCCTTGGGGCAGGTTTCCATTGTGTCGCACTCATATCAGACCTATTTCGGCTTTCTGGGATCAGATCTCAATCTTGATTGTGGGTTGCGTGACCACGTGATCACGAGGTTCGCATCAGTTGGTATCAGAGCTAGGCTCCGAAACAAGGTCATATCTCTGTTATTTTCGTTTTTTTTAAGTGTCCCTTAAGTTTTTCAGTGTTTGCATCCATCTTCTTGTTCTTCGTGTCTGTGTCATCTAAGCAAAAAAAAAAAAAAAAAGTTTATATTTCATCTTGTTACTGTCTCTAATCATATCAGTTTGTTAAAAAGAAAAAAAAATCAGAAAGAAATAGAGAAAAGAGTGATTAGTTGAAATTTGAAGGATCATTCAATTTTTGCCGCAGAAACACAAATCTTGGTGAACCATAAGCAAACCACTTCGGAATCAATTTAAACTTCATATTCAGTCTATTGGGGGTGGGATCGCATGATATATCAAAGTTGGGCTTATTCTGATATTATTTGCTTGAGGTTTTAATTCGAGTTTCAATTCTGCCGCAAAACACTACTCTTACTGAACCCTAAGTAAAACACCTTGGAATCTATTGAAACTTCATATTCTGCGTATTGGGTATGCGATTGCACCACATATTAAATTTGGGATTATTTTGATATCGGCTTCTGGAGGTTTTAATTGGAGGTTCAATTCTGCCGCAAACTGATCATACAAGGGGTTTGGGTACCTAGACATTATAGAACGACCTATAAATTGATTTTTGGTGTTTTCATAGTATTGTAATACTAAATATTGAATTTGAGGTCATTTAGAGATCGTTTGGTCTGGGTTTCAATTCTGTTACGTAAAATTGCGTAATAGGTTAGATTTGCCTCAAGTTTCAAAACATGATCTTTGCTGTTTAGTTTTGTCCAAATATTTTTGTTTCTGCTATATTTGGGTTATCTAGGAGTCAAGTAATTGTTTTCTTAACATTTGCTTCTGTTTTATTTCGTGTCTTCGTTTCGTCCACAATTCGTACGAATTTGCATTGCTACTCGCAAAATCGTAATCCTAGTTTTGTTTTGCTTTGTTTTCAGTATATTTATTGATTCTTGAGTCTGAAAATTATATTTAGAGTGCGCTGCGAAGGCTATTGACTTTGATTTGTTGATTTCAGTTCCTAAAGAACCAAAAGAAAGCAAGTTGTGAGGTAAAAGGCGTAGAGAGCTTAATAGAGTGAAAAGCCTTAATTTTTGTTTTGTGTGATACACGAGAGGTGTGAGGATATATTTTGTGCTACTAACCAAATTTTGCAGATTCAAAGAATGTCTGAAAACAACGAATCAGCGACACAAAACGTTGACGTAGCTTTCCAATTGCGATCCATAGGCCAGCAACTTGAGCTGTTGTCTAGGACGTACAAGGATCTGAAAGATGAGGTGAATTCGATTAAGCAACAGAATAGTGGGGCTGATCACCGGGGAAATACGGTCCATATGGCCGCACGGAATGTTAGATCTGATTTTGAAGAGTTTGTTGATGAAAACGCAGATGGAGGTGAAGATGACTTTGAGTTTGCATCAGCTGGCCATGGAATCAGGTCTGGACCGAACAGGGCTAGGAGGAATGTGAATTTTCGTAGCATGGGCACTTATGAAGACATGGATGGGGACTTAGACACCATTAAACTGAAAATTCCTAGCTTTCAAGGTAAAAACGATCCTGAGGCTTATTTGGAGTGGGAGAAAAAGGTGGATTGGATTTTTGATTGCCATAGCTATTCTGAACAAAAAAAAGGTGAAATTGGTGATAATTGAGTTTATGGAGTATGCATTAATTTGGTGGGATCAGATTGTGATCAGTAGCAATGATTCGGGCTAATGTTGTTGAGGATAGAGAAGCCACCATGGCTAGATTCCTTAATGGGTTGAATCGGGATATTGCTAATGTGGTTGAGCTACAGCACTATGTGGAGCTAGAGGATGTGGTTCATATGGCGACGAAGGTGGAGAGACAACTTAGGAAAGGGCATGCTCGGTCAGCGTTTAATTCGGGTTCGTCATCATCTTGGAAGCCGAATCTAAAGAGAGAGGGTACTGTCCGGTCAAGATCCTTTGGTGCTTCTAGAACTGAACCACCAAAGGCTAAAGTTGATGTCCCTACTGATGCCAAAGGTAAATCTGAAACTCAACCTAAACGTACTCGTGATGTTAAATGTTTCAGGTGTCAAGGACATGGACATTATGCTTCAGAGTGTCCAAACAAGAGAATCATGATGATTAGAGATAATGGTGATGTGGAATCTGAAAGTGACAGTTCTGATTGTGAAGGCATGCCACCATTGGAGGATAGTGATGGGGATGAGTTAGCATTACCGGTTGAGGAGTCCTTGGTTATAAGGCGAACACTTCAGGTTCAGGTCAAAGAAGATGATACTAATGAACAAAGGGAGAACATCTTCCATACGCGTTGTTACGTACAAAGAAAGGTGTGTGGTTTAATTATAGATAGTGGAAGCTGTGTTAATGTTTGCAGTGCCACCCTTGTTAGTAAACTGAATTTGTGTACTGCTAAGCATGCTAAACCATATAGATTGCAATGGCTGAATGATAGTGGCGAAGTGAAAGAGACTAAACAGGTTGTGGTTCCATTTTCGATTGGGAAATATGTTGATGAAGTTCTGTGCGACGTGGTACCAATGCAAGCAAGTCACATCTTGTTGGGGAGACCATGGCAATATGATAGGAAGGCAATTCATGATGGGGTTAAAAATAGGTATACCATTGTAAAAGATGGTAAATCATCACTCTTGTACCTCTTACACCCAAACAGGTGTATGATGATCAAATAAAGCTAAAAAGTGAGCATGAGGCGATGGGGAGAGAAAGTCAAGGTGAGGAACAAGGGGAGAGAAGACCATCAGATTCGGCTAGAACCCAAATCACTACAACCCATTCGGCCACCCATCCAAACACAAGCAAATATTCAGCCAACACTCCAAACAAATCAAACCATTCGACCAGAACTCAAAAAAACCCAAATCTGGCCGAGAGTGGAGGTAAGACAAGAGGAGTGAAGAAAGTCAGCAAGTGTGATGAGAATTGTGTGGAAAAACTAAAGAAACAACCCAATTTTTATGCTAGAGAGGGTGAGGTCAGATCTGCATTTTTCACTAACAAGCCAATGATCTTACTTGTGTACAAAGAGGCTTACTTTAATACTAATGATCTTGATCATATTGTGCCTAGTGTTGCTATTTCTTTGTTGCAGGGATTTGATGATGTGTTCCCCGACGATACTTCTAGTGGATTACCACCATTGAGGGGGATAGAGCATCAGATTGATTTCGTACCCGGAGCTTCAATTCCTAACCGACCAGCTTATAGAAGCAATCCCGAGGAGACGAAGGAGCTTCAAAGGCAAGTTGATGAGCTGATGGAAAAGGGCTACATTCGTGAGAGTATGAGCCCGTGTGCTGTACCCGTGTTACTTGTGCCAAAGAAGGATGGAACATGGAGGATGTGTGTTGATTGCCGAGCCATCAACAACATAACGGTAAAGTATAGACATCCCATTCCTAGGCTTGATGACATGTTAGATGAGTTACATGGATCCTGTATCTTCTCTAAAATTGACTTGAAAAGTGGGTACCATCAAATTAGGATGAAAGAAGGTGATGAGTGGAAAACAGCATTTAAGACTAAGCATGGTTTGTATGAATGGTTAGTAATGCCGTTTGGACTTACAAATGCACCTAGTACGTTTATGCGTTTAATGAATCTGTCTATTTGTGTTGAGATACCACCATATCTGAAATTGTAGATCAAATGGACATCATTTACTTCAGGTTTTAAATTCGGACTTAACTCGTTGTAAACGAGAATGTCTGGTGTCAACTTTTGAATTTCACTTTCTTTCTGTTGTTTTCGTTTCTTGCATTATGTTTTCAACATATCCAACATACTTGGGTGTTGTTTCATCATTTTTGCATATGTTTTTTCTACTTTTATTCGAGTCTTCACTTTCGATCATATCTCATATAGTCAATTTCGGGTCTAATCAGGTCTCATTCATAACGTTTTTGCATCAGTGTAGCAAACCTTCTCGGAAATTTCTCAAACTTTATATCCTGTCTATTTGTGTTGAGATACCACCATATCTGAAATTGTAGATCAAATGGACAGCATTTACTTCAGGTTTCAGATTCGGAATTAACTCGTCGTAAATAAGTATGTCTTGTGTCAACTTTTAAAATTCACTTTCTTTCTGTTGTTTTCGTTTCTTGCATTATGTTTTCAACGTATCCCACATACTTGGGTTTTGTTTCAGCATTTTTGCATATGTTTTTTCTACTTTTATTTGAGTCTTCACTTTCGATCAAATTTCGGGTCTAATCAGGTCTGATTGATAACGTTTTTGCATCAGTATATCAAACCTTCTCGCAAATTTCTCAAACTTTATATCATGTCATTTTGGGTTGATATACCACTGTATCTGAAATTGTAGATCAAATGGACATCATTTACTTCAGGTTTCAGATTCGGAATTAACTCGTCGTAAAGGAGTATGTCTTGTGTCAACTTTGGAAATTCACTTTCTTTCTGTTGTTTTCGTTTCTTGCATTATGTTTTCAACGTATCCCACATACTTGGGTTTTGTTTCATCATTCTTGCATATGTTTTTTCTACTTTTATTCGAGTCTTCACTTTCGATCAAATTTCGGGTCTAATCAGGTCTGATTCATAACGTTTTCGCATCAGTATATCAAAACTTCTTGGAAATTTCTCAAACTTTATGTCCTGTCTATTTGAGTTGAGATACCACCATATCTGAAATTGTAGATCAAATGGACATCATTTACTTCAGGTTTCAGATTCGGACTTAACTCGTCGTAAACGAGTATGTCTTGTGTCAACTTTTGAAATTCACTTTCTTTCTGTTGTTTTCGTTTCTTGCATTATGTTTTCAACATATCCAACATACTTGGGTGTTGTTTCATCATTTTTGCATATGTTGTTTCTACTTTTATTCGAGTCTTCACTATCGATCAAATTTCGGGTCTAATCAGGTCTCATTCATAACGTTTTTGCATCAGTATATCAAACCTTCTCGAAAATTTCTCAAACTTTTTATCCTGTCTTTTTGGGTTGATATACCCTTAAAAAATATCCCCTCTCCTCGCTCTCTCTCCCTCTCTCTCTCTAATCTGTATTGTCTTTGATCTCCTTGGTTCACCGTTGGATCGTCACCATTTTTGAGTATGTTGTTCTTCACAACATGCTCTACATCTTGACCGAACGGATCATCAGTTCAATCAATGAATTGTGAGATACGGGACTTGTAATTCTGGGGTTGTCGGAGCTCGATCTCTTTGGTTCACCGTTGGATCGTCACCATATTTGAGTATGTTCTCCATCAGAACATGCTCTACATCTTGACCGAAGGGATCATCTTTTCAATCAATGAACTGAGAGATACTGGCCTCGTAATTCTTTGAGATAAGGTGAGTAGCTGCATCTTTTTTAGTGGGTTTTCTTTGTGGACTTCTAATACCAGCTATAAACATGATAATCTCTCATTAGAGCTTTGCTATCTCTAGTAAATGTCTATTGCCATAATGTCTTCATGTTCTAGTGTGGAATCTGTTACATTGGTTAGCTGTAACGGTAAACAACAAAATGAAGTTAAGTCTGGACACAATTGAATACAACTCTTTTGGAAGTTCATTTGCTTGCTGGTTAGAGAGTGGTGTTGTCGAAGCTCGATCTCCTTTGTTCACCGTTGGATCGTCACCATCTTTTAGTATGTTGTTTTTCTGAACCTGCTATATATCTTGACCGAACGGATCGTTGTTCCAATCAAAGTTCTGGTAGATACGGGACTCACAATTCTGTACCATAATGTCTTTGTGTTCTGCTATCGAATCTGTTCCAATGGTTAGCTCTGACATTGAACAACAAAATGCAGTTAAATCTGGACATACCTTACAATTAGAGCTCCATGATATGCTAATTAGTCACGACATGTTGAGTTCTAAAGTTGATGAGTTGAAGGTTGGGTCTAAGCAACAAGAACAGCTAAACCTTAGCCCCAAATTGAATTTTTTAAATGCTTTGAAGGGTTCTAATGTTGATGACAATAAGGGTAGGATGTCCCTTGATATGAATCCAGTCCGTAACTTGCATTTTGCTCCCCCCGCAATAACTAATGGTCGTGTGACAGTAGCTCCTCCACTTGATGTGTTTGAGGATGGCTGTGAACTTTGGAAATCCACTCTAGTTGGTCATTTCGTGGGTCAGAAATTACCCTATCCTGTTGTTAATTCTATTGCCAAAAGAATATGGGGCTCCCACGGTCTATCCGATGTTTTATCTTCTGATAATGGTTTCTTTCTCTTCACTTTTGATTCTGTCGATCGCGCCACTAATGTTCTGGAGAGAGCCCCGTGGCACATGGCCAACAGACCTTTGGTGCTTAAACGTTGGCATCCGAACATGCAATTTTTGAAAGATGATCTGGATAGAGTTCCGGTATGGGTTAAGCTCTATAATGTTCCTCTCGAGTATTGGACTGTTAAGGGGTTGAGTTGTGTAGCGAGTGCTATTGGGGTTCCCCTTCATGCTGACCTCACTACATTATTGCGTAAAAGGCTTAGCTACGCAAGAGTTTGCGTTGAGATAGAAGCTTCGAAAACGCTGGTGAAGGAATACGACCTTCGATGTCCAAATGGGTTATTCATAACAATTTCAGCGGATTATGAATGGATACCTTCAAGGTGCAATAATTGCAATGTCTTTGGACATACCACAGCGATATGTGCTACCAGTAAAGTTGATGATCGTACAATGGGGGCAGATGGAAAAAGGAAAATAGGAGTTGTGAACTCTAAACCTGCAGATAATAAGCAGAATCAGCTTCAATGGCAGGTAGTTGGTAAACGAAATAAGGGTGTTACGATTGGTGAGAATGATTGTTTGGCATCTAAAGAGCTTAATTGTAATGAGAATGGTTCTGTAGCATCTGCTTTACATATTGCTGATTGTCATACGAATGAAACTGTGACATCAGATGTGCCCAATGCTGGTTGTTATGAAGATGAAAATCCTACCTCTCCTCTTGTTTTGAAGAGTTTACGGGCAGACATGGTGCCGGAGGAAGGGGTTGCATGTACTTCTTTAGATCAAAGTTTAACCATCTGTAATACAATTGCTTATGCAACCATGAACCCTGTTAGTCATGAGGTGAATGTTGATATTGGAGCTATGGGAGCTGATACAGGTAAGGAAGACGAGGATAAGGAGTCGACGTCACTAATCCCAACAAGTCCGCAAAGTCCGATTTCTTCTGACGGGGAAACTTTTATTAATCAGTTAGCTAGCAAGGCTAGAGACTCTCTAGAGAAAAAGAAAACGGGTTCTCCAGGCTTTTCAAAGAAGAGTAAGAAATCTGGCTCCTCAAGAGGGGGCAAGTCAAGGTAATCAGTGTGTTGCTGTTTGGTACTCCTCTCTAATTCCCTATGATTATTGGATGTTGGAATGTTAGAGGTTTGAATGATCCCATAAAGCATTCAGAACTGCGTCAGCTCATCCATCAAGAGAGGATGGTTTTTTTTGGTTTGGTTGAAACTCGGGTTAGAGACAGGAATAAAGATAATGTTTCGCAACTTCTTCTGCGTAATTGGTCATTCTTGTATAATTATGATTTCTCTTGTCGTGGTCGTATTTGGGTTTGTTGGAATGCTGATTTGGTGAAGGTGGATGTTCTGGGAATGTCAGACCAGGCTATCCATGTTTCTGTCATGATATTAGCTACCAATATCTGTTTTAATGCTTCAATCATTTACGGAGACAATAATGCATCCTTACGTGAGGCTTTATGGTCTGATATTGTGAGTCGTAGTGATGGATGGGAGTCAACCCCATGGATTCTTATGGGCGACTTTAATGCTATCCGCAACCAGTCAGAGAGGTTAGGAGGGTCTTCTACGTGGGCTGGTCATATGGACAGATTGGAAACATGTATACGTGAAGCGAAAGTGGATGATCTTCGGTATTCAGGTATGCATTATACTTGGACGAACCAATGTCCTGAGAACATGATTATGCGGAAACTAGATAGAGTGCTTGTAAATGAGAAGTGGAATATGCACTTCCCATTGTCGGAAGCAAGATTCTTGCCTGTTGGTATGTCGGATCATTCTCCCATGGTGGTAAAAGTCACTGGCAATGTTCAGAACATAAAGAAACCATTCAGATTCTTCGATATGTGGATGGATCATGACGAGTTCATGCCCTTGGTGAAGAAAGTATGGGATCAGCATTCGGGAGGTTGTCCAATGTATCAGTTGTGTTGCAAACTAAGGAAGCTAAAGCAGGAACTTAAACATTTCAATAAGACTCACTTCTCCAATATTTCTGATAGAGTCAAAGATGCAAAAGATCACATGGATAAGGCTCAACAAGCTCTGCATACAGCGCCTGAGAATCCAACATTGCGTTTGCGAGAAAGAGATGCTGTTCGTAACTATGCTTCTACTGTCAGGGCGGAAGAGAGTTTTTTCAAACAAAAGGCAAGGATGCAATGGCTTAGCTTGGGGGATCAGAATACTAGCTACTTCCACAAATCAGTAAATGGAAGACATAATAGAAATAAGCTTCTCTCCGTTACAAGGGAGGATGGGGAAGTCGTTGAAGGACACGAGGCAGTCAAATCAGAGGTAATTGCATACTTCCAGCGTGTGTTGGGAGTGAATCAGATGCCTAGGGTCTTGAACGAGGAAGTGATGCAATCGGCAATTAACTGCAAACTGTCTTCGACTCAACAGCATGAACTAGCACAAGAAGTAACAAGGGAGGAGATTAAGAATGCTATGTTTAGTTTGAAAAACAACAAAGCCCCTGGCCCGGATGGCTTCAATGCAGGTTTCTTCAAAAGAATGTGGCATATAGTGGGGGAAGATGTAATCAAAGCTGTTAGCTCCTTCTTTCAGACTCGTAGAATGCTTAAAGAAATGAATGCTACATCCATTTCCCTTATCCCTAAAGTTGCTAATCCTACGACGTTGACAGATTTTCGTCCTATATCTTGCTGCAATACAGTATACAAATGCATCGCGAAGATTCTAGCTGGGAGAGTGAAAGTTGTTTTGCCGTCCTTAGTAGGTCCGTATCAGATAGCTTTTATCTCTGGACGGAGAATCAGCGACAATATTCTTTTGTCTCAGGAGCTAATGAAAGGCTATCATAAATCTACGGGTCCGCCTCGTTGTGCTATGAAAGTAGATCTGATGAAGGCTTATGACTCGGTTCGGTGGGATTTCGTTGATGCTACGTTAATAAAAATGGGATTCCCTAGAACAGTGGTTGATTGGATCATGGTGTGTGTTACATCGTGTCAATTCTCAATCAACGTCAACGGTGAACTTGCAGGTTACTTTCATGGGGGTAGAGGGCTGAGACAATGTGATCCATTATCTCCATATTTGTTTGTCCTTTGCATGGAAATCCTGTCAGGGTTGTTCTGCAATATGAGTGCCAATCAAAACTTCAAGTTCCACTGGAGATGCAAGAAGGACAGAATTTCTCATCTTTGCTTTGCTGACGACTTGATGATATTCAGCAAAGGGGATGTACACTCAGTTCGTATGATCAAAAATGCACTCATAGAGTTTCAAGATCTATCAGGTCTATATCCAAATCCAAACAAAAGTGACATCTTCTTGAGCGGTGTGTTAGGTGCTGAGAGGGAACAGATTATCAGTATTCTTGGGTTTAGAGAGGGGGAGCTTCCTATGAAATATTTAGGAGTGCCTCTTATCTCGTCCAGACTAAAGGCTGTTGATTGTAAGGGCCTCGTGGATCGAATTACCGCTAAAGTACGACATTGGACCTGCAGAACACTCTCTTTCGCTGGGCGAGTACAACTGCTTAACTCAGTTTTATTCTCCATCCAGGTCTATTGGGCATCTCTATTCCTATTACCTGGGCAAGTAGTGAAAAACGTTGAGCAAATTATGAGATCATTTCTTTGGTCAGGTTCAGATATGAGCACTACTAGGGCTAAAGTGGCTTGGGATCAGGTATGTCTTCCAAGAAAGGAGGGGGGGCTAGGCATAAAAAGGATAACAGAATGGAACAAGATTGCCTTGTTGAAACACATTTGGAACTTGTGCAATGACTCGGATGGCTCAATCTGGTCTACAGTGTATTGTATCTGGCAAGAACGGAACGCAAGGATCTTTGCAGATGTGTCTAAAGCTTCAAATTTGGTTTTTGATCAAATCGAATGTATCATTCGCGATAAGCTTGTTTTGATGAGGAATGTTCAACAAACAGATGAAAACATAAGGATCCAAAGACTTTGGAGGGTCAATAACATGGACTCTTAATTTGATGTTTAGCTGGTTGTTTTTGTACCCCTAACATATCTAGTTGGTCTAAGTTTTTGTTTTGTTATGTGGCTAGCCTGTAGCCATTTGTTGGTTTTCGTTTCTGTTCACATTGTAAATCTTGGGTATGCCCATTATATTCTTTGTATCATTTTCTTTTAATACATAAGTCAGCTTACCAAAAAAAAAAAAGAAGTAAATGATGTCCATTTGATCTACAATTTCAGATATGGTGGTATCTCAACCCAAATAGACAGGATATAAAGTTTGAGAAATTTCCGAGAAGGTTTGATATACTGATGCAAAAACGTTATGAATGAGACCTGATTAGACCCGAAATTTACTATCTGAAACATGATCGAAAGTGAAGACTCGAATAAAAGTAGAAAAAACATACGTAAAAAAGATGAAACAAAACCCAAGTATGTTGGATATGTTGACAACATAATGCAAGAAACGAAAACAACAGAAAGAAAGTGAATTTCAAAAGTTGACACAAGACATACTCGTTTACGACGAGTTAAGTCCGAATCTGAAACCTGAAGTAAATGATGTCCATTTGATCTACAATTTCAGATATAGTGGTATATCAACCCAAAAAGACAGGATATAAAGTTTGAGAAATTTCCGAGAAGGTTTGATATACTGATGCAAAAACATTATGAATGAGACCTGATTAGACCCGAAATTGACTATATGAGATATGATCGAAAGTGAAGACTCGAATAAAAGTAGAAAAAACATATGCAAAAATGATGAAACAGCACCCAAGTATGTTGGATATGTTGAAAACATAATGCAAGAAACGAAAACAACAGAAAGAAAGTGAAATTCAAAAGTTGACACCAGACATTCTCGTTTACAACGAGTTAAGTCCAAATTTAAAACCTGAAGTAAATGATGTCCATTTGATCTACAATTTCAAATATAGTGGTATATCAACCTTTTTTTTTTTTGGTAAGCTGACTTATGTATTAAAAGAAAATGATACAAAGAATATAATGGGCATACCCAAGATTTACAATGTGAACAGAAATGAAAACCAACAAATGACTACAGGCTAGCCACATAACAAACAAAAACTTAGACCAACTAGATATGCTAGGGGTACAAAAACAACCAGCTAAGCATCAAATTAAGAGTCCATGTTATTGACCCTCCAAAGTCTTTGGATCCTTATGTTTTCATCTGTTTGTTGAACATTCCTCATCAAAACAAGCTTATCGCGAATGATACATTCGATTTGATCAAAAACCAAATTTGAAGCTTTAGACACATCTGCAAAGATCCTTGCGTTCCGTTCTTGCCAGATACAATACACTGTAGCTGCGAAACCCAGTTTACGAGAAAAGTTGACGAAACTTTTGCCATGCCAAGAGACAGTGGCCAATCGAATCCATTCATCCAAGCTTTTTGTCATTCTTGGAATGTCGCATCTGTCACAAACATTCCACCATAATGCTTTCGTAAAGGAGCATTCAAAGAACAAGTGGTTGTGATCTTCATTATTGCGGAGACAAAGTGAGCACCTATTGGGACCATGAATACCAAACCGATGAAGTCTATCCTGCGTTGAGAGTTTCCGTTGGATAGCCACCCAAAGAAGAAATGCATGTCTTGGGACAGCATTCTTGAACCACACGATGTCATGCCAATCAACCATCTGATGATGAATTCTTAGTTGTTCCCAAGCTACTTTGACCGAGAAACTCTGATTTGGCGAATCCAACCAAACAATCTCATCCTTTTGCCTCTTAGGAGTAGATGTGGAAGGAATAGCTTCTATAATGGGGTGCCAGCCAATAGCATGAGTGATAGGAATTCTCCATTCTAAGTTATTAATCAGCACGTTCACTCTCGCATTGTGTTCCATACCTGAATCATAGATGAATCGTTCACCGTAAGTATCAGCGAGCGGGCTGTGAGGATGCCAATTGTCAAACCATAGAGAGGTTGTCATTCCATCTCCGATAACGTGCTTCATCTTCGGCCATGCTAAGGATCTGAGCTTTAGAATCTTTCCCCAAGCCCAAGAGCAGCTTCCTGGCGCCTTGATTGTCCAGAAATTCCTACCTCGCAAGAAATTGGATCTGATCCAAGTAGACCAGATTGAGCCATCCGAGTCATTGCACAAGTTCCAAATGTGTTTCAACAAGGCAATCTTGTTCCATTCTGTTATCCTTTTTATGCCTAGCCCCCCTTCCTTTCTTGGAAGACATACCTAATCCCAAGCCACTTTAGCCCTAGTAGTGCTCATATCTGAACCTGACCAAAGAAATGATCTCATAATTTGTTCAACGTTTTTCACTACTTGCCCAGGTAATAGGAATAGAGATGCCCAATAGACCTGGATGGAGAATAAAACTGAGTTAAGCAGTTGTACTCGCCCAGCGAAAGAGAGTGTTCTGCAGGTCCAATGTCGTACTTTAGCGGTAATTTGATCCACGAGGCCCTTACAATCAACAGCCTTTAGTTTGGACGAGATAAGAGGCACTCCTAAATATTTCATAGGAAGCTCCCCCTCTCTAAACCCAAGAATACTGATAATCTGTTCCCTCTCAGCACCTAACACACCGCTCAAGAAGATGTCACTTTTGTTTGGATTTGGATATAGACCTGATAGATCTTGAAACTCTATGAGTGCATTTTTGATCATACGAACTGAGTGTACATCCCCTTTGCTGAATATCATCAAGTCGTCAGCAAAGCAAAGATGAGAAATTCTGTCCTTCTTGCATCTCCAGTGGAACTTGAAGTTTTGATTGGCACTCATATTGCAGAACAACCCTGACAGGATTTCCATGCAAAGGACAAACAAATATGGAGATAATGGATCACATTGTCTCAGCCCTCTACCCCCATGAAAGTAACCTGCAAGTTCACCGTTGACGTTGATTGAGAATTGACACGATGTAACACACACCATGATCCAATCAACCACTGTTCTAGGGAATCCCATTTTTATTAACGTAGCATCAACGAAATCCCACCGAACCGAGTCATAAGCCTTCATCAGATCTACTTTCATAGCACAACGAGGCGGACCCGTAGATTTATGATAGCCTTTCATTAGCTCCTGAGACAAAAGAATATTGTCGCTGATTCTCCGTCCAGAGATAAAAGCTATCTGATACGGACCTACTAAGGACGGCAAAACAACTTTCACTCTCCCAGCTAGAATCTTCGCGATGCATTTGTATACTGTATTGCAGCAAGATATAGGACGAAAATCTGTCAACGTCGTAGGATTAGCAACTTTAGGGATAAGGGAAATGGATGTAGCATTCATTTCTTTAAGCATTCTACGAGTCTGAAAGAAGGAGCTAACAGCTTTGATTACATCTTCCCCCACTATATGCCACATTCTTTTGAAGAAACCTGCATTGAAGCCATCCGGGCCAGGGGCTTTGTTGTTTTTCAAACTAAACATAGCATTCTTAATCTCCTCCCTTGTTACTTCTTGTGCTAGTTCATGCTGTTGAGTCGAAGACAGTTTGCAGTTAATTGCCGATTGCATCACTTCCTCGTTCAAGACCCTAGGCATCTGATTCACTCCCAACACACGCTGGAAGTATGCAATTACCTCTGATTTGACTGCCTCGTGTCCTTCAACGACTTCCCCATCCTCCCTTGTAACGGAGAGAAGCTTATTTCTATTCTGTCTTCCATTTACTGATTTGTGGAAGTAGCTAGTATTCTGATCCCCCAAGCTAAGCCATTGCATCCTTGCCTTTTGTTTGAAAAAACTCTCTTCCGCCCTGACAGTAGAAGCATAGTTACGAACAGCATCTCTTTCTCGCATACGCAATGTTGGATTCTCAGGCGCTGTATGCAGAGCTTGTTGAGCCTTATCCATGTGATCTTTTGCATCTTTGACTCTATCAGAAATATTGGAGAAGTGAGTCTTATTGAAATGTTTAAGTTCCTGCTTTAGCTTCCTTAGTTTGCAACACAACTGATACATTGGACAACCTCCCGAATGCTGATCCCATACTTTCTTCACCAAGGGCATGAACTCGTCATAATCCATCCACATATCGAAGAATCTGAATGGTTTCTTTATGTTCTGAACATTGCCAGTGACTTTTACCACCATGGGAGAATGATCCGACATACCAGCAGGCAAGAATCTTGCTTCCGACAATGGGAAGTGCATATTCCACTTCTCATTTACAAGCACTCTATCTAGTTTCCGCATAATCATATTCTCAGGACATTGGTTCGTCCAAGTATAATGCATACCTGAATACCGAAGATCATCCACTTTCGCTTCACGTATACATGTTTCCAATCTGTCCATATGACCAGCCCACGTAGAAGACCCTCCTAACCTCTCTGACTGGTTGCGGATAGCATTAAAGTCGCCCATAAGAATCCATGGGGTTGACTCCCATCCATCACTACGACTCACAATATCAGACCATAAAGCCTCACGTAAGGATGCATTATTGTCTCCGTAAATGATTGAAGCATTAAAACAGATATTGGTAGCTAATATCATGACAGAAACATGGATAGCCTGGTCTGACATTCCCAGAACATCCACCTTCACCAAATCAGCATTCCAACAAACCCAAATACGACCACGACAAGAGAAATCATAATTATACAAGAATGACCAATTACGCAGAAGAAGTTGCGAAACATTATCTCTATTCCTGTCTCTAACCCGAGTTTCAACCAAACCAAAAAAAACCATCCTCTCTTGATGGATGAGCTGACGCAGTTCTGAATGCTTTATAGGATCATTCAAACCTCTAACATTCCAACATCCAATAATCATAGGGAATTAGAGAGGAGTACCAAACAGCAACTCACTGATTACCTTGACTTGCCCCCCCTCGAGGAGCCAGATTTCTTACTCTTCTTTGAAAAGCCTGGAGAACCCGTTTTCTTTTTCTCTAGAGAGTCTCTAGCCTTGCTAGCTAACTGATTAATAAAAGTTTCCCCGTCAGAAGAAATCGGACTTTGCGGACTTGTTGGGATCAGTGACGTCGACTCCTTATCCTCGTCTTCCTTACCTGTATCGGCTCCCATAGCTCCAATATCAACATTCACCTCATGACTAACAGGGTTCATGGTTGCATAAGCAATTGTATTACAGATGGTTAAACTTTGATCTAAAGAAGTACATGCAGTCCCTTCCTCCGGCACCATGTCTGCTCGTAAACTCTTCAAAACAAGAGGAGAGGTAGGATTTTCATCTTCATAACAACCAGCATTGGGCACATCTGATGTCGCAGTTTCATTCGTATGACAATCAGCAATATGTAAAGCAGATGCTACAGAACCATTCTCATTACAATTAAGCTCTTTAGATGCCAAACAATCATTCTCACCAATCGTAACACCCTTATTTCGTTTACCAACTACCTGCCATTGAAGCTGATTCTGCTTATTATCTGCAGGTTTAGAGTTCACAACTCCTATTTTCCTTTTTCCATCTGCCCCCATTGTACGATCATCAACTTTACTGGTAGCACATATCGCTGTGGTATGTCCAAAGACATTGCAATTATTGCACCTTGAAGGTATCCATTCATAATCCGCTGAAATTGTTATGAATAACCCATTTGGACAGCGAAGGTCGTATTCCTTCACCAGCGTTTTCGAAGCTTCTATCTCAACGCAAACTCTTGCGTAGCTAAGCCTTTTACGCAATAATGTAGTGAGGTCAGCATGAAGGGGAACCCCAATAGCACTCGCTACACAACTCAACCCCTTAACAGTCCAATACTCGAGAGGAACATTATAGAGCTTAACCCATACCGGAACTCTATCCAGATCATCTTTCAAAAATTGCATGTTCGGATGCCAACGTTTAAGCACCAAAGGTCTGTTGGCCATGTGCCACGGGGCTCTCTCCAGAACATTAGTGGCGCGATCGACAGAATCAAAAGTGAAGAGAAAGAAACCATTATCAGAAGATAAAACATCGGATAGACCGTGGGAGCCCCATATTCTTTTGGCAATAGAATTAACAACAGGATAGGGTAATTTCTGACCCACGAAATGACCAACTAGAGTGGATTTCCAAAGTTCACAGCCATCCTCAAACACATCAAGTGGAGGAGCTACTGTCACACGACCATTAGTTATTGCGGGGGGAGCAAAATGCAAGTTACGGACTGGATTCATATCAAGGGACATCCTACCCTTATTGTCATCAACATCAGAACCCTTCAAAGCATTTAAAAAATTTAATTTGGGGCTAAGGTTTAGCTGTTCTTGTTGCTTAGACCCAACCTTCAACTCATCAACTTTAGAACTCAACATGTCGTGACTAATTAGCATATCATGGAGCTCTAATTGTAAGGTATGTCCAGATTTAACTGCATTTTGTTGTTCAATGTCAGAGCTAACCATTGGAACAGATTCGATAGCAGAACACAAAGACATTATGGTACAGAATTGTGAGTCCTGTATCTACCAGAACTTTGATTGGAACAACGATCCGTTCGGTCAAGATATATAGCAGGTTCAGAAAAACAACATACTAAAAGATGGTGACGATCCAACGGTGAACAAAGGAGATCGAGCTTCGACAACACCACTCTCTAACCAGCAAGCAAATGAACTTCCAAATGAGTTGTATTCAATTGTGTCCAGACTTAACTTCATTTTTTTGTTTAGTGTTACAGCTAACCAATGGAACAGATTCCACACCAGAACATGAAGACATTATGGCAATAGACATTTACTAGAGATAGCAAAGCTCTAATGAGAGATTATCATGTTTATAGCTGGTATTAGAAGTCCACAAAGAAAACCCACTGAAAAAGATGCAGCTACTCACCTTATCTCAAAGAATTACGAGGCCAGTATCTCTCAGTTCATTGATTGAAAAGATGATCCCTTCGGTCAAGATGTAGAGCATGTTCTGATGGAGAACATACTCAAATATGGTGACGATCCAACGGTGAACCAAAGAGATCGAGCTCCGACAACCCCAGAATTACAAGTCCCGTATCTTTCATTGATTGAAATGATGATCCGTTCGGTCAAGATGTAGAGCATGTTGTGAAGAACAACATACTCAAATATGGTGACGATCCAACGGTGAACCAAGGAGATCAAAGACAATACAGATTAGAGAGAGAGAGGGAGAGAGAGCGAGGAGAGAGAGAGTGCTCAAATCCAAACTGAGCGAGGTGACATCATTTACTTCAGGTTTCAGATTCGGAATTAACTCGTCGTAAATAAGTATGTCTTGTGTCAACTTTTGAAATTCACTTTCTTTCTGTTGTTTTCGTTTCTGGCATTATGTTTTCAACGTATCCCACATACTTGGGTTTTGTTTCAGCATTTTTGCATATGTTTTTTCTACTTTTATTTGAGTCTTCACTTTCGATCAAATTTCGGGTCTAATCAGGTCTGATTCATAACGTTTTTGCATCAGTATATCAAACCTTCTCGCAAATTTCTCAAACTTTATATTCTGTCTTTTTGGGTTGATATACCACTGTATCTGAAATTGTAGATCAAATGGACATCATTTACTTCAGGTTTCAGATTCGGAATTAACTCGTCGTAAAGGAGTATGTCTTGTGTCAACTTTTGAAATTCACTTTCTTTCTGTTGTTTTCGTTTCTTGCATTATGTTTTCAATGTATCCCATATACTTGGG
Source organism: Populus alba x Populus glandulosa (assembly GCA_033617975.1). Taxonomy (NCBI): domain Eukaryota; kingdom Viridiplantae; phylum Streptophyta; class Magnoliopsida; order Malpighiales; family Salicaceae; genus Populus; species Populus alba x Populus glandulosa. The sequence continues at coordinate 20,520,417 of CM066144.1, read as the reverse complement.
TTTTGTTTCATCATTTTTGCATATGTTTTTTCTACTTTTATTCGAGTCTTCACTTTCGATCAAATTTCGGGTCTAATCAGGTCTGATTCATAACGTTTTTGCATCAGTATATCAAACCTTCTCGGAAATTTCTCAAACTTTATATCCTGTCTATTTGAGTTGAGATACCACCATATCTGAAATTGTAGATCAAATGGACATCATTTACTTCAGGTTTCAGATTCGGACTTAACTCGTCGTAAACGAGTATGTCTTGTGTCAACTTTTGAAATTCACTTTCTTTCTGTTGTTTTCGTTTCTGGCATTATGTTTTCAACGTATCCCACATACTTGGGTTTTGTTTCAGCATTTTTGCATATGTTTTTTCTACTTTTATTTGAGTCTTCACTTTCGATCAAATTTCGGGTCTAATCAGGTCTGATTCATAACGTTTTTGCATCAGTATATCAAACCTTCTCGCAAATTTCTCAAACTTTATATTCTGTCTTTTTGGGTTGATATACCACTGTATCTGAAATTGTAGATCAAATGGACATCATTTACTTCAGGTTTCAGATTCGGAATTAACTCGTCGTAAAGGAGTATGTCTTGTGTCAACTTTTGAAATTCACTTTCTTTCTGTTGTTTTCGTTTCTTGCATTATGTTTTCAATGTATCCCATATACTTGGGTTTTGTTTCATCATTTTTGCATATGTTTTTTCTACTTTTATTCGAGTCTTCACTTTCGATCAAATTTCGGGTCTAATCAGGTCTGATTCATAACGTTTTTGCATCAGTATATCAAACCTTCTCGGAAATTTCTCAAACTTTATATCCTGTCTATTTGAGTTGAGATACCACCATATCTGAAATTGTAGATCAAATGGACATCATTTACTTCAGGTTTCAGATTCGGACGTAACTCGTCGTAAACGAGTATGTCTTGTGTCAACTTTTGAAATTCACTTTCTTTCTGTTGTTTTCGTTTCTTGCATTATGTTTTCAACATATCCAACATACTTGGGTGTTGTTTCATCATTTTTGCATATGTTTTTTCTACTTTTATTCGAGTCTTCACTATCGATCAAATTTCGGGTCTAATCAGGTCTCATTCATAACGTTTTTGCATTAGTATATCAAACCTTCTCGGAAATTTCTCAAACTTTATATCCTGTCTTTTTGGGTTGATATACCACTATATCTGAAATTGTAGATCAAATGGACATCATTTACTTTAGGTTTTAAATTCGGACTTAACTCGTCGTAAACGAGAATGTCTTGTGAGAACTTTTGAATTTCACTTTCTTTCTGTTGTTTCCATTTCTCGCATTATGTTTTCAACATATCCAACATACTTGGGTGTTGTTTCATCATTTTTGCATATTTGTTTCTACTTTTATTCGAGTCTTGACTTTCGATCATATCTCATATAGTCAATTTCGAGTCTAATCAGGTCTGACTCCGAAACAAGGTCATATTGTTCTGTTATTTTCGTTTTTCTTTAGTGTTCCCTTAAGTTTTTCATTGTTTGCGTCCATCTTCTTGTTCTTCGAGTTTGCATCATCTAAGAAAAAAAAAAAAAGTTTATATTTCATTTGGTTACTGTCTCTAATCATATCAGTTTATTAAAAAAGAAAAAAAAACCAGAAAGAAATAGAGAAAAGAGTGATTAGCTGAAATTTGAAGGATCATTCAATTTTTGCCGCAGAAACACAAATCTTGGTGAACCATAAGCAAACCACCTCGGAATCAATTTAAACTTCATATTCAGTCTATTGGGGGTGGGATCACATCATATATCAAAGTTAGGCTTATTCTGATATTATTTGCTTGAGATTTTAATTCGAGTTTCAATTCTGCCGCAAAAACACTACTCTTAGTGAACCCTAAGTAAAACACCTTGGAATCTATTGAAACTTCATATTCCGAGTACTGGTTCCTAAAGAACCAAAAGAAAGCAAGTTGTGAGGTAAAAGGCATAGAGAGCTTAATAGAGTGAAAAGCCTTGATTTTTGTTTTGTGTGATACACGAGAGGTGTGAGGATATATTTGTGCTACTGACCAAATTTTGCAGATTCAAAGAATGTCTGAAAACAACGAATCAACGACACAAAACATTGACGTAGCTTTCCAATTGCGATCCATAGGCCAACAACTTGAGCTGTTGTTTAGGACGTACAAGGATCTGAAAGATGAGGTGAATTCAATAAAGCAACAGAATAGTGGGGCTGATCGACGGGGAAATACGGTCCGTATGGCGGCACGGAATGTCAGATCTGATTTTGAAGAGTTTGTTGATGAAAACGCAGATGGGGGTGAAGATGACTATGATTTTGCATCAGCTGGCCAAGGAATCAGGTCTGGACCGAACAGGGCTAGGAGGAATGTGAATTTCCATGGCATGAGCACTTATGAAGATATGGATGGGGACTTGGACACCATTAAACTGAAAAGTCCTGCCTTTCAAGGTAAAAACGATCCCGAGGCTTATTTGGAGTGGGAGAAAAAGGTAGATTGGATTTTTGATTGCCATAGCTATTCTGAACAGAAAAAGATGAAATTGGTGATAATTGAGTTTACGGAGTATGCATTGATTTGGTGGGATCAGATTGTGATCAGTAGGAATGGGGAGCGACCCGTTCAGACTTGGGGGAAGATGAAAGTCTTAATAAGGACACGATTTGTGCCAAACCACTATTACAGAGACTTGTATCTGAAGCTCCAAGGTCTGAATCAAGGTTATAAGACAGTAGATGATTATCACAAAGAGATGGAGATAGCAATGATTTGGGCTAATGTTGTTGAGGATAGAGAAGCCACCATGGCTAGATTTCTTAATGGGTTGAATCGGGACATTGCTAATGTGGTTGAGCTACAGCACTATGTGGAGCTAGAGGACATGGTTCACATGGCGACGAAGGTGGAGAGACAACTTAGAAAGGGGCATGCTCGGCCAACGTTTAATTCGTGTTCATCTTCATCTTGGAAGCCGAATCTAAAGAGAGAGGGTACTGTCCGCCCAAGATCCTTTGGTCCTTCTAGAACTGAACCACGAAAGGCTAAAGTTGATGTCCCTACTAATGCCAAAGGTAAATCTGAAACTAAACCTAAACGTACTCGTGATGTTAAGTGTTTCAAGTGTCAGGGACATGGATATTATGCTTCAAAGTGTCCAAACAAGAGAATCATGATGATTAGAGATAATGCTGATGTGGAATCTGAAAGTGACAATTCTGATTGTGAAGGCATGCCACCATTGGAGGATAGTGATGGGGATGAGTTAGCATTACCGGTTGAGGAGTCCTTGGTTATAAGGCGAACACTTCAGGTTCAGGTAAAGGAAGATGATACTACTGAACAAAGGGAGACCATACGCATTGAATATTATGTACAAAGCAAGGTGTGTGGTTTAATTATAGATAGTGGAAGGTGTGTTAATGTTTGTAGTACCACCCTTGTTAGGAAACTGAATTTATGTACTTTTTTTTTTTTGTAAGTTGACTTATGTTTTAAAAGAAAATGATACAAAGAATATAATGGGCATACCCAAGATTTACAATGTGGACAGAAACGAAAACCAACAAATGGCTACAGGCTAGGCACATAACAAAACAAAAACTTAGACCAACTAGATATGCTAGGGGTACAAAAACAACCAGCTAAACATCAAATTAAGAGTCCATGTTATTGACCCTCCAAAGTCTTTGGATCCTTATGTTTTCATCTGTTTGTTGAACATTCCTCATCAAAACAAGCTTATCGCGAATGATACATTCGATTTGATCAAAAACCAAATTCGAAGCTACTGAATTTGTGTATTGTTAAACATCATGCAATGACTGAATGATAGTGGTGAAGTGAAATTGACAAACAAGTTGTGGTTTCATGATGGCGTTAAAAAATAGGTATACCATTGTAAAAGATGGTAAAACCATCACTCTTGTACCTCTTACACCCGAACGGTGTATTATGATCAAATAAAGCTAAAAAATGAGCATGAGGCGATGCGGAGAGAAAATCAAGGTGAGGAACAAGGGGAGAGAAGACCATTAGATTCGGCTAAAACCCAAACCACTACAACCCATTCGTCCACCCATCCAAACACTGTTTTTTTTTCCAACACTCCAAACAAATCAAACCATTCGACCACTACTCAAAAACACCCAAATCTGGCCGAGAGTGGAGATAAGACAAGAGGAGTGAAGAAAGTCAGCAAGGGTGATGAGAATTGTGTGGAAAAAATTAAAAAAACAACCCAACTTTTATGCTAGAGAGGGTGAGGTCAGATCTGTATTTTTCACTAGCAAGCCAATGATTTTACATGTGTACAAAGAGGCTTACTTTAATACTAATGATCTTGATCATATTATGCCTAGTTTTGCTATTTCTTTGTTGCATGAATTTGATGATGTGTTCCCCGACGATACTCCTAGCGGATTATCACCATTGACAAGGATAGAGCATCAGATTGATTTCGTACCCGGAGCTTCAATTCCTAGGTGACCAACCTATAGAAGCAATCCTGAGGAGACGAAGGAGCTTCAAAGTCAAGTTGATGAGCTGATGGAAAAGGGCTACATTCGTGAGAGTATGAGCCCGTATGTTGTACCCGTGCTACTTATGCCTAAGAAGGATGGAACATGGAGTATGTGTGTTGATTGTCAAGCCTTCGCAGTGTACTCTAATTATAATTTTCAGACTCGAGAATCAATAAATATACTGAAAACAAACCAAACCAAAACAAAAGTATGATTATGATTTTGTTCGTAATGATGCCAACACTATTGGAATGAGGCAAATGATGCCACGAAGCCAGTTACTTGTCCAAATTTTGGTTACATGAGTTTAAATAGTTCTTAAAAATTAACTTTAATGGACCCTTTATGTGAACTTATATGAGATCCACTCAAAACTGACCTAAAACCCTAAATTGAAAAGCCCATAACTTAATCCAAATAAGCCTTGGATCCTAGCTGAAAACAAAGTATTAATGAAGCCCAAACAAGCCTTGGGCGGTAGCTAACAAAATAAAATAAAGCCCCTAATATTAAATCCATGTTCTACCATGAGAAGAAGAGAATGAAGTAAAATATTACAAAACTGATTCAAGGCTTATTTATAGCCTTCTATGTAGCCCCTTAATCCTAGAAACAAAAGGAAAAGGTAGCCACCCTTGTTGTTTTCAAATTGTAGTAAGATTTTTTTGTTTCCTTTGCTGTCCTCACTTCATGGCCCAAATAAGGTTGTATTGGACCCCTCTTACACATGGATAAGATGTACTAGGGTCTCCTCTTTATACTCCAATGGAGATTTCGATTCTGACTTGGTTGAAACCTTCAAAACCAATGCATTCAATGCCTCTTTAAATGTATTTGTCTTGGACCGAGTCATTGGACCATTTGGAACATGTAATAGGTCCTTGTTGGTGTTTCTGGGTTGGTCCACATCAAGCCCAGTACCTTGAATGACATTGTTTTGACTAATTCCTATAGATTAGGATTTTCTTCGATTTGGGATCTGCTAATGTTCGAATTGATCTCTAATTTTCTGATTTCGTTCTATTTTACCCTTAGTTTCCCTCTTTGTTTATAATTTCGAGCAATTGCGTAACAATCAACTTCATTGTCACTTCTAATTTTGAGCACCTTTTACAAGTTAATCCTTCATTTCTTATTTATTTGATTAGGTCCATAAATGACCATTAAACTTTCAATTTATTCAATTTGACCCCTGATTTCTTCTAATTCCAATCCCTAAAGTCGCGCGTGTTTGGAAGTTAATCCTTGGTTCACAAAAAGTTCAATTAAGCCCCTATTTGCTCACCAGACTTTGAATTTATGCAATTAAACCTCTGATTTGGCTAATTTAAACTTTGCAAGCTTCTAAGAGGGCGTTTGTATTTTAGGTAGCGTTTGTGTTTTCTGTAAATGCAATATATTTGGTGTTTGGTTACCAAAAACAAAAGAATATACATTTAGGCCCCACCACTTGCCCGAGGCTGGACCTCAATTATGGAAAAGCGAATTTTTCTTGCTTTTGCAATTTGGACCATAGTTTGACATTATGGTTCTGCAAAAAGCTATGAAAAATTACTAAAGCACCCGTTTTTCTTTCTCTTCTCGTTCATTTTCAATTCACATTCATTACTCATTCAATTCACCCTAACTGCAACAATTCTAATAGTACAATCATCATTACTATTGCACAACCCACAAAATAATGACCATCGTAACGTCTCTTTCTTCTCATTCACATGTCATTGATTTCTCCTTAACAACAAAAAAAGAAGAACAAGAACAACCCTCATTACTGCAATCAACAACCGCAAAACAAAAATAAAAATCCTGATTCATTCAGACACCAAATTTTCTATTTCCAAAAGGGTTAGTTTGCTAACCGGTCTGCTTGTATAATTTTGCTAAGTTAATTTTTGTTCCTTGCTTCCAACCCTAGATTTATTTATTCCATTTTATAAATCACTGTTTTTTTTTTTATCATGGTCTGAGATAATTGCTAATTGTTTTCAAATCGCTATCTTATTCTTGCATGTATCTTGAGCTATTGATGTTTTGAATAGTGGGATGTTAAACTAATTGAGGCCAGTGTGCACTCTTATGAATGATAGTGTACTTATCTTTGTTCTAGGTTTCTTGAGGAAAAAACACTTTCTAGGTTTGAGGTTTCTATTGTAGTGTTAGATGTTGTATCCCCTATGAAGAAACAGTAGAGCAATGATATAGAGTACTTTATTTGACAAATGTAATTGCCTGTTATTTAGTAAATGAAATACACTAGCTTCAACTACACAATCTCGAAGAATTTCATTACATTGTTGTCTACAGTTATGTAATATGTTGATTGCTGCAAATGTAATTGGTTATTATTTCAGCCCTTATCAGCATTCAATCCTGATACGGTTCAGCCCTATAATACGACCCAAGTAAGGTCAGATTCAGATTCTGGCGTAAAAAGCGCAACAGCCGAGGTTCACGGCAACAATCATAATTCTCAATCTGACTGTTGGATCGGGCTAATATTTTATGTGGACTCTCCAAACATGTTCTACTACCTTGGGTTAAAACTTCAAGTCAATCGGAGGTCGGGAAGGAACCACAATACTGGTCAACAGAGGCTGTACGAATTTTGTTATTTACTTCCATTTGACTTGTGAACTTCCTATTTGGTTATGATTCTTTTCCTACAAGGATGTGGCAGCTGGTTTTGGGAATTTCTAATTCCACAAGGATCTTTAATGAGCTGCAATATAATCTACAAGTGTGGCGGTGATTCATTAATGTTTCAGAATCCTTTTCTTATAAGGATTTCTTATCCATCCTAGCTACACAAGGAAAGAAGGGCTGGTGGTATTTAATGACAGATTAGTTATTTTTATTATTTTCTTTAATGTTTGGGCTTAATTAAAACTTTGTTTTGAGCTAGGGTCCAAGGCTTGTTTGGATCAGTTTATGGGCTTTTCAGTTTAGGGTTTTGGGCCAATTTTAAGTGGACCTCATATAAGTCCACATAAGGGGTCCATTAGGGTTAACTTTTCAAGAACTATTTAAACTCATGTCAGCCAAAATTTGGACAGCTTTGATGAATACTATTCTAAATTTTTCAGTTTTAACGTGTGAGAGTGATTCTTGCATTCTTCAGTTCTTGAACGAAATGAATCTGACTTATCTAAGATTAACTGGCCTCGTGGCGTCATTCTACTCATTCCAATAGTTTTGGTGCCTTGGGGCAGGTTTCCATTATGTCACACTCTTATCAGACCTCTTTCGGCTTTCCGGGATCAGATCTCAATCTTGATTGTGGGTTGTGTGACCACGTGATCACGAGGTTCGCATCATGAGGCAGTCAAATCAGAAGTAATTGCATACTTCCAGCGTGTATTGGGAGTGAAACAGATGCCTAGGGTCCTGAACGAGGAAGTGATGCAATCAGCAATTAATTACAAACTGTCTTCAACTCAACAGCATGTACTAGCACAAGATGTAACAAGAGAGGAGATTAAGCATGCTATGTTTAGTTTGAAAAACAACAAAGCTCCTGGTCCGGATGGCTTCAATGTAGGTTTCTTCAAAATAATGTGGCAGATAGTAGGGGAAGATGTAATCAACGTTGTTAGCTCTTTCTTCCAGACTCATAGAATGCTTAAAGAAATGAATGCTACATCCATTTCCCTTATCCCTAAAGTTGCTAATCCTACGAGGTTGATAGATTTTCGTCCTATATCTTGCTACAATCCAGTATACAAATGCATCGCAAAGATTCTAGCTGGGTGAATGAAAGTTGTTTTACCATCCTTAGTAGGTCCGTATCAAACAACTTTTATCTCTGGATGGAGAATCAACGACAATATTCTTTTGTCTCAGGAACTAATGAAAGACTATCATACAACTACGAGTCCTGCTCGTTGTGCTATGAAAGTAGGCCTGATGAAGGCTTATGACTCGGTTCGGTGGGATTTCGTTGATGCTACGTTAATAAAAATGGGATTCCCTAGAACAGTCATTGATTGGATCATGGTTTATGTTACATCATGTCAATTCTCAATCAACGTCAACGGTGAACTTGCAGGTTACTTCCAAGGGGGGAGAGGGCTGAGACAAGGTGATCCATTATCTCCATATTTGTTTGTCCTATGCATGGAAATCCTGTCAGGGCTATTCTGCAACATGAGTGCCAACCAAAACTTCAAGTTCCACTAGAGATGCAAGAAGGACAGAATTTCTCATCTTTGCTTTGCCGACGACTTGATGATATTCAGCAAAGGTGATGTACATTCAGTTCGTATGATAAAAAATGTACTCACAGAGTTTCAAGTTCTATCAAGTCTATATCCAAATCCAAACAAAAGTAACATCTTCTTGAGCGGTCCGTTAGGTGCTGAGAGGGAACAGATTATCAGTATCCTTGGGTTTAGAGAGAGGGAGCTTCCTATGAAATATTTGGGAGTGCCTCTTATCTCGTCCAGACTAAAGGCTGTTAATTGTAAGGGCCTCGTGGATTGAATTACCGCTAAAGTTCGACATTGGACCTGCAGAACACTCTCTTTCATAGGGCGAGTACAACTGATTAACTCAGTCTTATTTTCCATCCAGGTTTATTGGGCATCTCTATTCCTATTACCTGGGGAAGTAGTGAAAAATGTGGAGCAAATTATGAGATCCTTTTTTTGGTCAGGTTCAGATATGAGCACTACTAGGGCTAAAGTGGCTTGGGATCAGGTATGTCTTCCAAAAAAGGAGGGGGGCTAGGCATAAAAAGGATAGCAGAATGGAACAAGATTGCCTTGTTGAAACATATTTGGAACTTGTGCAATGACTCAAATGGCTCAATCTGGTCTACTTGGATCAGATCCAATCTCTTGCGAGGTAGGAATTTCTAGACAATCAAGGCGCCAGGAAGCTGGTCTTGGGCTTGGGGAAAGATTCTAAAGCTCAGATCCTTAGCATGGCCGAAGATGAAGCACATCATCGGACATGGAATGACAACCTCTCTATGGTTTGACAATTGGCATCCTCACAGCCCGCTCGCTGATACTTACGGTGAATGTTTCATCTATGATTCAGGTATGGAATACAACGCGAGAGTGAACGTGCGATTAATGCTATTCCTGAACGCGAGAATGGAGAATTCCTATCACTCATGCTATTGGCTGGCACCCCATTATAGAAGCTATTCCTTCCACATCTACTCCTAAGGGGCAAAAGGATGAGATTGTTTGGTTGGATTCGCCAAATCAGAGTTTCTCTGTCAAAGTAGCTTGGGAACAACTAAGATTTCATCATCAAATGGTTGATTGGCATGACATCGTGTGGTTCAAGAATGCTGTCCCAAGACATGCATTTCTTCTTTGGGTGGCTATCCAACGGAAACTCTCAAGGCAGGATAGACTTTATCGGTTTGGTATTCATGGTCCCAATAGGTGCTCACTCTGTCTTCGCAATAATGAAGATCACAACCACTTGAAGCATTATGGTGGAATGTTTGTGACAGATGCGACATTCCAAGAATGACAAAAAGCTTGGATGAATGGATTCGATTGGCCACTGTCTCTTGGCATGGCAAAAGTTTCGTCAACTTTTCTCGTAAATTGGGTTTCGCAGCTACAGTGTATTGTATTTGGCAAGAACGGAACGCAAGGATCTTTGCAGATGTGTCTAAAGCTTTGAATTTGGTTTTTGATCAAATCGAATATATCATTCGCGATAAGCTTGTTTTGATGAGGAATGTTCAACAAACAGATGAAAACATAAGGATCCAAAGACTTTGAAGGGTCAATAATATGGACTCTTAATTTGATGTTTAGCTGGTTGTTTTTGTACCCCTAGCATATCTAGTTGGTCTAAGTTTTTGTTTTGTTATGTGGCTAGCCTGTAGCCATTTGTTGGTTTTCGTTTCTGTCCACATTGTAAATCTTGGGTATGCCCATTATATTCTTTGTATCATTTTCTTTTAATACATAAGTCAGCTTACCAAAAAAAAAAGTAATTTTCCACTCATCACCTTCTTTCATCCTAATCTGATGGTACCCACTCTTTAAGTTAATTTTAGAGAAAATACATGATCCATGTTACTCACCTAGCATGTCATCAAGCCTAGGAATAGGATGTCAATATTTTACCATTATGTGGTTGACAACACGACAATCAATGCACATCCTCCATGTTCCATTCTTTTTAAGCATATGTAACGCTGGCACGACACAAGGGCTCATACTCTCATGAATGTACCCATTCATCATCAACTCATCTACTTGCCTTTAAAGCTCCTTCGTTGATGCGAACCTCGTGGTCACGCAACCTAGAATCAAGATTGAAATAATCTCAAAAAGTTGAAATAGGTCTGATAAGAGTGTGACACAATGAAAACATGCCCCAAGGCACTAACACTATCGGAATGAGCAGAGTGACGCCACAAAAGCCAGTTAATCTTCGATAAGTCAGATTCAGTTTGTTCAAGAACTGAAGAATGCAAGAATCACTCTCACACGTTAAAACTGAAAAATTCAGAAGTAATAATCATCAAAGCTACCTAAATTTTCGTTACATGTGTTTAAATAGTTCTCAAAAGTAACCCTAATGGATCTACCCTTGTGGGCTGAATTGACCCCATACAAAACTGACCCAAAAACCCTAAACTGAAGAGCCCATAACCTGATCCAAACAAGCCTTGGACCTTAGCTCAAAACAAAGTTTTAATTAAGCCCAAACATGAAATAAAATAATAAAAATAACTAATGTGTCATTAAATACCATCAACCCTTCTTTCCTTATTTAGCTAGGATGAATAAGAAATCCTTCTAAGAAAAGGATTTTGAAACATTAATGAATCATTGCCACACTTGTAGATTATATTGCAGCTCATTAAAGATCCTTGTGGAAGTCCACAAGTCAAATGGAAGTAAATAACAAAATGCATACAACCTTTGTTGACCAGTATTGTGGTGCGTTCCCGAACTTCGATTAACCTGAATTTTTAATCCAAGGTGCCTCAACATGACCAGTAAATAACAAAATGCAGATATGATGTGTGCTCTTTTTGAATAAAAAATAGGTTGTTTCTTTAAGTTTTCCACACTATTATCATCAGACAAGCTTACTTTCTTCACTCCTCGGGTTTTATCTCCACTCTGAACCAATTTAATTAATGATTTAGGTTTAGCCAAATCTGATGGTCTTCCTCATCATCGTCCTTGCATGAATTTTCACTCTTCCCATCCTCACATTCCCTTTTTAATTTCATTTGATCATCATACACTTGTTTTAGAGAAAGAGGTACAAAAATGATGGTTTTAGCATCCTTTACAATAGTAAACCTATTTCTAAACCCATCATGAATCGCCTTCCGATCAAACTGCCATGGACACCCCAAAAGTAAGTGACTAGCATGCATTGGCCCCTAGTTCTATACCCAATATCCCTTCAGTTTCTAAGTTGTCGAAAGCCATCCCGATGGCCTATGGTCTCGTCCTCAAAACCACCATCACCAATATCATCAACGCCCTCCTTAAAATCCTCATAATTAGCCCACCTTGTCCTTTCAGCCCAACAGACACTATTTGCTTTCAGTTTAGCCCTAACCTTCCTCACGTCTTGGGTGCTTGTACCAGCCTTGTTACCACGTCTCTCCACCCTACCAAGTCTATCACACACGTTCCCCATCATAAAATTCATCCTCTCCATCATCTGGGTCATGGTTGCATTTGGAAATTAAGTTGTCGCTCGAGAGAGGGTGGTGTATTGGTTAGTGGTAAAAAAAATATCCTCATATCGCTCATGTCTGACCTTCTTGCGATTCTTGCAGAACCAAAACCAACACCAAATAGAACTTAGTAGCGCAATCCAAATATGTATATATGACTCAAGCAATAAAAATAAAAAAAACAAGTAATACGAAACTGAGATGATAGTCTCACGAGTAACAAGCGAATCTATCCGAAATATGAACGAAATTGAAGACTTGAATAAAAACAGAAACAAAAATATGCAAAATGTTGAAACAACACCCAAATATATCAGTAATGTTGAAAATATACTACAAGAAATAAAAACAACAAAAAGAAAGCAAATTTCAAAAGTTGACGCAAAACAGACTCGTTTACAATGAGTTAAGTCCGAATCTGGAATCTAAAGTAAATAATGTCCAATTGAGCTATAATTTCAGATAAGATTTGATATACTAACATAAAACATTATGAATCAGACCTAAAATTGAAAACCAAAGCAAACGATATCCAATTGACCCCAAAATTAATGTGGTTCTATTAGGACCCTAGTTACTCACGGTATCAAAATTTAAGCTAATTCCTAATTACTTTGATCCAATTTTCCCTTGTTCAGTTTTCTATAGTAGAAACCAATAAATGTCTTTATGAACGATTTGTTTTTTTTCTTTCCTTTTTTTTATGCTTCTGATATATTTTGGACAATAACAGAACAAAATAACAATTTTTGTTTTATATGCCGTAAATTCAAGGAGAAGAAGAAATTGGACACTAAGGAATTTTTGTGGCAACCATAAGAAATAAAAATTCTAGAGTATATAACCTGATTAATGGGGCCAAGCTCTGATACCAAATGATACGAACCTCGTTATTACAAACTGAATTTTTTAGTTTGAATGTGTGAGAGTGATTCTTGCATTCTTCAGTTCTTGAACGAATTAAATATGACTTATCAAAGATTAGCTGGCTTCGTGGTGTCATTCTACTCATTCCAATAGTGTTGATGCTTGGGACAAGTTTTCATTGTGTCACACTCTTACGAGACCTATTTTGACTTTCCAAGATCAGATCTTAATCTTGATTGTGGGTTGTGTGACCATGTGATCACGAGGTTCGCATCAAATTCAATCCTTGCAATTGTTGATATGTTTTCAAAGATTGCACACTTCATTCAATGTCTAAAACCGATGATGCAAGTAACATTGTTCTTTAAGGAGATAGTACAGCTTCAAGGGGTCCCTACGAGCATTGTTTCTAATAGAGATGTTAAGTTCCTTAGCTATTTCTATAAGGTGTTATGGGGGGAAATTGAATACTAAATTGTTGTTTTCAACTACTTGTCACCCCCAAACATATGGACAAACCGAACTAGTTAATAGAACCTCAACACAACTTCTTCGAGTTGTCATTCAAAAAAACTAGAAGATTGTTTGTCATTCATAGGGTTTGTATAGAATCGTAGTATCCATTCTACTACTAAATTTTCACCATTTGAAATTATATATGGATTTAACCCTTTAACTCTCATGGATTTGATTCATTTGCATATTGATGAAAGGGTTACTTTGGATGGTAATTGTAAAGCACAAGTGGTGAAGGCACTCCATAAGAGTGTGCGACAAGAGATTGAAAAGAGGAACCATGTGTAGGTGATGATTCGAGATCGAATCATTTTAAAGAGAGAAGGGATGATGCAGATCAGCTCAACACCAAGCTTAATCATGCCAAAGACCCATTGGAGGTACCAAGACGGCCAATTACAAGAATAAGGGCAAAGAAGCTTATAGAGGCATTGAATGAGGTTATTCAGAACATATGGAGCAAGATGGACCTCGAGGAGTTTGGGACACCTAGGGAACATGAAGGACAACCTCTAATTCATCTAATCCAAGTCCAAGAACAACTCAATTCATGTGGACCAAAGGGTTACCAGATCTGATTTCCTAAGCTATGAAGGATTTATTAATGATTCTCCTAGTCTAGGTAGGAAACTAAATTAGCAGATATAGAAAAGAGAGATTTTCTTCATTAATTGTCCATGCAAAAGAAGGAAACTAAGCACAACAAGGCAATAAGACTTCATAATTAATTCCACATTTAGATCAGATTTTCTAATATATTCGAGACTTCTTAGGGGTGGCAGATCTGATTCTAGCATATCTAGGATATTAATTTCAGATTTTTTTAATTTTTATTATTTTCTTCTTAGTCTTTCATTTATTATTACTTATTTGGTTCAATTATAAGTGGGCCTCATATAAGTCCATATAAAGGGGATCCATAAGGGTTTATTTCAGTCTAGAGTTAGTATAAATAAAGTCATAACTAGGCATGTAGGGGGCTACGAAATTGAGGCCCCGTTTGTTTGCTGGAAAGTAGTTTTTTTTTGGAAAGTGAATTCTGGGACAAACAATTCACGCAAAGAACTAGTAGGAACACATAATCTATTCTTTTTTAACAAATAACCATCCATCAAATAAAACTTACCAAAGGCCGAATGTCCACATGCATTATAAATCTCGGCAAAGTCAAAATCATTATCATACAATTCCTTCACATATTCATAACCTAACAATCTAGTATTCATGGTGTGTAAAAGAACATACCTGCGCGAAAGTGTATCAACTACGATGTTTTCCTTGCCTTGCTTATACTTGATTACATAAGGAAAAGTTTCAATGAATTCAACCCATTTTGCATGCCTCCTATTTAACTTACCATGTCCTTTCAGATGTTTTAAGGATTCATGATCCGAATGGATTACGAACTCTTTTGGCCACAAGTAATGCTGTCATGTCTCAAGTGCTCTTACCAATGCATAGAGTTCTTTGTCGTAAGTGGGATAGTTCAAGGTCGCTCCACTTAACTTCTCACTAAAATACGCAATAGGTCTTCGATACTGCATCAAAACAACACCTACTCCTATTCCAGACGCATCACATTCTATTTCAAATGCTTTCGTAAAGTCAGGTAAAGCCAAAATAGGTGCATAACATAATTTCTCTTTCAAAAGAACAAATGCCAATTCTTGTTCCTCCCCCCCCTTAAACCCAATTGATTTTTTAACAACATTCAAGGGTGCAACTATTGTACTGAAATCTTTCATGAAATGCCTGTAAAAACTAGCTAACCCATGAAAACTCTTTACCTCACTTACCGATTTAGGTGTAGGCCAATCCCGGATGGCATTAACTTTCTCCTTGTCCATCTCGATACCCTGTACAGTTACAACATAGCTAAGAAACACAATTTTCTCCATGCAAAAGGCACACTTTTTAAGATTAGCATACAATTTCTCACCACGCAACACATTAAGTACATTACACAAATAATCAAAATGCTCAGTTAAGTTGTTATATGTCATAACCCAATTTTGGGTTACTCCTAAAAATCAATTTCTTTTTCAAAAATGAAAATAAAAATAATAAAATATAGGCTGGCAACGTGGAGAAAGCAAATCAGGGAATCAAGCTGCAATTTTGTAGGAAATTCAAGGCCTAATTATACCTTATTATGCCCAAAAATGAAGAAAAAAAAATACAAATTCAAAGTCAAATTAAATGATTTTTGGATGAATTTGCATAAAAATTAAGTCCAAGGATATAATTAAATTTTTAATAGGCCAATTTGATTTAATCATGGGCCAAATTAAATTTTAATTATGTTTAAGAATTAATTTAGGTCTAATTGAAGGATTTAACAAAGTGCAAGGACTTAATTATACTTTAAATGAATCAAATTAATTTTATTTTTGGCTTAATTGGTGAAATATTAAGCTCGGGAGCCTAATTTGGGCTTAATTGAGAAGATTGGAATTTTAAGAGATCAAATTTAATTTTTACCAAGATAATTGATTGAAATTAAGGGCTTAATCTCATTAAATAAAAAAAGGTGTAAGGTCAATTAGGGTTCAATTGAAAGAGAAAGGACTGAAATCAAACAATTTTTAATCTTTGCTTAGAATTTGCTGTTGAATGATGGTTTTGATAACAAAATAATAAGAATGAATATAAACATGAAAATGAGTAAGAGTATGAGATCTTAAAGAAAATTCCTTGTGATTGGTTTGAGAATACTAGTTGAATGAGAATTAAATGAAGATGTGATGTTGGTTGTATTGTTGATAAAAATTGAATCCCTGGTGGTACAGGGAAAGCTGTGGGGATTGGACAATTGCATGGAGTGGCAGCACGTGCACCTCTTCTAGGTAGGTGACTTACACCTTTCCTTTTTTTTTCATACGTTGAATATGGAAATACTTTAATATGATTATTACCGTATTGTTAGAACCGATATTAGATTGTCAAACGCTTAAATGTTGACTAAAAGTTGATTAGCTTCGGCTAATGGCATCCGAATGGATGGCCGGGATGAAGGATTGATTAGCTTCGGCTAATGGCATCCAGATGGATGATCAGGACAAATGAATGATTAGCTACGGCTAACCGGGACGAACGATTGATTAGCTTTGGCTAATGGCATCCAAAAGGATGGCCAGGACGAACGATTGATTAGCTTTGGCTAATGGCATCCAAAAGGATGGCCGGGACGAACGATTGATTAGCTTAGGCTAATGGCATCCGAAAGGATGACCGGGACGAATGATTGATTAGCTTCGGCTAATGGCATCCGAAAGGATGACCGGGACGAACTATTGATTAGCTTCGGCTAATGGCATCAGAAAGGATGACTGGGACGAACGATTGATTAGCTTGGCTAATGGCATCCGAAGTGGATGATCGGGGTGAGTGAATGGTTAACCTCAGCAAATAATGCTTTAAGAGGATAGCCGGGTTAAGATTATGGTTGATTGCAAAATAAATAAAATAAAATTGGTACATCTATATATACTACTAGCTGTTTATACCAAGTACATGACGATATTATAAATGTTAATGCTTCATTTAACTGCCAGACCGTTAGTTATCATTATTAGTATTCTTAAGTATTTGCATTCTCTTAAATGTTTTGTACTGCAGCAGGGACATCACACCAACGAGATGTCTAGGAAACCTGATACACGGGAACCTATTTTTGCAAGGAATCATGTAGATGCATTCTAAATCATAATGTATTTTGTATGAATCAATGTACTGAATGTATAACTGGAGGCTGGGTAATTTGTATGGAATTACTAGATGTACTGGTAACCAAGGAAGGTTAACCAAATATGTGGGTAATTATATGAAATTACCAGAATTATTGGCAATTGAGATGAGTTAGCCAGATAGTTAAGTTTTGAAAAGATTATGTGAATCAATTGATTGAAGTTAGAAGTAGTAAATTCTAAATGTTATGAGTAAAATAATTAATATATGACTAAGATTTTGAGTAAATTAATTAATGTGGTTATTGGGTAGACACAATGATTTGGAGATTGGAGGGGAATTGATAGATAATTAATTACCATAGAGTTGGTGGCTAAGGATACATTACAGTGATACTTAACATCATAATGATGGTGGCTAAGGGCATAAATTGATACTTGGCACTGTAATGAGGGTGACCAAAGTTATGTGAAGGATGCTTAGTGACCGTGGTGTCGATAACTAAGATTGTGTGTATATGATACTTGGCAACCATGGTTAGAATGCATATGAGGTTAATAAGAAAATGAAAGGGATTCGATATGAATGGAAGAATCAAATGGCATGAATTAGCTACCAGGTTTGGATGGCTAATGGTATCGAAGAGGTTTCATCGGTGCTGGTATATTTTAAATTGATTAGTCTAGCCCAATATTAGAAGACTAATGATATTAATGAGATTTATTAGTTTCAACGATTACCTTCTAGCAACAGATTTAGAAAAGAAAAAAAAAACAATATTGATTAATTATTCCAAAAGAATGAGATAAGCTAATGATATCAAGAGAGGAATATCTTGGTATCAAGTGAAAATTGACTTATAAGGAGATGATGTTCACAAACCGTTGAGTGGTGTTGAGATTTCCAAGATGGAATTATTCTTGGCAAATGAGATAGGATATTAGATGGATATTGGTAATAGATGGAAAATATATGTTGTAAAAGAGGTTTATGCCTAATTTTATATATAAAAAGAAATTCCGTAGAGATTATTGTCTGCCATTGTTATTGCTTGTTACTATATTTTATATTTATGTGTACATGTTAATTTCTATTATCAGGTCCACCAGGGCTGCGTCAAGGGTAATACTAGTTTAGTTATCTTTTGCTTTTGACCATGTAAATTAATTGTAAATTAAAAGACTTATCTCTTAAAACTTGAGATGTAATATAAATCCGTAAATTTGAATGTATGTCTTTAATCTAATGGTTGAAACTCTTAGTACCTTTTTGACCATGCATGTTTACAGTTGAAATTGAATCTTTTATTTGAATTGCATTATATGATGTTATTGAATAAGATGTGTTGTGTTGATGAGAATGAGTTGGGTTGAGGCCCAGGATGATTGGGTCGTGATTTTGAGTTATTATAAGTGTAAAAGGGTATATGTCGATAACTTGGGACCTACCGGTACAGGGGAGACTCTGCCAAAATTTTGGTGGAAATTTTGGTGGAACCTGTATATATATATATATATATATAAAAAAAAATTACCTGAAATTTTCCAATATATTGCGAAAAAGAATGTAGAAAAATCCGGGCCGTTACAGTTGGTATCAGAGCGCGGTTGTGATTCAGTAGACTTTGTAAGCATGAAAAGTACATTGAATCATGTATCTTGATATAGAATGAACTAGATATGTGTGTGTGTGTGTGTGTGTGTACTTGGATTACCACAAGTGTGGTAATTAAGGAAAGTGATACTAGGTTGGTAAAAAGTCGGTAACTAAGGAAACAAGCTATTACCTTGTGATTGTGGTATCGGTAGCAAATAATAGATGTGAAACCATTGTCTGATAATACGTTAGATAATAATAAGGGATTCATGAACAAAACAAATTTGAAATATGAGTAAAATGATAATGTAACAAAGGTGTTTGCTGTCTTGATGAAATATGAATGGGGGTGATGAAACCATATATGAATTAATATTAAAGTGAATATATGATTGTTTAGGCATAATGATATGTTGGTGTGAGCGCTATGAAAAAAAAAAAAACTTTTGACATAACGTACGGATAGAGATGGGACTGTTTTGTGATTAATGTATTAATAAATATTTATGTCAAGACGATAGTAAGACCCTGCATATTAGGCACTTGCCTTAATTGACAACACGTTATCTTGACATTCAAAGGAAAACTAGTTTGGTACATAACAAAATGAACAATACAAGTTTATTATTTGCATCGTAGATATGAGGTAAAGGCTTGAAAATTGGTTATGAAAAGCATTATTAAATTACCTTATGAGAAGTCTACCCCAAAATCAAGAATGAATTAAGGATTGTAAGCGTGATTATCTTTGTAGATATAAAGGAGAAAATGGTTAAAACATGAACATTGATGTAATACCTGTTGTGGAATGTTATGGGTTAACAGTAAGACACTAAGTTACCGTCATACAAGATAATAAATAAATAAATAATTTGGCAAGCTACCTATAAGAGTAGGCGAGGAGGTCACTAGTGTGCAATGTATATACATGTGATTGTGGAAATACATGGTTAATAAGGAAACTAGAAAAGAGATGTATTTAGGGAATGAAGGGAACTAATACGCACTGATGATGAGATGTAAATGAACGTTGATTCAGGAATTAATACTTAATATCAAGAGTTTTTATGCACAGAAGTTGAGTAATTATGGATACGGAGTGTGACTTGGTGGACCTAAATAAGAATAGGATGTGAAAATAAGATGGTATGAACAAGTAGTAAGGTATGAAATTATAGGAACCATGAGGATTTCTATATTGGAATACTAAATAGCTAAGATAAATCATAGTTGTTAAACTGTAAGGGGTGCAACATGAAATTGAATATATATATATATATATATATATATATATATATATATATATATTTGACAATTGACGACAACAATAGTTATATACAAATGTAATTGGAAAGCTACGACAATAACAAGAATTACATGTTAATCGTAATGGACTTGGATGATGGATCCTTAATATATTCAATACATTAGTTAGCCACGGTACCAAATACTAACAAGTAAATGGGTATTTAGTTGACAATATGACAAGGTAAAGTTATGAAATTAAGACTAGGTCATCTGAATGGTGGATGACTTGGTTGGTTGGCATTATACTTCACTAGTGGGGTGGACAATATTTAAGATAATTGACATGTTACTTATATTTAAGATGTCATTGATAATGTGACTAACAAGAACAATCATTAGATAAGATCAATGTGATGCTTAAGGCGTATTTATGTTATAAATTTGGGAAGTAATTATAGGAATACTGCATATCTATGAGAAATAAAGTGATGTATATATATATATATATATATATATATATATATATATAAAAACGTGTGTCTAGTGGAAGCATGACATACATCAATAGCGGGAAAATAAGGTGAAATGGTTCCTCGAGACAAACACAAGAGTTCGGCTAATAGATTATCGAATTTAATTGCCTATACTTCTATATAGAATCCAAGACGCGATTCTTGTATCCATGTTACAGAAAGGAGAAAAAAAAGAAGAAGGAAAGAAGTACTAAATATTGCAAATATAAGTAGAAATCCTAAATTTCGAGGACGAAATTTCTTTAAGGAGGGGAGAATGTGAAACCCTGGAAATTTATAATTTAAATATGTAGATGTGTAAACCCTCATGTAAACGTAAGGTTGAAAGTGGTAATATTTCAATGAGTGATGAAAAACCAAGATTTGAAATAATAGATAAATAATGAAAGAGATGACCTCTACAAAATGAATTTTGGTTTAGAATTCATAAGGACAGAGAAACTAGTAACGTGTTTTGATGGATAAAATAATGAGAAAAATAACCAAATATTTTTAGGAAATAAGTGAGGTAATAAAGAATGCATTATAATAAATGATAGTGCAATGAAAAAGGATAGGACTGAAGGTGCAAGCACCGATTAAAAATCAGTGACGTTATTTTGAAATGGTAATAAGCCCGATAAATAAATAAAGGTGGAAATCCTAAAATGAATACATTTCAAAATAATATGAAGATTGAACAAGAAAAATCTAGATTGTTTATGAAAAGTCATGAACTGAACAAGTTTATATTAGGAAGCAGAATTCTCAATCTAATGATAGGATCGGGATGAAATTTTGCATGAAGTCTATTAATATGTTTTCCTACCTTGGTTAAATATCTCATCCCAATCGGAGTTTGGTAAAGACTAACGATTTAAGCAGAAATAAACCAGATAGTTTACATGAAAAATAAAATAAAATACATAAAGGCATGAACAAGGGATAAAACTGTAATTATGAAAAAAGGTGCGTATAAAAACTGCAAAGGCCACCAGTTAAAAGAAAAGGAAAATAAAATAAAAAAAAAAGAAGAGAAAAACGGATAGAGAGAGAGCTGCAGATTTTGGAGTAAAACCAATAATACTCCGGTGACCATATCGCAGGATTCCACCGTTGGATGAAGCTAAGTTTTGGATATGTTGTTCGTCTTACATGTATCTGCGAACTGACCGGAGGGATTGAAAGAAAAATACCCCATTTGACAGCCATCGTCATCGGAACGTTCCTGAAAAACAACAAGGAAATGCACCTGCAGGGCAGTTTAGTCGCCGGCCGATTTCTCTCTCTTACACCGTTGGATCAAGCTAAGATTTGGATATGTTGTTGTTATTACACTTATCGCCTAACTGACCGGAGGGATTGGAAGGAACACACTCCATTTGACAGAAATCGTTATCGGAACGTTCCTGAAAAACAAAAAGGAAATGCACCTGCAAGGCAGTTTAGTCGCCGGCCGATTTCTCTCTCTTCCACCGTTAGATCAAGCTAAGGTTTGTATATGTTGTTTTTATTACACTTATAGACTAATGTACCGGAGGGATTGGAAGGAACACACTCCATTTGAAAGAAATCCTCATCGGAACTTTCCTGAAAAACAAAAAGAAAATACAGCAGCAGGGCAGTTTGGTCGCCGGCCGATTGCTATCTCTTCAACCGTTGGATCATGCTCAGTTTTGGATATGTGGTGCGCCTAGATGTGTCATGCATTCTGAACGGTGGAGATCGGAAACGCATCTTCCGGCAAGGTTTCGTGCATGTTCAACAGTAGCTCGTCCAGTTTTAGGTAAGCTCGGTTTTATGCAGATCTAGGTAGATCTAACCGTTGGATCATTATGATGTTGAGATATAGTATGCACAACTCTATGATATGTGGTATGACCGTTGGGTTTAGAGCAATAATCAAAATTTGATGACTTATTGCCTTTTGAAGCTATTACTAGTTTTGGCAAAATGTAGCAAGCTTGATTAAATACATGTTTTGATGAAATTAGAATTGTGTGGGTGTAGGTTTTATGGAAGATGTAATGGTAAAATATGTTCTTGTTATTAGTATTATTACAGATTAATTGTGTATTCTTTATATGAGGTGAAGTATGATTATTATGTAGGAATAGTAAGGAACATTGTTATATGAACATGTTGATTGAATACAAAGATAACTTGTTGGTTGTGTGGATATAAATGGGGTCGAACCATGAAGAAATTAAAATGAAAGAAATATTGAAAATAAAACATATTTAAAGCTAGCCATAAGTATTTTTGGCAAATTGATTAATTAATGAAGATTGTCATGGATTCCAACTAGTAGGGTGAAATTGTTTTTATGATAATGATCTAAGAATATTAATTGTTAAGGTTTGCCGCATATGTTTAATCGCACGAGGAGAGAGTGAAAGAAAATGAATAGTTCATCATTTTGTTGTATTAATAATAATATTAGGAGAAATCCCAAAAGGAATGAGTTTCCTTATTTTTGGTCTAATCTTTGCTATATTGTAAAGGTAGGGAAATTGTTTGAATGTTTTGCTTTAGAATTGGTTTGAAATTGTGATTTAATGATGCCAAATGACCTTGGATGATGTTGTTTTTGCAATAAAAATAAGTTGGAAGTTGAAAAGGATTCCCAAGAAATGAAAATCCTCGTTGCCCAAAATTTTAGCTATAAAGGAGGGGCTATTATGATTGTTGATTTTGAGCCTTAAAACAAAATAATTTGGAGTTGGTTTCTTCATAAAAGTTGTATTTCCATGTTTTAGCCTTTCATAGAGATACATCACACCCAAAACTGAGTTTTTACAGCTTTAGTTAGGATTAAGACACTAGATAGTGTTCTGGGTTGGTTAAGCTAAATTGATTGGAATCAAACAATTTTTAATCTTTGCTTAGAATTTGCTGTTGAATGATGGTTTTGATAACAAAATAATAAGAATGAATATAAACATGAAAATGAGTAAGAGTATGAGATCTTAAAGAAAATTCCTTGTGATTGGTTTGAGAATACTAGTTGAATGAGAATTAAATGAAGATGTGATGTTGGTTGTATTGTTGATAAAAATTGAATCCCTGGTGGTACAGGGAAAGCTGTGGGGATTGGACAATTGCATGGAGTGGCAGCACGTGCACCTCTTCTAGGTAGGTGACTTACACCTTTCCTTTTTTTTCATACGTTGAATATGGAAATACTTTAATATGATTATTACCGTATTGTTAGAACCGATATT
This sequence comes from Populus alba x Populus glandulosa, assembly GCA_033617975.1. Classification (NCBI taxonomy): domain Eukaryota; kingdom Viridiplantae; phylum Streptophyta; class Magnoliopsida; order Malpighiales; family Salicaceae; genus Populus; species Populus alba x Populus glandulosa. Next base: position 20,496,574 of record CM066144.1, on the reverse strand, counting down.
AGATTGTCAAACGCTTAAATGTTGACTAAAAGTTGATTAGCTTCGGCTAATGGCATCCGAATGGATGGCCGGGATGAAGGATTGATTAGCTTCGGCTAATGGCATCCAGATGGATGACCAGGACAAATGAATGATTAGCTTCGGCTAACCGGGACGAACGATTGATTAGCTTTGGCTAATGGCATCCAAAAGGATAGCCGGGACGAACGATTGATTAGCTTCGGCTAATGGCATCCGAAAGGATGACCGGGTGACACGACCAAAAGCTTGATGTCTTTTCCCAAGTGCAGGAGTGTCGAAGTAATAAATAACCCGGCAAGACCGGGGTCGAACCACAGAGAGGTTAATTGTATAAATTATAAATAACAACACAACAACAACAATAACAACAATAATAACAATAATAATAACAATAATAATACTCAGTACGTGGCGTTGTTATACCTGAGAATGATCTAAAAGATCGGGTCACAGGTTTCCAGCCTATATACTGAGTTTATGAAAAGATCAAAGATATATATTATATAATATAAACAGAATGTAAGTAGTAATAATAATAATAACAATAATAAAAGTAGAAGATGAAGAAATTAATGAGAACTTTGAGATGAAAGATTAACGTAAGGATTAAACAATGATAAAGACAAATGTCAAGGTTAGAGGATCCACTAATGGTACTTCAAACAAGTATAATATAAACTCTTATTACTCAATTGGAAACCACACATAAAGGAGGTTCCAATCAGATTATAAATTGTTAACATGATTACATTAATTATCTTATTCGAATAAAGCTAATACTTGTAAATGTTGGTAGGCATTCATGATTATAACTTATGGTAACAACAAATCAAGTACCTTTCATAGCTCAGGTGTCGGTTAAACCATACAGTATGGGCTATGAAAGTGCCAAGTATTTGTTGTACCAAGTGTTATACAACATAAATCTAGATTAACCATTTAACAAGCAAAGTATTAAAGTGAACAAGATAACAAATATAAAACATGTTAGTATCCAACGTTAAGTTCCATGTTAAGTTTATATTATACTTGTTCTTACACCATTAGTGTACCCTTTTCACCTTGACATAATTAACTTAGCTGGACATAATAAAAGAAAGAAACATAAATGAGCAAGACAAGAACATAAATGAGAAAGAGGTTAACTAAGTAAAGGAAAGGAAATGAAATGCATAAACTTGATATTAATGAAAGCAAGACATAAGCAATACAAAGAGAGAAAGCAAGAGCATGATCTTGATCTGAACACCAAGATGCCTCAATACATGGTAAGTGCCTCCTTTTATAGGCAAAAATTTGGAACTATTGATTTGTTGACTAATTGATGAGTGGGTGGCCACATCTTGACTAGATAACAATCCTTATCTTCTTGTCTGGTCAAGACGTCATTGCTAACATCATAATTTGCCCAGAATCCTCAAGAATGTTCTAGGAAATTGTCTCAGCTTTCCAACAAAAAAAAGATGAGGTCATTTGGACTTCTAGAACTCAAGATATGGGCTGAACACTAAATAGTGTTTGGGCTGCAGGACAGCTTCGGACTTCTTCGTTGTTCCTTCAATTTGGACTTCAAAACGACCTTTTCAAATCTTGGGCTCCTCATGAAAGTTGTGGGCCTTTGTTTTTACCTTTCCATCCATATAAAATGGACCTAAATCCGAAATCTAGAGCTCCAGATATGATCCAATTACTGAGCAATGTTCCGGTTTGGACTACACCGACATCTCTTTTCTAAGTTTGGCCATCTCTTTGTCCTTTAACTTTCAATGCTTAAACTCATCAATCAATTCTTTTATTTATGTGATAGACCTGCATATAAGATGAGCATTTACCATAAATTAAGGTATCTTATAGTATCAAACTTGTTATTATAAAACATGCTTTAGTTAAGGAGTTATTGATACTTCAAGTGCAAAATGATGATATAAAACCTTGATAAACATGCACTTTTAAGTACTAATCACACCCCCCAACCAGCTTATTACTAGTCCCTAGTAATCTAAAGCGTTAAAATAGAGAAACAATTTGCAAGTTCCACAAAGCAAGGCATTCATCATTCAACTTCCATTAATCTATCCAGATAAACAAACTCTCATTAAATTTATATTCCTGCTTCATACTTCGTAAACAAGATATTAATAAACCTTCTTTTTGTGTGCTCAATGAAAACATAGATGATGGGGCTTTTGTTGGAAGAAAACAATATTATGTTCAAATGTTTAAGGTGAACTTCCTTGAGTTGGGATTATTATTATTATTTTTTTTTTCTTTTTTTTTTTTTCTTCTTCTTCTTTTTTTTTCTTTTTATTTATATACACATACAACTTAAAACACAATGTATCTTTAACCCATGTAACGAGTTTTAGGCTAATGACTCCCAGACCAGTTGATCTTAGGGCATTAGGTGTTGAGACACCCCTACGAGCTTAACAACTCGGGTTGCAGATACTGATACGTAGATAGTGCAATGTTTGATTCCCTTAAGCTTTTCTCCTTAACCCATGTAACAAGCTTTGGGCCAATAGCTCCCAAGTCAGTTGACTTTAGGGTATTAGGTGTTAAAACACCCCTTCGGGCTTAATTGCTTAGGTTAGGGAGGCTACGAAACCAAACTTATCCACGTTTTATTATCATCAATACTATTTTTTTTTTCTTCTTTTTTTCTTCTTTTTTTTTTTTTTTTTTTTTTTTTGCAAATTATATACTATCCTTTTCCCTTAGTTGTTACCTTCAACAAAAGAACATAATTAATGTAATAATCCAATGTGCAACCCACAATCATATGTTAAAGTGTGTGTGTGAAAATGAAGGTTTAATAATACTTGTTAAATGAGTATAGGAGCAGAATCAAGTGATAACAATGTGAGAGTTTGTAAACCTGAATATTTCAAGAAGTATTATGATAGACCTTGGTAATGAAACTTACTAAGATGCGTCTCTAGAGTCAATAAAATTGATTCCATACTCTGCCATCCTAATAACAATTTTGTCAAATGGTTTTAATAATAGCAAAAACAGTTAGCAAGTTAGTATTTATTTTTTTTTTCTTCTTTTTTTTTTTTTAAACTACTACCCTCTCCTCCCAACCAAAACGAGACATTGTCCTCAATGTTCGAAGGTAGAAAGATAGAGTATAGAAGACATCACCTGAAACAGCGAACAATGACAAACCTGAAACACACTTAAACAAACATAAGAAGTAACAAAACAAAATAATATGCTATTAATAAAACCAAAAGACACAAGGTTTCACAGATGAAGGCTCAAATCTAATCTAAGCTTTTTACGGCTTTCCTTAGTTGACCAATCTAGACGACTCATGCAGGGATCAATGACAGGGATGAAAGATTGTAGTTGGTCAATCAATTGTTCAGCAGTAGCAGCAGAGATTATGATTTGTCGTGCCGAAGATGTTAGAAATTCCTGTTCCACAGCTTGATCAAGGAAAGACAGCAACTTATCATAAAAACCATTAACATTTAACAAACCTATGGGTTTATGGTGAATGTGCAGTTGGGCCCAAGATGAAATATGAAAGATCTCTTCCAATGTGCCCAGACCACCTGGTAAGGCAATGAAGGCATCAGCATGGCTAAACATGGTATTCAGTCGGTCAGACATTGTTGGGACCTGTAGTTCCTCTCCAATTGTTTTTCCAATGATGTCCCCAGTTGCTAAAGCTTTGGGGACAACCCCCAAAACTTGACTGCCTCCTAAAAATGCAGCCATTGACACACCTCCCATTAACCCAAGGCTACCTCCCTCATACACTAAATGAATCTTTCTCTCAGCTAGTACCCGACCAAGATGATTCGCTGATTCTAAAAACTCTTTTTCTTTCCCAGAACTGGATCCACCGAAAACACAAATATTTCTTATCTGATGACTTGAGGAACCTGCCATTTCTACACACTTCTATATTTGATGAATATATGGGATGAGTAGAAATGAAAGGAAGGAAGAGAAGAATTTATAGATGAAAAAGTGAAAATGCAATCATACCACCTATATGTAGGTCAGCTGTAGTCTTACAAACTCTCTCTCTCTCTCTCTCTCTCTCTCTTTATTAATTATTTATTTTGAAAAAGCATGTATGTACAGGTAGTTGTGATTGTGGCTCACATCTTCCCTTGGTTTTACGTCCAAGAACGGCTTAAACGCCCTCTATGGGTCGGGGATAGGCTTCCCATCCAGTTTTCTTAAAAACTGGCAAACAGGGTCTTTTTTAGTCAGATTCCCAAGACTAAGACGATCATGTTCTTTATGGAATTGTGGCCATAAATCATGAATTACACGATGCACATCTCCACTAGGATGCGTCTCAAGGGTCAACAAAAGATTATCTAAAGACCCCTTACTCAGGCCATCCTTAATGAATTGTATCTTATCTTCACGGTTTACAGATACCATTCCTAAAGAACGACATGTCGCATTACAAGTCCATCTGGCACATCTGTGACAGACTTTTAGTCGTTTTGCACGACGTTTCTTTGCAAAAGTGCTTTTACCTATTCCAGGCATGTGTGAAATGAAAGAATTAGAGGACTCACCTGATAAGCGGACCTTTGCTTCAATTAGCCAGCGAATATCTTCAGGAATTTCATGATTCATTAATAACCTCAATCTTGCACACCTAGCACGGTAAATTTTATTAATCGCATTTGGAGGCAAAGCGGGAAAATACCTTTTCAACTTTTCAAGAGTGGTGTCCATTTTCAAAAGAGAATTAGAGAAGAGATTCAAAGAAGGGAGAAAGAGCTAAGAATTGTACAAATATATACAGATATCAGTTATTTGGGAAACTGAAAGAACCGACTTAAGTCACGGAGTACCGTTATCCGCCATTTGACCGGGGTGAAAGAGAGACTAGCAAAACAATAGATACAACAAAACACAAAACAATGTGAGAAAAAGAATCAATCTTTATATACAGGATCACTCAATTCAATAGAGTCATTGTCAACCGAAAAATTGTCAAAATAAACTTTCAAACGATGCCCATTTACCTTGAAAACATTGCCATTCTTTGGATTCTCAATATCACAGGCCCCATATGGATACACATGTTTCACAATAAAAGGACCGCTCCATCTTGATCTTAGTTTTCCAGGAAATAAATGGAGTCGAGAATTATAAAGCAAGACTTTTTGACCAACATTGAATGTTTTTCTCAGTATTTTCTTGTCATGAAACTCTTTAATTCTTGCTTTATGAATTTTCGAATTGTCATATGCATCATTTCTTATTTCCTCAAGCTCATTTATTTGCAATTTTCGCAGCTGACTAGCATCATCAAGGCTTGAATTGAAAGCTTTAATAGCCCAATAAGCTTTATGTTCAATTTCCACAGGCAAGTGACAAGGTTTTCCATAGACTAGTCTATAAGGTGACATACCTAATGATGTTTTATAAGCAGTTCGATAAGCCCAAAGTGCATCATTAAGTCTTAAAGACCAGTCTTTCCTATTAGGGTTCACTGTTTTCTCTAAGATCTGTTTGATCTCCCTATTAGCAAGCTCTACTTGTCCACTTGTCTGAGGGTGATAAGGGGTGGCAACTTTATGTGTGATTCCATATTTCTTCATTAAAGACTCAAATGGCTTGTTGCAAAAGTGTGTTCCACCGTCACTTATCATGGCTCGAGGGATTCCAAATCGACTTAAAATGTTTTCTTTCAAAAACTTTATCACTGTTTTGTGATCATTGGTTCGACTTGGAATTGCCTCTATCCATTTTGAAACATAATCTACTGCGACCAATATGTACAAGAAACCAAATGATGGAGGAAATGGACCCATGAAATCTATACCCCAACAGTCAAAGATCTCAATGACAAGAATAGGATTTAAAGGCATCATGTGACGTTTCGAAATAGATCCCAACTTTTGACAATTTTCACAAATCTTACAGAATGCATGTGAGTCTTTGAACATGGTGGGCCAGTAAAATCCACTTTGTAAGATTTTTGCAGCTGTCTTTCTTGATGAGAAATGACCCCCACATGCCTCAGAATGACAAAATTTAATGACACTACTTACCTCATTGTCAGGAATGCATCTTCGAAATATTTGATCAGGACAATATTTGAATAAATAAGGGTCATCCCAATAAAAGTTCTTCACTTCGTTCAAGAACTTTCTTTTGTCTTGGGTACTCCAATGAGCTGGCAATTGTCCTGAAACAAGAAAATTAACAATATTAGCAAACCAAGGCATCGTAGAGACAGAAAATAAAGATTCATCAGGAAAGTAGTCATCGATTGGTGTAATGTCAGATTTCGAATCGGTTGTCAATCTTGACAAATGATCCGCGACAACATTTTCGGTGCCTTTCTTGTCTTTGATTGTGATATCAAATTCTTGAAGTAACAAAATCCACCGCACCAATCTAGCCTTAGAATCTTTCTTAGAGAGAAGATATTTCAATGCTGCATGATCACTAAAAACAACAACAGGTGAGCCAACAAGATAAGATCTGAACTTGTCACATGCAAATACTACTGCAAGTAATTCTTTTTCAGTGGTGGTGTAATTCATTTGAGCACTAGTTAAAGTTTTACTTGCATAGTAAATCACATAAGGTTTCTTATCTTTCCTTTGTCCCAAGACAGCACCCACGGCATAATCACTAGCGTCACACATTATTTCAAAAGGTAATGACCAATCAGGAGGTTGAATGACAGGAGCAGAAGTAAGCAAGTTTTTAAGTTTAACAAAGGCTTCCTCACAATGTTCAGTCCATTCAAAAATATTATCCTTTGTTAGAAGGTTACTCAAGGGCTTAGATATTACACTAAAATCTTTGATGAACATTCTGTAAAAACCAGCATGTCCTAAGAATGATCTAACATCTTTAACAGATTTTGGTGTTGGTAAGTTGGCAATTAACTCGATTTTAGATTTATCAACCTCAATTCCTTTCGATGAAACAATGTGACCAAGTACAATGCCGTTTGTTACCATAAAGTGACATTTTTCCCAATTCAGTACAAGATTCTTCTCTTCACACCTGCTCAAAACCTTTTCTAAGTTAGTCAAACAATCATCAAATGAATCACCAAAAACAGAAAAATCATCCATAAAAATTTCAAGAAAACGTTCAACCATATCACTGAATATGCTAAGCATGCATCTTTGAAACGTGGCTGGTGCATTACATAATCCAAAAGGCATCCTTCGATATGCAAAAGTACCAAATGGACATGTGAAAGTAGTCTTCTCTTGATCTTCCAATGCAATTTCAATTTGATTGTAACCTGAATAACCATCTAGGAAACAATAAAATTCATGACCTGCAACTCTTTCTAGGATTTGGTCCATGAAAGGTAAAGGGAAATGATCTTTTCTAGTCATTGAATTAAGTTTCCTATAGTCAATGCACATGCGCCAACCCGTAACAGTCCTAGTTGGAATTAACTCATTTTTCTCATTTGTTATCACAGTGACTCCAGACTTTTTGGGTACAACTTGGGTAGGACTTACCCATTTGCTGTCAGAAATAGGATAAATGATTCCATTATCTAGAAGCTTAATGACTTCATTTTTCACTACTTCTTTCATATTAGGATTAAGCTTTCGTTGCATTTCTCTAGAGGGTTTAGCATTTTCCTCCAAATAAATCCTGTGTGTGCAAATCAAAGGGCTAATTCCTTTTATGTCAGCTATGGTCCATCCTAATGCATTTTTGTGCATTTTTAGAGTCTGTAATAACTTACCTTCTTGATGCGCATTAAGTTTGGAAGAGATTATTACCGGAAAAGTTTCATTTTCTCCCAAAAATGAGTATTTGAGATTAAATGGTAACGGCTTCAATTCAGGTTTTGGTGGTTGAACACTTGAAGGTATGGGCTCAATTGATCGTGGTGGCAATTCTTCAATTTGTGGTCTCCAATTGCATGCCTTTGATTCCTGAAAGTAGACCATTTGCAAATCATCAGATTCATCAATCTCAGTTTCACTAGAAGTGGTTTGAAATTGATCATGAACTAATTTTTCAATAAAGTCCACTTCCTGTAAATCATTATCATCTCCAGGTTGCTTGTAAATGTTGAAAATATTCATCTCCAATGTCATGTTTCCAAATGATAGCTTCATCAGTCCATTCCTACAATTAATCAATGCATTAGAAGTGGCAAGAAATGGACGTCCTAAAATGACAGGAATTGAATTACATGCTTCAACAGGTTGCGTGTCCAAGACAACAAAATCCACAGGATAAATGAATTTATCAACTTGTACCAACACATCTTCAATTATTCCTCTAGGCACTTTTACAGATCTATCGGCGAGTAAAAGAGTTACAGAGGTTGGTTTTAACTCACCTAGATTGAGACTCTGAAAAACTGAATATGGAAGTAAATTCACACTAGCTCCAAGATCAAGTAAGGCTCTTTCAATTTTATGTTCTCCAATAAAGCAAGAAATTGTAGGACAACCAGGGTCTTTATATTTCAAAGCATTATTGTTCTGAAGAATGGCACTTACTTGTTCGGCTAAAAATGCTTTCTTTTTCACATTCAATTTTCTCTTCACAGTGCATAGATCTTTCAAAAATTTAGCATAGGAAGGAACCTGTTTAATAGCATCCAACAAAGGTATATTGATCCTTACCTGTTTGAAAATTTCAAAGATTTCAGAGTTGTGACTAACTTTCCTTTGTTTGATCATGGCATGAGGAAACGGAAGTGCTGGCGGGGAATCAGCCTTTTCTTTGCAATGTTCAGGTTCAACCCCTTCCTTACCCTCAGAGATAGACTCATCATCTTTCTCACAAGGTTCAAGAATAGGTTTTTCAATAACCTTACCACTACGAAGAGTGATGACTGATTTGACTTGATCCATGTGTTGGCTTCCAGAACTACTTGCATTTGCATTGTATTGCCCCTTTGGATTTTGCTGTGGTTGAGAAGGAAACTTACCTTTCTCTTGGAAACTGAGAGCAGATGTTAATTTTGTAAGAGCATCTTTAAAATCGGTCATGCTTTGAGCAAGTTGAGTGTTGATTGTCTCCTGCTTTTCAATGAATGCATGCAATGTTTCCTCAAAATTTCTTCTAGGAGGTGGAGCATAAGGAGGTGCATATCCATGAGAATTTTGGAAATTATGGTGTGCTTGAAACGGTGGATGTGAAGTTTGTGCATTGTTGCTATCACTCTTCCAACTGAAATTTGGGTGATTTCTCCAACCAGGGTTATACGTTTGTGAGTATGGGTTATGGTTGGGCCTTTGGAAACTGTTTATAGCATGGGCTTGTTCATGGAGGCATTCCTTAAAAGAAGGTAAAGTTGGACAATCATTGGTTGCATGCTCATTTGTTTCACAGATTTGACACACAATGTCTTGAATCGATTTTAATTGACCACTCTTTTTCAATTCTAGTGCCTCGACTTTTCTAGCTAAAGATGCAAACTTGGCTTGGAGATCATGATCTTCCCTAAGGTTGTGCATACCTCCACTAGATGTATGAGGTTGAGTTTTACCTGGTGCCTCATAAGTACCTGTGGTGTCCCAATTTTGAGCATTTTCGGCTAGCAAGTCTAGGTACTCCATTGCTTCATTAGGGTCTTTATCTTCAAAGGTTCCATTGCACATCAATTCAACCATTTGCCTATCTCTAGGTGTTAAACCTTCATAAAAATGTGAAACCAATCTCCATGTTTCAAAACCATGATGTGGGCAAGTATTAAGCAAATCTCGATACCTATCCCAACATTGGTAAAATGTTTCTCCTGGCTTTTGAGTGAAAGTGATGATTTGTCTTTTGAAAGAGTTTGTTCTGTGAGATGGAAAAAACTTCTTTAAAAATTGTTGTTGCATATCATCCCAAGCACGAATGGATCCTGGTCTCAAATTTTGTAGCCATGTTTTAGCTTTATCTTTTAATGAAAAAGGAAAAAGCTTTAATTGAATGGTGTTCATGCTACAATTTGAGTCATTATAGGTATTACAGACCTCCTCAAATTCCCTTAAATGCAAGTATGGATTTTCTAAGTCTAAGCCATGAAAAGATGGTAAAAGTTGAATAATGCCTGGCTTAAAATTAAAATGAGATGCATCAGGAGGGAAAACTATGCATGAGGGTGCACTTGTTCTTGTGGGATTCATGTGGTCTCTAAGTGTTCTCATACGGTTATTCTCATTATTCTCATTATGAAGTGATTGATTATCTTCTTCGGCCATATTTTCTGAAAATGATGAGGATACCCTACAAAGTCTACCACTTAATGTACGTGACCAAACTCTCATGCACGTGTAAGAAGAGAATTAAAAGGAAGAAAATAAAAGAGAAGAAAAAGAAACAAAAGTTAAAAAAAATGAAAAATGAAAAGAGAAGATAAAATAAATATTATAATTTATACAAGAATTTACCTCCCCGGCAACGGCGCCAAAAACTTGACACGACCAAAAGCTTGATGTCTTTTCCCAAGTGCAGGAGTGTCGAAGTAATAAATAACCCGGCAAGACCGGGGTCGAACCACAGAGAGGTTAATTGTATAAATTATAAATAACAACACAACAACAACAATAACAACAATAATAACAATAATAATAACAATAATAATACTCAGTACGTGGCGTTGTTATACCTGAGAATGATCTAAAAGATCGGGTCACAGGTTTCCAGCCTATATACTGAGTTTATGAAAAGATCAAAGATATATATTATATAATATAAACAGAATGTAAGTAGTAATAATAATAATAACAATAATAAAAGTAGAAGATGAAGAAATTAATGAGAACTTTGAGATGAAAGATTAACGTAAGGATTAAACAATGATAAAGACAAATGTCAAGGTTAGAGGATCCACTAATGGTACTTCAAACAAGTATAATATAAACTCTTATTACTCAATTGGAAACCACACATAAAGGAGGTTCCAATCAGATTATAAATTGTTAACATGATTACATTAATTATCTTATTCGAATAAAGCTAATACTTGTAAATGTTGGCAGGCATTCATGATTATAACTTATGGTAACAACAAATCAAGTACCTTTCATAGCTCAGGTGTCGGTTAAACCATACAGTATGGGCTATGAAAGTGCCAAGTATTTGTTGTACCAAGTGTTATACAACATAAATCTAGATTAACCATTTAACAAGCAAAGTATTAAAGTGAACAAGATAACAAATATAAAACATGTTAGTATCCAACGTTAAGTTCCATGTTAAGTTTATATTATACTTGTTCTTACACCATTAGTGTACCCTTTTCACCTTGGCATAATTAACTTAGCTGGACATAATAAAAGAAAGAAACATAAATGAGCAAGACAAGAACATAAATGAGAAAGAGGTTAACTAAGTAAAGGAAAGGAAATGAAATGCATAAACTTGATATTAATGAAAGCAAGACATAAGCAATACAAAGAGAGAAAGCAAGAGCATGATCTTGATCTGAACACCAAGATGCCTCAATACATGGTAAGTGCCTCCTTTTATAGGCAAAAATTTGGAACTATTGATTTGTTGACTAATTGATGAGTGGGTGGCCACATCTTGACTAGATAACAATCCTTATCTTCTTGTCTGGTCAAGACGTCATTGCTAACATCATAATTTGCCCAGAATCCTCAAGAATGTTCTAGGAAATTGTCTCAGCTTTCCAACAAAAAAAAGATGAGGTCATTTGGACTTCTAGAACTCAAGATATGGGCTGAACACTAAATAGTGTTTGGGCTGCAGGACAGCTTCGGACTTCTTCGTTGTTCCTTCAATTTGGACTTCAAAACGACCTTTTCAAATCTTGGGCTCCTCATGAAAGTTGTGGGCCTTTGTTTTTACCTTTCCATCCATATAAAATGAACCTAAATCCGAAATCTAGAGCTCCAGATATGATCCAATTACTGAGCAATGTTCCGGTTTGGACTACACCGACATCTCTTTTCTAAGTTTGGCCATCTCTTTGTCCTTTAACTTTCAATGCTTAAACTCATCAATCAATTCTTTTATTTATGTGATAGACCTGCATATAAGATGAGCATTTACCATAAATTAAGGTATCTTATAGTATCAAACTTGTTATTATAAAACATGCTTTAGTTAAGGAGTTATTGATACTTCAAGTGCAAAATGATGATATAAAACCTTGATAAACATGCACTTTTAAGTACTAATCACCGGGACGAATGATTGATTAGCTTCGGCTAATGGCATCCGAAAGGATGACCGGGACGAACTATTGATTAGCTTCGGCTAATGGCATCAGAAAGGATGACTGGGACGAACGATTGATTAGCTTGGCTAATGGCATCCGAAGTGGATGATCGGGGTGAGTGAATGGTTAACCTCAGCAAATAATGCTTTAAGAGGATAGCCGGGTTAAGATTATGGTTGATTGCAAAATAAATAAAATAAAATTGGTACATCTATATATACTACTAGCTGTTTATACCAAGTACATGACGTTATTATAAATGTTAATGCTTCATTTAACTGCCAGACCGTTAGTTATCATTATTAGTATTCTTAAGTATTTGCATTCTCTTAAATGTTTTGTACTGCTGCAGGGACATCACACCAACGAGATGTCTATGAAACCTGATACACGGGAACCTATTTTTGCAAGGAATCATGTAGATGCATTCTAAATCATAATGTATTTTGTATGAATCAATGTACTGAATGTATAACTGGAGGCTGGGTAATTTGTATGGAATTACTAGATGTACTGGTAACCAAGGAAGGTTAACCAAATATGTGGGTAATTATATGAAATTACCAGAATTATTGGCAATTGAGATGAGTTAGCCAGATAGTTAAGTTTTGAAAAGATTATGTGAATCAATTGATTGAAGTTAGAAGTAGTAAATTCTAAATGTTATGAGTAAAATAATTAATATATGACTAAGATTTTGAGTAAATTAATTAATGTGGTTATTGGGTAGACACAATGATTTGGAGATTGGAGGGGAATTGATAGATAATTAATTACCATAGAGTTGGTGGCTAAGGATACATTACAGTGATACTTAACATCATAATGATGGTGGCTAAGGGCATAAATTGATACTTGGCACTGTAATGAGGGTGACCAAAGTTATGTGAAGGATGCTTAGTGACCGTGGTGTCGATAACTAAGATTGTGTGTATATGATACTTGGCAACCATGGTTAGAATGCATATGAGGTTAATAAGAAAATGAAAGGGATTCGATATGAATGGAAGAATCAAATGGCATGAATTAGCTACCAGGTTTGGATGGCTAATGGTATCGAAGAGGTTTCATCGGTGCTGGTATATTTTAAATTGATTAGTCTAGCCCAATATTAGAAGACTAATGATATTAATGAGATTTATTAGTTTCAACGATTACCTTCTAGCAACAGATTTAGAAAAGAAAAAAAAACAATATTGATTAATTATTCCAAAAGAATGAGATAAGCTAATGATATCAAGAGAGGAATATCTTGGTATCAAGTGAAAATTGACTTATAAGGAGATGATGTTCACAAACCGTTGAGTGGTGTTGAGATTTCCAAGATGGAATTATTCTTGGCAAATGAGATAGGATATTAGATGGATATTGGTAATAGATGGAAAATATATGTTGTAAAAGAGGTTTATGCCTAATTTTATATATAAAAAGAAATTCCGTAGAGATTATTGTCTGCCATTGTTATTGCTTGTTACTATATTTTATATTTATGTGTACATGTTAATTTCTATTATCAGGTCCACCAGGGTTGCGTCAAGGGTAATACTAGTTTAGTTATCTTTTGCTTTTGACCATGTAAATTAATTGTAAATTAAAAGACTTATCTCTTAAAACTTGAGATGTAATATAAATCCGTAAATTTGAATGTATGTCTTTAATCTAATGGTTGAAACTCTTAGTACCTTTTTGACCATGCATGTTTACAGTTGAAATTGAATCTTTTATTTGAATTGCATTATATGATGTTATTGAAAAAGATGTGTTGTGTTGATGAGAATGAGTTGGGTTGAGGCCCAGGATGATTGGGTCGTGATTTTGAGTTATTATAAGTGTAAAAGGGTATATGTCGATAACTTGGGACCTACCGGTACAGGGGAGACTCTGCCAAAATTTTGGTGGAACCTGTATATATATATATATATATAAATTTACCTGAAATTTTCCAATATATTGCGAAAAAGAATGTAGAAAAATCCGGGCCGTTACAAGTTTTGAGTGGACCTCATATAAGTCCACATAAGGGGTCCTTTAGGGTTAACTTTTCTAGAACTATTTAAACTCATGTAGGCCAAAATTTTAGCAGCTTTGATGATTATTATTCTGAATTTTTCAGTTTTAACATGTGAGAGTATTCTTGCATTCTTCAGTTCTTGAACGAACTGAATCTGACTTATCAAAGATTAACTGGCTTCGTGGCGTCATTCTACTGATTCCAATAGTGTTGGTGCCTTGGGGCAGGTTTCCATTGTGTCACACTCATATCAGACCTATTTCGGCTTTCGAGGATCAGATCTCAATCTTGATTGTGGGTTGCATGACCACATGATCACGAGGTTCGCATCAATGTACCTAATATCCACCAAATTTGACAAATCTTATACAAAAATGATCCTCTGCACTTTCTTTACAACCCCATGTGACCCGTTCAGGCTAAATGACAATATATTAGCACTAGTGATAGCCTAAAGAGGCCTACACAGTCAGCTTTTGTCTGCAGAATTGCAACTCATGATACCTACTTTGAGCCAATGGTTGGGATCCTTCCCAACTGAATCAAGGGCTGAAATTTTTCCCCAATGTGGACAAGAGCCCTCTTCCACCGCCTATAATTAGAGGTGGATTTCATGGCCTGAGGGAGGAGAAAATCAGGTCCAAAATAAGCTAAAAAATCAGCCTTTTCTCGGTTTCTGCCACTTCCTCTATGTTTTCTTCTGTTTTCTTTCTCTCTCAGTCGTGCCTTTAACCACCACCACCACTGTCACTGCCAATTGGACAACCATCCTCTCCACCACGCTTCTCCCTCTCCACTGATGCTTCTCCCTTTTCCTCCACAGCGGCAGCAGCTCATCAGCACCATCGTTATCGTTTTCTTCCTTCTCCTCCACAGTGACAACCTCCACCTCCACAACCGGCTTTACCACCATAATTTCCATCAACCCAGCTCCTCATCAGTGGCAGAGCAGCCACCGTGACCTTCTCTCTCCTCCTTCTAGCTTTTCTCTCTCCTCTACAACCTTTTCTTCTTCTTCCAACAGCCAACTCCGGCCATCATCACCTCAGCCGACGCCACTTGAGCCACCAGACGAACCACCTCATCACAGCAGCCACAACCCCTTCAGCCAGGTGATCCTCCCTTCCTCTCCTTCTTTTCCTTCTTCTTCTTATTCTTCTTCTTTTCCTATTGTTCATTGCATGAACAGTAGACATGAAATATAATTCACATCCAAGGGTTGTTTGGATCAGGTTATGGGCTTTTTAGTTTAGGGTTTTGAGCCAGTTTTGAGTGGACTTCATATAAGTCCACATAAGAGGTTCATTAGGGTTAATTTTTCAAGAACTATTTAAACTCATATAAGCCACAATTTCGGCAGCTTTGATGATTATTATTCTGAATTTTTTAGTTTTAACGTATGAGAGTGATTCTTGCATTCTTCAGTTCTTGAACGAACTGATTCCGACTTATCGAAGATTAACTGGCTTCGTGGCGTCATTCTACTCATTCCAATAGTGTTGGTGCCTTGGGGCAGGTTTCCATTGTGTCACACTCCTATCAGACCTATTTCGGCTTTCCGGGATCAGATCTCAATCTTGATTGTGGGTTGCATGGCCACGTGATCACGAGGTTCGCATCACAAACCCACCTCATCCACCCACTAGCTAACCACTACCCTTGCAGGTAAAGCACAACTGCATGAAGCAGCACCCAACCAGCCCCTAGGGCCGTAGTATCCAACTGCATGAAACAGTAACAAGAGAGCCTCCTCCAACCATAACCATGCAGAATCCTCACCCAGTCAGACCAAGCTCAGCCATATAGTAACTTCAAAGTTGCAATCCAAGCTGCTTAAAGCAGCAACACAAGTGAACCAAAGCGGCAATCCAGCAGAAAGCAGACCCTTTGCTCAGCACTGCAATAGGACCATATCTTTGGGGAGAGAACCTCACCCTCACCCTAATGAATTCCTACCAAGCAGGCAGAGGGCAGCAGAAGGAAGCCACAATCAGCTATCACTCATATGAGGACCGCCAGCCCAAACATTCCAGCAAGAGGTGCTGAAATGTGACATCAAATCAAAGACCCAATGCATGGGCCACAACATCAGGAGGAGCACATCAACAAGCCACACCACCAGGAGGTAAGCTTAGACAAGCATCAGCTACTCCAAGAGGAGCAACCAATTACAGCCAGCAGAGGAGATAAACCGAAGCAGCAAACCAGCAGAAAGCAAACCCTTTGCTCAACACTACAATAGGACCATATCTTTGGGGAGAGAACCTCACCCTCACCCTAATGAATTCCTACCAAGCAGGCAGAGGGCAGCATAAGGAAGCCACCAGCAGCTACAATCCTTATGATGACCGCCAGTCCAAACAGTCCAACAAGGAGTGTTGGATTGTGACTCCAAAGCAAAGACCCAATAAGGGCCACACGGCAGCAAGCCACACCAACCGGGAGGCAAGCTGAGACAAGCATCAGCCACTAAGCATAGCAGCTACCAGACATCTATAGAAGGACACCAACCATACCCAAGTTTGCATATACAAGCCAGCTCAGCATGGCAGGACAGAAACGGACAAACAATGCCCCATCTCATTACCCAACCATCAAACATGCAAAACCAGCATTGTATCAGCACCCTTGCAACCCAATGCAGAGTCCATCTAACCAAGCTGCAGAAGCAGCACACCGAAGTCTCTCATGGTTGTCTAGTAAACACAAAGTTGTAAAAGCCAAGGAATATGAGCAATCTAACATTCCAAGGCAGACCAACGGGAAAGAGCAAGAAAGAGCAAAGCCCTGCACAAAACCACTGGGGAGAGACCCTCACCCAACGAGAATTAGAGTAGTGGACCATCCATCAACTCCAGCCAGCCAAACCTGCATCATGTTGTTGAGTGATACTAGAACCATCTCCATACAGCAGTCACCACTTAAGATGCAGCCCAAACTAATGGAAGTCATATCATCAACAACAGATTTGTGAAACGAAACTGAGGCATAGAGTCTGGCATATAGGAAGAGACCCTCACCAAGTCAGACAAGACCAGACTCACCCATAACTGAACCAGAGTAACAGGCAGATAATAGATCCACTACCACAGGGAAAATATAGGCCAATCCAGTTAGAAGTAACAACTCAGGTTTTGAACAGGCCAACAAAGAGACAACGTACAAGGTATCAAAGAAGCATGGGTTGGACAACCCATGCTAGCCAAGGCAAACATGCCATTAATAGTCCCAGGAGGTATGCATGACAGAGAAAGAAATAGGAGGAAACCTGCTATGACTGGAAGCTCTGCGTTGAATTTGGAGAAACAACCCTGGTGTGGAGTCAACAAAAAACGCCGTCTGACCATCCACAGTGAAGAACCCACAAGACCATTATCAAAATCCTTGATAACCCTAGCTTCAGAGTCTGAATGGAGAGACAACCGCCAGACCACCAATTAGGTTTTGGGAACATGGCACGTGCATTCAATTTCTGTGCAACAAGAAAGAAATTCAAAAACATCCAGCAAAGTAGATCCTAGACGTTAGGGGCAGAATCTTCAATCTGACGGGATGACAAATCCAAAGCATACTTGCACATTACACAAAATCAAGTGGCGCAATCAAGCACCATCTATGACAAAAGTGAGATCTTGAGCACCAGCCAAGGAACCGCGATGCCCAAGCAAAATGCCGGAGTCATCATCAGATGACGTTCGTATTGGAGCTCAGTCCAAACCGGTTGATGATAGATCCAAAACTTCCCTTAGAGGTTAAGCCGAGAGAAGAGAAACAAAAAGATAGATTCACGATGGCCATATAAAGACCAACGGAGAAAGAAACCCATGAAGAATGAGTCTTCAATCGGGTTCTCAGTCGGGCTGCAGCGCACCATCGGGAGAAAAGATTTCAAAATTTCAAAATTAAGAGAGAGCATCTCTCTCTAGTTTCTCTCTCCAACTGCAACTACTGAGAGCTCTTTCTAAATTCTACCTATATTTGACAAAGGAAGTCATGGATTAGCTCTTTAATCCTTATACATGCATCTTTTTCATTTGCATCCATATTCATACATTCATTCATTATAACACACATGCATATGCCAGGTCAAAATATAGGTCCCCAAACAGTCTACAACACCCGACTCCGAGCAAGGAACATGGAAGATGAAGAGCATGCTTATCATGAAGCTCACTTCCAAGAAGAATTGGATTCTCTAAAGGTTAGTGTGGCTTGCCTTACCAGTTTACTCGAGCAAGCACTAAGGAATACCTCCGGTGAAGGCCCTTCCACTAGACCTACCACTTTCCTAGTAAATCAACCTAAAGAAATAATAGGAGAACAAGCATAGGAGCCCCAGCACATTCCAGCATTTGTGCAGTCAATAACACCAGCACCAACACCTGCAGTTACAGATGCATTTGCTAATGAGTCCCACAAAACCAAGTCATTTGATGACATTCATCAAGACAAGATGGCAGCACTAGAGGCCAAGATTAGAGCCATTGAAAGAGTAGACTTATATGACCCGATACGAGCCGCAGAAATGTGTCTGATCCCTAATGTGGTGGTACCAAAGAAATTTTGAGTTCCTGAATTTATCAAATATATCGAAACCCAGCGCCCTATTACCTATCTTAAATCCTGTTGCAAAAAAATGGTAGAAGTAGTGCATGATGAGAAGCTACTAATGCACTTCTTCCAGGACAGCTTGAGTGGAGCAACATTGAGCTGGTACATGAGGTTAGATAATACCAGGATTCATACATGGAAGGATCTCGTATATGCTTTCATTAAACAATACAAATATAACATGGATATTGCTCCAGATAGAACTAGTCTATCTAATCTAAAGAAAGGAGACAAAGAGAGTATAAAGGAGTATACCTAGAGATGGAGAGATTTGGCAGCACAAGTACATCCCCTACTCCTAGAAAAGGAAATGGTTACTTTGTTTGCTAACACGCTAAAAGCGCCATACTATGAACACGTGATGGGTAATTCGACTCAATAATTCACTAATACCGTCGTAGTAGTAGAGCGAATAGAGCAAGGAGTAAAGAGTGGAGAATCTCTGCACCCATGAAAAAAAAGGGTTTTGGTGTAAAAAAGAGGGAGATTGATCATATCGAAAGCAGCTTTAAAAGCAAGAAAGGCCAATTCCAAAGATATAACACTCCACCCCTTTCATCCTAAATTGCCAACACCAATTTCAACTTCCCGATCCCAACTAGAAAACCTAAACCCCAAAACCACCAAGTAAAAAACCAAGTTGAAAGTTTCCCTAAAAATAACTACCAAAGAACCCAAGAACAATTGCTCTCATTGTCGTTACCCCTGAATGAAATATACAAAAAGCTACTAAGTATCGGGCAAGTAGCCCCTGTACCTTTGGCACCCCTACAACCGCCTTACCCTAGCTGGTATAAGCCAGATCTTACCTGCGAATACCATGCCGATATAGCTGGGCATAACATCCATACCTACAATGCCTTCAAGAGAAAGCATCTGCAATTGATCAAAGCAGGTTGGATAACATTTGAAGATGTCCCTAATGTGAATACAAATCCTCTACCCAATCATGCTTCAGGTAGTGGGTCTGTAAACATGTTAGAAATAGAACACTTAAAAATCTTGAAGGTGTCAATGGATAGGATCTACAAAATGATGGTAGATGTAAGGTACAAAGAGGGTAGCGAAAAGTGTTGTGAATAGCCAATGTGAGGGCTTTCATAAAAAAGTGATGCAAATGATGAGTCGTGGATTGCTACGAATCGAGAAAGCAACAAGTGAGGAGGTGTCATGATGGAAGCACCAAATAAAGAGGTATATCGAGCACAATTCGTTACAGGAAAGCCACCCAAACTGGTCTTATCCAAACCAGTAGTGGCACATAAAGGGAATTACAATGCCTTACCTCATGACTATGGGTGTTCCTTTAAAAGCACTCAAGAACCACCTATTTTTCAAGCAGAAATTGGAGGATTAACCTGTAGCGGTAGATGTTTCACTCCAGAAGAACTGGAAAAACAAAGAAAAGCTAAGGGTAAAGAGGGGGTTGATGTGACCGAGGAAATAAACAAACTTGTCACTGAAGAGGAAACCAATGAAATCTTAAAGTTGATGAAACACAGTGAATATAGTGTTGTTGAACAGCTTAAGAAAACTCCAGCAAGAATATCATTGTTGTCTTTGATTCTAAGCTCTGAGCCACATAGGAAGGCTCTATAGAAGGTATTGAATGAGGCATACATTCCCAAGGACATCAATCAAGAAGCCATGGAACATTTTGTGGGAAGAATCCAAGCCTCGAATTATGTATACTTCATTGAAGATGAATTGGGTCCTGATGGTACTGGGCATAACAAGCCACTATACATTACAGTGCGGTGTAAAGATATTCTAATCGGAAAGGTACTCGTCGATAACGGTTCTACGCTTAATGTCCTACCAAGGCATATGTTGAAAGAAATGCCTATCGATGAGTCACATATGAAACCTAGCATAGTGATGGCAAAAGCATATAATGGTTCGCCAAGACAAATATAATTGGGACCCTAGAAATGGAGTTATATGTAGGGCGACAAATGTTCCTGATAACATTACAAATAATGGACATTCACCCATCTTACAACATATTATTAGGGAGGTCGTGGATTCATGCGGATGGAGCAGTGGCTTCTTCACTACAAATAGAATGCTCATAATTGTCAAAGCAGAAGAGATAGTTTCCATGATAAAAAAAATATAGCCATACCCTTCATTGAAGCTAAAGATTGTAGAGATGGGAATATTCATGCATTTGAAATTATGAATACGGAATGGGTTCCCGAAGGTGCAGTGTTGAGAAAGCCTAGAATCCCTGAAGCGACAAAAATGGTTGCCATATACTTTTTGAAGAATAGGGCTCCTTTCCAATATAATCCTAAGATTGGACCAATCAAGCAAAAGAGTATGGATCAAAGATTTGGGCTTGGATATAAGCCCAAGAAAGATGATTACAAACAGGTTGCCCAGATTAGAAAGGAGGTAAGAATGACAAGGATTGAAGGAAGAGAGCCAAAAGAAGAGGAATTTGCCATCCCGCCACTCTAAGTATCTTTCCCAAAGGCTGCAGAAGTGATTAGATCTGGCATAGTAGATCTCCACATCAGTACCCTGGAGAGCCAAGAACAGATAGAGGAAGTGAATCTTGAAGTGAAGGATAAAGTTCTACCATAGCTTTCCATTCACACCATTGATGAACCCCAACAAGATTTTTTGTGCGAAGATTGGCTGAAGGAGAAGTGTACCAGAATTGGAAGATGGAGATTGCTCCTATTGTGTTTAAAAAGTAATTGCTCTTGTTTGATCATTTTTGGATTTGTTTTGCTTTGTTTTGACTTGTGCTGATCTTGTTGGTGATTTAGCTCATGATACCACAAGATTTTCTATGTTAACTGAGCACTTTTGTTTTAATGAAATCATGCATTTTCTTGTATCCATTGAGTGCCTTCATCCTTGTACCCTTTCACGAATTACACTTACACGAGCACACCTTGCATTTTCAGGAATCCTGAAAGTTCCCTCAACTCACAAAACCACTACACTAAGAATAATTGGCCAAACTTTGATAATATGGTTGCAATGGGCGATGAAGAATGGGAGGAAAAAGATGTAAAAGAGTTTACTAGGTTAGTAGAACACTCCAAAAAGTCTAAGAAACCTGCTAGTGAGAAACTAGAAGTCGTCAACTTGGGAAATGAGCAAGAAAAGAAGGAATTGAAGATTGGCACCCTTGTTACAACTAAAGAAAGAAATAGACTGGTCTCTCTTTTACATGAATATGCAAATGTTTTTGCCTGGACTTATGCAGATATGCCTAGTCTAGATACTGACATAGTCATACATAAAATTCCTTTAATAGAAGAAAGCAAACCAGCTAAGTAGAAAACCAGGCGAATGCGCCTGGACATGTTGCTCAAGGTAAAGGCTGAGATACAAAAACAGTGGGATGCAAGATTCCTAGATGTGGTCCTATATCCTCAATGGGTAGCTAATGTGGTTGTAGTCCCAAAAAAAGATGGAAAGATCCCGGTGTGTGTGGACTATAGAGATTTGAACAAGGCGAGACCAAAAGATGATTTTCCTTCACTGAGACATTCTAGTTGATAATGCTCTGAGAAATGCTGCGTATTCTTTCATGGATGGATTCTCTGGTTATAAGCAGATCAAAATGGAGGAAAAAGACGAAGAGAAGACCACCTTTGTCACACCGTGGGGAATATTCTGCTATAAAGTAATGCCATTCGGATTGAAGAATGCTGGAGCCACATATCAAAGGGCAATGGTTACCCTATTCCATGATATGATGCACTGAGAAGTGGAGGTTTATGTGGATGACATACTTGCAAAATCAAATAAGGAAGAAGATCATGTGCAAGTATTAAGGAGACTATTTGAAAGGCTGCAAAAATACCAATTAAAGTTGAACCCTACAAAATGCTCTTTCAAGGTAAAAACATGAAAATTGTTGGATTCATAGTAAGTGATCGAGGAATAGAAGTTGATCCTGATAAAGCCAAAGCTATTCAGGAGATGCCTGCACCTAAGACATAAAAAGAACTAAGAAGTTCCTTGGGTGCCTAAATTACATAGCTCGGTTTATATCTCAGCTAACAGTGACTTGCGATCCAATTTTTTGTTTGCTCAGGAAGAAAAATCATGGAGTGTGGGACAATGATTGTCAGGAAGCCTTTGGTAAAATAAAGAGGTATTTGCAAAATCCACCACTGCTAGTACCTCCAACACCAGGAAGGCCTTTGATCTTGTATTTGACAGTAATAGAAACAACTATGGGCTGTGTGCTGGGACAACATGATGAGTCAGGAAGGAAAGAGTAAGTTATTTACTACTTGAGTAAAAAATTCAATGACTGTAAGTCAAAATATACAACAATTTAAAGGTTGTGTTGTGCCCTGGTGTGGAGTGCGAAAAGACTCAGACAGTACATGTTTTATTACACAACCTGGTTGATTTCAAAATTAGATCCGCTTAAGTATATTTATGAAAAACCTTACATGTCAAGTAGGATAACAATGTGGCAAGTGGTGTTGGCAGAATATGACATTGTCTTTATGACAAGAAAAGTTATAAAAGGAAGCGTAATTGCCGATCATCTTGCAGAATATGAAGATGTGATAGTAATTGAGGATGGAGGTGGGGAAAGCAATACGTGGACCCTTTACTTTGATGGTGTAGTAAATGTATCAGGAAATGGGGCAGGAGCTGATTCGTAATCTCGAATCTAAATCAGTGTTCTTGTTTTTTTTTCGTCGTCTTCTTGTTTTTTTCCCCCTATCTGTGTCATGTATTCACTAAGGGAGAGGGAACAGAGAAGGATTGTAGATCAACGATGTGAAAAACTAGGCCATGGTTTGGGGGTTCTAGAACGAGAAGTTGATTAAGTGTAGAAGATTAGTCTATGATCTTCAAGCGTCATGGGAAAAGGAGGTACAACGCTAAAAGGATGAAAGACGAAGGAGAGTCGCTGTGGTTATCATTCAAAAGTATGTACGCAAGTGGTTAGTACGGCGTGCTTATTTGAAATTCTTGTCAGTCACTACTTCTATACAGTGTTGTTGGAGAAAGGTGTTAGCAATAAGGGGATTTCGAAGGCTTAAACAAGAGGCTACTGAAGTCACCATTAATTCTATTCAAGATTCGAGGGCGAATCTTCTTGAAGAGGGAGGGAATGATACGGTTCAGCCCTGTGATACGACCCAAGTAAGGTCAGATTCGGATTTTGGCGTAAAAAGTGCAACAGTCCAGGTTTACGACAACAGTCATAATTCTCAATCCGACCGTTGGATCCGGCTAATATTTTATGTTGACTCTCCAGACATATCTTACTACCTTGGGTTAAAAATTCAGGTTAATCGCAGTTCGGGAAGGAATCGCAATACTGGTCAACGGAGGCTGTACGAATTTTGTTATTTACTTCCATTTGACTTGTGGACTTGCTATTTGGTTAGGATTCTTTTCATACAAGGATGTGGCAGCTGGTTTTGGGAATTTCCTAAATCCACAGGGATCTTTAATGAGCTGCAATATAGTTTACAAGTGTGTGTTGTGATGTCGCGGTCGCACAAATTAATTACCCTAGCTTAAAACACAACACACAAGATAGTATAGAGCAAGCAAGGGGTCGATCCCACGAGGAAGGTTCAAGTAAGATTTTTATGCTAGATGATATGCAATTGGGGGGGGGTTGGATGTTATCTAGGCTAAAGCAAAAGAGAATAGAAAACTATTAAACAAAATTTATTAAATCAGAAAATTATCAAGAGAACAAACCTTGGTCGCAAGCACACATCCACCTATAGAAATCAGAACTGATCCTTGAAACGAAATTCCAATTTTTATTCTGAATTTTTATCTTTTCTTAACATTGGTTAATTAACGGATCCGCCGTATAACTAACCCTAACCAACAAATAATCACAGTGTCCGCACTAATGATTTAATCCAATGGTAGCCTTAAGATCTAGATAAATTCATTAATCTTAACAACTAAGTTGTCTGCTTATGTTGCTTTGATCGAATGTTCTCCCTAAGATTAATAACATAGATCCGCTACAATTATTAAACTCAGTTGCTTCACAAGTTCATATACCACAACTCCGGTTTTGATATCAAACTTAGCAATAAATTGTCTACAATAATAACTTAGAGTCCGCTCTAGCAATTAAAATAAACAATCATAGAAAAAATAAGTATAGGAGAACAAACATATTCATCATATAAACTGAAAAGAAAAGGTAAAATAGATCTCACAATTCTTGAAATCCGAAGGTTTCCGTGTCCTTGCAACCAAGAAAATGAGTTTAGCCATGCATGTTTGTTGAACAACTAATCAAAAAGATGGAAGAATGCATGATTTAGGTTTTCTTAGAGTAGCGGGTGTTTTTCTCTTGTTGGGTGGCTGCCCCCCTTCTCTTCCCTCATTCTTTTTATATGCTAGGAAACCCTAATCTCTATTTTACAAAACAGTCCTCCCTTAAGTAGACAGTTTACATTTAAGTAGTTCAATAACTATTTTCCTAAAAAAGGAGAAATAGCTTTGCATGAAATCTTCAAGCTTTGACTTAGAGGAGCTAAATTTCTAAAATAAAAACTTGGATGTCGGTTTAGATGCTTCGGAACGTAATTTGGACTCGTTTCTTCACGAAACCTGTTTGCTGGTAGAATTCAGTTGTCATATTTAAAAAATCATATCTCCCTCATATGACATCTTTTTTGGCTGCAATTTGGAGCGTTTATAGATCTTTGAGTCAGGAATCCAAAACAATTGAGTTTGCATCAATTGGACTTTTGTAGCTCTAGATATTCAAGTCAGAATGATTGAAGACAACACTGGCAGATTGCCAGATTTGACTTTGAAAGCTGCGATTTCCATGCTCTTTCTTATTTTATTATCTTGCCTTAGATGTCCAGAAAGGTATGGATGTTAGCTTTTTAACGCCACTGGAATCACTTCATTTCAACCTTTAGAGCTCATGCTCTGCACAAAACATCGACTAAACATCAAATCTGCCAATTACCTTCAATTTACTCCTTTTTGCATCTTTCATCCACAAGTGCCTTCAAAACATAAAACAAAGAATATCAAGGCATTTTATATAAAAAAACATAAGCAAAACACTAGTTAAATGTGGGTGAAACTATCGAATAATATGGTTGTATCAGTGTGGCAGTGATTCATTAATGTTTCAGAATCCTTTTCTTATAAGGATTCCTTAGTCTTCCTAGCTACACAAGGAAAGAAAGGCTGGTGGTATTTAATGATAGATTAGTTATTTTTATTAATTTCTTTCATCTTTGGGCTTAATTAAAACTTTGTTTTGAGCTAGGGTCCAAGGCTTGTTTGGATCAGGTTATGGGCTTTTCAGTTTAGGGTTTTGAGCCAGTTTTGAGTCAACCTCATATAAGTCCACATAAGGGGTCCATTAGGGTTAACTTTTCAAGAACTCTTTAAACTCATGTAGGCTAAAATTTCGGCAGCTTTGATGAATATTATTCTGAATTTTTTCAGTTTTAACGTGTGAGAGTGATTCTTGCATTCTTCAGTTCTTGAACGAACTGAATCTGACTTATCGAAGATTAACTAGCTTCTTGGCGTCATTCTACTCATTCCAATAGTGTTGGTGCCTTGGGGCAGGTTTCCATTGTGTCACACTCCTATCAGACCTATTTCGGCTTTCCGAGATCATATCTCAATCTTGATTGTGGGTTGCGTGGCCACGTGATCACGAGGTTTGCATCAGTTGGTATCAGAGCTAGGCTCCGAAACAAGGTCATATCATTCTGTTATTTTCTTTAGTATTCCCTTAAGTTTTTCAGTGTTTGCGTCCATCTTCTTGTTCTTCGAGTTTGCGTCATCTAAGCAAAAAAAAAAAGAAAAAAAAGGAGAGTTTATATTTCATTTGGTTACTGTCTCTAATCATATCAGTATATTAAAAAAGAACAAATAAAAGAAAGAAAGAAATAGAGAAAAGAGTGATTAGTTGAAATTTGAAGCATCATTCAATTTTTTCCACAGAAACATAAATCTTGGTGAACCATAAGCAAACCACATCAGAATCACTTTAAACTTCATATTCAGTCTATTGGGGGTGAGATTGCATCAAATGTAAAATTTGGGCTTATTCTGATATTGTTTTCTTGAGGTTTTAATTCGAGGTTCAATTCTGCCGCACAAACACTACTATTAGTGAACCATAAGCAAACCACCTTAGAATCAATTGAAACTTCATATTATGTGTATTGGGGATGATATAGCACCATATATTAAATTTAGGCTTATTTTGATATCGGCTTCTAGAGGTTTTAATTGGAGGTTCAATTATGCCGCAAATTGATCATACAAGGAGTTTGGGTACCTAGAAATAAGAGAACGACCTATAAATTGAGTTTTGGTGTTTTCATAGCATTGTAATGCTACATATTAAATTCGAGGTCATTTGGATATCGGTTTCTTTAGGTTCCTAAATTGGGTCTTGTTTTGTCGTAACGAGTCTGTTTGGTGTTATCTTTCAAAACTTATTTTGTTTCTATTGATTTCGTTCCTGCCATTATACTATCATCATATTTTGATATTTGGCTGTTGTTTGAGTCATTTTCATCACTTTCACATTTTGTTTGTTTTTTTTCGATAAGTTCTGGTCCAAACAAAAGCCAAATTCGTAATCTCGAATCTAAATCATTGTTCTTCCTGTTTCTTTTCGTTATCTTCTTGTTTTTTCCCCCTATCTGTGTCATGTATTCACTAAGGGAGAGGGAACAAAGAAGGATTGTAGATCAACGATGTGAAAAACTAGGCCATGGTTTGGGGGTTCTAGAACGAGAAGTTGATTAAGTGTAGAAGATTAGTCTATGATCTTCAAGCTTCATGGGAAAAGGAGGTACAACGCTAAAAGGATGAAAGACGAAGGAGAGTCGCTGTGGTTATCATTCAAAAGTATGTACGCAAGTTAGTACGACGTGCTTATTTGAAATTCTTGTCAGTCACTACTACTATACAGTGTTGTTGGAGAAAGGTGTTAGCAAGAAGGGGTTTCTGAAGGCTTAAACAAGAGGCTACTGCAGTCACTATTAATCGTATTCAAGATTCGAGGGCGAATCTTCTTAAAGAGGGAGTTACTGATGCAAACCTCGTGATCATGTGGCCACGCAACCCACAATCAAGATTAAGATCTGATCTCGAAAAGTCGAAATAGGTCTGATAGGAGTGTGACACAATGGAAACCTGCCCCAAGGCACCAACACTATTGGAATGAGTAGAATGACGCCACGAAGTCAATTAATCTTTGATAAGTCAGATTCAGTTCGTTCAAGAACTGAAGAATGCAAGAATCACTCTCACACGTTAAAACTGAAAAAATTCAGAATAATATTCATCAAAGCTGCCGAAATTTTAGCCTACATGAGTTTAAAGAGTTCTTGAAAAGTTAACCCTAATGGACCCCTAATGTGGACTCATATGAGGTCTACTCAAAACTGGCCCAAAAAGCTAAACTAAAAAGCCCATAACCTGATCCAAACAAGCCTTGGACCCTAGCTCAAAACAAAATTTTAATTAAGCCCAAACATGAAAGAAAATAATAAAAATAACTAATCTGTCATTAAATACCACCAGCCCTTCTTTCCTTGTGTAGCTAGGATGAATAAGGAATCCTTATAAGAAAAGGATTCCGAAACATTAATGAATCACTGCCACACTTGTAGATTATATTACAGCTTATTAAAGATCCTTGTGGAACAAGGAAATTCCCAAAACGAGCTACCACATCCTTGTAGGAAAAGAATCCTAACCAAATAGGAAGTCCACAAGTCAAATGGAAGTAAATAACAAAATTCGTACAGCCTCCGTTGACCAGTATTGCAGTTCCTTACCGAGCTCCGATTGACCTAAAGTTTTAGCCCAAGGTAGTAAGATATGTGTGGAGAGTCCACATAAAATATTAGCCCGATCCAACGGTCAGATTGAGAATTATTACGGCTGCCGTAAACCTGGACTGTTGCGCTTTTTAAGCCAAAATCCGAATCTGACCTTACTTGGGTCGTATCATAGGGTTGAACCGTATCAATAGCCCTAGTCGATAGAAATTTTTTTATCACCATTGAATCAACCTTGCTTGGATCGTATCACCATTGAATCAACCCCTTTTTTTTCATGGATTAAATTAATTAGTGTCTAATCATCATAAGTGATTAACCTAAAATTTACCTTGGCCCAAATAGATTAAACTAGCCCATTAAATGCCTCCTTGAGCTTCTTGGCCCTTGATCTTGTAAATAGTTCAATTAGCACCTCTAATAGATGCTTTGATGTTGTAGGCTAATTAGCATCATTCTTCTTTATCATATCATTTTCGTAGCTAAATTGATGGCTAGGTGGCTCTAATTTGTTAAAGAAATGCATGATTGATCAATTGAGGACTAAAGTGAACAAAAATAGACAAATAAATATAAATTTCAAAGTTTGATTAAAAGTTCACTTTGGTCCCCATACTCTTCAAATTCTTTTTTCTTCCAATCGTTTTAGTTTTTATAATTTCAATTTTGGTGATACTTCATTTTCCTTTTTTTTTCAATCCTTAGTTTAGATAAGAGAGAAAGACACTAGATTGGTGGTGGTGGATTATGAGATGGAGTTCTCCTTTCGATTTATGAGAGGCACCAAGAGCAGGACCTTCAACATGAGGAGCTCACTTGTCAAGAGGAGTAGGTAGGTGTCTAACACCTTGTTTCTTTAATTTTTGGTATATTCTCTTAAAAAATTTATACTTGTTGCATTATATGTTTGAAATGAGAATAAATGGATTGTGTGTTGCAATGCGAATAATATGTTAAGTGTCTGTATTGGAAATAAATGGAAGGATTGTTTGGTATCATAGTTGATCATTTGGACAAAGACTACATAAGTATGAATTAATCAGCCATTTGGATGGAGACCAATGCAGATTGTTTGGTATCATAGTCTATTTGAACAAAGACTATGTGATATTGATGCGAACCTCGTGATCACGTGGTCACGCAACCCACAATCAAGATTGAGATCTGATCCTTGAAAGCCAAAATAGGTATGATAGGAGTGTGACACAATGAAAACCTGCCCCAAGGCACCAACACTATTGGAGTGAGTAGAATGACGCCACGAAGCCAGTTAATCTTCGATAAGTCAGATTCAGTTCGTTCAAGAACTGAAGAATGCAAGAATCACTCTCACACGTTAAAACTGAAAAATTCAGAATAATAATCATCCAAGCTGCTGAAATTTTGGCTTACATGAGTTTAAATAGTTCTTGAAAAGTTAACCCTAATGGACCCCTTATGTGGACTTATATGAGGTCCACTCAAAACTGGCCCAAAACTCTAAAATGAAAAGCCCATAACCAGATCCAAACAAGCCTTGGACCCTTGCTCAAAACAAAGTTTTAATTAAGCACAAACAAGCCTTGGGCTGTAGCTAAAAAAATAAAATAAAGCCCCTAATATTAAATCCATGTTCTTCCATGAGAAGAATAGAATGAACTAAAATAATACAAAATTGATTGAAGGCTTATTTATAGCCTTCCATGCAGCCCGTTAATCCTAGAAACAAAAGGAAAAGGTAGCCACCATGTTGTTTCCAAGTTGTGGTAGGATTCTTTTGTTTCCTTTGTTATCCTCATCTCATGGCCAAATAAGGTTGTATTGGACCCCTCTTGCACATGGATAAGATGTACTAGGATCTCCTCTTGATACTCCAATGGACCTTCCAATTCTGACTTGGTGGAAACCTTCAAAACCAATGCATTCAATGCGTCTTTCAATGTCTTTGTCTTGGACCGAGTCATTGGTCCATTTGGAACATGTAATGGTTCCTTGCTGGTGTTTTTGGGCTAGTTCGCATAAAAAGTAAGGTCAAATTCGGATTTTGGCATAAAAAGTGCAACATTCCAGATTTATGACAACAATCTTAATTTTCAATCCAACTGTTAGATCGAGCTAATATTTTATTTGGACTCTCCAAACATATTTTCCTACCTTGGGTTAAACATTCAAGTCAATCGGAGTTTGGAAACGCACCGCAATACTGGTTAACAAAGACTGTACGAATTTTGTTATTTACTTCCATTTGACTTGTGGACTTCCTATTTGGTTAAGACTCTTTTCCTACAAGGATGTGGCAGCTGGTTTTGGGAATTTTCTAGTTCCACAAAGATCTTTAATGAGCTGCATTATAATCTACAAGTGTGGCAAAGATTCATTAATGTTGCAGAATCCTTTTCTTATAAGGATTTCTTATTCGTCCTAGCTACATAAGGAAAGAAGGGTTGGTGATATTTATTGACAAATTAGTTATTTTTATTATTTTCTTTCATGTTTGGGCTTAATTAAAACTTTGTTTTGAGTTAGGGTCCAAGGCTTGTTTGGATCACGTTATGGGTTTTCAGTTTAAGGTTTTTGGGCCAATTTTGTATGGGGGTCAGTTCAGCCCACATGGGTAGATCCATTAGGTTTACTTTTAAGAACTATTTAAACATTTGTAACCTAAATAGCTTTGATGATGACTCTAAATTTTTTCCGGTTTAACGTGTGAGAGTGATTCTTGCATTCTTCAATTCTTGAACGAACTATATCTGACTTATCGAAGATTAACTGGCTTCTTGGTGTCATTCTACTCATTCTAATAGTGTTGGTGCCTTGGATCAGGTTTCCATTGTGTCGCACTCCTATCAGACCTATTTTGGCTTTCCAAGATCAAACCTCAATCTTGATTATGGGTTGTGTGACCACATGATCACGAGGTTTGCATCAGTTGGTATCAGAGTTAGGCTCCAAACAAGGTCATATCCTTATGTTATTTTTGTTTTTTGTTTTAGTGTTCCTTTAAGTGTTTCAGTGTTTGGATCCATCTTCTTGTTCTTTATGTCTACATAATCTAAGCAAAAAAAAAAAAAAGCAAAGGGTAATTCATCTTGTTACTATCTCTAATCATATCAGTATATTAAAAAGAAGAAAAGAAAGACACATAGAGAGAAGGATCATTCAATTTTTGCTGCAGAAACACAACTCTTGGTGAACCATAAGCAAACCACTTCCAAATCAATTGAAACTTCATATTTTGTTTATTGGAGATGAAATCACATTGTATGTCAAAGTTGGGCTTATTTTGATATCATTTGCTTGAGGTTTTAATTTGAGGTTCAATTTTGTTGCATAAACACTATCAGTGAACCATAAGAAAACCACCTTAGAATCAAATTAAAATTCACATTCTATCTATTAGGGGTGAGATCACATCATATATTAAATTGGGGCATATTTTAATATTGTTTTCTTAAGGTTTTAATTTGAGGTTCAATTATGCCGCAGAAACACTATTCTTAGTTAACCATAAGCATATCACCTCAAAATCAATTGAAAAAACAGATTATATCTATTTAGGGTGAGATTGCAACATGTATAAATTTTGGTCTTATTTGGATATCGTTTGCATGAGGTTTTAATTGGAGGTTCAATTTTGCCGCAAACTAATCATACACGGTGTTTAGGAACTAGACATCATAGAACGACCTATAAACTGAGATTTGTTGTTTTCTTGGTATCCTAATACTATATTGGATTGTTTTTTCTTTAGGTTCTAGAATCAGGTTTTGTCTTGCTATAACGGGTTTGTTTTGCGTTTTCTTTCAAAATTTGTTTTGTTTTTGTTGATTTTGTTACTTCCAGTATGTTATCATAATATTTGGGATATTTGGCTATTTTTTGAGTCATTCTCGTCACTTTCATATTTTTCTGTTTTCGATCAATTCTGGTCCAAACAAAAATCAGATTTGTAATCTCGAATCTAAATCAGTGTTCTTCGTGTTATAAACTATATTCTTGTCTTCGTCTTCTTCTTGTTTCCCCCCCTATTTGTGTCATGTATTCACCAAGGAAGAGGGAACAGAGGAGGATTGTAGATCAACAATGCAAAAAACTAAGCCATGGTTTGGGGGTTTTAGAATGAGAAGTTGATAAGTGTAGAAGATTATTTTATGATATTCAAGCTTCATGGGAAAAGGAGGTACAATGCCAAAAGAATGAAAGACGAAGGAGATCCGCTGTGGTTATCATTCAAATGTACGGCATACTTATTGGAAATTCTTGTCAGTCACTACTTCTATACAGTGTTGTTGGAGAAAGGTGTTAACAATAAGGGAATTCCGAAGGTTTAAACAAGAGGCTATTGAAGTCGCTATTAATCCTATTCAAGATTCGAGGGTGAATCTTCTTGAAGAGGGAGGGAATGATACGGTTTAGCCTTGTGATACGACCCAAATAAGGTCAGATTTGGATTTTGATGTAAAAAGCGCAACAATCTAGGTTTACGGCAACAATCATAATTTTCAATCCGACCGTTGGATCGGGGTAATATTTTATGTGAACTCTCCAGACATGTTTGCCTACCTTGGGTTAAGCATTCAAGTGAATCGGAGTTCGGGAAGGCACCATAATACTAGTCAACAGAGGCTGTATGAATTTTGTTATTTACTTCCATTTAACTTGTGGACTTTCTATTTGGTTAGGATTCTTTTTCTACAAGGATGTGGCAACTGGTTTTGGGAATTTCCTAGTTCCACAAGGATCTTTAATGAGCTACAATATAATCTACAAGTGTGGCAGTGATTCATTAATGTTTCAGAATCCTTTTCTTACAAGGATTCCTTATTCATCTTAGCTACACAAGAAAAGAAGGACTGGTGTTATTTAATGACAAATTAGTTATTTTTATTTATTTCTTTCATGTTTGGGCTTAATTAAAACTTTGTTTTGAGCTAGGGTCCAAGGCACCAACTAATCATACATGGGTTTCAATATTTAGACATAAGATAATGACTTATAAACTAAGGTCATTTCGTTATCATTAGATCTTAGTTTCAATTCTGGTGCTTTAAAATTACATAACAAATCAGATTTGCATCAAGTTCCAAAACGTGTTTGTCTCATGTTTGTCTCTGTTATATTAGGGTTATTTAGGAGTCAAATAAGTGTCTTTATTAATTTTAATTTCTTTTTATTTCGCATCTTTGTTTCTTCCCCAATTCGTATGAATTTGCATTGCTACTTGTAAAATCATAATCATAGTTTTATTTTGCTTGGTTTTAGAATATTTATTGAATTCTTAAGTCTATATTCATAATTTGAATGCATTGCACAACCTTTGACTTTGATTGGTTGGATTTTCAATTTCGGAAGAACCGAAAGAAAGCAAGTTGTGAGGTAAAAGGCGAATTGGAGTGATTATTTTGAGTGAAACACGAATGACATGAGGAAATTTTGTTTTGATACCACTAACCACATTTTGCAGGTATAATCATCATGTTAAATAAGAATAACACACCACCCCCTCCTAAGGGTGATGTAAAGTTCCAAATTCAAGCTTTGAAAAAGATGATGAAGAGGGTGAATTTTGTGATGGCATACGTGTGTGACAGATTTAAGAAGGTGGAGAAATGTGGTAATGAAGTTAGTACAAGTTCCCAAGATGTGACGAAGGTTGGGGTTGAACCGAAATCAAACAATGGCAGAAGGGTTGAAAGGCTAAGGTGGGCTGATTATGAGGATTTTGAGGATGATGCTGATGCTTTTGGTGATGGTTGTTTTAAGAATGAGACCATAGGCTATATGGGAGGTTTTCGGGTCTTCGACTGCTTGGAAACCAAAGTGATTTTGTGAATAGAAAGGGGCCAATTCAGCCAGAACAGAAATTTTCACTTTATAAGACATGATGATGTAAATGGTGACTTAGATGTCATCAAACTAAAAATACCTTCTTTTCAAGGTAAAAATGATCCTGAGGTGTATTTGGAGTGGGAGAAAAAAATGGATTGGATTTTCGATTGTCGTAGCTATTTGGAGATGAGGAAGGGGAAATTGGTAGTCATTCAATTTACACATTACACATTGATTTGATGAGATCATAATGTTGATAGGGGAAGGAATGGAGAATGGCTAAAAGCATCATAACAGGAGATGAAAGTGTTGACAAGGAGGTGATTTATGCCAAACCATTATTATAAGGATTTATACATGAAATTACAAAGTTTGCATCAAGGTTTTAAGTCAGTGGATAAGTATTACAAGGAAATAGAGATCGCGATGATTCGGGCCAGTGTAATTACAAATATGGTGGAATTACAACATTATGTGAAGTTGGGGTATAGGTCCATATGGCGACGAAGGTGGAGAGGCAAATAAAGAGAAGGAACAACTTATGTTTTCAAACTAATTTGGCTTCATCTTTGTCAGCATGGAGGACGAATCAGAGGAGAGTAGGGGCTGCCCAACCATTGCCTTTTGTCCTTACTAAAGCCGAACCACCTAAAGCTAAGGTTGAAACCTCTACGGGTTTTAAAGGTAAATCTGACTCTCAACCAAAACATACTTGAAATGTTAAATGTTTCAGGTGTTAGGGGCTTAGACATTATGCTTCAGAGAGTCCAAATAAGAGAATAATGGTAATGTGAGATAATAGTGATATGGAATCTGAGAGTGAAAAATCAGATTGTGAAGACATGCCACCATTGGAGGATTGTACTGAGGATTGTTGAGTCCTTGGTAATAAGGCGCACACTTTAGGTTTAGTCAAGGAAGATGATAGTGATCAGCAAAGGAAAAACATCTTCCATACACGATGCTATATATAAAACAAGGTGTGTGTAGTTTGATTATTAATAGTGAAAGTTGTACTAATATGGCTAGCACTACCCTTGTTTGTAAGCTAAATCTGTGTATTATTAAGCATACTAGACCGTATAGATTATAATGGTTGAATGATAGTGGTGAAATGAAAGTAACTAAATAAGTTGTGGTTCCATTTTTTGTTAGGAAGTATTGGATGAAGTTTTGTGTATTGTGGTACCAATACAAGCATGTCACATCTTATTGAGGAGGCCATGATAGTATAATAGGAAAGGCAAGTCACGATTGGGTTAAAAATAGATATACCATTTTAAAAGATGGTAAAACCAAAACTCTTGTACCTCTTACACCCAAATAGGTGTATGATGATCAAATAAAGCTAAAACATAAGCATAGGGCTATGGGGAGAGAAAATCAAGGTAAGGAAAAATGGGAGAGAAGACCAATAGGTTTGGCCAAAACCTAAAACACTACTACATCCCATTTTGCCACCCGTCTAAACACAAAAAAAGATTCAGCTAACACTCCAAGCAAATCAAACCATTTCATTAACAAACCAATGATTTTATATGCGTATAAAGAGGCCTATTTTAATACTAACAATCTTGATCATGTTGTGCTTAGTGTTGTTATTTCTTTGTTGCAAGAGTTTGAAGATGTGTTTCCTAAAAATATCCCTAGCAAATTACCACCCTAGATGAGAATAAAACATCATATTGATCTTGTACCTGGGGCTGCGATTCCTAATCAACGAGTCTATAGAAGCAATCTCAAGAAGACAAAGGAGCTTCAAAGGCAAGTTGATGAGCTGATAAAGAAGGAGTACATTCGTGAGAGTATGAGCTCGTGTACTATGTTTGTCTTACTTGTGCCTAAGAAGGATGGAACATGGAGGATGTGTGTTGATTGCCGAGCCATTAACAATATAACATAATGTATAGACATCTTATTCCTAGACTTGAGGACATGCTAGATGAATTACATGGATCATGTATTTTCTCTAAGATTTGATCTGAAAAGTGGATACCATTAGATTATGATGAAAGACAATGATGTGTGGAAAACTGCATTTAAGACTAAGTATGGTTTGTATGAGTGGTTAGCATGTTATTTGGACTTACAAATGCACCTAGTATGTTTGTGTTTTATGAATCATATATTGCATGCGTTTATAGGTGAGTTTGTGGGTGTATTTTGATGACATTCTAATCTATAGTAAGAACTTAAATGAACATCTTGATCATTTACGTAGTGATAAATTGTATGCTAATATTAAAAGGTGTACTTTGTTTGCATGGAGAAAAATGTTTTTCTTGGTTATCTTTACATGTTCCAAATGGGCCAATGACTCGGTCAAAGACAAAGTCATTGAAAAAAACATTGAATGCATTGTTTTTGAAGGTGTCAGCCATGTCAGATTTGAAGGGTCGATTGGAATATCAAGAGGAGATCTTAGTACATCTTATCCAAATCCAATAGGGGCACAATCCAACCTTATTTAGGCCACGAGGTTCTGACAACAAGGCTGCCAAGTTTTCAAATTTTCAGTCAGCCTTGTGTTTATGATGTTTTTATGTGTTTTGTAGATTCCTAATTAATTTAGGACTTTTTTTATTATATATCAGCACATCAATTATTTCCTTTAAGTATTAACATTTATTATTTTTTTATTTCCTTGTCAAGTGAGGAGAAAACACAGCAAATGAACCAAAAAAAATCCACGCTGATTTAGGAATTAGAAGTGGTGTTGCCCTTTTAATTTCTGAGTTAGAATAAGATTCTGATCTCAACGTTGTATTTACTATTATTTTTTTTGGAAGGAAAAGGATGTTGCCTTTAATGCTCTTCTTTGCTGCCTTTTGGTATCCTTCTGAACTATGAAACAAAATTTAAATTGCTAACTTATTTTCTTGCATACGTGTTTCCTAAGTCAGTTTGGATTCCTTTGCTTTCTTTGTTGTGTTTTCTCCTTACCTGACAAGAAAATAAAATAATAAATCCTAATTTTTAAAGAAAATAATTATTGTTCCCAGACATAATAGAAATCCAAAACTCGTTAGGAATCCAAAAAACAAATGGAAATATCACAAAACAAGGCTGGTCGAAACTGATACAAAATTGACAACTTAGAAACTTCATGGCCCAAATAAGGGTGGATTAAGCACTTCTTGCACATGAATTAAATGTACTATGGCCTCCTCTTGATACTCCACAGGATCCACATGCTCAACCCCATAAGCCCATTCAAAGCTTCTTTCAATGCTTTCTCTTTGGACCTTGTGATTGACTCATTTGAAACATGTAATAAGTCCTTGGTATTTATGAGTTGATCCATATCAAGTATTGTTGAAGCTACAATAAAGGCTTGTGGGGTTATTAGGAATGAAGAAAAACAATGGTGGAGATGGTGTTTGGCACATTTGTTTTTGTTATTTCTTTTTTTTTTTGGTAAAATGTAAGAAGTATATTAGATCGAAAAAAGCAAGGCAAGCTTGCGGTACAAGCTGGAAACCAGCAGAATTTAAAAATTTTACAGATACAAGCTGAAAACATAAAGTCAGCATATACAAGCTGAAAACAGTTAGGGGAACAAGCTCCCTACATCCTAAAAACAAATCCGTCCAAAAGCCAAGCAGCTCCGGTCACCACGGAGAGCCAGGCGAACCATAGCAGTCTGCCTAAACAGAAGCAGCACCAATCCCAGGCGAGTCAGGGACTGTTAGCCCACCAAAACTGCATAAAAGCAATAAACCTACTCCAACGACAAAAACAGGCAGGGACCATCCTTAGCATACATAAACCTGTTATAAAAGCAAAAGAAAAACCCACAAAGCTGACCCATAACAATCAGTATCAGTACCAATAGGCATCAAGGACAAGCAGGCAGAGGAGCCTAACCGACAAAACACAACAAAAGTATGCACAGGCCTCTTCCAGTGCTTATAACGACTGGAAGGAATCAGATGTTGGTCCCTCATAAGAAGAGGCTGCTGCTTTGCTGCGAGTAAAATACTGTCTTCTGGGAATTAGATGGGAGCTGGGCGTTTGTCCTAAAGCAACCATTTCAGCCTTGCCAGCTTTAGTGCGTTTGCAATTAGGAGGTTGGGAGCTGGAAGGCTGCAAGTCCATCACAGCAACTTCAGAGGACATGGGGTCTTCCCAATAGGTGCAGGATGGGCCTGGACAATATGGAGATTGTTTCTCGACAGCATCAGTATCGGCAGAGGAACCAGAGCTGGTTGAGCGAGCTGATGTTGCATGCGTTTGTAAAATCTGGGCAAGGATTCATATACCAGGTTCTGTACTAGGAGAGTACCATTGGGCAGCATCACATTAACAGCGGTTTTCAATTCAGAGAAGAGGTCAATTTCAATCAACACCCTAGCATAGGAGATGCGAGACATTTGTGCAGTAGGGCTATCACAGTGGATCGGTTTGCCAACCATGCTAGCAATTTTAGATAAGCAGATATTATTCCAGCATCTCAAAGGCAGGTTAGGAAACCGAACCCAAGTTGGCATTGACGTGATCTCGTTGAATTGAAAATCGAAAAATTCAGGCATGATTTGTAGGACAAGAGGCCGGCCAAAAATGGCATATGGCCCGGACCCTAAGACATCTAGCATAACAATTTCTGAGGAGAAGTCAAATAACAGCCAACCCGAATCATGCATGGAAAAATGTACTTCGTGTTGCCATGTTCGATTGATATAAGATAACATAGCAGAATACCCAGGGAATTTCCCTGCGACATAACCAACTAGACAGTGTTTCCATTTATCTACTGGGTCCTGAACATCAGCATCTTTGATGGGGCATGCAGCAGCAACAGATACATCAGGAAAATGAACAAGAGTCGATGAGATACCTGTTACTACACCTCTCAGAGGGGCTGAGCCATAACCAGGGCGAGGTGTGGATGTCGTTAGTGGGTATGGTACTCTTTTAGTAGGGCATGTCAGAGAGGGATGATACTGGCTAGGGGCAGAGGGGGAGGCAGCATGCTGACTGATAGCTTTTCCTCATCTCTTCCTTTGTTGGTCAGAATTGCAAACAAAATCGACTGAGCAAGGCGAGGATGAAGCCGAATGGTTCAATGATGCCATAGCTTTACCCCGTTGAGAAGACAGAACCCTAGATTCACTGGAGAGATTCACAAATTCTGCAAGAGTGACCTTAGAATGGTGTTTAGTGTGCGATGGGGAGGGAGATTGCTCCGGCGAGCAACTTCGTGATGAAACCCTAACCGCACGCAGAGAAAGGCGCCTCTTGGATTGTAGTGAGAAATCGTCACCACCGGGTTGTCGTTCCTTACGGAGTGCCTTAGATTTGGCCATAAGAGCAGTATAAATACTGTCAAAGCAAAGAAGAGAATCGGCGCTTGTAATGAGAAACCGAGCACTGTGCAGTACACAGATACCTTCTCACTCTAAAATCGGGAGTGTCTCTCTCTAAGCTTGACTGACTGAGAGCTCTGTTTTTGTTATTTCTTGTTGGGATGGATTGTAGGTTGGTGTAGTGTATTATAATGATGGTATATGGCTAAAACATTAGCTGAAAATGGGTGTTCTAGATTGATTTTTTAACTGGTGCATGGATGTTTTCTTTCTTTTTAAATAATTTTTTTCTTCTTCTTTTCTTCCATTTTCTCCTTTTCTACTTCAAAAAATTCATCTCTATTTATAAGAGATGAAAAAGGGATATGAGGTGTTTATCTAACATTAATCTTGACCCTTGATTCAAACGAGAAGGATCCCGATTGTTGTCTAAAAGTCACAATCATGGGTTGCAAGGGTTGGTCGGGTCGACCTCTTTAGGTTTTCCAAAAGACAACTTTGTTAGTTAGATATGGGTGCAATGACAAGTGATGAGTGTGGTGTCTTCTTTTTTTTTCCTTGTGTGGAGAAGGTATGAGAGAGAAGAAAGACATGAAAGGTGGCATTAGAGCTGCTATTTTTTTGTTGCCATCGGGTGAAGGTTGAAGATAGTGAACTATGGGCTTCAAAACAACATCATTCTCTTTCTTTTTTAATTAAGAAAATGATATCATTTTTTATAAATGCACTGTTTTAGCGCTTTGGGTTTAAATTAGGTTTAAATCTCCTTTTTCAAATTTAGTCCTCAATCTTTCAATTTGTTCTATTAAGTCCTCAATTGAATTTTGATTTTAGGAATCAATTTAATTCCACTCATGCAAAGTTAAAAAAACACCATCTAATTTAAGCGCGTTTTTCAATTAGTCCTTGGTCTTAAGTAATTTCAATTTTGTCCCTAATTGACCTTCAAACTTCTAGTTTTCTTCAATTTCACCCTTATTTTCAATTGAATTAGGTCCCTGAATAGATGTGAACTTCTTGATCACGCAATCAAGCTTGTCACACGCAAAGACACCAATTCTCAGAAAATGAGTAAATCAAATTTGATACGATTCGGGCAACGAAAAAACAATCAGATTCGGATTCTAACGTAAAATGCGTACATGTC
The DNA here is from genome assembly GCA_033617975.1 of Populus alba x Populus glandulosa. Lineage (NCBI taxonomy): Eukaryota > Viridiplantae > Streptophyta > Magnoliopsida > Malpighiales > Salicaceae > Populus > Populus alba x Populus glandulosa. The sequence continues at coordinate 20,455,704 of CM066144.1, read as the reverse complement.
CAGATTTACAGCAACAATTATAATTCTCAATCTGACTGTTGAATCAGGCTAAAATTTTACATGGAGTCTCCAGACATGTTTTCCTACCTTGTGTTAAATTTAAAGTCAATCAGAGTTTGGGAAGAAATCGCAATACTGGTCAACATAGGCTATACGAATTTTGTTATTTACTTCCTTTTGTTTTGTGGACTTCCTATTTGGATAGGATTTTTTTTCTACAAGGATGTGAGAGCTGGTTTCGCGAATTTCCTAGTCTTGCAAGGATATTTAATGGTTACAACATAGTTTCCACATGTGGTATGGACTTCATATTAATATGGAGGAATCCTTATGGTGGATGGAAACAATTGTTCTATCCTTATTACAATAGGAATCTATCATTAAATAAGTTTTCAAGTCAACTAAGAATACTTTGAAAACAAGAAGACTAAAGAGGAGGCAACTTCATATTTGATTCTCTTATATAAGACTTCTAAAGGGTAGCAAATCCGATCATATCATATTTAGGAAATTAAAATCGGATTTTTTTTATTGTTATTATTATTTTCTTCTTAGTTTAGGGTTTATTTATATTATTTGGGTTTAATTGTAAATGGGCATCATATAAGTCCACCTAAGGGATCCATTAGGCTTTGTGATGTGGACCAGCCCAAAAATACCAGCAAGGACCCATTACATGTTCCAAATGGTCCAATGACTTGGTCCAAGACAAAGACATTGAAAGAGGAATTGAATGCATTGGTTTTGAACGTTTCAACCAAGTTAGAATTGAACAGTCCATCAGAGTATTAAGAGGACCCCCTAGTACATCTTACGCATGTGCAAGAGGAGTCCAATACAATCTTATTTGGGCCATGAGGTGAGGACAACAAAAGAAACAAAAGAATCCTACTACAACTTAGAAACAATATGGGTGGCTATATTTTCCTTTTGTTTCTAAGATTAAGGGGCTCCATAGAAGGCTATAAATAAGCCTTGAATCAGTTTTGTAATATTTTACTTCTTTCTTTTCTTCTCATGGCAGAACATGGATTTAATATTAGGAGCTTTATTTTATTTTGTTAGCTACAACCTAAGGCTTGTTTGGGCTTAATTAATACTTTGTTTTCAGTTAAGATACAAAGCTTTTTTGGATTAAGTTATGGGCCTTTTCAACTTAGGGTTTTGAGTCAGTTTTGAGTGGACCTCATATAAGTTTACATAAGGGGTCTATTAGGGTTAAATTTTCAAGAACTATTTAAACTCATGTGTGCCAAAATTTCGGCAGCTTTTGATGATTATTACTTTTGAATTTTTCAGTTTTAACGTGTGAGAGTGATTCTTGCATTCTTCAATTCTTAAACGAACTGAATCTGACTAATCGCAAATTAACTGGCTTCGCGGCGTCATTCTACTCATTCCAATAGTATTGGTCATTGGGGCAAGTTTTCATTGTGTCACACTCCTACCAGACTTATTTCATTTTTCCAATATCAGATTTCAATCTTGATTATGGGTTGTGTGACCACGTGATCACGAGATTCGCATAAGTTGGTATCAGAGCTAGGCTCTGAAACAAGGTCATATCCTTCTATTAGTTTTTTTTTTAGTGCTCCTTTAAGTTTTCCAGTCTTTGCGTTCATCTTGTTGTTCTTTGTGTCCATATCATCTAACCAAAAAAAAAAAAACCAAAAACGGTTATATTTCATCTTATTACTTCATATTCTATCTATTAGGGGCAAGATCACATCATATATCCAATTTGGACTTATTTAGATAACGTTTGCTTGAGGTTTGAATTCGAGTTTCAATTATGCTGCAAAAACACTACTCTTAGTGAACCATAAGAAAACCACCTTAGAATCAATTGAAACTTCAAATTCTGTGTATTAGGGATGAGATCGCATCATATATCAAATTTGGGCTTATTTTGATATCATCTTCTGAAGATTTTAATTGGAGGTTTAATTTTACTGCAAACTGATCATACAAGGGGTTTGGGTACGTAGACACAAGATAACAACCTATAAATTGAGTTTTTTTTTTTTTTAGTATTATAATACTAAATATTGAATTTTGAGGTCATTTCGGGATCGTTTGGTCTGGGTTTCAATTCTGTTATGTAAAACATTGCGTAACATGCTAGATTTGCGTCAAGTTTTAAAACGTGATCCTTGCCATTTAGTTTTGTCCAAATCTTTTTGTTTCTAATAAATTTGGGTTATCTAGGAGTCAAGTAATTTTTTTCACTAATATTCGCTTATGTTTTATTTCATGTCTTCGTTTCGTCCACAATTCCTACGAATTCGCATTGCTACTTGTGAAATCATAATCGTAGTTTCATTTTGCTTTGTTTTCAGTATATTTATTGATTCTTGAGTCTGAAAATTATAATTAGAGTGCGCTTCAAAGGCCAATAACTTTGATTTGTTGATTTCAGTTCCTAAAAAACCATAAGAAAGCAACTTGTAAGGTAAAAGGCATAGGGAGCCTTTACTGTTTTGTGTGATACACGAGAGGTGTGATGATATATTTTGTACTACTAACAAAATTTTACAAATTCAAAGAATGTCTAAAAACAACAAGTCAACGACACAAAACGCTAACGTAGCTTTCCAATTGCGAGCCATGAGCCAGCAACTCGAGTTGCTGTCTACGACGTACAAGGATCTGAAAGATAAGGTGAGTTCGATAAAGTGGGGCTGATCGCAGAGAAAATAAGATCCGTATGGTTGTACAGAATGTTAGATCTGATTTTGAAGAGTTTGTTGATGAAAATGTAGATGCGAGTGAAGAGGATTATGATTTTGCATCTACTGGCCAAGGGATTAGGTATGGATCAAACAAGGCTAGGAGGAATGTGAATTTTCATGGCATGGGGGAATTATGAAGAAATGGATGGGTATTTGGACACCGTTAAATTGAAAATTCCTAACTTTCAAGGTAAAAATGATCTCGAGGCTTATTTGGAGTGGGAGAAAAAGGCAGATTGGATTTTTGATTACCATAACTATTCTAAACAAAATAAGGTGAAATTGGTGATAATTGAGTTTATGGAGTATGCATTGATTTGGTGGGATCAAATTGTAATGAGGAGGAGGAATGGGGAGCGACCCGTTCAAACTTAGGGGGAGATGAAAGTCTTAATGAGGAGACGATTTGTGCCAAACCACTATTACAAAGACTTATATTAGAGCTTCAAGGTCTAAATTAAGGTTATAAGACAGTAGATGAATATCACAAAGAGATAGAGATAGCAATGATTTGGGCCAATATTGTTGAGGATAAAGAAGCCACCATGGTTAAATTTCTTAATGGGTTGAATCAGGACATTGCCAATGTTGTTGAGCTCCAGCACTATATGAAGCTAGAGGACATGGTTCCCATGGCTACAAAGAATGCATCTTTAAAATATTTGATCAAGACAATATTTGAATAACTAAGGGTCATCCCGATAAAAAGCTATTCACTTCGTTCGAAAACATTCTTTTATCTTGGGCATTCCATTGAGTTGGCAAATATTCTATTGCAAGAAAATTGACAACATTAGCAAACCAAGGATTCGTTAGGAAAGTAATCATCGATTGGTGTGATATCAGATGTCGAATCTGTTGTCAATCTTGATAAATGATCCACAACAATATTTTCGGTGCCTTTCGGTGACTTCTTCCTGAGAATAAATCATTTGCAAATCTTCAGATTCATTCAAGTCAATTTTACTCAAAGTAGATTCAAATTGATCATAAACTAATTCTTCAATAAGATCTACTTCGTGGAAATCATTATCATCTCTAGGTTGCTTGCAAATATTGAAAATATTCATTTCCAATGTTATGTTTCCAAATGATAACTTCATCAATCCATTCCTACAATTAATCAATGCATTGTAAGTTGCAAGAAATGGACTTCCTAAAATAACTAGAATTGAATTACATGTTTCAATAGGTTGTGTATCCAAGACAACAAAATCCATAAGATAAATAAATTTATCAACTTGTACTAATACATCTTCAACTATTCCTCTATGCACTTTTATAGATCTATCAGCAAGTAAAAGAGTTACAAAAGTTGGTTTTAACTCACCTAGATTGAGATTTTGAAAAACTGAATATAGAAGTAAATTCACACTATCTCTAAAGATTAAGTAAAACATTAATGAATCCTTGCCTCACTTGTAGATTATATTACAACTCATTAAAGATCCTTGTGGAACTAAGAAATTCTCAAAACCAACTGCCACATTCTTGTAGGAAAAGAATCCTAACCAAATAGGAAGTCCACAAGTCAAATGGAACTAAATAACAAAATTCGTACAGCCTCTGTTGACTAGTATTGCGGTGCCTTCCCGAACACCGATTGACCTCAATGTTTAACCCAAGGTAGGCAAACATGTCTGGACAGTCCACATAAAATATTACCTCGATCCAGCGGTTGGATTGAAAATCATGACTATTGTCGTGAACCTAGACTGTTGCGCTTTTTATACCAAAATCCAAATCTGACCTTACTTGGGTCGTATCACAAGGCTGAACCGTATCACCTTTGTTCATTAAGGATTATTTTGTATATTCGTGTAGTCAAACTGCTTTTTAATCCTTGAGATCAGATCTTAATCTTGATTGTGGGGGGAAATTGAATACTAAATTGTTGTTTTCAACTACTTGTCACCCCTAAACATATGGACAAACCGAACTAGTTAATAGAACCTCAACACAACTTCTTCGAGTTGTCATTCAAAAAAACTAGAAGATTGTTTGTCATTCATAGGGTTTGTATAGAATCGTAGTATCCATTCTACTACTAAATTTTCACCATTTGAAATTATATATGGATTTAACCCTTTAACTCTCATGGATTTGATTCATTTGCATATTGATGAAAGGGTTACTTTGGATGGTAATTGTAAAGCACAAGTGGTGAAGGCACTCCATAAGAGTGTGCGACAAGAGATTGAAAAGAGGAACCATGTGTAGGTGATGATTCGAGATCGAATCATTTTGAAGAGAGAAGGGATGATGCAGATCAGCTCAACACCAAGCTTAATCATGCCAAAGACCCATTGGAGGTACCAAGACGGCCAATTACAAGAATAAGGGCAAAGAAGTTTATAGAGGCATTGAATGAGGTTGTTCAGAACATATGGAGCAAGATGGACCTCGAGGAGTTTGGGACACCTAGGGAACATGAAGGACAACCTCTAATTCATCTAATCCAAGTCCAAGAACAACTCAATTCATGTGGACCAAAGGGTTACCAGATCTGATTTCCTAAGCTATGAAGGATTTATTAATGATTCTCCTAGTCTAGGTAGGAAACTAAATTAGCAGATATAGAAAAGAGAGATTTTCTTCATTAATTGTCCATGCAAAAGAAGGAAACTAAGCACAACAAGGCAATAAGACTTCATAATTAATTCCACATTTAGATCAGATTTTCTAATATATTCGAGACTTCTTAGGGGTGGCAGATCTGATTCTAGCATATCTAGGATATTAATTTCAGATTTTTTTAATTTTTATTATTTTCTTCTTAGTCTTTCATTTATTATTACTTATTTGGTTCAATTATAAGTGGGCCTCATATAAGTCCATATAAAGGGGATCCATTAGGGTTTATTTCAGTCTAGAGTTAGTATAAATAAAGTCATAACTAGGCATGTGGGGGGCTACGAAATTGAGGCCCCGTTTGTTTGCTGGAAAGTAGTTTTTTTTTGGAAAGTGAATTCTGGGACAAACAATTCACGCAAAGAACTAGTAGGAACACATAATCTATTCTCTTTGAACAAATAACCATCCATCAAATAAAACTTACCAAAGGCCGAATGTCCACATGCATTATAAATCTCGGCAAAGTCAAAATCATTATCATACAATTCCTTCACATATTCATAACCTAACAATCTAGTATTCATGGTGTGTAAAAGAACATACCTGCGCGAAAGTGCATCAACTACGATGTTTTCCTTGCCTTGCTTATACTTGATTACATAAGGAAAAGTTTCAATGAATTCAACCCATTTTGCATGCCTCCTATTTAACTTACCATGTCCTTTCAGATGTTTTAAGGATTCATGATCCGAATGGATTACGAACTCTTTTGGCCACAAGTAATGCTGTCATGTCTCAAGTGCTCTTACCAATGCATAGAGTTCTTTGTCGTAAGTGGGATAGTTCAAGGTCGCTCCACTTAACTTTTCACTAAAATACGCAATAGGTCTTCGATACTGCATCAAAACAACACCTACTCCTATTCCAGACGCATCACATTCTATTTCAAATGCTTTCGTAAAGTCAGGTAAAGCCAAAATAGGTGCATAACATAATTTCTCTTTCAAAAGAACAAATGCCAATTCTTGTTCCTCCCCCCCCCCTTAAACCCAATTGATTTTTTAACAACATTCAAGGGTGCAACTATTGTACTGAAATCTTTCATGAAATGCCTGTAAAAACTAGCTAACCCATGAAAACTCTTTACCTCACTTACCGATTTAGGTGTAGGCCAATCCCGGATGGCATTAACTTTCTCCTTGTCCATCTCGATACCCTGTACAGTTACAACATAGCTAAGAAAATGAATTTTCTCCATGCAAAAGGCACACTTTTTAAGATTAGCATACAATTTCTCACCACGCAACACATTAAGTACATTACACAAATGATCAAGATGCTCAATTAAGTTGTTATATGTCATAACCCAATTTTGGGTTACTCCTAAAAATCAATTTCTTTTTCAAAAATGAAAATAAAAATAATAAAATATAGGCTGGCAACGTGGAGAAAGCAAATCAGGGAATCAAGCTGCAATTTTGTAGGAAATTAAAGGCCTAATTATACCTTATTATGCCCAAAAATGAAGAAAAAAAATACAAATTCAAAGTCAAATTAAATGATTTTTGGATGAATTTGCATAAAAATTAAGTCCAAGGATATAATTAAATTTTTAATAGGCCAATTTGATTTAATCATGGGCCAAATTAAATTTTAATTATGTTTAAGAATTAATTTAGGTCTAATTGAAGGATTTAACAAAGTGTAAGGACTTAATTATACTTTAAATGGATCAAATTAATTTTATTTTTGGCTTAATTGGTGAAATATTAAGCTCGGGAGCCTAATTTGGGCTTAATTGAGAAGATTGGAATTTTAAGAGATCAAATTTAATTTTTACCAAGATAATTGATTGAAATTAAGGGCTTAATCACATTAAATAAAAAAAGGTGTAAGGTCAATTAGGGTTCAATTGAAAGAGAAAGGACTGAAATGAACTTTGGCCAAAAACAGATTTCATCATGGTCATTATCTTCTTTTTTTTCTCTGAAAAAGCTGGTCCAATTGACTACTTTGCAGCTGCATTTCATGTATGATGCGGACCAGCCCAGAAACACCAGCAAGGACCCATTACATGTTTCAAATGGACCAATGACTCGGTCCAAGACAAAGACATTGAAAGACACATTGAATGCATTGGTTTTGAAGGTTTCCACCAAGTCAGAATTGGAAGGTCCATTGGAGTATCAAGACGAGATCCTAGTACATCTTATCCATATGCAAGAGGGGTCCAATACAATCTTATTTGGGTCATGAGATAAGGACAACAAAGGAAACAAAAGAATCCTACTACAACTTGGAAACAGCATGGTGGCTACCTTTTCCTTTTGTTTCTAGGATTAAGGGGCTACATGGAAGGCTATAAATAAGCCTTCAATCAGTTCTGTACTATTTTATTTCATTCTCTTCTTCTCATGGCAGAACATGGATTTAATATTAGGGGCTTTATTTTATTTTGTTAGCTACAACCCAAGGCTTGTTTGGGCTTAATTAATACTTTATTTTAAGCTAGGATCCAAGGGTTGTTTGGATCAGGTTATGGGCTTTTCAGTTTAGGGTTTTGGGCCAGTTTTGAGTGGACCTCATATAAGTCCACATAAGGGGTCCTTTAGGGTTAACTTTTCTAGAACTATTTAAACTCATGTAGGCCAAAATTTTAGCAGCTTTGATGATTATTATTCTGAATTTTTCAGTTTTAACATGTGAGAGTATTCTTGCATTCTTCAGTTCTTGAACGAACTGAATCTGACTTATCAAAGATTAACTGGCTTCGTGGCGTCATTCTACTGATTCCAATAGTGTTGGTGCCTTGGGGCAGGTTTCCATTGTGTCACACTCATATCAGACCTATTTCGGCTTTCGAGGATCAGATCTCAATCTTGATTATGGGTTGCGTGACCACATGATCACGAGGTTCGCATCAATGTACCTAATATCCACCAAATTTGACAAATCTTATACAAAAATGATCCTCTGCACTTTCTTTACAACCCCATGTGACCCGTTCAGGCTAAATGACAATATATTAGCACTAGTGATAGCCTAAAGAGGCCTACACAGTCAGCTTTTGTCTGCAGAATTGCAACTCATGATACCTACTTTGAGCCAATGGTTGGGATCCTTCCCAACTGAATCAAGGGCTGAAATTTTTCCCCAATGTGGACAAGAGCCCTCTTCCACCGCCTATAATTAGAGGTGGATTTCATGGCCTGAGGGAGGAGAAAATCAGGTCCAAAATAAGCTAAAAAATCAGCCTTTTCTCGGTTTCTGCCACTTCCTCTATGTTTTCTTCTGTTTTCTTTCTCTCTCAGTCGTGCCTTCAACCACCACCACCACTGTCACTGCCAATTGGACAACCATCCTCTCCACCACGCTTCTCCCTCTCCACTGATGCTTCTCCCTTTTCCTCCACAGCGGCAGCAGCTCATCAGCACCATCGTTATCGTTTTCTTCCTTCTCCTCCACAGCGACAACCTCCACCTCCACAACCGGCTTTACCACCATAATTTCCATCAACCCAGCTCCTCATCAGTGGCAGAGCAGCCACCGTGACCTTCTCTCTCCTCCTTCCAGCTTTTCTCTCTCCTCTACAACCTTTTCTTCTTCTTCCAACAACCAACTCCGGCCATCATCACCTCAGCCGACGCCACTTGAGCCACCAGACGAACCACCTCATCACAGCAGCCACAACCCCTTCAGCCAGGTGATCCTCCCTTCCTCTCCTTCTTTTCCTTCTTCTTCTTATTCTTCTTCTTTTCCTATTGTTCATTGCATGAACAGTAGGCATGAAATATAATTCACATCCAAGGGTTGTTTGGATCAGGTTATGGGCTTTTTAGTTTAGGGTTTTGAGCCAGTTTTGAGTGGACTTCATATAAGTCCACATAAGAGGTCCATTAGGGTTAATTTTTCAAGAACTATTTAAACTCATGTAAGCCACAATTTCGGCAGCTTTGATGATTATTATTCTGAATTTTTCAGTTTTAACGTATGAGAGTGATTCTTGCATTCTTCAGTTCTTGAACGAACTGATTCCGACTTATCGAAGATTAACTGGCTTCGTGGCGTCATTCTACTCATTCCAATAGTGTTGGTGCCTTGGGGCAGGTTTCCATTGTGTCACACTCCTATCAGACCTATTTCGGCTTTCCGGGATCAGATCTCAATCTTGATTGTGGGTTGCATGGCCACGTGATCACGAGGTTCGCATCACAAACCCACCTCATCCACCCACCAGCTAACCACTACCCTTGCAGGTAAAGCACAACTGCATGAAGCAGCACCCAACCAGCCCCTAGGGCCATAGTATCCAACTGCATGAAACAGTAACAAGAGAGCCTCCTCCAACCATAACCATGCAGAATCCTCACCCAGTCAGACCAAGCTCAGCCGCATAGTAACTTCAAAGTTGCAATCCAAGCTGCTTAAAGCAGCAACACAAGTGAACCAAAGCGGCAATCCAGCAGAAAGCAGACCCTTTGCTCAGCACTGCAATAGGACCATATCTTTGGGGAGAGAACCTCACCCTCACCCTAATGAATTCCTACCAAGCAGGCAGAGGGCAGCAGAAGGAAGCCACAATCAGCTATCACTCATATGAGGACCGCCAGCCCAAACATTCCAGCAAGAGGTGCTGAAATGTGACATCAAATCAAAGACCCAATGCATGGGCCACAACATCAGGAGGAGCACATCAACAAGCCACACCACCAGGAGGTAAGCTTAGACAAGCATCAGCTACTCCAAGAGGAGCAACCAATTACAGCCAGCAGAGGAGATAAACCGAAGCAGCAAACCAGCAGAAAGCAAACCCTTTGCTCAGCACTGCAATAGGACCATATCTTTGGGGAGAGAACCTCACCCTCACCCTAATGAATTCCTACCAAGCAGGCAGAGGGCAGCATAAGGAAGCCACCAGCAGCTACAATCCTTATGATGACCGCCAGTCCAAACAGTCCAACAAGGAGTGTTGGATTGTGACTCCAAAGCAAAGACCCAATAAGGGCCACACGGCAGCAAGCCACACCAACCGGGAGGCAAGCTGAGACAAGCATCAGCCACTAAGCATAGCAGCTACCAGACATCTACAGAGGGACACCAACCATACCCAAGTTTGCATATACAAGCCAGCTCAGCATGGCAGGACAGAAACGGACAAACAATGCCCCATCTCATTACCCAACCATCAAACATGCAAAACCAGCATTGTATCAGCACCCTTGCAACCCAATGCAGAGTCCATCTAACCAAGCTGCAGAAGCAGCACACCGAAGTCTCTCATGGTTGTCTAGTAAACACAAAGTTGTAAAAGCCAAGGAATATGAGCAATCTAACATTCCAAGGCAGACCAACGGGAAAGAGCAAGAAAGAGCAAAGCCCTGCACAAAACCACTGGGGAGAGACCCTCACCCAACGAGAATTAGAGTAGTGGACCATCCATCAACTCCAGCCAGCCAAACCTGCATCATGTTGTTGAGTGATACTAGAACCATCTCCATGCAGCAGTCACCACTTAAGATGCAACCCAAACTAATGGAAGTCATATCATCAACAACAGATTTGTGAAACGAAACTGAGGCATAGAGTCTGGCATATAGGGAGAGACCCTCACCAAGTCAGACAAGACCAGACTCACCCATAACTGAACCAGAGTAACAGGCAGATAATAGATCCACTACCACAGGGAAAATATAGGCCAATCCAGTTAGAAGTAACAACTCAGGTTTTGAACAGGCCAACAAAGAGACAACGTACAAGGTATCAAAGAAGCATGGGTTGGACAACCCATGCTAGCCAAGGCAAACATGCCATTAATAGTCCCAGGAGGTATGCATCACAGAGAAAGAAATAGGAGGAAACCTGCTATGACTGGAAGCTCTGTGTTGAATTTGGAGAAACAACCCTGGTGTGGAGTCAACAAAGAACGTCGTCTGACCATCCACAGTGAAGAACCCACAAGACCATTATCAAAATCCCTGATAACCCTAGCTTCAGAGTCTGAGTGGAGAGACAACCGCCAGACCACCAATTAGGTTTTGGGAACATGGCACGTGCATTCAATTTCTGTGCAACAAGAAAGAAATTCAAAAACATCCAGCAAAGTAGATCCTAGACGTTAGGGGCAGAATCTTCAATCTGACGGGATGACAAATCCAAAGCATACTTGCACATTACACAAAATCAAGTGGCGCAATCAAGCACCATCTATGACAAAAGTGAGATCTTGAGCACCAGCCAAGGAACCGCGATGCCCAAGCAAAATGCCGGAGTCATCATCAGATGACGTTCGTATTGGAGCTCAGTCCAAACCGGTTGATGATAGATCCAAAACTTCCCTTAGAGGTTAAGCCGAGAGAAGAGAAACAAAAAGATAGATTCACGATGGCCATATAAAGACCAACGGAGAAAGAAACCCATGAAGAATGAGTCTTCAATCGGGTTCTCAGTCGGGCTGCAGCGCACCATCGGGAGAAAAGATTTCAAAATTTCAAAATTGAGAGAGAGCATCTCTCTCTAGTTTCTCTCTCCAACTACAACTACTGAGAGCTCTTTCTAAATTCTACCTATATTTGACAAAGGAAGTCATGGATTAGCTCTTTAATCCTTATACATGCATCTTTTTCATTTGCATCCATATTCATACATTCATTCATTATAACACACATGCATATGCCAGGTCAAAATATAGGTCCCCAAACAGTCTACAACACCCGACTCCGAGCAAGGAACATGGAAGATGAAGAGCATGCTTATCATGAAGCTCACTTCCAAGAAGAATTGGATTCTCTAAAGGTTAGTGTGGCTTGCCTTACTAGTTTACTCGAGCAAGCACTAAGGAATACCTCCGGTGAAGGCCCTTCCACTAGACCTACCACTTTCCTAGTAAATCAACCTAAAGAAATAATAGGAGAACAAGCATAGGAGCCCCAGCACATTCCAGCATTTGTGCAGTCAATAACACCAGCACCAACACCTGCAGTTGCAGATGCATTTGCTAATGAGTCCCACAAAACCAAGTCATTTGATGACATTCATCAAGACAAGATGGCAGCACTAGAGGCCAAGATTAGAGCCATTGAAAGAGTAGACTTATATGACCCGATACGAGCCGCAGAAATGTGTCTGATCCCTAATGTGGTGGTACCAAAGAAATTTTGAGTTCCTGAATTTATCAAATATACCGAAACCCAGCGCCCTATTACCTATCTTAAATCCTGTTGCAAAAAAATGGCAGAAGTAGTGCATGATGAGAAGCTACTAATGCACTTCTTCCAGGACAGCTTGAGTGGAGCAACATTGAGCTGGTACATGAGGTTAGATAATACCAGGATTCATACATGGAAGGATCTCGTATATGCTTTCATTAAACAATACAAATATAACATGGATATTGCTCCAGATAGAACTAGTCTATCTAATCTAGAGAAAGGAGACAAAGAGAGTATAAAGGAGTATACCTAGAGATGGAGAGATTTGGCAGCACAAGTACATCCCCTACTCCTAGAAAAGGAAATGGTTACTTTGTTTGCTAACACGCTAAAAGCGCCATACTATGAACACGTGATGGGTAGTTCGACTCAATAATTCACTAATACCGTCGCAGTAGTAGAGCGAATAGAGCAAGGAGTAAAGAGTGGAGAATCTCTGCACCCATGAAAAAAAAGGGTTTTGGAGTAAAAAAGAGGGAGATTGATCATATCGAAAGCAGCTTTAAAAGCAAGAAAGGCCAATTCCAAAGATATAACACTCCACCCCTTTCATCCTAAATTGCCAACACCAATTTCAACTTCCCGATCCCAACTAGAAAACCTAAACCCCAAAACCACCAAGTAAAAAACCAAGTTGAAAGTTTCCCTAAAAATAACTACCAAAGAACCCAAGAACAATTGCTCTCATTGTCGTTACCCCTGAATGAAATATACAAAAAGCTACTAAGTATCGGGCAAGTAGCCCCTGTACCTTTGGCACCCCTACAACCGCCTTACCCTAGCTGGTATAAGCCAGATCTTACCTGCAAATACCATACCGATATAGCTGGGCATAACATCCATACCTACAATGCCTTCAAGAGAAAGCATCTGCAATTGATCAAAGCAGGTTGGATAACATTTGAAGATGTCCCTAATGTGAATACAAATCCTCTACCCAATCATGCTTCAGGTAGTGGGTCTGTAAACATGTTAGAAATAGAACACTTAAAAATCTTGAAGGTGTCAATGGATAGGATCTACAAAATGATGGTAGATGTAAGGTACAAAGAGGGTAGCGAAAAGTGTTGTGAATAGCCAATGTGAGGGCTTTCATAAAAAAGTGATGCAAATGATGAGTCGTGGATTGCTACGAATCGAGAAAGAAACAAGTGAGGAGGTGTCATGATGGAAGCACCAAATAAAGAGGTATGTCGAGCACAATTCGTTACAGGAAAGCCACCCAAACTGGTCTTATCCAAACCAGTAGTGGCACCTAAAGGGAATTACAATGCCTTACCTCATGACTATGGGTGTTCCTTTAAAAGCACTCAAGAACCACCTATTTTTCAAGCAGAAATTGGAGGATTAACCTGTAGCGGTAGATGTTTCACTCCAGAAGAACTGGAAAAACAAAGAAAAGCTAAGGGTAAAGAGGGGGTTGATGTGACTGAGGAAATAAACAAACTTGTCACTGAAGAGGAAACCAATGAAATCTTAAAGTTGATGAAACACAGTGAATATAGTGTTGTTGAACAGCTTAAGAAAACTCCAGCAAGAATATCATTGTTGTCTTTGATTCTAAGCTCTGAGCCACACAGGAAGGCTCTATAGAAGGTATTGAATGAGGCATACATTCCCAAGGACATCAATCAAGAAGCCATGGAACATTTTGTGGGAAGAATCCAAGCCTCGAATTATGTATACTTCATTGAAGATGAATTGGGTCCTGATGGTACTGGGCATAACAAGCCACTATACATTACAGTGCGGTGTAAAGATATTCTAATCGGAAAGGTACTCGTCGATAACGGTTCTACGCTTAATGTCCTACCAAGGCATATGTTGAAAGAAATGCCTATCGATGAGTCACATATGAAACCTAGCATAGTGATGGCAAAAGCATATAATGGTTCGCCAAGACAAATAATTGGGACCCTAGAAATGGAGTTATATGTAGGGCGACAAATGTTCCTGATAACATTACAAATAATGGACATTCACCCATCTTACAACATATTATTAGGGAGGTCGTGGATTCATGCGGATGGAGCAGTGGCTTCTTCACTACAAATAGAATGCTCATAACTGTCAAAGCAGAAGAGATAGTTTCCATGATAAAAAAATATAGCCATACCCTTCATTGAAGCTAAAGATTGTAGAGATGGGAATATTCATGCATTTGAAATTATGAATACGGAATGGGTTCCCGGGATCAGATCTCAATCTTGATTGTGGGTTGCGTGACCACGTGATCACGAGGTTCGCATCATGATGCCTTAGCAACCTTAGCTTAATGACACGAGTAGATACTAGAAGCAAGATCCAACCAATAGATATCGAAGTCAGAAGCTTCCAAGACCATTGTTGCTTAATTGAAGAATCTCCAGATGGGAAACCATGGTATAGCAGGTTTCTTCAAGAGAATGTGGCATATAGTGGGGGAAGATGTAATCAAAGCTGTTAGCTCCTTCTTTCAGACTCGTAGAATGCCTAAAGAAATGAATGCTACATCCATTTCCCTTATCCCTAAAGTTGCTAATCCTACGAGGTTGACAAATTTTCGTCTTATATCTTGCTGCAATACAGTATACAAATGCATTGCGAAGATTCTAGCTGGGAGAATGAAAGTTGTTTTGCCATCCTTAGTAGGTCCATATCAGACAACTTTTATCTCTGGACGGAGAATCAACGACAATATTCTTTTGTCTTAGGAGCTAATGAAAGGCTATCATAAATCCACGGGTACTGCTCGTTGTGCTATGAAAGTAGATCTAATGAAGGTTTATGACTCGGTTTGGTGGGATTTCGTTGATGCTACGTTAATAAAAATGGGATTCCCTAGAACAGTCATTGATTGGATCATGGTTTGTGTTACATCATGTCAATTCTCAATCAACATCAATGGTGAACTTGCAGGTTACTTTCAAGGGGGGAGAGGGCTGAGACAAGGTGATTATCCCCATATTTGTTTGTCCTATGCATGGAAATCCTGTCAGGGCTGTTCTGCAGTATGAGTGCAAATCAAAACTTCAAGTTCCACGAGAGATGCAAGAAGGACATAATTTCTCATCTTTGCTTTGTCGACGACTTGATGATATTCAGCAAAGGGGATGTACACTCAGTTCGTATGATAAAAAATGTACTCACAGAGTTTCAAGATCTATCAGGTCTATATCCAAATCCAAACAAAAGTGACATCTTCTTGAGTGGTATATTAGGTGCTGAGAGGGAACAGATTATCAGTATTCTTGGGTTTAGAGACGGGGAGCTTCCTATGAAATATTTGGTAGTGCCCTCTTATTTCGTCCAAACTAAAGGTTGTTAATTGTAAGGGCCTTGTGGATCGAATTACCGCTAAAGTACAACATTGGACCTGCAGAACACTCTCTTGCGCAGGGCGAGTACAACAGATTAACTCAGTTTTATTCTCCATCCAGGTCTATTGGGCATCTCTATTCCTATTACCTGGGCAAGTAGTGAAAAATATTGAGCAAATTATGAGATCCTTTCTTTGGTCAGGTTCAGATATAAGCACTACTAGGGCTAAAGTGGCTTGGGATCAGGTATGTCTTCCAAAAAAGGAGGGGGGGGGCTAGGCATAAAAGGATAACATAATGGAACAAGATTGCCTTGTTGAAACACATTTGGAACTTGTACAATGACTCGGATGGCTCAATCTAGTCTACTTGGATCAGATCCAATCTCTTGCGAGGTAGGAATTTCTGGACAATCAAGGCGTCAGGAAGCTGCTCTTGGGCTTGGGGAAAGATTCTAAAGCTCAGATCCTTAGCATGGCCAAAGATGAAGCACATCATCGGAGATGGCATGATAACCTCTCTATGGTTTGACAATTGGCATCCTCATAGCCCGCTCGCTGATACTTACGGTGAAAGATTCATCTATGATTCATGTATGGAACATAACGCGAGAGTGAACGTGCTGATTAATAACTTAGAATGGAGAATTCCTATCACTCATGCTCTTGGCTGGCACCCCATTATAGAAGCTATTCCTTCCACCTCTACTCCTAAGGGGCAAAAAGATGAGATTGTTTGGTTGGATTCGCCAAATCAGAGCTTCTTGGTCAAAGTAGCGTGGGAGCAACTAAGAATTCATCATCAAATGGTTGATTGGCATGACATCATGTGGTTCAAAAATGTTGTCCCAAGACATGCATTTCTTCTATGGGTGGCTATCCAATGGAAACTCTCAATGTAGTATAGACTTCATCGGTTTGGTATACATGGTCCCAATAGGTGCTCACTCTTTCTCCGTAACAATGAAGATCACAACCACTTGTTCTTTGAATGCTCCTATACGAAAGCATTATGGTGGAATGTTTGTGACAGATGCGACATTCCAAGAATGACAAAAAGCTTGGATGAATGGATTCGATGGGCCACTGTCACTTGGCATGGCAAAAGTTTCATCAACTTTTCTCGTAAACTGGGTTTCGCAGCTACAGTGTATTGTATCTGGCAAGAACGGAACTCAAGGATCTTTGCAGATGTGTCTAAAACTTTGAATTTGGTTTTTGATCAAATCAAATGTATCATTCGTGATAAGCTTGTTTTGATGAGGAACGTTCAACAAACAGATGAAAACATAAGGATCCAAAGACTTTGGAGGGTCAATAACATAGACTCTTAATTTGATGTTTAACTGGTTGTTTTTGTACCCCTAGCATATCTAGTTGGTCTAAGTTTTAGTTTTGTTATGTGGCTAGCCTGTAGCCATTTGTTGGTTTAGTTTTTGTTCACATTATAAATCTTGGGTATGCCCATTATATTCTTTGTATCATTTTCTTTTAATACATAAGTCAGCTTACCAAAAAAAAAAAAACCATGGTATAGCTACATCAAGAAGTTTCTCCAACATTAAGAATACCCTCAAGGGATTTCCAAGACAGATGAAAAGACTTTGAGGAGAATGACTATGAGTTTGTACTTAGATAGAGAAATTTTATATAAAAGGTCATTTGATGGGACTCTACTCAGGTGTCTAAACGAAAATAAGATTGAACAAACATTAAAAGAAGTCCATGAAGGGATTTGTGCCACACATGCTAATAGGCATACAATGGCAAAGCAAATACAAAGGTTGGGATATTTTTGCTTGACTATGGAAAGAGATTGTATAGACTATGTCAGAAAATGCCATAAGTGTCAGATATATGGTGATAGGATAAATGTGCCTCCAACACCTCTGTTCAATATGATCTCACCTTGGCCTTTTGATATGTGGGGTTTGGATGTCATAGGGCCAATCAACCTTAAAGCGAGCAATGGACATAAATTCATTCACGGCCATCGACTATTTCACCAAATGGGTAAAAGCCAATTCGTACACCCATGTAATGCAAAAGGTAGTCAAGAGATTCATTGAAAAGGATTTGGTCTGTTGTTATGGTTTGCCAGCAAAATTGGTAACTAATAACGCTTAGAATTTTAATGGGAAGCTGATTGACAAACTATGCACCAAGTGGAAGATTAAACACCTCAATTCTTCCCTTTATAGACCGAAGATGAATGGGGCAGTTGAAGCAGCTAATAAGAATCTCAAGAAGATCATCCAAAAAATGGTGGTCACTTACAAGGATTGGCATGAGATGCTCCCATACGCACTTCATGTGTACCGCACCATAGTTAGAATATCTACAAATGCAACCCCATATTCTTTAGTATATGGAATAGAGGCGGTTATGCCCTTAGAAGTAGAAATCCCATCACTGCATATCCTGAAGGATGCAAAACTAGGCGAATCAGAATGGGCGAGGTTAAGATTTGAGCAGCTAAACTTGATCGATGAAAGAAGACTAACAGCTATTTGCCATCGCTAGTTATACCAGAGCAGGATAGAAAAGGCTTACAACAAGAAGGTCAAACCAAGGGTGTTTAAGGAGGGGGATTCGGTGTTAAAGAAGATCTTGCTAGCATCAGGAGAAGATCAAAGTAAGTGGGCACCAAACTACAAAGGGCCATATGTTGTGAAAAAGGCTTTTTCTGGAGGGGCTTAATTCTGACTAATATGGATGGAAAGGATCTACCTAGACCTGTAAACTCAGATATTGTAAAGAAATACTATGCCTGATTTATCCTTTATCAATCAATAAAATTAAAGTTTGGCCAAGATTTTTTTAGTGTCTTTCAAAAACTATGCATGATCTCATCTTTTCACAAGGATTTTTAGGAAATCAAAGTTTTAATAAAAGAAAATCAAATTGGTGTTTGTTCTAACAAATAAATCCTGAACATTCAAGTGATATCCTCACACCTAGAAAACCGAAGAGTAACCCAAACACCATGATATGACTTCAAAGCTGAGTAGTGGTTATATGAATAATGAGAAACCATTTTGCATATTTACATGAGAGAAAGCAAAGCTTGCCGATTCTGAATGCATGCGGTTGAAATGAAGAAAGGCCATCTTTGAGCATCCTTTCACAAAGTCTAAAAATCCCTTGCAGTCCTTTTTTGAGCCTGATGTATTTTTCTTGAAAAAATAATAATAACACTGGCTAGGATTACACCCTACACTGGAGGGCAAGTGCAAAATAAAATCCTTTATTTATACTAACTCCAGACTTAAAGAAACCCTAATGGACCCCCCTTAGGTGGACTTATATGAAGCCCACTTACAATTGACCCAAATAAGTAATAATAACCCAAAAACTAAGAAGAAAATAATAAAAATAATAAAAATCCAAAAATTGCCATCCTAAATATGCTAGAATCAAATTTTTGTTGCTGCCCCCTTTCCTTTGATGTCCTTGATTAGCTTGGATTTCCTTGATTAACTTGGACAAATAAGAAAATAAATTTCCTCCTTTGTTGCTGATTTAATTAGTCTCCTTCATATGTTAGGAAAAGCATTAAATAGTCCTCCCCTCTTTAGGAATAAGATATGGCCAAACTTCCTTACTTAATTGGGAGAATAAATTGTTGGCTTTTTATCCTTGTAGCATTAGGGAAAAAACAAGCCTAACAAGGCTGGTATTGGGCCGGACAAATCAACCTCTTGTTCCACACAAATTGGGCTCTTCTTGGACCTGAACTAGATGAATTAAAGGCTATCCTTCATGCTCCTTAAATGTCCCAAGCCTTCTACGTCCATCTTGCTCTATAAGTTCTAAACAAGCCCATTCAATGCTTCTTTAAGTTTCTTTGCCCTAGCTCTTGTGATTGGCCCAATTGGCACCTCCAATGGATCGTTGGCATGATTACGCTTGGTGTTGGGCTGATCCGCATCAAGTTTGTTTTGAACAAACATCAAAATGATTTTTTCGGAATAGCTTTGAAATTCAAAAAATTCTTTATGAAAACAAATCCTTGTAAATAATCGGATCTTCTTCCACATAACCTTATCCCCAAGGAAAACTCAAATTGAACACTTGGAGACATGGTCAAACTAGGGGGCAATCCACCAAAACATGTTGATGCGAACCTCGTGATCACGTGGTCACGCAACCCACAATCAAGATTGAGATCTGATCCCGGAAAGCCGAAATAGGTCTGATATGAGTACGACACAATGGAAACCTGCCCCAAGGCACCTACACTATTGGAATGAGTAGAATGACGCCACGAAGCCAGTTAATCTTCGATAAGTCAGATTCAGTTCGTTCAAGAACTGAAGAATGCAAGAATCACTCTCACACGTTAAAACTGAAAATTTCAGAAGTAATTATCATCAAAGCTGCCGAAATTTTGGCCTAACATGAGTTTAAATAGTTCTTGAAAAGTTAACCCTAATGGACCCTTTATGTGGACTTATATGAGGTCCACTCAAAACTGGCCCAAAACCCTAAAATAAAAAGCCCATAACTTAATCCAAACAAGCCTTGGATCCTAGCTTAAAACAAAGTATGAATTAACCCCAAACAAGCCTTGGGCTGTAGCTAACAAAATAAAATAAAGCTCTTATCTCATGGCCCAAATAAGGTTGTATTGGACCCCTCTTGCACATGGATAAGATGTACTAGGATTTCCTCTTGATACTCCAATTCTGACTTGGTGGAAACCTTCAAAACCAATGCATTCAATGCGTCTTTCAATGTCTTTGTCTTGGACCGTGTCATCGGACCATTTGGAACATGTAATGGGTCCTTGCTGGTGTTTCTGGGCTGGTCCGCATCATCCCCTCTCCCTTCGAAAGGATTCGACCTCGAATCAAAATCTGTGTCAAACAAAGTAAGATCAGCAACATTAAAGGTAGCACTAACACTATACTCACCTGGAAGGTCAATTTTGTATGCGTTGTCATTGATTCTCTCTAAAACCTGAAAAGGACCATCACCACGAGGCTGTAATTTTGATTTCCTTTGGTTAGGAAATCGTTCCTTACGCATGTGCACCCATACCCAATCACCGGGTTGGAAAACAACCAGTTTACGTCCCTTGTTTGCTTTAGAAGCGTAAAGTCTGTTCTTTTTCTCTATTTGTAGTCGAACTCCCTCATGGAGTTCTCTCACCATCTTTGCCTTCTTTTCACCATCTAAACTTACCCTTTCTTCACAAGGTAAAGGAATTAAGTCCATAGGAGTTAGTGGATTAAAACCATAAACAATTTCAAAAGGAGAAAAAGTAGTAGTTGAATGCACAGTTCTATTATAAGCAAACTCAACAAAAGGCAAACATTCTTCCCAACTTTTCAAATTCTTTTGAATTACAGCACGTAAAAGTTGGGATAATGTTCTATTCACTACCTCAGTTTGTCCATCTGTTTGAGGATGGCATGTTGTTGAAAATAATAGTTTAGTTCCCAACTTTCCCCATAAGGTCTTCCAAAAGTAACTAAGGAACTTAACATCACGATCCGACACTATACTTTTAGGAATGCCATGCAAACGTACAATCTCTCTAAAGAACAAGTCTGCGATATGAGATGCATCATCTGTTTTATGGCATGCAATGAAATGCGCCATTTTAGAAAACCTATCAACCACAACAAAGATAGAGTCTCTACCTTTCTTTGACCTAGGTAAACCTAAAACAAAGTCCATAGAGATATCTACCCAAGGTTCAGTAGGCACAGGTAGTGGTGTATATAGTCCATGCAGTTGTACTCTAGATTTTGCCTTTCTACAAGCAATGCACTGTTCACAAATTCGTTGCACATCTCTTTTCATCTTTGGCCAATAGAAATGCTCATGCAATACATCCAAGGTTTTCACAACCCCAAAGTGACCCATTAAACCACCCCCATGTGCTTCACGAACAAGCAATTCACGCAAAGAACTAGCAGGAACACACAATCTATTCTCTTTGAACAAATAACCATCCATCAAATAAAACTTACCGAAAGCCGAATGTCCACATGCATTATAAATCTCAGCAAAGTCAGAGTCATTATCATACAATTCCTTCACATATTCAAAACCTAACAATCTAGTATTCATGGTGTGTAAAAGAACATACCTGCGCGAGAGTGCATCAGCTACGATGTTCTCTTTCCCTTGCTTATACTTGATTACGTAAGGGAAAGTTTCAATGAATTCAACCCATTTTGCATGCCTCCTATTCAACTTACCTTGTCCTTTCAGATGTTTCAAGGACTCATGATCCGAATGGATTACGAACTCTTTTGGCCACAAGTAATGCTGCCATGTCTCAAGTGCTCTTACCAATGCATAGAGTTCTTTGTCGTAAGTTGGATAGTTCAAGGTTGCTCCACTTAACTTCTCACTGAAATACGCAATAGGTCTCCGATCCTGCATCAAAACAGCACCTATTCCTATTCCAGACGCATCACATTCTATTTCAAATGCTTTCGTAAAGTCAGGTAAAGCCAAAACAGGTGCAGAACATAATTTGTCTTTCAAAAAAACAAAAGCCAACTCTTGTTCCTCCCCCCATCTAAACCTAACCGACTTTTTAACAACTTCATTCAAGGGCGCAGCTATGGTGCTGAAATCTTTCACAAAACGCCTGTAAAAACTAGCTAACCCATGAAAACTCCTTACCTCACATACCGATTTGGGTGTAGGCCAATCCCGGATGGCCTTAACTTTCTCCTCATCCATCTCGATGCCCTGTGCAGTTACAACGTAGCCAAGAAACACAATTTTCTCCATGCAAAAGGCACACTTTTTAAGATTAGCATACAATTTCTCACTACGCAACACACTAAGTACATTACGCAAATGATCAAGATGCTCAGTTAAGTTCTTGCTATATATCAAAATGTCATCAAAATACACAACCACAAACTTACCTATGAATGCACGCAACACATGATTCATTAAACGCATAAACGTACTAGGTGCATTTGTAAGTCCAAACGGCATTACTAACCATTCATACAAACCATGCTTAGTCTTAAATGATGTTTTCCACTCATCACATTCTTTCATCCTAATTTGATGGTACCCACTTTTCAAGTCAATTTTAGAGAAGATACATGATCCATGTAACTCATCTAACATGTCATCAAGCCTAGGAATGGAATGTCTATACTTTACCGTTATGTTGTTGATGGCTCGACAATCAACACACATCCTCCATGTTCCATCCTTCTTTGGCACAAGTAACACGGGTACAGCACACGGGCTCATACTCTCACGAATGTAGCCCTTTTCCATCAGCTCATCAACTTGCCTTTGAAGCTCCTTCGTCTCCTCGGGATTGCTTCTATAAGCTGGTCGGTTAGGAATTGAAGCTCCGGGTACGAAATCAATCTGATGCTCTATCCCCCTCAATGGTGGTAATCCGCTAGGAGTATCGTCGGGGAACACATCATCAAATCCCTGCAACAAAGAAATAGCAACACTAGGCACAATATGATCAAGATCATTAGTATTAAAGTAAGCCTCTTTGTACACAAGTAAGATCATTGGCTTGTTAGTGAAAAATGCAGATCTGACCTCACCCTCTCTAGCATAAAAATTGGGTTGTTTCTTTAGTTTTTCCACACAATTCTCATCACACTTGCTGACTTTCTTCACTCCTCTTGTCTTACCTCCACTCTCGGCCAGATTTGGGTTTTTTTGAGTTCTGGTCGAATGGTTTGATTTGTTTGGAGTGTTGGCTGAATATTTGCTTGTGTTTGGATGGGTGGCCGAATGGGTTGTAGTGATTTGGGTTCTAGCCGAATCTGATGGTCTTCTCTCCCCTTGTTCCTCACCTTGATTTTCTCTCCCCATCGCCTCATGCTCACTTTTTAGCTTTATTTGATCATCATACACCTGTTTGGGTGTAAGAGGTACAAGAGTGATGGTTTTACCATCTTTTACAATGGTATACCTATTTTTAACCCCATCATGAATTGCCTTCCTATCATATTGCCATGGTCTCCCCAACAAGATGTGACTTACTTGCATTGGTACCACGTCGCACAGAACTTCATCAACATATTTCCCAATCGAAAATGGAACCACAACCTATTTAGTCACTTTCACTTCGCCACTATCATTCAGCCATTGCAATCTATATGGTTTAGCATGCTTAGCAGTACACAAATTCAGTTTACTAACAAGGGTGGCACTGCAAACATTAACACAGCTTCCACTATCTATAATTAAACCACACACCTTTCTTTGTACGTAACAACGCGTATGGAAGATGTTCTCCCTTTGTTCATTAGTATCATCTTCTTTGACCTGAACCTGAAGTGTTCGCCTTATAACCAAGGACTCCTCAACCGGTAATGCTAACTCATCCCCATCACTATCCTCCAATGGTGGCATGCCTTCACAATCAGAACTGTCACTTTCAGATTCCACATCACCATTATCTCTAATCATCATGATTCTCTTGTTTGGACACTCTGAAGCATAATGTCCATGTCCTTGACACCTGAAACATTTAACATCACGAGTACGTTTAGGTTGAGTTTCAGATTTACCTTTGGCATCAGTAGGGACATCAACTTTAGCCTTTGGTGGTTCAGTTCTAGAAGCACCAAAGGATCTTGACCGGACAGTACCCTCTCTCTTTAGATTCGGCTTCCAAGATGATGACGAACCCGAATTAAACGCTGACCGAGCATGCCCTTTCCTAAGTTGTCTCTCCACCTTCGTCGCCATATGAACCACATCCTCTAGCTCCACATAGTGCTGTAGCTCAACCACATTAGCAATATCCCGATTCAACCCATTAAGGAATCTAGCCATGGTGGCTTCTCTATCCTCAACAACATTAGCCCGAATCATTGCTATCTCCATCTCTTTGTGATATTCATCTACTGTCTTATAACCTTGATTCAGACCTT
This sequence comes from Populus alba x Populus glandulosa, assembly GCA_033617975.1. Lineage (NCBI taxonomy): Eukaryota > Viridiplantae > Streptophyta > Magnoliopsida > Malpighiales > Salicaceae > Populus > Populus alba x Populus glandulosa. The sequence continues at coordinate 20,431,001 of CM066144.1, read as the reverse complement.
GGAGCTTCAGATATAAGTCTCTGTAATAGTGGTTTGGCACAAATCGTCTCCTCATTAAGACTTTCATCTCCCCCCAAGTTTGAACGGGTCGCTCGCCACTCCTCCTCCTACTGATCACAATCTGATCCCACCAAATTAATGCATACTCCATAAACTCAATTATCACCAATTTCACCTTTTTTTGTTCAGAATAGCTATGGCAATCAAAAATCCAATCCACCTTTTTCTCACACTCCAAATAACCCTCAGGATCGTTTTTACCTTGAAAGCTAGGAATTTTCAGTTTAATGGTGTCTAAGTCCCCATCCATGTCTTCATAAGTGCCCATGCTACGAAAATTCACATTCCTCCTAGCCCTGTTCGGTCCAGACCTGATTCCATGGCCAGCTGATGCAAACTCAAAGTCATCTTCACCTCCATCTGCGTTTTCATCAACAAACTCTTCAAAATCAGATCTAACATTCCGTGCGGCCATACGGACCGTATTTCCCCGGTGATCAGCCCCACTATTCTGTTGCTTAATCGAATTCACCTCATCTTTCAGATCCTTGTACGTCCTAGACAACAGCTCAAGTTGCTGGCCTATGGATCGCAATTGGAAAGCTACGTCAACGTTTTGTGTCGTTGATTCGTTGTTTTCAGACATTCTTTGAATCTGCAAAATTTGGTTAGTAGCACAAAATATATCCTCACACCTCTCGTGTATCACACAAAACAAAAATTAAGGCTTTTCACTCTATTAAGCTCTCTACGCCTTTTACCTCACAACTTGCTTTCTTTTGGTTCTTTAGGAACTGAAATCAACAAATCAAAGTCAATAGCCTTCGCAGCGCACTCTAAATATAATTATCAGACTCAAGAATCAATAAATATACTGAAAACAAAGCAAAAAAAACTAGGATTACGATTTTGCGAGTAGCAATGCAAATTCGTACGAATTGTGGACAAAACGAAGACACGAAATAAAACAGAAGCAAATGTTAAGAAAACAATTACTTGACTCCTAGATAACCCAAATATAGCGGAAACAAAAATATTTGGACAAAACTAAACAGCAAAGATCATGTTTTGAAACTTGAGGCAAATCTAACCTATTACGCAATTTTACGTAACAGAATTGAAACCCAGACCAAACGATCTCTAAATGACCTCAAATTCAATATTTAGTATTACAATACTATGAAACACCAAAAATCAATTTATAGGTCGTTCTATAATGTCTAGGTACCCAAACCCCTTGTATGATCAGTTTGCGGCAGAATTGAACCTCCAATTAAAACCTCCAGAAGCTGATATCAAAATAATCCCAAATTTAATATGTGGTGCAATCGCATACCCAATACTCAGAATATGAAGTTTCAATAGATTCCAAGGTGTTTTACTTAGGGTTCACTAAGAGTAGTGTTTTGCGGCAGAATTGAAACTCGAATTAAAACCTCAAGCAAATAATATCAGAATAAGCCCAACTTTGATATATCATGCGATCCCACCCCCAATAGACTGAATATGAAGTTTAAATTGATTCCGAGGTGGTTTGCTTATGGTTCACCAAGATTTGTGTTTCTGCGGCAAAAATTGAATGATCCTTCAAATTTCAACTAATCACTCTTTTCTCTATTTCTTTCTGATTTTTTTTTCTTTTTAACAAACTGATATGATTAGAGACAGTAACAAGATGAAATATAAACTTTTTTTTTTTTTTTGCTTAGATGACACAGACACGAAGAACAAGAAGATGGATGCAAACACTGAAAAACTTAAGGGACACTAAAAAAAACGAAAATAACAGAGATATGACCTTGTTTCGGAGCCTAGCTCTGATACCAACTGATGCGAACCTCGTGATCACGTGGTCACGCAACCCACAATCAAGATTGAGATCTGATCCCGGAAAGCCGAAATAGGTCTGATATGAGTACGACACAATGGAAACCTGCCCCAAGGCACCTACACTATTGGAATGAGTAGAATGACGCCACGAAGCCAGTTAATCTTCGATAAGTCAGATTCAGTTCGTTCAAGAACTGAAGAATGCAAGAATCACTCTCACACGTTAAAACTGAAAATTTCAGAAGTAATTATCATCAAAGCTGCCGAAATTTTGGCCTAACATGAGTTTAAATAGTTCTTGAAAAGTTAACCCTAATGGACCCTTTATGTGGACTTATATGAGGTCCACTCAAAACTGGCCCAAAACCCTAAAATAAAAAGCCCATAACTTAATCCAAACAAGCCTTGGATCCTAGCTTAAAACAAAGTATGAATTAACCCCAAACAAGCCTTGGGCTGTAGCTAACAAAATAAAATAAAGCTCTTATCTCATGGCCCAAATAAGGTTGTATTGGACCCCTCTTGCACATGGATAAGATGTACTAGGATTTCCTCTTGATACTCCAATTCTGACTTGGTGGAAACCTTCAAAACCAATGCATTCAATGCGTCTTTCAATGTCTTTGTCTTGGACCGTGTCATCGGACCATTTGGAACATGTAATGGGTCCTTGCTGGTGTTTCTGGGCTGGTCCGCATCACATGTAGGGCTGGCTCCATAATTCATCTTCTAAGAAAACATGAGATATTATGCATAGCTGGCAATCCTTCAAATAAAGGTTTGTGGACAAAGAAGTATGCTGATGTCATATCCCTCTTAGAGGGCAAAATCACAAGATATGACTTGAGTAAGCAAGAGTGAAAAGAGCAATCAAAGCTTACTATCAGAGACTCAAACTTTTGAGAAAAGAAAAAAATCCATAAAGAAAAGGGGACCTAAATTTCTCAGGTAAGTATACATGCATTTTGATCATGATGCATTACTTTCATCATTGACAGATCAGTGTCTCACCATTACCTCTTTTTGAGCAGGCTGTTAAGTCCTTATTGTTTAGATATTGTGCTTTCTAGCCCTATCTTCCTTCTCTTTGAGTGTGCCCTCGAGCCATCAACCATTCGAGCTAGTGCATTTTACAGCACTACCTCCTTTTGAGTGCCCCTTAAGCCCTCGATAACCTCTTGGATAGTGTGTTTTCTAATCCTATCTCCTTTTGAGTGCGCTTTAGAGCCCTCGACCACCTTAGGTAATGCATTTTTCTAACCCTACCTCTTTTTTAGTGCGCCTTAGAGCCCTCGACCACTTGGGTAGTATTTTTTCTAACCATACCTCCTTTGAGCCCTCACCTCATAGGTAGGCGCGTTTTCCAATGCACCTTTGAGCCCTCACCTCATAGGTAATGTGTTTTTTAACCCTACCTCCTTTTGAGTGCGCCTTCGAGCCCTCACCTCATAGGTAATGCATTTTTTAACCCCACCTCCTTTCAAGTGCGCCTTCGAGCCCTCACCTCTCAAGTAGTGTGTTTTCTAACCCTACCTCTTTTCGAGTATGCTTTTTAGCCCTCGCTCCCCTTCGAGTCCTATCTCTTTTGGAACGCTCCTTTGAGCTTCCATCTCTTGAATAATGCGCCTTCGAGCCCTATCATGTCATCTCTTCAAGACATTTCATTTTTTTCACTTGGGTAAGTCACCCATCATAATCAGACCTCTTTGAAAACTCTTTTCATTTTCCATTTAGGCTGGTTGCCCATTACAATGAAACCATTTTTTTGAGAAATCCTTTCATTTCTTACTATCTTCAAAATCTTCCATTTTGGTCCGCTTGCCCATTACAATGAAATCATTTTAAGAAATTCCTGCATCCTCTAAAATTTTCACTTGGGTAGGTCGCCCATTACAACAAGACCACTTTGAAAAATCTTTGTATTTTTCACCACTTTGAAAAATCATCATGTTTTTTACTTGGGTAGGTCACCCATTACAATAAGACCACCTCAAAAAAAAACCCTTTTCAATTTTCTCTGGGTAGGTCACCCATGACAATTCGACCACTTAAAAAATCTCTGAGTTTTTTTTAAAAAAAAAACTCTTCCATTTTTTACTCTGAGTGCACTTTCTAGTCCTCAAAAGGATTAATCATTTCTCAATATGATGAATCAATCATCTGTCATTCTTCTTTTTCTTCTTTACAACGCTTACTATCTAAAGTCTCTTACGAGTCTTTCTATCGTAAGCATTGTAAATAGGGGGGCAACTGTCATAACTCAATTACGGGTTACTCCAAAAAATCAATTTCTTTTTTAAAAATAAAAATCAAAATAATAAAATAAAGGCTGGCAACGTGGAGAAAGCAAATCAGGGAATCAAGCTGCAATTTTGTAGGAAATTCAAGGCCTAAGTGTACCTTATTATGCCTAAAAATAAAGAAAAAATACAAATTCAAGGTCAAATTAAATGATTTTTGGATGAATTTGCATAAAAATTAAGTCCGAGGACATAATTAAAATTTTAATAGGCCAATTTGATTTAATCATGGGCCAAATTAAATTTTAATTATGTTTAAGAATTAATTTAGGTCCAATTGAAGGATTTAATTAAGTGCAAGGACTTAATTATACTTTAAATGGATCAAATTAATTTTATTTTGGGCTTAATTGGTGAAATATTAAGTTTGGGAGCCTAATTTGGGCTTAATTGAGAAGATTGGAATTTTAAGAGATCAAATTTAATTTTTACCAAGATAATTGATTGAAGTTAAGGGCTTAATCGTATTAAATAAAAAAGGTTTATGGTCAATTAGGGTTCAATTGAAAGCAATTGAAAGAGAAAGGACTAAAATGAACTTTGGCCAAAAACAGATTTCATCACGGTTCATTATCTTCTTTTTTTTTCTGTGAAAAAGCTGGTCCAGTTGACTACTTTGCAGCTGCATTTAATGTACCTAATACCACCAAATTTGACAAATCTTATATGAAAATGATCATCTACACTTTCTTTACAACCCCATGTGACTCGTTCAGGTTAAATGACAATATATTAGCACTGGTGACAGCCTAAAGAGGCCTACCCAGTCAGCTTTTGTCTGCAGAATTGCAACTCATAATTAATACCTACCTTTAGCCAATGGTTGGGATCCTTCCCAACTAAATCAAGGGATGAAAGTTTTCCCCAATGTAGACAAGATTGCCCTCTTCCTCCACCTATAATTAGAGGTGTATTTCATGGCCTGAGGGAGGAGAAAATCGGGTCCAAAATAAGCCAAAAAATCAGCCTCTTCCCGGTTTCTGCCACTTCCTCTCTGTTTTCTTTCAGTCATGTCTTCAGCCACCACCACCACTGTCACCGCCAGCTGGACAACCATCCTCTCCACCACGCTTCTCCCTCTCCACTGATGGTTCTCCCTTTTCCTCCATAGTGGAAGCAGCTCATCAGCACCATCATTGTTGTTTTGTTCCTTCTCCAGCACCGGCGACAGGAACATTAGCGCCAACCTCCACCTCTATAACCAGCTTTACCACCATAATTTCCATCAACCCAACTCCTCATCAGTGGCAGAGCAGCCACCGTGACCTTCTCTCTCCTCCTTCCAGCTTTTCTCTCTCCTCTACAACCTTTTCTTCTTCTTCCCAACACCTCCTGAGCCACCAGCCGAACCACCTCATCCCAGCAACCACGACCCCTTTAGCTAGGTGAGCCTCCCTTCCTTTCCCTTCTTTTCCTTCTTCTTCTTCTTCTTCTTCTTCTTCTTCTTCTTCTTCCTTTCCTATTGTTCACTACATGAACAGTACGCGTGAAATATAATTCATGTCCTTACTAGCAAGGGTGGCACTACAAACATTAACACAACTTCCACTATCTATAATTAAACCACACACCTTGCTTTGTATATAACAACGCGTATGGAAGATGTTCTACCTTTGTTTATTATTTTCATCTTCCTTGACCTGAACCTGAAATGTTCGCCTTATAACCAAGGACTCTTCAACCGGTAATGCTAACTCATCCCCATCACTATCCTCCAATGGTGGCATGCCTTCATAATCAAATCTGTCACTTTCAGATTCCACATCACCACTCTAATCATCATGATTTTCTTGTTTGGACACTCTGAAGCATAATGTCCATGTCCTTGACACCTAAAACATTTAACATCACAAGTACGTTCAAGTTGAGTTTCACATTTACCTTTGGCATCGGTAGGGACATCAACTTTAGCCTTTAGTGGTTCACTTCTAGAAGGAACAAAGGACTCGGCCGGACAGTACCCTCTCTCTTTAGATTTGGCTTCCAAGATGATGACGAACCCGAATTAAACAATGTCCGAGCATGCCCCTTCCTAAGTTGTCTCTCCACATTCATAGCCATGTGAACCATGTCCTCTAGCTCCACATAGTGTTGTAGCTCAACCATATTAACAATGTCTCGATTCAATCCATTAAGAAATCTACAAGTGTGACAGTGATTCATTAATGTTTCAGAATCCTTTTCTTATAAGGATTCCTTATTCATCCTAGCTACACAAGGAAAGAAGGGCTGGTGGTATTTAATGACAGATTAGTTATTTTTATTATTTTCTTTCATGTTTGGGCTTAATTAAAATTTTGTTTTGAGCTAGGGTCTAAGGCTTGTTTGGATCAGGTTATGGGCTTTTCAGTTTAAGGTTTTGGGCCAGTTTTGAGTGGACCTCATATAAGTCCACATAAGGGGTCCATTAGGGTTAACTTTTCAAGAACTCTTTAAACTCATGTAGGCCAAAATTTCGGCAGCTTTGATGAATATTATTCTGATTTTTTTCAGTTTTAACGTGTGAGAGTGATTCTTGCATTCTTCAGTTCTTGAACGAACTGAATCTGACTTATTGAAGATTAACTAGCTTCCTGGCGTCATTCTACTCATTCCAATAGTGTTGGTGCCTTGGGGCAGGTTTCCATTGTGTCACACTCCTATCAGACCTATTTCGGCTTTCCGAGATCATATCTCAATCTTGATTGTGGGTTGCGTGGCCACGTGATCACGAGGTTTGCATCAGTTGGTATCAGAGCTAGGCTCCGAAACAAGGTCATATCATTCTGTTATTTTCTTTAGTATTCCCTTAAGTTTTTCAGTGTTTGCGTCCATCTTCTTGTTCTTCGAGTTTGCGTCATCTAAGCAAAAAAAAAAAGAAAAAAAAGGAGAGTTTATATTTCATTTGGTTACTGTCTCTAATCATATCAGTATATTAAAAAAGAACAAATAAAAGAAAGAAAGAAATAGAGAAAAGAGTGATTAGTTGAAATTTGAAGCATCATTCAATTTTTTCCACAGAAACATAAATCTTGGTGAACCATAAGCAAACCACATCAGAATCACTTTAAACTTCATATTCAGTCTATTGGGGGTGAGATTGCATCAAATGTAAAATTTGGGCTTATTCTGATATTGTTTTCTTGAGGTTTTAATTCGAGGTTCAATTCTGCCGCAGAAACACTACTATTAGTGAACCATAAGGAAACCATCTTAGAATCAATTGAAACTTCATATTATGTGTATTGGGGATGAGATAGCACCATATATTAAATTTAGGCTTATTTTGATATCGGCTTCTGGAGGTTTTAATTGGAGGTTCAATTATGCCGCAAATTGATCATACAAGGAGTTTGGGTACCTAGAAATAAGAGAACAACCTATAAATTGAGTTTTGGTGTTTTCATAGCATTGTAATGCTACATATTAAATTCGAGGTCATTTGGATATCGGTTTCTTTAGGTTCCTAAATTGGGTCTTGTTTTGTCGTAACGAGTCTGTTTGGTGTTATCTTTCAAAACTTATTTTGTTTCTATTGATTTCGTTCCTGCCATTATACTATCATCATATTTTGATATTTGGCTGTTGTTTGAGTCATTTTCATCACTTTCACATTTTGTTTGTTTTTTTTCGATAAGTTCTGGTCCAAACAAAAGCCAAATTCGTAATCTCGAATCTAAATCAGTGTTCTTCTTGTTTCTTTTCGTTATCTTCTTGTTTTTTCCCCCTATCTGTGTCATGTATTCACTAAGAGAGAGGGAACAAAGAAGGATTGTAGATCAACGATGTGAAAAACTAGGCCATGGTTTGGGGGTTCTAGAACGAGAAGTTGATTAAGTGTAGAAGATTAGTCTACGATCTTCAAGCTTCATGGGAAAAGGAGGTACAACGCTAAAAGGATGAAAGACGAAGGAGAGTCGTTGTGGTTATCATTCAAAAGTATGTACGCAAGTTAGTATGACGTGCTTATTTGAAATTCTTGTCAGTCACTATTACTATACAGTGTTGTTGGAGAAAGGTGTTAGCAAGAAGGGGTTTTTGAAGGCTTAAACAAGAGGCTACTGCAGTCACTATTAATCGTATTCAAGATTCGAGGGCGAATCTTCTTAAAGAGGGAGTTACTGATGCAAACCTCGTGATCACGTGGCCACGCAACCCACAATCAAGATTGAGATCTGATCCCGGAAAGCCGAAATAGGTCTGATAGGAGTGTGACACAATGGAAACCTGCCCCAAGGCACCAACACTATTGGAATGAGTAGAATGACGCCACGAAGTCAGTTAATCTTTGATAAGTCAGATTCAGTTCGTTCAAGAACTGAAGAATGCAAGAATCACTCTCACACGTTAAAACTGAAAAAATTCAGAATAATATTCATCAAAGCTGCCGAAATTTTAGCCTACATGAGTTTAAAGAGTTCTTGAAAAGTTAACCCTAATGGACCCCTAATGTGGACTCATATGAGGTCTACTCAAAACTGGCCCAAAACCCTAAACTAAAAAGCCCATAACCTGATCCAAACAAGCCTTGGACCCTAGCTCAAAACAAAATTTTAATTAAGCCCAAACATGAAAGAAAATAATAAAAATAACTAATCTGTCATTAAATACCACCAGCCCTTCTTTCCTTGTGTAGCTAGGATGAATAAGGAATCCTTATAAGAAAAGGATTCCGAAACATTAATGAATCACTGCCACACTTGTAGATTATATTGCAGCTTATTAAAGATCCTTGTGGAACAATGAATTCTTAAGTCTATATTCATAATTTGAATGCATTGCACAACCTTTGACTTTGATTGGTTGGATTTTCAATTTCGGAAGAACCGAAAGAAAGCAAGTTGTGAGGTAAAAGGCGAATTGGAGTGATTATTTTGAGTGAAACACGAATGACATGAGGAAATTTTGTTTTGATACCACTAACCACATTTTGCAGGTATAATCATCATGTTAAATAAGAATAACACACCACCCCCTCCTAAGGGTGATGTAAAGTTCCAAATTCAAGCTTTGAAAAAGATGATGAAGAGGGTGAATTTTGTGATGGCATACGTGTGTGACAGATTTAAGAAGGTGGAGAAATGTGGTAATGAAGTTAGTACAAGTTCCCAAGATGTGACGAAGGTTGGGGTTGAACCGAAATCAAACAATGGCAGAAGGGTTGAAAGGCTAAGGTGGGCTGATTATGAGGATTTTGAGGATGATGCTGATGCTTTTGGTGATGGTTGTTTTAAGAATGAGACCATAGGCTATATGGGAGGTTTTCGGGTCTTCGACTGCTTGGAAACCAAAGTGATTTTGTGAATAGAAAGGGGCCAATTCAGCCAGAACAGAAATTTTCACTTTATAAGACATGATGATGTAAATGGTGACTTAGATGTCATCAAACTAAAAATACCTTCTTTTCAAGGTAAAAATGATCCTGAGGTGTATTTGGAGTGGGAGAAAAAAATGGATTGGATTTTCGATTGTCGTAGCTATTTGGAGATGAGGAAGGGGAAATTGGTAGTCATTCAATTTACACATTACACATTGATTTGATGAGATCATAATGTTGATAGGGGAAGGAATGGAGAATGGCTAAAAGCATCATAACAGGAGATGAAAGTGTTGACAAGGAGGTGATTTATGCCAAACCATTATTATAAGGATTTATACATGAAATTACAAAGTTTGCATCAAGGTTTTAAGTCAGTGGATAAGTATTACAAGGAAATAGAGATCGCGATGATTCGGGCCAGTGTAATTACAAATATGGTGGAATTACAACATTATGTGAAGTTGGGGTATAGGTCCATATGGCGACGAAGGTGGAGAGGCAAATAAAGAGAAGGAACAACTTATGTGATGCGAACCTCGTGATCACGTGGTCACGCAACCCACAATCAAGATTGAGATCTGATCCCGGAAAGCCGAAATAGGTCTGATATGAGTGCGACACAATGGAAACCTGCCCCAAGGCACCTACACTATTGGAATGAGTAGAATGACGCCACGAAGCCAGTTAATCTTCGATAAGTCAGATTCAGTTCGTTCAAGAACTGAAGAATGCAAGAATCACTCTCACACGTTAAAACTGAAAATTTCAGAAGTAATTATCATCAAAGCTGCCGAAATTTTGGCCTAACATGAGTTTAAATAGTTCTTGAAAAGTTAACCCTAATGGACCCTTTATGTGGACTTATATGAGGTCCACTCAAAACTGGCCCAAAACCCTAAAATAAAAAGCCCATAACTTAATCCAAACAAGCCTTGGATCCTAGCTTAAAACAAAGTATGAATTAAGCCCAAACAAGCCTTGGGCTGTAGCTAACAAAATAAAATAAAGCTCTTATCTCATGGCCCAAATAAGGTTGTATTGGACCCCTCTTGCACATGGATAAGATGTACTAGGATTTCCTCTTGATACTCCAATTCTGACTTGGTGGAAACCTTCAAAACCAATGCATTCAATGCGTCTTTCAATGTCTTTGTCTTGGACCGTGTCATCGGTCCATTTGGAACATGTAATGGGTCCTTGCTGGTGTTTCTGGGCTGGTCCGCATCATCCCCTCTCCCTTCGAAAGGATTCGACCTCGAATCAAAATATGTGTCAAACAAAGTAAGATCAGCAACATTAAAGGTAGCACTAACACTATACTCACCTGGAAGGTCAATTTTGTATGCGTTGTCATTGATTCTCTCTAAAACCTGAAAAGGACCATCACCACGAGGCTGTAATTTTGATTTCCTTTGGTTAGGAAATCGTTCCTTACGCATGTGCACCCATACCCAATCACCGGGTTGGAAAACAACCAGTTTACGTCCCTTGTTTGCTTTAGAAGCGTAAAGTCTGTTTTTTTTCTCTATTTGTAGTCGAACTCCCTCATGGAGTTCTCTCACCATCTTTGCCTTCTTTTCACCATCTAAACTTACCCTTTCTTCACAAGGTAAAGGAATTAAGTCCATAGGAGTTAGTGGATTAAAACCATAAACAATTTCAAAAGGAGAAAAAGTAGTAGTTGAATGCACAGTTCTATTATAAGCAAACTCAACAAAAGGCAAACATTCTTCCCAACTTTTCAAATTCTTTTGAATTACAGCACGTAAAAGTTGGGATAATGTTCTATTCACTACCTCAGTTTGTCCATCTGTTTGAGGATGGCATGTTGTTGAAAATAATAGTTTAGTTCCCAACTTTCCCCATAAGGTCTTCCAAAAGTAACTAAGGAACTTAACATCACGATCCGACACTATACTTTTAGGAATGCCATGCAAACGTACAATCTCTCTAAAGAACAAGTCTGCGATATGAGATGCATCATCTGTTTTATGGCATGCAATGAAATGCGCCATTTTAGAAAACCTATCAACCACAACAAAGATAGAGTCTCTACCTTTCTTTGACCTAGGTAAACCTAAAACAAAGTCCATAGAGATATCTACCCAAGGTTCAGTAGGCACAGGTAGTGGTGTATATAGTCCATGCGGTTGTACTCTAGATTTTGCCTTTCTACAAGCAATGCACTGTTCACAAATTCGTTGCACATCTCTTTTCATCTTTGGCCAATAGAAATGCTCATGCAATACATCCAAGGTTTTCGCAACCCCAAAGTGACCCATTAAACCACCCCCATGTGCTTCACGAACAAGCAATTCACGCAAAGAACTAGCAGGAACACACAATCTATTCTCTTTGAACAAATAACCATCCATCAAATAAAACTTACCGAAAGCCGAATGTCCACATGCATTATAAATCTCAGCAAAGTCAGAGTCATTATCATACAATTCCTTCACATATTCAAAACCTAACAATCTAGTATTCATGGTGTGTAAAAGAACATACCTGCGCGAGAGTGCATCAGCTACGATGTTCTCTTTCCCTTGCTTATACTTGATTACGTAAGGGAAAGTTTCAATGAATTCAACCCATTTTGCATGCCTCCTATTCAACTTACCTTGTCCTTTCAGATGTTTCAAGGACTCATGATCCGAATGGATTACGAACTCTTTTGGCCACAAGTAATGCTGCCATGTCTCAAGTGCTCTTACCAATGCATAGAGTTCTTTGTCGTAAGTTGGATAGTTCAAGGTTGCTCCACTTAACTTCTCACTGAAATACGCAATAGGTCTCTGATCCTGCATCAAAACAGCACCTATTCCTATTCCAGACGCATCACATTCTATTTCAAATGCTTTCGTAAAGTCAGGTAAAGCCAAAACAGGTGCAGAACATAATTTGTCTTTCAAAAAAACAAAAGCCAACTCTTGTTCCTCCCCCCATCTAAACCTAACCGACTTTTTAACAACTTCATTCAAGGGGCGCAGCTATGGTGCTGAAATCTTTCACAAAACGCCTGTAAAAACTAGCTAACCCATGAAAACTCCTTACCTCACTTACCGATTTGGGTGTAGGCCAATCCCGGATGGCCTTAACTTTCTCCTCATCCATCTCGATGCCCTGTGCAGTTACAACGTAGCCAAGAAACACAATTTTCTCCATGCAAAAGGCACACTTTTTAAGATTAGCATACAATTTCTCACTACGCAACACACTAAGTACATTACGCAAATGATCAAGATGCTCAGTTAAGTTCTTGCTATATATCAAAATGTCATCAAAATACACAACCACAAACTTACCTATGAATGCACGCAACACATGATTCATTAAACGCATAAACGTACTAGGTGCATTTGTAAGTCCAAACGGCATTACTAACCATTCATACAAACCATGCTTAGTCTTAAATGCTGTTTTCCACTCATCACCTTCTTTCATCCTAATTTGATGGTACCCACTTTTCAAGTCAATTTTAGAGAAGATACAGGATCCATGTAACTCATCTAACATGTCATCAAGCCTAGGAATGGGATGTCTATACTTTACCGTTATGTTGTTGATGGCTCGGCAATCAACACACATCCTCCATGTTCCATCCTTCTTTGGCACAAGTAACACGGGTACAGCACACGGGCTCATACTCTCACGAATGTAGCCCTTTTCCATCAGCTCATCAACTTGCCTTTGAAGCTCCTTCGTCTCCTCGGGATTGCTTCTATAAGCTGGTCGGTTAGGAATTGAAGCTCCGGGTACGAAATCAATCTGATGCTCTATCACCCTCAATGGTGGTAATCCGCTAGGAGTATCGTCGGGGAACACATCATCAAATCCCTGCAACAAAGAAATAGCAACACTAGGCACAATATGATCAAGATCATTAGTATTAAAGTAAGCCTCTTTGTACACAAGTAAGATCATTGGGCTTGTTAGTGAAAAATGCAGATCTGACCTCACCCTCTCTAGCATAAAAATTGGGTTGTTTCTTTAGTTTTTCCACACAATTCTCATCACACTTGCTGACTTTCTTCACTCCTCTTGTCTTACCTCCACTCTCGGCCAGATTTGGGTTTTTTTGAGTTCTGGTCGAATGGTTTGATTTGTTTGGAGTGTTGGCTGAATATTTGCTTGTGCTTGGATGGGTGGCCGAATGGGTTGTAGTGATTTGGGTTCTAGCCGAATCTGATGGTCTTCTCTCCCCTTGTTCCTCACCTTGATTTTCTCTCCCCATCGCCTCATGCTCACTTTTTAGCTTTATTTGATCATCATACACCTGTTTGGGTGTAAGAGGTACAAGAGTGATGGTTTTACCATCTTTTACAATGGTATACCTATTTTTAACCCCATCATGAATTGCCTTCCTATCATATTGCCATGGTCTCCCCAACAAGATGTGACTTGCTTGCATTGGTACCACGTCGCACAGAACTTCATCAACATATTTCCCAATCGAAAATGGAACCACAACCTGTTTAGTCACTTTCACTTCGCCACTATCATTCAGCCATTGCAATCTATATGGTTTAGCATGCTTAGCAGTACACAAATTCAGTTTACTAACAAGGGTGGCACTGCAAACATTAACACAGCTTCCACTATCTATAATTAAACCACACACCTTTCTTTGTACGTAACAACGCGTATGGAAGATGTTCTCCCTTTGTTCATTAGTATCATCTTCTTTGACCTAAACCTGAAGTGTTCGCCTTATAACCAAGGACTCCTCAACCGGTAATGCTAACTCATCCCCATCACTATCCTCCAATGGTGGCATGCCTTCACAATCAGAACTGTCACTTTCAGATTCCACATCACCATTATCTCTAATCATCATGATTCTCTTGTTTGGACACTCTGAAGCATAATGTCCATGTCCTTGACACCTGAAACATTTAACATCACGAGTACGTTTAGGTTGAGTTTCAGATTTACCTTTGGCATCAGTAGGGACATCAACTTTAGCCTTTGGTGGTTCAGTTCTAGAAGCACCAAAGGATCTTGACCGGACAGTACCCTCTCTCTTTAGATTCGGCTTCCAAGATGATGACGAACCCGAATTAAACGCTGACCGAGCATGCCCTTTCCTAAGTTGTCTCTCCACCTTCGTCGCCATATGAACCACATCCTCTAGCTCCACATAGTGCTGTAGCTCAACCACATTAGCAATATCCCGATTCAACCCATTAAGGAATCTAGCCATGGTGGCTTCTCTATCCTCAACAACATTAGCCCGAATCATTGCTATCTCCATCTCTTTGTGATATTCATCTACTGTCTTATAACCTTGATTCAGACCTTGGAGCTTCAGATATAAGTCTCTATAATAGTGGTTTGGCACAAATCGTCTCCTCATTAAGACTTTCATCTCCCCCCAAGTTTGAACGGGTCGCTCGCCATTCCTCCTCCTACTGATCACAATCTGATCCCACCAAATTAATGCATACTCCATAAACTCAATTATCACCAATTTCACCTTTTTTTGTTCAGAATAGCTATGGCAATCAAAAATCCAATCCACCTTTTTCTCCCACTCCAAATAAGCCTCAGGATCGTTTTTACCTTGAAAGCTAGGAATTTTCAGTTTAATGGTGTCTAAGTCCCCATCCATGTCTTCATAAGTGCCCATGCTACGAAAATTCACATTCCTCCTAGCCCTGTTCGGTCCAGACCTGATTCCATGGCCAGCTGATGCAAACTCAAAGTCATCTTCACCTCCATCTGCGTTTTCATCAACAAACTCTTCAAAATCAGATCTAACATTCCGTGCGGCCATACAGACCGTATTTCCCCGGTGATCAGCCCCACTATTCTGTTGCTTAATCGAATTCACCTCATCTTTCAGATCCTTGTACGTCCTAGACAACAGCTCAAG
Source organism: Populus alba x Populus glandulosa (assembly GCA_033617975.1). NCBI lineage: Eukaryota > Viridiplantae > Streptophyta > Magnoliopsida > Malpighiales > Salicaceae > Populus > Populus alba x Populus glandulosa. The sequence goes on along the minus strand of CM066144.1, from coordinate 20,415,697 downwards.
TTGCTGGCCTATGGATCGCAATTGGAAAGCTACGTCAACGTTTTGTGTCGCTGATTCGTTGTTTTCAGACATTCTTTGAATCTGCAAAATTTGGTTAGTAGCACAAAATATATCCTCACACCTCTCGTGTATCACACAAAACAAAAATTAAGGCTTTTCACTCTATTAAGCTCTCTACGCCATTTACCTCACAACTTGCTTTCTTTTGGTTCTTTAGGAACTGAAATCAACAAATCAAAGTCAATAGCCTTCGCAGCGCACTCTAAATATAATTTTCAGACTCAAGAATCAATAAATATACTGAAAACAAAGCAAAACAAAACTAGGATTACGATTTTGCGAGTAGCAATGCAAATTCGTACGAATTGTGGACGAAACGAAGACACGAAATAAAACAGAAGCAAATGTTAAGAAAACAATTACTTGACTCCTAGATAACCCAAATATAGCAGAAACAAAAATATTTGGACAAAACTAAACAGCAAAGATCATGTTTTGAAACTTGAGGCAAATCTAACCTATTACGCAATTTTACGTAACAGAATTGAAACCCAGACCAAACGATCTCGAAATGACCTCAAATTCAATATTTAGTATTACAATACTATGAAAACACCAAAAATCAATTTATAGGTCGTTCTATAATGTCTAGGTACCCAAACCCCTTGTATGATCAGTTTGCGGCAGAATTGAACCTCCAATTAAAACCTCCAGAAGCTGATATCAAAATAATCCAAAATTTAATATGTGGTGCAATCGCATACCCAATACTCAGAATATGAAGTTTCAATAGATTCCAAGGTGTTTTACTTAGGGTTCACTAAGAGTAGTGTTTTGCGGCAGAATTGAAACTCGAATTAAAACCTCAAGCAAATAATATCAGAATAAGCCCAACTTTGATATATCATGCGATCCCACCCCCAATAGACTGAATATGAAGTTTAAATTGATTCCGAGGTGGTTTGCTTATGGTTCACCAAGATTTGTGTTTCTGCGGCAAAAATTGAATGATCCTTCAAATTTCAACTAATCACTCTTTTCTCTATTTCTTTCTGATTTTTTTTTCTTTTTAACAAACTTATATTATTAGAGACTACTACAAGATGAAATATAAACTTTTTTTTTTTTTTGCTTAGATGACACAGACACGAAGAACAAGAAGATGGATGCAAACACTGAAAAACTTAAGGGACACTAAAAAAAAAACGAAAATAACAGAGATATGACCTTGTTTCGGAGCCTAGCTCTGATACCAACTGATGCGAACCTCGTGATCACGTGGTCACGCAACCCACAATCAAGATTGAGATCTGATCCCGGAAAGCCGAAATAGGTCTGATATGAGTGCGACACAATGGAAACCTGCCCCAAGGCACCTACACTATTGGAATGAGTAGAATGACGCCACGAAGCCAGTTAATCTTCGATAAGTCAGATTCAGTTCGTTCAAGAACTGAAGAATGCAAGAATCACTCTCACACGTTAAAACTGAAAATTTCAGAAGTAATTATCATCAAAGCTGCCGAAATTTTGGCCTACATGAGTTTAAATAGTTCTAGAAAAGTTAACCCTAAAGGACCCATTATGTGGACTTATATGAGGTCCACTCAAAACTGGCCCAAAACCCTAAACTGAAAAGCCCATAACCTGATCCAAACAACCCTTGGATCCTAGCTTAAAATAAAGTATTAATTAAGCCCAAACAAGCCTTGGGTTGTAGCTAACAAAATAAAATAAAGCCTCTAATATTAAATCCATGTTCTGCCATGAGAAGAAGAGAATGAAATAAAATAGTACAGAACTGATTGAAGGCTTATTTATAGCCTTCCATGTAGCCCCTTAATCCTAGAAACAAAAGGAAAAGGTAGCCACCATGTTGTTTCCAAGTTGTAGTAGGATTCTTTTGTTTCCTTTGCTGTCCTTATCTCATGACCCAAATAAGGTTGTATTGGACCCCTCTTGCATATGGATAAGATGTACTAGGATCTCGTCTTGATACTCCAATGGACCTTCCAATTCTGACTTGGTGGAAACCTTCAAAACCAATGCATTCAATGTGTCTTTCAATGTCTTTGTCTTGGACCGAGTCATTGGTCCATTTGAAACATGTAATGGGTCCTTGCTGGTGTTTCTGGGCTGGTCCGCATCATACATGAAATGCAGCTGCAAAGTAGTCAATTGGACCAGCTTTTTCAGAGAAAAAAAAGAAGATAATGACCATGATGAAATCTGTTTTTGGCCAAAGTTCATTTCAGTCCTTTCTCTTTCAATTGAACCCTAATTGACCTTACACCTTTTTTTATTTAATGTGATTAAGCCCTTAATTTCAATCAATTATCTTGGTAAAAATTAAATTTGATCTCTTAAAATTCCAATCTTCTCAATTAAGCCCAAATTAGGCTCCCGAGCTTAATATTTCACCAATTAAGCCAAAAATAAAATTAATTTGATCCATTTAAAGTATAATTAAGTCCTTACACTTTGTTAAATCCTTCAATTAGACCTAAATTAATTCTTAAACATAATTAAAAATTAATTTGGCCCATGATTAAATCAAATTGGCCTATTAAAAATTTAATTATATCCTTGGACTTAATTTTTATGCAAATTCATCCAAAAATCATTTAATTTGACTTTGAATTTGTATTTTTTTTCTTCATTTTTGGGCATAATAAGGTATAATTAGGCCTTTAATTTCCTACAAAATTGCAGCTTGATTCCCTGATTTGCTTTCTCCACGTTGCCAGCCTATATTTTATTATTTTTATTTTCATTTTTGAAAAAGAAATTGATTTTTAGGAGTAACCCAAAATTGGGTTATGACATATAACAACTTAATTGAGCATCTTGATCATTTGTGTAATGTACTTAATGTGTTGCGTGGTGAGAAATTGTATGCTAATCTTAAAAAGTGTGCCTTTTGCATGGAGAAAATTCATTTTCTTAGCTATGTTGTAACTGTACAGGGTATCGAGATGGACAAGGAGAAAGTTAATGCCATCCGGGATTGGCCTACACCTAAATCGGTAAGTGAGGTAAAGAGTTTTCATGGGTTAGCTAGTTTTTACAGGCATTTCATGAAAGATTTCAGTACAATAGTTGCACCCTTGAATGTTGTTAAAAAATCAATTGGGTTTAAGGGGGGGGGGAGGAACAAGAATTGGCATTTGTTCTTTTGAAAGAGAAATTATGTTATGCACCTATTTTGGCTTTACCTGACTTTACGAAAGCATTTGAAATAGAATGTGATGCGTCTGGAATAGGAGTAGGTGTTGTTTTGATGCAGTATCGAAGACCTATTGCGTATTTTAGTGAAAAGTTAAGTGGAGCGACCTTGAACTATCCCACTTACGACAAAGAACTCTATGCATTGGTAAGAGCACTTGAGACATGACAGCATTACTTGTGGCCAAAAGAGTTCGTAATCCATTCGGATCATGAATCCTTAAAACATCTGAAAGGACATGGTAAGTTAAATAGGAGGCATGCAAAATGGGTTGAATTCATTGAAACTTTTCCTTATGTAATCAAGTATAAGCAAGGCAAGGAAAACATCGTAGTTGATGCACTTTCGCGCAGGTATGTTCTTTTACACACCATGAATACTAGATTGTTAGGTTATGAATATGTGAAGGAATTGTATGATAATGATTTTGACTTTGCCGAGATTTATAATGCATGTGGACATTCGGCCTTTGGTAAGTTTTATTTGATGGATGGTTATTTGTTCAAAGAGAATAGATTATGTGTTCCTACTAGTTCTTTGCGTGAATTGTTTGTCCCAGAATTCACTTTCCAAAAAAAAACTACTTTCCAGCAAACAAACGGGGCCTCAATTTCGTAGCCCCCCACATGCCTAGTTATGACTTTATTTATACTAACTCTAGACTGAAATAAACCCTAATGGATCCCCTTTATATGGACTTATATGAGGCCCACTTATAATTGAACCAAATAAGTAATAATAAATGAAAGACTAAGAAGAAAATAATAAAAATTAAAAAAATCTGAAATTAATATCCTAGATATGCTAGAATCAGATCTGCCACCCCTAAGAAGTCTCGAATATATTAGAAAATCTGATCTAAATGTGGAATTAATTATGAAGTCTTATTGCCTTGTTGTGCTTAGTTTCCTTCTTTTGCATGGACAATTAATGAAGAAAATCTCTCTTTTCTATATCTGCTAATTTAGTTTCCTACCTAGACTAGGAGAATCATTAATAAATCCTTCATAGCTTAGGAAATCAGATCTGGTAACCCTTTGGTCCACATGAATTGAGTTGTTCTTGGACTTGGATTAGATGAATTAGAGGTTGTCCTTCATGTTCCCTAGGTGTCCCAAACTCCTCGAGGTCCATCTTGCTCCATATGTTCTGAACAACCTCATTCAATGCCTCTATAAACTTCTTTGCCCTTATTCTTGTAATTGGCCGTCTTGGTACCTCCAATGGGTCTTTGGCATGATTAAGCTTGGTGTTGAGCTGATCTGCATCATCCCTTCTCTCTTCAAAATGATTCGATCTCGAATCATCACCTACACATGGTTCCTCTTTTCAATCTCTTGTCGCACACTCTTATGGAGTGCCTTCACCACTTGTGCTTTACAATTACCATCCAAAGTAACCCTTTCATCAATATGCAAATGAATCAAATCCATGAGAGTTAAAGGGTTAAATCCATATATAATTTCAAATGGTGAAAATTTAGTAGTAGAATGGATACTACGATTCTATACAAACCCTATGAATGACAAACAATCTTCTAGTTTTTTTGAATGACAACTCGAAGAAGTTGTGTTGAGGTTCTATTAACTAGTTCGGTTTGTCCATATGTTTAGGGGTGACAAGTAGTTGAAAACAACAATTTAGTATTCAATTTCCCCCCACAATCAAGATTAAGATCTGATCTCAAGGATTAAAAAGCAGTTTGACTACACGAATATACAAAATAATCCTTAATGAACAAAGGTGATACGGTTCAGCCTTGTGATACGACCCAAGTAAGGTCAGATTTGGATTTTGGTATAAAAAGCGCAACAGTCTAGGTTCACGACAATAGTCATGATTTTCAATCCAACCGCTGGATCGAGGTAATATTTTATGTGGACTGTCCAGACATGTTTGCCTACCTTGGGTTAAACATTGAGGTCAATCGGTGTTCGGGAAGGCACCGCAATACTAGTCAACAGAGGCTGTACGAATTTTGTTATTTAGTTCCATTTGACTTGTGGACTTCCTATTTGGTTAGGATTCTTTTCCTACAAGAATGTGGCAGTTGGTTTTGAGAATTTCTTAGTTCCACAAGGATCTTTAATGAGTTGTAATATAATCTACAAGTGAGGCAAGGATTCATTAATGTTTTACTTAATCTTAGAGATAGTGTGAATTTACTTCTATATTCAGTTTTTCAAAATCTCAATCTAGGTGAGTTAAAACCAACTTTTGTAACTCTTTTACTTGCTGATAGATCTATAAAAGTGCATAGAGGAATAGTTGAAGATGTATTAGTACAAGTTGATAAATTTATTTATCTTATGGATTTTGTTGTCTTGGATACACAACCTATTGAAACATGTAATTCAATTCTAGTTATTTTAGGAAGTCCATTTCTTGCAACTTACAATGCATTGATTAATTGTAGGAATGGATTGATGAAGTTATCATTTGGAAACATAACATTGGAAATGAATATTTTCAATATTTGCAAGCAACCTAGAGATGATAATGATTTCCACGAAGTAGATCTTATTGAAGAATTAGTTTATGATCAATTTGAATCTACTTTGAGTAAAATTGACTTGAATGAATCTGAAGATTTGCAAATGATTTATTCTCAGGAAGAAGTCACCGAAAGGCACCGAAAATATTGTTGTGGATCATTTATCAAGATTGACAACAGATTCGACATCTGATATCACACCAATCGATGATTACTTTCCTAACGAATCCTTGGTTTGCTAATGTTGTCAATTTTCTTACAATAGAATATTTGCCAACTCAATGGAATGCCCAAGATAAAAGAATGTTTTCGAACGAAGTGAATAGCTTTTTATCGGGATGACCCTTAGTTATTCAAATATTGTCTTGATCAAATATTTTGAAGATGCATTCTTTGTAGCCATGGGAACCATGTCCTCTAGCTTCATATAGTGCTGGAGCTCAACAACATTGGCAATGTCCTGATTCAACCCATTAAGAAATTTAACCATGGTGGCTTCTTTATCCTCAACAATATTGGCCCAAATCATTGCTATCTCTATCTCTTTGTGATATTCATCTACTGTCTTATAACCTTAATTTAGACCTTGAAGCTCTAATATAAGTCTTTGTAATAGTGGTTTGGCACAAATCGTCTCCTCATTAAGACTTTCATCTCCCCCTAAGTTTGAACGGGTCGCTCCCCATTCCTCCTCCTCATTACAATTTGATCCCACCAAATCAATGCATACTCCATAAACTCAATTATCACCAATTTCACCTTATTTTGTTTAGAATAGTTATGGTAATCAAAAATCCAATCTGCCTTTTTCTCCCACTCCAAATAAGCCTCGAGATCATTTTTACCTTGAAAGTTAGGAATTTTCAATTTAACGGTGTCCAAATACCCATCCATTTCTTCATAATTCCCCCATGCCATGAAAATTCACATTCCTCCTAGCCTTGTTTGATCCATACCTAATCCCTTGGCCAGTAGATGCAAAATCATAATCCTCTTCACTCGCATCTACATTTTCATCAACAAACTCTTCAAAATCAGATCTAACATTCTGTACAACCATACGGATCTTATTTTCTCTGCGATCAGCCCCACTTTATCGAACTCACCTTATCTTTCAGATCCTTGTACGTCGTAGACAGCAACTCGAGTTGCTGGCTCATGGCTCGCAATTGGAAAGCTACGTTAGCGTTTTGTGTCGTTGACTTGTTGTTTTTAGACATTCTTTGAATTTGTAAAATTTTGTTAGTAGTACAAAATATATCATCACACCTCTCGTGTATCACACAAAACAGTAAAGGCTCCCTATGCCTTTTACCTTACAAGTTGCTTTCTTATGGTTTTTTAGGAACTGAAATCAACAAATCAAAGTTATTGGCCTTTGAAGCGCACTCTAATTATAATTTTCAGACTCAAGAATCAATAAATATACTGAAAACAAAGCAAAATGAAACTACGATTATGATTTCACAAGTAGCAATGCGAATTCGTAGGAATTGTGGACGAAACGAAGACATGAAATAAAACATAAGCGAATATTAGTGAAAAAAATTACTTGACTCCTAGATAACCCAAATTTATTAGAAACAAAAAGATTTGGACAGAACTAAATGGCAAGGATCACGTTTTAAAACTTGACGCAAATCTAGCATGTTACGCAATGTTTTACATAACAGAATTGAAACCCAGACCAAACGATCCCGAAATGACCTCAAAATTCAATATTTAGTATTATAATACTAGAAAAAAAAACAAAACTCAATTTATAGGTTGTTATCTTGTGTCTACGTACCCAAACCCCTTGTATGATCAGTTTGCAGTAAAATTAAACCTCCAATTAAAATCTTCAGAAGATGATATCAAAATAAGCCCAAATTTGATATATGATGCGATCTCATCCCTAATACACAGAATTTGAAGTTTCAATTGATTCTAAGGTGGTTTTCTTATGGTTCACTAAGAGTAGTGTTTTTGCAGCATAATTGAAACTCGAATTCAAACCTCAAGCAAACGTTATCTAAATAAGTCCAAATTGGATATATGATGTGATCTTGCCCCTAATAGATAGAATATGAAGTAATAAGATGAAATATAACCGTTTTTGGTTTTTTTTTTTTTGGTTAGATGATATGGACACAAAGAACAACAAGATGAACGCAAAGACTGGAAAACTTAAAGGAGCACTAAAAAAAAAACTAATAGAAGGATATGACCTTGTTTCAGAGCCTAGCTCTGATACCAACTTATGCGAATCTCGTGATCACGTGGTCACACAACCCATAATCAAGATTGAAATCTAATATTGGAAAAATGAAATAAGTCTGGTAGGAGTGTGACACAATGAAAACTTGCCCCAAGGACCAATACTATTGGAATGAGTAGAATGACGCCGCGAAGCCAGTTAATTTGCGATTAGTCAGATTCAGTTCGTTTAAGAATTGAAGAATGCAAGAATCACTCTCACACGTTAAAACTGAAAAATTCAAAAGTAATAATCATCAAAAGCTGCCGAAATTTTGGCACACATGAGTTTAAATAGTTCTTGAAAATTTAACCCTAATAGACCCCTTATGTAAACTTATATGAGGTCCACTCAAAACTGACTCAAAACTGACTCAAAACCCTAAGTTGAAAAGGCCCATAACTTAATCCAAAAAAGCTTTGTATCTTAACTGAAAACAAAGTATTAATTAAGCCCAAACAAGCCTTAGGTTGTAGCTAACAAAATAAAATAAAGCTCCTAATATTAAATCCATGTTCTGCCATGAGAAGAAAAGAAAGAAGTAAAATATTACAAAACTGATTCAAGGCTTATTTATAGCCTTCTATGGAGCCCCTTAATCTTAGAAACAAAAGGAAAATATAGCCACCCATATTGTTTCTAAGTTGTAGTAGGATTCTTTTGTTTCTTTTGTTGTCCTCACCTCATGGCCCAAATAAGATTGTATTGGACTCCTCTTGCACATGCGTAAGATGTACTAGGGGGTCCTCTTAATACTCTGATGGACTGTTCAATTCTAACTTGGTTGAAACGTTCAAAACCAATGCATTCAATTCCTCTTTCAATGTCTTTGTCTTGGACCAAGTCATTGGACCATTTGGAACATGTAATGGGTCCTTGCTGGTATTTTTGGGCTGGTCCACATCACAAAGCCTAATGGATCCCTTAGGTGGACTTATATGATGCCCATTTACAATTAAACCCAAATAATATAAATAAACCCTAAACTAAGAAGAAAATAATAATAACAATAAAAAAAATCCGATTTTAATTTCCTAAATATGATATGATCGGATTTGCTACCCTTTAGAAGTCTTATATAAGAGAATCAAATATGAAGTTGCCTCCTCTTTAGTCTTCTTGTTTTCAAAGTATTCTTAGTTGACTTGAAAACTTATTTAATGATAGATTCCTATTGTAATAAGGATAGAACAATTGTTTCCATCCACCATAAGGATTCCTCCATATTAATATGAAGTCCATACCACATGTGGAAACTATGTTGTAACCATTAAATATCCTTGCAAGACTAGGAAATTCGCGAAACCAGCTCTCACATCCTTGTAGAAAAAAAATCCTATCCAAATAGGAAGTCCACAAAACAAAAGGAAGTAAATAACAAAATTCGTATAGCCTATGTTGACCAGTATTGCGATTTCTTCCCAAACTCTGATTGACTTTAAATTTAACACAAGGTAGGAAAACATGTCTGGAGACTCCATGTAAAATTTTAGCCTGATTCAACAGTCAGATTGAGAATTATAATTGTTGCTGTAAATCTGGACATGTACGCATTTTACGTTAGAATCCGAATTTGATTGTTTTTTCGTTGCCCGAATCGTATCAAATTTGATTTACTCATTTTCTGAGAATTGGTGTCTTTGCGTGTGACAAGCTTGATTGCGTGATCAAGAAGTTCACATCTATTCAGGGACCTAATTCAATTGAAAATAAGGGTGAAATTGAAGAAAACTAGAAGTTTGAAGGTCAATTAGGGACAAAATTGAAATTACTTAAGACCAAGGACTAATTGAAAAACGCGCTTAAATTAGATGGTGTTTTTTTAACTTTGCATGAGTGGAATTAAATTGATTCCTAAAATCAAAATTCAATTGAGGACTTAATAGAACAAATTGAAAGATTGAGGACTAAATTTGAAAAAGGAGATTTAAACCTAATTTAAACCCAAAGCGCTAAAACAGTGCATTTATAAAAAATGATATCATTTTCTTAATTAAAAAAGAAAGAGAATGATGTTGTTTTGAAGCCCATAGTTCACTATCTTCAACCTTCACCCGATGGCAACAAAAAAATAGCAGCTCTAATGCCACCTTTCATGTCTTTCTTCTCTCTCATACCTTCTCCACACAAGGAAAAAAAAAGAAGACACCACACTCATCACTTGTCATTGCACCCATATCTAACTAACAAAGTTGTCTTTTGGAAAACCTAAAGAGGTCGACCCGACCAACCCTTGCAACCCATGATTGTGACTTTTAGACAACAATCGGGATCCTTCTCGTTTGAATCAAGGGTCAAGATTAATGTTAGATAAACACCTCATATCCCTTTTTCATCTCTTATAAATAGAGATGAATTTTTTGAAGTAGAAAAGGAGAAAATGGAAGAAAAGAAGAAGAAAAAAATTATTTAAAAAGAAAGAAAACATCCATGCACCAGTTAAAAAATCAATCCAGAACACCCATTTTCAGCTAATGTTTTAGCCATATACCATCATTATAATACACTACACCAACCTACAATCCATCCCAACAAGAAATAACAAAAACAGAGCTCTCAGTCAGTCAAGCTTAGAGAGAGACACTCCCGATTTTAGAGTGAGAAGGTATCTGTGTACTGCACAGTGCTCGGTTTCTCATTACAAGCGTCGATTCTCTTCTTTGCTTTGACAGTATTTATACTGCTCTTATGGCCAAATCTAAGGCACTCCGTAAGGAACGACAACCCGGTGGTGACGATTTCTCACTACAATCCAAGAGGCGCCTTTCTCTGCGTGCGGTTAGGGTTTCATCACGAAGTTGCTCGCCGGAGCAATCTCCCTCCCCATCGCACACTAAACACCATTCTAAGGTCACTCTTGCAGAATTTGTGAATCTCTCCAGTGAATCTAGGGTTCTGTCTTCTCAACGGGGTAAAGCTATGGCATCATTGAACCATTCGGCTTCATCCTCGCCTTGCTCAGTCGATTTTGTTTGCAATTCTGACCAACAAAGGAAGAGATGAGGAAAAGCTATCAGTCAGCATGCTGCCTCCCCCTCTGCCCCTAGCCAGTATCATCCCTCTCTGACATGCCCTACTAAAAGAGTACCATACCCACTAACGACATCCACACCTCGCCCTGGTTATGGCTCAGCCCCTCTGAGAGGTGTAGTAACAGGTATCTCATCGACTCTTGTTCATTTTCCTGATGTATCTGTTGCTGCTGCATGCCCCATCAAAGATGCTGATGTTCAGGACCCAGTAGATAAATGGAAACACTGTCTAGTTGGTTATGTCGCAGGGAAATTCCCTGGGTATTCTGCTATGTTATCTTATATCAATCGAACATGGCAACACGAAGTACATTTTTCCATGCATGATTCGGGTTGGCTGTTATTTGACTTCTCCTCAGAAATTGTTATGCTAGATGTCTTAGGGTCCGGGCCATATGCCATTTTTGGCCGGCCTCTTGTCCTACAAATCATGCCTGAATTTTTCGATTTTCAATTCAACGAGATCACGTCAATGCCAACTTGGGTTCGGTTTCCTAACCTGCCTTTGAGATGCTGGAATAATATCTGCTTATCTAAAATTGCTAGCATGGTTGGCAAACTGATCCACTGTGATAGCCCTACTGCACAAATGTCTCGCATCTCCTATGCTAGGGTGTTGATTGAAATTGACCTCTTCTCTGAATTGAAAACCGCTGTTAATGTGATGCTGCCCAATGGTACTCTCCTAGTACAGAACCTGGTATATGAATCCTTGCCCAGATTTTACAAACGCATGCAACATCAGCTCGCTCAACCAGCTCTGGTTCCTCTGCCGATACTGATGTTGTCGAGAAACAATCTCCATATTGTCCAGGCCCATCCTGCACCTATTGGGAAGACCCCATGTCCTCTGAAGTTGCTGTGATGGACTTGCAGCCTTCCAGCTCCCAACCTCCTAATTGCAAACGCACTAAAGCTGGCAAGGCTGAAATGGTTGCTTTAGGACAAACGCCCAGCTCCCATCTAATTCCCAGAAGACAGTATTTTACTCGCAGCAAAGCAGCAGCCTCTTCTTATGAGGGACCAACATCTGATTCCTTCCAGTCGTTATAAGCACTGGAAGAGGCCTGTGCATACTTTTGTTGTGTTTTGTCGGTTAGGCTCCTCTGCCTGCTTGTCCTTGATGCCTATTGGTACTGATACTGATTGTTATGGGTCAGCTTTGTGGGTTTTTCTTTTGCTTTTATAACAGGTTTATGTCTGCTAAGGATGGTCCCTGCCTGTTTTTGTCGTTGGAGTAGGTTTATTGCTTTTATGCAGTTTTGGTGGGCTAACAGTCCCTGACTCGCCTGGGATTGGTGCTGCTTCTGTTTAGGCAGACTGCTATGGTTCGCCTGGCTCTCCGTGGTGACCGGAGCTGCTTGGCTTTTGGACGGATTTGTTTTTAGGATGTAGGGAGCTTGTTCCCCTAACTGTTTTCAGCTTGTATATGCTGACTTTATGTTTTCAGCTTGTATCTGTAAAATTTTTAAATTCTGCTGGTTTCCAGCTTGTACCGCAAGCTTGCCTTGCTTTTTTCGATCTAATATACTTCTTACATTTTACCAAAAAAAAAAAGAAATAACAAAAACAAATGTGCCAAACACCATCTCCACCATTGTTTTTCTTCATTCCTAATAACCCCACAAGCCTTTATTGTAGCTTCAACAATACTTGATATGGATCAACTCATAAATACCAAGGACTTATTACATGTTTCAAATGAGTCAATCACAAGGTCCAAAGAGAAAGCATTGAAAGAAGCTTTGAATGGGCTTATGGGGTTGAGCATGTGGATCCTGTGGAGTATCAAGAGGAGGCCATAGTACATTTAATTCATGTGCAAGAAGTGCTTAATCCACCCTTATTTGGGCCATGAAGTTTCTAAGTTGTCAATTTTGTATCAGTTTCGACCAGCCTTGTTTTGTGATATTTCCATTTGTTTTTTGGATTCCTAACGAGTTTTGGATTTCTATTATGTCTGGGAACAATAATTATTTTCTTTAAAAATTAGGATTTATTATTTTATTTTCTTGTCAGGTAAGGAGAAAACACAACAAAGAAAGCAAAGGAATCCAAACTGACTTAGGAAACACGTATGCAAGAAAATAAGTTAGCAATTTAAATTTTGTTTCATAGTTCAGAAGGATACCAAAAGGCAGCAAAGAAGAGCATTAAAGGCAACATCCTTTTCCTTCCAAAAAAAATAATAGTAAATACAACGTTGAGATCAGAATCTTATTCTAACTCAGAAATTAAAAGGGCAACACCACTTCTAATTCCTAAATCAGCGTGGATTTTTTTTGGTTCATTTGCTGTGTTTTCTCCTCACTTGACAAGGAAATAAAAAAATAATAAATGTTAATACTTAAAGGAAATAATTGATGTGCTGATATATAATAAAAAAAAGTCCTAAATTAATTAGGAATCTACAAAACACATAAAAACATCATAAACACAAGGCTGACTGAAAATTTGAAAACTTGGCAGCCTTGTTGTCAGAACCTCGTGGCCTAAATAAGGTTGGATTGTGCCCCTATTGGATTTGGATAAGATGTACTAAGATCTCCTCTTGATATTCCAATCGACCCTTCAAATCTGACATGGCTGACACCTTCAAAAACAATGCATTCAATGTTTTTTTCAATGACTTTGTCTTTGACCGAGTCATTGGCCCATTTGGAACATGTAAAGATAACCAAGAAAAACATTTTTCTCCATGCAAACAAAGTACACCTTTTAATATTAGCATACAATTTATCACTACGTAAATGATCAAGATGTTCATTTAAGTTCTTACTATAGATTAGAATGTCATCAAAATACACCCACAAACTCACCTATAAACGCATGCAATATATGATTCATAAAACACATAAACATACTAGGTGCATTTGTAAGTCCAAATAACATGCTAACCACTCATACAAACCATACTTAGTCTTAAATGCAGTTTTCCACACATCATTGTCTTTCATCATAATCTAATGGTATCCACTTTTCAGATCAAATCTTAGAGAAAATACATGATCCATGTAATTCATCTAGCATGTCCTCAAGTCTAGGAATAAGATGTCTATACATTATGTTATATTGTTAATGGCTCGGCAATCAACACACATCCTCCATGTTCCATCCTTCTTAGGCACAAGTAAGACAAACATAGTACACGAGCTCATACTCTCACGAATGTACTCCTTCTTTATCAGCTCATCAACTTGCCTTTGAAGCTCCTTTGTCTTCTTGAGATTGCTTCTATAGACTCGTTGATTAGGAATCGCAGCCCCAGGTACAAGATCAATATGATGTTTTATTCTCATCTAGGGTGGTAATTTGCTAGGGATATTTTTAGGAAACACATCTTCAAACTCTTGCAACAAAGAAATAACAACACTAAGCACAACATGATCAAGATTGTTAGTATTAAAATAGGCCTCTTTATACGCATATAAAATCATTGGTTTGTTAATGAAATGGTTTGATTTGCTTGGAGTGTTAGCTGAATCTTTTTTTGTGTTTAGACGGGTGGCAAAATGGGATGTAGTAGTGTTTTAGGTTTTGGCCAAACCTATTGGTCTTCTCTCCCATTTTTCCTTACCTTGATTTTCTCTCCCCATAGCCCTATGCTTATGTTTTAGCTTTATTTGATCATCATACACCTATTTGGGTGTAAGAGGTACAAGAGTTTTGGTTTTACCATCTTTTAAAATGGTATACCTATTTTTAACCCCATCGTGACTTGCCTTTCCTATTATACTATCATGGCCTCCTCAATAAGATGTGACATGCTTGTATTGGTACCACAATACACAAAACTTCATCCAATACTTCCTAACAAAAAATGGAACCACAACTTATTTAGTTACTTTCATTTCACCACTATCATTCAACCATTATAATCTATACGGTCTAGTATGCTTAATAATACACAGATTTAGCTTACAAACAAGGGTAGTGCTAGCCATATTAGTACAACTTTCACTATTAATAATCAAACTACACACACCTTGTTTTATATATAGCATCGTGTATGGAAGATGTTTTTCCTTTGCTGATCACTATCATCTTCCTTGACTAAACCTAAAGTGTGCGCCTTATTACCAAGGACTCAACAATCCTCAGTACAATCCTCCAATGGTGGCATGTCTTCACAATCTGATTTTTCACTCTCAGATTCCATATCACTATTATCTCACATTACCATTATTCTCTTATTTGGACTCTCTGAAGCATAATGTCTAAGCCCCTAACACCTGAAACATTTAACATTTCAAGTATGTTTTGGTTGAGAGTCAGATTTACCTTTAAAACCCGTAGAGGTTTCAACCTTAGCTTTAGGTGGTTCGGCTTTAGTAAGGACAAAAGGCAATGGTTGGGCAGCCCCTACTCTCCTCTGATTCGTCCTCCATGCTGACAAAGATGAAGCCAAATTAGTTTGAAAACATAAGTTGTTCCTTCTCTTTATTTGCCTCTCCACCTTCGTCGCCATATGGACCTATACCCCAACTTCACATAATGTTGTAATTCCACCATATTTGTAATTACACTGGCCCGAATCATCGCGATCTCTATTTCCTTGTAATACTTATCCACTGACTTAAAACCTTGATGCAAACTTTGTAATTTCATGTATAAATCCTTATAATAATGGTTTGGCATAAATCACCTCCTTGTCAACACTTTCATCTCCTGTTATGATGCTTTTAGCCATTCTCCATTCCTTCCCCTATCAACATTATGATCTCATCAAATCAATGTGTAATGTGTAAATTGAATGACTACCAATTTCCCCTTCCTCATCTCCAAATAGCTACGACAATCGAAAATCCAATCCATTTTTTTCTCCCACTCCAAATACACCTCAGGATCATTTTTACCTTGAAAAGAAGGTATTTTTAGTTTGATGACATCTAAGTCACCATTTACATCATCATGTCTTATAAAGTGAAAATTTCTGTTCTGGCTGAATTGGCCCCTTTCTATTCACAAAATCACTTTGGTTTCCAAGCAGTCGAAGACCCGAAAACCTCCCATATAGCCTATGGTCTCATTCTTAAAACAACCATCACCAAAAGCATCAGCATCATCCTCAAAATCCTCATAATCAGCCCACCTTAGCCTTTCAACCCTTCTGCCATTGTTTGATTTCGGTTCAACCCCAACCTTCGTCACATCTTGGGAACTTGTACTAACTTCATTACCACATTTCTCCACCTTCTTAAATCTGTCACACACGTATGCCATCGCAAAATTCACCCTCTTCATCATCTTTTTCAAAGCTTGAATTTGGAACTTTACATCACCCTTAGGAGGGGGTGGTGTGTTATTCTTATTTAACATGATGATTATACCTGCAAAATGTGGTTAGTGGTATCAAAACAAAATTTCCTCATGTCATTCGTGTTTCACTCAAAATAATCACTCCAATTCGCCTTTTACCTCACAACTTGCTTTCTTTCGGTTCTTCCGAAATTGAAAATCCAACCAATCAAAGTCAAAGGTTGTGCAATGCATTCAAATTATGAATATAGACTTAAGAATTCAATAAATATTCTAAAACCAAGCAAAATAAAACTATGATTATGATTTTACAAGTAGCAATGCAAATTCATACGAATTGGGGAAGAAACAAAGATGCGAAATAAAAAGAAATTAAAATTAATAAAGACACTTATTTGACTCCTAAATAACCCTAATATAACAGAGACAAACATGAGACAAACACGTTTTGGAACTTGATGCAAATCTGATTTGTTATGTAATTTTAAAGCACCAGAATTGAAACTAAGATCTAATGATAACGAAATGACCTTAGTTTATAAGTCATTATCTTATGTCTAAATATTGAAACCCATGTATGATTAGTTGGTGCCTTGGACCCTAGCTCAAAACAAAGTTTTAATTAAGCCCAAACATGAAAGAAATAAATAAAAATAACTAATTTGTCATTAAATAACACCAGTCCTTCTTTTCTTGTGTAGCTAAGATGAATAAGGAATCCTTGTAAGAAAAGGATTCTGAAACATTAATGAATCACTGCCACACTTGTAGATTATATTGTAGCTCATTAAAGATCCTTGTGGAACTAGGAAATTCCCAAAACCAGTTGCCACATCCTTGTAGAAAAAGAATCCTAACCAAATAGAAAGTCCACAAGTTAAATGGAAGTAAATAACAAAATTCATACAGCCTCTGTTGACTAGTATTATGGTGCCTTCCCGAACTCCGATTCACTTGAATGCTTAACCCAAGGTAGGCAAACATGTCTGGAGAGTTCACATAAAATATTACCCCGATCCAACGGTCGGATTGAAAATTATGATTGTTGCCGTAAACCTAGATTGTTGCGCTTTTTACATCAAAATCCAAATCTGACCTTATTTGGGTCGTATCACAAGGCTAAACCGTATCATTCCCTCCCTCTTCAAGAAGATTCACCCTCGAATCTTGAATAGGATTAATAGCGACTTCAATAGCCTCTTGTTTAAACCTTCGGAATTCCCTTATTGTTAACACCTTTCTCCAACAACACTGTATAGAAGTAGTGACTGACAAGAATTTCCAATAAGTATGCCGTACATTTGAATGATAACCACAGCGGATCTCCTTCGTCTTTCATTCTTTTGGCATTGTACCTCCTTTTCCCATGAAGCTTGAATATCATAAAATAATCTTCTACACTTATCAACTTCTCATTCTAAAACCCCCAAACCATGGCTTAGTTTTTTGCATTGTTGATCTACAATCCTCCTCTGTTCCCTCTTCCTTGGTGAATACATGACACAAATAGGGGGGGAAACAAGAAGAAGACGAAGACAAGAATATAGTTTATAACACGAAGAACATTGATTTAGATTCGAGATTACAAATCTGATTTTTGTTTGGACCAGAATTGATCGAAAACAGAAAAATATGAAAGTGACGAGAATGACTCAAAAAATAGCCAAATATCCCAAATATTATGATAACATACTGGAAGTAACAAAATCAACAAAAACAAAACAAATTTTGAAAGAAAACGCAAAACAAACCCGTTATAGCAAGACAAAACCTGATTCTAGAACCTAAAGAAAAAACAATCCAATATAGTATTAGGATACCAAGAAAACAACAAATCTCAGTTTATAGGTCGTTCTATGATGTCTAGTTCCTAAACACCGTGTATGATTAGTTTGCGGCAAAATTGAACCTCCAATTAAAACCTCATGCAAACGATATCCAAATAAGACCAAAATTTATACATGTTGCAATCTCACCCTAAATAGATATAATCTGTTTTTTCAATTGATTTTGAGGTGATATGCTTATGGTTAACTAAGAATAGTGTTTCTGCGGCATAATTGAACCTCAAATTAAAACCTTAAGAAAACAATATTAAAATATGCCCCAATTTAATATATGATGTGATCTCACCCCTAATAGATAGAATGTGAATTTTAATTTGATTCTAAGGTGGTTTTCTTATGGTTCACTGATAGTGTTTATGCAACAAAATTGAACCTCAAATTAAAACCTCAAGCAAATGATATCAAAATAAGCCCAACTTTGACATACAATGTGATTTCATCTCCAATAAACAAAATATGAAGTTTCAATTGATTTGGAAGTGGTTTGCTTATGGTTCACCAAGAGTTGTGTTTCTGCAGCAAAAATTGAATGATCCTTCTCTCTATGTGTCTTTCTTTTCTTCTTTTTAATATACTGATATGATTAGAGATAGTAACAAGATGAATTACCCTTTGCTTTTTTTTTTTTTTGCTTAGATTATGTAGACATAAAGAACAAGAAGATGGATCCAAACACTGAAACACTTAAAGGAACACTAAAACAAAAAACAAAAATAACATAAGGATATGACCTTGTTTGGAGCCTAACTCTGATACCAACTGATGCAAACCTCGTGATCATGTGGTCACACAACCCATAATCAAGATTGAGGTTTGATCTTGGAAAGCCAAAATAGGTCTGATAGGAGTGCGACACAATGGAAACCTGATCCAAGGCACCAACACTATTAGAATGAGTAGAATGACACCAAGAAGCCAGTTAATCTTCGATAAGTCAGATATAGTTCGTTCAAGAATTGAAGAATGCAAGAATCACTCTCACACGTTAAACCGGAAAAAAATTAGAGTCATCATCAAAGCTATTTAGGTTACAAATGTTTAAATAGTTCTTAAAAGTAAACCTAATGGATCTACCCATGTGGGCTGAACTGACCCCCATACAAAATTGGCCCAAAAACCTTAAACTGAAAACCCATAACGTGATCCAAACAAGCCTTGGACCCTAACTCAAAACAAAGTTTTAATTAAGCCCAAACATGAAAGAAAATAATAAAAATAACTAATTTGTCAATAAATATCACCAACCCTTCTTTCCTTATGTAGCTAGGACGAATAAGAAATCCTTATAAGAAAAGGATTCTGCAACATTAATGAATCTTTGCCACACTTGTAGATTATAATGCAGCTCATTAAAGATCTTTGTGGAACTAGAAAATTCCCAAAACCAGCTGCCACATCCTTGTAGGAAAAGAGTCTTAACCAAATAGGAAGTCCACAAGTCAAATGGAAGTAAATAACAAAATTCGTACAGTCTTTGTTAACCAGTATTGCGGTGCGTTTCCAAACTCCGATTGACTTGAATGTTTAACCCAAGGTAGGAAAATATGTTTGGAGAGTCCAAATAAAATATTAGCTCGATCTAACAGTTGGATTGAAAATTAAGATTGTTGTCATAAATCTGGAATGTTGCACTTTTTATGCCAAAATCCGAATTTGACCTTACTTTTTATGCGAACCAGCCCAAAAACACCAGCAAGGAACCATTACATGTTCCAAATGGACCAATGACTCGGTCCAAGACAAAGACATTGAAAGACGCATTGAATGCATTGGTTTTGAAGGTTTCCACCAAGTCAGAATTGGAAGGTCCATTGGAGTATCAAGAGGAGATCCTAGTACATCTTATCCATGTGCAAGAGGGGTCCAATACAACCTTATTTGGCCATGAGATGAGGATAACAAAGGAAACAAAAGAATCCTACCACAACTTGGAAACAACATGGTGGCTACCTTTTCCTTTTGTTTCTAGGATTAACGGGCTGCATGGAAGGCTATAAATAAGCCTTCAATCAATTTTGTATTATTTTAGTTCATTCTATTCTTCTCATGGAAGAACATGGATTTAATATTAGGGGCTTTATTTTATTTTTTTAGCTACAGCCCAAGGCTTGTTTGTGCTTAATTAAAACTTTGTTTTGAGCTAGGGTCCAAGGCTTGTTTGGATCTGGTTATGGGCTTTTCATTTTAGAGTTTTGGGGCCAGTTTTGAGTGGACCTCATATAAGTCCACATAAGGGGTCCATTAGGGTTAACTTTTCAAGAACTATTTAAACTCATGTAAGCCAAAATTTCAGCAGCTTGGATGATTATTATTCTGAATTTTTCAGTTTTAACGTGTGAGAGTGATTCTTGCATTCTTCAGTTCTTGAACGAACTGAATCTGACTTATCGAAGATTAACTGGCTTCGTGGCGTCATTCTACTCACTCCAATAGTGTTGGTGCCTTGGGGCAGGTTTTCATTGTGTCACACTCCTATCATACCTATTTTGGCTTTCAAGGATCAGATCTCAATCTTGATTGTGGGTTGCGTGACCACGTGATCACGAGGTTCGCATCAATATCACATAGTCTTTGTTCAAATAGACTATGATACCAAACAATCTGCATTGGTCTCCATCCAAATGGCTGATTAATTCATACTTATGTAGTCTTTGTCCAAATGATCAACTATGATACCAAACAATCCTTCCATTTATTTCCAATACAGACACTTAACATATTATTCGCATTGCAACACACAATCCATTTATTCTCATTTCAAACATATAATGCAACAAGTATAAATTTTTTAAGAGAATATACCAAAAATTAAAGAAACAAGGTGTTAGACACCTACCTACTCCTCTTGACAAGTGAGCTCCTCATGTTGAAGGTCCTGCTCTTGGTGCCTCTCATAAATCGAAAGGAGAACTCCATCTCATAATCCACCACCACCAATCTAGTGTCTTTCTCTCTTATCTAAACTAAGGATTGAAAAAAAAAGGAAAATGAAGTATCACCAAAATTGAAATTATAAAAACTAAAACGACTGGAAGAAAAAAGAATTTGAAGAGTATGGGGACCAAAGTGAACTTTTAATCAAACTTTGAAATTTATATTTATTTGTCTATTTTTGTTCACTTTAGTCCTCAATTGATCAATCATGCATTTCTTTAACAAATTAGAGCCACCTAGCCATCAATTTAGCTACGAAAATGATATGATAAAGAAGAATGATGCTAATTAGCCTACAACATCAAAGCATCTATTAGAGGTGCTAATTGAACTATTTACAAGATCAAGGGCCAAGAAGCTCAAGGAGGCATTTAATGGGCTAGTTTAATCTATTTGGGCCAAGGTAAATTTCACGTTAATCACTTATGATGATTAGACACTAATTAATTTAATCCATGAAAAAAAAGGGGTTGATTCAATGGTGATACGATCCAAGCAAGGTTGATTCAATGGTGATAAAAAAATTTCTATCGACTAGGGCTATTGATACGGTTCAACCCTATGATACGACCCAAGTAAGGTCAGATTCGGATTTTGGCTTAAAAAGCGCAACAGTCCAGGTTTACGGCAGCCGTAATAATTCTCAATCTGACCGTTGGATCGGGCTAATATTTTATGTGGACTCTCCACACATATCTTACTACCTTGGGCTAAAACTTTAGGTCAATCGGAGCTCGGTAAGGAACTGCAATACTGGTCAACGGAGGCTGTACGAATTTTGTTATTTACTTCCATTTGACTTGTGGACTTCCTATTTGGTTAGGATTCTTTTCCTACAAGGATGTGGTAGCTCGTTTTGGGAATTTCCTTGTTCCACAAGGATCTTTAATAAGCTGTAATATAATCTACAAGTGTGGCAGTGATTCATTAATGTTTCGGAATCCTTTTCTTATAAGGATTCCTTATTCATCCTAGCTACACAAGGAAAGAAGGGCTGGTGGTATTTAATGACAGATTAGTTATTTTTATTATTTTCTTTCATGTTTGGGCTTAATTAAAATTTTGTTTTGAGCTAGGGTCCAAGGCTTGTTTGGATCAGGTTATGGGCTTTTTAGTTTAGCTTTTTGGGCCAGTTTTGAGTAGACCTCATATGAGTCCACATTAGGGGTCCATTAGGGTTAACTTTTCAAGAACTATTTAAACTCATCTAAGCCACAATTTCGGCAGCTTTTGATGATTATTACTCTGAATTTTTCAGTTTTAACGTGTGAGAGTGATTCTTGCATTCTTCAGTTCTTAAACGAACTGAATCTGACTTATCGAAGATTAACTGGCTTCGTGGCGTCATTCTACTCATTCCAATAGTGTTGGTGCCTTGGGGCAGGTTTCCATTGTGTCGCACTCCTATCAGACCTATTTCGGCTTTCCGGGATCAGATCTCAATCTTGATTGTGGGTTGCGTGACCACGTGATCACGAGGTTCGCATCACCTTCTCAAATTCCCTTAAATGCAAGTGATACGGTTCAGCCCTGTGATACGACCCAAGTAAGGTTAGATTCGGATTTTAGCGTAAAAAGCGCAACAGTCAAGGTTTACGGCAACAATCATAATTCTCAATCCGACCGTTGGATCGGGCTAATATTTTATGTGGACTCTCCAGACATATCTTACTACCTTGGGTTAAAAATTAAGGTCAATCGGAGCTTGGGAAGGAACCGCAATACTGGTCAACGGAGGCTGTACAGATTTTGTTATTTACTTCCATTTCACTTGTGGACTTCCTATTTGGTTAGGATTCTTTTCCTACAAGGATGTGGCAGCTGGTTTTGGGAATTTCCTAGTTCCACAAGGATATTTAATGAGCTGCAATATAATCTACAAGTGTGGCAGTGATTCATTAATGTTTCGGAATCCTTTTCTTATAAGGATTCCTTATTCATCCTAGCTACACAAGGAAAGAAAGGCTGGTGGTATTTAATGACAGATTAGTTATTTTTATTATTTTCTTTCATGTTTGGGCTTAATTAAAACTTTGTTTTGAGCTAGGGTCCAAGGCTTGTTTGGATCAGGTTATGGGCTTTTCAGTTTAGGGTTTTGGGACAGTTTTGAGTGGACCTCATATAAGTCCACATAAGAGGTCTATTAGGGTTAATTTTTCAAGAACTATTTAAACTCATATAAGCCACAATTTCGGCAGCTTTTGATGATTATTATTCTGAACTTTTCAGTTTTAACGTGTGAGAGTGATTCTTGCATTCTTCAGTTCTTGAACGAACTGGATCTGACTTATCGAAGATTAACTAGCTTCGTGGCATCATTCTACTCATTCCAATAGTGTTGGTGCCTTGGGGCAAGTTTCCATTGTGTCACACTCCTATCAGACCTCTTTCGGCTTTCTGGGATCAGATCTCAATCTTGATTATGGGTTGCGTGACCACGTGATCACGAGGTTCGCATCACTTGGTATCCGAGCTAGGCTCCGAAACAAGGTCATATCATTATGTTATTTTCGTTTTTTTTTTTCCAGTGTTCCCTTAAGTTTCCAGTGTTAACGTCCATCTTCTTGTTCTTCGTGTCTGCGTCATCTAAGCAAAAAAAATAATAATTTATTTTTCCTCTTGTTACTGTCTCTAATCATATCAGTATATAAAAAAAAACAAAAAAAGAAGAGTTAAAGAGGGATTAGTTGAAATTTGAAGGATCATTCAATTTTTGCCGCAGAAACACAACTCTTGGTGAACCATAACCAAACCACCTCAGAAACAATTTAAACTTCATATTCAGTATATTTGGGGTGAAATCGCATCATATGTCAAATTTGGACTTATTTTGATATTGTTTGCTTGAGGTTTTAATTCGAGGTTGAATTCTGCCGCAGAAACACCACTATTAGTGAACCATAAGCAAACCAGCTTAGAATCAATTGAAATTTCATATTATGTGTATTGGGTATGCGAGTGCACTATATATTAAATTTGGGCTTATTTTGATGTCGGCTTCTAGAGGTTTTAATTGGAGGTTCAATTCTGCCGCAAACTGATCACACAAGGTGTTTGGGAACCTAGAAATAAGAGAACGACCTATAAATTGAGTTTTGGTGTTTTCATAGTATTGTAATACTACATATTAAATTCGAGGTCATTTGGATATCGGTTTCTTTAGGTTCTTGAATTGGGTCTTGTTTTATCGTAACGGGTCTGTTTGGTGTTATCTTTCAAAACTTATTTTGTTTCTGTTTATTTCGTTCCTGCCATTATACTATCATCATATTTTGATATTTGGCTGTTGTTTGAGTCATTTTCATCACTTTTCGCATTTGTTTGTTTTTTTTTCGATAAGTTCTAGTCCAAACAAAAGTCAGATTCGTAATCTCGAATCCAAATCAGTGTTCTTCCTGTTATAAACTCTATTCTTTTCGTCGTCTTCTTTTTTTTTCCCTATCTGTGTCATGTATTCACTAAGGGAGAGGGAACAAAGGAGGATTGTAGATCAACGATGCAAAATACTAAGCCATGGTTTAGGGGTTCTAGAACGAGAAGTTGATAAGTGTAGAAGATTATTCTATGATCTTCAAGCTTCATGGGAAAAAGAGGTACAACGCCAAAAGGATGAAAGACGAAGGAGAGTCGCTGTGGTTATCATTCAAAAGTATGTACGCAAGTGGTTACTACGACGTGCTTATTTGAAATTCTTGTCAGTCGCTACTTTTATACAGTGTTGTTGGAGAAAGGTGTTAGCAATAAGGGGATTCCGAAGGCTTAAACAAGAGACTACTGAAGTCGCTATTAATCCTATTCAAGATTAGAGGGAAGAATTATACGGTTCAGCCTTGTGATACGACCCAAGTAAGGTTAGATTCGGATTTTAGCGTAAAAAGCGCAACAGTCCAGGTTTACGGTAACAATCA
Source organism: Populus alba x Populus glandulosa (assembly GCA_033617975.1). NCBI lineage: Eukaryota > Viridiplantae > Streptophyta > Magnoliopsida > Malpighiales > Salicaceae > Populus > Populus alba x Populus glandulosa. The sequence continues at coordinate 20,390,758 of CM066144.1, read as the reverse complement.
TAATTCTCAATCCGACCGTTGAATCGGGATAATATTTTATGTGGACTCTCCAGACATATCTTACTACCTTGGGTTAAACATTCAGGTCAATCGGACCTCGGTAAGGAACCGCAATACTGGTCAACGGAGGCTGTACAAATTTTGTTATTTACTTCCATTTCACTTGTGGACTTCCTATTTGGTTAGAATTCTGTTCCTACAAGGATGTGGCAGCTGGTTTTGGGAATTTCCTAGTTCCACAAGGATCTTTAATGAGCTGCAATATAATCTACAAGTGTTGGCAGTGATTCATTAATGTTTCGGAATCCTTTTCTTATAAGGATTCCTTATTCATCTTAGCTACACAAGGAAAGATGGGCTGGTGGTATTTAATGACATATTAGGTTTTTTTATTATTTTCTTTCATGTTTGGGCTTAATTAAAATTTTGTTTTGAGCTAGGGTCCAAGGCTTGTTTGGATCAGGTTATGGGCTTTTAAGTTTAGGGTTTTGGGCCAGTTTTGAGTGGACCTCATGTAAGTCCACATAAGAGGTCCATTAGGGTTAATTTTTCAAGAACTATTTAAACTCATGTAAGCCACAATTTCGGTAGCTTTTGATGATTATTATTCTGAACTTTTCAGTTTTAACGTGTGAGAGTGATTCTTGCATTCTTCAGTTCTTGAACGAATTGGATCTGACTTATTGAAGATTAACTAGCTTCGTTGCGTCATTCTACTCATTCCAATAGTGTTGGTGCCTTGGGGCAGGTTTTCATTGTGTCACACTCCTATCAGACCTCTTTCGGCTTTCCGGGATCAGATCTCAATCTTTATTGTAGGTTGGGTGACCACGTGATCACGAGGTTTGCATCAGCAAGTATGGATTTTCTAGGTCTAAACCATGAAAAGAAGGTAAAAGTTGAATAATGTCTGGTTTAAAATTTTCTTCGGCCATATTTTCTGAAAATGATGAGGATACCCTACAAAGTCGACCACTTAATGTACGTGACCAAACTCTCATGCACGTGTAAGAAGAGAATAAAAGGAAAAAAAGAGAAGAAGAAGAAACAAAACAAAACAAAACAAAAGAAACAAGAGTTAGAAAAAAATTAAAAAGTAAAAAGAGAAAATAAAATAAATATTATAATTTATACAAGAATTTACCTCCCTAGCAACAGCGCCAAAAACTTGACACGACCAAAAGATTGATGTCTTCTCCCAAGTGCAGTAGTGTCAAAGTCATAAATAACCCGGCAAGACCGGGGTTGAACCACATAGAGGTTAATTGTATAAATTATAAATAACAACAAAACAACAACAATAATAACAACAATAGTAATAGTAATAGTAATAATAATATTAATAATAATATTAATAATAATAATAATAATAATATAATACTAATAATACTCAGTACGTGGCGTTGTTATACCTGAGAATGATCTAAAAGATCGGGTCACAGGTTTTCAGCCTATATACTGAGTTTATGAAAAGATCAAAGAAATATATTAAATAATATAAACAGATTTCTGATGCAAATGAACAAGGCAAGACCAACAATGTCAGGATCCTTGATCAAACACAGAGCATACTTAACGTACGTAAAATATAACTATAATGTAAATAATAATAATAATAATAATAATAATAGTAATAATAAAGAGAGCCTTGAGAGGTAAGGTTGATGTAAGGATTAAACAATAATAAAAACAAATATCAAGGTTAGAGGATCCACTAATGGTACTTCAAACAAGTATAGTATAAACTCTTATTACTCAATTAGAAACCATACATAAAGGAGGTTCCAATCAGATTATAATTTGTTAACATGATTACATTAGTTATCTTATTCGAATAATGCTAATACTTGTAAATGTTGTCAGGCATTCATGATTATAACTTATGTTAACAACAAATCAAGTTCCTTTCATAGCTTAGGTGTCGGTTATACCATATAGTATGGGATATGAAAGTGCCAAGTATTTGTTGTACCAAGTGTTACATAACATAAATCTAGATTAACCATTTAACAAGCAAAGTATTAAAAGTGAACAAGATAACAAATATAAAACATGTTAGTATCCAACATTAAGGTCCATGTTAAGTTTATATTATACTTATTCTTACACCATTAGTGTACCCTTTTCACCTTGACATAATTAACTTAGCTAAACATAATGAAAGAAAGAAACATAAATGAACAAGATAAGAACATAAATGAGAAAGAAGTTAACTAAGTAAAGGAAAGGAAATGAAGTGCATAAACTTGATATTAATGAAAGCAAAACATAAGCAACACAAAGAGAGGAAGCAAGAGCATGATCTTGATCTGAAAACCAAGATGCCTCAATACATGGTAAATGCCTCCTTTTATAGGCCACAATTTGGAACTATTGATTTGTTGACTAATTGATGAGTGGGTGGCCACATCTTGACTTGGTAACAATCTTTATCTTCTTGTCTGAACAAGATGTCATTGCTAACATCATAATTTGCCTAGAATCCTCAAGAATGTTCTAGAAAATTGTCTTAGCTTTCCAACAAAAAAAAGATGAGGTCATTTGGACTTCTAGAACTCAAGATATGGGTTGAACACTAAACAGTATCTGGGCTGTAGGACAGCTTCGGACTTCTTCGTTGTTCCTTCAATTTGGACTTCAAAACGGACTTTTTAAATCTTGGGCTCCCATTAAAGTTGTAGGCCTTTGTCTTACCTTTCCATCCATATAAAATGGACCTAAATCCGAGATCTAAAGCTCCAGATATGATCCAATTACCGAGCAATGTTCCGGTTTGGACTGCACCAGCATCTCTTTTCTAAGTTTGGCCATCTCTTTGTCCTTTCACTTTCAATACTTAAACTCATCAATCAGTCTTTTTATTTATGTGATAGGCCTGCATTTAAGATGAGCATTTACCATAAATTAAGGTATATTATAGTATCAAACTTGTTATTATAAAACATGCTTTCGTTAAGTAGTTATTGATACTTCAAGTGCAAAATTGATGTAACCATATTATTCGATAGTTTCACCCGCATTTAACTAGTGTTTTGCATATATTATTTATATAAAATACCTTGATATTCTTTGTTTTATGTTTTGAAAGTATTTTTGGATGAAAGATGCAAAAAGGAGTAAATTGGAGGTAATTGGCAGATTTGACGTTCAGTCAATATTTTGTGCAGAGCGTGAGTTTCAGAGATCGAAATGAAGTGATTTCAGTGGCATTAAAAAGCTAACATCCATACCTTTCTGGAAATGTAATGCAAGAAAAATAAAAAAGAGAGATCATGAAAATCACATCCTTCAAAGTCAAATCACGCAGTCTGCCAATGTTGACCTTTGCCCCTTCAAAATTTAATATCTGGCGCTTCAGAAGTCCAATTGATTCAAACTCAATTGTTTTGGATTCCTTACTCAAATCTATATAAACGCTCCAAATGTCAGCCAAAAAAGATGTCATATGAGGGAGATATGATTTTTCAAAGATGACAGCTGAATTCTACCAGCAAGCAGGTTGCGTGAAGAAACGAACCCAAATTTCATCCAGAAGCATCCAAACCGACATACAAGTGTTTCCAGCAATTTAGCTCCTCTAGTAAATATTCTAGAAGGTCAAGGAAGGCAGGCACCAACCTCAAGCCAGCAGCCAACCACCAGCCGCCAGCCGCCAGCCGCCAGCCGCCTTCACACTACCACCATCTATTGATGTTCACACTTGAACTTTGATTTTCTTACTTACAATTTGTGTATAAATAGAGGGAGAGCAGAAGGAGGTAGCAGCAAGAAGTGAAGAAACACAAACTCTCCCATCTACAAATCAGAAATCATGTATTCTTCCATCTTTAGGAGTAGTTGTTCAATAGATATGCAAGGGCTAAGCTTCTTTTCTTGGTTGCAAGGATACAACAAACCTTTAGATTTCAAGAACCGTGAGATTTATTCTTCCTTTTATTTTCAGTTTATGTTATGAATGAGTATGATTGTTTTCCTATGATTGTTTATCTTAATTGCTAGAGCGGACTCTAAGTTATTATTGTGAAAAATCTATTGCTAAGTTTGATATCAAAACCGGAGTTGTGGTATATAAACTTGTGAAGCAACTAAGCTTGATAATTGTAGTGGAACTACGTTATTAAACTTAGGGAGAACATTCGATCATAGCAACACAAATTGACAACTTGGTTGTTAAGATTAATGAATTTATCTGGATCTTAAGGCTGCCATTGGATTAAATCATTAGTGCGGACACTGTGATTGTTTGTTGGTTAGGGCTAGTTATACGGCGGATCCGTTAATTAACCAATATTAAGAAAAGATAAAATTCATAATATAAACTGGAGTTTCGTTTCAAGGATCGGTTCTAATTTCCGTTGGTGGATGTGTGCTTGCAACCAATGTTTGTTTTCTTGATATATTTCAGTTTCAATTGATTTTGTTTGCTAGTTTAATTTCTTCTATATTTTAGATAATCACAAACCAAACCCCCCCCCCCCCAATTACATAACGTACAACATAAAAATCTGACTTCAAACTTCCTCGTGGGATCGACCCCTTGCTTGCTCTATACTATCTTGTGTGGTGTTTTAAGCTAGGGTAATTAATTTGTGCGACCGCGACATCGCAACAAAAATAATGATATAAAACCTTGATAAATATGCACTTTTAAGTACTAATCAAAAGAGAAAATACACTAAATAATTCTTAGCCAATTTTTTTTTAATAGGCAAAATGCATCATGCATAATACTTCTTTACAATGTCAGAGTTTACAAGTTTTGGTAGATCATCTTTGTCCATCTTAGTTAAAAGTAGAGCTCTTCTGGAAAAAGCCTTCTTGACCACATAAGCTCCTTTCTAGTTCGGTACTCGTTTAGTTTGGTACCTACTATGCTTTCCAAGATTGGCACGGTGTTTTTCAACATCAGTTCTCCCTCTTAAAATACTCTTGGCTTGACCTTCTTGTTATATGCCTTATCCACTTTGCTTGGGTACAATTGGTGGTGATAGATGACTGTCAGTCTTTGTTCACTAATCAGAACTACTCAATGATGCAAACCTCATGAACATGTGGTCAAGCAACCCATACGCAAAGACATCAATTCCTATGACACAAAGATAACTCATATCTAGGCACCAACACTATTGGAAAACGAAAATCCCTACCCAACGAATATTGATTAGCAAACGAGAAGTATAAGGATGAAGCCACAAAGTCATTTGTTCTTTAGTAAGTCATTTTCAGTTCTTTAGAGAACCAATGGAGGGAGAATATCTCACCAACTCACACAACAATGTGCACCAAAGAAGTTTTTATTAATCTCAAATTCAGAGTCCCTACATGCTTGGTTATGACTTTATACTAACTCTAGACTGAAATAAACCCTAATGAATCCTCCTTATATGGACTTATATGAGGCCCACTTATAATTCATTTGTGATCTTTGAAAATTCATATATCCCTCATATGAGATCTTATTTGGCTGAACTTTGGTAAGTGGATAGGTCTTTGAGTCAGGAATCCAGCAAAATTGAGTTTGCATCAAATGGACATCTGTAGCTCAAGATATTCAAGTCGGAATGGCCAAAGGTCAACAAGCAGATTAACCTTTGAAGGCTGTGATTTCCATGCTCTTCCCTATTTTATTTTCTTGCCTTAGATGTCCAGAAAGGTATGGATGTTAGCTTTTTAATGCCATTGGAATCACTTCATTTCGATCTCTAGAGCTCATGCTCTACATAAAACATCGACTAAAGGTCAAATCTGCCAATTACCTCCAATTTACTTCTTTTTGCATCTTTCATCCAAAAGTTCCTTCAAAACAAAAAAATAAAAAATATCAACGCATTTTATATATAAAATATAGATAAAAAAAACTAGTTAATATGGTTGCATCAAATACCCCCACACTTAGCTCTTGCTCGTCCTCGAGAAAAGATAGATAAAATTAAATTGAAAATAAAATAAATTAAATCACTATGACTAATCTCCTAATCTCCCATCAATGTCCATAACTATGAGCCTGTTTTGAGCTTGTTTATCTTTTCTTTGCTTTACACATGTGTAAACCTTAACTTTTCATTTGATTAGTAGAGCATATAGTTGATATCTCATGGATTATGGTTGGAAATTATGTGAAAAGAAAAAAAAAACGATGCTTGATGAAAAGATGGGCGAAGTTGCCAAAGGTAAAAAGAAGGAAAAAAAAGTGCTCCTTTATGTTCTTAAGATTTTATGTTGATGAAGTTTGAAATCAAATGAAGTTAAACATTGGTGCTTAAAGATGGAAACTTTATGTGTTTTGATGGAATATCTTCTTTCAAAAATCATTTTTTTATGCTCTACTTCCTTTCGTTTTAACATTTTCTTTTCCTTTCTTTTACCTTACCTTAACCTTAGCCCCATTACAACCAAAAAGTAAGACCTTTTGATTCATGCATTGCTTGTAATATTTTAGTAATGGAGATGAGATTAAAGTGCAAGCTTATGGTAGAACATAATCATTGAATTGAATTTGAGAGATTTAAATACATAAGCCCTAAACACGTGAGTGTTGGAGTGTATATCAATGAGAGGACCTATCACATTGGCATGGTATAGATTTCATTTAAATCTCAATGATCAATTGAGTTTTAAAGTGAATTCATGAAAATATGTACTCTTTATCCCTTTTTATTGTATTTTGTTTATAATGCACATATTCTTGGACATTGATGGGAGATTAGGAGATTAGTCATAGTGATTTAATTTATTTTATTTTCAATTTAATTTTATCTATCTTTTCTACTACAAGCCACGTTTAATCCGTTCTCATAGTCAAAATCAAAAACTTGCTGCACACACTTATCAACTTGGTCATAACTCTATTTGTTTTCTTCTAATGCTCTTTATGGCCTTATCTATTTTCTTTCTGAGAGTGCTTTCAAGGCCTCATTTTTAACACTTTTGAAAAGATTAACCATTTCTTAATCTACTAAATCCACAATCTCTCATCATCTCTTCTTTACAAGCTTACTATATAAAATCTCGTATGAGACTTCCTGTTGTAAGCATTGTAAAGAGGGGGTAAGTATTATAATCCAAATTTCAAGTTTCCCTAAAAATTATCCTTTTCTTTTAAAATTGAAACAAAAAATAAAAAAGACTAGCGACTTAGCAAGAGCAGGCTAAGAAGACTTTCAAATGCATTGAGGAACTAAACTAAGATTTTTAACCAAAATCAGGAACCCTGGTACCCAAGTTTGAAAGACAATACAAATATAAAATTAATTTAAATGATTATAGGACAAATTTGCATAAAAACTAAGTCTAAGGACTTCATCAAACTTTTAATGATTATTCAATGATGCGAACCTCGTGATCACGTGGTCACGCAACCAATAATCAAGATTGAGATATGATCCCGGAAAGCCGAAATAGGTCTGATAGGAGTGTGACACAATGGAAATCTGCCCCAAGGCACCAACACTATTGGAATGAGTAGAATGATGCCATGAAGCCAGTTAATCTTTGAAAAGTCAGATTCAGTTCGTTCAAGAACTGAAGAATGCAAGAATCGCTCTCACATGTTAAAACTAAACAATTCAGAATAATATTCATCAAAGCTGCCGAAATTGTGGCTTACATGAGTTTAAATAGCTGAAAAATTAACCCTAATGGACCCCTTATATGGACTTAGATGAGGTCCACTCAAAACTGGCCCAAAACCCTAAACTGAAAAAGCCCATAACCTGATCCAAACAAGCCTTCGACCCTAGCTTAAAATAAAGTTTTAATTAAGCCCAAACATGAAAGAAAATAATAAAAATAATTAATATGTCATTAAATACCACCAGCCCTTCTTTCCTTGTGTAGCCAGGATGAATAAGGAATCCTTATAAGAAAAGGATTCTGAAACATTAATGAATCACTACCACACTTGTAGATTATATTGCAGCTCATTAAAGATCCTTATGGAATTATAAAATTTCCATAACCAGCTGCCACATCCTTGTAGGAAAAGAATCATAACCAAATAGCAAGTCCACAAGTCAAATGGAAGTAAATAACAAAATCCGTACAGCCTCCGTTGACCAGTATTGCGGTTCCTTCCCAAACTTCGATTGACCTGAATTTTTAACCCAAGGTAGTAAGATATGTCTAGAGAGTCCACATAAAATATTAGCCTGATCCAACGATCGGATTGAGAATTATGACTATTTCCGTAAACCTGGACTGTTGCGCTTTTTACGCTAAAATCCGAATCTGACCTTACTTGGGTCATATCACAGGGCTGAACCATATCATTCCCTCTCTCTTCAAGAAGATTCACCCTCGAATCTTGAATAGCATTAATGGTGACTTCAGTAGCCTCTTGTTTAAGCCTTCGGAATCCCCTTATTGCTAACACCTTTCTCCAACAACACTGTATAGAAGTAGTGACTGACAAGAATTTCAAATAAGCACGCCGTGCTAACCACTTGCGTACATACTTTTGAATGATAACCACAACGACTCTCCTTCGTCTTTCATCCTTTTGGCGTTGTACCTCTTTTTCCCATGAAGCTTCAAGATCATAGAATAATCTTCTACACTTATCAACTTCTCGTTCTAGAACCCCCAAACCATGGTATTTCGCATCGTTGATCTACAATCCCCCTATGTTCCCTCTCCCTTAGTGAATACATGATGACACAGATAGGGGAAAAAAACAAGAAGACGACAAAAAGAATAGAGTTTATAGTAGGAAGAACACTGATTTAGATTCGACATTACGAATCTGACTTTTGTTTGGACCAGAACTTATCGGAAAAAAACAAACAAATACGAAAAGTGATGAAAATGACTCAAACAACAGTCAAATATCAAAATATGATGATACTGTAATGGCACGAATGAAATAAACAGAAACAAAACAATTTTTGAAAGATAACACCAAACAGACCCGTTACGACAAAACAAGACCCAGTTCAGGAACCTAAAGAAACCGATATCCAAATGTCCTAGAATTTAATATGTAGTATTAAAATAATATGAAATCACAAAAAATCAATTTATAGGGCGTTCTCTTATTTCTAGGTACCCAAACTCCTTGTATGATCAGTTTGTGGCAGAATTGAACCTCCAATTAAAACCTCCAGAAGCCGGTATCAAAATATGCCCAAATTTAATATATGGTGCCATATCATCCCCAATACACATAATATAAAGTTTCAATTGCTTCTAAGGTGGTTTGCTTATGGTTCACTAATAGTAGTGTTTCTGCGGCAAAATTGAACCTCGAATTAAAACCTCAAGAAAAAAATATCATAATAAGCCCAAAATTTTAGATATCATGCATTATCACCCCCAATAGACTGAATATGCATTTCAAATTGATTCTGAGGTGGTTTTCTTATGGTTCACTAAGAGTAGGGTTTCTACGGCATAATTGAATCTCGAATTAAAACCTCAAGCAAAAGACATCAGAATAAGCCCAAATTTGAAATATGATACGATCTCACTCCCAATACACTGAATATAAAGTTTCAATTGACTCTGAGGTAATTTGCTTAAAGTTCACCAAAAGTCGTGTTTCTGCGGCACAAATTTAATGATCCTTCAAATTTCAACTAATCCCTCTCTCTTTCTTTTTTTTTTTATTTTTTTATTTTTAATATACTGATATGATTAGAGACAGTAACAAGATGAAATATAACCTTTTTTTTTTTTTGCTTAGATGACACAAACACGAAGAACAAGAAGATGGACACAAACAATGAAAAACTTAAAGGAATACTAAAAATAAAAAAATCAAAAATCACAAAAGGATATGACCTTGTTTCAGAGCCTAGCTCTGATACCAACTGATGCGAACCTCGTGATCACGCAACTCACAATCAAGATTGAGATATGATCCCGGAAAACCGAAATAGGCTTGATAGAAGTGTGACAGAATGGAAACCTGCCCCAAGGCACCGACACTATTAGAATGAGTAGAATGACGCCACGAAGCCAGTTAATCTTCGATAAGTCAGATTCAGTTTGTTCAAGAACTGAAGAATGCAAGAATCACTCTCACACGTTAAAACTGAAAAATTCAGAATAATAATCATCAAAGCTACCGAAATTTTGGCTTACATGAGTTTAAATAGTTATTGAATAGTTAACTCTAATGGACCCCTTATGTGGACTTATATGAGGTCCACTCAAAACTGGCCCAAAACCCTAAACTGAAAAGCACATAACCTGATCCAAACAAGCCTTGGACCCTAGCTCAAAACAAAGTTTTAATTAAGCCCAAAGATGAAAGAAATTAATAAAAAATAACTAATCTGTCATTAAATACCATCAGCCTTTTTTTCCTTGTGTAGCTAGGAAGACTAAGGAATCCTTATAAGAAAAAGATTCTGAAACATTAATGAATCTGATACGGTTAAGACCTGTGATACGACCCAAGTAAGGTTAGATTCAGATTTTGGCGTAAAAAGCGCAACAGTCAAGGTTTACGGCAACAGTCATAATTCTCAATCCGACCGTTGGATCGGGATAATATTTTATGTGAACTCTCCATACATATCTTACTGCCTTGGGTTAAAAATTCAGGTCAATCAGAGTTCGGGAAGGAACCGCAATACTGGTCAACGGAGGCTGTACGGATTTTGTTATTTACTTCCATTTGACTTGTGGACTTCCTATTTGGTTAGGATTCTTTTCCTACAAGGATGTGGCAGCTAGCTTTGGGAATTTCCTAGTTCCACAAGGATCTTTAATGAGCTGCAATATAATCTACAAGTGTGGCAGTGATTCATTAATGTTTCAGAATCCTTTTCTTATAAGGATTCCTTATTCATCCTAGCTACACAAGGAAAGAAGGGCTGGTGGTATTTAATGACAGATTAGTTATTTTTATTATTTTCTTTAATGTTTGGGCTTAATTAAAACTTTGTTTTGAGCTAGGGTCCAAGGCTTGTTTGGATTAAGTTATGGGCTTTTCATTTTAGGGTTCTGGGCCAGTTTTGAGTGGACCTCATATAAGTCCACATAAAGGGTCCATTAGGGTTAACTTTTCAAGAACTATTTAAACTCATGTAGGCCAAAATTTTGGCAGCTTTCATGATTATTATTCTGAATTTTTCAGTTTTAACGTGTGAGAGTGATTCTTGCATTCTTCAGTTCTTGAACGAACTGAATCTGACTTATCGAAGATTAACTGGCTTCGTGGCGTCATTCTACTCATTCCAATAGTGTCGGTGCCTTGGGGCAGGTTTCCATTCTGTCACACTCATATCAGACCTATTTCGGCTTTCCGGGATCAGATCTCAATCTTTATTGTGGGTTGCGTGACCACGTGATCACGAGGTTCGCATCAGTTGGTATCAGAGCTAGGCTCCGAAACAAGGTCATATCATTATGTTATTTTCGTTTTTTTTTCTCTTTAGTGTTCCTTTAAGTTTTTTCAGTGTTTGCGTCCATCTTCTTGTTTTTCGAGTCTGCGTCATCTGAGCAAAATAAAAAAAAGTTTATATTTCATTTGGTTACTGTCTCTAATCATATCAGTTTACTAAAAAGAAAAAACAAAGAAAGAAAGAAATAGAGAAAAGAATGATTAGTTGAAATTTGAAGGATGATTCAATTTTTGCCGCAGAAACACAAATCTTGGTGAACCATAAGAAAACCACCTCTGAATCAATTTAAACTTCATATTCAGTCTATTGGGGGTGGGATAGCTTCATATATCAAATTTGGGCTTATTCTGATATTATTTGCTTGAGGTTTTAATTCGAGGTTCAATTCTGCCGCAGAAACACAACTATTAGTGAACCATAAGCAAACCACCTTAGAATCAATTGAAACTTCATATTATGTGTATTGGGGATGAGATAGCACCATATATTAAATTTGGGCTTATTTTGATATCGGCTTCTGGAGGTTTTAATTGGAGGTTCAATTTTGCCGCAAACTATGAAACAAGACCCAGTTTAGGAACCTAAAGAAACCGATATCCAAATGACCTTGAATTTAATATCTAGTAATAAAATACTATGAAAACACCAAAACTCAATTTATAGGCCATTCTCTTATTTCTAGGTACCCAAACTCCTTGTATGATTAGTTTGCGGCAGAATTGAACCTCCAATTAAAACCTCCAGAAGTCGATATCAAAATAAGGTGGTTTGCTTATGGTTCACTAATAGTAGTTGATTGTGCATCAAAAGTATCATTAAGTCTTTTATTTTACATATGTATTTATTGTTTTTATTTGGGTTTTTTATAATAAGTGATGTGCTTTTAGTAATGAAGTTTCTTTTAATGTTTCGATAGGTTTTTGGAGCTTAAATGAATTATTTCAGAAAATTCAATGTCGGAATTCGGAACAAAGAATTGAAGAGAAATTTAGTTGAATATTGAAGCAAATCTTGGTTCAAATAAGTGCTCCAAATTTGTCCCAAAAATCAATTCTATTCCAATTCTAAAAAAAGAATATCATATGATCTATTTCAAGCCCAAACTTGCCTTATGTTGTGTGCAAACTTCAACCATCAAACACTCAAGGTTTCAATGTCAATCTTAGCCCAAATAATAAGTACATTTGTATACTTATTTGATGCTTAAATTCAGCCCCAAATCAGCCTCCAAATCAGCCCAAGCACAATCCATGATCCTACATGTCCACACAACAAATAACATTTGATTTATTTTGGGTAATTCATTGATCCAAGAGGGCAAGCACATGGATGGAAAACTGAAGGGAACATTGTGACATTATTTTGGGTCAAAAAGAAGAAAGAGACAGCTCATAAAGGAGGAAGAAAAACGTGCACCAAAATGTTCTCCAAGCTGGCTGATTTGATTTTCTAGAACACCTTTCGGTGTTTTGCCCATAACTTTTGACTCTGATGTCTACATGATCTGTTCTTTAATGATCTGGAAAGCTAACAGAATTGCCTATAAATATGTCTCTAATAGCCATCTCCAGGAGAGGCTTCTAAAAGGGTCGAATTGCTGTCTAAAGTTAGAGTCAGATTTGTGTCCGAATTTTTACTGAAAAGCGGTCAAGCAATTTTGCTAGTTCCCCGGCAACGGCGCCAAAATTGCTTGACCGCTTTTTATGATCGGCTTGTTTTAACTCGCAAGTGCACGAGTGTGCGATGTAGCAATTAACTCGGTAAGATCGAGGTCATATCCACAGAGAGCTAGATCTGGAAATTAAGCTAGGTAACAACAAAAAAAACTCTAGAGAAATTAAATTAACAATAACTTGGTTGAAAATAATTGATGGATTTGTTTTCAAAGATGAAAAAGTGTAAATAAATTTTAAAAGACAAGAAAAAGTAAGTCTTGGTCCAAATCAATTTTAATGGTGATGTATTGGTGATTTCTTCAACATATATAAGATAACTCAACCTAATATCAACGATGGTGATATTAGATCGGAAGATATTACAATGAAGTTTAAAAAGATGAAGATTAATTATTGCTTAAGAATGAACAAGTACTTTCAAATTAAGTAAGACATTGAATCAAGCAATCTCTATACCAAAACTAAGGTTTGTGTATAAAAATTCAAGATTATAACATTACCTAAATAATTTCTAAAATTTCTTTGCAATAATAAAACATTCATGAAGAAAATGAGAAGATAAACATTAAGATTCATTCATATCTTAAAGAACTCACCTCAATCACCATCATCCTTGATTTGGATCCAAGAAAGAGATTAGCCAATCATGATTATATAAAAGAACACTTTAATAAACATGAAATAACTTGAATCAAACTGAAATAATAAGTTTTACAAACTAAAGAACCGAAATCTAAAAAGAAGAACACAACAGAATTTCAGTAAAAATTCGGACACAAATCTAACTCTAACTTTGGACAGCAATTCGACCCTTTTAAAAGCCTCTCCTGGAGATGGCTATTAGGGACATATTTATAGGACATTCTGTTAGCTTTCCAGATCATTAAAGAACAGCTCATGTGGACATCTGAGTCAAAAGGTATGGGCAAAACACCGAAAGGTGTTCTGGAAAATCAAATCAGGCCAGCTTGGAGAACATTTTGGTGCACGTTTTTCTTCCTCCTTTATGAGCTGTCTCTTTCTTCTTTTTGACCCAAAATAATGTCACAATGTTCCCTCCAGCTTTCCATCCATGTGCTTACCCTCTTGGATCAATGAATTACCCAAAATAAATCAAATGTTATTTGTTGTGTGGACATGTAGGATCATGGATTGTGCTTGGGCTGATTTGGAGGCTGATTTGGGGCTGAATTTAAGCATCAAATAAGTATACAAATGTACCTATTATTTGGGCTAAGATTGACATTGAAACCTTGAGTGTTTGATGGTTGAAGTTTGCACACAACATAAGACAAGTTTGGGCTTGAAATAGATCATATGATATTCTTTTTTTAGAATTGGAATAGAATTGATTTTGGGGACAAATTTGGAGCACTTATTTGAACCAAGATTTGCTTCAATCTTCAACTAAATTTCTCTTCAATTCTTTGTTCCGAATTCCGACATTGAATTTTCTGAAATAATTCATTTAAGCTCCAAAAACCTATCGAAACATTAAAAGAAACTTCATTACTTTTGTAAAACCCAAACTTAGATGATAAATACATATGTAAAATAAAAGACTTAATGATACTTTTGATGCACAATCACACCCCCCAACTTAGATTTTGCTAGTCCTCAAGCAAAACAAAACATAAAACCTTTGAAATAAAAAAGAATAATAATAACATAATTAGGCTCGACTCATCACACTTAAAGGACCTATCATGCAAACATTGGTATCTTTAACTTAGTGTACACAATACCAAATAAAGAAAAATAAGCATACTCACATTCTCTAAATCAAACATCCATACAAAATTCCAAATTCAATCGTATTTATCATGCAACCAACATAATTGATTCATGTGAAAACTCAACTTGTAATCTTCCCTTTTCACTACTACAAACAAGGTAGCAAACTAGAGAAATATATATATATTTTTTTTCTTCTTTTTTTTTCTTTTTCTTTTTCTTTTGTTTTAGATATTATTTATTCTTTTTCTTTAAGTGGTCACTTCCCTTTTGACGCGAATACAAACATTTGTGATGAATGCACCCGGTTACTCACAAAGTCACAAACTTAAAGTGCTTTTGCATACTCATATTTCAAGCTTCCGTTTGACGTAAAGATAAACATTTGTGATGAATACCCCTAGTTACTGAGCAACTCAAAACATTGGAGTAGATAGAACTTTGTACACATTTATTTATTTATTTATTTGTGTAATAATTATTACTTTATTTACTTAAACCTTGTTTAGGACTAGATCAAAAGGGATAATCACAAGTAAAGCATCACACTCATCTTTCATGCATAATCACACAACTTTTACAAGGAAAGATGTACTTCAATAATCTTTAAAAAAAAAGTATGCTATATCTTGCTTTATAAGATATTATCTATCCCAAATTAAAGCATGCAATGTTCAACACAATAATGAATCCAAAAATGTAATGTTGATCCTAAACAAGCCTCATTCACATACGAATGCAAGTTTTTTTTTTTATAACAAGTATGGTTATCTCAAGCATTCAACATAATCAAATATCTAAAATTAAGTTTTACATTATCCTTAATGTAAAAAAGAAAGAGAAGAAAAGTATAAAGATTAGAAAACTGTTACTCCCTTTTTGTTTTCAAGGATGAATGTCTGATTGACTTGGACATGAGCTGACTTCTTGCTTGATTTTTTTTTAACCTGCATATCACAACTAAAAGAAAACATTAATTTTTTTTTTGAAAATAAAGAACCTCACACCCCCCAACTTAAAATAATGCATTGTCCCTAATGCATGAACAAGAAAATATAAGAGATGGAAGAAAGAAAATAAAAATAAAAATGAAAAAAAATAAAAATGAAAAAAAATAAAAATAAAAACTCATTACTTCTGATACTACAATGGTATTGGATCTTCAAGATCCAATGTCTCAACTTCAGCCACAACGTTTTCAAGATAAGGTTTCAATTGATGACCATTTACTTTGAAAACATTTCCATTCTTAGGATTTTCTACCTCTAATGCACCATGCTTAGAGATAGATTTAATCACAAATGGACCAATCCATTTTGTCCTCAACTTCCCAGGAAAGAGATGTAATCGTGAATTATACAAGAGAACCTTTTGACCAATATGAAAGGATTTTCTAAAAATATATTTATCATGCAAAGCTTTCATCTTATGTTTTGAAATTTTTGCATTTTCAAATGCATCATTTCTCAGCTCCTCTAATTCATCCAATTGAAGCTTTCTATTTTTTTCAACCTCGTATTCATTGTTATTGAATTGCCGGATGGCCCAATATGCACGATGCTCAATCTCAACAGGGAGATGACAAGGTTTTCCATAAACTAGCCTATAAGGAGACATTCCTAAAGAGGTCTTGTAAGCAGTGCAATATGCCCACAAAGCATCAACTAGTCGTAGGGACCAATCCTTACGGTTTGGATTGACTGTTTTCTCTAAAATGTTCTTGATCTCCCTATTTGCCAACTCAACTTGGCCACTAGTCTGTGGGTGATATGGGGTATTGACCTTGTGAATTACACCATATTTTCTCATCAACATCCCAACGGGCTTGTTACAAAAATGCTTTCCGCCATCACTAATCATAGCCCGGGGCATGCCAAAACGAGAGAAAATATTTTCTTTCAAGAATTTGACAACAACTCGATGGTCATTGGTGCGAGATGCAATGGCCTCCACCCATTTAGACACATAATCAATAGCTACAAGGATGAAGTGGTAGCCAAATGAACTTGGAAAAGGTCCCATGAAATCAATCCCCCAACAATCAAATATTTCCAAAACAAGAATGGGGTTAAGGGGCATCATGTTACGCCTAGTGAGGTTACCTAGTCGTTGGCATCGGTCACATGCAACACAGAAGGCATGGACATCTTTGAACATAGTGGGCCAATAAAAACCACACTACAAGATCTTGGCAGTGGTTTTCTTGGAAGAGAAATGCCCACCACAAGCTAATGCATGACAAAAATTAATGACACTTGGAATTTCATGATCAGGGATGCACCGCCTAACAATTTGGTCAGGGCAATATTTAAATAGGTAGGGGTCATCCCAAAAAAAAGTACGCACATTGCGCAAGAATTTTTGTTTATCAAGTTTAGACCAATGAAAAGGAATCTGACTTGTGGCTAGGTAATTTGCTATGTCAGCATACCGTGGAGAGCCAATGTAGGAAACAGTACTTGCACAAAATAAATTTTCATCAGCAAAGAATTCATTTATTGGAGATTCATCAGTTATGATCTCATAGCTTGAAAGACGGGACAAATGATTAGCCACTACATTCTCTACTCCCTTTTTATCTCGAATTTCAAGGTTAAACTCTTGGAGTAGGAAGATCCATCGAATCAAACGTGGCTTGGCATCCTGTTTTGTAAGCAAGTATTTCAATGCTGCATGATCAGTGAAAACAATAACAAGAGATCCAACCAAATAAGACCAAAACTTGTCTAATGCAAAGACCACAACTAAGAGTTCTTTTTCGGTTGTAGTGTAATTCAATTGAGCATCATTCAAAGTCTTGCTAGCATAATAAATGACATGAGGCTTCTTATCTTTTCTTTGCCCTAAAACAGCCCCTACCGCAAAATCACTAGCATCACACATTAGTTGAAATGGTAAAGACCAATCAGGAGCTTGCATGATTGGTGCAGTGGTCAACAACCTTTTAAGCTTTTCAAAAGCTTCTTGACATTTTGATGTCAAATCAAATTGGACATCTTGTGACAACAAGTTACACAATGGTTTGGCAATGGTACTAAAAGAATGAATGAATCTTCGGTAAAAACCAGCGTGTCCTAAAAAGGATCTCACATCTTTCACAGTCCTAGGGGTAGGTAATTTTTGAATGACTTCAACTTTTGACTTATCCACCTCTATCCCTTTTGAAGAGACAATGTGACCTAAGACAATGCCATGTGTCACCATAAAATGACACTTCTCCCAATTAAGTACAAGATTGCTCTCTTCATATCTTTCAAGAACTTTTTCTAAATGCATTAGACACAACTCATAAGAATCCCCATAAACTGAAAAATCATCCTTGAAAACTTCCAAAAAAATTTCCACCATGTCACTAAAGATACTCATCATACACTTTTGAAAAGTGGCCGGTGCATTACACAAGCCAAAAGGCATTCTTCTATAAACATAGGTACCAAAAGGACAAGTGAAAGTGGTTTTTTCTTGGTCTTCTAAAGAAATCTCAATTTGGTTGTAACCTGAGTATCCATCAAGAAAACAATAGAAAGCTCTTCCGGCTACTCTTTCAAGCACTTGGTCTATAAATGGAAGCGGAAAATGGTCCTTCCTAGTCACCATGTTCAACTTACAATAATCAATGCACATACGCCATTCAGTTTGAATTCTTGTTGGTACTAGCTAATTATTTTCATTCTTCACTACCGTGACTCCAAATTTTTTAGGGACAACGTGGGTTGGACTAACCCATTTTGAGTTTGCAATGGGGTAAATGATACCCGCATCAAGTAGTTTAAGCACTTCACCTCTCACTACTTCCTTCATGTTTGGGTTCAGTCGTCTTCGCATTTGCCTCACAGATTTAGCCTCTTCTTCAAGATAAATTCTATGTGTACATAAAAGAGGGCTAATTCCTTTCAAGTCAGTGATTGTCCACCCAATTGCTTTCTTATGTTTTCTCACCACTCTCAAAAGTTCTTGTTCCTGCTCTATGCTAAGTTTTGATGAAATCACAATAGGATATGATTCATCTTCCCCTAGAAATGCATACTTAAGATCACTCGGTAAAGGCTTCCTTTCTGGTTTATAAGGTTGGACAAGAGATGCCTCAACTTTCACTTGGGGTGAAATCAAAGGCTCAAACGATGGGGTCCATTGACCTATTGACATAATAGGCATTGGATCCAGATAAGTCTCGAGTTCTTTTACTTCCTCATCAACACATTCCAAAGAATAAAGTCTTTCATCATGAATTAAGGTTCTTTCCAATGGATCCTTTACCCATTCTCTCTCAAAGTGTTCTTGACAAATTGTTTGGATCAAATCTACCTCTCTAATGTCCTCATATTCACCAATTTGTTTGGAGACATTGAATATGTTCATCTCCACAGTCATGTTCCCAAAAGACAATTTCATCACCCCATTCCTACAGTTAATTAAAGCATTGGATGTAGCTAGGAAAGGTCTACCTAAGATGACTGGGATGGGAGCATTAGAACCTTGAATAGGTGCGGTGTCTAACACTACAAAATCAACAGGAAAGTAGAATTTATCTACTTGGACCAACACATCCTCAACAATACCCCTAGGAATCTTGATTGACCTATTAGCTAATTGAAGGGTGATTCGAGTAGGCTTGATTTCTCCTAAACCTAATTCTTCGTAAACAGTGTAGGGTATCAAATTCACACTTGCTCCTAAATCCAACAAAGCTTGGTCTATCTTATGACTTCCAATAATGCATGAAATGGTAGGGCAACCAGGATCTTTGTATTTGGGAGGGGTCTTAAACTAGATGATGGCACTAGCATGCTCAATTAGAAAGGCTCTTTCTTTCACATTCAATCTCCTTTTGACTGTGCATAAGTCCTTAAGGAACTTTGCATAAGATGGGACTTGTTTAATTGCATCAAGGAGTGGAATGTTGACTTTCACTTGTTTGAACAATTCATAGATTTCTGAGTTCATAAGATCATGTTTAGGTTTCCCTAACCTCTGTGGAAATGGTGCTCTAGGAACAAATTCTAAATCACTCACTTCGACTCTAAATTTTCTTGAATCATCTCCTTACTCACTCATCTCTTTCTCATTTATCTCGCCTTCTTTGTCACTCAAACTCTCATTTGTCACTTGTGTTTTGATTCCCTCTTCACTCTCCCGAGATTTCTCCTACACAATACCTTTAGGAATCCCAAAACCTATAGCTTTGTCAACAATCTTTCCACTTCTAAGGGTAGTGATGGCTTGGACTTGTTCATGGTTTGAAGGTTCACTAAGTGAGGATTCACTCATGTGTACCTGACCTCTAGGATTTGGCATTGGTTGAGCTAGGATCTTTCCCTTCTCTTGAATGCTTAGTGATTGAGTCAACTTGGTTAGTTGACTTCGAATGTCATCTAAGGTCCTATTGGTCTGGTCTTGAAATTTGTAAGCTTGGTTGTTGATTCCTCCTTGTGTTTGCATGAATTGTTGAAGAGTATCCTCTAGGAATCTCTTATGAGGTGGTTGGTACGTGTTATGTGTGGGAGCATGAAATGGTTGGGGTGGAGGTTGAAATGTTTGAGGTACTGAAGAGCCCTCATTTCTCCATCCAAAATTTAGGTGGTTCCTCCATCTAGGATTATAGGTCTCAGAGTAGGGATTGCCTACTTGGTTTGAAAATGGCTTTCTAACATTACTTGAATCAGAAGTTTGGCCATATAGCACTTCCTTGAAGGCTGGAATGGTAGGACACTCAGTTGTCCTATGCCCTTTGCTCTCACAAACAACACAACTTTCCTCTTGTTGTTCACTCATGACATGCACTTTTTTAATTTCAAGAGACTCTACTTTCCTAGCCAATGAGGCTAATCTAGCATTAAGATCATCAGTCTCTTTTAATTGGAACTTCCCACTTGAATGAGAAATGGTGTTTCTAGACTCAACATGAAGTGGGAGAGAAGTCTCCCATTGCTTTGTGTTTTCAGCCAATTGATCAAAAAAATCGAAGGCTTCACTTGGTTCTTTGTCATAAAACTCACCATTACACATGGTTGACACTAGCTTTTTAAAATCTGCGGTAAGAGAGTCGTAGAAGAAACTCACTAACCTCCACATCTCAAAACCATGGTGGGGTGATGCGAACCTCGTGATCACGTGGTCACGCAACCCACAATCAAGATTGAGATCTGATCCCGGAAAGCCGAAATAGGTCTGATATGAGTGCGACACAATGGAAACCTGCCCCAAGGCACCTACACTATTGGAATGAGTAGAATGACGCCACGAAGCCAGTTAATCTTCGATAAGTCAGATTCAGTTCGTTCAAGAACTGAAGAATGCAAGAATCACTCTCACACGTTAAAACTGAAAATTTCAGAAGTAATTATCATCAAAGCTGCCGAAATTGTGGCTTACATGAGTTTAAATAGTTCTTGAAAAATTAACCCTAATGGACCTCTTATGTGGACTTATATGAGGTCCACCCAAAACTGGCCCAAAACCCTAAACTAAAAAGCCCATAACCTGATCCAAACAAGCCTTGGATCCTAGCTGAAAACAAACTATTAATTAAGCCCAAACATGAAAGAAAATAATAAAAAAAATAAGTAACTTGTCATTAAATACCACAGCCCTTCTTTCCTTGTGTAGCTAGGATGAAGAAGGAATCCTTAAAAGAAAAGGATTCTGAAACATTAATGAATCCTTGCCACACCAGGAGATTATATTGCAACTCATTAAAGATCCTTGTGGAACTAGGAAATTCCCAAAACCAGCTCCCACATCCTTGGAGGAAAAGAATCCTAATCAAATAGGAAGTCCACAAGTCAAATGGAAGTAAATAACAAAATCCGTACAGCCTCTGTTGACCAGTATTGGGGTGCCTTCCCGAACTCCGATTGACCTGAAATTTTAACCCAAGGTAGTAAGATATGTCTGGAGAGTCCACATAAAGTATTATCCCGATCCAACGGTCGGATTGAGAATTATGATTATTGCCGTAAACCTGGACTGTTGCGCTTTTTACGCCAAAATCCGAATCTGACCTTACTTGGGTCGTATCACAGGGCTGAACCGTATCATTCCCTCCCTCTTCAAGAAGATTCGCCCTCGAATCTTGAATGGCGACTTCAGTAGCCTCTTGTTTAAGCCTTCGGAATCCCCTTATTGCTAACACCTTTCTCCAACAACACTGTATAGAAGTAGTGACTGACAAGAATTTCAAATAAGCACGCCGTACTAACCACTTGCGTACATACTTTTGAATGATAACCACGGCGACTCGCCTTCGTCTTTCATCCTTCTGGCGTTGTACCTCTTTTTCCCATGAAGCTTCAAGATCATAGAATAATCTTCTACACTTATCAACTTCTCGTTCTAGAACCCCCAAACCATGGCTTAGTATTTCGCATCGTTGATCTACAATCCTCCTCTGTTCTCTCTCCCTTAGTGAATACATGACACAGATAGGGGAAAAAACAAGAAGACGATGACAAGAATAGAGTTTATAGCATGAAGAACATTGATTTAGACTCGAGAATACAAATCTGACTTTTGTATGGACCAGAACTTATCGAAAAACAAACTAATGCGAGGGTGATGAAAATGACTCAAACAACAGCCAAATATCAAAATATGATGATAGTATAATGGCAGGAACGAAATCAACAGAAACAAAACAAGATAACACCAAACAGACCCGTTACGACAAAACAAGACCTAATTCGGGAAACCTAAAGAAACCGATATCCAAATGACCTCGAATTTAATTTGTATTATTACAACACTATGAAATCACCAAAAATCAATTTATAGGTCGTTCTCTTATTTCTAGGCACCCAAACTCCTTGTATGATCAGTTTGCGGCAGAATTGATCCTCCAATTAAAACCTCCAGAAGCCGGAATCAAAATATGCCCAAATTTAACATATGGTGCAATCGCATACCCAATACTCAGAATATGAAGTTTCAATAGATTCCAAGGTGTTTTACTTAGGGTTCACTAAGAGTAGTGTTTTGCGGCAGAATTGAAACTCGAATTAAAACCTCAAGCAAATAATATCAGAATAAGCCCAACTTTGATATATCATGCGATCCCATCCCCAATAGACTGAATATGAAGTTTAAATTGATTCCGAGGTGGTTTGCTTATGGTTCACCAAGATTTGTGTTTCTGCGGCAAAAATTGAATGATCCTTCAAATTTCAACTAATCACTCTTTTCTCTATTTCTTTCTGATTTTTTTTTTCTTTTTACCAAACTGATATGATTAGAGACAGTAACAAGATGAAATATAAACTTTTTTTTTTTTTTTTTTGCTTAGATGACACGGACACGAAGAACAAGAAGATGGATGCAAACACTGAAAAACTTAAGGGACACTAAAAAAAAACGAAAATAACAGAGATATGACCTTGTTTCGGAGCCTAGCTCTGATACCAACTGATGCGAACCTCGTGATCACGTGGTCACGCAACCCACAATCAAGATTGAGATCTGATCCCGGAAAGCCGAAATAGGTCTGATATGAGTGCGACACAATGGAAACCTGCCCCAAGGCACCTACACTATTGGAATGAGTAGAACGACGCCACGAAGCCAGTTAATCTTCGATAAGTCAGATTCAGTTCGTTCAAGAACTGAAGAATGCAAGAATCACTCTCACACGTTAAAACTGAAAATTTCAGAAGTAATTATCATCAAAGCTGCCGAAATTGTGGCTTACATGAGTTTAAATAGTTCTTGAAAAATTAACCCTAATGGACCTCTTATGTGGACTTATATGAGGTCCACCCAAAACTGGCCCAAAACCCTAAACTAAAAAGCCCATAACCTGATCCAAACAAGCCTTGGATCCTAGCTGAAAACAAACTATTAATTAAGCCCAAACATGAAAGAAAATAATAAAAAAAATAAGTAACTTGTCATTAAATACCACAGCCCTTCTTTCCTTGTGTAGCTAGGATGAAGAAGGAATCCTTAAAAGAAAAGGATTCTGAAACATTAATGAATCCTTGCCACACCAGGAGATTATATTGCAACTCATTAAAGATCCTTGTGGAACTAGGAAATTCCCAAAACCAGCTCCCACATCCTTGGAGGAAAAGAATCCTAATCAAATAGGAAGTCCACAAGTCAAATGGAAGTAAATAACAAAATCCGTACAGCCTCTGTTGACCAGTATTGGGGTGCCTTCCCGAACTCCGATTGACCTGAAATTTTAACCCAAGGTAGTAAGATATGTCTGGAGAGTCCACATAAAGTATTATCCCGATCCAACGGTCGGATTGAGAATTATGACTGTTGCCGTAAACCTGGACTGTTGCGCTTTTTACGCCAAAATCCGAATCTGACCTTACTTGGGTCGTATCACAGGGCTGAACCGTATCATTCCCTCCCTCTTCAAGAAGATTCGCCCTCGAATCTTGAATGGCGACTTCAGTAGCCTCTTGTTTAAGCCTTCGGAATCCCCTTATTGCTAACACCTTTCTCCAACAACACTGTATAGAAGTAGTGACTGACAAGAATTTCAAATAAGCACGCCGTACTAACCACTTGCGTACATACTTTTGAATGATAACCACGGCGACTCTCCTTCGTCTTTCATCCTTCTGGCGTTGTACCTCTTTTTCCCATGAAGCTTCAAGATCATAGAATAATCTTCTACACTTATCAACTTCTTGTTCTAGAACCCCCAAACCATGGCTTAGTATTTCGCATCGTTGATCTACAATCCTCCTCTGTTCTCTCTCCCTTAGTGAATACATGACACAGATAGGGGAAAAAACAAGAAGACGATGACAAGAATAGAGTTTATAGCATGAAGAACATTGATTTAGACTCGAGAATACAAATCTGACTTTTGTATGGACCAGAACTTATCGAAAAACAAACTAATGCGAGGGTGATGAAAATGACTCAAACAACAGCCAAATATCAAAATATGATGATAGTATAATGGCAGGAACGAAATCAACAGAAACAAAACAAGATAACACCAAACAGACCCGTTACGACAAAACAAGACCTAATTCGGGAAACCTAAAGAAACCGATATCCAAATGACCTCGAATTTAATTTGTATTATTACAACACTATGAAATCACCAAAAATCAATTTATAGGTCGTTCTCTTATTTCTAGGCACCCAAACTCCTTGTATGATCAGTTTGCGGCAGAATTGATCCTCCAATTAAAACCTCCAGAAGCCGGAATCAAAATATGCCCAAATTTAACATATGGTGCAATCGCATACCCAATACTCAGAATATGAAGTTTCAATAGATTCCAAGGTGTTTTACTTAGGGTTCACTAAGAGTAGTGTTTTGCGGCAGAATTGAAACTCGAATTAAAACCTCAAGCAAATAATATCAGAATAAGCCCAACTTTGATATATCATGCGATCCCACCCCCAATAGACTGAATATGAAGTTTAAATTGATTCCGAGGTGGTTTGCTTATGGTTCACCAAGATTTGTGTTTCTGCGGCAAAAATTGAATGATCCTTCAAATTTCAACTAATCACTCTTTTCTCTATTTCTTTCTGATTTTTTTTTTCTTTTTACCAAACTGATATGATTAGAGACAGTAACAAGATGAAATATAAACTTTTTTTTTTTTTTTTTTGCTTAGATGACACGGACACGAAGAACAAGAAGATGGATGCAAACACTGAAAAACTTAAGGGACACTAAAAAAAAACGAAAATAACAGAGATATGACCTTGTTTCGGAGCCTAGCTCTGATACCAACTGATGCGAACCTCGTGATCACGTGGTCACGCAACCCACAATCAAGATTGAGATCTGATCCCGGAAAGCCGAAATAGGTCTGATATGAGTGCGACACAATGGAAACCTGCCCCAAGGCACCTACACTATTGGAATGAGTAGAATGACGCCACGAAGCCAGTTAATCTTCGATAAGTCAGATTCAGTTCGTTCAAGAACTGAAGAATGCAAGAATCACTCTCACACGTTAAAACTGAAAATTTCAGAAGTAATTATCATCAAAGCTGCCGAAATTGTGGCTTACATGAGTTTAAATAGTTCTTGAAAAATTAACCCTAATGGACCTCTTATGTGGACTTATATGAGGTCCACCCAAAACTGGCCCAAAACCCTAAACTAAAAAGCCCATAACCTGATCCAAACAAGCCTTGGATCCTAGCTGAAAACAAACTATTAATTAAGCCCAAACATGAAAGAAAATAATAAAAAAAATAAGTAACTTGTCATTAAATACCACAGCCCTTCTTTCCTTGTGTAGCTAGGATGAAGAAGGAATCCTTAAAAGAAAAGGATTCTGAAACATTAATGAATCCTTGCCACACCAGGAGATTATATTGCAACTCATTAAAGATCCTTGTGGAACTAGGAAATTCCCAAAACCAGCTCCCACATCCTTGGAGGAAAAGAATCCTAATCAAATAGGAAGTCCACAAGTCAAATGGAAGTAAATAACAAAATCCGTACAGCCTCTGTTGACCAGTATTGGGGTGCCTTCCCGAACTCCGATTGACCTGAAATTTTAACCCAAGGTAGTAAGATATGTCTGGAGAGTCCACATAAAGTATTATCCCGATCCAACGGTCGGATTGAGAATTATGACTGTTGCCGTAAACCTGGACTGTTGCGCTTTTTACGCCAAAATCCGAATCTGACCTTACTTGGGTCGTATCACAGGGCTGAACCGTATCATTCCCTCCCTCTTCAAGAAGATTCGCCCTCGAATCTTGAATGGCGACTTCAGTAGCCTCTTGTTTAAGCCTTCAGAATCCCCTTATTGCTAACACCTTTCTCCAACAACACTGTATAGAAGTAGTGACTGACAAGAATTTCAAATAAGCACGCCGTACTAACCACTTGCGTACATACTTTTGAATGATAACCACGGCGACTCTCCTTCGTCTTTCATCCTTCTGGCGTTGTACCTCTTTTTCCCATGAAGCTTCAAGATCATAGAATAATCTTCTACACTTATCAACTTCTCGTTCTAGAACCCCCAAACCATGGCTTAGTATTTCGCATCGTTGATCTACAATCCTCCTCTGTTCTCTCTCCCTTAGTGAATACATGACACAGATAGGGGAAAAAACAAGAAGACGATGACAAGAATAGAGTTTATAGCATGAAGAACATTGATTTAGACTCGAGAATACAAATCTGACTTTTGTATGGACCAGAACTTATCGAAAAACAAACTAATGCGAGGGTGATGAAAATGACTCAAACAACAGCCAAATATCAAAATATGATGATAGTATAATGGCAGGAACGAAATCAACAGAAACAAAACAAGATAACACCAAACAGACCCGTTACGACAAAACAAGACCTAATTCGGGAAACCTAAAGAAACCGATATCCAAATGACCTCGAATTTAATTTGTATTATTACAACACTATGAAATCACCAAAAATCAATTTATAGGTCGTTCTCTTATTTCTAGGCACCCAAACTCCTTGTATGATCAGTTTGCGGCAGAATTGATCCTCCAATTAAAACCTCCAGAAGCCGGAATCAAAATATGCCCAAATTTAACATATGGTGCAATCGCATACCCAATACTCAGAATATGAAGTTTCAATAGATTCCAAGGTGTTTTACTTAGGGTTCACTAAGAGTAGTGTTTTGCGGCAGAATTGAAACTCGAATTAAAACCTCAAGCAAATAATATCAGAATAAGCCCAACTTTGATATATCATGCGATCCCACCCCCAATAGACTGAATATGAAGTTTAAATTGATTCCGAGGTGGTTTGCTTATGGTTCACCAAGATTTGTGTTTCTGCGGCAAAAATTGAATGATCCTTCAAATTTCAACTAATCACTCTTTTCTCTATTTCTTTCTGATTTTTTTTTTCTTTTTACCAAACTGATATGATTAGAGACAGTAACAAGATGAAATATAAACTTTTTTTTTTTTTTTTTTGCTTAGATGACACGGACACGAAGAACAAGAAGATGGATGCAAACACTGAAAAACTTAAGGGACACTAAAAAAAAACGAAAATAACAGAGATATGACCTTGTTTCGGAGCCTAGCTCTGATACCAACTGATGCGAACCTCGTGATCACGTGGTCACGCAACCCACAATCAAGATTGAGATCTGATCCCGGAAAGCCGAAATAGGTCTGATATGAGTGCGACACAATGGAAACCTGCCCCAAGGCACCTACACTATTGGAATGAGTAGAATGACGCCACGAAGCCAGTTAATCTTCGATAAGTCAGATTCAGTTCGTTCAAGAACTGAAGAATGCAAGAATCACTCTCACACGTTAAAACTGAAAATTTCAGAAGTAATTATCATCAAAGCTGCCGAAATTGTGGCTTACATGAGTTTAAATAGTTCTTGAAAAATTAACCCTAATGGACCTCTTATGTGGACTTATATGAGGTCCACCCAAAACTGGCCCAAAACCCTAAACTAAAAAGCCCATAACCTGATCCAAACAAGCCTTGGATCCTACGGTCGGATTGAGAATTATGACTGTTGCCGTAAACCTGGACTGTTGCGCTTTTTACACCAAAATCCGAATCTGACCTTACTTGGGTCGTATCACAGGGCTGAACCGTATCATGGGGGCATGCATTAAACAAGTCTTTGAACCTTTCCCAAGCTTGGTGAAATGACTCATTTGGACTATAAGAAAAATTCATCATTTAACGTTGTAAAGCTGTCGTCCTATGAGTGAGGAAGTATTTTTTTCAAAAATTCAGCTTGCATTTCTCTCCATGTACCTATAGACCTAGGATGTAAGGAGTTTAGCCAAAGCTTGGCTTTATCCTTTAGAGAGAATAGGAACAATTTAAGCCGAATAGTTTCCTCAGTGCATGTTCTATCAATAAAAGTATTACATACCTCTTCAAAGTCCTTAATGTGTATGTATGGATTTTCAGAATCCATACCGTGAAATGTGGGAAGAAGTTGAATCATGCCCGGTTTCAAATTGAAAGCTTGTTGGTTAAGAGGCAAGATAATACACGAAGGTGTACTTTGTCTAGCTGGGTGAAGATACTCTCTAAGAGTTTGAAAATTAGGTTGATCATTAAATTGTGGAGGTGCATTACCTTGAACACTCCCTTCACCCTCTACATCTTCAACATTAGCCATGATAAAATAATAATAATAATAATAATAATATAACAATTATATGAATACGAAAGGAAAGGAGAGAAAAAAAAAACAAAAAAAAATTGCAAATAAAAGTAAATGAAATGTACAAGATAAAGTAATGGCTCAAAAATAAAAATACAACAAATTAAGAAATTCACTCTTCAACTAATAAACAATATTAACAACAATAAACATTAAAAGATAAGTATAACAAGCATGAATAAAGAGGCGGTAATACCGGCCAAGCACTTCAAACAATAAATATAAAAGAAATAATAACAATAAATAACAACAAAATAAAATAAAGAAGAGGCGGTAATACCGGCCAAGCACTTTAGACAATAAATATAAGAGAAATAACAACAACAAAATAAAATAAACAAGAGACGGTAAAACCAGCCTTATAATATAAACAATAAATATTAGAAACTAACTAGAATAAACAATAAAAGAAAAATGGTTGAACCAACCAAAATCCAACAATTAATAGTTCAATATCCAAAAAATTAAGGTCAATTTTTTTTTAGGCGGTAAAACCAGTCATTTGATTTTTTATTTATATGATTTTTTTTTATTTTCCAATAATCAAATATAAATTTGTTATCTTTGCTTGCTAGCTCCCCGACAACGGCGCCAAAATTGCTTGACCGCTTTTTATGATCGACTTGTTTTAACTCGTAAGTGCACGAGTGTGCGATGTAGCAATTAACTCGGTAAGATCGAGGTCATATCCATAGAGAGCTAGATCTGGAAATTAAGCTAGGTAACAACAAACAAAACTCAAGAGAAATTAAATTAACAATAACTTGGTTGAAAATAATTGATGGATTTGTTTTCAAAGATGAAAAAGTGTAAATAAATTTTAAAAGACAAGAAAAAGTAAGTCTTGGTCCAAATCAAGGATGGTGGTGATTGAGGTGAGTTCTTTAAGATATGAATGAATCTTAATGTTTATCTTCTCATTTTCTTCATGAATGTTTTATTATTGCAAAGAAATTTTAGAAATCATTTAAGTAATGTTATAATCTTGAATTTTTATGCACAAACCTTAGTTTTGGTATAGAGATTGCTTGATTCAATGTCTTAATTTGAAAGTACTTGTTCATTCTTAAGCAATAATTAATCTTCATCTTTTTAAACTTCATTGTAATATCTTCTGATCTAATATCACTATCGTTGATATTAGGTTGAGTTATCTTATATATGTTGAAGAAATCACCAATACATCACCATTAAAATTGATTTGGACCAAGACTTACTTTTTCTTGTCTTTTAAAATTTATTTACACTTTTTCATCTTTGAAAACAAATCCATCAATTATTTTTAACCAAGTTATTGTTAATTTAATTTCTCTTGAGTTTTTTTTTTGTTGTTACCTAGTTTAATTTCCAGATCTAGCTCTCTGTGGATATGACCTCGATCTTACCGAGTTAATTGCTACATCGCACACTCGTGCACTTGCGAGTTAAAACAAGCCGATCATAAAAAGCGGTCAAGCAGTAGTGTTTCTGCGGCAGAATTGAACCTCAAATTAGAACCTCAAGCAAATAATATCAGAATAACCCCAACTTTGATATATGATGCTATCCCACCCCCAATAGACTGAATATAAAGTTTAAATTGATTCGGAGGTGATTTGCTTATGGTTCACCAAGATTTGTGTTTCTGCGACCAAAATTGAATGATCCTTCAAGTTTCAACTAATCACTCTTTTGTCTATTTCTTTCTTTTTGTTTTCTTTTTAATAAGCTGATATGATTAGAGACAGTAACCAAATGAAATATAAACCTTTTTTTTTTTAGATGACGCAGACTCGTAAACAAGAAGATGGACGCAAACACTGAAAAAACTTAAGGGAGCACTAAAGAAAAAAAAACGAAAATAACAGAATGATATGACCTTATTTTGGAGCCTAGCTCTGATACCAACTGATGCAAACCTTGGGATCACGTGGTCATGCAACCCACAATCAAGATTGAGATATGATCCCGGAAAGCCGAAATAGGTCTGATAAGAGTGTGACACAATGTAAACCTGCCCCAAGGCACCAACACTATTGGAATGAGTAGAATGACGCCACGAAGCCAATTAATCTTCGATAAGTCAGGTTCAGTTCGTTTAAGAACTGAAGAATGCAAGAATCGCTCTCACACATTAAAACTGAAAAATTCAGAATAATATTCATCAAAGCTACTGAAATTGTGGCTTACATACATGAGTTTAAATAGTTGAAAAATTAACCCTAATGGACCCCTTATGTGGACTTATATGAGGTCCACTCAAAACTGGCCCAAAACCCTAAACTGAAAAACCCATAACCTGATCCAAACAAGCCTTGGACCCTAGCTCAAAACAAAGTTTTAATTAAGCTCAAACATGAAAGAAAATAATAAAAATAACTAATATGTCATTAAATACCACCATCCCTTCTTTCTTTGTGTAGCCAGGATGAATAAGGAATCCTTATAAGAAAAGGATTCCGAAACATTAATGAATCACTGCCACACTTGTAAATTATATTGCAGCCCATTAAAGATCATTGTGGAACTAGGAAATTCCCAAAACGAGCTGCCACATCCTTGTAGGAAAAGAATCCTAACCAAATAGGAAGTCCACAAGTCAAATGGAAGAAAATAACAAAATTCGTACAACCTCCGTTGACCAGTATTGCGGTTCCTTCCCGAACTCCGATTGACCTGAATCTTTAACCCAAGGTAGTAAGATATGTCTGGAGAGTCCACATAAAATATTAGCCCGATCCAATGGTCGGATTGAGAATTATGATTGTTGCCGTAAACCTGGACTGTTGCGCTTTTTACGCCAAAATCCGAATCTGACCTTACTTGGGTCGTATCACAGGGCTGAACCGTATCATTCAAATTTTACCTTCTTTTCATGTCTTAGATCTAGAAAATCCATACTTGTATTTGAGAGAATTTGAAGAGGTTTGTAACATTTATAATGACTTAAATTGTAGCATGAACACCATCAGATTAAAGCTTTTTCCTTTTTCATTAAAAGATAAAGCTAATACATGGCTACAAAATCTTAGGTCAGGATCCATTCGTGCTTAGGATGAAATGCAACAACAAAATTTGAAGTTTTTTCCTTCTCATAGAACAAACTCTTTTAAAAGACAAATCACCACTTTCACTAAAAAACCAAGAGAAACATTTTAACAATGTTGGGATAAGTATAAAGACTTGCTTAATACCTGTCATCATCATGGTTTTGAAACATGGGGATTGGTTTCACATTTTTATGAAGAGTTAACACATAAAGATAGGCAAATGGTGGAATTGATGTGTAATGGGACTTTTTAAAATAAAGACCTGATGAAGCAATGGAGTACATAGACTTGTTAGTTGAAATTGCTTAAAATTGGGACACTACAGGCACTTGTGAGGTACCAGGTAAAACCCAACCTCATTCATACATCTAGTGGAGGAATGTATAACCTTAGGGAAAATCATGACCTCAAAGCCAACTTTGCATCTTTAGCTAGAAAAGTCGAGGTACTTGAATTTAAAAAAGTAATCAATTAAAATCTGTTCAACATATTATGTCAAATCTGTGAAACAATTTTCAAAGGCCAAATCTTCCCTTCTTTGCCTTCTTTTAAGGAATGTCTTTATGAACAGGCCAATGCTTTAAACAGTTTTCAAATGCCAAATTATAACCCATGCTCGCAAACATACAACCCTGGTTGGAGAAATCATCCAAATTTCAGTTGGAAAAGTGGTAACAATAATGAACAAACTTCACAACCACCCTGTCAAGCCCACCATAATTTTCAAAATTCTCAAGGATATGAACCTCCTTATGCTCCATCCTAGAAGAAATCTTGAGGAAACATTGCATGCATTCATTGAAAAGCAAGAGACAATCAACACTCAACATGCTCAAACCATGACAGATTTAAAAGATACTCTTGCAAAATTCACATCTGCTCTCAGTTTTCAGGAGAAACATAAGTTTCCATCTCAACCACAGCAAAATCCCAAAGGGCAATACAATTTAAATGTTCGCAACTTTCTAAGCCAACACATAGATTAAGTTAAATCAGTCATTACTCTCCACAGTGGTAAGGTTATTGAAAAACCCATTCTTGAACCTTGTGAGAAAGAAGATGTGATGTGGACCAACCCAGAAACACCAGCAATGACCCATTACATGTTCCAAATGGTCCAACGACTGGGTTCAAGACAAAGACATTGAAAGAGGCATTGAATGCATTGGGTTTGAAGGTTTCAACCAAGTCAAAATTGAAAGGTCCATTGGAGTATCAAGAGGAGACCCTAATACATCTTATCCATGTGCAAGAGGGGTCTAAAACAACCTTATTTGGGCCATGAAGTGAGGACACCAAAGGAAACAAAAGAATCCTACTACAACTTGGAAACAACATGCGTGGCTACCTTTTCCTTTTGTTTATAGGATTAGGGGATGCATGGAAGGCTATAAATAAGCCTTGAATCAGTTCTGTAATATTTTACTTCATTCTCTTCTTCTCATAGCAGAACATGGATTTAATATTAGGAGCCTTATTTTTATTTTGTTAGCTACAGCCCAAGGCTTGTTTGAGCTTAATTAATACTTTATTTTCAGCTAGGATCCAAGGCTTGTTTGGATTAATTTATAGGCTTTTCAGTTTAGGGTTTTGGGTCGGTTTTGAGTGGATCTCATATAAGTCCACATAAGAGGTCCATTAGAGTTAATTTTTCAAGAACTAGTTAAACTCATAACCAAAATTTCAACAGCTATGATGATTATTACTTCTGAATTTTTCAATTTTAACGTGTGAGAGTGATTCTTGCATTCTTCAATTCTTGAACGAACTGAATCTGACTTATCGAAGATTAACTGGCTTCGTGGTGTCATTCTACTTATTCCAATAGTATTGGTGCCTTGGGGCAGGTTTCCATTGTGTTACACTCCTATCAGATATATTTCGGCTTTCCGGGATCATATCTCAATATTGATTGTGGGTTGCGTGACCACGTGATCACGAGGTTCGCATCAGTATCCTTACCACAATACATCTTTGTATTGGCAGTTTTCAACAATGGTCTCCCAAACAATATAGAAGTTTTGTTTGATGAATCACAAGAGTCATATTCCATATCAAGAATATAAAAGTCACATGGAATAACCAAACTATCAATATTATTAACTAAGACATCTTCTATCACATCAAGTGGATAAACAAAACTACAATCCGCAAATTGTATTACAATACTTGTTTTATTCAAAGGCTCTAGACTAAGAGAATCGTAAACATGTTTAGTCATAACACTAATGGATGCATTTAAATCACATAAAGCCCTTTTAAAACTAGCATATCTTTTGAACAACAGCAGATACAACTTCACTCATACTTACCGTCTCGTGGCCTTTCAGCTTGAAAGCTCTCTTGGTAGTACACAACTCTGTTAAGAATTTGACATGCTTAGGAATTTGCTTGATAACATGAAGCAAAGGAATGTTGAGTTCCACTTTCTTGAAGACCTCTAAAATTTCTTTTTCTTTATCCTCTTTCTTTGACTTAGAAGAATTCATAGGAAAAGGTGGAATTGTTTTAAAACTAGAATTCAATGAGTGGGGACTTACCTTTGGAGTGTTTGGTCGTTGTTCTAGTTTGCGAAGCAAAGGATGTTTCTTCTTTTGTTCTTGTGATTCATCAAACAACACTTCTATATTGTTTGGGAGACCATTGTTGAAAACTGCCAATACAAAGATGTATTGATACTGATGCGAACCTTGTGATCATATGGTCACGCAACCCACACACAAAGACACCAATTCCCGGAAAGTCAAGTAAATCAGGTTTGATAGGAGTGTGACACAAAAATAACTTGTACCTAGGCACCAACACTATTGGAAACGAAAAAACCCTGATGTGAACCTCGTGATCACGTGGTCACGCAACCCATAATCAAGATTGAGATCTAATCCCGGAAAGTCGAAATAGGTCTGATAGGAGTGTGACACAATGGAAACCTGCCCCAAGGCACCAACACTATTGGAATGAGTAGAATGACATCACGAAGCCAGTTAATCTTCGATAAGTTAGATTCAATTCGTTCAAGAACTGAAAAATGCAAAAATCACTCTCATATGTTAAAACTGAAAAATTCAGAATAATAATCATCAAAGCTGCCGAAATTTTGGCCTACATGAGTTTAAATAGTTCTTGAAAAGTTAACCCTAATGGACCCCTTATGTGGACATATTATATGAGGTCCACTCAAAACTGGCCCAAAACCCTAAACTGAAAAGCCCATAACTTAATCCAAACAAGCCTTGGATCCTAGCCCAAAATAAAGTATTAATTAAGCCCAAACAAGCCTTGGGCTGTAGCTAACAAAATAAAATAAAGCCACTAATATTAAATCCATGTTCTGCCATGAGAAGAAGAGAATGAAATAAAATAGTACAGAACTGATTGAAAGCTTATTTATAGCCTTCCATGTAGCCCCTTAATCCTAGAAACGAAAGGAAAAGGTAGCCACCATGTTGTTTCCAAGTTGTAGTATGATTCTTTTGTTTCCTTTGCTGTGCTCATCTCATGGCCCAAATAAGGTTGTATTAGACCCCTCTTGTACATGGATAAGATGTACTAGGATCTCCTCTCGATACTCCAATGGACCTTCCAATTCTAACTTGGTGGAAACCTTCAAAACCAATGCATTCAATGCGTCTTTCAATGTCTTTGTCTTGGACCAAGTCATTGGTCCATTTGGAACATGTAATGGGTCCTTGCTGGTGTTTCTGGGCTGGTCCGCATCATCCCCTCTCTCCTCGAAAGGATTCGACCTCGAATCAAAAACTGTGTCAAACAACGTAAGATCATCAACATTAAAGGTAGCACTAACACTATACTCACCTGGAAGGTCAATTTTATATGTGTTTTCATTGATTCTCTCTAAAACCTGAAATGGACCATCACGACGAGGCTGTAATTTTGATTTCTTTTGGTTAGGAAATCGTTCCTTACGCATGTGCACCCAAACTCAATCACCGGGTTGGAAAACAACCATTTTACGTCCCTTATTTGCTTTAGAAGCGTAAAGTCTGATCTTTTTTTCTATTTGTAGTCGAACTCCCTCATGGAGTTCTCTTACCATCTTTGCCTTCTTTTTCACCATCTAAATTTACCTTTTCTTCAAAACTTAAAGGAATTAAGTCCATAGGAGTTAGTGGATTAAAACCATAAACAATTTGTCCATCTATTTGAGGATGGCATGTTGTCAAAAAATAAGAGTTTAGTTCCCAACTTTCCCTATAAGGTCTTCCAAAAATAACTAAGGAACTTAACATCACGATCTGACACTATACTTTTAGGAATGCCATGCAAACATACAATCTCCCTAAAGAACAAGTCTGCAATATGAGATCCATCATCTGTTTTATGGCATGCAATGAAATGCGCCATTTTAGAAAACCTATCAACCACAACAAAAATAAAGTCTCTACCTTTCTTTGACCTAGGTAAACCTAAACCAAAGTCCATAAAGATATCTACCTAAGGTTCAGTAGGCACTGGTAATGGTGTATATAGTCCATGCGGTTGTACTCTAGATTTTGCCTTTCTACAAGCAATGCACTGTTCACAAATTCGTTGCACATCTCTTTTCATCTTTGGCCAATAGAAATGCTCATGCAATACATCCAAGGTTTTTGCGACCCCAAAGTGAACCATTGGCCCCATGTGCTTCATGAACAAGTAATTCACGCAAAGAACTAGCAGGAACACACAATCTATTCTCTTTGAACAAATAACCATCCATCAAATAAAACTTACCAAAAGCCGAATGTCCACATGCATTATAAATCTCAGCAAAGTCAGAATCATTATCATACAATTCCTTCACATATTCAAAACCTAACAATCTAGTATTCATGGTGTGTAAAAGAACATACCTGCGCGAAAGTGCATCAGCTACGATGTTCTCTTTCCCTTGCTTATACTTGATTACGTAAGGAAAAGTTTCAATGAATTCAACCCATTTTGCATGCCTCCTATTCAACTTACCTTGTCCTTTCAGATGTTTCAAGGACTCATGATCCGAATGGACTACGAACTCTTTTGGCCACAAGTAATGCTGCCATATCTCAAGTGCTCTTACCAAAGCATAGAGTTCTTTGTTGTAAGTGGGATAGTTCAAGGTCGCTCCACTTAACTTCTCACTAAAATACGCAATAGATCTCCGATCCTGCATCAAAACAGCACATATTCCTTTTCCAGACGCGTCACATTCTATTTCAAATGCTTTCGTAAAGTCAGGTAAAGCCAAAACAGGTGTAGAACATAATTTGTCTTTCAAAAGAACAAAAGCCAACTCTTGTTCCTCCCCCCATCTAAACCCAACTGACTTTTTAACAACTTCATTCAAGGGCGCAGCTATTGTGCTGAAATCTTTCACAAAATGCCTATAAAAACTAGCTAACCTATGAAAACTCCTTACCTCACTTACCGATTTGGGTGTAGG
Organism: Populus alba x Populus glandulosa; assembly: GCA_033617975.1. Lineage (NCBI taxonomy): Eukaryota > Viridiplantae > Streptophyta > Magnoliopsida > Malpighiales > Salicaceae > Populus > Populus alba x Populus glandulosa. The sequence continues at coordinate 20,353,429 of CM066144.1, read as the reverse complement.
CCAATCCCGGATGGCCTTAACTTTCTTCTCATCCATCTCAATACCTTGTGCAGTTACAACATAGCCAAGAAACACAATTTTCTGCATGCAAAAGGCATCCTTTTTAAGATTAGCATACAATTTCTCACTACGCAGCACACTAAGTACATTACACAAATGATCAAGATGCTCAGTTAAGTTCTTGCTATATATCAAAATGTCATCAAAATACACAACCACAAACTTACCTATGCATGCACGCAACATATGATTCATTAAACGCATAAACATACTAGGTGCATTTGTAAGTCCAAACGGCATTACTAACCATTCATACAACCATGCTTAGTCTTAAATGTTGTTTTCCACTCATCACCTTCTTTCATCCTAATTTGATGGTACCCGCTTTTCAAGTCAATTTTAAATAAAATACAAGATCCATGTAACTCATCTAACATGTCATCAAGCCTAGGAATGGGATGTCTATACTTTACCGTTATGTTGTTGATGGCTCGGCAATCAACACACATCCTCCATGTTCCATCCTTCTTTGGCACAAGTAGCACAGGTACAGCACACGGGCTCATACTCTCATGAATGTAGCCCTTTTCCATCAGCTCATCAACTTGCCTTTGAAGCTCCTTCGTCTCCTCGGGATTGCTTCTATAAGCTGGTCGGTTAGGAATTGAAGCTCCAGGTACGAAATCAATCTGATGCTCTATCCCTCTCAATGGTGGTAATCCGCTAGGAGTATCGTCGGGAAACACATCATTAAACTCCTACAATAAAGAAATAACAACACTAGGCACAATATGATCAAGATCATTAGTATTAAAGTAAGCCTCTTTGTACACAAGTAAAATCATGCTCTTGGCTGGCACCCCATTATAGAAGCTATTCCTTCCACCTCTACTCCTAAGGGGCAAAAAGATGAGATTTTTTTTTTGGTAAGCTGACTTATGTATTAAAAGAAAATGATACAAAGAATATAATGGGCATACCCAAGATTTACAATGTGGACAGAAACGAAAACCAACAAATGGCTACAGGCTAGCCACATAACCAAACAAAAACTTAGACCAACTAGATATGCTAGGGGTACAAAAACAACCAGCTAAACATCAAATTAAGAGTCCATGTTATTGACCCTCCAAAGTCTTTGGATCCTTATGTTTTCATCTGTTTGTTGAACGTTCCTCATCAAAGCAAGCTTATCGTGAATGATACATTCGATTTGTTCAAAAACCAAATTCGAAGCTTTAGACACGGATCGCAAGGATCTTTACAAAAAGATGAGATTGTTTGGTTGGATTCGCCAAATCAGAGTTTCTCGCCCAAAGTAGCATGGGAACAACTAAGAATTCATCATCAAATGGTTGATTGGCATGACATTGTGTGGTTCAAGAATGTTGTCCCAAGACATGCATTTCTTCTATGGGTGGCTATCCAACGGAAACTCTCAACACAAGATAGACTTCAACGGTTTGGTATACATGGTCCTAATAGGTGCTCACTCTATCTCCGCAACAATGAAGATCACAACCACTTGTTCTTTGAATGCTCCTATACGAAAGCATTATGGTGGAATGTTTGTGACAGATGCGACATTCCAAGAATGACAAAAAGCTTGGATGAATGGATTCGATGGGCCACTATCACTTGGCATGGCAAAAGTTTCGTCAACTTTTCTCGTAAACTGGGTTTCACAGCTACAGTGTATTGTATATGGCAAGAACGGAATGCAAGGACCTTTGCAAATGTGTCTAAAACTTCGAATTTGGTTTTTGATCAAATCGAATGTATCATTCGTGGTAAGCTTGTTTTGATGCGGAACGTTCAACAAACAGATGAAAACATAAGGATCCAAAGACTTTGGAGGGTCAACAACATGGACTTTTAATTTGATGTTTAGCTAGTTGTTTTTGTACCCGTAGCATATCTAGTTGGTCTAAGTTTTTGTTTTGTTATGTGGCTAGCCTATAGCCATTTGTTGGTTTCGTTTTTGTTCTCATTGTAAATCTTGGGTATGTCCATTATATTCTTTGTATCATTTTCTTTTAATACATAAGTCAGCTTACCAAAAATAAAAATAAAAATTGGGTTGTTTCTTTAGTTTTTCCACATAATCCTCATCACACTTACTGACTTTCTTCACTTCTCTTGTCTTACCTCCACTCTCGGCCAGATGTGGGTGTTTTTGAGTTGTGGTCGAATGGTTTGATTTGTTTAGAGTGTTGGCCGAATATTTGCTTGTGTTTGGATGGGTGGGCGAATGGGTTGTGGTGGTTTGGGTTCTAACTGAATCGGATGTTCTTCTCTCCCCTTGTTCCTTACCTTGATTTTCTCTCCCCATCGCCTCATGCTCACTTTTTAGTTTTATTTGATCATCATACACCTGTTTGCGTGTAAGAGGTACAAGAGTGATGGTTTTACCATCTTTTACAATGGTATACCTATTTTTAACCCCATCATGAATTGCTTTCCTATCATATTGCCATGGTCTCCCCAACAAGATGTGACTTGCTTGCATTGGTACCACGTCGCACATAACTTCATCAACATATTTCCCAATCAAAAATGGAACCACAACCTGTTTAGTCACTTTCACTTCACCACTATCATTCAGCCATTGTAATCTATATGGTTTAGCATGCTTAGCAGTACACAAATTCAGTTTACTAACAAGGGTGGCACTACAAACATTAACACAGCTTCCACTATCTATAATTAAACCATACACCTTGCTTTGTACATAACAACGCGTATGGAAGATGTTCTCCTTTTGTTCATTAGTATCATCTTCCTTGACCTGAACCTGAAGTGTTCGCCTTATAACCAAGGACTCCTCAACCGGTAATGCTAACTCATCCCCATCACTATCCTCCAATGGTGGCATGCCTTCACAATCAGAACTGTCACTTTCAAATTCCACATCACCATTATCTCTAATCATCATGATTCTCTTGTTTGGGCACTCTGAAGCATAATATCCATGTCCCTGACACCTGAAACATTTAACATCACGAGTACGTTTAGGTTGAGTTTCAAATTTACCTTTGGTTGATGTATGGACATCAACTTTGGCCTTTAGTGGTTCAGTTCTAGAAGGACCAAAGGATCTTGGCCGGAGAGTACCCTCTCTCTTTAGATTTGGCTTCCAAGATGATGACAAACCCGAATTAAACGCTGGTCGAGCATGCCCCTTCCTAAGTTATCTCTCCACCTTCGTCGCCATGTGAACCATGTCCTCTAGCTCCATATAGTGCTGTAGCTCAACCACATTAGCAATGTCCCGATTCAACCCATTAAGAAATCTAGCCATGGTGGCTTCTCTATCCTCAACAACATTAGCCCGAATCATTGCTATCTCCATCTCTTTGTGATATTTATCTATTGTCTTATAACCTTGATTCAGACCTTGGAGCTTCAGATATAAGTCTCTGTAATAGTGGTTTGGCACAAATCGTCTCCTCATTAAGACTTTCATCTCCCCCCAAGTCTGAACGGGTCGCTCCCCATTCCTCCTCCTACTGATTATAATCTAATCCCACCAAATCAACGCATACTCCGTAAACTCAATTATCACCAATTTCACCTTTTTCTGTTTAGAATAGCTATGGCAATCAAAAATCCAATCTACCTTTTTCTCCCACTCCAAATAAGCCTTGGGATCATTTCTACCTTGAAAGGTAGGAATTTTCAGTTTAATGGTGTCCAAGCCCCATCCATATCTTCAAAGTGCTCATGCCACAGAAATTCACATTCCTCCTAGCCCTGTTCGGTCCAGACCTGATTCCTTGGCCAGCTGATGCAAAATCATAGTCATCTTCACCCCCATCTGCGTTTTCATCAACAAACTCTTCAAAATCAGATCTGACATTCCGTGCCGCCTTACGGACCGTATTTCCCCGGCGATCAGCCCCACTATTCTGTTGCTTTATCGAATTCACCTCATCTTTCAGATCCTTGTACGTCCTAGACAACAGCTCAAGTTGCTGGCCTATGGATCGCAATTGGAAAGCTACGTCAACGTTCTGTGTCGCTGATTCGTTGTTTTCAGACATTCTTTGAATCTGCAAAATTTGGTCAGTAGCACAAATATATCCTCACACCTCTCGTGTATTACACAAAACAAAAATCAAGGCTTTTCACTCTATTAAGCTCTCTACGCCTTTTACCTCACAACTTGCTTTCTTTTGGTTCTTTAGGAACTGAAATCAACAAATCAAAGTCAGTAGCTTTCACGGCGCACTCTAATTATAATTTTCAGACTCAAGAATCAAAAAAATATACTGAAAACAAAGCAAAACGAAACTACGATTACGATTTTGCGAGTAGCAATGCAAATTCGTGCGAATTGTGGACGAAACAAAGACACGAAATAAAACAAAAGCGACTATTAGCGAAAACAATTAATTGACTCCTAGATAACCCAAATATAAGAGAAATTAAAAGATTCAGACAAATCTAAACAGTATAGATCATGTTCTCAAACTTGACACAAATCTATCCTCTGACGCAATTTTTACGTAATAGAATTGAAACCCAGACCAAATGATCTCCAAATGACCTCAAATTCAATATTTAGTAATAGAATACTATGCAAAACACCAAAAATCAATTTATAGGTCGTTCTCTTATGTCTAGGTACCCAAACCCCTTGTATGATAAGTTTGCGGCAGAATTGAACCTCCAATTAAAACATCAAGAAACAGATATGAAAATAATCCCAAATTTAATATGTGGTGCGATCGCATACCCAGTACTCAGAATATGAAGTTTTAATATATTTCAAGGTGTTTTACCTAGGGTTCACTAAGAGTAGTGTTTCTGCGGCAGAATTGAAACTCAAATTAAAACCTCAAGCAAATAATATCAGAATAAGCCCAACTTTGATATATGATGCGATCCCACCCCCAATAGACTGAATATGAAGTTTAAATTGATTCCGAGGTGGTTTGCTTATGGTTCACCAAGATTTGTGTTTCTGCGGCAAAAATTGAATGATCCTTCAAATTTCAACTAATCACTCTTTTCTCTATTTCTTTCTGTTTTTTTTTCTTTTAATAAACTGATTTGATTAGCAACAATAACCAAATGAAATATAAACTTTTGTTTTTTTTGGCTTAGATGATGCAGACTCGAAGAACAAGAAGATGGACGTAAACACTGAAAAACTTAAGGGAACACTAAAGAAAAAAAAAACAAAAATAACAGAATGATATGACCTTGTTTCGGAGCCTAGCTCTGATACCAACTGATGCGAATCTCGTGATCACGTGGTCACGCAACCCACAATCAAGATTGAAATCTGATCCCAGAAAGCCGAAATAGGTATGATATGAGTGTGACACAATGGAAACCTGCCCCAAGGCACCAACACTATTGGAATGAGTAGAATGAAGCCACGAAGCAAGTTAATCTTCAATAAGTCAGATTCAGTTCGTTCAAGAACTGAAGAATGCAAGAATCACTCTCACACGTTAAAACTAAAAAATTTGGAATAATATTCATCAAAGCTGCCGAAATTTTGGCCTTCATGAGTTTAAATAATTCTTGAAAAGTTAACCCTAATGGACCCCTTATGTGGACTTATATGAGGTCCACTCAAAACTGGCCCAAAACCCTAAACTGAAAAGCCATAACATAATCCAAACAAGCCTTGGATCCTAGCTTAAAATAAAGTATTAATTAAGCCCAAACAAGCCTTGGGCTGTAGCTAACAAAATAAAATAAAGCCCCTAATATTAAATCCATGTTCTGCCATGAGAAGAAGAGAATGAACTAAAATAGTACAGAACTAATTGAAAGCTTATTTATAACCTTCCATGTAGCTCCTTAATCCTAGAAACAAAAGGAAAAGGTAGCCACCATGTTGTTTCCAATTTTTTTTTTTTTTGGTAAGCTGACTTATGTATTAAAAGAAAAAGATACAAAGAATATAATGGGCATACCCAAGATTTACAATGTGGACAGAAACGAAAGCCAACAAATGGCTACAGGCTAGCCACATAACCAAACAAAAACTTAGACCAACTACATATGCTAGGGGTACAAAAACAACCAGCTAAACATCAAATTAAGAGTCCATGTTATTGACCCTCCAAAGTCTTTGGATCCTTATGTTTTCATCTGTTTGTTGAACATTCCTCATCAAAACAAGCCTATCGCGAATGATACATTCGATTTGATCAAAAATCAAATTCGAAGCTTTAGACACATCTGCAAAGATCCTTGCGTTTCGTTCTTGCCAGATACAATACACTGTAGCTGCGAAACCTAGTTTATGAGAAAAGTTGACGAAACTTTTGCCATGCCAAGAGATAGTGGCCAATCGAATCCATTCATCCAAGCTCTTTGTCATTCTTGGAATGTCGCATCTGTCACAAACATTCCACCATAATGCTTTCGTAAAGGAGCATTCAAAGAACAAGTGGTTGTGATCTTCATTATTGCAGAGACAGAGTGAGCACCTATTGGGACCATGAATACCAAACCGATGAAGTCTATCCTGCGTTGAGAGTTTCCGTTGGATAGCTACCCAAAGAAGAAATGCATGTCTTGGGACAACATTCTTGAACCACACGATGTCATGCCAATCAACCATGGGAGAATGATCTGACATACCAGCAGGCAAGAATCTCGCTTCCGACAATGGGAAGTGCATATTCCACTTCTCATTCACAAGCACTCTATCTAGTTTCTGCATAATCATATTCTCAGGACATTGGTTCGTCCAAGTATAATGCATACCTGAATACCGAAGATCATCCACTTTCGCTTCACGTATACATGTTTCCAATCTGTCCATATGACCAGCCCACGTAGAAGACCCTCCTAACCTCTCTGACTGGTTGCGGATAGCATTAAAGTCGCCCATAAGAATCCATGGGGTTGACTCCCATCCATCACTACGACTCACAATATCAGACCATAAAGCCTCACGTAAGGATGCATTATTGTCTCCGTAAATGATTGAAGTATTAAAACAAATATTGGTAGCTAATATCATGACAGAAACATGGATAGCCTGACTAGCCTGTAGCCATTTGTTGGTTTGCGTTTCTGTCCACATTGTAAATCTTGGGTATGCCCATTATATTCTTTGTATCATTTTCTTTTAATACATAAGTCAGCTTACAAAAAAAAAAAAAACATGGATAGCCTGGTCTGACATTCCCAGAACATCCACCTTCACCAAATCAGCATTACAACAAACCCAAATACAACGACGACAAGAGAAATCATAATTATACAAGAATGACCAATTACGCAGAAGAAGTTGCGAAACATTATCTTTATTCCTGTCTCTAACCCGAGTTTCAACCAAACCAAAAAAAACCATCCTCTCTTGATGGATGAGCTGACGCAGTTCTGAATGCTTTATGGGATCATTCAAACCTCTAACATTCCAACATCCAATAATCATAGGGAAATAGAGAGGAGTACTAATTACCTTGACTTGCCCCCCCCTCGAAGAGCCAGATTTCTTACTCTTCTTTGAAAAGCCTGGAGAACCCGTTTTCTTTTTCTCTAGAGAGTCTCTAGCCTTGCTAGCTAACTGATTAATAAAAGTTTCCCCGTCAGAAGAAATTGGACTTTGCGGACTTGTTGGGATCAGTGACGTCGACTCCTTATCATTGTCTTCCTTATCTATATCACCTCTCATAGCTCCAATATCAACATTCACCTCTCACAGCCATCCTCAAACACATCAAGTGGAGGAGCTACTGTCACACGACCATCAGTTATTGCGGGGGGAGCAAAATGCAAGTTACGGACTGGATTTATATCAAGGGACATCCTACCCTTATTGTTGATGCGAACCTCGTGATCACGTGGTCACGCAACCCACAATCAAGATTGAGATCTGATCCCGGAAAGCCGAAATAGGTCTGATAGGAGTGCGACACAATGGAAACCTGCCCCAAGGCACCAACACTATTGGAATGAGTAGAATGACGCCACGAAGCCAGTTAATCTTCGATAAGTCAGATTCAGTTCGTTCAAGAACTGAAGAATGCAAGAATCACTCTCACACGTTAAAACTGAAAAATTCAGAGTAATATTCATCAAAGCTGCCGAAATTTTGGCCTAACATGAGTTTAAATAGTTCTTGAAAAGTTAACCCTAATGGACCCTTTATGTGGACTTATATGAGGTCCACTCAAAACTGGCCCAAAACCCTAAAATAAAAAGCCCATAACTTAATCCAAACAAGCCTTGGATCCTAGCTTAAAACAAAGTATGAATTAAGCCCAAACAAGCCTTGGGCTGTAGCTAACAAAATAAAATAAAGCTCTTATCTCATGGCCCAAATAAGGTTGTATTGGACCCCTCTTGCACATGGATAAGATGTACTAGGATTTCCTCTTGATACTCCAATTCTGACTTGGTGGAAACCTTCAAAACCAATGCATTCAATGCGTCTTTCAATGTCTTTGTCTTGGACCGTGTCATCGGTCCATTTGGAACATGTAATGGGTCCTTGCTGGTGTTTCTGGGCTGGTCCGCATCATCCCCTCTCCCTTCGAAAGGATTCGACCTCGAATCAAAATCTGTGTCAAACAAAGTAAGATCAGCAACATTAAAGGTAGCACTAACACTATACTCACCTGGAAGGTCAATTTTGTATGCGTTGTCATTGATTCTCTCTAAAACCTGAAAAGGACCATCACCACGAGGCTGTAATTTTGATTTCCTTTGGTTAGGAAATCGTTCCTTACGCATGTGCACCCATACCCAATCACCGGGTTGGAAAACAACCAGTTTACGTCCCTTGTTTGCTTTAGAAGCGTAAAGTCTGTTTTTTTTCTCTATTTGTAGTCGAACTCCCTCATGGAGTTCTCTCACCATCTTTGCCTTCTTTTCACCATCTAAACTTACCCTTTCTTCACAAGGTAAAGGAATTAAGTCCATAGGAGTTAGTGGATTAAAACCATAAACAATTTCAAAAGGAGAAAAAGTAGTAGTTGAATGCACAGTTCTATTATAAGCAAACTCAACAAAAGGCAAACATTCTTCCCAACTTTTCAAATTCTTTTGAATTACAGCACGTAAAAGTTGGGATAATGTTCTATTCACTACCTCAGTTTGTCCATCTGTTTGAGGATGGCATGTTGTTGAAAATAATAGTTTAGTTCCCAACTTTCCCCATAAGGTCTTCCAAAAGTAACTAAGGAACTTAACATCACGATCCGACACTATACTTTTAGGAATGCCATGCAAACGTACAATCTCTCTAAAGAACAAGTCTGCGATATGAGATGCATCATCTGTTTTATGGCATGCAATGAAATGCGCCATTTTAGAAAACCTATCAACCACAACAAAGATAGAGTCTCTACCTTTCTTTGACCTAGGTAAACCTAAAACAAAGTCCATAGAGATATCTACCCAAGGTTCAGTAGGCACAGGTAGTGGTGTATATAGTCCATGCGGTTGTACTCTAGATTTTGCCTTTCTACAAGCAATGCACTGTTCACAAATTCGTTGCACATCTCTTTTCATCTTTGGCCAATAGAAATGCTCATGCAATACATCCAAGGTTTTCGCAACCCCAAAGTGACCCATTAAACCACCCCCATGTGCTTCACGAACAAGCAATTCACGCAAAGAACTAGCAGGAACACACAATCTATTCTCTTTGAACAAATAACCATCCATCAAATAAAACTTACCGAAAGCCGAATGTCCACATGCATTATAAATCTCAGCAAAGTCAGAGTCATTATCATACAATTCCTTCACATATTCAAAACCTAACAATCTAGTATTCATGGTGTGTAAAAGAACATACCTGCGCGAGAGTGCATCAGCTACGATGTTCTCTTTCCCTTGCTTATACTTGATTACGTAAGGGAAAGTTTCAATGAATTCAACCCATTTTGCATGCCTCCTATTCAACTTACCTTGTCCTTTCAGATGTTTCAAGGACTCATGATCCGAATGGATTACGAACTCTTTTGGCCACAAGTAATGCTGCCATGTCTCAAGTGCTCTTACCAATGCATAGAGTTCTTTGTCGTAAGTTGGATAGTTCAAGGTTGCTCCACTTAACTTCTCACTGAAATACGCAATAGGTCTCCGATCCTGCATCAAAACAGCACCTATTCCTATTCCAGACGCATCACATTCTATTTCAAATGCTTTCGTAAAGTCAGGTAAAGCCAAAACAGGTGCAGAACATAATTTGTCTTTCAAAAAAACAAAAGCCAACTCTTGTTCCTGCCCCCATCTAAACCTAACCGACTTTTTAACAACTTCATTCAAGGGCGCAGCTATGGTGCTGAAATCTTTCACAAAACGCCTGTAAAAACTAGCTAACCCATGAAAACTCCTTACCTCACTTACCGATTTGGGTGTAGGCCAATCCCGGATGGCCTTAACTTTCTCCTCATCCATCTCGATGCCCTGTGCAGTTACAACGTAGCCAAGAAACACAATTTTCTCCATGCAAAAGGCACACTTTTTAAGATTAGCATACAATTTCTCACTACGCAACACACTAAGTACATTACGCAAATGATCAAGATGCTCAGTTAAGTTCTTGCTATATATCAAAATGTCATCAAAATACACAACCACAAACTTACCTATGAATGCACGCAACACATGATTCATTAAACGCATAAACGTCCTAGGTGCATTTGTAAGTCCAAACGGCATTACTAACCATTCATACAAACCATGCTTAGTCTTAAATGTTGTTTTCCACTCATCACCTTCTTTCATCCTAATTTGATGGTACCCACTTTTCAAGTCAATTTTAGAGAAGATACAGGATCCATGTAACTCATCTAACATGTCATCAAGCCTAGGAATGGGATGTCTATACTTTACCGTTATGTTGTTGATGGCTCGGCAATCAACACACATCCTCCATGTTCCATCCTTCTTTGGCACAAGTAACACGGGTACAGCACACGGGCTCATTGATGCGAACCTCGTGATCACGTGGTCACGCAACCCACAATCAAGATTGAGATCTGATCCCGGAAAGCCGAAATAGGTCTGATAGGAGTGCGACACAATGGAAACCTGCCCCAAGGCACCAACACTATTGGAATGAGTAGAATGACGCCACGAAGCCAGTTAATCTTCGATAAGTCAGATTCAGTTCGTTCAAGAACTGAAGAATGCAAGAATCACTCTCACACGTTAAAACTGAAAAATTCAGAGTAATATTCATCAAAAGCTGCCGAAATTATGGCTTACATGAGTTTAAATAGTTCTTGAAAAATTAACCCTAATGGACCTCTTATGTGTACTTATATGAGGTCCACCCAAAACTGGCCCAAAACCCTAAACTAAAAAGCCCATAACCTGATCCAAACAAGCCTTGGATCCTAGCTGAAAACAAACTATTAATTAAGCCCAAACATGAAAGAAAATAATAAAAAAAATAAGTAACTTGTCATTAAATACCACCAGCCCTTCTTTCCTTGTGTAGCTAGGATGAAGAAGGAATCCTTAAAAGAAAAGGATTCTGAAACATTAATGAATCCTTGCCACACTAGGAGATTATATTGCAACTCATTAAAGATCCTTGTGGAACTAGGAAATTCCCAAAACCAGCTCCCACATCCTTGGAGGAAAAGAATCCTAATCAAATAGGAAGTCCACAAGTCAAATGGAAGTAAATAACAAAATCCGTACAGCCTCTGTTGACCAGTATTGGGGTGCCTTCCCGAACTCCGATTGACCTGAAATTCTAACCCAAGGTAGTAAGATATGTCTGGAGAGTCCACATAAAATATTAGCCCGATCCAGCGGTCGCATTGAGAATTATGACTGTTGCCGTAAACCTGGACTGTTGCGCTTTTTACGCCAAAATCCGAATCTGACCTTACTTGGGTCGTATCACAGGGCTGAACCGTATCATTCCCTCCCTCTTCAAGAAGATTCGCCCTCGAATCTTGAATGGCGACTTCAGTAGCCTCTTGTTTAAGCCTTCGGAATCCCCTTATTGCTAACACCTTTCTCCAACAACACTGTATAGAAGTAGTGACTGACAAGAATTTCAAATAAGCACGCCGTACTAACCACTTGCGTACATACTTTTGAATGATAACCACGGCGACTCTCCTTCGTCTTTCATCCTTCTAGCGTTGTACCTCTTTTTCTTATGAAGCTTCAAGATCATAGAATAATCTTCTACACTTATCAACTTCTCGTTCTAGAACCCCCAAACCATGGCTTAGTATTTCGCATCGTTGATCTACAATCCTCCTCTGTTCTCTCTCCCTTAGTGAATACATGACACAGATAGGGGAAAAAACAAGAAGACGATGACAAGAATAGAGTTTATAGCATGAAGAACATTGATTTAGACTCGAGAATACAAATCTGACTTTTGTATGGACCAGAACTTATCGAAAAACAAACTAATGCGAGGGTGATGAAAATGACTCAAACAACAGCCAAATATCAAAATATGACGATAGTATAATGGCAGGAACGAAATCAACAGAAACAAAACAAGATAACACCAAACAGACCCGTTACGACAAAACAAGACCTGATACGGGAAACCTAAAGAAACCGATATCCAAATGACCTCGACTTTAATTTGTATTATTACAACACTATGAAATCACCAAAAATCAATTTATAGGTCGTTCTCTTATTTCTAGGCACCCAAACTCCTTGTATGATCAGTTTGCGGCAGAATTGATCCTCCAATTAAAACCTCCAGAAGCCGGAATGAAAATATGCCCAAATTTAATATATGGTGCCATCTCATCCCCAATACACACAATATGAAGTTTCAACTGATTCTAAGGTGTTTTTCTTACGGCTCACTAATAGTAGTGTTTCTGCGGCAGAATTGAACCTCGAATTAAAACCTCAAGCAAACAATATCGAAATATGTCCAAATTTGATATATGATGCGATCTCACCCCAAATAGACTGAATATGAAGTTTAAATCAATTCCAAGGTGTTTTACATTGGGTTCACTAAGAGTAGTGTTTTTGCGGCAGAATTGAAACTCGAATTAAAACCTCAAGCAAATAATATTATAATAAGCCCAAATTTGATATATAATGCGATCCCACCCCCAATAGACTGAATATGAAGTTTAAATTAATTCCGAGGTGGTTTGCTTATGGTTCACCAAGATTTGTGTTTTTGCGGCAAAAATTGAATGATCCTTCAAATTTCAACTAATCACTCTTTTCTCTATTTCTTTCTGATTTTTTTTTCTTTTTAACAAACTGATATGATTAGAGACAGTAACAAGATGAAATATAAACTTTTTTTTTTTTTTTGCTTAGATGACACAGACACGAAGAACAAGAAGATGGATGCAAACACTGAAAAACTTAAGGGACACTAAAAAAAAAAAACGAAAATAACAGAGATGTGACCTTGTTTCGGAGCCTAGCTCTGATACCAACTGATGCGAACCTCGTGATCACGTGGTCACGCAACCCACAATCAAGATTGAGATCTGATCCCGGAAAGCCGAAATAGGTCTGATAGGAGTGCGACACAATGGAAACCTGCCCCAAGGCACCAACACTATTGGAATGAGTAGAATGACGCCACGAAGCCAGTTAATCTTCGATAAGTCAGATTCAGTTCGTTCAAGAACTGAAGAATGCAAGAATCACTCTCACACGTTAAAACTGAAAAATTCAGAGTAATAACATGTGAGAGTGATTCTTGCATTCTTCAGTTCTTGAACGAACTGAATCTGACTTATCGAAGATTAACTGGCTTCGTGGCGTCATTCTACTCATTCCAATAGTGTTGGTGCCTTGGGGCAAGTTTCCATTTTGTCACACTCATATCAGACCTATTTCGGCTTTCCGGGATCAGATCTCAATCTTGATTGTGGGTTGCGTGACCACGTGATCACGAGGTTCGCATTATGATGCCTTAGCGACCTTAGCTTAATGACACGAGTAGATACTAGAAGCAAGATCCAGCCAATAGATATCGAAGTCAGAAGCTTCCAAGACCATTGTTGCTTAATTGAAGAATCTCCAGATGGGAAACCATGGTATAGCAGGTTTCTTCAAGAGAATGTGGCATATAGTGGGGGAAGATGTAATCAAAGCTGTTAGCTCCTTCTTTCAGACTCGTAGAATGCCTAAAGAAATGAATGCTACATCCATTTCCCTTATCCCTAAAGTTGCTAATCCTACGAGGTTGACAAATTTTCGTCCTATATCTTGCTGCAATACAGTATACAAATGCATTGCGAAGATTCTAGCTAGGAGAATGAAAGTTGTTTTGCCATCCTTAGTAGGTCCATATCAGACAACTTTTATCTCTGGACGGAGAATCAGCGACAATATTCTTTTGTCTTAGGAGCTAATGAAAGGCTATCATAAATCCACGAGTACTGCTCGTTGTGCTATGAAAGTAGATCTAATGAAGGTTTATGACTCGGTTTGGTGGGATTTCGTTGATGCTACGTTAATAAAAATGGGATTCCCTAGAACAGTCGTTGATTGGATCATGGTTTGTGTTACATCATGTCAATTCTCAATCAACGTCAATGGTGAACTTGCAGGTTACTTTCAAGGGGGGAGAGGGTTGAGACAAGGTGATTATCCCCATATTTGTTTGTCCTATGCATGGAAATCCTGTCAGGGCTGTTCTGCAGTATGAGTGCAAATCAAAACTTCAAGTTCCACGAGAGATGCAAGAAGGACATAATTTCTCATCTTTGCTTTGCCGACGACTTGATGATATTCAGCAAAGGGGATGTACACTCAGTTCGTATGATAAAAAATGTACTCACAGAGTTTCAAGATCTATCAGGTCTATATCCAAATCCAAACAAAAGTGACATCTTCTTGAGTGGTATATTAGGTGCTGAGAGGGAACAGATTATCAGTATTCTTGGGTTTAGAGACGGGGAGTGATGCGGACCAGCCCAGAAACACCAGCAAGGACCCATTACATGTTCCAAATGGACCGATGACACGGTCCAAGACAAAGACATTGAAAGACGCATTGAATGCATTGGTTTTGAAGGTTTCCACCAAGTCAGAATTGGAGTATCAAGAGGAAATCCTAGTACATCTTATCCATGTGCAAGAGGGGTCCAATACAACCTTATTTGGGCCATGAGATAAGAGTTTTATTTTATTTTGTTAGCTACAGCCCAAGGCTTGTTTGGGCTTAATTCATACTTTTTTTTAAGCTAGGATCCAAGGCTTGTTTGGATTAAGTTATGGGCTTTTTATTTTAGGGTTTTGGGCCAGTTTTGAGTGGACCTCATATAAGTCCACATAAAGGGTCCATTAGGGTTAACTTTTCAAGAACTATTTAAACTCATGTTAGGCCAAAATTTCGGCAGCTTTGATGAATATTACTCTGAATTTTTCAGTTTTAACGTGTGAGAGTGATTCTTGCATTCTTCAGTTCTTGAACGAACTGAATCTGACTTATCGAAGATTAACTGGCTTCGTGGCGTCATTCTACTCATTCCAATAGTGTAGGTGCCTTGGGGCAGGTTTCCATTATGTCGCACTCCTATCAGACCTATTTCGGCTTTCCGGGATCAGATCTCAATCTTGATTGTGGGTTGCGTGACCACGTGATCACGAGGTTCGCATCAGTTGGTATCAGAGCTAGGCTCCGAAACAAGGTCATATATCTGTTATTTTCGTTTTTTTTTAGTGTCCCTTAAGTTTTTCAGTGTTTGCATCCATTTTCTTGTTCTTCGTGTCTGTGTCATCTAAGCAAAAAAAAAAAAAAAGTTTATATTTCATCTTGTTACTGTCTCTAATCATATCAGTTTGTTAAAAAGAAAAAAAAATCAGAAAGAAATAGAGAAAAGAGTGATTAGTTGAAATTTGAAGGATCATTCAATTTTTGCCGCAGAAACACAAATCTTGGTGAACCATAAGCAAACCACCTCAGAATCAATTTAAACTTCATATTCAGTCTATTGGGGGTGGGATCGCATGATATATCAAAGTTGGGCTTATTCTGATATTCTTTGCTTGAGGTTTTAATTCGAGTTTCAATTCTGCCGCAAAACACTACTCTTAGTGAACCCTAAGTAAAACACCTTGGAATCTATTGAAACTTCATATTCTGAGTATTGGGTATGCGATTGCACCACATATTAAATTTGGGATTATTTTGATATCAGCTTCTGGAGGTTTTAATTGGAGGTTCAATTCTGCCGCAAACTGATCATACAAGGGGTTTGGGTACCTAGACATTATAGAACGACCTATAAATTGATTTTTGGTGTTTTCATAGTATTGTAATACTAAATATTGAATTGGAGGTCATTTAGAGATCGTTTGGTCTGGGTTTCAATTCTGTTACGTAAAATTGCGTAATAGGTTAGATTTGCCTCAAGTTTCAAAACATGATCTTTGCTGTTTAGTTTTGTCCAAATATTTTTGTTTCTGCTATATTTGGGTTATCTAGGAGTCAAGTAATTGTTTTCTTAACATTTGCTTCTGTTTTATTTCGTGTCTTCGTTTCGTCCACAATTCGTACGAATTTGCATTGCTACTCGCAAAATCGTAATCCTAGTTTTGTTTTGCTTTGTTTTCAGTATATTTATTGATTCTTGAGTCTGAAAATTATATTTAGAGTGCGCTGCGAAGGCTATTGACTTTGATTTGTTGATTTCAGTTCCTAAAGAACCAAAAGAAAGCAAGTTGTGAGGTAAAAGGCGTAGAGAGCTTAATAGAGTGAAAAGCCTTCATTTTTGTTTTGTGTGATACACAAGAGGTGTGAGGATATATTTTGTGCTACTAACCAAATTTTGCAGATTCAAAGAATGTCTGAAAACAACGAATCAGCGACACAAAACGTTGACATAGCTTTCCAATTGCGATCCATAGGCCAGCAACTTGAGCTGTTGTCTAGGACCTACAAGGATCTGAAAGATGAGGTGAATTCGATTAAGCAACAGAATAGTGGGGCTGATCACCGGGGAAATACGGTCCGTATGGCCGCACGGAATGTTAGATCTGATTTTGAAGAGTTTGTTGATGAAAACGCAGATGGAGGTGAAGATGACTTTGAGTTTGCATCAGCTGGCCATGGAATCAGGTCTGGACCGAACAGGGCTAGGAGGAATGTGAATTTTCGTAGCATGGGCACTTATGAAGACATGGATGGGGACTTAGACACCATTAAACTGAAAATTCATAGCTTTCAAGGTAAAAACGATCCTGAGGCTTATTTGGAGTGGGAGAAAAAGGTGGATTGGATTTTTGATTGCCATAGCTATTCTGAACAAAAAAAGGTGAAATTGGTGATAATTGAGTTTATGGAGTATGCATTAATTTGGTGGGATCAGATTGTGATCAGTAGGAGGAGGAATGGCGAGCGACCCGTTCAAACTTGGGGGGAGATGAAAGTCTTAATGAGGAGACGATTTGTGCCAAACCACTATTACAGAGACTTATATCTGAAGCTCCAAGGTCTGAATCAAGGTTATAAGACAGTAGATGAATATCACAAAGAGATGGAGATAGCAATGATTCGGGCTAATGTTGTTGAGGATAGAGAAGCCACCATGGCTAGATTCCTTAATGGGTTGAATCGGGATATTGCTAATGTGGTTGAGCTACAGCACTATGTGGAGCTAGAGGATGTGGTTCATATGGCGACGAAGGTGGAGAGACAACTTAGGAAAGGGCATGCTCGGTCAGCGTTTAATTCGGGTTCGTCATCATCTTGGAAGCCGAATCTAAAGAGAGAGGGTACTGTCCGGTCAAGATCCTTTGGTGCTTCTAGAACTGAACCACCAAAGGCTAAAGTTGATGTCCCTACTGATGCCAAAGGTAAATCTGAAACTCAACCTAAACGTACTCGTGATGTTAAATGTTTCAGGTGTCAAGGACATGGACATTATGCTTCAGAGTGTCCAAACAAGAGAATCATGATGATTAGAGATAATGGTGATGTGGAATCTGAAAGTGACAGTTCTGATTGTGAAGGCATGCCACCATTGGAGGATAGTGATGGGGATGAGTTAGCATTACCGGTTGAGGAGTCCTTGGTTATAAGGCGAACACTTCAGGTTCAGGTCAAAGAAGATGATACTAATGAACAAAGGGAGAACATCTTCCATACGCGTTGTTACGTACAAAGAAAGGTGTGTGGTTTAATTATAGATAGTGGAAGCTGTGTTAATGTTTGCAGTGCCACCCTTGTTAGTAAACTGAATTTGTGTACTGCTAAGCATGCTAAACCATATAGATTGCAATGACTGAATGATAGTGGCGAAGTGAAAGTGACTAAACAGGTTGTGGTTCCATTTTCGATTGGGAAATATGTTGATGAAGTTCTGTGCGACGTGGTACCAATGCAAGCAAGTCACATCTTGTTGGGGAGACCATGGCAATATGATAGGAAGGCAATTCATGATGGGGTTAAAAATAGGTATACCATTGTAAAAGATGGTAAAACCATCACTCTTGTACCTCTTACACCCAAACAGGTGTATGATGATCAAATAAAGCTAAAAAGTGAGCATGAGGCGATGGGGAGAGAAAGTCAAGGTGAGGAACAAGGGGAGAGAAGACCATCAGATTCGGCTAGAACCCAAATCACTACAACCCATTCGGCCACCCATCCAAACACAAGCAAATATTCAGCCAACACTCCAAACAAATCAAACCATTCGACCAGAACTCAAAAAAACCCAAATCTGGCCGAGAGTGGAGGTAAGACAAGAGGAGTGAAGAAAGTCAGCAAGTGTGATGAGAATTGTGTGGAAAAACTAAAGAAACAACCCAATTTTTATGCTAGAGAGGGTGAGGTCAGATCTGCATTTTTCACTAACAAGCCAATGATCTTACTTGTGTACAAAGAGGCATACTTTAATACTAATGATCTTGATCATATTGTGCCTAGTGTTGCTATTTCTTTGTTGCAGGGATTTGATGATGTGTTCCCCGACGATACTTCTAGTGGATTACCACCATTGAGGGGGATAGAGCATCAGATTGATTTCGTACCCGGAGCTTCAATTCCTAACCGACCAGCTTATAGAAGCAATCCCGAGGAGACGAAGGGGCTTCAAAGGCAAGTTGATGAGCTGATGGAAAAGGGCTACATTCGTGAGAGTATGAGCCCGTGTGCTGTACCCGTGTTACTTGTGCCAAAGAAGGATGGAACATGGAGGATGTGTGTTGATTGCCGAGCCATCAACAACATAACGGTAAAGTATAGACATCCCATTCCTAGGTTTGATGACATGTTAGATGAGTTACATGGATCCTGTATCTTCTCTAAAATTGACTTGAAAAGTGGGTACCATCAAATTAGGATGAAAGAAGGTGATGAGTGGAAAACAGCATTTAAGACTAAGCATGGTTTGTATGAATGGTTAGTAATGCCGTTTGGACTTACAAATGCACCTAGTACGTTTATGCGTTTAATGAATCATGTGTTGCGTGCATTCATAGGTAAGTTTGTGGTTGTGTATTTTGATGACATTTTGATATATAGCAAGAACTTAACTGAGCATCTTGATCATTTGCGTAATGTACTTAGTGTGTTGCATAGTGAGAAATTATATGCTAATCTTAAAAAGTGTGCCTTTTGCATGGAGAAAATTGTGTTTCTTGGCTACGTTGTAACTGCACAGGGCATCGAGATGGATGAGGAGAAAGTTAAGGCCATCCGGGATTGGCCTACACCCAAATCGGTAAGTGAGGTAAGGAGTTTTCATGGGTTAGCTAGTTTTTACAGGCGTTTTGTGAAAGATTTCAGCACCATAGCTGCGCCCTTTAAATGAAGTTGTTAAAAAATCAGTTGGGTTTAAATGGGGGGAGGAACAAGAATTGGCATTTGTTCTTTTGAAAGAGAAATTATGTTCTGCACCTGTTTTGGGTTTACCTGACTTTACGAAAGCATTTGAAATAGAATGTGATGCGTCTGGAATAGGAATAGGTGCTGTTTTGATGCAGGATCGGAGACCTATTGCGTATTTCAGTGAGAAGTTAAGTGGAGCGACCTTGAACTATCCAACTTACGACAAAGAACTCTATGCATTGGTAAGAGCACTTGAGACATGGCAGCATTACTTGTGGCCAAAAGAGTTCGTAATCCATTCGGATCATGAGTCCTTGAAACATCTGAAAGGACAAGGTAAGTTGAATAGGAGGCATGCAAAATGGGTTGAATTCATTGAAACTTTCCCTTACGTAATCAAGTATAAGCAAGGGAAAGAGAACATCGTAGCTGATGCACTCTCGCGCAGGTATGTTCTTTTACACACCATGAATACTAGATTGTTAGGTTTTGAATATGTGAAGGAATTGTATGATAATGACTCTGACTTTGCTGAGATTTATAATGCATGTGGACATTCGGCTTTCGGTAAGTTTTATTTGATGGATGGTTATGATGCGGACCAGCCCAGAAACACCAGCAAGGACCCATTACATGTTCCAAATGGACCGATGACACGGTCCAAGACAAAGACATTGAAAGACGCATTGAATGCATTGGTTTTGAAGGTTTCCACCAAGTCAGAATTGGAGTATCAAGAGGAAATCCTAGTACATCTTATCCATGTGCAAGAGGGGTCCAATACAACCTTATTTGGGCCATGAGATAAGAGCTTTATTTTATTTTGTTAGCTACAGCCCAAGGCTTGTTTGGGCTTAATTCATACTTTGTTTTAAGCTAGGATCCAAGGCTTGTTTGGATTAAGTTATGGGCTTTTTATTTTAGGGTTTTGGGCTAGTTTTGAGTGGACCTCATATAAGTCCACATAAAGGGTCCATTAGGGTTAACTTTTCAAGAACTATTTAAACTCATGTTAGGCCAAAATTTCAGCAGCTTTGATGATAATTACTTCTGAAATTTTCAGTTTTAACGTGTGAGAGTGATTCTTGCATTCTTCAGTTCTTGAACGAACTGAATCTGACTTATCGAAGATTAACTGGCTTCGTGGCGTCATTCTACTCATTCCAATAGTGTAGGTGCCTTGGGGCAGGTTTCCATTGTGTCGCACTCATATCAGACCTATTTCGGCTTTCCGGGATCAGATCTCAATCTTGATTGTGGGTTGCGTGACCACGTGATCACGAGGTTCGCATCAGGTTATTTGTTCAAAGAGAATAGATTGTGTGTTCCTGCTAGTTCTTTGCGTGAATTGCTTGTTCGTGAAGCACATGGGGGTGGTTTAATGGGTCACTTTGGGGTTGCGAAAACCTTGGATGTATTGCATGAGCATTTCTATTGGCCAAAGATGAAAAGAGATGTGCAACGAATTTGTGAACAGTGCATTGCTTGTAGAAAGGCAAAATCTAGAGTACAACCGCATGGACTATATACACCACTACCTGTGCCTACTGAACCTTGGGTAGATATCTCTATGGACTTTGTTTTAGGTTTACCTAGGTCAAAGAAAGGTAGAGACTCTATCTTTGTTGTGGTTGATAGGTTTTCTAAAATGGCGCATTTCATTGCATGCCATAAAACAGATGATGCATCTCATATCGCAGACTTGTTCTTTAGAGAGATTGTACGTTTGCATGGCATTCCTAAAAGTATAGTGTCGGATCGTGATGTTAAGTTCCTTAGTTACTTTTGGAAGACCTTATGGGGAAAGTTGGGAACTAAACTATTATTTTCAACAACATGCCATCCTCAAACAGATGGACAAACTGAGGTAGTGAATAGAACATTATCCCAACTTTTACGTGCTGTAATTCAAAAGAATTTGAAAAGTTGGGAAGAATGTTTGCCTTTTGTTGAGTTTGCTTATAATAGAACTGTGCATTCAACTACTACTTTTTCTCCTTTTGAAATTGTTTATGGTTTTAATCCACTAACTCCTATGGACTTAATTCCTTTACCTTGTGAAGAAAGGGTAAGTTTAGATGGTGAAAAGAAGGCAAAGATGGTGAGAGAACTCCATGAGGGAGTTCGACTACAAATAGAGAAAAAGAACAGACTTTACGCTTCTAAAGCAAACAAGGGACGTAAACTGGTTGTTTTCCAACCCGGTGATTGGGTATGGGTGCACATGCGTAAGGAACGATTTCCTAACCAAAGGAAATCAAAATTACAGCCTCGTGGTGATGGTCCTTTTCAGGTTTTAGAGAGAATCAATGACAACGCATATAAAATTGACCTTCCAGGTGAGTATAGTGTTAGTGCTACCTTTAATGTTGCTGATCTTACTTTGTTTGACACAGATTTTGATTCGAGGTCGAATCCTTTCGAAGGGAGAGGGGATGATGCGGACCAGCCCAGAAACACCAGCAAGGACCCATTACATGTTCCAAATGGACCGATGACACGGTCCAAGACAAAGACATTGAAAGACGCATTGAATGCATTGGTTTTGAAGGTTTCCACCAAGTCAGAATTGGAGTATCAAGAGGAAATTCTAGTACATCTTATCCATGTGCAAGAGGGGTCCAATACAACCTTATTTGGGCCATGAGATAAGAGCTTTATTTTATTTTGTTAGCTACAGCCCAAGGCTTGTTTGGGCTTAATTCATACTTTTTTTTAAGCTAGGATCCAAGGCTTGTTTGGATTAAGTTATGGGCTTTTTATTTTAGGGTTTTGGGCCAGTTTTGAGTGGACCTCATATAAGTCCACATAAAGGGTCCATTAGGGTTAACTTTTCAAGAACTATTTAAACTCATGTTAGGCCAAAATTTCGGCAGCTTTGATGAATATTACTTTGAATTTTTCAGTTTTAACGTGTGAGAGTGATTCTTGCATTCTTCAGTTCTTGAACAAACTGAATCTGACTTATCGAAGATTAACTGGCTTCGTGGCGTCATTCTACTCATTCCAATAGTGTTGGTGCCTTGGGGCAGGTTTCCATTGTGTCGCACTCCTATCAGACCTATTTCGGCTTTCCGGGATCAGATCTCAATCTTGATTGTGGGTTGCGTGACCACGTGATCACGAGGTTCGCATCAGGGAGCTTCCTATGAAATATTTGGGAGTGCCCTCTTATTTCGTCCAGACTAAAGGTTGTTAATTGTAAGGGCCTTGTGGATCGAATTACCGCTAAAGTACAACATTGGACCTGCAGAACACTCTCTTGCGCAGGGCGAGTACAACAGATTAACTCAGTTTTATTCTCCATCCAGGTCTATTGGGCATCTCTATTCTTATTACCTGGGCAAGTAGTGAAAAATATTGAGCAAATTATGAGATCCTTTCTTTGGTCAGGTTCAGATATAAGCACTACTAGGGCTAAAGTGGCTTGGGATCAGGTATGTCTTCCAAAAAAGGAGGGGGGGGCTAGGCATAAAAGGATAACATAATGGAACAAGATTGCCTTGTTGAAACACATTTGGAACTTGTACAATGACTCGGATGGCTCAATCTAGTCTACTTGGATCAGATCCAATCTCTTGCGAGGTAGGAATTTCTGGACAATCAAGGCGTCAGGAAGCTGCTCTTGGGCTTGGGGAAAGATTCTAAAGCTCAGATCCTTAGCATGGCCAAAGATGAAGCACATCATCGGAGATGGCATGATAACCTCTCTATGGTTTGACAATTGGCATCCTCATAGCCCGCTCGCTGATACTTACGGTGAAAGATTCATCTATGATTCATGTATGGAACATAACGCGAGAGTGAACGTGCTGATTAATAACTTAGAATGGAGAATTCCTATCACTCATGCTCTTGGCTGGCACCCCATTATAGAAGCTATTCCTTCCACCTCTACTCCTAAGGGGCAAAAAGATGAGATTGTTTGGTTGGATTCGCCAAATCAGAGCTTCTTGATCAAAGTAGCGTGGGAGCAACTAAGAATTCATCATCAAATGGTTGATTGGCATGACATCATGTGGTTCAAGAATGTTGTCCCAAGACATGCATTTCTTCTATGGGTGGCTATCCAATGAAACTCTCAATGTAGTATAGACTTCATCGGTTTGGTATACATGGTCCCAATAGGTGCTCACTCTTTCTCCGTAACAATGAAGATCACAACCACTTGTTCTTTGAATGCTCCTATACGAAAGCATTATGGTGGAATGTTTGTGACAAATGCGACATTCCAAGAATTACAAAAAGCTTGGATGAATGGATTCGATGGGCCACTGTCACTTGGCATGGCAAAAGTTTCATCAACTTTTCTCGTAAACTGGGTTTCGCAGCTACAGTGTATTGTATCTGGCAAGAACGGAACTCAAGGATCTTTGCAGATGTGTCTAAAACTTTGAATTTGGTTTTTGATCAAATCAAATGTATCATTCGTGATAAGCTTGTTTTGATGAGGAACGTTCAACAAACAGATGAAAACATAAGGATCCAAAGACTTTGGAGGGTCAATAACATAGACTCTTAATTTGATGTTTAGCTGGTTGTTTTTGTACCCCTAGCATATCTAGTTGGTCTAAGTTTTAGTTTTGTTATGTGGCTAGCCTGTAGCCATTTGTTGGTTTAGTTTCTGTTCACATTATAAATCTTGGGTATGCCCATTATATTCTTTGTATCATTTTCTTTTAATACATAAGTCAGCTTACCAAGAAAAAAAACCATGGTATAGCTACATCAAGAAGTTTCTCCAACATTAAGAATACCCTCAAGGGATTTCCAAGACAGATGAAAAGACTTTGAGGAGAATGACTATGAGTTTTTACTTAGATGGAGAAATTTTATATAAAAGGTCATTTGATGGGACTCTACTCAGGTGTCTGAATGAAAATAAGATTGAACAAACATTAAAAGAAGTCCATGAAGGGATTTGTGCCACACATGCTAATGGGCATACAATGGCAAAGCAAATACAAAGGTTGGGATATTTTTGCTTGACAATGGAAAGAGATTGTATAGACTATGTCAGAAAATGCCATAAGTGTCAGATATATGGTGATAGGATAAATGTGCCTCCAACACCTCTGTTCAATATGATCTCACCTTGGCCTTTTGATATGTGGGGTTTGGATGTCATAGGGCCAATCAACCTTAAAGCGAGCAATGGACATAAATTCATTCACGGCCATCGACTATTTCACCAAATGGGTAAAAGCCAATTCGTACGCCCATGTAATGCAAAAGGTAGTCAAGAGATTCATTGAAAAGGATTTGGTCTGTTGTTATGGTTTGCCAGCAAAATTGGTAACTAATAACGCTTAGAATTTTAATGGGAAGCTGATTGACAAACTATGCACCAAGTGGAAGATTAAACACCTCAATTCTTCCCTTTATAGACCGAAGATGAATGGGGCAGTTGAAGCAACTAATAAGAATCTCAAGAAGATCATCCAAAAAATGGTGGTCACTTACAAGGATTGGCATGAGATGCTCCCATACGCACTTCATGTGTACCGCACCATAGTTAGAATATCTACAAATGCAACCCCATATTCTTTAGTATATGGAATAGAGGCGGTTATGCCCTTAGAAGTAGAAATCCCATCACTGCATATCCTGAAGGATGCAAAACTGGGCGAATCAGAATGGGCGAGGTTAAGATTTGAGCAGCTAAACTTGATCGATGAAAGAAGACTAACAGCTATTTGCCATCGCTAGTTATACCAGAGCAGGATAGAAAAGGCTTACAACAAGAAGGTCAAACCAAGGGTGTTTAAGGAGGGGGATTCGATGTTAAAGAAGATCTTGCTAGCATCAGGAGAAGATCAAAGTAAGTGGGCACCAAACTACAAAGGGCCATATGTTGTGAAAAAGGCTTTTTCTGGAGGGGCTTAATTCTGACTAATATGGATGGAAAGGATCTACCTAGACCTGTAAACTCAGATATTGTAAAGAAATACTATGCCTGATTTATCCTTTATCAATCAATAAAATTAAAGTTTGGCCAAGATTTTTTTAGTGTCTTTCAAAAACTATGCATGATCTCATCTTTTCACAAGGATTTTTAGGAAATCAAAGTTTTAATAAAAGAAAATCAAATTGGTGTTTGTTCTAACAAATAAATCCTGAACATTCAAGTGATATCCTCACACCTAGAAAACCGAAGAGTAACCCAAACACCATGATATGACTTCAAAGCTGAGTAGTGGTTATATGAATAATGAGAAACCATTTTGCATATTTACATGAGAGAAAGCAAAGCTTGCCGATTCTGAATGCATGCGGTTGAAATGAAGAAAGGCCATCTTTGAGCATCCTTTCACAAAGTCTAAAAATCCCTTGCAGTCCTTTTTTGAGCCTGATGCATTTTTCTTGAAAAAATAATAATAACACTGGCTAGGATTACACCCTACACTGGAGGGCAAGTGCGAAATAAAATCCTTATGACTAAAAATGCCCAAACAAAGCTGGGGGCATGAAAGAGTTCCAAAAAGATTTGAGCGTGTCATAAAAATCATTAATATAATGATGCTCAAAACCAAAAGAAGAAAAACCCCAACATTAGGGAGGCACCATGGAGCATTTTGCAAATCAATTCCAAGGTCCAAAAATTCAAAAAAGAGATTGGGATATAAGCACTAGTGATCCTTAGTCTTGAAGTCCCTTAAACACCTTTTGAGCCTAAATTTCCTTTTTGTTCATAGCCAAGAACCTAAGCCTGCGTTACGTGCCTAATCAAGCCCTTTCTGATCACAAGCAGGTAATCTGGATTGGTTGACTTTGTTTTTCCATGTGAAACAAGTCATTATTCATGCAAGCAAAATGAATGCTTTGAAAACTAGTTCTTTGAAACCCTCAAATTGAAGCTTGAACCACTTTGATCAACAAAACATCACTTCATTTCACCAAAAGCAAAATAAAATTTTTCAGCACTCATGCAAACCTATCCATGAGAATCTCTTGAATTTTTCAGAACAAGTTTTGATGCGAACCTCGTGATCACGTGGTCATGAAACCTTCACGGAAAGACACTAATTCCCGGAAAGCCAAGTAAATCAGGTTTGATAGGAGTGTGACACAAAGATAACTTTTACCTAGGCACCAGCACTATTAGAAACGTAAACCCCCACCCAACGGATATTGATTCACGAACGAGAAGTATAAGGATGACGTCACGAAGCTAGTTGTTCTTCGATAAGTCGTTTTCAGTTC
This sequence comes from Populus alba x Populus glandulosa, assembly GCA_033617975.1. Classification (NCBI taxonomy): domain Eukaryota; kingdom Viridiplantae; phylum Streptophyta; class Magnoliopsida; order Malpighiales; family Salicaceae; genus Populus; species Populus alba x Populus glandulosa. Next base: position 20,326,494 of record CM066144.1, on the reverse strand, counting down.
TTTAGAGAACCAAGGAAGGGAGATTATCCCACCAACACACAACAACTGCAGCAAAAAAGTTTATTGATTTGAAAATTATGTAACCTCACATGTTTGGTTATGCCTTTATTTATACTAACTCCAGACTTAAAGAAACCCTAATGGACCCCCCTTAGGTGGACTTATATGAAGCCCACTTACAATTGACCCAAATAAATAATAATAACCCAAAAACTAAGAAGAAAATAATAAAAATAATAAAAATCCAAAAATTGTCATCCTAAATATGCTAGAATCAAATTTTTGTTGCTGCCCCCTTTCCTTTGATGTCCTTGATTAGCTTGGATTTCCTTGATTAACTTGGACAAATAAGAAAATAAATTTCCTCCTTTGTTGCTGATTTAATTAGTCTCCTTCATATGTTAGGAAAAGCGTTAAATAGTCCTCCCCTCTTTAGGAATAAGATATGGTCAAACTTCCTTACTTAATTGGGAGAATAAATTGTTGGCTTTTTATCCTTGTAGCATTAGGGAAAAAACAAGCCTAACAAGGCTGGTATTGGGCCGGACAAATCAACCCCTTGTTCCACACAAATTGGGCTCTTCTTGGACCTGAACTAGATGAATTAAAGGCTATCCTTCATGCTCCTTAAATGTCCCAAGCCTACTACGTCCATCTTGCTCTATAAGTTCTAAACAAGCCCATTCAATGCTTCTTTAAGTTTCTTTGCCCTAGCTCTTGTGATTGGCCCAATTGGCACCTCCAATGGATCGTTGGCATGATTACGCTTGGTGTTGGGCTGATCCGCATCAAGTTTGTTTTGAACAAACATCAAAATGATTTTTTCGGAATAGCTTTGAAATTCAAAAAATTCTTTATGAAAACAAATCCTTGTAAATAATCGGATCTTCTTCCACATAACCTTATCCCCAAGGAAAACTCAAATTGAACACTTGGAGACATGTCAAACTAGGGGGCAATCCACCAAAACATGTAGGGCTGGCTCCATAATTCATCTTCTAAGAAAACATGAGATATTATGCATAGCTGGCAATCCTTTAAATAAAGGTTTGTGGACAAAGAAGTATGCTGATGTCATATCCCTCTTAGAGGTCAAAATCACAAGATATGACTTGAGTAAGCAAGAGCGAAAAGAGCCATCAAAGCTTACTATCAGAGACTCAAACTTTTGAGAAAAGAAAAAAATCCATAAAGAAAAGGGGACCTAAATTTCTCAGGTAAGTATACATGCATTTTGATCATGATGCATTACTTTCATCATTGACAGATCAATGTCTCACCATTACCTCTTTTTGAGCAGGCTGTTAAGTCCTTATTGTTTAGATATTGTGCTTTCTAACCCTATCTTCCTTCTCTTTGAGTGTGCCCTCGAGCCATCAACCATTCGAGCTAGTGCATTTTACAGCACTACCTCCTTTTGAGTGCCCCTTAAGCCCTCGATAACCTCTTGGATAGTGTGTTTTCTAATCCTATCTCCTTTTGAGTGCGCTTTAGAGCCCTCGACCACCTTAGGTAATGCGTTTTTCTAACCCTACCTCTTTTTTAGTGCGCCTTAGAGCCCTCGACCACTTGGGTAGTATTTTTTCTAACCATACCTCCTTTGAGCCCTCACCTCATAGGTAGGCGCGTTTTCCAATGCACCTTTGAGCCCTCACCTCATAGGTAATGTGTTTTTTAACCCTACCTCCTTTTGAGTGCGCCTTCGAGCCCTCACCTCATAGGTAATGCATTTTTTAACCCCACCTCCTTTCAAGTGCGCCTTCGAGCCCTCACCTCTCAAGTAGTGTATTTTCTAACCCTACCTCTTTTCGAGTATGCTTTTTAGCCCTCGTTCCCCTTCGAGTCCTATCTCTTTTCGAACGCTCCTTTGAGCTTCCATCTCTTGAATAATGCGCCTTCGAGCCCTATCATGTCGTCTCTTCAAGACATTTCATTTTTTTCACTTGGGTAAGTCACCCATCATAATCAGACCTCTTTGAAAACTCTTTTCATCTTCCATTTAGGCTGGTTGCCCATTACAATGAAACCATTTTTTTGAGAAATCCTTGCATTTCTTACTATCTTCAAAATCTTCCATTTTGGTCCGCTTGCCCATTACAATGAAATCATTTTCAGTGGGTTTTCTTTGTGGACTTCTAATACCAGCTATAAACATGATAATCTCTCATTAGAGCTTTACTATCTCTAGTAAATGTCTATTGCCATAATGTCTTCATGTTCTGGTGTGGAATCTGTTCCATTGGTTAGCTGTAACATTAAACAACAAAATGAAGTTAAGTCTGGACACAATTGAATACAACTCATTTGGAAGTTCATTTGCTTGCTGGTTAGAGAGTGGTGTTGTCGAAGCTCGATCTCCTTTGTTCACCGTTGGATCGTCACCATCTTTTAGTATGTTGTTTTTCTGAACCTGCTATATTTCTTGACCGAACGGATCGTTGTTCCAATCAAAGTTCTGGTAGATACGGGACTCACAATTCTATACCATAATGTCTTTGTGTTCTGCTATCGAATCTGTTCCAATGGTTAGCTCTGACATTGAACAACAAAATGCAGTTAAATCTGGACATACCTTACAATTAGAGCTCCATGATATGCTAATTAGTCACGACATGTTGAGTTCTAAAGTTGATGAGTTGAAGGTTGGGTCTAAGCAACAAGAACAGCTAAACCTTAGCCCCAAATTAAATTTTTTAAATGCTTTGAAGGGTTCTGATGTTGATGACAATAAGGGTAGGATGTCCCTTGATATGAATCCAGTCCGTAACTTGCATTTTGCTCCCCCCGCAATAACTAATGGTCGTGTGACAGTAGCTCCTCCACTTGATGTGTTTGAGGATGGCTGTGAACTTTGGAAATCCACTCTAGTTGGTCATTTCGTGGGTCAGAAATTACCCTATCCTGTTGTTAATTCTATTGCCAAAAGAATATGGGGCTCCCACGGTCTATCCGATGTTTTATCTTCTGATAATGGTTTCTTTCTCTTCACTTTTGATTCTGTCGATCGCGCCACTAATGTTCTGGAGAGAGCCCCGTGGCACATGGCCAACAGACCTTTGGTGCTTAAACGTTGGCATCCGAACATGCAATTTTTGAAAGATGATCTGGATAGAGTTCCGGTATGGGTTAAGCTCTATAATGTTCCTCTCGAGTATTGGACTGTTAAGGGGTTGAGTTGTGTAGCGAGTGCTATTGGGGTTCCCCTTCATGCTGACCTCACTACATTATTGAATAAAAGGCTTAGCTACGCAAGAGTTTGCGTTGAGATAGAAGCTTCGAAGACGCTGGTGAAGGAATACGACCTTCGCTGTCCAAATGGGTTATTCATAACAATTTCAGCGGATTATGAATGGATACCTTCAAGGTGCAATAACTGCAATGTCTTTGGACATACCACAGCGATATGTGCTACCAGTAAAGTTGATGATCGTACAATGGGGGCAGATGGAAAAAGGAAAATAGGAGTTGTGAACTCTAAACCTGCAGATAATAAGCAGAATCAGCTTCAATGGCAGGTAGTTGGTAAACGAAATAAGGGTGTTACGATTGGTGAGAATGATTGTTTGGCATCTAAAGAGCTTAATTGTAATGAGAATGGTTCTGTAGCATCTGCTTTACATATTGCTGATTGTCATACGAATGAAACTGCGACATCAGATGTGCCCAATGCTGGTTGTTATGAAGATGAAAATCCTACCTCTCCTCTTGTTTTGAAGAGTTTACGAGCAGACATGGTGCCGGAGGAAGGGGCTGCATGTACTTCTTTATATCAAAGTTTAACCATCTGTAATACAATTGCTTATGCAACCATGAACCCTGTTAGTCATGAGGTGAATGTTGATATTGGAGCTATGGGAGCTGATACAGGTAAGGAAGATAAGGATAAGGAGTCGACGTCACTGATCCCAACAAGTCCGCAAAGTCCGATTTCTTCTGACGGGGAAACTTTTATTAATCAGTTAGCTAGCAAGGCTAGAGACTCTCTAGAGAAAAAGAAAACGGGTTCTCCAGGCTTTTCAAAGAAGAGTAAGAAATCTGGCTCCTCGAGGGGGGGGCAAGTCAAGGTAATCAGTGTGTTGCTGTTTGGTACTCCTCTCTAATTCCCTATGATTATTGGATGTTGGAATGTTAGAGGTTTGAATGATCCCATAAAGCATTCAGAACTGCGTCAGCTCATCCATCAAGAGAGGATGGTTTTTTTTGGTTTGGTTGAAACTCGGGTTAGAGACAGGAATAAAGATAATGTTTCGCAACTTCTTCTGCGTAATTGGTCATTCTTGTATAATTATGATTTCTCTTGTTGTGGTCGTATTTGGGTTTGTTGGAATGCTGATTTGGTGAAGGTGGATGTTCTGGGAATGTCAGACCAGGTTATCCATGTTTCTGTCATGATATTAGCTACCAATATCTGTTTTAATGCTTCAATCATTTACGGAGACAATAATGCATCCTTACGTGAGGCTTTATGGTCTGATATTGTGAGTCGTAGTGATGGATGTGAGTCAACCCCATGGATTCTTATGGGCGACTTTAATGCTATCCGCAACCAGTCAGAGAGGTTAGGAGGGTCTTCTACGTGGGCTGGTCATATGGACAGATTGGAAACATGTATACGTGAAGCGAAAGTGGATGATCTTCGGTATTCAGGTATGCATTATACTTGGACGAACCAATGTCCTGAGAATATGATTATGCGGAAACTAGATAGAGTGCTTGTAAATGAGAAGTGGAATATGCACTTCCCATTGTCGGAAGCAAGATTCTTGCCTGCTGGTATGTCGGATCATTCTCCCATGGTGGTAAAAGTCACTGGCAATGTTCAGAACATAAAGAAACCATTCAGATTCTTCGATATGTGGATGGATCATGACGAGTTCATGCCCTTGGTGAAGAAAGTATGGGATCAGCATTCGGGAGGTTGTCCAATGTATCAGTTGTGTTGCAAACTAAGGAAGCTAAAGCAGGAACTTAAACATTTCAATAAGACTCACTTCTCCAATATTTCTGATAGAGTCAAAGATGCAAAAGATCACATGGATAAGGCTCAACAAGCTCTGCATACAGCGCCTGAGAATCCAACATTGCGTATGCGAGAAAGAGATGCTGTTCGTAACTATGCTTCTACTGTCAGGGCGGAAGAGAGTTTTTTCAAACAAAAGGCAAGGATGCAATGGCTTAGCTGGGGGATCAGAATACTAGCTACTTCCACAAATCAGTAAATGGAAGACAGAATAGAAATAAGCTTCTCTCCATTACAAGGGAGGATGGGGAAGTCGTTGAAGGACACGAGGCAGTCAAATCAGAGGTAATTGCATACTTCCAGCGTGTGTTGGGAGTGAATCAGATGCCTAGGGTCTTGAACGAGGAAGTGATGTGACACGACCAAAAGCTTGATGTCTTTTCCCAAGTGCAGGAGTGTCGAAGTAATAAATAACCCGGCAAGACCGGGGTCGAACCACAGAGAGGTTAATTGTATAAATTATAAATAACAATACAACAACAACAACAATAACAATAATAATAATACTCAGTACGTGGCGTTGTTACACCTGAGAATGATCCAAAAGATCGGGTCACAGGTTTCCAGCCTATATACTGAGTTTATGAAAAGATCAAGAGGATATATTACAGAATGTAAATAATAATAACAATAATAACAATAATAACAATAATAAAAGCAGAAGATGAAGAAATTAATGAGAACTTTAAGATGAAAGATTAACGTAAGGATTAAACAATGATAAAAACAAATGTCAAGGTTAGAGGATCCACTAATGGTACTTCAAACAAGTATAATATAAACTCTTATTACTCAATTGGAAACCACACATAAAGGAGGTTCCAATCAGATTATAAATTGTTAACATGATTACATTAGTTATCTTATTCGAATAAAGCTAATACTTGTAAATGTTGGCAGGCATTCATGATTATAACTTATGTTAACAACAAATCAAGTCCCTTTCATAGCTCAGGTGTCGGTTATACCATACAGTATGGGCTATGAAAGTACCAAGTATTTGTTGTACCAAGTGTTATACAACATAAATCTAGATTAACCATTTAACAAGCAAAGTATTAAAAGTGAACAAGATAACAAATATAAAACATGTTAGTATCCAACGTTAAGGTCCATGTTAAGTTTATATTATACTTATTCTTACACCATTAGTGTACCCTTTTCACCTTGACATAATTAACTTAGCTACACATAATGAAAGAAAGAAACATAAATAAACAAGATAAGAACATAAATGAGAAAGAAGTTAACTAAGTAAAAGAAAGGAAATAAAGTGCATAAACTTGATATTAATGAAAGCAAGACATAAGCAATACAAAGAGAGAAAGCAAGAGCATGATCTTGATCTGGAAACCAAGATGCCTCAATACATGGTAAGTGCCTCCTTTTATAGGCAAAAATTTGGAACTATTGATTTGTTGACTAATTGATGAGTGGGTGGCCACATCTTGACTAGATAACAATCCTTATCTTCTTGTCTGATCAAGACGTCATTGCTAACATCATAATTTGCCCAGAATCCTCAAGAATGTTCTAGGAAATTGTCTCAGCTTTCCAACAAAAAAAAGATGAGGTCATTTGGACTTCTAGAACTCAAGATATGGGCTGAACACTAAATAGTGTTTGGGCTGCAGGACAGCTTCGGACTTCTTCGTTGTTCCTTCAATTTGGACTTCAAAACGACCTTTTCAAATCTTGGGCTCCTCATGAAAGTTGTAGGCCTTTGTCTTACCTTTCCATCCATATAAAGTGGACCTAAATCCGAAATCTAGAGCTCCAGATATGATCCAATTACCGAGCAATGTTCCGGTTTGGACTGCACCGACATCTCTTTTCTAAGTTTGGCCATCTCTTTGTCCTTTAACTTTCAATGCTTAAACTCATCAATCAATTCTTTTATTTATGTGATAGACCTGCATATAAGATGAGCATTTACCATAAATTAAGGTATCTTATAGTATCAAACTTGTTATTATAAAACATGCTTTAGTTAAGGAGTTATTGATACTTCAAGTGCAAAATGATGATATAAAACCTTGATAAACATGCACTTTTAAGTACTAATCACACCCCCCAACCAGCTTATTACTAGTCCCTAGTAATCTAAAGCGTTAAAATAGAGAAACAATTTGCAAGTTCCACAAAGCAAGGCATTTATCATTCAACTTCCATTAATCTATCCAGATAAACAAACTCTCATTAAATTTATATTCCTGCTTCATACTTCGTAAACAAGATATTAATAAACCTTCTTTTTGTGTGCTCAATGAAAACATAGATGATGGGGCTTTTGTTGGAAGAAAACAATATTATGTTCAAATGTTTAAGGTGAACTTCCTTGGGTTGGGATTATTATTTTTTTTTCTTTTTCTCTTTTTTTTTCTTTTTATTTATATACACATACAACTTAAAACACAATGTATCTTTAACCCATGTAACGAGTTTTAGGCTAATGACTCCCAGACCAGTTGATCTTAGGGCATTAGGTGTTGAGACACCCCTACGAGCTTAACAACTCGGGTTGCAGATACTGATACGTAGATAGTGCAATGTTTGATTCCCTTAAGCTTTTCTCCTTAACCCATGTAACAAGCTTTGGGCCAATAGCTCCCAAGTCAGTTGACTTTAGGGTATTAGGTGTTAAAACACCCCTTCGGGCTTAATTGCTTAGGTTAGGGAGGCTACGAAACCAAACTTATCCACGTTTTATTATCATCAATACTATCTTTTTTCTTTTTCTTTTTTTTCTTTTTTTTTTTTTTTGCAAATTATATACTATCCTTTTCCCTTAGTTGTTACCTTCAACAAAAGAACATAATTAATGTAATAATCCAATGTGCAACCCACAATCATATGTTAAAGTGTGTGTGTGAAAATGAAGGTTTAATAATACTTGTTAAATGAGTATAGGAGCAGAATCAAGTGATAACAATGTGAGAGTTTGTAAACCTGAATATTTCAAGAAGTATTATGATAGACCTTGGTAATGAAACTTACTAAGATGCGTCTCTAGAGTCAATAAAATTGATTCCATACTCTGCCATCCTAATAACAATTTTGTCAAATGGTTTTAATAATAGCAAAAACAGTTAGCAAGTTAGTATTTTTTTTTTTTTTTTACTACTACCCTCTCCCCCCAACCAAAACGAGACATTGTCCTCAATGTTCGAAGGTAGAAAGATAGAGTATAGAAGACATCACCTGAAACATCGAACAATGACAAACCTGAAACACACTTAAACAAACATAAGAAGTAACAAAACAAAATAATATGCTATTAATAAAACCAAAAGACACAAGGTTTCACAGATGAAGGCTCAAATCTAATCTAAGCTTTTTACGGCTGTCCTTAGTTGACCAATCTAGGCGACTCATGCAGGGATCAATGATAGGGATGAAAGATTGTAGTTGGTCAATCAATTGTTCAGCAGTAGCAGCAGAGATTATGATTTGTCGTGCCGAAGATGTTAGAAATTCCTGTTCCACAGCTTGATCAAGGAAAGACAGCAACTTATCATAAAAACCATTAACATTTAACAAACCTATAGGTTTATGGTGAATGTGCAGTTGGGCCCAAGATGAAATATGAAAGATTTCTTCCAATGTGCCCAGACCACCTGGTAAGGCAATGAAGGCATCAGCATGGCTAAACATGGTATTCAGTCGGTCAGACATTGTGGAGACCTGTAATTCCTCTCCAATTGTTTTTCCAATGATGTCCCCAGTTGCTAAAGCTTTGGGGACAACCCCCAAAACTTGACTGCCTCCTAAAAATGCAGCTATTGACACACCTCCCATTAACCCAAGGCTGCCTCCCCCATACACTAAATGAATCTTTCTCTCAGCTAGTACCCGACCAAGATGATTTGCTGATTCTAAAAACTCTTTTTCTTTCCCAGAACTGGATCCACCGAAAACACAAATATTTCTTATCTGATGACTTGAGGAACCTGCCATTTCTACACACTTCTATATTTGATGAATGTATGGGATGAGTAGAAATGAAGGGAAGGAAGAGAAGAATTTATAGATGAAAAAGTGAAAATGCAATCATACCACCTATATGTAGGCCAGTTGTAGTCTCACAAACTCTCTCTCTCTCTCTCTTTATTAATTATTTATTTTGAAAAAGCATGTATGTACAGGTAGTTGTGATTGTGGCTCACATCTTCCCTTGGTTTTACGTCCAAGAACGGCTTAAACGCCCTCTATGGGTCGGGGATAGGCTTCCCATCCAGTTTTCTTAAAAACTGGCAAACAGGGTCTTTTTTAGTCAGATTCCCAAGACTAAGTCGATCATGTTCTTTATGGAATTGTGGCCATAAATCATGAATTACACGATGCACATCTCCACTAGGATGCGTCTCAAGGGTCAACAAAAGATTATCTAAAGACCCCTTACTCAGGCCATCCTTAATGAATTGTATCTTATCTTCACGGTTTACAGATACCATTCCTAAAGAACGACATGTCGTATTACAAGTCCATCTGGCACATCTGTGACAGACTTTCAGTCGTTTTGCACGACGTTTCTTTGCAAAAGTGCTTTTACCTGTTCCAGGCATATGTGAAATGAAAGAATTGGACTCACCTGATAAGCGGACCTTTGCTTCAATTAGCCAGCGAATATCTTCAGGAATTTCATGATTCATTAATAACCTCAATCTTGCACACCTAGCATGGTAAATTTTTGTAATCGCATTCTGAGGCAGAGCGGGAAAATACCTTTTCAACTTTTCAAGTGTGGTGTCCATTTTCAAAAGAGAATTAGAGAAGAGATTCAAAGAAGGGAAAAAAAGAGTTTAGAATTGTACAAATATATACAGATATCAGTTATTTGGGAAACTGAAAGAACCGACTTAAGTCACGGAGTACCGTTATCCGCCATTTGACCGGGGTGAGAGAGAAACTAGCAAAACAAAAGATACACCAAAAAGAAACACAAAAAAATGTGAGAAAAACAAAATAATTAACCTTTATCTACAAGATCATTCCAACCAATGGATTCATTTTCACTAGGAAACTCATCAAAGTAAGCTTTCAAACGATGTCCATTTACCTTTAAAACATTGTCATTCTTTGGATTCTCAATATCAAGGGTCCCATAAGGATACACATGTTTTAAAATAAATGGACCGCTCCATCTTGATTTTAGTTTTTCAGGAAATAAATGGACTCGAGAATTATAAAGCAAAACTTTTTTACCAGTATCAACTTTTTGACAATTTTCACATGTTTTGCAGAATGCATGTGTGTCCTTGAACATGGTGGGCCAATAAAATCCATTTTGTAAGATTTTTGCAGTCGTCTCTCTTGATGAGAATTGACTCCCACATGCTTTAGAATGACAAAGTTTAATGACATTACTTACCTCATTGTCGGAAATGCATTTTTGAAATATTTGATCAGGACAATTTTTGAATAAGTAAGGGTCATCTAAGTAAAAGTTCTTCACTTCGTTCAAAAACTTTCCTTTGTCTTCGGTACTCAAGTGAGCTGACAAATCTCCATCGATTGGTGGGATGTCAGATGTCAAATCTGTTGTCACTCTTGACAAAAGATTGACATCAACATTTTTAGTGCCCTTTTCATCCGTGATTTCTTCAGATTCATCCAACTCAATTTTACTCAAAGTAGATTCAAGTTGATCATGAACTAATTCTTCAATAAGATCTACTTCTTGTAAATCATTATCATCTCCAGGTTGCTTGCAAATGTTGAAAATATTCATCTCCAATGTCATGTTTCCAAATGATAGCTTCATCAGTCCATTCCTACAATTAATCAATGCATTAGAAGTGGCAAGAAATGGACGTCCTAAAATAACAGGAAATGAATTACATGCTTCAACAGGTTGCGTGTCCAAGACAATAAAATCCACAGGATAAATGAATTTATCAACTTGTACTAACACATCCTCAATTATTCCTCTAGGCACTTTTACAGATCTATCGGCGAGTAAAAGAGTTACAGAAGTTGGTTTTAACTCACCTAGATTGAGACTTTGAAAAACTGAATATGGAAGTAAATTCACACTAGCTCCAAGATCAAGTAAGGCTCTTTCAATTTTATGTTCTCCAATAAAGCAAGAAATTGTAGGACAACCAGGGTCTTTATATTTCAAAGCATTATTGTTCTGAAGAATGGCACTTACTTGTTCGACTAAAAAGGCTTTCTTTTTCACATTCAGTTTTCTCTTCACAGTGCATAGATCTTTCAAAAATTTAGCATAGGAAGGAACCTGTTTAATAGCATCCAACAAAGGTATATTGATCCTTACCTGTTTGAAAATTTCAAAGATTTCAGAGTTGTGACTAACTTTCCTTTGTTTGGTCATGGCATGAGGAAATGGAAGTGCTGGCGGGGAATCAGCCTTTTCTTTGCAATGTTCAGGTTCAACCCCTTCCTTACCCTCAGAGATAGACTCATCATCTTTCTCACAAGGTTCAAGAATAGGTTTTTCAATAACCTTACCACTACGAAGAGTGATGACTGATTTGACTTGATCCATGTGTTGGCTTCCAGAACTACTTGCATTTGCATTGTATTGCCCCTTTGGATTTTGCTGTGGTTGAGAAGGAAACTTACCTTTCTCTTGGAAACTGAGAGTAGATGTTAATTTTGCAAGAGCATCTTTAAAATCGGTCATGCTTTGAGCAAGTTGAGTGTTGATTGTCTCCTGCTTTTCAATGAATGCATGCAATGTTTCCTCAAAATTTCTTCTAGGAGGTGGAGCATAAGGAGGTGCATATCCATGAGAATTTTGGAAATTATGGTGTGCTTGAAACGGTGGATGTGAAGTTTGTGCATTGTTGCTATCACTCTTCCAACTGAAATTTGGGTGATTTCTCCAACCAGGGTTATACGTTTGTGAGTATGGGTTATGGTTGGGCCTTTGGAAACTGTTTAGAGCATGGGCTTGTTCATGGAGGCATTCCTTAAAAGAAGGTAAAGTTGGACAATCATTGGTTGCATGCTCATTTGTTTCACAGATTTGACACACAATGTCTTGAATCGATTTTAATTGACCACTCTTTTTCAATTCTAGTGCCTCGACTTTTCTAGCTAAAGATGCAAACTTGGCTTGGAGATCATGATCTTCCCTAAGGTTGTGCATACCTCCACTAGATGTATGAGGTTGAGTTTTACCTGGTGCCTCATAAGTACCTGTGGTGTCCCAATTTTGAGCATTTTCGGCTAGCAAGTCTAGGTACTCCATTGCTTCATTAGGGTCTTTATCTTCAAAGGTTCCATTGCACATCAATTCAACCATTTGCCTATCTCTAGGTGTTAAACCTTCATAAAAATGTGAAACCAATCTCCATGTTTCAAAACCATGATGTGGGCAAGTATTAAGCAAATCTCGATACCTATCCCAACATTGGTAAAATGTTTCTCCTGGCTTTTGAGTGAAAGTGATGATTTGTCTTTTGAAAGAGTTTGTTCTATGAGATGGAAAAAACTTCTTTAAAAATTGTTGTTGCATATCATCCCAAGCACGAATGGATCCTGGTCTCAAATTTTGTAGCCATGTTTTAGCTTTATCTTTTAATGAAAAAGGAAAAAGCTTTAATCGAATGGTGTTCATGCTACAATTTGAGTCATTATAGGTATTACAGACCTCCTCAAATTCCCTTAAATGCAAGTATGGATTTTCTAAGTCTAAGCCATGAAAAGATGGTAAAAGTTGAATAATGCCTGGCTTAAAATTAAAATGAGATGCATCAGGAGGGAAAACTATGCATGAGGGTGCACTTGTTCTTGTGGGATTCATGTGGTCTCTAAGTGTTCTCATACGGTTATTCTCATTATTCTCATTATGAAGTGATTGATTATCTTCTTCGGCCATATTTTCTGAAAATGATGAGGATACCCTACAAAGTCTACCACTTAATGTACGTGACCAAACTCTCATGCACGTGTAAGAAGAGAATTAAAAGGAAGAAAATAAAAGAGAAGAAAAAGAAACAAAAGTTAAATAAAATGAAAAATGAAAAGAGAAGATAAAATAAATATTATAATTTATACAAGAATTTACCTCCCCGGCAACGGCGCCAAAAACTTGACACGACCAAAAGCTTGATGTCTTTTCCCAAGTGCAGGAGTGTCGAAGTAATAAATAACCCGGCAAGACCGGGGTCGAACCACAGAGAGGTTAATTGTATAAATTATAAATAACAATACAACAACAACAACAATAACAATAATAATAATACTCAGTACGTGGCGTTGTTACACCTGAGAATGATCCAAAAGATCGGGTCACAGGTTTCCAGCCTATATACTGAGTTTATGAAAAGATCAAGAGGATATATTACAGAATGTAAATAATAATAATAATAATAACAATAATAACAATAATAACAATAATAAAAGCAGAAGATGAAGAAATTAATGAGAACTTTAAGATGAAAGATTAACGTAAGGATTAAACAATGATAAAAACAAATGTCAAGGTTAGAGGATCCACTAATGGTACTTCAAACAAGTATAATATAAACTCTTATTACTCAATTGGAAACCACACATAAAGGAGGTTCCAATCAGATTATAAATTGTTAACATGATTACATTAGTTATCTTATTCGAATAAAGCTAATACTTGTAAATGTTGGCAGGCATTCATGATTATAACTTATGTTAACAACAAATCAAGTCCCTTTCATAGCTCAGGTGTCGGTTATACCATACAGTATGGGCTATGAAAGTACCAAGTATTTGTTGTACCAAGTGTTATACAACATAAATCTAGATTAACCATTTAACAAGCAAAGTATTAAAAGTGAACAAGATAACAAATATAAAACATGTTAGTATCCAACGTTAAGGTCCATGTTAAGTTTATATTATACTTATTCTTACACCATTAGTGTACCCTTTTCACCTTGACATAATTAACTTAGCTACACATAATGAAAGAAAGAAACATAAATAAACAAGATAAGAACATAAATGAGAAAGAAGTTAACTAAGTAAAAGAAAGGAAATAAAGTGCATAAACTTGATATTAATGAAAGCAAGACATAAGCAATACAAAGAGAGAAAGCAAGAGCATGATCTTGATCTGGAAACCAAGATGCCTCAATACATGGTAAGTGCCTCCTTTTATAGGCAAAAATTTGGAACTATTGATTTGTTGACTAATTGATGAGTGGGTGGCCACATCTTGACTAGATAACAATCCTTATCTTCTTGTCTGATCAAGACGTCATTGCTAACATCATAATTTGCCCAGAATCCTCAAGAATGTTCTAGGAAATTGTCTCAGCTTTCCAACAAAAAAAAGATGAGGTCATTTGGACTTCTAGAACTCAAGATATGGGCTGAACACTAAATAGTGTTTGGGCTGCAGGACAGCTTCGGACTTCTTCGTTGTTCCTTCAATTTGGACTTCAAAACGACCTTTTCAAATCTTGGGCTCCTCATGAAAGTTGTAGGCCTTTGTCTTACCTTTCCATCCATATAAAGTGGACCTAAATCCGAAATCTAGAGCTCCAGATATGATCCAATTACCGAGCAATGTTCCGGTTTGGACTGCACCGACATCTCTTTTCTAAGTTTGGCCATCTCTTTGTCCTTTAACTTTCAATGCTTAAACTCATCAATCAATTCTTTTATTTATGTGATAGACCTGCATATAAGATGAGCATTTACCATAAATTAAGGTATCTTATAGTATCAAACTTGTTATTATAAAACATGCTTTAGTTAAGGAGTTATTGATACTTCAAGTGCAAAATGATGATATAAAACCTTGATAAACATGCACTTTTAAGTACTAATCATGATGCAATCGGCAATTAACTGCAAACTGTCTTCGACTCAACAGCATGAACTAGCACAAGAAGTAACAAGGGAGGAGATTAAGAATGCTATGTTTAGTTTGAAAAACAACAAAGCCCCTGGCCCGGATGGTTTCAACGCAGGTTTCTTCAAAAGAATGTGGCATATAGTGGGGGAAGATGTAATCAAAGCTGTTAGCTCCTTCTTTCAGACTCGTAGAATGCTTAAAGAAATGAATGCTACATCCATTTCCCTTATCCCTAAAGTTGCTAATCCTACGAGGTTGACAGATTTTCGTCCTATATCTTGCTGCAATACAGTATACAAATGCATCGCGAAGATTCTAGCTGGGAGAGTGAAAGTTGTTTTGCCGTCCTTAGTAGGTCCGTATCAGACAGCTTTTATCTCTAGACGGAGAATCAACGACAATATTCTTTTGTCTCAGGAGCTAATGAAAGGCTATCATAAATCTACGGGTCCGCCTCGTTGTGCTATGAAAGTAGATCTGATGAAGGCTTATGACTCGGTTCGGTGGGATTTCGTTGATGCTACGTTAATAAAAATGGGATTCCCTAGAACAGTGGTTGATTGGATCATGGTGTGTGTTACATCGTGTCAATTCTCAATCAACGTCAACGGTGAACTTGCAGGTTACTTTCATGGGGGTAGAGGGCTGAGACAAGGTGATCCATTATCTCCATATTTGTTTGTCCTTTGCATGGAAATCCTGTCAGGGCTGTTCTGCAATATGAGTGCCAATCAAAACTTCAAGTTCCACTGGAGATGCAAGAAGGACAGAATTTCTCATCTTTGCTTTGCCGACGACTTGATGATATTCAGCAAAGGGGATGTACACTCAGTTCGTATGATCAAAAATGCACTCATAGAGTTTCAAGATCTATCAGGTCTATATCCAAATCCAAACAAAAGTGACATCTTCTTGAGCGGTGTGTTAGGTGCTGAGAGGGAACAGATTATCAGTATTCTTGGGTTTAGAGAGGGGGAGCTTCCTATGAAATATTTGGGAGTGCCTCTTATCTCGTCCAGACTAAAGGCTGTTGATTGTAAGGGCCTCGTGGATCGAATTACCGCTAAAGTACGACATTGGACCTGCAGAACACTCTCTTTCGCTGGGCGAGTACAACTGATTAACTCAGTTTTATTCTCCATCCAGGTCTATTGGGCATCTCTATTCCTATTACCTGGGCAAGTAGTGAAAAACATTGAACAAATTATGAGATCATTTCTTTGGTCAAGTTCAGATATGAGCACTACTAGGGCTAAAGTGGCTTGGGATCAGGTATGTCTTCCAAGAAAGGAGGGGGGGCTAGGCATAAAAAGGATAACAGAATGGAACAAGATTGCCTTGTTGAAACACATTTGGAACTTGTGCAATGACTCGGATGGCTCAATCTGGTCTACTTGGATCAGATCCAATCTCTTGCGAGGTAGGAATTTCTGGACAATCAAGGCGCCAGGAAGCTGCTCTTGGGCTTGGGGAAAGATTCTAAAGCTCAGATCCTTAGCATGGCCGAAGATGAAGCACATTATCGGAGATGGAATGACAACCTCTCTATGGTTTGACAATTGGCATCCTCACAGCCCGCTCGCTGATACTTACGGTGAACGATTCATCTATGATTCAGGTATGGAACACAATGCGAGAGTGAACGTGCTGATTAATAACTTAGAATGGAGAATTCCTATCACTCATGCTATTGGCTGGCACCCCATTATAGAAGCTATTCCTTCCACATCTACTCCTAAGAGGCAAAAGGATGAGATTGTTTGGTTGGATTCGCCAAATCAGAGTTTCTCGGTTAAAGTAGCTTGGGAACAACTAAGAATTCATCATCAGATGGTTGATTGGCATGACATCGTGTGGTTCAAGAATGCTGTCCCAAGACATGCATTTCTTCTTTGGGTGGCTATCCAACGGAAACTCTCAACGCAGGATAGACTTCATCGGTTTGGTATTCATGGTCCCAATAGGTGCTCACTTTGTCTCCGCAATAATGAAGATCACAACCACTTGTTCTTTGAATGCTCCTTTACGAAAGCATTATGGTGGAATGTTTGTGACAGATGCGACATTCCAAGAATGACAAAAAGCTTGGATGAATGGATTCGATTGGCCACTGTCTCTTGGCATGGCAAAAGTTTCGTCAACTTTTCTCGTAAACTGGGTTTCGCAGCTACAGTGTATTGTATCTGGCAAGAACGGAACGCAAGGATCTTTGCAGATGTGTCTAAAGCTTCAAATTTGGTTTTTGATCAAATCGAATGTATCATTCGCGATAAGCTTGTTTTGATGAGGAATGTTCAACAAACAGATGAAAACATAAGGATCCAAAGACTTTGGAGGGTCAATAACATGGACTCTTAATTTGATGCTTAGCTGGTTGTTTTTGTACCCCTAGCATATCTAGTTGGTCTAAGTTTTTGTTTGTTATGTGGCTAGCCTGTAGCCATTTGTTGGTTTTCATTTCTGTTCACATTGTAAATCTTGGGTATGCCCATTATATTCTTTGTATCATTTTCTTTTAATACATAAGTCAGCTTACCAAAAAAAAATGAAATCATTTTAAGAAATTCCTGCATCCTCTAAAATTTTCACTTGGGTAGGTCGCCCATTACAACAAGACCACTTTGAAAAATCTTTGTATTTTTCACCACTTTGAAAAATCATCGTGTTTTTTACTTGGGTAGGTCACCCATTACAATAAGACCACCTCAAAAAAAAACCCTTTTCAATTTTCTCTGGGTAGGTCACCCATGACAATTCGACCACTTAAAAAATCTCTGAGTTTTTTTTTTTAAAAAAACTCTTCCATTTTTTACTCTGAGTGCGCTTTCTAGTCCTCAAAAGGATTCATCATTTCTCAATATGATGAATCAATCATCTGTCATTCTTCTTTTTCTTCTTTACAACGCTTACTATCTAAAGTCTCTTACGAGTCTTTCTATCGTAAGCATTGTAAATAGGGGGGCAACTGTCATAACTCAATTACGGGTTACTCCAAAAAATCAATTTCTTTTTTAAAAATAAAAATCAAAATAATAAAATAAAGGCTGGCAACGTGGAGAAAGCAAATCAGGGAATCAAGCTGCAATTTTGTAGGAAATTCAAGGCCTAAGTGTACCTTATTATGCCTAAAAATGAAGAAAAAATACAAATTCAAGGTCAAATTAAATGATTTTTGGATGAATTTGCATAAAAATTAAGTCCGAGGACATAATTAAAATTTTAATAGGCCAATTTGATTTAATCATGGGCCAAATTAAATTTTAATTATGTTTAAGAATTAATTTAGGTCCAATTGAAGGATTTAATTAAGTGCAAGGACTTAATTATACTTTAAATGGATCAAATTAATTTTATTTTGGGCTTAATTGGTGAAATATTAAGTTTGGGAGCCTAATTTGGGCTTAATTGAGAAGATTGGAATTTTAAGAGATCAAATTTAATTTTTACCAAGATAATTGATTGAAGTTAAGGGCTTAATCGTATTAAATAAAAAAGGTTTATGGTCAATTAGGGTTCAATTGAAAGCAATTGAAAGAGAAAGGACTGAAATGAACTTTGGCCAAAAACAGATTTCATCACGGTTCATTATCTTCTTTTTTTTTCTGTGAAAAAGCTAGTCCAGTTGACTACTTTGCAGCTGCATTTAATGTACCTAATACCACCAAATTTGACAAATCTTATATGAAAATGATCCTCTACACTTTCTTTACAACCCCATGTGACTCGTTCAGGCTAAATGACAATATATTAGCACTGATGACAGCCTAAAGAGGCCTACCCAGTCAGCTTTTGTCTGCAGAATTGCAACTCATAATTAATACCTACCTGATGCGGACCAGCCCAGAAACACCAGCAAGGACCCATTACATGTTCCAAATGGACCGATGACACGGTCCAAGACAAAGACATTGAAAGACGCATTGAATGCATTGGTTTTGAAGGTTTCCACCAAGTCAGAATTGGAGTATCAAGAGGAAATCCTAGTACATCTTATCCATGTGCAAGAGGGGTCCAATACAACCTTATTTGGGCCATGAGATAAGAGCTTTATTTTATTTTGTTAGCTACAGCCCAAGGCTTGTTTGGGCTTAATTCATACTTTGTTTTAAGCTAGGATCCAAGGCTTGTTTGGATTAAGTTATGGGCTTTTTATTTTAGGGTTTTGGGCCAGTTTTGAGTGGACCTCATATAAGTCCACATAAAGGGTCCATTAGGGTTAACTTTTCAAGAACTATTTAAACTCATGTTAGGCCAAAATTTCGGCAGCTTTGATGATTATTATTCTGAATTTTTCAGTTTTAACGTGTGAGAGTGATTCTTGCATTCTTCAGTTCTTGAACGAACTGAATCTGACTTATCGAAGATTAACTGGCTTCGTGGCGTCATTCTACTCATTCCAATAGTGTAGGTGCCTTGGGGCAGGTTTCCATTGTGTCGCACTCATATCAGACCTATTTCGGCTTTCCGGGATCAGATCTCAATCTTGATTGTGGGTTGCGTGACCACGTGATCACGAGGTTCGCATCAGTTGGTATCAGAGCTAGGCTCCGAAACAAGGTCATATCTCTGTTATTTTCGTTTTTTTTTAGTGTCCCTTAAGTTTTTCAGTGTTTGCATCCATCTTCTTGTTCTTCGTGTCTGTGTCATCTAAGCAAAAAAAAAAAAAAAGTTTATATTTCATCTTGTTACTGTCTCTAATCATATCAGTTTGTTAAAAAGAAAAAAAAATCAGAAAGAAATAGAGAAAAGAGTGATTAGTTGAAATTTGAAGGATCATTCAATTTTTGCCGCAGAAACACAAATCTTGGTGAACCATAAGCAAACCACCTCGGAATCAATTTAAACTTCATATTCAGTCTATTGGGGGTGGGATCGCATGATATATCAAAGTTGGGCTTATTCTGATATTATTTGCTTGAGGTTTTAATTCGAGTTTCAATTCTGCCGCAAAACACTACTCTTAGTGAACCCTAAGTAAAACACCTTGGAATCTATTGAAACTTCATATTCTGAGTATTAGGTATGCGATTGCACCACATATTAAATTTGGGATTATTTTGATATCAGCTTCTGGAGGTTTTAATTGGAGGTTCAATTCTGCCGCAAACTGATCATACAAGGGGTTTGGGTACCTAGACATTATAGAACGACCTATAAATTGATTTCTGGTGTTTTCATAGTATTGTAATACTAAATATTGAATTTGAGGTCATTTAGAGATCGTTTGGTCTGGGTTTCAATTCTGTTACGTAAAATTGCGTAATAGGTTAGATTTGCCTCAAGTTTCAAAACATGATCTTTGCTGTTTAGTTTTGTCCAAATATTTTTGTTTCTGCTATATTTTGGTTATCTAGGAGTCAAGTAATTGTTTTCTTAACATTTGCTTCTGTTTTATTTCGTGTCTTCGTTTCGTCCACAATTCGTACGAATTTGCATTGCTACTCGCAAAATCGTAATCCTAGTTTTGTTTTGCTTTGTTTTCAGTATATTTATTGATTCTTGAGTCTGAAAATTATATTTAGAGTGCGCTGCGAAGGCTATTGACTTTGATTTGTTGATTTCAGTTCCTAAAGAACCAAAAGAAAGCAAGTTGTGAGGTAAAAGGCGTAGAGAGCTTAATAGAGTGAAAAGCCTTAATTTTTGTTTTGTGTGATACACGAGAGGTGTGAGGATATATTTTGTGCTACTAACCAAATTTTGCAGATTCAAAGAATGTCTGAAAACAACGAATCAGCGACACAAAACGTTGACGTAGCTTTCCAATTGCGATCCATAGGCCAGCAACTTGAGCTGTTGTCTAGGACGTACAAGGATCTGAAAGATGAGGTGAATTCGATTAAGCAACAGAATAGTGGGGCTGATCACCGGGGAAATACGGTCCGTATGGCCGCACGGAATGTTAGATCTGATATTGAAGAGTTTGTTGATGAAAACGCAGATGGAGGTGAAGATGACTTTGAGTTTGCATCAGCTGGCCATGGAATCAGGTCTGGACCGAACAGGGCTAGGAGGAATGTGAATTTTCGTAGCATGGGCACTTATGAAGACATGGATGGGGACTTAGACACCATTAAACTGAAAATTCCTAGCTTTCAAGGTAAAAACGATCCTGAGGCTTATTTGGAGTGGGAGAAAAAGGTGGATTGGATTTTTGATTGCCATAGCTATTCTGAACAAAAAAAGGTGAAATTGGTGATAATTGAGTTTATGGAGTATGCATTAATTTGGTGGGATCAGATTGTGATCAGTAGGAGGAGGAATGGCGAGCGACCCGTTCAAACTTGGGGGGAGATGAAAGTCTTAATGAGGAGACGATTTGTGCCAAACCACTATTACAGAGACTTATATCTGAAGCTCCAAGGTCTGAATCAAGGTTATAAGACAGTAGATGAATATCACAAAGAGATGGAGATAGCAATGATTCGGGCTAATGTTGTTGAGGATAGAGAAGCCACCATGGCTAGATTCCTTAATGGGTTGAATCGGGATATTGCTAATGTGGTTGAGCTACAGCACTATGTGGAGCTAGAGGATGTGGTTCATATGGCGACGAAGGTGGAGAGACAACTTAGGAAAGGGCATGCTCGGTCAGCGTTTAATTCGGGTTCGTCATCATCTTGGAAGCCGAATCTAAAGAGAGAGGGTACTGTCCGGTCAAGATCCTTTGGTGCTTCTAGAACTGAACCACCAAAGGCTAAAGTTGATGTCCCTACTGATGCCAAAGGTAAATCTGAAACTCAACCTAAACGTACTCGTGATGTTAAATGTTTCAGGTGTCAAGGACATGGACATTATGCTTCAGAGTGTCCAAACAAGAGAATCATGATGATTAGAGATAATGGTGATGTGGAATCTGAAAGTGACAGTTCTGATTGTGAAGGCATGCCACCATTGGAGGATAGTGATGGGGATGAGTTAGCATTACCGGTTGAGGAGTCCTTGGTTATAAGGCGAACACTTCAGGTTCAGGTCAAAGAAGATGATACTAATGAACAAAGGGAGAACATCTTCCATACGCGTTGTTACGTACAAAGAAAGGTGTGTGGTTTAATTATAGATAGTGGAAGCTGTGTTAATGTTTGCAGTGCCACCCTTGTTAGTAAACTGAATTTGTGTACTGCTAAGCATGCTAAACCATATAGATTGCAATGGCTGAATGATAGTGGCGAAGTGAAAGTGACTAAACAGGTAGTGGTTCCATTTTCCATTGGGAAATATGTTGATGAAGTTCTGTGCGACGTGGTACCAATGCAAGCAAGTCACATCTTGTTGGGGAGACCATGGCAATATGATAGGAAGGCAATTCATGATGGGGTTAAAAATAGGTATACCATTGTAAAAGATGGTAAAACCATCACTCTTGTACCTCTTACACCCAAACAGGTGTATGATGATCAAATAAAGCTAAAAAGTGAGCATGAGGCGATGGGGAGAGAAAATCAAGGTGAGGAACAAGGGGAGAGAAGACCATCAGATTCGGCTAGAACCCAAATCACTACAACCCATTCGGCCACCCATCCAAACACAAGCAAATATTCAGCCAACACTCCAAACAAATCAAACCATTCGACCAGAACTCAAAAAAACCCAAATCTGGCCGAGAGTGGAGGTAAGACAAGAGGAGTGAAGAAAGTCAGCAAGTGTGATGAGAATTGTGTGGAAAAACTAAAGAAACAACCCAATTTTTATGCTAGAGAGGGTGAGGTCAGATCTGCATTTTTCACTAACAAGCCAATGATCTTACTTGTGTACAAAGAGGCTTACTTTAATACTAATGATCTTGATCATATTGTGCCTAGTGTTGCTATTTCTTTGTTGCAGGGATTTGATGATGTGTTCCCCGACGATACTCCTAGCGGATTACCACCATTGAGGGGGATAGAGCATCAGATTGATTTCGTACCCGGAGCTTCAATTCCTAACCGACCAGCTTATAGAAGCAATCCCGAGGAGACGAAGGAGCTTCAAAGGCAAGTTGATGAGCTGATGGAAAAGGGCTACATTCGTGAGAGTATGAGCCCGTGTGCTGTACCCGTGTTACTTGTGCCAAAGAAGGATGGAACATGGAGGATGTGTGTTGATTGCCGAGCCATCAACAACATAACGGTAAAGTATAGACATCCCATTCCTAGGCTTGATGACATGTTAGATGAGTTACATGGATCCTGTATCTTCTCTAAAATTGACTTGAAAAGTGGGTACCATCAAATTAGGATGAAAGAAGGTGATGAGTGGAAAACAGCATTTAAGACTAAGCATGGTTTGTATGAATGGTTAGTAATGCCGTTTGGACTTACAAATGCACCTAGTACGTTTATGCGTTTAATGAATCATGTGTTGCGTGCATTCATAGGTAAGTTTGTGGTTGTGTATTTTGATGACATTTTGATATATAGCAAGAACTTAACTGAGCATCTTGATCATTTGCGTAATGTACTTAGTGTGTTGCGTAGTGAGAAATTGTATGCTAATCTTAAAAAGTGTGCCTTTTGCATGGAGAAAATTGTGTTTCTTGGCTACGTTGTAACTGCACAGGGCATCGAGATGGATGAGGAGAAAGTTAAGGCCATCCGGGATTGGCCTACACCCAAATCGGTAAGTGAGGTAAGGAGTTTTCATGGGTTAGCTAGTTTTTACAGGCGTTTTGTGAAAGATTTCAGCACCATAGCTGCGCCCTTGAATGAAGTTGTTAAAAAGTCGGTTAGGTTTAGATGGGGGGAGGAACAAGAGTTGGCTTTTGTTTTTTTGAAAGACAAATTATGTTCTGCACCTGTTTTGGCTTTACCTGACTTTACGAAAGCATTTGAAATAGAATGTGATGCGTCTGGAATAGGAATAGGTGCTGTTTTGATGCAGGATCGGAGACCTATTGCGTATTTCAGTGAGAAGTTAAGTGGAGCAACCTTGAACTATCCAACTTACGACAAAGAACTCTATGCATTGGTAAGAGCACTTGAGACATGGCAGCATTACTTGTGGCCAAAAGAGTTCGTAATCCATTCGGATCATGAGTCCTTGAAACATATGAAAGGACAAGGTAAGTTGAATAGGAGGCATGCAAAATGGGTTGAATTCATTGAAACTTTTCCTTACATAATCAAGTATAAGCAAGGGAAAGAGAACATCGTAGCTGATGCACTCTCGCGCAGGTATGTTCTTTTACACACCATGAATACTAGATTGTTAGGTTTTGAATATGTGAAGGAATTGTATGATAATGACTCTGACTTTGCTGAGATTTATAATGCATGTGGACATTCGGCTTTCGGTAAGTTTTATTTGATGGATGGTTATTTGTTCAAAGAGAATAGATTGTGTGTTCCTGCTAGTTCTTTGCGTGAATTGCTTGTTCGTGAAGCACATGGGGGTGGTTTAATGGGTCACTTTGGGGTTGCGAAAACCTTGGATGTATTGCATGAGCATTTCTATTGGCCAAAGATGAAAAGAGATGTGCAACGAATTTGTGAACAGTGCATTGCTTGTAGAAAGGCAAAATCTAGAGTACAACCGCATGGACTATATACACCACTACCTGTGCCTACTGAACCTTGGGTAGATATCTCTATGGACTTTGTTTTAGGTTTACCTAGGTCAAAGAAAGGTAGAGACTCTATCTTTGTTGTGGTTGATAGGTTTTCTAAAATGGCGCATTTCATTGCATGCCATAAAACAGATGATGCATCTCATATCGCAGACTTGTTCTTTAGAGAGATTGTACGTTTGCATGGCATTCCTAAAAGTATAGTGTCGGATCGTGATGTTAAGTTCCTTAGTTACTTTTGGAAGACCTTATGGGGAAAGTTGGGAACTAAACTATTATTTTCAACAACATGCCATCCTCAAACAGATGGACAAACTGAGGTAGTGAATAGAACATTATCCCAACTTTTACGTGCTGTAATTCAAAAGAATTTGAAAAGTTGGGAAGAATGTTTGCCTTTTGTTGAGTTTGCTTATAATAGAACTGTGCATTCAACTACTACTTTTTCTCCTTTTGAAATTGTTTATGGTTTTAATCCACTAACTCCTATGGACTTAATTCCTTTACCTTGTGAAGAAAGGGTAAGTTTAGATGGTGAAAAGAAGGCAAAGATGGTGAGAGAACTCCATGAGGGAGTTCGACTACAAATAGAGAAAAAGAACAGACTTTACGCTTCTAAAGCAAACAAGGGACGTAAACTGGTTGTTTTCCAACCCGGTGATTGGGTATGGGTGCACATGCGTAAGGAACGATTTCCTAACCAAAGGAAATCAAAATTACAGCCTCGTGGTGATGGTCCTTTTCAGGTTTTAGAGAGAATCAATGACAACGCATACAAAATTGACCTTCCAGGTGAGTATAGTGTTAGTGCTACCTTTAATGTTGCTGATCTTACTTTGTTTGACACAGATTTTGATTCGAGGTCGAATCCTTTCGAAGGGAGAGGGGATGATGCGGACCAGCCCAGAAACACCAGCAAGGACCCATTACATGTTCCAAATGGACCGATGACACGGTCCAAGACAAAGACATTGAAAGACGCATTGAATGCATTGGTTTTGAAGGTTTCCACCAAGTCAGAATTGGAGCATCAAGAGGAAATCCTAGTACATCTTATCCATGTGCAAGAGGGGTCCAATACAACCTTATTTGGGCCATGAGATAAGAGCTTTATTTTATTTTGTTAGCTACAGCCCAAGGCTTGTTTGGGCTTAATTCATACTTTGTTTTAAGCTAGGATCCAAGGCTTGTTTGGATTAAGTTATGGGCTTTTTATTTTAGGGTTTTGGGCCAGTTTTGAGTGGACCTCATATAAGTCCACATAAAGGGTCCATTAGGGTTAACTTTTCAAGAACTATTTAAACTCATGTTAGGCCAAAATTTCGGCAGCTTTGATGATTATTATTCTGAATTTTTCAGTTTTAACGTGTGAGAGTGATTCTTGCATTCTTCAGTTCTTGAACGAACTGAATCTGACTTATCGAAGATTAACTGGCTTCGTGGCGTCATTCTACTCATTCCAATAGTGTAGGTGCCTTGGGGCAGGTTTCCATTGTGTCGCACTCATATCAGACCTATTTCGGCTTTCCGGGATCAGATCTCAATCTTGATTGTGGGTTGCGTGACCACGTGATCACGAGGTTCGCATCACTACCTTTAGCCAATGGTTGGGATCCTTCCCAACTAAATCAAGGGATGAAAGTTTTCCCCAATGTAGACAAGATTGCCCTCTTCCTCCACCTATAATTAGAGGTGTATTTCATGGCCTGAGGGAGGAGAAAATCGGGTCCAAAATAAGCCAAAAAATCAGCCTCTTCCCGGTTTCTGCCACTTCCTCTCTGTTTTCTTTCAGTCATGCCTTCAGCCACCACCACCACTGTCACCGCCAGCTGGACAACCATCCTCTCCACCACGCTTCTCCCTCTCCACTGATGGTTCTCCCTTTTCCTCCATAGTGGAAGCAGCTCATCAGCACCATCATTGTTGTTTTGTTCCTTCTCCAGCACCGGCGACAGGAACATTAGCGCCAACCTCCACCTCTATAACCAGCTTTACCACCATAATTTCCATCAACCCAACTCCTCATCAGTGGCAGAGCAGCCACCATGACCTTCTCTCTCCTCCTTCTAGCTTTTCTCTCTCCTCTACAACCTTTTCTTCTTCTTCCCAACGCCTCCTGAGCCACCAGCTGAACCACCTCATCCCAGCAACCACGACCCCTTTAGCTAGGTGAGCCTCCCTTCCTTTCCCTTCTTTTCCTTCTTCTTCTTCTTCTTTTTCTTTTTCTTCTTCTTCTTCTTCTTCTTCTTCTTCCTTTCCTATTGTTCACTGCATGAACAGTACGCGTGAAATATAATTCATGTCCTTACTAGCAAGGGTGGCACTACAAACATTAACACAACTTCCACTATCTATAATTAAACCACACACCTTGCTTTGTATATAACAACGCATATGGAATATGTTCTACCTTTGTTTATTATTTTCATCTTCCTTGACCTGAACCTGAAATGTTCGCCTTATAACCAAGGACTCTTCAACCGGTAATGCTAACTCATCCCCATCACTATCCTCCAATGGTGGCATGCCTTCATAATCAAATCTGTCACTTTCAGATTCCACATCACCACTCTAATCATCATGATTTTCTTGTTTGGACACTCTGAAGCATAATGTCCATGTCCTTGACACCTAAAACATTTAACATCACAAGTACGTTCAAGTTGAGTTTCACATTTACCTTTGGCATCGGTAGGGACATCAACTTTAGCCTTTAGTGGTTCACTTCTAGAAGGAACAAAGGACTCGGCCGGACAGTACCCTCTCTCTTTAGATTTGGCTTCCAAGATGATGACGAACCCGAATTAAACGATGTCCGAGCATGCCCCTTCCTAAGTTGTCTCTCCACATTCATAGCCATGTGAACCATGTCCTCTAGCTCCACATAGTGTTGTAGCTCAACCATATTAACAATGTCTCGATTCAATCCATTAAGAAATCTACAAGTGTGACAGTGATTCATTAATGTTTGAGAATCCTTTTCTTATAAGGATTTCTTATTCATCCTAGCTACACAAGGAAGGAAGGGCTGGTGGTATTTAATGACAGATTAGTTATTTTTATTATTTTCTTTCATGTTTGGGCTTAATTAAAATTTTGTTTTGAGCTAGGGTCTAAGGCTTGTTTGGATCAGGTTATGGGCCAGTTTTGAGTGGACCTCATATAAGTCCACATAAGGGGTCCATTAGGGTTAACTTTTCAAGAACTCTTTAAACTCATGTAGGCCAAAATTTCGGCAGCTTTGATGAATATTATTCTAATTTTTTTTAGTTTTAACGTGTGAGAGTGATTCTTGCATTCTTCAGTTCTTGAACGAACTGAATCTGACTTATCGAAGATTAACTAGCTTCCTGGCGTCATTCTACTCATTCCAATAGTGTTGGTGCCTTGGGGCAGGTTTCCATTGTGTCACACTCCTATCAGACCTATTTCAGCTTTCCGAGATCATATCTCAATCTTGATTGTGGGTTGCGTGGCCACGTGATCACGAGGTTTGCATCAGTTGGTATCAGAGCTAGGCTCCGAAACAAGGTCATATCATTCTGTTATTTTCTTTAGTATTCCCTTAAGTTTTTCAGTGTTTGCGTCCATCTTCTTGTTCTTCGAGTTTGCGTCATCTAAGCAAAAAAAAAAAAAAAAGGAGAGTTTATATTTCATTTGGTTACTGTCTCTAATCATATCAGTATATTAAAAAAGAATAAATAAAAGAAAGAAAGAAATAGAGAAAAGAGTGATTAGTTGAAATTTGAAGCATCATTCAATTTTTTCCACAGAAACATAAATCTTGGTGAACCATAAGCAAACCACATCAGAATCACTTTAAACTTCATATTCAGTCTATTGGGGGTGAGATTGCATCAAATGTAAAATTTGGGCTTATTCTGATATTGTTTTCTTGAGGTTTTAATTCGAGGTTCAATTCTGCCGCAGAAACACTACTATTAGTGAACCATAAGCAAACCACCTTAGAATCAATTGAAACTTCATATTATGTGTATTGGGGATGAGATAGCACCATATATTACATTTAGGCTTATTTTGATATCGGCTTCTGGAGGTTTTAATTGGAGGTTTAATTATGCCACAAATTGATCATACAAGAAGTTTGGGTACCTAGAAATAAAAGAACGACCTATAAATTGAGTTTTGGTGTTTTCATAGCATTGTAATGCTACATATTAAATTCGAGGTCATTTGGATATCAGTTTCTTTAGGTTCCTAAATTGGGTCTTGTTTTGTCGTAACGGGTCTGTTTGGTGTTATCTTTCAAAACTTATTTTGTTTCTATTGATTTTGTTCCTGCCATTATACTATCATCATATTTTGATATTTGGCTGTTGTTTGAGTCATTTTCATCACTTTCACATTTTGTTTGTTTTTTTTCGATGAGTTCTGGTCCAAACAAAAGCCAAATTCGTAATCTCGAATCTAAATCAGTGTTCTTCCTGTTTCTTTTCGTTATCTTCTTGTTTTTTCCCCCTATCTGTGTCATGTATTCACTAAGGGAGAGGGAACAAAGAAGGATTGTAGATCAACGATGTGAAAAACTAGGCCATGGTTTGGGGGTTCTAGAACGAGAAGTTGATTAAGTGTAGAAGATTAGTCTATGATCTTCAAGCTTCATGGGAAAAGGAGGTACAACGCTAAAAGGATGAAAGACGAAGGAGAGTTGCTGTGGTTATCATTCAAAAGTATGTACGCAAGTTAGTACGACGTGCTTACTTGAAATTCTTGTCAGTCACTACTACTATACAGTGTTGTTGGAGAAAGGTGTTAGCAAGAAGGGGTTTCTGAAGGCTTAAACAAGAGGCTACTGCAGTCACTATTAATCGTATTCAAGATTCGAGGGTGAATCTTCTTAAAGAGGGAGTTACTGATGCAAACCTCGTGATCACGTGGCCACGCAACCCACAATCAAGATTGAGATCTGATCCCGGAAAGCCGAAATAGGTCTGATAGGAGTGTGACACAATGGAAACCTGCCCCAAGGCACCAACACTATTGGAATGAGTAGAATGACGCCACGAAGTCAGTTAATCTTTGATAAGTCAGATTCAGTTCGTTCAAGAACTGAAGAATGCAAGAATCACTCTCACACGTTAAAACTGAAAAAATTCAGAATAATATTCATCAAAGCTGCTGAAATTTTAGCCTATATGAGTTTAAAGAGTTCTTGAAAAGTTAACCCTAATGGACCCCTAATGTGGACTCATATGAGGTCTACTCAAAACTGGCCCAAAACCCTAAACTAAAAAGCCCATAACCTGATCCAAACAAGCCTTGGACCCTAGCTCAAAACAAAATTTTAATTAAGCCCAAACATAAAAGAAAATAATAAAAATAACTAATCTGTCATTAAATACCACCAGCCCTTCTTTCCTTGTGTAGCTAGGATGAATAAGGAATCCTTATAAGAAAAGGATTCCGAAACATTAATGAATCACTGCCACACTTGTAGATTATATTGCAGCTCATTAAAGATCCTTGTGGAACAAGGAAATTCCCAAAACGAGCTACCACATCCTTGTAGGAAAAGAATCCTAACCAAATAGGAAGTCCACAAGTCAAATGGAAGTAAATAACAAAATTCGTACAGCCTCCGTTGACCAGTATTGCAGTTCCTTACCGAGCTCCGATTGACCTGAAGTTTTAGCCCAAGGTAGTAAGATATGTGTGGAGAGTCCACATAAAATATTAGCCCGATCCAACGGTCAGATTGAGAATTATTACGGCTGCGTAAACCTGGACTGTTGCGCTTTTTAAGCCAAAATCCGAATCTGACCTTACTTGGGTCGTATCACAGGGTTGAACCGTATCAATAGCCCTAGTCGATAGAAATTTTTTTATCACCATTGAATCAACCTTGCTTGGATCGTATCACCATTGAATCAACCCCTTTTTTTTCATGGATTAAATTAATTAGTGTCTAATCATCATAAGTGATTAACCTAAAATTTACCTTGGCCCAAATAGATTAAACTAGCCCATTAAATGCCTCCTTGAGCTTCTTGGCCCTTGTAAATAGTTCAATTAGCACCTCTAATAGATGCTTTGATGTTGTAGGCTAATTAGCATCATTCTTCTTTATCATATCATTTTCGTAGCTAAATTGATGGCTAGGTGGCTCTAATTTGTTAAAGAAATGCATGATTGATCAATTGAGGACTAAAGTGAACAAAAATAGACAAATAAATATAAATTTCAAAGTTTGATTAAAAGTTCACTTTGGTCCCCATACTCTTCAAATTCTTTTTTCTTCCAGTCGTTTTAGTTTTTATAATTTCAATTTTGGTGATACTTCATTTTCCTTTTTTTTTTCAATCCTTAGTTTAGATAAGAGAGAAAGACACTAGATTGGTGGTGGTGGATTATGAGATGGAGTTCTCCTTTCGATTTATGAGAGGCACCAAGAGCTGGACCTTCAACATGAGGAGCTCACTTGTCAAGAGGAGTAGGTAGGTGTCTAACACCTTGTTTCTTTAATTTTTGGTATATTCTCTTAAAAAATTTATACTTGTTGCATTATATGTTTGAAATGAGAATAAATGGATTGTGTGTTGCAATGCGAATAATATGTTAAGTGTCTGTATTGGAAATAAATGGAAGGATTGTTTGGTATCATAGTTGATCATTTGGACAAAGACTACATAAGTATGAATTAATCAGCCATTTGGATGGAGACCAATGCAGATTGTTTGGTATCATAGTCTATTTGAACAGAGACTATGTGATATTGATGCGAACCTCGTGATCACGTGGTCATGCAACCCACAATCAAGATTGAGATCTGATCCTTGAAAGCCAAAATAGGTATGATAGGAGTGTGACACAATGAAAACCTGCCCCAAGGCACCAACACTATTGGAATGAGTAGAATGACGCCACGAAGTCAGTTAATCTTTGATAAGTCAGATTCAGTTCGTTCAAGAACTGAAGAATGCAAGAATCACTCTCACACGTTAAAACTGAAAAATTCAGAATAATAATCATCCAAGCTGCTGAAATTTTGGCTTACATGAGTTTAAATAGTTCTTGAAAAGTTAACCCTAATGGACCCCTTATGTGGACTTATATGAGGTCCACTCAAAACTGGCCCAAAACTCTAAAATGAAAAAGCCCATAACCAAATCCAAACAAGCCTTGGACCCTAGCTCAAAACAAAGTTTTAATTAAGCCCAAACAAGCCTTGGGCTGTAGCTAAAAAAATAAAATAAAGCCCCTAATATTAAATCCATGTTCTTCCATGAGAAGAATAGAATGAACTAAAATAATACAAAATTGATTGAAGGCTTATTTATAGCCTTCCATGCAGCCCGTTAATCCTAGAAACAAAAGGAAAAGGTAGCCACCATGTTGTTTCCAAGTTGTGGTAGGATTCTTTTGTTTCCTTTGTTGTCCTCATCTCATGGCCAAATAAGGTTGTATTGGACCCCTCTTGCACATGGATAAGATGTACTAGGATCTCCTCTTGATACTCCAATGGACCTTCCAATTCTGACTTGGTGGAAACCTTCAAAACCAATGCATTCAATGCGTCTTTCAATGTCTTTGTCTTGGACCGAGTCATTGGTCCATTTGGAACATGTAATGGTTCCTTGCTGGTGTTTCTGGGCTGGTTCGCATCAGATACAGATCAACCTTGTGATACGATCCAAGTAAGGTCAAATTCGGATTTTGGCATAAAAAGTGCAACATTCCAGATTTATGACAACAATCTTAATTTTCAATCCAACTGTTAGATCGAGCTAATATTTTATTTGGACTCTCCAAACATGTTTTCCTACCTTGGGTTAAACATTCAAGTCAATCGGAGTTTGGAAACGCACCGCAATACTGGTCAACAAAGACTGTACGAATTTTGTTATTTACTTCCATTTGACTTGTGGACTTCCTATTTGGTTAAGACTCTTTTCCTACAAGGATGTGACAGCTGGTTTTGGGAATTTTCTAGTTCCACAAAGATCTTTAATGAGCTGCATTATAATCTACAAGTGTGGCAAAGATTCATTAATGTTGCAGAATCCTTTTCTTATAAGGATTTCTTATTCGTCCTAGCTACATAAGGAAAGAAGGGTTGGTGATATTTATTGACAAATTAGTTATTTTTATTATTTTCTTTCATGTTTGGGCTTAATTAAAACTTTGTTTTGAGTTAGGGTCCAAGGCTTGTTTGGATCACGTTATGGGTTTTCGGTTTAAGGTTTTTGGGCCAATTTTGTATGGGGGTCAGTTCAGCCCACATGGGTAGATCCATTAGGTTTACTTTTAAGAACTATTTAAACATTTGTAACCTAAATAGCTTTGATGATGACTCTAAATTTTTTCAGTTTTAACGTGTGAGAGTGATTCTTGCATTCTTCAATTCTTGAACGAACTATATCTGACTTATCGAAGATTAACTGGCTTCTTGGTGTCATTCTACTCATTCTAATAGTGTTGGTGCCTTGGATCAGGTTTCCATTGTGTCGCACTCCTATCAGACCTATTTTGGCTTTCCAAGATCAAACCTCAATCTTGATTATGGGTTGTGTGACCACATGATCACGAGGTTTGCATCAGTTGGTATCAGAGTTAGGCTCCAAAACAAGGTCATATCCTTATGTTATTTTTGTTTTTTGTTTTAGTGTTCCTTTAAGTGTTTCAGTGTTTGGATCCATCTTCTTGTTCTTTATGTCTACATCATCTAAGCAAAAAAAAAAAAGAAAAAGCAAAGGGTAATTCATCTTGTTACTATCTCTAATCATATCAGTATATTAAAAAGAAGAAAAGAAAGACACATAGAGAGAAGGATCATTCAATTTTTGCTGCAGAAACACAACTCTTGGTGAACCATAAGCAAACCACTTCCAAATCAATTCAAACTTCATATTTTGTTTATTGGAGATGAAATCACATTGTATGTCAAAGTTGGGCTTATTTTGATATCATTTGCTTGAGGTTTTAATTTGAGGTTCAATTTTGTTGCATAAACACTATCAGTGAACCATAAGAAAACCACCTTAGAATCAAATTAAAATTCACATTCTATCTATTAGGGGTGAGATCACATCATATATTAAATTGGGGCATATTTTAATATTGTTTTCTTAAGGTTTTAATTTGAGGTTCAATTATGCCGCAGAAACACTATTCTTAGTTAACCATAAGCATATCATCTCAAAATCAATTGAAAAAACAGATTATATCTATTTAGGGTGAGATTGCAATATGTATAAATTTTGGTCTTATTTGGATATCGTTTGCATGAGGTTTTAATTGGAGGTTCAATTTTGCCGCAAACTAATCATACACGGTGTTTAGCAACTAGACATAATAGAACGACCTATAAACTGAGATTTGTTGTTTTCTTGGTATCCTAATACTATATTGGATTGTTTTTTCTTTAGGTTCTAGAATCAGGTTTTGTCTTGCTATAACGGGTTTGTTTTGCGTTTTCTTTCAAAATTTGTTTTGTTTTTGTTGATTTTGTTACTTCCAGTATGTTATCATAATATTTGGGATATTTGGCTATTTTTTGAGTCATTCTCGTCACTTTCATATTTTTCTGTTTTCGATCAATTCTGGTCCAAACAAAAATCAGATTTGTAATCTCGAATCTAAATCAGTGTTCTTCCTGTTAAAAACTATATTCTTGTCTTCGTCTTCTTCTTGTTTCCCCCCCTATTTGTGTCATGTATTCACCAAGGAAGAGGGAACAGAGGAGGATTGTAGATCAACAATGCAAAAAACTAAGCCATGGTTTGGGGGTTTTAGAATGAGAAGTTGATAAGTGTAGAAGATTATTTTATGATATTCAAGCTTCATGGGAAAAAGAGGTACAATGCCAAAAGAATGAAAGACGAAGGAGATCCGCTGTGGTTATCATTCAAATGTACGGCATACTTATTGGAAATTCTTGTCAGTCACTACTTTTATACAGTGTTGTTGGAGAAAGGTGTTAACAATAAGGGAATTCCGAAGGTTTAAACAAGAGGCTACTGAAGTCGCTATTAATCCTATTCAAGATTCGAGGGTGAATCTTCTTGAAGAGGGAGGGAATGATACGGTTTAGCCTTGTGATACGACCCAAATAAGGTTAGATTTGGATTTTGATGTAAAAAGCGCAACAATCTAGGTTTACGGCAACAATCATAATTTTCAATCCGACCGTTGGATCGGGGTAATATTTTATGTGAACTCTCCAGACATGTTTGCCTACCTTGGGTTAAGCATTCAAGTGAATCGGAGTTTGGGAAGGCACCATAATACTAATCAACAGAGGCTGTATGAATTTTGTTATTTACTTCCATTTAACTTGTGGACTTTCTATTTGGTTAGGATTCTTTTTCTACAAGGATGTGGCAGCTGGTTTTGGGAATTTCCTAGTTCCACAAGGATCTTTAATGCGCTACAATATAATCTACAAGTGTGGCAGTATTCATTAATGTTTCAGAATCCTTTTCTTACAAGGATTCCTTATTCATCTTAGCTACACAAGAAAAGAAGGACTAGTGTTATTTAATGACAAATTAGTTATTTTTATTTATTTCTTTCATGTTTGGGCTTAATTAAAACTTTGTTTTGAGCTAGGGTCCAAGGCACCAACTAATCATACATGGGTTTCAATATTTAGACATAAGATAATGACTTATAAACTAAGGTCATTCCGTTATCATTAGATCTTAGTTTCAATTCTGGTGCTTTAAAATTACATAACAAGTCAGATTTGCATCAAGTTCCAAAACGTGTTTGTCTCATGTTTGTCTCTGTTATATTAGGGTTATTTAGGAGTCAAATAAGTGTCTTTATTAATTTTAATTTCTTTTTATTTCGCATCTTTGTTTCTTCCCCAATTCGTATGAATTTGCATTGCTACTTTCAAAATCATAATCATAGTTTTATTTTGCTTGGTTTTAGAATATTTATTGAATTCTTAAGTCTATATTCATAATTTGAATGCATTGCACAACCTTTGACTTTGATTGGTTGGATTTTCAATTTCGGAAGAACCGAAAGAAAGCAAGTTGTGAGGTAAAAGGCGAATTGGAGTGATTTTTTTGAGTGAAACACGAATGACATGAGGAAATTTTGTTTTGATACCACTAACCACATTTTGCAGGTATAATCATCATGTTAAATAAGAATAACACACCACCCCCTCCTAAGGGTGATGTAAAGTTCCAAATTCAAGCTTTGAAAAAGATGATGAAGAGGGTGAATTTTGTGATGGCATACGTGTGTGACAGATTTAAGAAGGTGGAGAAATGTGGTAATGAAGTTAGTACAAGTTCCCAAGATGTGACGAAGGTTGGGGTTGAACCGAAATCAAACAATGGCAGAAGGGTTGAAAGGCTAAGGTGGGCTGATTATGAGGATTTTGAGGATGATGCTGATGCTTTTGGTGATGGTTGTTTTAAGAATGAGACCATAGGCTATATGGGAGGTTTTCGGGTCTTCGACTGCTTGGAAACCAAAGTGATTTTGTGAATAGAAAGGGGCCAATTCAGCCAGAACAGAAATTTTCACTTTATAAGACATGATGATGTAAATGGTGACTTAGATGTCATCAAACTAAAAATACCTTCTTTTCAAGGTAAAAATGATCCTGAGGTGTATTTGGAGTGGGAGAAAAAAATGGATTGGATTTTTGATTGTCGTAGCTATTTGGAGATGAGGAAGGGGAAATTGGTAGTCATTCAATTTACACATTACACATTGATTTGATGAGATCATAATGTTGATAGGGGAAGGAATGGAGAATGGCTAAAAGCATCATAACAGGAGATGAAAGTGTTGACAAGGAGGTGATTTATGCCAAACCATTATTATAAGGATTTATACATGAAATTACAAAGTTTGCATCAAGGTTTTAAGTCAGTGGATAAGTATTACAAGGAAATAGAGATCGCGATGATTCGGGCCAGTGTAATTACAAATATGGTGGAATTACAACATTATGTGAAGTTGGGGTATAGGTCCATATGGCGACGAAGGTGGAGAGGCAAATAAAGAGAAGGAACAACTTATGTTTTCAAACTAATTTGGCTTCATCTTTGTCAGCATGGAGGACGAATCAAAGGAGAGTAGGGGCTGCCCAACCATTGCCTTTTGTCCTTACTAAAGCCGAACCACCTAAAGCTAAGGTTGAAACCTCTACGAGTTTTAAAGGTAAATCTGACTCTCAACCAAAACATACTTGAAATGTTAAATGTTTCAGGTGTTAGGGGCTTAGACATTATGCTTCAGAGAGTCCAAATAAGAGAATAATGGTGATGTGAGATAATAGTGATATGGAATCTGAGAGTGAAAAATCAGATTGTGAAGACATGCCACCATTGGAGGATTGTACTGAGGATTGTTGAGTCCTTGGTAATAAGGCAAACACTTTAGGTTTAGTCAAGGAAGATGATAGTGATCAGCAAAGGAAAAACATCTTCCATACACGATGCTATATATAAAACAAGGTGTGTGTAGTTTGATTATTAATAGTGAAAGTTGTACTAATATGGCTAGCACTACCCTTGTTTGTAAGCTAAATCTGTATATTATTAAGCATACTAGACCGTATAGATTATAATGGTTGAATGATAGTGGTGAAATGAAAGTGACTAAATAAGTTGTGGTTCCATTTTTTGTTAGGAAGTATTGGATGAAGTTTTGTGTATTGTGGTACCAATACAAGCATGTCACATCTTATTGAGGAGGCCATGATAGTATGATAGGAAAGGCAAGTCACGATGGGGTTAAAAATAGGTATACCATTTTAAAAGATGGTAAAACCAAAACTCTTGTACCTCTTACACCCAAATAGGTGTATGATGATCAAATAAAGCTAAAACATAAGCATAGGGCTATGGGGAGAGAAAATCAAGGTAAGGAAAAATGGGAGAGAAGACCAATAGGTTTGGCCAAAACCTAAAACACTACTACATCCCATTTTGCCACCCGTCTAAACACAAAAAAAGATTCAGCTAACACTCCAAGCAAATCAAACCATTTCATTAACAAGCCAATGATTTTATATGCGTATAAAGAGGCCTATTTTAATACTAACAATCTTGATCATGTTGTGCTTAGTGTTGTTATTTCTTTGTTGCAAGAGTTTGAAGATGTGTTTCCTAAAAATATCCCTAGCAGATTACCACCCTAGATGAGAATAAAACATCATATTGATCTTGTACCTTGGGCTGCGATTCCTAATCAACGAGCCTATAGAAGCAATCTCAAGAAGACAAAGGAGCTTCAAAGGCAAGTTGATGAGTGATGCGAACCTCGTGATCACGTGGTCACGCAACCCACAATCAAGATTGAGATCTGATCCCGGAAAGCCGAAATAGGTCTGATAGGAGTGCAACACAATGGAAACCTGCCCCAAGGCACCAACACTATTGGAATGAGTAGAATGACGCCACGAAGCCAGTTAATCTTCGATAAGTCAGATTCAGTTCGTTCAAGAACTGAAGAATGTAAGAATCACTCTCACACGTTAAAACTGAAAAATTCAGAGTAATATTCATCAAAGCTGCCGAAACTTTGGTCTACATGAGTTTAAATAGTTCTTGAAAAGTTAACCCTAATGGACCCTTTATGTGGACTTATATGAGGTCCACTCAAAACTGGCCCAAAACCCTAAAATGAAAAGCCCATAACCTGATCCAAACAAGCCTTGGATCCTAGCTGAAAACAAAGTATTAATTAAGCCCAAACATGAAAGAAAATAATAAAAAATAAGTAACTTGTCATTAAATACCACCAGCCCTTCTTTCCTTGTGTAGCTAGGATGAATAAAGAATCCTTATAAGAAAAGGATTCTGAAATATTAATGAATCCTTGCCACACTAGGAGATTATATTGCAACTCATATTAAAGATCCTTGTGGAACTAGGAAATTCCCAAAACCAGCTCCCACATCCTTGGAGGAAAAGAATCCTAATCAAATAGGAAGTCCACAAGTCAAATGGAAGTAAATAACAAAATCCGTACAGCCTCTGTTGACCAGTATTGGGGTGCCTTCCCGAACTCCGATTGACCTGCAATTTTAGCCCAAGGTAGTAAGATATGTCTGGAGAGTCCACATAAAATATTAGCCCGGTCCAACGGTCGGATTGAGAATTATGATTGTTTCCGTAAACCTGGACTGTTGCGCTTTTTACGCCAAAATCCGAATCTGACCTTACTTGGGTCGTATCACAGGGCTGAACCGTATCATTCCCTCCCTCTTCAAGAAGATTCGCCCTCGAATCTTGAATGGCGACTTCAGTAGCCTCTTGTTTAAGCCTTCGGAATCCCCTTATTGCTAACACCTTTCTCCAACAACACTGTATAGAAGTAGTGACTGGCAAGAATTTCAAATAAGCACGCCGTACTAACCACTTGCGCACATACTTTTGAATGATAACCACGGTGACTCTCCTTCGTCTTTCATCCTTTTGGCGTTGTACCTCTTTTTCCCATGAAGGTTCAAGATCATAGAATAATCTTTTACACTTATCAACTTCTCGTTCTAGAACCCCCAAACCATGGCTTAGTATTTCGCATCGTTGATCTACAATCCTCCTCTGTTCTCTCTCCCTTAGTGGATACATGACACAGATAGGGGAAAAAACAAGAAGACGATGACAAGAATAGAGTTTATAGCACGACGAACATTGATTTAGACTCGAGAATACAAATCTGACTTTTGTATGGACCCGAACTTATCGAACAACAAACTAATGCGAGGGTGATGAAAAATGACTCAAACAACAGCCAAATATCAAAATATGATGATAGTATAATGGCAGGAACGAAATCAACAGAAACAAAACAAGTTTTGAAAGATAACACCAAACAGACCCGTTACGACAAAACAAGACCTAATTCGGGAAACCTAAAGAAACTGATATCCAAATGACCTCGAATTTAATTTGTATTATTACAATACTATGAAATCACCAAAAATCAATTTATAGGTCGTTCTCTTATTTCTAGGCACCCAAACTCCTTGTATGATCAGTTTGTGGCAGAATTGATCCTCCAATTAAAACCTCCAGAAGCCGATATCAAAATAATCCCAAATTTAATATGTGGTGCAATCGCATACCCAATACTCGGAATATGAAGTTTCAATAGATTCCAAGGTGTTTTACCTAGGGTTCACTAAGAGTAGTGTTTTGCGGCAGAATTGAAACTCGAATTAAAACCTCAAACAAATAATATCAAAATAAGCCCAACTTTGATATATCATGCAATCCCACCCCCAATAGACTGAATATGAAGTTTAAATTGATTCCGAGGTGGTTTGCTTATGGTTCACCAAGATTTGTGTTTCTGCGGCAAAAATTGAATGATCCTTCAAATTTCAACTAATCACTCTTTCCTCTATTTCTTTCTGATTTGTTTTTCTTTTTAACAAACTGATATGATTAGAGACAGTAACAAGATGAAATATAAACTCTTTTTTTTTTTACTTAGATGACACAGACACGAAGAACAAGAAGATGGATGCAAACACTGAAAACTTAAGGGACACAAAAAAAAAACGAAAATAACAGAGATATGACCTTGTTTCGGAGCCTAGCTCTGATACCAACTGATGCGAACCTCGTGATCACGTGGTCACGCAACCCACAATCAAGATTGAGATCTGATCCCGGAAAGCCGAAATAGGTCTGATAGGAGTGCGACACAATGGAAACCTGCCCCAAGGCACCAACACTATTGGAATGAGTAGAATGACGCCACGAAGCCAGTTAATCTTCGATAAGTCAGATTCAGTTCGTTCAAGAACTGAAGAATGCAAGAATCACTCTCACACGTTAAAACTGAAAAATTCAGAGTAATATTCATCAAAGCTGCCGAAACTTTGGTCTACATGAGTTTAAATAGTTCTTGAAAAGTTAACCCTAATGGACCCTTTATGTGGACTTATATGAGGTCCACTCAAAACTGGCCCAAAACCCTAAAATGAAAAGCCCATAACCTGATCCAAACAAGCCTTGGATCCTAGCTGAAAACAAAGTATTAATTAAGCCCAAACATGAAAGAAAATAATAAAAAATAAGTAACTTGTCATTAAATACCATTCAAAACATGATCTTTGCTGTTTAGTTTTGTCCAAATATTTTTGTTTCTGCTATATTTGGGTTATCTAGGAGTCAAGTAATTGTTTTCTTAACATTTGCTTCTGTTTTATTTCGTGTCTTCGTTTCGTCCACAATTCGTACGAATTTGCATTGCTACTCGCAAAATCGTAATCCTAGTTTTGTTTTGCTTTGTTTTCAGTATATTTATTGATTCTTGAGTCTGAAAATTATATTTAGAGTGCGCTGCGAAGGCTATTGACTTTGATTTGTTGATTTCAGTTCCTAAAGAACCAAAAGAAAGCAAGTTGTGAGGTAAAAGGCGTAGAGAGCTTAATAGAGTGAAAAGCCTTAATTTTTGTTTTGTGTGATACACGAGAGGTGTGAGGATATATTTTGTGCTACTAACCAAATTTTGCAGATTCAAAGAATGTCTGAAAACAACGAATCAGCGACACAAAACGTTGACGTAGCTTTCCAATTGCGATCCATAGGCCAGCAACTTGAGCTGTTGTCTAGGACGTACAAGGATCTGAAAGATGAGGTGAATTCGATTAAGCAACAGAATAGTGGGGCTGATCACCGGGGAAATACGGTCCGTATGGCCGCACGGAATGTTAGATCTGATTTTGAAGAGTTTGTTGATGAAAACGCAGATGGAGGTGAAGATGACTTTGAGTTTGCATCAGCTGGCCATGGAATCAGGTCTGGACCGAACAGGGCTAGGAGGAATGTGAATTTTCGTAGCATGGGCACTTATGAAGACATGGATGGGGACTTAGACACCATTAAACTGAAAATTCCTAGCTTTCAAGGTAAAAACGATCCTGAGGCTTATTTGGAGTGGGAGAAAAAGGTGGATTGGATTTTTGATTGCCATAGCTATTCTGAACAAAAAAAGGTTTCCATTGTGTCGCACTCATATCAGACCTATTTCGGCTTTCCAGGATCAGATCTCAATCTTGATTGTGGGTTGCGTGACCACGTGATCACGAGGTTCGCATCAATGAGCTGATAAAGAAGGAGTACATTCGTGAGAGTATGAGCTCGTGTACTATGTTTGTCTTACTTGTGCCTAAGAAGGATGGAACATGGAGGATGTGTGTTGATTGCCGAGCCATTAACAATATAACATAATGTATAGACATCTTATTCCTAGACTTGAGGACATGCTAGATGAATTACATGGATCATGTATTTTCTCTAAGATTTGATCTGAAAAGTGGGTACCATTAGATTATGATGAAAGACAGTGATGTGTGGAAAACTGCATTTAAGACTAAGTATGGTTTGTATGAGTGGTTAGCATGTTGTTTGGACTTACAAATGCACCTAGTATGTTTATGTGTTTTATGAATCATATATTGCATGCGTTTATAGGTGAGTTTGTGGGTGTATTTTGATGACATTCTAATCTATAGTAAGAACTTAAATGAACATCTTGATCATTTACGTAGTGATAAATTGTATGCTAATATTAAAAGGTGTACTTTGTTTGCATGGAGAAAAATGTTTTTCTTGGTTATCTTTACATGTTCCAAATGGGCCAATGACTCGGTCAAAGACAAAGTCATTGAAAAAAACATTGAATGCATTGTTTTTGAAGGTGTCAGCCATGTCAGATTTGAAGGGTCGATTGGAATATCAAGAGGAGATCTTAGTACATCTTATCCAAATCCAATAGGGGCACAATCCAACCTTATTTAGGCCACGAGGTTCTGACAACAAGGCTGCCAAGTTTTCAAATTTTCAGTCAGCCTTGTGTTTATGATGTTTTTATGTGTTTTGTAGATTCCTAATTAATTTAGGACTTTTTTTATTATATATCAGCACATCAATTATTTCCTTTAAGTATTAACATTTATTATTTTTTTTATTTCCTTGTCAAGTGAGGAGAAAACATAGCAAATGAACCAAAAAAAATCCACGCTGATTTAGGAATTAGAAGAGGTGTTGCCCTTTTAATTTCTGAGTTAGAATAAGATTCTGATCTCAACGTTGTATTTACTATTATTTTTTTTGGAAGGAAAAGGATGTTGCCTTTAATGCTCTTCTTTGCTGCCTTTTGGTATCCTTCTGAACTATGAAACAAAATTTAAATTGCTAACTTATTTTCTTGCATACGTGTTTCCTAAGTCAGTTTGGATTCCTTTGCTTTCTTTGTTGTGTTTTCTCCTTACCTGACAAGAAAATAAAATAATAAATCCTAATTTTTAAAGAAAATAATTATTGTTCCCAGACATAATAGAAATCCAAAACTCGTTAGGAATCCAAAAAACACATAGAAATATCACAAAACAAGGCTGGTCGAAACTGATACAAAATTGACAACTTAGAAACTTCATGGCCCAAATAAGGGTGGATTAAGCACTTCTTGCACATGAATTAAATGTACTATGGCCTCCTCTTGATACTCCACAGGATCCACATGCTCAACCCCATAAGCCCATTCAAAGCTTCTTTCAATGCTTTCTCTTTGGACCTTGTGATTGACTCATTTGAAACATGTAATAAGTCCTTGGTATTTATGAGTTGATCCATATCAAGTATTGTTGAAGCTACAATAAAGGCTTGTGGGGTTATTAGGAATGAAGAAAAACAATGGTGGAGATGGTGTTTGGCACATTTGTTTTTGTTATTTCTTTTTTTTTTTTGGTAAAATGTAAGAAGTATATTAGATCGAAAAAAGCAAGGCAAGCTTGCGGTACAAGTTGGAAACCAGCAGAATTTAAAAAATTTACAGATACAAGCTGAAAACATAAAGTCAGCATATATAAGCTGAAAACAGTTAGGGGAACAAGCTCCCTACATCCTAAAAACAAATCCGTCCAAAAGCCAAGCAGCTCCGGTCACCACGGAGAGCCAGGCGAACCATAGCAGTCTGCCTAAACAGAAGCAGCACCAATCCCAGGCGAGTCAGGGATTGTTAGCCCACCAAAACTGCATAAAAGCAATAAACCTACTCCAACGACAAAAACAGGCAGGGACCATCCTTAGCAGACATAAACCTGTTATAAAAGCAAAAGAAAAACCCACAAAGCTGACCCATAACAATCAGCATCAGTACCAATAGGCATCAAGGACAAGCAGGCAGAGGAGCCTAACCGACAAAACACAACAAAAGTATGCACAGGCCTCTTCCAGTGCTTATAACGACTGGAAGGAATCAGATGTTGGTCCCTCATAAGAAGAGGCTGCTGCTTTGCTGCGAGTAAAATACTGTCTTCTGGGAATTAGATGGGAGCTGGGCGTTTGTCCTAAAGCAACCATTTCAGCCTTGCCAGCTTTAGTGCGTTTGCAATTAGGAGGTTGGGAGCTGGAAGGCTGCAAGTCCATCACAGCAACTTCAGAGGACATGGGGTCTTCCCGATAGGTGCAGAATGGGCCTGGACAATATGGAGATTGTTTCTCGACAGCAGCAGTATCGGCAGAGGAACCAGAGCTGGTTGAGCGAGTTGATGTTGCATGCGGCCTCTTCCTTGTTCTGGTATGCCCTTTACTGCATGTAAGTGTGGAATGACCCAGAGATTTGCAGTGTTTGTAAAATCTGGGCAAGGATTCATATACCAGGTTCTGTACTAGGAGAGTACCATTGGGCAGCATCACATTAACAGCGGTTTTCAATTCAGAGAAGAGGTCAATTTCAATCAACACCCTAGCATAGGAGATGCGAGACATTTGTGTAGTAGGGCTATCACAGTGGATCGGTTTGCCAACCATGCTAGCAATTTTAGATAAGCAGATATTATTCCAGCATCTCAAAGGCAGGTTAGGAAACCGAACCCAAGTTGGCATTGACGTGATCTCGTTGAATTGAAAATCAAAAAATTCAGGCATGATTTGTAGGACAAGAGGCCGGCCAAAAATGGCATATGGCCTGGACCCTAAGACATCTAGCATAGCAATTTCTGAGGAGAAGTCAAATAACAGCCAACCCGAATCATGCATGGAAAAATGTACTTCGTGTTGCCATGTTCGATTGATATAAGATAACGTCAACATCTTTGATGGGGCATGCAGCAGCAACAGATACATCAGGAAAATGAACAAGAGTCGATGAGATACCTGTTACTACACCTCTCACAGGGCCTGAGCCATAACCAGGGCGAGGTGTGGATGTCGTTAGTGGGTATGGTACTCTTTTAGTAGGGCATGTCAGAGAGGGATGATACTGGCTAGGGGCAGAGGGGGAGGCAGCATGCTGACTGATAGCTTTTCCTCGTCTCTTCCTTTGTTGGTCAGAATTGCAAACAAAATCGACTGAGCAAGGCGAGGATGAAGCCGAATGGTTCAATGATGCCATAGCTTTACCCCGTTGAGAAGACAGAACCCTAGATTCACTGGAGAGATTCACAAATTCTGCAAGAGTGACCTTAGAATGGTGTTTAGTGTGCG
This sequence comes from Populus alba x Populus glandulosa, assembly GCA_033617975.1. Lineage (NCBI taxonomy): Eukaryota > Viridiplantae > Streptophyta > Magnoliopsida > Malpighiales > Salicaceae > Populus > Populus alba x Populus glandulosa. Next base: position 20,281,687 of record CM066144.1, on the reverse strand, counting down.
ATGGGGAGGGAGATTGCTCCGGCGAGCAACTTCGTGATGAAACCCTAACCGCACGTAGAGAAAGGCGCCTCTTGGATTGTAGTGAGAAATCGTCACCACCGGGTTGTCGTTCCTTACGGAGTGCCTTAGATTTGGCCATAAGAGCAGTATAAATACTGTCAAAGCAAAGAAGAGAATCGGCGCTTGTAATGAGAAACCGAGCACTGTGCAGCACACAGATACCTTCTCACTCTAAAATCGGGAGTGTCTCTCTCTGAGCTTGACTGACTGAGAGCTCTGTTTTTGTTATTTCTTGTTGGGATGGATTGTAGGTTGGTGTAGTGTATTATAATGATGGTATATGGCTAAAACATTAGCTGAAAATGGGTGTTCTGGATTGGTTTTTTAACTGGTGCATGGATGTTTTCTTTCTTTTTAAATAATTTTTTTCTTCTTCTTTTCTTCCATTTTCTCCTCTTCTACTTCAAAAAATTCATCTCTATTTATAAGAGATGAAAAAGGGATATGAGGTGTTTATCTAACATTAATCTTGACCCTTGATTCAAACGAGAAGGATCCCGATTGTTGTCTAAAAGTCACAATCATGGGTTGCAAGGGTTGGTCGGGTCGACCTCTTTAGGTTTTCCAAAAGACAACTTTGTTAGTTAGATATGGGTGCAATGACAAGTGATGAGTGTGGTGTCTTCTTTTTTTTTCCTTGTGTGGAGAAGGTATGAGAGAGAAGAAAGACATGAAAGGTGGCATTAGAGCTGCTATTTTTTTGTTGCCATCGGGTGAAGGTTGAAGATAGTGAACTATGGGCTTCAAAACAACATCATTCTCTTTCTTTTTTAATTAAGAAAATGATATCATTTTTTATAAAATGCACTGTTTTAGCGCTTTGGGTTTAAATTAGGTTTAAATCTCCTTTTTCAAATTTAGTCCTCAATCTTTCAATTTGTTCTATTAAGTCCTCAATTGAATTTTGATTTTAGGAATCAATTTAATTCCACTCATGCAAAGTTAAAAAAACACCATCTAATTTAAGCGCGTTTTTCAATTAGTCCTTGGTCTTAAGTAATTTCAATTTTGTCCCTAATTGACCTTCAAACTTCTAGTTTTCTTCAATTTCACCCTTATTTTCAATTGAATTAGGTCCCTGAATAGATTTGAACTTCTTGATCACGCAATCAAGCTTGTCACACGCAAAGACACCAATTCTCAGAAAATGAGTAAATCAAATTTGATAGGAGTTTGATACGATTCGGGCAACGAAAAAACAATCAGATTCGGATTCTAACGTAAAATGCGTACATGTCCAGATTTACAGCAACAATTATAATTCTCAATCTGACTGTTGAATCAGGCTAAAATTTTACATGGAGTCTCCAAACATGTTTTCCTACCTTGTGTTAAATTTAAAGTCAATCAGAGTTTGGGAAGAAATCGCAATACTGGTCAACATAGGCTATACGAATTTTGTTATTTACTTCCTTTTGTTTTGTGAACTTCCTATTTGGCTAGGATTTTTTTTCTACAAGGATGTGAGAGCTGGTTTCGCGAATTTCCTAGTCTTGCAAGGATATTTAATGGTTACAACATAGTTTCCACATGTGGTATGGACTTCATATTAATATGGAGGAATCCTTATGGTGGATGGAAACAATTGTTCTATCCTTATTACAATAGGAATCTATCATTAAATAAGTTTTCAAGTCAACTAAGAATACTTTGAAAACAAGAAGACTAAAGAGGAGGCAACTTCATATTTGATTCTCTTATATAAGACTTCTAAAGGGTAGCAAATCTGATCATATCATATTTAGGAAATTAAAATCGGATTTTTTTTATTGTTATTATTATTTTCTTCTTAGTTTAGGGTTTATTTATATTATTTGGGTTTAATTGTAAATGGGCATCATATAAGTCCACCTAAGGGATCCATTAGGCTTTGTGATGTGGGCCAGCCCAGAAATACCAGCAAGGACCCTTTACATGTTCCAAATGGTCCAATGACTTGGTCCAAGACAAAGACATTGAAAGAGGAATTGAATGCATTGGTTTTGAACGTTTCAACCAAGTTAGAATTGAACGGTCCATTAGAGTATTAAGAGGACCCCCTAGTACATCTTACGCATGTGCAAGAGTCCAATACAATCTTATTTGGGCCATGAGGTGAGGACAACAAAAGAAACAAAAGAATCCTACTACAACTTAGAAACAATATGGGTGGCTATATTTTCCTTTTGTTTCTAAGATTAAGGGGCTCCATAGAAGGCTATAAATAAGCCTTAAATCAGTTTTGTAATATTTTACTTCTTTCTTTTCTTCTCATGGCAGAACATGGATTTAATATTAGAAGCTTTATTTTATTTTGTTAGCTACAACCTAAGGCTTGTTTGGGCTTAATTAATACTTTGTTTTCAGTTACGATACAACGCTTTTTTGGATTAAGTTATGGGCCTTTTCAACTTAGGGTTTTGAGTCAGTTTTGAGTGGACCTCATATAAGTTTACATAAGGGGTCTATTAGGGTTAAATTTTCAAGAACTACTTAAACTCATGTAAGCCAAAAATTCGGCAGCTTTTGATGATTATTACTTTTGAATTTTTCAGTTTTAACGTGTGAGAGTGATTCTTGCATTCTTCAATTCTTAAACGAACTGAATCTGACTAATCGCAAATTAACTGGCTTCGCGGCGTCATTCTACTCATTCCAATAGTATTGGTCCTTGGGGCAAGTTTTCATTGTGTCACACTCCTACCCGACTATTTCATTTTTCCAATATCAGATTTTAATCTTGATTATGGGTTGTGTGACCACGTGATCACGAGATTCGCATAAGTTGGTATCAGAGCTAGGCTATGAAACAAGGGCATATCCTTCTATTAGTTTTTTTTTTAGTGCTCCTTTAAGTTTTCCAGTCTTTGCGTTCATCTTGTTGTTCTTTGTGTCCATGTCATCTAACAAAAAAAAAAAAAACCAAAAACGGTTATATTTCATCTTATTACTTCATATTCTATCTATTAGGGTCAAGATCACATCATATATCCAATTTGGACTTATTTAGATAACGTTTGCTTGAGGTTTGAATTCGAGTTTCAATTATGCTGCAAAAACACTACTCTTAGTGAACCATAAGAAAACCACCTTAGAATCAATTGAAACTTCAAATTCTGTGTATTAGGGATGAGATCGCATCATATATCAAATTTGGGCTTATTTTGATATCATCTTCTGAAGATTTTAATTGGAGGTTCAATTTTACTGCAAACTAATCATACAAGGGGTTTGGGTACGTAGACACAAGATAACAACCTATAAATTGAGTTTTGTTTTTTTTTTTAGTATTATAATACTAAATATTGAATTTTGAGGTCATTTCGGGATCGTTTGGTCTGGGTTTCAATTCTGTTATGTAAAACATTGCGTAACATGTTAGATTTGCGTCAAGTTTTAAAACGTGATCCTTGCCGTTTAGTTCTGTCCAAATCTTTTTGTTTCTAATAAATTTGGGTTATCTAGGAGTCAAGTAATTTTTTTCACTAATATTCGCTTATGTTTTATTTCATGTCTTCGTTTCGTCCACAATTCCTACGAATTCGCATTGCTACTTGTGAAATCATAATCGTAGTTTCATTTTGCTTTGTTTTCAGTATATTTATTGATTCTTGAGTCTGGAAATTATAATTAGAGTGCGCTTCAAAGGCCAATAACTTTTATTTGTTGATTTTAGTTCCTAAAAAACCATAAGAAAGCAACTTGTGAGGTAAAAGGCATAGGGAGCCTTTACTGTTTTGTGTGATACACGAGAGGTGTGATGATATATTTTGTACTACTAACAAAATTTTACAAATTCAAAGAATGTCTAAAAACAACAAGTCAATGACACAAAACGCTAACGTAGCTTTCCAATTGCGAGCCATGAGCCAGCAACTCGAGTTGCTGTCTACGTACAAGGATCTGAAAGATAAGGTAAGTTCGATAAAGTGGGGCTGATCGCAGAGAAAATAAGATCCGTATGGCTGTACAGAATGTTAGATCTGATTTTGAAGAGTTTGTTGATGAAAATGTAGATGCGAGTGAAGAGGATTATGATTTTGCATCTGCTGGCCAAGGGATTAGGTATGGATCAAACAAGGCTAGGAGGAATGTGAATTTTCATGGCATGGGGGAATTATGAAGAAATGGATGGGTATTTGGACACCGTTAAATTGAAAATTCCTAACTTTCAAGGTAAAAATGATCCCGAGGCTTATTTGGAGTGGGAGAAAAAGGCAGATTGGATTTTTGATTACCATAACTATTCTAAACAAAATAAGGTGAAATTGGTGATAATTGAGTTTATGGAGTATGCATTGATTTGGTGGGATCAAATTGTAATCAGGAGGAGGAATGAGGAGCGACCCGTTCAAACTTAGGGGGAAATGAAAGTCTTAATGAGGAGACGATTTGTGCCAAACCACTATTACAAAGACTTATATTAGAGCTTCAAGGTCTAAATTAAGGTTATAAGACAGTAGATGAATATCACAAAGAGATAGAGATAGCAATGATTTGGGCCAATGTTGTTGAGGATAAAGAAGCCACCATGGTTAAATTTCTTAATGGGTTGAATCAGGACATTGCCAATGTTGTTGAGCTCCAGCACTATATGAAGCTAGAGGACATGGTTCCCATGGCTACAAAGAATGCATCTTCAAAATATTTGATCAAGACAATATTTGAATAACTAAGGGTCATCCCGATAAAAAGCTATTCACTTCGTTCAAAAACATTCTTTTATCTTGGGCATTCCATTGAGCTGGCAAATATTCTATTGCAAGAAAATTGACAACAATATTTTGGGCAAACCAAGGATTCGTTAGGAAAGTAATCATCGATTGGTGTGATATTAGATGTCGAATCTATTGTCAATCTTGATAAATGATCCACAACAATATTTTTGGTGCCTTTCGGTGACTTCTTCCTGAGAATAAATCATTTGCAAATCTTCAGATTCATTGAAGTCAATTTTACTCAAAGTAGATTCAAATTGATCATAAACTAATTCTTCAATAAGATCTACTTCGTGGAAATCATTATCATCTCTAAGTTGCTTGCAAATATTGAAAATATTCATTTCCAATGTTATGTTTCCAAATGATAACTTCATCAATTCATTCCTACAATTAATCAATGCATTATAAGTTGCAAGAAATGAACTTCCTAAAATAACTAGAATTGAATTACATGTTTCAATAGGTTGTGTATCCAAGACAACAAAATCCATAAGATAAATAAATTTATCAACTTGTACTAATACATCTTCAACTATTCCTCTATGCACTTTTATAGATCTATCAGCAAGTAAAAGAGTTACAAAAGTTGGTTTTAACTCACCTAGATTGAGATTTTGAAAAACTGAATATAGAAGTAAATTCACACTATCTCTAAGATTAAGTAAAACATTAATGAATCCTTGCCTCACTTGTAGATTATATTACAACTCATTAAAGATCCTTGTGGAACTAAGAAATTCTCAAAACCAACTGCCACATTCTTGTAGGAAAAGAATCCTAACCAAATAAGAAGTCCACAAGTCAAATGGAACTAAATAACAAAATTCATACAGCCTCTGTTGACTAGTATTGCGGTGCCTTCCCGAACACCGATTGACCTCAATGTTTAACCCAAGGTAGGCAAACATGTCTGGACAGTCCACATAAAATATTACCTCGATCCAGCGGTCGGATTGAAAATCATGACTATTGTCGTGAACCTAGACTGTTGCGCTTTTTATATCAAAATCCAAATCTGACCTTACTTGGGTCGTATCACAAGGCTGAACCGTATCACCTTTGTTCATTAAGGATTATTTTGTATATTCGTGTAGTCAAACTGCTTTTTAATCCTTGTTCTTTCCTCCAATTTAGGGTGTGTTCCTAGTTAGGGTTGATTTGTAAGATAAACATATCAAACTCAAATAGGGATTGCAAATGATATATTTTTAGTATTGTGAAAAGATTATCAAAGATGACATTTTCTCATTTCAAGCACATGCATTTTCGATTAGTAAGTTTATGTTTTTTCTCATTTCGGCCATGCAAAATTGTTTGCATTGTGATTATGAATCATCTTCAATGTCAGTTTGTGGTTCTTCTTCTGTTTTTTTTGGGTTTATAACCGTTTGGTCACGAGATCACTTAAATTTCCAAAACTCACTTGTTAAAAACAAACACCAATTTCAGCATTTGTACTAATAACTTCATTTCTCAAAAACCTTTGTGAAAACATGAAAACAAGGTATTTTAAGTTTATGAGAGGATGTAAATTTTTTTTTTTAGAAAGATGACACGACAAAAAGATTGATGTCTTCTCTTGATCTTCCAATTCAATTTCAATTTGATTGTAACCTGAATAGCCATCTAGGAAACAATAAAATTCATGACCTGCAACTCTTTCTAGGATTTGATCCATGAAAGGTAAAAGGAAATGATCTTTTCTAGTCATTGAATTAAGTTTCCTATAGTCAATGCACATGCGCCAACCAGTAACGGTCCTAGTTGGAATTAACTCATTTTTCTCATTTGTTATCACAGTGACTCCAGACTTTTTGGGTACAACTTGGGTAGGACTTACCCATTTGCTGTCAGAAATAGGATAAATGATTCCATTATCTAGAAGCTTAATAACTTCATTTTTCACTACTCCTTTCATATTAGGATTAAGCCTTCGTTGCATTTCTCTAGAGGGTTTAGCATTTTCCTCCAAATAAATCCTGTGTGTGCAAATCAAAGGGCTAATTCCTTTTATGTCAGCTATGGTCCATCCCAATGCATTTTTGTGCATTTTCAGAGTCTGTAATAACTTACCTTCTTGATGTGCATCAAGTTTGGAAGAGATTATTACCGGAAAAGTTTCATTTTCTCCTAAAAATGAGTATTTGAGATTAAATGGTGACGGCTTCAATTCAGGTTTTGGTGGTTGAACACTTGAAGGTATGGGCTTAATTGATCGTGGTGGCAATTCTTCAATCTGTGGTCTCCAATTGCATGCCTTTGATTCTTCCTGAAAGTAGACCATTTGCAAATCATCAGATTCATCAATCTCAGTTTCACTGGAAGTGGTTTGAAATTGATCATGGACTAATTTTTCAATAAGGTCCACTTCCTGTAAATCGTTATCATCTCCAGGATGCTTGTAAATGTTGAAAATATTCATCTCCAATGTCGTGTTTCCAAATGATAGCTTCATCAGTCCATTCCTACAATTAATCAATGCATTAGAAGTGGCAAGAAATGGACGTCCTAAAATGACAGGAATTGAATTACATGCTCCAACAGGTTGTGTATCCAAGACAACAAAATCTACAGGGTAAATAAATTTATCAACTTGTACTAACACATCCTCAACTATTCCTCTAGGCACTTTTACCGATCTATTAGCAAGTAAAAGAGTTACAGAAGTTGGTTTTAACTCACCTAGATTGAGACTTTGAAAGACTCAATATGGAAGTAAATTTACACTAGCTCCAAGATCAAGTAAGGCTCTTTCAATTTTATGTTCTCCAATAAAGCAAGAAATTGTAGGACAACCAGGGTCTTTATATTTCAAAGCATTATTGTTCTGAAGAATGGCACTTACTTGTTCGGCTAAAAAGGCTTTCTTTTTCACATTTAGTTTTCTCTTCATAGTGCACAGATCTTTCAAAAATTTAGCATAGGAAGGAACCTATTTAATAGCATCCAACAAAGGTATATTGATCCTTACCTGTTTGAAAGTTTCAAAGATTTCAGAGTTGTGATTGACTTTCCTTTGTTTGGTCATGGCATGAGAAAATGGAAGTGCTGGCGGGGAATCAGCCTTTTCTTTGTAATGTTCAGGTTCAACCCCTTCCTTACCCTCAGAGATAGACTCATCATCTTTCTCACAAGGTTCAAGAATGGGGTTTTCAATAACCTTACCACTACAAAGAGTGATGACTGATTTGACTTGATCCATGTGTTGGCTTCTAGAACTACTCGTATTTGCATTGTATTGCCCCTTTGGATTTTGTTGTGGTTGAGATGGAAACTTACCTTTCTTTTGAAAACTGAGAGCAGATGTTAATTTTGCAAGAGTATCCTTGAAATCTGTCATGTCTTGAGCAAGTTGAGTGTTGATTGCCTCTTGCTTTTCAATGAATGCATGCAATGTTTCCTCAAGATTTCTTCTAGGAGGTGGAGCATAAGGAGGTGCATATCCATGAGAATTTTGGAAATTATGGTGTGCTTGAAACGGTGGCTGTGAAGTTTGTGCATTGTTGCTATCACTCTTCCTACTGAAATTTGGGTGATTTCTCCAACCAGGGTTATACGTTTGTGAGTATGGGTTATGGTTGGGTCTTTGGAAACTGTTTAAAGCATGAGCTTGTTCATGGAGGCATTCCCTAAAAGAAGGCAAAGTTGGACAATCATTTGTTGAGTGTTCCTTGGTTTCATAGATTTGACACACAATGTCTTGAACATATTTTAATTGACCACTCTTTTTCAATTCAAGTGCTTCAACTTTTCTAGCTAAAGATGCAAACTTGGCTTGGAGGTCATGATCTTCCCTAAGGTTGTGCATACCTCCACTAGATGTATGAGGTTGAGTTTTACTTGGTGCCTCATAAGTACATGTGGTGTCCCAATTTTGAGCATTTTCGGCTAGCAAGTCTAGGTACTCCATTGCTTCATTAGGGTCTTTATCTTCGAAAGTTCCATTGCACATCAATTCAACCATTTGCCTATCTCTAGGTGTTAAACCTTCATAAAAATGTGAAACCAATCTCCATGTTTCAAAACCATGATGAGGGCAAGTATTAAGCAAGTCTCAATACCTATCCCAACATTGGTAAAATGTTTCTCCTGGCTTTTGAGTGAAAGTGATGATTTGTCTTTTGAAAGAGTTTGTTCTGTGAGATGAAAAAAACTTCTTTAAAAATTTATGTTGCATTTCATCCCAAGCACGAATGGATCCTGGTCTCAAATTTTATAGCCATGTTTTAGCTTTATCTTTTAATGAAAAAAGAAAAAGCCTTAATCAAATGGTGTTCATGCTATAATTTGAGTCATTATAGGTATTACAGACCTTCTCAAATTCCCTTAAATGCAAGTGATACGGTTCAGCCCTGTGATACGACCCAAGTAAGGTTAGATTCGGATTTTAGCGTAAAAAGCGCAACAGTCAAGGTTTACGGCAACAATCATAATTCTCAATCCGACCGTTGGATCGGGCTAATATTTTATGTGGACTCTCCAGACATATCTTACTACCTTGGGTTAAAAATTAAGGTCAATCGGAGCTCGGGAAGGAACCGCAATACTGGTCAACGGAGACTGTACAGATTTTGTTATTTACTTCCATTTCACTTGTGGACTTCCTATTTGGTTAGGATTCTTTTCCTACAAGGATGTGGCAGCTGGTTTTGGGAATTTCCTAGTTCCACAAGGATATTTAATGAGCTGCAATATAATCTACAAGTGTGGCAGTGATTCATTAATGTTTCGGAATCCTTTTCTTATAAGGATTCCTTATTCATCCTAGGTACACAAGGAAAGAAAGGCTGGTGGTATTTAATGACAGATTAGTTATTTTTATTATTTTCTTTCATGTTTGGGCTTAATTAAAACTTTGTTTTGAGCTAGGGTCCAAGGCTTGTTTGGATCAGGTTATGGGCTTTTCAGTTTAGGGTTTTGGGACAGTTTTGAGTGGACCTCATATAAGTCCAGAGGTCTATTAGGGTTAATTTTTCAAGAACTATTTAAACTCATATAAGCCACAATTTCGGCAGCTTTTGATGATTATTATTCTGAACTTTTCAGTTTTAACGTGTGAGAGTGATTCTTGCATTCTTTAGTTCTTGAACGAACTGGATCTGACTTATCGAAGATTAACTAGCTTCGTGGCGTCATTCTACTCATTCCAATAGTGTTGGTGCCTTGGGGCAAGTTTCCATTGTGTCACACTCCTATCAGACCTCTTTCGGCTTTCCGGGATCAGATCTCAATCTTGATTATGGGTTGCATGACCACGTGATCATGAGGTTCGCATCACTTGGTATCAGAGCTAGGCTCCGAAACAAGGTCATATCATTATGTTATTTTCGTTTTTTTTTTTTCAGTGTTCCCTTAAGTTTCCAGTGTTAACGTCCATCTTCTTGTTCTTCGTGTCTGCGTCATCTAAGCAAAAAAAATAATAATTTATTTTTCCTCTTGTTACTGTCTCTAATCATATCAGTATATAAAAAAAAAACAAAAAAAGGAGAGTTAAAGAGGGATTAGTTGAAATTTGAAGGATCATTCAATTTTTGCCGTAGAAACACTACTCTTGGTGAACCATAACCAAACCACCTCAGAAACAATTTAAACTTCATATTCAATATATTTGGGGTGAAATCGCATCATATGTCAAATTTGGACTTATTTTGATATTGTTTGCTTGAGGTTTTAATTCGAAGTTGAATTCTGCCGCAGAAACACCACTATTAGTGAACCATAAGCAAACCAGCTTAGAATCAATTGAAACTTCATATTATGTGTATTGGGTATGCGAGTGCACTATATATTAAATTTGGGCTTATTTTGATGTTGGCTTCTAGAGGTTTTAATTGGAGGTTCAATTCTGCCGCAAACTGATCATACAAGGTGTTTGGGAACCTAGAAATAAGAGAACGACCTATAATTTGAGTTTTGGTGTTTTCATAGTATTGTAATACTACATATTAAATTCGAGGTCATTTGGATATCGGTTTCTTTAGGTTCTTGAATTGGGTCTTGTTTTGTCGTAACGGGTCTGTTTGGTGTTATCTTTCACAACTTTTTTGTTTCTGTTTATTTCGTTCCTGCCATTATACTATCATCATATTTTGATATTTGGCTGTTGTTTGAGTCATTTTCATCACTTTTCGCATTTGTTTGTTTTTTTTCAATAAGTTCTGGTCCAAACAAAAGTCAGATTCGTAATCTCGAATCTAAATCAGTGTTCTTCCTGTTATAAACTCTATTCTTTTCGTTGTCTTCTTGTTTTTTTTCCCCTATCTGTGTCATGTATTCACTAAGGGAGAGGGAACAAAGGAGGATTGTAGATCAACGATGCAAAATACTAAGCCATGGTTTAGGGGTTCTAGAACGAGAAGTTGATAAGTGTAGAAGATTATTCTATGATCTTCAAGCTTCATGGGAAAAAGAGGTACAACGCCAAAAGGATGAAAGACGAAGGAGAGTCGCTGTGGTTATCATTCAAAAATATGTACGCAAGTGGTTACTACGGTGTGCTTATTTGAAATTCTTGTCAGTCGCTACTTTTATACAGTGTTGTTGGAGAAAGGTGTTAGCAATAAGGGGATTCCGAAGGATTAAACAAGAGGCTACTTGATGCGAACCTCGTGATCACGTGGTCACGCAACCCACAATCAAGATTGAGATCTGATCCCGGAAAGCCGAAATAGGTCTGATATGAGTGCGACACAATGGAAACCTGCCCCAAGGCACCTACACTATTGGAATGAGTAGAATGACGCCACGAAGCCAGTTAATCTTCGATAAGTCAGATTCAGTTCGTTCAAGAACTGAAGAATGCAAGAATCACTCTCACACGTTAAAACTGAAAATTTCAGAAGTAATTATCATCAAGGCTGCCGAAATTTTGGCCTAACATGAGTTTAAATAGTTCTTGAAAAGTTAACCCTAATGGACCCTTTATGTGGACTTATATGAGGTCCACTCAAAACTGGCCCAAAACCCTAAAATAAAAAGCCCATAACTTAATCCAAACAAGCCTTGGATCCTAGCTTAAAACAAAGTATGAATTAAGCCCAAACAAGCCTTGGGCTGTAGCTAAGAAAATAAAATAAAGCTCTTATCTCATGGCCCAAATAAGGTTGTATTGGACCCCTCTTGCACATGGATAAGATGTACTAGGATTTCCTCTTGATACTCCAATTCTGACTTGGTGGAAACCTTCAAAACCAATGCATTCAATGCGTCTTTCAATGTCTTTGTCTTGGACCGTGTCATCGGTCCATTTGGAACATGTAATGGGTCCTTGCTGGTGTTTCTGGGCTGGTCCGCATCATCCCCTCTCCCTTCGAAAGGATTCGACCTCGAATCAAAATCTGTGTCAAACAAAGTAAGATCAGCAACATTAAAGGTAGCACTAACACTATACTCACCTGGAAGGTCAATTTTGTATGCGTTGTCATTGATTCTCTCTAAAACCTGAAAAGGACCATCACCACGAGGCTGTAATTTTGATTTCCTTTGGTTAGGAAATCGTTCCTTACGCATGTGCACCCATACCCAATCACCGGGTTGGAAAACAACCAGTTTACGTCCCTTGTTTGCTTTAGAAGCGTAAAGTCTGTTCTTTTTCTCTATTTGTAGTCGAACTCCCTCATGGAGTTCTCTCACCATCTTTGCCTTCTTTTCACCATCTAAACTTACCCTTTCTTCACAAGGTAAAGGAATTAAGTCCATAGGAGTTAGTGGATTAAAACCATAAACAATTTCAAAAGGAGAAAAAGTAGTAGTTGAATGCACAGTTCTATTATAAGCAAACTCAACAAAAGGCAAACATTCTTCCCAACTTTTCAAATTCTTTTGAATTACAGCACGTAAAAGTTGGGATAATGTTCTATTCACTACCTCAGTTTGTCCATCTGTTTGAGGATGGCATGTTGTTGAAAATAATAGTTTAGTTCCCAACTTTCCCCATAAGGTCTTCCAAAAGTAACTAAGGAACTTAACATCACGATCCGACACTATACTTTTAGGAATGCCATGCAAACGTACAATCTCTCTAAAGAACAAGTCTGCGATATGAGATGCATCATCTGTTTTATGGCATGCAATGAAATGCGCCATTTTAGAAAACCTATCAACCACAACAAAGATAGAGTCTCTACCTTTCTTTGACCTAGGTAAACCTAAAACAAAGTCCATAGAGATATCTACCCAAGGTTCAGTAGGCACAGGTAGTGGTGTATATAGTCCATGCGGTTGTACTCTAGATTTTGCCTTTCTACAAGCAATGCACTGTTCACAAATTCGTTGCACATCTCTTTTCATCTTTGGCCAATAGAAATGCTCATGCAATACATCCAAGGTTTTCGCAACCCCAAAGTGACCCATTAAACCACCCCCATGTGCTTCACGAACAAGCAATTCACGCAAAGAACTAGCAGGAACACACAATCTATTCTCTTTGAACAAATAACCATCCATCAAATAAAACTTACCGAAAGCCGAATGTCCACATGCATTATAAATCTCAGCAAAGTCAGAGTCATTATCATACAATTCCTTCACATATTCAAAACCTAACAATCTAGTATTCATGGTGTGTAAAAGAACATACCTGCGCGAGAGTGCATCAGCTACGATGTTCTCTTTCCCTTGCTTATACTTGATTACGTAAGGAAAAGTTTCAATGAATTCAACCCATTTTGCATGCCTCCTATTCAACTTACCTTGTCCTTTCAAATGTTTCAAGGACTCATGATCCGAATGGATTACGAACTCTTTTGACCACAAGTAATGCTGCCATGTCTCAAGTGCTCTTACCAATGCATAGAGTTCTTTGTCGTAAGTTGGATAGTTCAAGGTTGCTCCACTTAACTTCTCACTGAAATACGCAATAGGTCTCCGATCCTGCATCAAAACAGCACCTATTCCTATTCCAGACGCATCACATTCTATTTCAAATGCTTTCGTAAAGTCAGGTAAAGCCAAAACAGGTGCAGAACATAATTTGTCTTTCAAAAAAACAAAAGCCAACTCTTGTTCCTCCCCCCATCTAAACCTAACCGACTTTTTAACAACTTCATTCAAGGGCGCAGCTATGGTGCTGAAATCTTTCACAAAACGCCTGTAAAAACTAGCTAACCCATGAAAACTCCTTACCTCACTTACCGATTTGGGTGTAGGCCAATCCCGGATGGCCTTAACTTTCTCCTCATCCATCTCGATGCCCTGTGCAGTTACAACGTAGCCAAGAAACACAATTTTCTCCATGCAAAAGGCACACTTTTTAAGATTAGCATACAATTTCTCACTACGCAACACACTAAGTACATTACGCAAATGATCAAGATGCTCAGTTAAGTTCTTGCTATATATCAAAATGTCATCAAAATACACAACCACAAACTTACCTATGAATGCACGCAACACATGATTCATTAAACGCATAAACGTACTAGGTGCATTTGTAAGTCCAAACGGCATTACTAACCATTCATACAAACCATGCTTAGTCTTAAATGCTGTTTTCCACTCATCACCTTCTTTCATCCTAATTTGATGGTACCCACTTTTCAAGTCAATTTTAGAGAAGATACAGGATCCATGTAACTCATCTAACATGTCATCAAGCCTAGGAATGGGATGTCTATACTTTACCGTTATGTTGTTGATGGCTCGGCAATCAACACACATCCTCCATGTTCCATCCTTCTTTGGCACAAGTAACACGGGTACAGCACACGGGCTCATACTCTCACGAATGTAGCCCTTTTCCATCAGCTCATCAACTTGCCTTTGAAGCTCCTTCGTCTCCTCGGGATTGCTTCTATAAGCTGGTCGGTTAGGAATTGAAGCTCCGGGTACGAAATCAATCTGATGCTCTATCCCCCTCAATGGTGGTAATCCGCTAGGAGTATCGTCGGGGAACACATCATCAAATCCCTGCAACAAAGAAATAGCAACACTAGGCACAATATGATCAAGATCATTAGTATTAAAGTAAGCCTCTTTGTACACAAGTAAGATCATTGGCTTGTTAGTGAAAAATGCAGATCTGACCTCACCCTCTCTAGCATAAAAATTGGGTTGTTTCTTTAGTTTTTCCACACAATTCTCATCACACTTGCTGACTTTCTTCACTCCTCTTGTCTTACCTCCACTCTCGGCCAGATTTGGGTTTTTTTGAGTTCTGGTCGAATGGTTTGATTTGTTTGGAGTGTTGGCTGAATATTTGCTTGTGTTTGGATGGGTGGCCGAATGGGTTGTAGTGATTTGGGTTCTAGCCGAATCTGATGGTCTTCTCTCCCCTTGTTCCTCACCTTGATTTTCTCTCCCCATCGCCTCATGCTCACTTTTTAGCTTTATTTGATCATCATACACCTGTTTGGGTGTAAGAGGTACAAGAGTGATGGTTTTACCATCTTTTACAATGGTATACCTATTTTTAACCCCATCATGAATTGCCTTCCTATCATATTGCCATGGTCTCCCCAACAAGATGTGACTTGCTTGCATTGGTACCACGTCGCACAGAACTTCATCAACATATTTCCCAATGGAAAATGGAACCACTACCTGTTTAGTCACTTTCACTTCGCCACTATCATTCAGCCATTGCAATCTATATGGTTTAGCATGCTTAGCAGTACACAAATTCAGTTTACTAACAAGGGTGGCACTGCAAACATTAACACAGCTTCCACTATCTATAATTAAACCACACACCTTTCTTTGTACGTAACAACGCGTATGGAAGATGTTCTCCCTTTGTTCATTAGTATCATCTTCTTTGACCTGAACCTGAAGTGTTCGCCTTATAACCAAGGACTCCTCAACCGGTAATGCTAACTCATCCCCATCACTATCCTCCAATGGTGGCATGCCTTCACAATCAGAACTGTCACTTTCAGATTCCACATCACCATTATCTCTAATCATCATGATTCTCTTGTTTGGACACTCTGAAGCATAATGTCCATGTCCTTGACACCTGAAACATTTAACATCACGAGTACGTTTAGGTTGAGTTTCAGATTTACCTTTGGCATCAGTAGGGACATCAACTTTAGCCTTTGGTGGTTCAGTTCTAGAAGCACCAAAGGATCTTGACCGGACAGTACCCTCTCTCTTTAGATTCGGCTTCCAAGATGATGACGAACCCGAATTAAACGCTGACCGAGCATGCCCTTTCCTAAGTTGTCTCTCCACCTTCGTCGCCATATGAACCACATCCTCTAGCTCCACATAGTGCTGTAGCTCAACCACATTAGCAATATCCCGATTCAACCCATTAAGGAATCTAGCCATGGTGGCTTCTCTATCCTCAACAACATTAGCCCGAATCATTGCTATCTCCATCTCTTTGTGATATTCATCTACTGTCTTATAACCTTGATTCAGACCTTGGAGCTTCAGATATAAGTCTCTGTAATAGTGGTTTGGCACAAATCGTCTCCTCATTAAGACTTTCATCTCCCCCCAAGTTTGAACGGGTCGCTCGCCATTCCTCCTCCTACTGATCACAATCTGATCCCACCAAATTAATGCATACTCCATAAACTCAATTATCACCAATTTCACCTTTTTTTGTTCAGAATAGCTATGGCAATCAAAAATCCAATCCACCTTTTTCTCCCACTCCAAATAAGCCTCAGGATCGTTTTTACCTTGAAAGCTAGGAATTTTCAGTTTAATGGTGTCTAAGTCCCCATCCATGTCTTCATAAGTGCCCATGCTACGAAAATTCACATTCCTCCTAGCCCTGTTCGGTCCAGACCTGATTCCATGGCCAGCTGATGCAAACTCAAAGTCATCTTCACCTCCATCTGCGTTTTCATCAACAAACTCTTCAATATCAGATCTAACATTCCGTGCGGCCATACGGACCGTATTTCCCCGGTGATCAGCCCCACTATTCTGTTGCTTAATCGAATTCACCTCATCTTTCAGATCCTTGTACGTCCTAGACAACAGCTCAAGTTGCTGGCCTATGGATCGCAATTGGAAAGCTACGTCAACGTTTTGTGTCGCTGATTCGTTGTTTTCAGACATTCTTTGAATCTGCAAAATTTGGTTAGTAGCACAAAATATATCCTCACACCTCTCGTGTATCACACAAAACAAAAATTAAGGCTTTTCACTCTATTAAGCTCTCTACGCCTTTTACCTCACAACTTGCTTTCTTTTGGTTCTTTAGGAACTGAAATCAACAAATCAAAGTCAATAGCCTTCGCAGCGCACTCTAAATATAATTTTCAGACTCAAGAATCAATAAATATACTGAAAACAAAGCAAAACAAAACTAGGATTACGATTTTGCGAGTAGCAATGCAAATTCGTACGAATTGTGGACGAAACGAAGACACGAAATAAAACAGAAGCAAATGTTAAGAAAACAATTACTTGACTCCTAGATAACCCAAATATAGCAGAAACAAAAATATTTGGACAAAACTAAACAGCAAAGATCATGTTTTGAAACTTGAGGCAAATCTAACCTATTACGCAATTTTACGTAACAGAATTGAAACCCAGACCAAACGATCTCTAAATGACCTCAAATTCAATATTTAGTATTACAATACTATGAAAACACCAGAAATCAATTTATAGGTCGTTCTATAATGTCTAGGTACCCAAACCCCTTGTATGATCAGTTTGCGGCAGAATTGAACCTCCAATTAAAACCTCCAGAAGCTGATATCAAAATAATCCCAAATTTAATATGTGGTGCAATCGCATACCCAATACTCAGAATATGAAGTTTCAATAGATTCCAAGGTGTTTTACTTAGGGTTCACTAAGAGTAGTGTTTTGCGGCAGAATTGAAACTCGAATTAAAACCTCAAGCAAATAATATCAGAATAAGCCCAACTTTGATATATCATGCGATCCCACCCCCAATAGACTGAATATGAAGTTTAAATTGATTCCGAGGTGGTTTGCTTATGGTTCACCAAGATTTGTGTTTCTGCGGCAAAAATTGAATGATCCTTCAAATTTCAACTAATCACTCTTTTCTCTATTTCTTTCTGATTTTTTTTTTCTTTTTAACAAACTGATATGATTAGAGATAGTAACAAGATGAAATATAAACTTTTTTTTTTTTTTTGCTTAGATGACACAGACACGAAGAACAAGAAGATGGATGCAAACACTGAAAAACTTAAGGGACACTAAAAAAAAACGAAAATAACAGAGATATGACCTTGTTTCGGAGCCTAGCTCTGATACCAACTGATGCGAACCTCGTGATCACGTGGTCACGCAACCCACAATCAAGATTGAGATCTGATCCCGGAAAGCCGAAATAGGTCTGATATGAGTGCGACACAATGGAAACCTGCCCCAAGGCACCTACACTATTGGAATGAGTAGAATGACGCCACGAAGCCAGTTAATCTTCGATAAGTCAGATTCAGTTCGTTCAAGAACTGAAGAATGCAAGAATCACTCTCACACGTTAAAACTAAAAATTTCAGAAGTAATTATCATCAAGGCTGCCGAAATTTTGGCCTAACATGAGTTTAAATAGTTCTTGAAAAGTTAACCCTAATGGACCCTTTATGTGGACTTATATGAGGTCCACTCAAAACTGGCCCAAAACCCTAAAATAAAAAGCCCATAACTTAATCCAAACAAGCCTTGGATCCTAGCTTAAAACAAAGTATGAATTAAGCCCAAACAAGCCTTGGGCTGTAGCTAAGAAAATAAAATAAAGCTCTTATCTCATGGCCCAAATAAGGTTGTATTGGACCCCTCTTGCACATGGATAAGATGTACTAGGATTTCCTCTTGATACTCCAATTCTGACTTGGTGGAAACCTTCAAAACCAATGCATTCAATGCGTCTTTCAATGTCTTTGTCTTGGACCGTGTCATCGGTCCATTTGGAACATGTAATGGGTCCTTGCTGGTGTTTCTGGGCTGGTCCGCATCACTACTGAAGTCGCTATTAATCCTATTCAAGATTCGAGGGCGAAACTTCTTGAAGAGGGAAGAATTATACGGTTCAGCCCTGTGATACGACCCAAGTAAGGTTAGATTCGGATTTTAGCGTAAAAACCGCAACAGTCCAGGTTTACGGTAACAGTCATAATTCTCAATCCGACTGTTGAATCGGGCTAATATTTTATGTGGACTCTCCAGACATATCTTACTACCTTGGGTTAAACATTCAGGTCAATCGGAGCTCGGTAAGGAACCGCAATACTGGTCAACGGAGGCTGTACGGATTTTGTTATTTACTTTCATTTCACTTGTGGACTTCCTATTTGGTTAGATTCTTTTCCTACAAGGATGTGGCAGCTGGTTTTGGGAATTTCCTAGTTCCACAAGGATCTTTAATGAGCTGTAATATAATCTACAAGTGTGGCAGTGATTCATTAATGTTTCAGAATCCTTTTCTTATAAGGATTCCTTATTCATCCTAGCTACACAAGGAAAGAAGGGCTGGTGGTATTTAATGACATATTAGGTTTTTTTATTATTTTCTTTCATGTTTGGGCTTAATTAAAATTTTGTTTTGAGCTAGGGTCCAAGGCTTGTTTGGATCAGGTTATGGGCTTTTAAGTTTAGGGTTTTGGGCCGGTTTTGGGTGGACCTCATATAAGTCCACATAAGAGGTCCATTAGGGTTAATTTTTCAAGAACTATTTAAACTCATGTAAGCCACAATTTCGGTAGATTTTGATGATTATTATTCTGAACTTTTCAGTTTTAACGTGTTAGAGTGATTCTTGCATTCTTCAGTTCTTGAACGAATTGGATCTGACTTATTGAAGATTAACTAGCTTCGTGGCGTCATTCTACTCATTCCAATAGTGTTGGTGCCTTGGGGCAGGTTTCCATTGTGTCACACTCCTATCAGACCTCTTTCGGCTTTTCGGGATCAGATCTCAATCTTTATTGTGGGTTGCGTGACCACGTGATCACGAGGTTTGCATCAGCAAGTATGGATTTTCTAGGTCTAAACCATGAAAAAAAGGTAAAAGTTGAATAATGTCTGGTTTAAAATTAAAATGAGATGCATCAGGAGGGAAAACATGAGGGTGCACTTGTTCTTGTGGGATTCATGTGGTCTCTAAGTGTTCTCATACGGTTATTCTCATTATAAAGCAATTGATTATCTTCTTCGGCCATATTTTCTGAAAATGATGAGGATACCCTACAAAGTCGACCACTTAATGTACGTGACCAAACTCTCATGCATGTGTAAGAAAAGAATAAAAGGAAGAAAAGAGAAGAAGAAGAAACAAAACAAAACAAAAGAAACAAGAGTTAGAAAAAAATTAAAAATTAAAAAGAGAAAATAAAATAAATATTATAATTTATACAAGAATTTACCTCCCTAGCAACATCGCCAAGAACTTGACACGACCAAAAGATTGATGTCTTCTCCCAAGTGCAGGAGTGTCAAAGTCATAAATAACCCGGCAAGACCGGGGTTGAACCACAGAGAGGTTAATTGTATAAATTATAAATAACAACAAAACAACAACAATAATAACAACAATAATAACAATAATAGTAATAGTAATAATAACAATAATAATAATAATAATAATAATAATAATAATAATAATATAATACTAATAATACTCAGTACGTGGCGTTGTTATACCTGAGAATGATCTAAAAGATCGGGTCACAGGTTTTCAGCCTATATACTGAGTTTATGAAAAGATCGAAGAAATATATTAAATAATATAAACAGATTTCTAATGCGAATGAACAAGGCAAGACCAACAATGTCAGGATCCTTGATCAAACACAGAGCATACTTAACGTACGTAAAATATAACTAGAATGTAAATAATAATAATAATAATAATAATAATAATAATAATAATAATAATAATAATAATAGTAATAGTAATAATAATAAAGAGAGCTTTGAGAGGTAAGGTTGATGTAAGGATTAAACAATAATAAAAACAAATGTCAAGGTTAGAGGATCCACTAATGGTACTTCAAACAAGTATAGTATAAACTCTTATTACTCAATTAGAAACCATACATAAAGGAGGTTCCAATCAGATTATAATTTGTTAACATGATTACATTAGTTATCTTATTCGAATAATGCTAATACTTGTAAATGTTGTCAGGCATTCATGATTATAACTTAAATTAACAACAAATCAAGTTCCTTTCATAGCTCAGGTGTCGGTTATACCATACAGTATGGGATATGAAAGTGCCAAGTTTTTGTTGTACCAAGTGTTACACAACATAAATCTAGATTAACCATTTAACAAGCAAAGTATTAAAAGTGAACAAGATAACAAATATAAAACATGTTAGTATCCAACATTAAGGTCCATGTTAAGTTTATATTATACTTATTCTTACACATTAGTGTACCCTTATCACCTTGACATAATTAACTTAGCTAAACATAATGAAAGAAAGAAACATAAATGAACAAGATAAGAACATAAATGAGAAAGAAGTTAACTAAGTCAAGGAAAGGAAATGAAGTGCATAAACTTGATATTAATGAAAGCAAAACATAAGCAACACAAAGAGAGAAAGCAAGAGCATGATCTTGATCTGAAAACCAAGATGCCTCAATACATGGTAAATGCCTCCTTTTATAGGCCAAAATTTGGAACTATTGATTTGTTGACTAATTGATGAGTGGGTGGCCACATCTTGACTTGGTAACAATCCTTATCTTCTTGTCTGAACAATATGTCATTGCTAACATCATAATTTGCCTAGAATCCTCAAGAATGTTCTAGAAAATTGTCTTAGCTTTCCAACAAAAAAAAGATGAGGTCATTTGGACTTCTAGAACTCAAGATATGGGTTGAACACTAAACAGTGTCTGGGCTGCAGGACAACTTCGGACTTCTTCGTTGTTCCTTCAATTTGGACTTCAAAACGGACTTCTTAAATCTTGGGCTCACATTAAAGTTGTAGGCCTTTGTCTTACCTTTCCATCCAAATAAAATGGACCT